>JAUDYJ010000006.1:80195542-81406003 GCA_030761175.1 Masticophis lateralis | reverse complement strand
AATAACACCAGAATGTTTCCTTCCTGCCTTCCTTACAGGATTAGCCTTGTAAAGTGGAAAAAAACAAAATAAGATTTCTTCCAACAACCGGTTCTCCGAACTCCTTAGAAAGTTAACAGCTGGTTCTCTCGAATAGGTGCGAATTGGCTGAATCCCACCACTGATCTCAACCTTTAAGATGTACGGAATGGGGAATTTTGGGAGTTGGCGTTTACTCATCTTAGAGCAGTGATGGCGAACCTTTTAGACACTGAGTGCCCAAACTGGACGCTTGCACATACCCAAACTTAAAGGTGCATGCATCCATGTGAATGTGTGCATGTATGGACATGTGAGAATGCATGCATGCATGGACATGCACACATGTATGAACATGCACAAGCATGTATGGATGTGTGCAGACATGCGCGTACGTGCAGCAGAGACCCAAAGGCCAGCTGGCTTGCGGGAGGCAGGGCATCCCAACACGGCAGCATGGCAAGAGGTAAGATCTTTTTCTTTTGTGATCTTCTGTTTCGTTGTTTGCAGAAGCTCAAGAAAGAAATGTCACACAGATTTGACCTGGGGCGACAGCATACGTGTCTGGCAGGCGTGTCATAGGTTCACCATCACGGCTCTAGAGGAAGAATTGGCTTCTCTGATTTTCCTGGCATGGGTGTTCTGGTACAAGCCACAATGATGTCTCAAACATCACCCTTGAATAATTGATATGTGATGCAACTGGTACAGACTGCATGCCTCATTTGGGCAATACTCTGATATTTCAAGTGACATTTCTGTCCTCATCAGCCATGGTCACCTCTATTGTCCTACCTGTAAGCTAGGAGCTTTGATTGCATCAAGTAAATCTAAGATTGAGATCAAATCAAGAATTCCAGCAGCTAGGGAAGAAGGGAATGAGCCCCAGATGAAATGAAAAAGTACACATATTCACACTAAAAAAAAACCACACACACACACACAGTTTGAGGTCTGCAGACAAATTGCTTTTTAAATTTTTTTTAAAGAAACGGACAAGAACACCATTGGCGGTGATGGACTTCATCTAGGAAGTTCCAGGTTCAAATCCAAATTTAGACCACGAACTGGATGATTTGTGGCCAATTAACTCTCATTTAGACCAACTTATTTATTTATTTATTTACAGACCAACTCATTTAGACCAACAAGGGTTGCTGTTGGGATCAAATGGAGATGGTTTTGATTAAAAGTCCGAGAGGAAAGAAGATAGACATCTAATGATGTAGTATTACTGTAGTATGGCCACTTGAAGATGCGTAGACATCAACTTCCAGAATTCCATCATCAAGCCGCATAATTCAGACATCCTAAAGTTCCTTTTCTATACAAATCCAAAGTATCTTCACCAACTCTCTCTCTCCTCATTCTGAAAAACCAGGAATCTTCTGCAGAAAATCCCAGTCTAGGTCATCTCATATGGGATCATATAATGTCAGGATGAAAGGTCATTCCCCCAGCTTAAATCAAGGGGGGAAAAGGCTGATGCTACCGTCGGCAAGATGCAGAGCACATAAAAATAAATCAAACAAAATCAAACACTCACTTGGAATGACTCTTCATATGATATTAGCAGCACACATTACTGTGTTTATATGTCAGAGATAGGGATATTTTGCTTGTTAATCAAACTTCATTACACATCACCGCCAGTCATACAAATGCGCATGTCATTATAACACGGTGAAATGACATGGATTTATTATAAATTAGTCTAATGTTATAAGAGATTGTAAAGCATTACTGTTATTACTATCACACATTTTCTCCTGCTTAATGGGCAGCATTAGCTCAGTGATGTGATATATGTGGCGGGGTGCACATTTGAATGAATAAATGAATAAATAAATGAATAAATAAATAAATAAATCAAATAAATGAATGAAATATACAGGTTTATCACACTTATCTCACCTTGGCAAGGCTTAATAGCTAAGTTATGCTTGGATTTATTTGTACCTATATAAAAGATCTGTATAGGGTCTAGACCAGTGATGGAGAATGTTTTTTGGCACTGAGTGCTGAAAAGGGAGCGTGTGTGTGTGTGTGTTGTTGTTGTTGTTGTTGTTATTTGGACTTATATGCCACCCTATCTCCCAAAGGACTCAAGGCGGCTCACAACAATAAAACACATACAGTCTAATCCTTCCTTTAAAAGTACCCAATAAAACTATAAAACCTATAAAACCATTAAAACCCCCTCTAAAACCCCTTCAGTCCAAGCCGGCCAGGCGAATTAGCCATGGTTTATTTTTAAAAAAATTTGATTTATATGTCGCCCTTCTCCGAAGACTCAGGGTGGCTTACAATGCATTAAGCAATAGCCTTCATACTTTTGTATATATTTATACAAAGTTAGCTTATTGCCCCCACAAACTGGGTCCTCAATTTACCCACTTTAGAAAGGATGGAAGGCTGAGTCAACCTTGAGCCTAGCTAGGATTGAACTCACAGAATTACAGGCAGCTGGATGTTACTCAGGCTCCAGGTTTTAAGGCCACGGCAGAAAGAGCGAAGGTCAGGGGCCACTCGGAGCCCCAGGGGGAGCTGATTCCACAGGGTAGGTGCGCCCACAGAGAAGGTCCGCTCCCTAGGGGTTGCCAGCTGACATTGTCTGGACGACAGCACCCCAAGGAGGCCCTCCCTGTGGGAATGCACCGGGCGATGGGAGCTGTCGCTGGCCGTATATGGTCCACCAAATATTCCGGGCCTGAGCCATGAAGGGCTTTATAGGTGATTACCAGCACCCTGAATCTCACCCGGAGGGCAACTGGTAACCAATGCTAATCACCATTTGCTGAAAAGGGATCACTTCATGTGTGCTTGTCAGGGCCATGACCAGGGAGAGGAGCTGCCCAGGAGGCATGTGCATGATGGATATGGTACTTTCGGTTTCCGGCGCATGCATGTGCGCCGGCCAGCAAGTCTTCCGATTACTGCCACGCATGCGCATGTGCCAATTAGTTGGCCAGTGCGCACGCCAGTGGTAGGTTGGCCCCGGTTCGGACCAGTTCTATAGAACCAGTAGTAAAACTGGGGGGAGGCTCCGCCCACCGACCCCAATGTCATCAGGAAGCTTCTGTGCATACGCAGAAGGACGCACGGCCCTGTTGCGAACTGATAGTAAAGGTAAGTAGAAACCACCCTTGGCGCATGCTCACGCCAGAAAATGGAAGTCCAGTTTTTGCAGTTTCCGGCACTGGCGCACCTACAATTCCCAGCTGATTGTCATGTGCACATGCGCGGCAGGAACCAGGAAGGGAAATGGGCTATGCTCACGTGCCATAGGTTCACCAACACAGGTCTAGACTTTTGTAGTGGAGACAAGGGGTGTTAAACTCAAGCCTTAGATCTGGACCATAGAGATCCTCTGGAAACACCAAGGGACTCCCCCCCCCCCCCCCGCAGTGAAAACATGATCGTTGTGGCCGAAAATGAAAAAAAGAAAGGGAAAAAGACAAAGAAAAGGAAGGAAAGATGGGAAGAGAGCAAGGAAGGAAAAATAAGGAGAGAGGGGGAGGAAGAAGAAAGAGAATGAAGAGGGAAGGGAGGGAGGGAGGGAGGGAGGAAGGAAAGAAGGAGGAAGGAAGGAAGGAAGGAAGGAAGAAAGGAAGGAAGGGAGGAATGAAGGAAGGAAGGAAGATTATAATGAGAGTGAGGGAGGGTCTGAGGGAAGTTCTGCCTTAGCACTTGGCCACCACAGGTGTCCCCGACACGAGTGACATTGAGCTGGCCACGTCCACCATGGCCCCGCCCATCCCAGCCTGGCCCTCCGAGGTCAGACACAACTCTGATGCTGCCCTCAATGAAATAGAGTTTGACACCCCTGGTCTAGACTGATTTTTTAAAAAAATCTGAAATAGGGTCACAGTGATCTTTTTCTGTTTATTTCTAGGAACACAGCATGTCCTAGGAAGGTATCAGGAGTTGAGCTGAATTCAGAGACATACATTTTTTTACTTCCTAAATTAGTAAATTAAAGGTTTTTACTTTTACTTCCTAAATAAATTTTAGAACGGCTTCTTTGGCTCATTTTTCTGCTGCTGGCTATTATGCTTTCAAATATATTAGCTTCCTTCTATTTTTTTAAAATACTTTTTAAAATTGTTTTTGCTGTTTGATTAGTTTAAGTTTTTAGATCGCTCTTTGCCTCAGAGTTCGGTTCTTTCTAGCAAAAACAAAAACAAAAAACCCTTAAAAGAAACAATGTTATAAATAGGCAAATAAATATATTTTTCTAATTAATGCAGCACAAACAAGTCCTTTCCTATAATAAGCACGTTAACATATGCCCACATATTTGAGTCTTAGCCAATCTGTCAGACAGAAAAGTGGGCCCAACAAGAAATCTGAAAAAAAAAAAAAACCACACCACCAAATAGGCTGTGAAAGGAACTTCTTAGAATTTTCATTTTGGCAACCCTAGAATCAGTGGTGGGATTCAAGTAATTTAACAACTGGTTCTCTGCCCTAATGATTTCTTCCAACAACCAGTTTTGCCAAATTGATCAGAAAGTTAATAACTGGTTCTCCCGAAGTGGTGCAAACCGGCTGAATCCCCACCACTGCCTAGAATCCAGGAGGAAACCATAGAGAGTCTTGAATTTAAGCAGGTACAGTATAATGTTATTCGCAAAAATCTATGCAAGGTCGGATCTGGTGAGCATTTGCACAGAACCTCGAAATTTGTATAGCAATAGAACAATCTACCCTATGGTTGTGGGCCCGTCAGCGGCCAGCAGAGCTGGCAGCAGATTCAGACAGTGAGGAGGTTGGGGAGGAACGTGGGCCAGTCCTAGAGTCTGGGGAATGCTTGGACGATGGCTCTGAGTTGGAGGCAGAGAAGGAACCATCTGGTAGTTCTTTGCTGCCTCCGGAGTCTCCAGAGACTGATATCAGCGAGGCAGAAGAACAGAGGGAGCCTGTTCCCAGTGTGCGCATGTGCAGAGTTGCCAGGAGAAAAGGAACAATTAAGGAAACAGGTTCGACTTGGGAGTAAGGCTTAGAGATGATTGTCCCTCTCATAAAACATAATAATCCTCCGTTTTTAAATTTGACATTGATTTTAAAATGGGTTGTTTTAATTCTCGCCGAATAATATTTAATAATTTTTAATTGTTTTTAACTTTTGTATACCATGTTTTATTCTGGCTGTTCACCACCCTGAGTCCGCAAGGAGAAGGGCGGTTTATAAATTGAAATAATAATAATAATAATAATAATAATAATAATAATAAAAATAATAATAATAATAATAAAAGAGGAAAGCGAACAGGACGTGAGCTTTTGCAGGAAGCAATTAGTTCATTTGGTCAGTAAAAGTTGTGGAAAAGTGCTGTTTGACTCTGTGCTAAGTTTGGCCTTGCCCTGCGTGTGGCAATTAGTTCTCTGGCAGCATTCCAAGGGAGATAAGGTGGGTGGTTTGAAAACACTCCCCTGCAAGACTGTTGAGAAGCCTTTCGGACTGGGAATGACAATAATTCAGAGCCGTTTGAATTAAAGAGGTTTGCCGGGACTATGTTTTGTGCTGTATATTTGCTAAGGAAGCAAATAGGTTCAGAACATCTATATCCCAAATATGTTTTTTTTTTTTTCTGAGGCAACTGGACTTCCTTGTTTGTTTTCTTTTGAGAAAAAAAATGGATGAGAAAAGAATGGATGAGGAAGCGAAATGTCTTCAAAAGAAAAAAAAAATGACTGAGAATCTCTACAGACTTTTAGCTATACAGTTTTGGGATAAGCACCCTTTGAATGGAGTTGGGAGTAGGAATGGATTTCCAGAGGAAAAAATTGCAGACTACAGGAACCATTAACGCCGATCAGGTGACCCTGAAGTCACAGACAAACCTCCAAGTGCTTCAAGGACCCTCTTAAAGGATGCAAATGACCGGCTGTCTGCAAGGAATATAAATCCTTCTATTCCCCACTGTCCTGTCAAAGCTGAAGAAGCTTCTGGGATGAGAACAAAACATCTTCAAAAGAAAAAGCGAGAAAGTCAGTTGCCTCCTGAAAAAAATGCACCTTTGAGACAACTATGAGCTGGATGACTAAGAATCTCTGCAGAGCTTTAATTTTACCCTTTGGAGAATGTGATTTTTTTTTTATCTTTGGAGATTTTTTTTTAGAAAGTGTGGGGATAGTCGCCTTTCAAGAATGGTTTAACTGGATTTGCTGCACTCTGTAGAGCAGTGCTTCTCCATCTTGGCAAGGACTTCAACTCCCAGAATTCCTCCGCAGCTATGTAGTTGTACTTGGATTATCTTCATGCTCTTTGTGCTTTTTTTCAACGCTGCCATTCTCTTGATTCTAAATCCCAAGACTGGCAGATAATTTGGAACTCAACACAAGACTTGAGAAGACAACAACAAAAAATTATTTTCTTTGGAAAGAAGACACGATAGAGCTTTCCACAGAATTATCAGGATTGAGATCTTGACTTTGCTGAAACAAGCTGTGTTATCACATCGTTGACTTTGATGGATCTTCAAAAGCTTAAGCAGGTTGGACCTGCTTAGGAAATCCCAGAGCTATAGGTTAAATTATGAAGTCAACAAACCACCCCAGAAGAAATAGTTGCAAGTTTCTTCTCTAGTATGAGAAAATGCCAAAGTAGTCCCTAGGAGACATCATAGAAAGGAGATTTATCTTTACCGTACAACTGCTCCTAGATTACATCAAATTAATTATCTGGGTCAGTGCTTCTCAATCTTGATTACTTTATGACAGTGGTGAAATCCACTTTTTTTTACTACCAGTTCTGTGGGTGTTGGCTTGGTGGGCATGGCAAGGGAAGGATACTGCAAAATCTCCCATTCCCACCCCCACTCCAGGAGAAGGATACTGCAAAATCTCCATTACTACCCCACTCTGGGGCCAGCCAGAGGTGGTATTTGCCAGTTCTCCGAACTGCTCAAAATTTCTCCTACCGGTTCTTCAGAACCTGTCAGAACCTGCTGGATTTCACCCTTGGCTTAAGATGTGTGGACTTCAATTCCCAGTGTCAGGCCTGGAAGTCATCTTTTTTGTTGGCTCTTCAGGCCTGCCACATTTACTACTGTGGGAAATTGGGAGGCGGAGATTGTATGGAGCTAAGGGTGATACATAGTCATAACATTCCTTTCTCAGAGAGTCAAGGACATCTTGCCCTGCACCTGGATGGCTGGAACTGGGAGGCATCTCCGGTTGGGACGGTGCTTGGATTGGACCATGTGATGGGCATTGTGGGCATTGGGCAGGGACTTGAACTTTCCTTTGGGTGGAAAAAAACCTGGAAGCTTTCAGATTCGGGTTTTCCCAGATGTGCCAATATGACATCTCTAATACAACGGAACTTTGAGGAAAATCAAGTGTCTGGGTTTTCTACTTGGAGCCCTGACACCTAGATGAGCAAGCTGGCTGGAAATTCTGGGAGTTGAAGTCCATACATCCTGAAGTAGTCAAGGCTGAAAAACAGTGATCTAGGAAATCTCAGTGCTTCAGAGATGGCACCACTTCCCTTCCTTGGTTGAACAATCTTTTGTGCCCATACAATTAAGGGCATCTTGCAATCATATAACGGTGGCTACCGATTTGACCTTTGTCATATGCAGAGATACACAGGCACACACTATGGGTGTCCTTGCACATGAGATAGTTGAAGCCTACTTGGATTTCTGGGTACTCTATCAAACAAAAAACTGTCAATGGCCTGTTTCAGCTGTTAATCAATCTTGGAAACACCAGCATTCAGATTGTAAATGTTAGATATTCTTTGTCTCTACTTTTGATTTGAGCCTTCATCTAATTTAAAATGACAAGGAGGGAAGGAACTTTATTTCGCTCAATGATTAGCTTGAAACAAAATATAACAAGATCCAGTCATAGAAAAATATTATACTGAAGTACTGTAGAAGTAAAATACTGTGTGCAGCATGACATTCTATTTAAGATGAAGATTAAAATTAAAGGTTAAATCTAGGTAAGACGGGGAAGTGGGGGAGAAACTCTAAAATTAATTATGAGTGAAATCTAAAACTAGAGGCCGAGTGTCATGCAATGAATAAAGAATATAGAAATAAAGTGTACTGTAAAATCTAATAATCTAAAATATTGACAAGTTACAAGTAATAGTCCATTCATGTATGACCAAGATTAATGGAACAGATATAAAGATATTGCTCATTGTACAACAAAAAGCTAAGTCTTTGCATAGCATTCACAGACGCTGGGCAGAATTACATTACTTGCACGCATAATAAAGCTTTTCTTATCAGATTGGAGGACATTAATGTAAAATTTCTCAGATTGGTTAAACCTTGGCAATTTTTTTCACATGCTCTTTTTCTCTCATTTATTACTTATATTTCTTTTGCTGTTCATCTTGGAAGTTTTAGTTATTTGTTTACAATATACCGTTTCTCCAAAAATAAGACATCACCTGATAATAAGCCCAATCGGGCTTTTGAGCGCATGCATTGAAATAAGCCTCCCCTCGAAAATAAGCCCTCCCCAAAAATATTTAAACGCAGAGCTGGAAATCAGGTAAGACGGCAAGAGGAGCCCCATCTTGCTCCACACACCCCAAAACAATAAGACCTCCCTGAAAATAAGGCCAAGCGCTTATTTGGGGTTCAAAAAATATAAGACAGGGTCTTATTTTCAGGGAAAAAATGGGTAGATAGATAGATAGAGAGAGAGATATAGATAGATAGATAGACACAGTAGATAGATATAAAGGTAAAGGTCCTCCTCGCACATATGTGCTAGACTCTAGGGGGCGGTGCTCATCTCTGTTTCAAAGCCGAAGAGCCAGTGCTGTCCGAAGACGTCTCCGTGGTCATGTGGTCAGCATGACTCAATGCCAAAGGCGCACAGAACGCTGTTACCTTCCCACCAAAGGTGGTCCCTATTTTTCTACTTGCATTTTTTACGTGCTTTCAAACTGCTAGGTTGGCAGAAGCTGGGACAAGTAACGGGAGCTCACCCCCGTTACCCAGTGCTAGGGATTCAAACTGCCAAACTGCTGACCTTTCTGATCAAGCTCAGCATCTTAGCCACTGAGCCACCGCGTCCCCTAGATAGCTATGGATATAAATATAGAGAGCTAGATTAGATATAGATGAGAAAATTCAATTTTTTCCTCTCTCTAAAACGTAGTCTTTTCAGGAGAAAGTCTGAGCCACTAACTACTACATTCCATGGGGTCTGGTTTGTACCACCAAATATGTACACACGGATTAATCCTTGACTACAATTGGGACAAGAATTTCCATTGCCAAGCAAGTTGGTTGTTAAATGAACCACACCTTATTTTACCAGCTTTTCCCCCTTGTGGTTGTAAAGCAAATACAAGTGAATTGTTAAGTGAATTGTCTGGTTGCCCTCATTGGCTTTGTTTGTCAAAAAGCTTGCTGGGAAGGCCACAAATGGTGATTGCATGACCCTGGGACCCTGCAACCTTTGTAAATATATGCTGGTTATCTGTAGGGATGCTGCAACGGTCCTAACCGTGAGGACCATTCATGAGTTTTTTTCAGTGCCACTGTAACTTTGAGCAGTCAGCAAAACAACTGACTGCAAATCGACGATTGCCTGTATAAAATTGTGCTGATATTCTATTTCTTACAATTATTTGACTAAGAATTGGGTTGGGTCTCTCAGTGTAAGAAATACTGACATTTTTATATTTATAAAAATTGACATTTTTTATATTTCTATTCATGCTTATTATTTTTTTTTTTAAAAAAGAATATTGTAATTCTCTTCTGTGGGATGATTATTGTTGTTTACGCCAGATTTCGTACTTTTGATGATCAGATTGTTTTCAAGAATCTAGGACAGATAAAGGTACCAGGTTGACTTTTTGTAACGTGGGTTGAAATTTGATCCAGTTTTATCATCTCCAGTTATCATTTCCAGATCTTTTGAGATGGCATCAAGGACCAGCAACTGCCTCTGGATCCACTATGACTTTCTTTTTTCAATTTGGCACAATCTTCATGTATCCCTATTTTTAAAATGCCTTTCTCATGGATGCTTCTGTCTCTAATCATCATCGTCATCATCATATTCGCAGAAAAAAACAACAAGGAGATGTCTATGGGAATAGAGGACAAATGACACTAAATATATTAACATATGACTAGGACTATCATTAAGTGTTGTACCTAATGATTCTTGATGAATTCTTTTAAGTACACTGAGAGCGTATGCACCAAGACAAATTCCTTGTGTGTCTAATCACACTTGGCCAATAAAGAATTCAATTCAAATTCAAATTCAAATTCAAATTCAAATTCAAATTCAAATTCAAATTCAAATTCAAATTCAAATTCAAATTCAAATTCTATTCCATTCCACTCCACTCCACTCCACTCCATTCCATAATTGGGCTAGAAGTGACTTTGGAGGTCTTCTCGTCCAGCCCCGTTCAAGCAGGAGACCTTATACCATTTCAGACAAGTGGCTGTCCAGTCTCTTCTTAAAAACATCCAATATTGAAGCACCCACAATTTCTGAAGGCAACTTCTATTCCACTGGTTTATTGTCCTCACTATCAGGAAGTTTCTCCTTTAAATCAGGGTTCCTTCTCTCCTTGATTAGTTTCCATCCATTGATTCTTGTCTTGTCTTCAGGTTGCTTTGGTAAATAAGTTGCCCCCCCCCCTTTGTGGCAACTTCTCAATTATAATTAACACTAAACATGAACATGAGGAGGATGCATCTAAAACTAAAGTGACACAGTGTAAGTATTCACCAAACCTACTTTAACGTTAAGATTGAGTTTGCCAATTATTATTTTTTATTTGCACAATACTTTCAACTACAAAGGAAGCCAACAATTCCCATTTACACAACCGGAAAAAATTCTGAAAAATGAACCACTGTTAAGTATCAGCCAGTTAAGCATGTTGTGTGAACAGAGTTTCTGAATGCAGCAAAGAAATGCAAGATTGGAGATGCAGGATGCACTACATTCTCTCCGGGGTGCTACAGAGTCTTGGCCTAACCCAGTGTTTCCCAAAGTGGGGTATGCGTACCCCCAGGGGTACGGGAAGAGTTTGGTGGGGGTACGCATTGCACTGGAGTTTAGTGGGGATCACGTGGGAATATCCACTGCACTGTGCTTAGCTGCGCCCACAGAACAAAGAAAGAAATAGTGTGCGTATCACAGTTTTTACACGGGAACTGGGAAATGGGAACAAAATAACTTTCGTTTATTTTGTGTATGTACCAAAAAGAAAAAATAAATATATTTTGATTTTTATTAAAGCTTATGTTTTTTATGAGGGGTACTCAGCGTTACAAAATTATAGAAGGGGTACACTTATGTCAAAAGTTGAGGAAACACTGGCCTAACCCAAGAATTTGCTTTGCTGCACATATCTGACAGATAAAGACCCAGTAAGTCAGAGATGGTTCTCTGCATTATCCATATCCTAAACTCTAAAGCAGGGGTCTCAACCTTGGCAACTTTAAGACTTGTGGACTTCAACTCCAGAATTCCTCAGCTGCGTGCACTGTTTCTTCCAGCTGGAGAATTCTGGGAGTTGAAGTCCCACATCTTAAAGTTGTCAAAGTTGAGAAACTCTTAAGCAGCATGTTTCTCACTTGCTGGTAACCTGGGTGATGAATTGCACAAGTTGGAATTGTGTGTAAGGGGAAAGAGGCGGGCAAAGACACAAGGAGGGGAGGGAAATCTTTGACCTCCGGTTACTACACACACCAAACTCCCAACTCTGGGGAAAGCACCTGCATCTCTGATTCAACACAGCCTTCCAGCAACTTAAAATCTCAAAACAGCCCCTATTCACCCATTCTTCTCCAGCACTTGAAGTCTTGAGGTCAAGCTTCTTTTCCAGCTGGCCCAATTCTTTGGAGCAGAGGGACCCTGTCCAAATGGCATGCTTTTACAGACAGGAACAATCACAACTAGGGTTGCAATGGTTGACTTTTGCAGTATGGAACGAATAGCTCCAATTCAGATTGTAAAAGGGAGCCAGAGAGAGAGAGAAAGAGAGAGGGAGGAAGGGGGGAGAGAGTGAGTGAATGAGAGAGAGAGAAAGAGAGTGAATGAGAGAAAGAGAGGGAGGGGAGAGAGTGACCAAGAGAGGGGAAGAGAGTGAGTGAGTGAATGAGTGTGTGGGGGGGGGAGTGAATGAGAGAGAGGGAGAGCAGGGAGAGAGTGACTGAGAGGGGGAAAGAGAGTGAGTGAATGAGAGAGAAAGAGGAAGAGAGTGAGAGAAAGAGAAAGAGAGGGAGGGGGAGTGACCGAGAGAAGAGAGTGAGTGAGTGAATGTGTGTGAGGGGGGAGAGAATGAATGAGAGAGAGGGAGGGGGAGAGAGTGACCAAGAGAGAGGAAAAGAGTGAGTGAGTGAGTGAGTGTGTGTGAGAGAGGGGAAGAGTGAATGTGAGAGGGAGAGAGAGAGAGAGAGAGAGGGAAAGAGAATGAATGAGAGAGAGAGGGGAAGAGAGAGAGAAATGAGATGGGGCGTCTGAGCCGTGCTGAAAACTCAGTCCATTGGCTCAAGAGTTGCCAGCAAGATTGCACAGAGGTGTGTGTGTGTGTGTGTGTGTGTGTGTGTGTGTGAGAAAAGAGTCAAGATGGCAACCTCAACCTTAGAATGAAAACCCTGCTTTTGGGGGGGGGGGCGTGCAGGTTGCCCTTGAATCTTTCTGACCCCTGGCGAGCCCACCCCCTCAACGACACTCCACCCCCCACCCCCCAATTTGTTTTGCTTTGAAGAGTCCTTGTGTGCAGAATGGGGCAAGGGGAAGAAAAGCAAGGAGCGGGCGGGATCTCGGCTTCCTCTCGTCGAGATGCTTTTCAAAGAGGGGCGATTTCAGCGCTCTGCTCCGAACAGGCTCCGAAGCATCTCAGGAAGCTGCTGCGGCGCCCGAAGGAGGCTCTCCCCACTTTCCCGAGCCTTCGCCCCTTTGCAAGCTCCAAGCCGCTGTCCACCTCCTCCTAAGCTCCGTTGTTCTCTCGCGCTGCCTTCCTCAAGACCGCCTATCGCGCATGCTCCATCCGAAGAGCAGCTTCGCACATATTCCCCCTCTCTCTCTTTTCCTCCTCCTCCTCCTCTCTCTCCTCCCCCCCCCTCCCCTGGCTCCATCCGGGCAACTCCGAATTAGCATCCATCGACAGCCGCGGCACAACTTTTTTTCCTGAGGGCAAAGATGAAATCAAGGCGCGCACTCGGAGAAAAATATAGTCCCTGCCGTTTTTTTTTATATATATATAAAAAAGTCTTCTGGGTCTGCCACCGGGGAGGGGGACTCAGGCGGAGGAGAGGGGCCCAGAGAAGCCGGTGGGGGGGGGAGGGAGGACCTTGGCCAAGGCGGGGGATGGTGTGACGGCGCCGGGAAAGGAAGAGGGTGGGGGGCGGCCCGGGACTTATGCCCCCCCCCCACTTTGGCGGAAAGTGAGTGATTTGTCTGTGCCCCCCTCGCCAAGAGGCAAAAGAACTTGCTCTTGGCTGCTGAGTTGCCGTTTCTTTGGATTGTTGGGGGGGGGGCTCTTCTTGTTTGGCAAACAAGAAGAAGGGGGGGAAAATAAATCCGTCCTTGGATTTTTGGGGTGGTGTTAGTGGTTGGGGTGGGGGGGAGAAAGAGAAAGTGTCCACGCGCGGGTCTGAGCCAACCCCGGGGAAGGGAGACGTTTGGGGAGGGGTGGGGGGGGAAAGAGAGAGAGAGAGAGAGAGAGACCAAGCTCCCTCCCCAAACTTCCTCAGGCTGCGAGAGGGGGAGGACCCAAAAAAAAATTAAATAAATAAAATTTTTTTTTTTAAAAAAGTGCCTCTCAACTTGCAAAGGATGGAGATGCCCGGTTTGCAAGAGGCGTTAAAAGTGGAAATCCAGGGCCGCCAGCAGGTAAAAAAAACAAAGGGCGAGCCAAGCGGGGACTGGAGCATCCCCGATCATCTGGGCGCCAGAAGGCAGCCCCGGGCACGGGCATGATCCTCCGGCCCTGCCGCTTTCCGGAGAGCTCTGGATCCCCGCCGCAGGTTGAATCGATCGGAGGGTGGAGGAGGAGGAGGAGGAGGAGGAAGAGGAGGGCAGAGTCCGGCTCTTGAAGCGAAGGGAAAGGCATGGGGCGGGGCGGGGAGGAGACCTTCCCGCTTCTCTCCTCTCTCGACTCGCCGCCCGGAGCACTTCGCGAAGTACTTTTACGGATTGTTTGGCTGACTTTCGGCGTGGGAATCTGCGTGCTTCGATCCGGAGTCACCCTTGCGGTGGATCCTTGTACGTGTGTGTGCGCGCGCGTGTGTGAATGTGTATGTGTAGACGTCCGTCCGTCCGTGTGTGTGTGTGTGTGTGTTGGAGAGATTAGGACGAGACTTGAATATTTATGAGCTTTGCTTGAAACTGACTCGCTGTGTTTACTTGCCTCTTTGTTCCACACCCCTCCCTTCCCGTCCTACACACACACACACAAGAACACACACACACACACGCACATTTTTTTTAAAAAAAATCCATTAGACCCCTAAGACTTTTAATTCATTCTTTTTCGGGGTACTTTCCCCCCTCTTTAAACAGAAACTAGTTGCACAGATGAAGCAAAATCCACAGGTAAATGCAGATGGCTGTATTTTTTTTCCTTCCTTTTTTTTTAAATGATAAAAGAAGAGTTCCCGGTTCCACCGGATTTTAGCTGTGTTGCAATAAGTGCTCTGACCTCAGGAGGAGAAACTTTATCAATAGGAGAGATCCCTTTGAAGTCCGGACTGATCTTTGTTACTTTATCTCCATCTCTCTCTCTCACTCACTCTCTCTCTTCATTGTGCTAAGGTTTTTTTTTTCCTTGCGCTTTCGCTGGGAGCCATTCCTAGACACAAGTTTACTTTTAACTAGCTTTAGTTTGCACTTGGTTTTTAATCTGCATTTTATTGCCATTTTTACAGAACGGGGATCTTAAGAAACAAATCCAAGAGAGGCAATCGAGAATAGCAGCTCTTAATGAAAAACAAGTAAGAACGAATCAATTCGGTTCTGTTTCTCTGCACTGAGCTTCTTCTGTTTTTTTTTTCTCTCTCTTCCTGGCTTCCCTTCTTTTCTTCTTTTTCCTCCTGCTATTAATAGTACCACTTTCTAAACATCTGAAAAGTCCGCGTTGTTGGCTGAGAAATACCTCCATGTGAATAAAACACTCGGGTGTTTATTATTATTGTTGTTGTTTTGTTTTGTTTTTGTTTCTTGATTTGTTTCTCGGAGTGTTTGTGTATTTTAACTTTAGGTTGGCTAAAGTGAGAAACGATTTAAAGGTCGCGATTTATTTTGCTTTGCTTTGCCTTGAAATGCCTTTATATGGATTATTCATGATAGAGAAAACGAAGGATGCTGTGGTTGGAACCGTTTTATTTTAACACTCACTCTCGCTCTCATACACACACACGCGCACACACTCACACACAGGCGTCCATTTTGAGTTGGTCGACATGTTTTAGGAATATGGAAAATTCTTGGGTCTTGGATTAGTTTGTGTTCACTTCCTTCCAACGTGGATTAACTCAGAGTTGGGAATCTGGAGGCTGAGACCAGCCCCCTTGGAACCTCTGCAGATCCGGATTAGGTCGGAAATGTTTATTTTGTTGGTATGTGCTGTGTATATTTCTCTCTCCCGCCCCAACCGTCCGTCCATACACTTGCTGTTTCCCCCCCCCCTTTCTTTCTTCCCCTTGATGATCTGATGCATTGGCTTTCTGAGCGTGCATTTGCTTGAAGCTCCTTCCCCCCCCCCACCCTCCCTGCACCTAGTTAGGCAAATCTGAGCAGGAAAGTGAAGCGATGCCGAAAGCAAACCTGGTCTGCTCTTCCCCACCCTTCTTCAAACAAACTTTCTTTGTGTGCATGCCTGAATGTGTGTGTGTGTGTGTGTGTAGATGTGGATGTCACTCTGTGTGTGTGTGTGTGTTACGCGCGCGCGCGCGCGCGCGTGTGTGATCTTTGTCAGCACGTCTCCTGCTATTGCGGTGAATGACCCTGATATGCAATGACTGGCTCGGAGGCTGCTACCTCTTTCCCTCCCCCACACCCCCCTATCCCCGATCCCCCTTGCCCGCCACCTTCCCCCGCGGCTTTCCCAGCTGAAAAGAAAGTTGGTCGGCTGGGAATGAGTTGCTCGCCTCTTATGGAGCTCGAATGGCTTCGGGTTTTCAGCACCACGAACAGATGCCCAGGAACGCTCCGCGGCTCCGCCAGCAGCCCGCTTCCCCCCCCCCCGCAAACCGAGGCCCTCCCCGCCGCCGCACTCCTCAGCCCCCTTCTTCCTTTCCTTTCCTTTCCTTTCCTTTCCTTTCCTTTCCCTTCCGCCTTCCAGCAGACGAGCCTGCGATCTGCCGGATTATGCATTCCCCCCCCCCTCCACCATCCCATCCCATCCCATCCCACCCCTCCGCGCCTCGACAAGCCAACTTTCCCCGGGGCTGCCCCTCTTGCCCAGATCGCCCCCCCTCTGAACCCCCCCCCTTCCCTCCTTCCTCGTCCTCTGGCGGAATCGATGCCGCGATTCCTTCGGAATGCTGCAGACGGTTTCAGCACCAAAACTTGGAACAGCGCCTCGTCTTTTCTTTTTCTTCCTTTCCGGGGGAAAAAAATTGGTGGGGGGGGGGAGGGGCCGGGGGGGAGGGAGAGAAGTGGGGAGGGAATGAAAAAATTTATAATAAAAAATAAAAAAAATCCGGGATCGACTTTCGTGCCATGGGAAGGCGAGAGGGGAGGGGGGAGATCGAGGAAAGGGAAAGGAAAGGAAAATTGGGGTGGGGGGAGGGAGAGAAATCGATGTAGGTCGTATGTTTCGTACGATGAAAGATCTGTGTTATAAAAGATGTGCATTGGTTTTTATGTGATGGCAAGGGGATGTCTCTGTATTCCTCCCTCTTAGCTGGAAAGTATGCGGAAGTGTTTGGAAGCGTTTCCCGCAGGATGAATGCTTTTAGTCCCCGGGATTAGAAATCTCAGCATTTCTACTATTCTCCTCCTCCTCCTCCCCCCCTCCCCGCAACCCTGATTGATCCTCGCCCAGAATTTGCCACCGCTCTCAGTTTGTAGTGGAAGCTTCCATTTTGTGACAAAGGGGGTGTTGGTTTCTTCCTAACATGGAGAAAAAGTCTGCAGAGTTTTAACGCGGGGGGGGGGGGGGAGGAAGAGAAGGAGGGGCTGGTGTGGCCCATTCATGCTAAGCATTACCATTTTGATTGCTTTGATGCCATTTTGGAGGGGTGGGGGTGGGGAGAGGAGACCCCTGTCAGCAGAGCACAAAGATAAACAAAGATATTTAATCAAACCGGATAGTTTCTTTTATGGGGTGTGGGGGGGAGGTGGAGGGGAGGGAATCGTAGAAAACAAGACCGTAGCTTAGAGCTATTAGTTCTCTTTCTAGCAGGATGAAACAGCGTGTTGTATTGATTCTGCACTGAGCCAAGGATTTATTTAAAACAAGGCAACAGCCTTATACTGCAAACAATGCATGTTAATGTCCCCCCCCCCCCGTTTGATAAGGAACGAGTTTGGCTGCCTTAAAAAGGACACATATATTGGATTGGGTTTCTCTGTATGATTGTGACGGTTTCGAGGCAATTTACATTTTTTTTTTGATGCCGACAGTCAAAAAGAAGCAATTTTTACACGCTGTGCTGGAATTTAGATAAAGCAAAGAACTCATAGCTGGAAAAGAGAACTTGATGCAAGCTTTGAAAGTGGAATGGACATTTTTAGCATCGTGAAATACTTCCTGGACTAAACAGTAAATTATAGCTCACATTACAGGCAGATACTCAGTGAACAATTATGGAACAAACAACGACTACTGGAGTTAAAAAGTGTGGGGTATTAGCCTCTGCCTGTTTTATTGCCAAAGGTGAAAGGCTAGATAAGTCTTGAATATTTTCACATTTCCAAGTCAGGAAGCAAGTATATCCCAGGGAGAGGGGCTACCAGTTTTAAGACTGAATGTGTTGAGACGATTGTTATTTTTCTTTGAGGAAAGATAAAAAAGCATCTTTCCCCCTTTGGTCTCCCTGAAAGAGGATGCTTCATCTGAGTTCTGTGCTGGTGTTGAATGAATGTGTTGAATGAGTGGAGATTGTGAATATGGAAATGTTCTGGAGGCATTCTGAAACCCAAGGAGGTTGAAATTGCTTTTATTTGCTCCAATCTCCCTGACAATATTTTCCAAATATTGTTTTTTTTTTTAAAAAAAAACCAACAACGTCAGAAGTGGGCTCTTGATAATCTTGGGGAGTGGCATAGAATTTCTTTTAAAAAAATAAAATAAGCAAAAATAAAATGTCTAACTCTTGCAAAGTTCTGCAGGAAATTAGGTGCCTTTATCTTATTCCACCGGACTGTCCGCGCATACCTAATGTAAAATTTGTCAACCTCAGCAACGTAAAGATATGAGGAGTGCAACTCCCAGAATTCTCTCACCACTCATGCCGGCTGGGGAATTCTGGGAATTGAAGTCAACACATCTTTAAGTTACTGGGGTTGAGAAACTCTGAACTAATGGTTGAAATGCTCAGTGCTTCAAAAACATCACGAACTTAGTAATTCCTTTGCCAAGAATTTATATCATTTAAAAAAAAAAAGAGCCTTAAAATGGATCAAGAGATTTCAATGTTTTTTTTTCCCCTCTGTCTTCTGAATGACCCACCGTCTGACTTCCTTGGGTAACCCTAGGTCAGTGATGGCTAACCTTTTTGCTATGGCGTGCCAAAAGTGAGCGGAGTGCAGGGGGGGGTCACTCGTGTGCATGCCCACGCCTATAATTCTATGCGCCCCCCCCTGCACATGTGTGTGCAACCCCCCCCCCCACACTCTCCCCATTTTTGGCATGTGATGGCAAGGTAGGCCCATTTTTCGCTGTCCCCAGACTCCAGAGCCTTTCTAGGAGACTGGGGAGGGCAAAAATGTCCTTTCCCACTCTCCTGGAAGCCCTCCGGAGGCTGGAAATAGCCTTTTTCCTGACTTCCAGTGGGCCTTTTGGGGGAAGTCAACTGGCCAGTATGTGCACACACGCCGGAGCTGAGCTCGCGTACCCACAGATATGGCTCCGTGTGCCATTATGGCCCTAGGTTCTAACATTTCTCCACACTATTTTTTTTTTTTATGAATTATGGGCAATTTCCTCTAATTCTCACTTTCCTCCAAATTAAAAATCTTCAGATTGTCCTCTTTATTCCAACCTACCAGTAATTTGGGATGGCCCTTCGAAGGCTCAAGTGTATGAAATGTATTGAACTACCTGTAACTGCCTGATTATTGCTGTTTTGAAAGTAAAGTTTGTGAGACATGTTGTGTATTTTTCTTACCTACCTAGCCAGGAGGCTCCTTCCTTTGAAATATGTCTATATAGGATCTAGAAGTCACCTCTGATGAAACTTCCACCTGTCTCCATGCCTTTCTCCCTTGTTTTCTGAGAACCCAGCTGAGATAGTGATAACTCTTCCATCTTATGGCTCAGAGCTGAATATATTTTGGCCAGCTAAGCATCTATTTATAATAATTTTTGCTTAACTGCCATACTTGCTTCTGATACATCAAAAGCATATTTTATTATTATCTGTTCACAACAATGTGAAGTCACAGCTGCCAGTTCTTCAGCTGGTGTAGGCCTTAATACGCATCTCATTCTTCTCAACGACGTAGGATGCGATATTGTTTCAGCGTGGTATATGTGGAAACCCAAGCAGTGTGGCCTTTTGCATTTGACAGATGGAAATTTTGTCGATGCACAGATTTTTTTAAGTGCCGTCCAAGATTTTTCAGTATGGCACCCAGTGTGTGAATAATCCTTGGTACCATCTTGGCCAGTTTATGTCAAGCTTTCGGCTTTAATTTTCAGATCTTGAGACCCAACTGGAAAATAAGTCTTGGCATGATTTTTCAGGATGCTTGTAATATAAGCCCTATCCCCCAAAATAAACCCCAGTTAAGCTTGTCAGCCAGATAGGTGAATTTAGTACCCTATTTTCCCCAAAATAAAACCTAACCATAAAATAAACTCTAATGCATCTTTTGCAGCACAAATTCTTTATTTATTTATTTATTTATTTATTTAATTAATTAATTAATTAATTTTATTTTTATACCACCCTTCTCCCGAAGGACTCAGGGCGGTGAACAGTTAAAATCACATACATATAAAATGAATATAAGATAATTAAGCCAGTTTGGCTCATCAGTTAAGAATCTACAGCATAAAGATTTAAAAAAATAGAAGAGATTTATGCCAGACCAGCTTAAGTGCACGAAAGAAAGGTCTTAAGTGCATGACGGAAAGTATGAAGATCTGGGATCATTCGTATCCCTGGGGGTAACCTGTTCCAAAGGGTAGGTGCCCTGACAGAAAAGGCTCTTTCTCTGGGAACCACTAGTCGACATTGCTTTAGTGACGGCACCCTGAGAAGGCCTACCCTGTGGGAGTGTACTGGTTGGTGGGAGGTTATCGGTTGCAGAAGGTGGTCTCATAGGTACCCAGGTCCTAAGCCATGGAGTACTTTGAAGGTAAGAACCAACACCTTGAAGCGCACCCGGAAGACCACTGGAAGCCAGTGCAGCTCGCGTAGGAGAGGTG
Source organism: Masticophis lateralis (assembly GCA_030761175.1). NCBI lineage: Eukaryota > Metazoa > Chordata > Lepidosauria > Squamata > Colubridae > Masticophis > Masticophis lateralis. The sequence goes on along the minus strand of JAUDYJ010000006.1, from coordinate 81,385,428 downwards.
TTACATGTGAGCGCCATGTCACTCCCAATATCACCCGTGCAGCTGCATTCTGGACCAGTTGGAGTCTCCGCGTGCACCTCAAGGGGAGCCCCATGTAGAGAGCATTACAGTAGTCCAGACGGGAAGTAAATTAAAATAAAACTCGGTCTTATTTTTGGGGAAACACGGTATTTTGTGATCTTCTCCATTTGTTGTCTTCTATTCTATTATCTCCTGGTATTTCGACATCAGATATCTTCACTTTCTTCTTTTTAACCACAGTTATTATTTATTAAATTCATATGTCGCCACCCATCTTGCAGTTCAAGGGGACTCTGGGCAATTAAATCTTGTGTGTTGCGAGCCAAGACTTTATCAGTTTCTTTTGGAAATCCAAAAGAAATATTTTAACCTGCTCATTTTTGACTACTTTTTCAATTATTTTGTTTCTAATTATGAATGACTAATTTTTCATTATCTCCTCCTCACAACAATGGTGTGTTGTGACTACCAATGGGGGGGAGATGATAATGTGTGGGTAATCTACATTTAGATTCACAGTCTGATGATAATTTAATAAGTCAAGTCCTAACCAAGGATCTAAGAATTATTAAGATAGTATCGAAGTATATAGGCACTTCTAGCAAGGTAGGTTTTTCATAAAATTAGGGTGTTCAGATCTAATAAATTAAATATTTCCAAATATCAAGGAATTCCGTTAGGTATCAATTATGATTGGTATAACAATGGATTTCTTTTTTTCATAAATGCTCAATATCAATCCACAAGTTCCAGTATTTCATAATTTTTCCCAATTGTTTTTTCTCAAGCCTAGCATCTCCTAGGATAGCTAAATCAACGAACCAGGCATTCTTTTCAATAACTGTTATATCTGGCATGTTATGAACAAGAGGCCTGTCTGTTTGGATCTTTAGTTCCCATGAGATCTTAACTCACTCAGTTTCCCAAACCTTCTCAATTTGATGGTCCCAGTAGTTTTTACTACATTCAGATCCAAACCTCTGGCAAAGTTTCTGATGAATAATTCTGACAACTCACTCATGATGCTGCTCAATAGTCAGTTTGTGAAATTTTGCTGCAATCACTGATGAAATACATTGTTTCATCCTTTTTACTAGAAAGGTATGATTTGCTATTGTTTGTTAAACATTGAATTTTTACCTCCATGCAATTAGTTGGTAAAGCTTCTTCTTGAACTGCTAAAATAAAGCCTTCAGTTTCTTTCTTTAATACTCCTGATCTTAACAAACTCTGTTGATTAAAAAGTTTTTAATCAACTTTTCTTTCTACCCTTTCCCCCCGAAAATAAGAAATCCCCTGATAATAAGCCCAGTGAGGCTTTTGAGCGCATGCGGTAAAATAAGCCTCCCCCCGAAAATAAGCCCTCCCCGAAAATATTTAAATGCAGAGCTGGAAATCAGTAAGACGACAAGAGGAGTCCCATCTTGCTCCATGCACCCCAAGATAATAAGACCTCCCTGCAAATAAGGCCAAGCTCTTATTTCGGGTTCAAAAAAATATAAGACAGTGTCTTATTTTCGGGGGAACACGGTATATCCTTCAAAGTTTTGACCATCCACTTTCTTGTTCGTCTAGTTAGCAAATCAATTTTCAGTTATTTCTTTTCTGGATTCTTCACTTTTGTTGTTTTCAAGAGCTTTCCTGGATTGACTGCCTTCAGCAAAGGTTCTTAGATTTTCTTAATGTTTTCATTCAGGCCATACTTCTATTCCTCCACAGTTGGTTCCACCTCTACCCCTTTCAACTCTTGGCAAATTCAGCTGGTCAGAATCACTTTTTGGTTGTTTAACCAATTATTATTATTATGGTTGGTTGTATAGACAGTCAGGTGTTTAAAAACTGGATTTGGCATTTTTATGCACTTATCCAGTCCTTCCCAACAACCTGAGATAGGCAGATGTGGTTTCATGGCTTTTTCTCAGGATGTAAGCTGCTCCAAGTAAAGCTGCCTTTTGCAATTGATTGATGGTGATTTTGTCAATGCAACGGTATTCAAGCACTGCTCCAGTTGTTGGGGACTGTATCCAAAATGCTTATTATTATCAGTACTATCTTTGTTCTATTTCTACTTGCAGGTTTTTGTACTTTGTGTGCTACCTATTATTATGGTTTGTTGCACAGTCAGTCACAGCTCAGACTGGATTCGGCATTTTTATCCACTTATCAAGCCCTTCCCAAGAGACATGGAATAGGCAGATGTGCATGTTTGATGATGTTAAAGATATCATTGTAGGATGTAAGCTATTTCGAGGAAAGCTGCCTTTGCAATTGACTGATGGTGATTTTGCCAATGCCAATGGTGTTCAAATGGGGTTTTGGGATTGCACCCAAGGCACCTATTACTACAGGTAGTCCTTGACTTACAACAGTTCATTTAGTGACCATTCAAAGTTACAAAAAAAGCGAGTTATGACTATTTTTCACACTTATAACCATTGCAGCATCCCCATGGTCACCTGATACCTATTTATGACAGTTGCAGTGTCTTGGGGTCATGTGATCACCTTTTGGGACCTTCTGATGAGCAAAGTCAATGGGGAAGCCAGATTCACTTAACAACCATGTTACTAAATTAAGAATTGCAGCGATTCACTTAACAGCCATGGCAAGAAAAGTTGTAAAACGGGGCAAAACTCACTTAACAAATGTCTCGCTTAGTGACAGAAATTTTAGGCTCAATTGTGGTCGTAAGTGGAGGACTACCTGTATTGTCACTGCCTTTCTTTTACCTCAGTCGGCCTGTTTTTATTTGCAGGTCTTTTTGGTTTTTGTTAGGGAAGAGTCCTTTCTCTTCCCTTCTGCTATTTCCAGGTATTGCCGCATCCACTCTCCAGTCATTTCGTTTTTTGCCTTTCTCATCTTTGCACAGACATTCTATTTTTATTTTGCAGACCTTTACATTTGGATTTTATATTGGTATTTACATTTGTATTTGCATATTTGTATTTTTGTGTTGTATTTTGTAATCTTCGATCAATTGTTGTTATTATATGCTCATAATGACAGAGTCCTCATTTGCTTCCTTTCTGGGATATCGGCTGCGAGGGAGGATCCAAAATCTGTAAAATGATGGTGGAGCATTCCGATGGAAGCCCTGCCCCTTTTGTCCATGCCCTACAACGCACACCCAATGTACACAAAAGAGGTGGAGTTGAATTGCAATGTTGGGCCTACCTTCCTGCAGATTGTGTCCTTTTGTGTGAACACTGAGGATGGGTATTTATACAGTGTCTTTGCACTTTGTTTCTTTGGAAAATAACGATATATAAGATAAGGCATGAATGAATCCTTCCACTGGCTCAAGGTTGACTCAGCCTTCCATCCTTCCGAGGTGGGTAAAATGAGCAGCCAGATTGTTGGGGGCAATACACTGACTCTGTAAACCGCTTAGAGAGGGCTGTAAAAGCATTGTGAAGTGGTATATAAGTACTATTGCTACTCCTGTAGGATTGATGTAAAATTACTTACCAGAAAGATAACCGGAGGTGGTATTCAGCTGGCTCAAGCTGGTTCACCCGAACTGGTAGTGGAAATTTCCGGTAGGCCTGCCCATCCTATTTAGGCATGTTTTTGAGGCCAGGTGCATGCACAGAAGGCATGCGCACCAGCATAGTACATGCATGGAAGCCGGGCACATGCACGGATGGGAACATGTTCACATTTGCAAACCGGTAGGGAAAATAAGTGAATACCAACTCTGACGATAACTATGCCACAGTTAATAGAAGGTATAGTCCAGGGGTCTGCAACCTTAATCACTTGAAGAGCCATTTGGACCCGTTTCCCACAGAAAAGAAAACACCGGGAGTCACAAAAACGCTTCCCATGCCTGACTATTTCTTGAGTGGCCACAAAACTAGAATATGTAGTTAAATTAAACATTCTGCTTTCTTCTGAAACTTTTCTTTTCTTGGATTTATCCTTGGTTGGCCTACCGGGAGTTGAAAAGCTCGATAAATCACATGCCGGCGGGTGTCACGCATTGGTGGTTGTGACGCATATTTTGAGTGTCAGGGAGCCACAGCAGAGGGGTGAAAGAGCCACATGCGGCTCCAGAGCCTCAGGTTGCTGGCCCCCAGTATAGTCGAAAGAGTCAATGGTGCTAGTGACTTTCTGCCTGTTTTTTGCTGTGTAATCATAAAAGTATGGCTGCCATCTTGACTTTTTTGACTGTCTAGTGCAAGCTTGCTTAATCCTACACTGTACAGTTGTTATTAAAAACTTTTAATTTTTTTTGCCTCTGGGATTTCAATCTGATTTGTCAAATGGACTTCATTATGAAAAAAAAAGAGTGACTGGTCTCCAGGGACAGATATGAAATATTTTGAAGGAGGGCATTTATTGAAAATGTGCATCTATTGCAGAAATCGGACCATTATTAGGTTTTGTAGTTAAGAGGGTTTTAAATGTTTTACTTTTATAGACTTTTTAAAAGCCTTGGGTAGTTTCAATATTACTGTTTGAGAATGGCCTATGACAAGCTTTCTGTCTGATGGATTTTGAAACAGTGAAATATGACAAACTGAAATAATATAATAGCCAAAGGGCAGAATAAGAGGATTATCCGTCCCCCTGCTGTTGATCTCTCTCTAGAGCAGTGTTCCTCAAACTTGGCCACCTGAAGATATGTGGACTTTAACTTGCAAAATTTTGGAAATTGAAGTCCGCATGTCTTCAGATTGCCAAGATTGAGGAACACTGCTCTAGATCTTTCCCTTTGTCTCTTGAGCTTGAAATCCTTTTGGAGAGCTGAGGTGGATTGTCATGCTGCCAGGAGTCTTCATCTTGACTTTTTTGACCTCTCTGGAGCCTGCCTCTTTAAAATTTTGATGAAATGTGGTATCAGTTTATTTATTTATTTATTTATTTATTTATTTATTTATTTATTTATTTATTTATTTATTTATATTTTATTTTATTTTATAAAATTTGTATGCCACCGCATCTCCAAGGACTCAGGGCGGCTCACAACAACAATCGACCAAGCGACTGTAAAAACAACAAATACATACAAAAAAAAATCAAAAAAGTATTTTTTTAAAAAAAGTTAAAATATACTACCCCATCAGTCCAGGCCGGGAGACATAAATAGGCAGGTTTTCAATTCACGGCAGAAGATATGAAGGTCAGGGGCTAGCCAGAGCTCCAAGGGAAGTTGATTTCAAAGGGTGGGGCACTCACAGAGAAGGCTCTACCCCTGAGGGTCGCCAGCTGACATTGTCTAGCCGAGGGCACCCTGAGTAGGCCCTCTCTGTGAGAGCGTATCGGGCGATGGGAAGTTGACGCTGGTTGCAGGTGGTCCGATAAATAGCCTGGACTTAAGCCATGAAGAGCTTTATAGGTTAACACCAGCACCTTGAATCTCACCCGGAGGGCAACTGGCAACCAATGCAAGCCGCACAGGAGTGGTGTAATATGGGAGTATTGGGTCCCTCCCGCAACAACCCGAGTAGCTGCATTCTGCACCAGCTGAAGCCTCCGGGTGGTCTTCAAGGGCAGCCCCAGGTAGAGAGCTTTGCAGTAGTCAATCCGGGAGGTGACTAGCGCATGAGTGAGTTGATAATGTTGTGACCTAGGCCCAAGTAGTTATTACCAGACACAATCAGTCCTAAACAAACATATTTTATTAGAACAGCTGAGAATTACTTCATTCTCAGTTTAGTCCAAATTAAGTCCAAAACAAATTCTTCATAAACAATCCTTCAGCCTTATCACCAACTTTTGTCCACTTTGGCACCCTGCCAAAGGCTTTTCTTGGCAAAAGTTCAGAAGCAAGAGACACAGACAAGAAACAAATGTAGCAACATTGCTTTCCTACAAAGATCCCAAGAGCCGATGCTGCTCTTTTAAATCTTTGTGAGGGGCCAATCATCTCCTGGCCTTACTTCTGAGTCGTGCTTTTTGCTTTAGCTGCTCTTTCCTTCTGGCAGTTCTTCACATGTGTGCACTAGGAACAGGCTCTTCCTGTTCCTCTGCCTCTCTGCTGTCTGCCTCTGGAGGCTCCGGAGTCCGCGCATCGCTCCCAGATGGCCGTGGCCCCATCTCTGCCTCCAACATCCTTGTCTGGGCGTTCTCCTGACTCCAGGACTGGCCCATTGTCCTCCCCAGCCTCCTCACTGTCTGAGTCCGCTGCCAGCTCTGCAGGCTGCTGGCGGACCACAACAGATAATAGGCATTGCGTCTTTAACTAAACAGAATGTTGTGCCGGCTCTTTTGTTGTTCCAATTGCTTGATATCTTGAAATCAAACTGCCAGCCTAGCAGCTCTAACATTTTTACCTATATTGTTGTCAAACAAGCTTGTATTGGTAAATAAAACCCCTTTCCTAAAATGAGGAATGATTCTTTTATAGCACATCTGAAGTGCTCAGTTTCATGTTTTCTGTATGTTTTCCAAGCCTCGCTCAGCTATCCTTGCTCCTTTGTCAAATATGTGATTGTACAATTAAATTCTAACCTGACAATTAGTATTGCCTGGTAAACTCAGTTATGGGGAAGTCGGTGGAAGTCTTGTTATGTTTGCTTTGCTGGTGAACTGGGGATTCATACAAGCCTATCCCAGAACAGAACATTAAAAGTACGTTCACTAAATGGCATAATCTATATCGTTTCTTTTATGTACACTGAGAGCATATGCACCAAGACAAATTTCTAGTGTGTCCAATCACACTTGGCCAATAAAAAATTCAATTCTTTTCTGTTCTGTTCCGTTCCGTTCCATTCCGTTCTGCTCCGGTTCTATTCTATTCTATTCTATTCTATTCTATTCTATTCTATTCTATTCTATTCTATTCTATTCTATTCTATTCTATTCTATTCTATTCTATTCTATTCTATTCTGTCACTCAAGTGTGTTTTCTTCATTTCTTAGCTATTATTTACTATCTATACAGAAATCAACTGTAATGGCTGGTTTTGACATTGAGGGTGGCATATCTGGATTGACGCTGGCAAATATTTGCATGGATGCCTGGGGAATTCTGGGAGTTGAAGTCCACACATCTTAAGGTTGCCAAGTTAAAAAATGCTGGTCTGGTGCAAGGGAGGAATAACTTCACTTCCTGGAATATGCAGGTCATAGCAAGGAGCAATTTTATAGCAAGATTGCACGTATTGCTCAAATAATATCTGTGACAGAAATTTCAACATTTCAAAGAGCGGTGGAAAGACAGAGCTTTGACTCGTCCTCCTAAAAGCTATTCCTACTCCTTAAATTGCTTGCTATTCACAGAATAAGCAAGTTAATGTTTAAATTTCGGTCAGAAGCAGATTTTCCCCGCAAGTAAACCCTTTTAAGAGTCAAAGGCAGCGTAAGCCTTCCTTCTCTTTGAGGTAACTTTGCAATTTGTACACAGCTACACTTGGGAATTGTGCATTTTAAATGGTTACAAAGCTCAAGAAACTTTTAAGCTTCAGTTAAATAACACCTACTCACCCACACATTTTCACGAAATTAAGTTCTTCCATCATCTTTTTATATTTTCAGTGGGATATATTCATTCCAGTTTTCATCCTCAGCAGCTTGCTGTGAATCATAAGATTATATTTACACTAAAATGGAAAGCACGCCCTAAGAATGTTGAAATCAGTTGCAGGTGAAAAGAAATATTTTTCTCTGAAATCCTAGAATAGTTCCCTTTTAGGCCCAGTGGTTGTACCAAGGTCTATAAGTATGTGTTCATATGTGTCTATGTATGTGAATATGTGTATATCCAGTGTTTCTTCCATAAATGACAAGGAAAGCTCTTTATCATAAAATGTCTGTTGTAATGCAGCACTTGGAAATGCCAGAAAAGTGAATGCAACACTTTTTGTAACTATTTTAAAGTGTTTGCTGTGATATTTTGGACCACTTCAAAAATCTGCTGTCAGAACAGGATAATTGATTTGAATGAACTTTGAATTTCTTCAATCCGATGACTAGAGCAGTGGTGGATTTCAAATTTTTTTACTACCAGTTCTGTGGGTGTGGCTTGGTGGGCGTGGCATGGCTTGGTGGGTGTGGCTTGGTGGGCATGGCCAGGGGAAGGATACTGTAAAATCCCCATTTCCACCCCACTCCAGGGGAAGGATACTGCAAAACCCCCATTTCTTCCCTATCAGCTGGGACTTGGGAGGCAGAGAACAGATGGGGGCGGGGCCAGTCAGAATTTTTACTACCGGTTCTCCAAACTACTCAAAATTTCCACTACCGGTTCTTCAGAACTGGTCAGAACCTGCTGAAACCCACCTCTGAACTAGAGTGATCGCAGGATGACTCATTAGGGGTTACTGACAATTCTCAGCAATCTCCCTGGTTCTGGTTTTCCATGAGCTGGTTTTCAGTGCACTGCCATTGTCTCCCCAGAAGAATGAAATTCCAACCACAGTGCCATCTCTTGCCCTGTGCTGGGAGATATTTGCTGTGTCTTACATCTTGGGATGCTTGTTTCTCATCTGCAGTGAACCAAAACTGAATCTTAAACAGTTGATGCTTTGATCACATGGACCCCAATTTAATTTGGGATGTCAACTTTGGAAGGCATATTAGCACCGGAAGCTTCCATGCTGTCATCTTCTTGTGCTTGAGAAAGTAGGAGGGGGGATTTAGTAGAGGGTTTGTAGTTAGACATAATAGCATTCTTCTTTTCGGTCAAGGTCAGGTTGTTCCTGCCACTGGTTGAAGTGGTGGCTCAAGATGGGACGGATGGTGATTGGGTCATGTGATGGACTGAGGGGTATAGGGGCTGGATTTGGGATGTTTATTTTCTGAGGTAAAACTCGGAACTCTCATTTTTCCCAAATGTGCCAATATACTCTACTCTAATAAATTGGAGCTTTGAGAAAATGCCTGTCTCGGAGTTTTAAATTGGAGTTGGGTTCTTCTGGAATGCTGACATGGGAGATGCTTACCGTATTTTCCGGCGTATAAGACGACTGGGCATATAAGACGACCCCTGACTTTTCCTGTAAAAATATAGGGTTTGGCCTATACTTGCTGTATAAGACGACCCCTCTTCCAATGCACACCAAATAAAAATTAAAAAACATCAACTGGCTCACCCACAATGTAAAAGCAGCTGTTTATTATTTTTATTATTTTTATTTTTATTTTTATATGAAAGTTAAATTTAAAACTTCCTAGCCTAAAACTTAGACCTAGCCTTTAAATGGCTAGGTCTAAAAAAGAACAACTAAAAAACCCCCCAATTAACTATTTTTTTTAAAGCTCCCAAAGGGGAAAAAAAACCTTACCCAATAGAATAAGGGTCTCCAACCTTGCAACTTTAAGACTTGTAGACTTCAACTCCCAGAATTCCTCAGCCAGCTTTGCTTTGCTGGCTGAGTAATTCTGGGAGTTGAAGTCCACAACTCCCTGCCTGCTTGATTGCAGGCAGGGAGATTTAGTTGCTTACTGATGCAATGGATTGCACGCAAGGCAAGGCAAGGCAAGCGTTGCGGTAAGCAAGCTGGGGGGGGGGGGATTTTTGCTACGTATCAATTAGCAGGCAAAAATTAGCAGCTGGGGTGGCCAGCGTTGTATAAAAGGAAAGTTTTTCCCTTTTAAACGGGGCTTGGCCATCCAAGCTCTGGCAATCAGGCAACTCAGCTGGGATGGCCAGCCTTGTGTAAAAGGAAAGTTTTTCCCTTTTACACAGGGCTTGACTGTAACTCAGCTGATTAGCGGCAACTCAGCAGGCAATTCAGCTTGGCTCCTTAGAGCCATTTAAGGCTCGTCAAAGCCTTTCGGATTGGTCTGCCTGGTTACAGGAGACTGACACCTGGCGTATAAGACGACCCCCGACTTTTGAGAAGATTTTTTTGTGTTAGAAAGTCGTCTTAAATGCTGGAAAATACGGTAATCTTAATTCTTTTGTACCCTGAAAATAAGACCCAACTGCAAAATAAGCCCTAGCATGATTTTCCAGGATATTCGTAATATAAGCCTACCCCCCAAAATAAGACCCAGTTAAGATTGTCAGCCAGATGGATGCATTTAGTACTGTATTTCCCCCGCAAATAAGACCTAACCAGAAAATAAACCTTAATGCGACTTTTGGAGCAAAAATTAATATAATACCCAGTCTTATTTTCGGGAAAACACGGGTTAGTTTAAAATAATTTCCCCCACTTGTCTAGGCTTGCTATTTAACTATCTAACTGTTAAATTACTAAATCAGTTGGGGTTTTTTTGTTTATGTTTGTTTATGTTTATGTTTATTTGATTTATATACCGCCCTACTCCCGAAGGACTCAGGGCGGTGAACAGCCAAACAATAAAAATACACAATACAAAATTTAAAAATAGAATAAAAGCAGATTAAATAATTTGGCCCAGGCAAATTAAAACACCCCAATCATTTAAAAACCAATGTAAAATTTACATATTAAAAAGAAAGAGGGAAAAGATTAGGCCAGGCCCGCCTGGTGAAATAAAAAGGTCTTGAGAGCTTGGCGGAAGGTGTGCAGATCTGGAATCTTCCGTATCTCCGGGAGGAGCTCATTCCAGATAGTAGGTGCCCCCCCAGAGAAGGCTCTCCCCCTAGGGGCCGCTAGTTAACATTGTTTGGCCGACGGCACCTGGAGGAGCCCCTCTCTGTGAGAGCGTACCGGCCGGTGGGAGGGTATTGGTAGTAGTAGGCGATCCCATAGATAACCAGAACTTTGCTTAAAACTGTTGGATTGCAATTGTACTTCTCTGGCATTTTCAGAACCTCATATGTTACTCTGTATGGATGTTTATTGCTTGAATCTTCCTCCCTGGAAGGCAATATCTTGCTTACATTACTTTCAGGTCCACCATCAGCAAAATCAAGATGGCGATTTTATGCATCACCCATAAAAATATGCAGAGTTTCTTTTTCAGTTTAACATTTTTATTGACTTCTAAGATAGAATAAGTTAATACAAAAGTAAATAGGAAAAGGGTGGGGGGGAAGAGGGGGAAGAGAAGCGAGGAAGGATAGGAAAAAAAGAAAAAAAAAGAAACATTGACTTCCGATTCTCTCCGTTGCAATAAAATAAGGCATGAACATCAAATCACAACTTTTTGTTTTTTTTCATAATGATATGAACAAGCCGCTTCTATAAAGATCGATATCAATCTAATTGGTGAAACCAGAAATCAAAGTTTCATTCTTTTCCACTTCAAGCGCGAAGTTCAGCAGCAGTCTCTATGTGGAAACCAAAGTACTTATATTCTTTTCTTTTAATCAAAATAGTCAATGTTGCCATTTCAGCCAACTCCCAAAAAACATGCAGAGTTTCTACTGCACCATCGTAGCTGCTGCTATCTTGACGTTATTATTATTATTATCATCATACATTGCAAACATCTGTGACCATAAGGGTTTGTCTTAAAAGTGGGTAAAATTTGGGTTTATTGGATTTATTTTACGTTTACAACCCCCCCCCCCCCCCCCACAAAAATCATTCATAGGAGCTTCAGCCCTTCCTCCAATGTGACCCTACTATTTCTTAATTTAAGTGCCCCACCCAGGCATTAAATTTGTTTTCTTTTTAATTGTGAAGCAAAGGTCGAGCTGTTGCTTTTGTGCTGAAATACTGAGCAGGAGTTTTAAAAAGTCAAGATGGCCTCATAGCATAATACAGAGAGGCCGGGCTTTGACAGCAACTTGGTGATTTTCATCGTGATTATTTTTTTACCCTCTCATAAGTAGACAAAGATAAAAATTTTCCTTGCATACGAGACTTTGATTTATAAAACTGAGCATCAGTAAGATAAGGGGCTTCTCTCCAGGATTTTAACACCTAACTAGATGTCCAAATTTAGCTTCAGAAGGAGATTAAGACCAATGCTTACTTTCTGATGAATAGAAGCTTTTCAGTTCAGGGTCCTAAAGCTGAAGAGGGTGAGGAAAATGGAATGTGTCGTTGCTGTCATGTATATTGGCCCATTGTTTGCGCTTTTTGTTTTTTTATATCTCAGTTTGGAAAGTCTTCTTCTTCTCCTTCTCCTTCTCCTTCTCCTTCTCCTTCTCCTTCTCCTTCTCCTTTTCTTCCTTTTCCTTTTCCTTTTCCTTCTCCTTCTCCTTCTCCTTCTTCTTCTTACTTTCTTCTTCTCTTTTCTTCTCTTTTCTCTCATCTCCTCTCCTCCCCCATCCTTTCTTCCTTTCCTTTCCTTTCCTTTCCTTTCCTTCCCTTCCCTTCCCTTCCCTTTCTTCTCGGTCAATATTGTTATGTACTAGCAGTTTCCAGAATGGAAATGCTAGAATTTCCATATGAAAATGCTGAGGCAGCCAAATTCTAGCTACATTCCGCTACCCAATAAAGAAGCAGATTTTGAAACCTAATAACTGTTATGCTTTTGCATAGAGTCTGCTGTTCTTACGCTTCATCTAACAAAGGAAACCCAGTAGGAAGAAAAATGCAGTTTTAAGCCCTAGAAAAATTAAATATGCAACTTCAAGGTTAGGATGGAAAATTAAGGAAGACTTAATTTGCTAAAAAGTAAAACAGGAGAAACTCTCAGTAGACTCAGTAAGTCTGCTTTGGAAGATCCGTGGCTATGCGAAAGTTAAGGTCTTTTTCATTGGAGAGTAAATTTACACCAAGGAGGTTAAATGTAGCAGCTGTAAGAGGAGCAATTGGACGTCATATTCATCAGACACTGAATCAACCAGTCCATGTAATTGGGCTATGGAACCTTTTCTTTCCAAAGCTATTTAAATTGAACAGTGGTTTATACTCTTTGTACGAGACGGAATACTTTTATTTTGGGACGTAGCTTACATTTCAGTGCAGTGTCAAAGAGGATTTATTTGTGTAGGCAAGGCAGCTCTCGAGAAACATGTATTGTCCAAATTTTTATTTATTTTTTTTAAAAAAGGTGTCCACTTGCATTCTGTGTCGCTGGAGCTTAGGGGGAAAAAAAAAATAGCGTAATATTTTGCGGCACTTAAAAGCCATGTTGGATGTCATTTTTAAAAATTTTCCGAGCTCTTTGAATGAACCGTGAATGAATGAATCAGACTTTGATAGACTGAAATTTTCTTTACAAAAATGGATGAGGAAGGATGGCTGATTTGGAATGGCAACTGATCCCAGCCACTCACTTTCTGCACGTGTGCCTATGCAAATGTGTGTCTGTATGCACAAGTGTCTGTGGTATAAATACACAAATTATTTCTCAAAAGTTAATATACTTATGTAAATGAATCTGTAAGTCTAATGAAAAATGTATAGTGTTTATTGCTGACTGCAGTACGGAGAATTAATTGCAACATGACAGTTAACGGACCCCATTTCTCAGATAAGCCACCTCTTATCTCCTGCCAGGCACTGGGTAAAATTCTGTACTCAGGTAATCCCAATTCCTCTTTAAATTTAATTCCTTTCTAAATTGAATTCTGTTACCAGTGGAATATGCAAAACGATCCATTTGCATGATTTTTGTTAGTTTGCATAATTTGTTTCCTAGTTTCTACTGTTAGGCGTACTTTATTCTGATTTAGCGCCATTGAAATCCTGCTTTCGCTGTGCCATTTCTTATCCTCCTATCCTTTTTGCCTTCTAAGACTTCCTGGACAGAAGGATATGGTTTAGAAATATATGAAAAAAACCAAACAGGGCCCTCTGAAAGTCTGTTTTGGTGATTGCCCTACTGTTTTGGAGATTAGCTGCTTTAGTCCAGCTAAATCACAGCATCCATCCATGGCTTCTTGTCTTAAATATGTTTATTGACAATCACATAAACAAAGAGTTAGTAATGTGAGGCAGCAGCCAAAAAAGCTAATACAATCCTTGGTTGTATAAACAGAGGCATAGAATCAAAATCACTTGAAGTATTAAAGAGCCTTGGTGGTGCAGCAGATTAAAGTGGTGTTAAGTGACACCAACTGCCTGCAATTACTGCAAGTTCAAATCTCATCAGGCTCAAGGTTGACTCAGCCTTCCATCCTTTGGAGGTAGGTAAAATGAGGACCCGGATTGTGAGGGCAATAAGCTGACTTTGTATAAAAAAGAACACCACTGGGGGTAGGGGACGAAAGCCCTACTAAGCAGGTATATACAAGAAAGTATGAAGGCTATTGCTTAACGCATTGTAAGCTGCCCTGAGACTCCGGAGAAGGGCGGCATACAAACAAACAAACAAACAAATAAATATTAGTACCGCTTTATAAAGCCTTAGTAAGGCCACACCTGGAATACTGCATCCAGTTTTGGTCACCACATCACCGAAAAGATGTTGAGACTGGAGAAAAAGTGCAAAGGAGAGCAACTAAGATGAGTAAAGGCCTGGAGACTAAAACATATGAAGAACGGTTGCAGGATTTGGGTATGGCTAGTCTAGAAAGAAGAAGGACTAGCAGTGTTCCAGTATTTAAGGGTCTGCCACAAAAAGAAGATTGGGTCAGCCTATTCTCCTAAAGCATCTGAAGGCAAGCAAGAAACAATGGATGGAAACTTATCAAGGAGAGAAACAACTTGGAGTTAAGGATAAACTTCCTGAAAGAGAGAACAATTAAGCAGCGGAACAGCTTGCCACCAGGAGTTGTAGGTGCAACTTCAAGACCTCCAAGGTCCCCACCAGCTCTATTCTGATTGACTGATAGATCGCTGAGAGAGAACATAAATCATACACATAAACACTCACACACATTATTTTCAAAATATTTAATGCCTTTATGCTATTCTTCAAGATCTCCCACTTTCGTTTAGTTTACAGCCTCGAAAGAGGCTAACGATTGCATTGGCCACTGAAAACTACTTTCGCTTAGCATACCTTTGGCTAATAGATAATTGTATTCAAATAGGCTGTAGCATTAATACATTAAGAGTGACAGTTTTGCAGATGGGCAATAGATGTTCAGGATTTCTTCCAAAAAAATTTGTCCAAGGGAAAACTGGCCCATTAGGAAAAATAAAATAAATAAATAAATACGGTTGACCTTCATTTCCAAGCTTAGGGTGCCAGTATGAAATCTACCGCTGCTTTTCAGGCAAAAGACTTTTGAAGAAAAGATTTTTTTTTCCAGGCAAACTCTTATCCATGAAGTTTGAGTTTTCTTCGTGGCTCATTTCTGCCCTTTCTCCTCTACCTTTGTGCCTCTTCATTTTGGATTTCTATGCATGTACTTGTGTGGGTGTGTGCATATGTGCAGCACACAAATACACACGCGGATACGATGTGTACAATGACTTATTTACCAATGCTAGGTTTATTAACATCGTTTGACGAAGAGGCTTGAATGAAGTGCCAGGTCTATTTAGATAATCCAATTGTAATCAGAAAGGAGAGGAGAATTGTAATCTCCCTTCTGATGACAATTAGATTATCTAGAAAAAGAAAAAGAAAAAAAGGCCTGGCAGCTTTGTGCTAAAGTGTCCTTTAATGAACTTCTTTAGCAGCTTGTATCTTAGCAACACATTTTATTACATAGCAGTGCAACAGAAGCAGTTTGCAGATGGATCGCACACAATAATTTATTCTCTCCCGTTTCTACTATACCCAGTCTCTCCACCATCACCATGATACCCCCCCCCTCCTCCATTCTGTGCTCTGTTAGTGAATCCGCTAAAATATGCAGAACGGCTTTCTAACTCGGATAGCTCACTTGGAAATCCCTGATTGGTTCATTTGTATGTGCTCTGCCTGGTTAGTTGATGAAAACAGCATTTGCAATCTCAAAGACAAGCATCACCTCCACGCTGGATTAAAAATCAGTAGAGGGTTGGCTGCACTTCTGAACGGGAAGAGGGTTGAAGACCCTTGCAGTCACTCACTCTCCTTCCTCGTCTTCTGAATACTGTTCGGCTAGTCCTCAACGTACGGCCACCACGGATTTCCCCAAATTTCTGTGGCTATGTCAGGGGTCTTCAACCTTAAACACTCAAAGAGCCATTTGGACCCGTTTCCCACAGAAAAGAAAACACCGGGAGCCACAAAACCCTGACTATTTCTTGAGCAGCCACAAAACTAGCATACGTAGTTGAATTAAACATTCTGTTTTTTTCTGAATTGGATTTATCCATGGTTGGCCTACCGGGGGTTGAAAAGCTCAATAAATTGCGTGACTGCAGATGTCGCACATTGGAGGTTGTGACGCATATTTTGAGTGACAGGAAGCCGCAGCAGAGGGGTGAATGAGACACATGCGGCTCCAGAGCCGCAGGTTGCTGATCCCTGGGCTATGTGAAGCATTTGTTATGTGAATCTTGCCCCATTTTACGACTTTGCTTGCCAACGTTGTCAAAGCGAATCACTGCTGTTATTAAGTTAGTCACCCGGTTGTTAAGTGAATCCCGGCTTCCCCATTGACTTTGCTTGCCGGAAGGTCACAAAAAGGGGATCATGTGACTCTGGGAACACTGCCACCGTCATAAATGTGAGCCAGTTGCCAAGCTTCTGAATTTCGATTCTGCGGCAATGGTTGTAAGTGTGAAAAACGGTCATAAGTCACTTTTTTCCGTGCCGCTGTAACTTTGAATGGTCACTAAATGAGCTGTTGTAAGTCAAGGACTACCTGTAGTCCTATTACAATCACAAGGCACAGGCATTCCTGTCTTGTGTGATTTATTCATTATCAAAGCCAATGGGTTTGTTTGCATTTGGTATCCCTGCCTTCCCTGCAGTCTTTCTGACCTCTCTCTTCTTCAATGGCTTTCTACCATTGACCATATCAAACTCTTTTCCAACTGTAGATTCCTGTCCATTGGTAACCCTGGTTCTTCTCATCTGTTCTGAAACATTGTCGATTTGGATCTATTTATACTTCAGGCACCTTCCCCCAGTTTCTAATCAAGCAGTCAAGACTGATTTCGGTGGGACTAATGAAGGAGCTGAGGATTAGTTAGCATGACTAAGCTTTTTTGGAGAGCTTTTGTTCCAAAATGAAAAGAGAAGATATTTATATGACGGAATCACACAAATGTGGAATGCCACATCAGCAAAGTTGTACTGCTTCCGTGTCTCTCATCGTGTTCAAAAGGAACAGAATTCTAAGCGCGCTCGTCAGTAATCTTAGATGGAAAAGAAGAAGAGACTGAAAAAAAGAAAGATGGGACATTATACATATAGAAATGACTTGCATGGAGACCCTGTAGGTTAAACATCTGGAGAAGATGGCTACCTGAAGATCACCTCAGTGGAAAACTACCTTGAAGAATTGAAGAATCTTCTCTTTAGCAAAAATAGGGATTGGCAAATATATTTTAAAATCTAAATAAAATTTTAAATAAAAAGTTTAAATTAAAGAATTGAAATGGAAATGGGCTAGTCACATAGCAAGAAGAACTGAGGGCAGATAGATCACAGAATGGATCCCACTTGATCAAAATGAGATGGATCGAATGAGATGGATCAACGAGATCAGCAAGTACTGCGGGTCCAATTTGCAAAAGAAAGATCAGGACTGAATTGGTTTTTAAAATGCAGAAGAGGCCTTCATCCTGCAGTGGAAAGACAATGGCTAAAATGATGATGATGATGATTTTAAATTCCACGATAATGTTTCTGTGCCCAATGATACAACGAAGTTCTGTATGAGTGTTTTGATTCCTGTTGTTCCCCTTTGATTGTTTATATGACTCTGAGAGAATCCAAAATGTCTGCATAATAGAAGAGCTCCAATACTTGCTTCTACCCCTAGATTGTTTCAGTATTCGAACCAAAATAACAGGATTTCTTTCGAAGTTCAAAGCGATTCAGATTCCACGTGATTTCTGTTTTCTGCTTTTTATTTTTACAAATAAAATCTGTATATCCCCGGAAAAGGGATAGAATGATTTCTGAAAGAGCATCTGAACCTAAATTTCCACATAATTTTGAAATTTCATAATAAATGAAATATAAATCGAAAGAAGCTTTTCAGTCTTGGTTTAAGCCAGTGTTTGTCAAACCTTGACCAGTTTTAAGATGTATGGACTTCAATTCCCAGAATTCCTCAGCCAGCATGCTCATCTGCGAATTCTGGGAGTTGAAGTCCACGCATCTTAAAATTGCTATGGTTAACAATCATTGCTTTATGCCTTTCTAAAGATGGAAGAACTGAGCTGCAACTATGGGAAGCTAAGCTCTGGCTGCACGAAGAACATAACCATAGTGATGAAATGCCAACGTTTTTAGAATGCCAAATTGAATGTACAGATGCTATCTCTCCCCCACCCACATTTTTTAAAAAAGAAACATTCTTAAACCTTCCTTCCTTGCAAGGACATACAAACTTATGCTTCAAATCACCAATTTGAGTTATGCACAACACCAGCCCATTTAAAACAGCAGGTCATGACTTGGATATGAAAATAGAATGGTTGTTATGCAGGTATATGCTATCCAGCGTGCATAAATAGAGACAAAACCACAGGCCCACACAAGTCAATGTCAGTGAAATAGGAAACACAACACTTAAGCAGTGGATGGGACTAGGAGGTGCCTGCTCAGAAGTAAAGGAGATACAGTGGGCATGTTTCCAAATAGATGGCAGTGGAGTCGAAAGGTCACAGAATATACAAATAGGTATATTTTTAAAAGATGCCAGAGAATCTGTTGTCAGTTGTCATGAGATGTTACCAGATGATACAAACACAGCTCTCTGAATATTTCCCTAGGCTGATATTATGCAACTCTTAATAGCAATAGCACTTAGTCTTATATACAGCTTCACAGTGCTTTTACAGCCCTCTCTAAGCGGTTTACAGAGGCAGCCTATTTCCCCCAACAATCTGGTTTCTCATTTTGCCAACCTCGGAAGAACGGAAGGTTGAGTCAACCTTGAGCCTGGTGAGATTCGAACTGCCAAATTGCAGCCAGCCAGAGAAGTAGCCTACAGTACTGCATTCTAACCGTTAAGCCACCGTGGCTCTTAATACCGTTTATAGATCTTGCGCCCATTCTCATAGGAATCTAATGGAATATAAAATACAGAAATGGGACTGGGATGTATTTTTACTTCTTGGTTCCAAGAAGGTCACATAGCCAGAAGAAGCTGAAAACTTGGTATATATTTATGTTCAAATACCAATGTCTAAACCATCTAAGCGTTGAAGCGTAGCATCGATTATATTTTAAAAAATTAAATACTGGACTGGTATATGCCCCTAGTATGGTCCAAAAGCCAAGGTGACAGCTGCCACTCATGCAACACATCCAAAAATCCAGGCAGATATTTGACCTCTCCATTCTGCCTTTTTCATCCTGCCCCCAGGGATCATTGCCACCAAATGTTCTTGCTGGACCTAAACAAGCCAAGAACATTTTCTGCTGTGGCTGCCACAGAAAAAGAAATGCTTGAGCCAGGATAAATGTAAAATGAGATGTGACAGTGGCTACCACAGAATAAAATTTCAGATTTCAAAAATGTGCAAAACTCTAAATCAGCTCATCCTTCCCGTGTTTTGTGTCGTTTTCTTCCAATTAAACGTGATGGTTTTATTGGTTTTATTTGGAAACCTTTTATAAAATTGCGAGGCTCTAGTGTTCTTTTATTTGATACATCAGCTAAAATTCATTACTATGGGTCACCCTTGACTTACAATGATCCACTTAGTGACCTTTCAAAGTTACAACAGTATTTTTAAAAGTAAGTTAGGACCGATCCTCACACTTACGACTCACAGCCGTCCCGTGGACATGGGATCAATTTGGGCACTTGGCGATCGGCATGTGATCATTCTTTGCAATCTTCCCAATCAGCTTCTGATAAGCAAAGTCCATAAGGAAGCTCGATTCACTTAACAACCACATGATTCATTTAACAACTGCAACGATTTGCTTAACAACCATGGCAAAAATGGTCTTTAAATTGGACATGACTTACTTGCCAATAGGTTTGCTTTAGCAACAGAAATTCTGGTCCTAAATTGCGGTCATAAGTCGAGGATTACTTGTATATTAAAATTTTTACTACGATTTATTTTATATCAGTATTATTAATATATTAGTTATTCCTGGGTGTTCAGAAATCGTTATCATTTTAATGGGTCATGGATGGTACCACAAACTTTTGAGAACACCTGATTTATTTCACTAAAAATGTTGATATGCTGCCAAGCTCAAATTGACTCGAGAAACACAAAACTTGAACTTTGCAGGGATCTTTGAAGGCAAGGCAGGCTTCAAATTTTAGAAGCATGACAGATGCCTTTTTAATTCCAAGCAGTGGGCAGCACATATTGACTGCCCTAAGCAAGAAAAAAAAAAAAGAGAAAGAGAGAGAAATCAGATCTCTGCCCATGGAGAAGCAACATGGACAGAAATGTGAGTGAGCTCCTGTCTTTAACAGTAACTGTTAATGTTAATTGTCTTTTGCTCTGTAGATATTTTCATAATAAAAATGGCAAAGTTCTAAATTGATAGAGGATTGCATGTTTTGGGTACAGGTAGTCCTCCACTTACAACAGTTTGTTTAGTGACCATTCAGTTACAATGGCGGTGAAAAAAGTGACTTACGACTATTTTTCACACATATGACCTAGGGCTGAAATGCTCCTGGTTCGGACTGGATCGCCCAATCCGGTAGTGATGGTGGCGGGTGGTTCGGAGAACCAGTAGCAAAAATCCCTGCACATCCCCCACCCCCATGCCCAGCTGAGCCGTGTGATCATCAGAGGCTGGTTTTTTTACTTTTAAAAGCATTTTTTCTACAACCTCTTCAGCCGAAAAAATGCTTTTAAAAGTTTTTTAAAAATGCCTCTGATGATCGCGCGGCTCAGCTGGGATCGTCAGAGGCTTTTAAAAGCATTTTTTCTACAACCTCTTCAGCTGAAGAGTTGTAGAAAAAATGTTTTTAAAAGAATAAAAAAGCCTCTGCCGATCAGGCAACTCAGTCGAAGAGGTTGTAGAAATAAAAAATGTTTTTCAAAGCCTCTGATGATCCCAGCTGAGTTGCCTGATCGTCAGAGGCTTTTAAAAGCATTTTTTTCTGCAACCTCTTCAGCATTTTTTTCTGCAACCTCTTCAGCCAAAAAGTAGAAAAGTTTCACCAAAGGATATACCACTTTTCTTATAATTACAATAAGCCATATCCTTGTACTCACATCAAGTTGTGAATTATAACAATTAAAAAGCAAGAAGTTAATATAAATTGAAACTTGCTGTCCAAATTTCTAAATTACTTCTCCAGTTTTCCTTGGTCAAAAATAGGAAAAAAAACCCTCCAAAGCCCTTCAGCCTAGTGTAACTTTATTCCACTGTTGAAACCATAAAAATACATGCTATATAATTTTATTGCCCTTCTATAAATTTCTTTCCAGAGTTAGTTTGGTCTAGTGGTGAAGGCACTAGATGATAAACTGGGAGGCCATGAATTCTAATCTCGCCTAAGGCACAAAGCCACCTGGGTGACCTTGGGCCAGTCACTTTCTCTCAGCCCTAAGAAGGAGACAATAGCAAATCTCCTCTGGAAAACCCTGTAAGAAAAGGGAATCTCTAGGAATCAGACTCAATTGAACAAAACAGCGGGGGGGGGGGGGGCTCTTATATATAAAAGTAATTAACAAAAACTTGAGCATTTACAAATTCCAGTGACTCTTCTGAAACAAAACTAAATATGAGATATTTACCGTATTTTTCGGAATATAAAGACACTTTTTCCCCCTAAAAGAGGGTGAAAATTTGGGTGCATGTTATACACTGAATGTAGCCCCGCCCACCCACCGGCCCCCACCCTTTGGCCTCTGCCTCCCAGCAATTTGCCTTCTTGCAGCAAACAGCCAGTTTCAGTTTCAGATTAGCACAACCAGCTGATTGTTGGTTGGATCGGCCTCCCAACCATCAGCTGTTTCAGGCTGCAGGGATTGCCATTGCCTATTGCTGCCTCCCCGCGCCCCATTTTCGGTCTCGGCTGTTTGCTACAAGGAGGCAAATTGCTAGGAGGCAGAGGCAGATTTTTTTTCTTGTACTTATCAGGCTGTACTGAAAATGAAAATGAAAGAGGCTGTTTGCAAGGAGACAAATTGCTGGGACGTAGATTTTTTTTCTTGTTTTCCTCCCCAAAAAAGGTAGGTGCATCTTATAGTCCAGAGCATTTTATACTCCAAAAAATACAGTAATTATATCCAAAAGCTGCTGTAACATATAACCACATCACAGGCTGTCTCGCAAACACCACATTTCAAACCAGGTGCTAAGCCCACATCTCCTCCAAACGATGATTAGTTTTCCAATACATGCAAAATTAAAATGCTGGGGAGAGTTAATAATAGTTTTAGATCTATATGAATATGCCATCTAATTGCCTAACTGGTTTTACATTAAGTTTCCTGTAACCAGACATTTTAAGTCCTTATTGCACACCTCCCTGTAGTCTTGAACTTCTAATTAATGTAGTTGAGCAATCATTTATGAATAGCTGTTATAACAACAATGGCTCAAAATAATAGGCCTATTATATTTGAGCAGCACACAGTTCCTAATTGGTGTTTCAGTTGCAACTTATCACGGCTGCTCATCTTTCAAGGTAACCAAACTCAGCCACCTGGCAGAAGCCATAATGGTGTCATTTGTATTATGATGTCACCAATCAAGAGATACAAATCATCACATAATTACCGTCACATGGTACTAGTACTGATGACAATTACATAATTCAAACCAGTGGTGGAATCTGAATTTTTTTACTACCGGTTCTGTGGGTGTGGCTTGGTGGGTGTGGCATGGCATGGCTTGGTGGGCGTGGCTTGGTGGGCATGGCAGGGGAAGGATTCTGCAAAATCCCCATTCCCTCTCCACTCCTGGGGGAAGGATATTGCAAAATCTCCATTCCCACTCCACTCTGGGGCCACCCACAGGTGGTATTTGCCCGTTCTCCGAACTACTCAAAATTTCTGCTACCGGTTCTCCAGAACCTGTCAGAATCTGCTGGATTTCACCCCTGATTCAAATCATTTGCGTAATGATATTATGATGCAGGCAATGCTGCTTCCCCATTTGTCCTTCCAGGATGGATGCTATGCATGTAAAGCAGAGGTGTCTAAGTGGCGGCCTGCGGGCCGGATGCGTCACATGCAGGCCACGCCCACCCCAGCTCCGCGAAGGGAAAAAAAGTCACGAAACATTAGGGGATGGCAATGTGATGCGGCGAATTTGATACCCGTGATCTAAAATCTGATAAAGACTATGCATAAAATAGTTGATCTTTGTTTTAGCAAGGTCCCTGGGCATAAACAAGTTTACAGGTAGTCCTCGACTTACAACACTTCATTTAGTGACCATTCAAAGTTACAACAGCACTGGAAAAAAAGAGACTTAGGACCATTTTTCATACTTACAACTGTTGCAGCGTCTCCGTGGTCATATGATCAAAATTCAGATGCTTGGCAGTTGACTCATATTTATGACGGTCATAGTGTCCCGGGGTCATGGGGGTCACTTTTTGCAACCTTCTGACAAGCAAAATCCACGGGGAAGCCAGATTCACCTAATAACTGTGTTACTAACGTAACAATTGCAATGATTCACTTAACAAATGTGGAAAGGAAAATCGTAAAATGGGGCAAAACTCACTTAACCAATGTTTCACTGAGCAACAGAAATTTTGGGGCTCAGTTGTGGTCGTAAGTCGAGGAATACCTGTCCTATGTCTTTCATGCAATAGTTTGGGAAGTATAGCTAGTCCTCAATTTACACCATTTATTTAGCGACTGTTCAAAGTTCTAATGGTACTAAAAATGTGACTTATGATGGGCCCTCATGACCTTAAGTGTGATTCACCTTTGAACTTAAAGAAAAGTCGTAAAACGGGGCAAAAACCTTCTTAACAACTGCCTTGCTTAACACAAGAAATGTTAGGCTCAATTGTATAAGCGGAGGACAACCTGCATATATAATTCTTTTAAAAAAGAAATGCATTCTTGTTTATACTACTGTGTTTCCCCGAAAATAAGACCCTGTCTTATATCTTTTTGAACCCTGAAGTAAGCGCTTGGCCTTATTGCCATACGCTCAAAAGCCTGATTGGGCTTATTATCAGGGGATGTCTTATTTTGGGGGAAACAGGCTATGCAGAGTGAAACAGATAGGATATGGCATGATGTGACATTCTTCTCCATGGTGGCTTTCAGGGGTTTATATGGGATGGGTGCAGGGGTGGGCTGCTGGGGGTTCGCAGGGGTTTGGGAGAACCTCTAGCT
Organism: Masticophis lateralis; assembly: GCA_030761175.1. Classification (NCBI taxonomy): domain Eukaryota; kingdom Metazoa; phylum Chordata; class Lepidosauria; order Squamata; family Colubridae; genus Masticophis; species Masticophis lateralis. The sequence goes on along the minus strand of JAUDYJ010000006.1, from coordinate 81,361,339 downwards.
AAGATTCTGGGCAGTTTGGAGAACCCCCAAATCCCACTTCTAGCTGGCCCCGCCCTGCCACACCCTGCCCACCCTTTCCCTACCAGGAGTCCCCACATGGCTCATTTTGGATGCAGGTAACTGCAACGCACGTGTGGAGACTCGGGGAGGGTGAAAAACAGGCCCATTTCCAGCCTCTAGAGAGCCTCTGGAGCCCGGGGAGGCAGTTTTTGCCCTCCCAAAGGCTCGAGGAAAGCCCCCAGAACCCGGGGAGGGCAAAAATGCCGCCCCTCTCTGCCGTGGCGCAGGAGGCCGACTAGGCCACACCCACCATGGCCACACCCACTCAGCAACCAGGCAGACAACCCCTTACTTAAAATTTTTAAGCCCACCCCTGGATGTGTGTATGCCAACGAAATCGAGATGAGTGACCACAACCAAGCAATCAAAGCCCTGTTGTGTGTGTCTTTTCTTTTTAAAAAAGCGTTGCATATTAAAAAGGGGCAAAGGTGAAAGCCTCCATTTTGAATTTTGTTTTACCTCCCTTCCCTTTCCTTTCGGTCCCTCTGGTGGCACCCTTTTCTAATTAACTTCTCACTTGTTTTGATTTGCCTTTTGGTCTGTTTGACGGATTTGCAATTTTTGTGTGTGTTCCTTTGCTGATACTTCATATTTTTTTCTTTTTTTTACAAATGCCATGCATTGTTTTCAGCATACACCGGGGTAGCCGTTACAAACATGGGCCACTCAGTAAATAAACCCACAAAGAAAATGTTGCACACGGAAGGCAATTCAGAAGTTTTGTGCCAGGGCCCTCATTAATGTGAGAAGCGGTGCTGCCAGCCTGTAAATTATTCCTGATGGGGAAAGAAAAAAATCTCATGCACAGTCTGACTTCTTTTGTGACATCCAGGAAGGACAGTGTGCCATGATGCTTTGGACTGGAGCTATTAATGTTTTACATAAGGTGTTTCCATTTGGTTGTATTGTTTCACACTTCATATTTCTCTAACCCTCCCACCCCCCACACCCACACACATTGCCATCAACAGCATCTGAAATTTCAACCACGGTATAGATTATGACAAAATCAGGAAGAATTTAGCCCATTGTCTCTTTCCCACAAATAAAAACCTTCATGTACTGTATGTATGGACTGGGCAGAAAAATCGATCAACACATTAAATTACAATGCTGCCGAGGCTTGCATCGCAAGACAATTCTGCATTATATTTTAAGGTGTTAGATTTTTTTTTTTTTTTTTTTTGCTTGACAGGCATCTGGTGAGAAAATTCACATACAGTCCAACTTTTCACTGTCTGACAGCTCTGGGACAGAGAATGAGTCCTGATGGGGAAGAGAAGATAAACTACTGTCCAACTTCGAGCTATTTGCGGGTGGGTGGGTGGGAAAGAAAACTAATAATAAAAAAAGAATTTCTGGCCAATACAAAGTAAGCAACATTTGGGGTTTTTTTGTTTCTGTATGTGGCTCCTTGTGTGACAAATGTAGCAGGAGTTTTGTCAGAAATGGACACAGATGACTTTGGGAGAGAGATATCGAAAGTCTGTATCCACCTGGTAGGCAGATTGGGCAACAGAGGAATTACCGGAATTATGAGAATTCCCAAATTTCAACATTTGCAACTTGGTAGTTATAGACAACATTTCTAGTAGGGCGTGTCAAATTTTTCAACTTTTAATTTCCAAACATGAGGAGTGCTCAAAGATTTTGACATGCCTTGGGGATTGTAAAGATATTTTGGTTACTTTAATATAATTTAGATGCAGGGGTGAAATCCAGCAGGTTCTGACAGGTTCTGGAGAACCCATAGCGGAAATTTTGAGTAGTTCGGAGAACCGGCAAATACCACCTCTGGCTGGTCCCAGAGTGGGTGGGAATGGAGATTTTGCAATATCCTTCCCCAGGAGTGGGGAGGGAATGGGGATTTTGCAGTATCCTTACCCTGCCATGCCCACCAAGCCACGCCCACAGAACCGGTAGTAAAAATATTTTTAATTTCACCACTGTTTAGATGTGCTTGGTGAGTAACTACATAAATATCATAACTTTTTGACCTTTTGTTTCATTTCTTCTATAGCAGTGATGGCTAACCTTTTCCGGACTGAGTGCCCAAAGTGTGCATGCATGCATGTGAATGCACATGTGCGCCCCCAAATCCCCCAAATGCAATGCGCATGCGGGCCCCGTGCATGCGCCCCCCACACTTGCGTCCCCGCACGTGCCCTGCTCCTTTGTGCATCCGCATGTGCCCCACCCCTGCAGATGCGCGACTGCCCCCCATCCCCGCACGCATGCGTGCACGGCCTTCTGCATGCCCCCGGCCCCCCACGCATGCTGGGCAGAGACCCGACGACTAGCTGGCCAGCGGGAGGTGCATGCTCATGCTCAGGAGTTTTGTCAGAAATGGACACAGATGACTTTGGGAGAGAGATATCGAAAGTCTGTGTCCACCTGATAGGCAGATTGGGCAACATAGGAATTACCAGAATTATGAGGATGGCTCGCGTGCCCACAGAGGGGGTGTTGCGTGCCACTTGTAGCAAGCATGCCATAGGTTTGCCATCATAGTTCTATAGTCATCTAAAGTTGGAATCACCCACATAGACTTTCCCTGTCCCTGTTCTCTGTGCCTGCTGCTCTACTGTACCTTTTAAATTTTAAAGGGGTGAGTTTTAGTTTTAATCAAAATGTAAACCATCACTTTTAATCAAAATTAAAAAGGAAGCTTCTGCAAGGTAAGCTTCAAGGACTTTTTTTTTTTAATTGAAAAAGTTTTACAATACAAATTTTATCATTCCCCCCCCCCACTTCCCCCCAACCCCCCCACCTCCCCCCAACCCCCACCCATATCCCCCCCGTCCCCCCCCCTTGGCTACAAATTTAAAAAAAGATTTCTATGTTAAACTTAAAAAAGTACAGTGAAATCTGAAAAATAATATAACAAATAAAGCTATAATTAATAAAATTATCCTACAACTAATAATGTTATAGTAAGAAACTAGTAATAATAATATTTACCTCATTTATCAACCATCAATACTCATTTATCAATCAATACAACTCTTATAATATTTAAACCCAACTAAAAATGTCGATCACTTCTCTAGTCTAATATTAATAATTATTTCCCTAAGTCAATCCCCCTCGTTATGTAATAATAAAATATAATATATAGCATCTATATCAAATAATTTTCTGTATCAATAAACCAATTTTTAGTCTTCTCTTCATCTTGGTTAAAGTTAAAAATATTCCACCTGCCCCCATCAGCAAAAAAACATCAAACATTTCTCTAATCTAATATTAATAATTATTTACCTAAGTCAATCCCCCTTATTATATAATAATAAACCACCAAGGACTTCTGACAAGGGATGAAGGTGAGAAAAAAATTACTATGGCCATTGCAACTGCGTGGTTGTGATAGTCACTTTGACCTTGCTGACTTGCCTGTAGAAGCTCCTTTGGTGCCAGCATCCAAAATCACCCTGATTTCCAAAACGCACTTGAATTCCAGATTTGGCTCCAAAAGCATTGTCTGCAAAGCTAGGGGGTGATCTAGAGCTGTGTTTGTCCATCTAGAAGAAAAAGAGGAAGAAGACAAAATGAAGCTGGGGTTGATGCATATCCTGGGAGGGTAGAAAAGATGGTGGGAAGTAACCTGGAATCATCGAATGGTAGGACCGGAAGGGAGTTTGGAGGCCCTCTAACCTCCCACCCACAGCAGAAGACCCAGACAAATGAATATCCAATATTTTTTTGAAAACCTCCAGTGATACCGTGTTTCCCTGAAAATAACACCCTGTCTTATATTTTTTGAACCCCAAAATAAGCACTTGGCCTTATTTTCAGGGAGGTCTTCTTCTTCTTCTTCTTCTTCTTCTTCTTCTTCTTCTTCTTCTTCTTCTTCTTCTTCTTCTTCTTCTTCTTCTTCTTCTTCTTCTTCTTCTCCTCCTCCTCCTCCTCCTCCTCCTCCTCCTCCTCCTCCTCCTCCTCCTCCTCCTCCTCCTCCTTCTTCTTCTTCTTCTTCTTCTTCTTCTTCTTATTTAAATTAGATTTATATGCCGCCCTTCTCCGAAGACTCAGGGCGGCTTACAATGCCTTAAGAAATAGCCTTCATACTTTTGTATATTTTTATACAAAGTCAGCTTATTGCCCCCACAAACTGGGTCCTCAATTTACCTACCTTAGAAAGGATGGAAGGCTGAGTCAACCTTGAGCCTCGAACTTGCAATAATTGCAGACAGCTGGATGTTAATAACAGGCTATCTAGCCTATTGAGCTATTTGAGGCTCTTTCAAATATTTTGGGGCGTGTGGAACAAATTGGGGCTCCTCTTGCCATCTTACCTGATTTCCAGCTCTGTGTTTAAATATTTTCGGGCAGGGCTTATTTTCGGGGGGAGTCTTATTTTAGTGCATGGGCTCAAAAGCCCGATTGGGCTTATTATCAGGGGATGTCTTATTTTTGCGTAAAAAGGGTAGAGCGCCCACAACTCCAGGAGGCAAGCTCTTCCATTAATTAATTGTCAGGAAGTTTCTCCTCAGTTCCAGGTTGGATCTTCCTCTGATGAGTTCCCACCCATTTCTTCTTGTCTTGCCCAGGGGTGAAATCTTCTTACCTTCCCTACCGGCTCGGAAGTGCACGCACCCCGCACGCACGTCACATGTGCACATGGACCCTCTGTGGATGTGCAAACCCTTCTGCGCATGTGCAGAGGGTAAAAAACATGTTACTTCCTGGTTAGAACTAGGAAGTAACGACGACCGGGAGGGTGGGCGGAGCCTCATGCTGCCATTGCTTCTGATTCTCTGAACCACCCGCCATCATCGTTACCGGTTCGGCTGAACCATTCCGAACCGATAGCATTTCACCCCTACTCCTGCCTTAGGTGCTTTGGAGAATAAATTGATCCCCTCTTACTTGTGGCAGCTTGTCACATAATGGAAGACAGCTATCATGTCTCCCCTAAGCCGCCTTTTCACTAGGCTAGACATACCTAGTTCCCTTAGCTGGTAGGTATTGTAGGAATAACCACACCTTGGAGCACATCTTGTGTCAAGAAGCAAGATGTCCACGGAAGCCATTTTAGTGCATCTCCAGCAATTTAGTAGGAATCCAGTAGGCTGGAGATAGGGCGGCCTATAAATCTCATTAAATAAATAAATAAAATAAATTATGCTGTAACAATAGCACTTAGACTTGTATACCGCTTCACAGTGCTTTACAGCCTTCTCTAAGTGGTTTACAGAGTCAGCATATTGCCTCCCCCACCCCCCAACAATCTGGGTCCTCGTTTTACCGACCTCGGAAGGATGGAAGGCTGAGTCAACCTTGAGCCGGTCAGAATCAAACTCCTGGAGTGAGCAATAAATTAGCCTGCAGTACTGCATTCTAACCACTGTGCCACCACAGTTCTGGTAGGCAGAGTAATCAACCCCTTTTCATTTGTGGATGCAAGTGCACATGGGCTTTGTAGTGGACGTAAGGGCAAGGCTTGAATGGAGATCATTGCAGATATCAGGGAACAATGGAAGTCGGGGTGCTCCTAACCAAGTCTATAAATCCTGCTCTGTTTCTATAACCCACTTTTTATTTATCCTGAACTGAGTGTAGCCCATTCTGACACTGGAATACGGAGGGACCTATTTTCTCTGTTCTCAAAACTCCTAGTTTTCCATTATGCCCTCTCCAGCTCTTGTACGTGCTCTAAAAAAAATGTCAGATGGTCCACAAATTTGGAAACTCCTGCTCTTAGGTGTTGTATCAAAGCATTTAATTTAGAACAGCTTTGCATAAATTGGTACCCTGCAGACATCTCATCGCCTTCAGCAGTAGTGTGCAAATTGCATGATTTCAGAAATCAAATGATGTATTTTGAAGAAGCTCACCGTGCATTAAAGGAGGATGGAAAGTAATGCTCTTTGTGACTGGGATCATCGCTGCCTTCGGTTTTGTTTTGTTTTTTTAAAAAAAATATTAGTCATTTGATTGGTTGCAAGTATGAAAATGATACGATGTCACATGAATGGATCAATTTTTTCTTTCAAGGGAAATGTGTGCTGTGCTTCACACTTCGTTTTTCAGTTTTTTAAGCTTACCTTTTAATTCAGATTAATTAAAGCTTACCTCTGCTAGGAGAAGACAGTTTCCCCCTTTCCCATGACACTCTGAAAATCTGCTTTGGAGGAACAAAATAACAGGAAAGATGTTGCTAAGCGTGAAAAGAGGATGGGGAAAATGATTCCCCCTTTCTTTGGCCAGCTGGAGAATTATGATCAGAATTTATCTCAGAATAGGGTCAGTCCAGAGGAGGGCAGGCAGGACAGCTAAATCGTACATCAGTTCAGAAATGGATCAATGGATCTGTTTTTGGTGCTTATCAGTTTTGTATATTGTGCATGGATCAGTTCTCTTTCCATAAAACATGGATTAAAAAAAAAACAAAAACCAAGTTCTACATTTGATAGGCATTTTATTCTAAAGTAGGAATCTGTGTATGCACTGCATTCGAAAACATGCATTTTTAAGAGTGTATACGGGCTCAAAGATGCATCAGCAACGATGAAGAAATCCAGTTTGCAAAATTTAAGTTAGCGTAAAGTCAATTTAACATCTGAATCTCAGTGCATATTTTGAGAAGCGCAGAGCAAGTTTGTTTATTTAAAAAAAAAAAGTGGCTGAATGTCATTTTTTTTTCCTGTAAAGTTTGGAAAGCAAGAATAGAATAGAATAGAATAGAATAGAATAGAATAGAATAGAATAGAATAGAATAGAATAGAATAGAATAGAATAGCAGACTTGGAAGGGACCTTGGAGATCTTCTAGTCCAGCCCCCTGCTTAGGCAGGAAACTCTATACTATTTCAGATAATTGCTTGACCAATCTCTTCTTAAAAACTTCCAGTGTTGGAGCATTCACAACTTCTGGAGGCAAGTTGTTCCACTGATTAATTGTTCTAACTGTCAGGAAATTTCTCCTTAGCTCTAGGTTGCTTCTCTCCTTGATTAGTTTCCACCCATTGCTTCTTGTCCTACCCTCAGATGCTTTGTAGAATAGCTTGACTCCCTTTTATTTCTGGCAGCCCCTGAGATATTAGAAGACTGCCTCCCCTAGTCCTTCTCTTCACTAGACTAGACATACCCAGTTCCTGCAATCGTTCTTCATATGTTTTAGCCTCCAGTCCCCTAATCATCTTTGTTGCTCTTTTCTGCACTCTTTCTAGAGTAGTGATGGCTAACCTTTTCCAGGCCGAGTGCCCAAAGCGCATGCGTGCGTGAGCGAATGTGTGCGTGCACGCCGAACCCCCCCAAATGCAATGTGCATGTGAGGCCCCTGCAAGTGCTCCCCGCACACTGGTCTGTGCCCCCCCGCACATGCACCCCACCCCGCGCATGCACAGCAGAGACCCAAAGACCAGCTGGAGGCGTACGCGCTTGTATGGCAGAACTGAACTGGGGCGACGGCTTGCGTGCCCACAGAGGGGGCGCTGCATGCCACCTCCGGCACGCGTGCCATAGGTTCGCCATCATGGTTCTAGAGTCTCCACATCTTTTTTACATCGTGTCGACCAAAACTGAATGCAGTATTCCAAGTGTGGCCTTACCAAGGCATTATAATGTCGTGTTAAGGTTTAGCTTTGGGAGATGTAATAAAATAACAATAGTAACTGTTATTATTAGAAGTTATCGGCCCAGTTAAAGATAAAACAAACCAGGGTGTGGGCAGATTTTGAAGCCTCATTTCTTTTTATGGGTCTCAAATAACCATCCTGGTTTTGTCAGGTCTGGGGTAGGCGGGTGGGTTGCAATTATTAACAAAAGTAATAAAGCCGAGTAACAGCTGTGAAGTTGGGATCCTCAACATTCAGAAGTAATGGCATCAAACTTCAAGTAAACCCAGCATGCTTAGGATGGATGGTTGATCTTAGCTGAGAAGGCTCAAAAAACATTTGTCTGTATTTCCCTGAAAATAAGGCCTTATATTAATTTTTGCTCCAAAAGACTCCTTAGGGCTTATTTTTGGGGAAATACGGTACTAACTGCATGTGGCTAGCTGATAATCTTAACTGGGGCTTATTTTTGGGGGTAGGGTTTATATTCCAAGCATCCTGGAAAAATCATGCCAGGATTTATTTTCTGGTTGGGTCTTATTTTTGGGGAAACACAGTATTTGTGTGACCAATGCCTCCTCCTGCATTTGTGGATATGACTGGATTGCTCTTGATTTTTTTTTTTTAATTAGCTTCTTCTTTGACCTTGGGACAGATTGAGGAGGTGCCTTTGAACTTAATTCTAATATGTGAGCACATGTCCCGGAATTGCTTGTTGTTTTCACCTTCAGCATGATTCAATCAACTATAAATCCCACCAGGAGCAAATGCATACATGTCAAGTGTGCTCTTCAATGCACAATCATGAACATTAGGGCACTGATGTCTGCGCCGAGTGCTTTGTCAGGCGATACAGCTAATTAAATTCAGTTTAGTTGATGGTGTAGGAAATACAGGGGAGCAGAAAGAAGTCAGAAGCTGTGTTGGCCAAGGGCAAAAATTTAAAAAAAAATCTAAAATCCATAGGAGCAGTATTTTTATTTGGCAATTATGGCAAAAGAATCTCAGCTTTCGGTCACTTTTCTTTAGGAAAGAAAGCAAAAGGAAATGGGAGAGAGATAATATATATATATATATATATATATATATATATATATATATATATAGAATTGGAAGTATCTTGGCGACGTTTCGACGAAGTCTCATTCGTCATCTTCAGGCTGGTGTTCTCGGCTTCGCAAGAACGAAGCCAAGAACACCAGCCTGAAGATGACGAATGAGACTTCGTCGAAACGTCGCCAAGATACTTCCAATTCTACGCAGGAAAAGACCCGAATAACCAAAGACCTACATATATATATATATATATATATATATATATATATATATATATATATATATATGATGAGCAATCCCTCTATCAATGTTTCTCAATCTTGGCGAAGTATGGACTTCAACTCCCAGAATTCCCCAGCCAGCAGACAGAGAAGAGAAAGACTGTTCTAGATACTCAAACTGCGTCCAGATTGGAGATGAGAGTTTTTTCAAAGCTTGCTTGAAGGGGAAAAAAAACCAAACAATTTATATTCATCTCCTCATGGAAATTAAAAAAAAGTCAAGATAGCAACTGGAAACCAGGTGGTCATAGTATGATTGGTAGTCTAACACAGTGATATCCAGGGGTAGGCTGCTGGGGGTTCGGGAGAATCTGTGATCAACAGTGATATCCAGGGGTTCGGGAGAATCTCTAGCTAAGATTCTGTGCAGTTCAGAGAACTCCCAAAACCCACTCCTGGCTGGTTCCACCCACCCAGTCCAGTCCCTCCCCAGAGCCCCCACACAGCCCGTTTTGGATGCAGATAAGTGCAGGGTGTGCGCGGCAGCTCGGGGAGGGTGAAAAATGGGCCTACCAGAAGTTCAGGAAGGCCAGAAACATTTGTGGCCTCCAGAGAGCCTCTGGAGCCCGGGGAGGCAGTTTTTGCCCTCCCGGATGGCCAAGGAAAGCCTCTGGAGCTCGGGAAGGGCAAAAATGCCTCCCCCCGCTGAGGTGCAGGAGGCTGAGTAGGCCACACCCATCATGGCCATGCCCACCCAGCAACCAGGCAGAGAACCCCTTGCTAAAATTTTTGAAGCCCACCCCTGGTGGTACCCCCAATAATTGATTAGTAGATTTGAGTCCCAACCCAAAAATAAAGTGCAATGGCAATGCCACGTGCCAGCTTAGAAGCAAGTTAATAGGGTTGTTTTGTGGGAAAATGGAGAATCACTGTTTTCAGAAGATACCTGCTGCCTTTCTTACCACCATCACTGGAGATCCATCACTGACAGTTCAAATTGGGGTGTCTACAAGGTACGGTTAAAAAAATAAGTTAAAATGGTAGCTACAATAGTGCGACCAAACTTCTGCATTTCTTGGCAATTCTTTCTCATCCTGGCATCATACGGACATTTTTGTTCTGCCCCAGCTATGGGCCCCAAAGAATACAGCACATACAAAGTTTGTACAAAACTTAATTTACTAAAATAACTCATTCTTTTTCAGAACAAAGGCTGTTAATAAACTTTTTTAACAGCCTACAAGAAACCAAAGATAAAGTAATCACAATCTTACTAAGGTTGGCAGAAAGCCCAGAAGCAATTTTGCAGAGAATCCAGACACGAAGTAGAGTGAACTGAAGTTGTTCCCTACAAATTGCTTTAGTCGGCGTTCCTCCTTAAATAGGCTAAGGGAGTGGCCAATTAGCCCCAAGCCTTACCCTCGAGGAGACCTCCTCCTGAGGAGCCACTCCTGCCTTTTGGCAGCTCTGCGTGCCCGTGCATCGAGAAGAGGCTCCTCTTCTTCGTCCTCTTCACTTAAAGGAGCTTCTGGAGGTTCTGAAGGCCCTGGCTGAATCCCCGCCTCTGGCACCACCTCTTCTCCAGCCTCCTCACTGTCCGACTCGAGCGCCAGCTGCACAGGCTGCTGGCACAGCACCACATCAGCCTCTTTGCTGTCAGAATCAGCTACAATCCATATAGGCCGCTGACAGGCTACAACAATATTTGACCACATTCTGCAGTATTTGACCACATTTCTGCAAGAAATGATAAACAAACATATGTACAATAAAATGCCAGCTACGAAAGGTAAAAATGCTTTTTTAAATTTTTTTTTTTCAAACAAAGCAAAACAGAATATAAAATCATTATCATTCCATACAATCAAAGACAGTGTTAACAGTTGGTGGTATTTTTGTGCTCTTCCTTTCTTCATTTTGTCACTAAGCATTTTAACTTATTTTCAAAAAAATTCAACATCATTTATGTCATAATTATTTCCAATTTCTCACATGTTTTCCCCCTCCACCCCACTCCTATCCCAACCCCCCACCCCCGGACTTCCCAGAGCAAATACAGGGTATAGCATTTAACAAACACAAAACCAAAAAAAACACACACACACACTATCTATCTATAGATTTATCTCCCTCTTGCACTTTAACTCCCCTTGTTCATATCTAAATATAACTGTTTAAACCAATTCTTGCTTGAAAGTAGTCAATCCCACTTCATTCTTGTCCATTCTTATTAATGCATTAACAAAATATTCCAACTAGTCTCAAGTAAAATATATTGTAAAAAAACTTATTTTACTTTTTATCCCTTAAACTTATATTCAACTTAAACTTATTCATCTTATTCTCTACAAATCCACTACATAACATTAATATGACTTAAAACAAATTATAGAAGTTTAAATAATATGTGAAATAACCTAAAGCCCCAAAGCTAAAAAAGAAACGGTGGATTAACAGACATAGAAAACGGGTGTGATTCATATTGCATAGCCACCAATGCTGTCTTTAATTTTTTTTCTACCCATGGATGCCCCAAAGAACTGATATTTGAAATGATGTAGTCCACCATGGATGAAAGCAGAGATGGCTAAACTGACTGCTTTGATTAAAGGGGGAAAAAACCCACAATTCTTTGCTCTTCTTGGAAACCGCTTCTGGACTTTGTGCTTGAGATGGGGGAAAAAATGAAACTTTGATTTTACTGATTACATAGGTTTGTTGTTATAGAAATGGGTAGTTTATACCCCAGGTAGTCCTTGACTTACAACCACAATTGAGCCCAACATTTCTGTTGTTAAGTGAGACATTCGTTAAGTGAGTTTTGCCCCATTTTTATGACCTTTCTTGCCACAGTTGTTAAGTGAATCACTGCAGTTGATAAGTTTAGTAACCCAGAAGTTAAGTAAACCTGGCTTCTGCATTGACTTTGCTTGTCAGAAAGTCGCTAAAGTTGATAATGGGACATTGCAACGGCCAGTTGCCGAGGATCTGAATTTTGGTGATGTGACCATGCTGCAAAGGTCGTAACAGTGAAAAATGGTCCTAAGTCACATTTTTCAGTGCCGTTGTAACTTTGAATGGTCACTAAATGAACTGTTGTAAATTGAGGACTATCTGCATTAGGTAAAAGTAAAAAGTTGAGGTTCAGTGTTACTATCTTATTCTACTGCACCAAATGAAGTTGGAAGTAAATGCCTTTTCTTTGTTTTTTTCTGTTTTTCCTAGACTTTTCCTTTTCCTTTTCCCTCCCCTATCTTTCCTACTCTTTTCTTTTGCATTTTTTAAAATATTATTAATTAATTTTTAAAAAAATGAGTAGTCCAGTGCAGAATTCTACCACCTGAGCCCATCTCTTCCTTTTGTTTCATGCGTAGAGTAGTGAAGTCAAACATACTGTTCGTAATGAACCTGCTGTAGCTTTCTGTAGTAATGTTCAGAGTGTGCACAACCGGCAGAAATCCTAATCAAATAAATCTAGGATCTCCATAATCCCATTTATTTTTGATTCGGAATCACCCCAAATCCTCTAAAGCAGGGGTGTCAAACTCAATTTCATTGAGGGCTGCATCAGAGTTCTGTTTGACATTGGGGGGCCGGGGTGGGTTTTTGCTGGGGTGGGTGTGGCCAGCTCGACATCACTCATGCCAGAGGCACCTGTGGTGGCCCAAGCACTCTGCCAGTAAAAACAGGCTCCCAAGCTCCGTTTTCAGCTGCGACGGCCTCCTGCAAACCTCTGCCAGCAAAAACGGCGCTCGATTACTCCATTTTCGCTGGCAGAGGCACTACGGGGCAGTCCTTTGTTTCCAGGGAAGCGCCCCGAGCCAGATCTGGCCCCTGGGCCTTGACTTTGATACCCCTGCTCTAAAGCATGTTGAAAATCTTTTCAAGATAGTGATGTGCCTCTTACGCTAGGCCACCTAAACTGATTTAGATATTTGTCAAACGTGTTTCAAGATGAAACCTTGTGGCCGTTCCATGCTAGGTAGCCAGCATTATGCTGACAAGGCCTGTTTGATTGTATAGCTTGGTGACAGCACCAGCTTGCAATATTCTATACAAAGATGTGTGCCGTTATTGCTGTGATTTTTGTAGGTACTCAAGATACAGTCATAATATTTGCATCTGGGATGGTGATGCACTTGGAATGGTAATTGACCTGCGGGAATGGCTAGGAAAGTCAGAAAAGTCAAGATGGTGGCTACTACAGTACCAACACAGCTCTGCCCTTTTTTTACACATACTTGCACATGCATAACAGAGGTGAGTTTCAGCAGGTTCTGACCAGTTCTGGAGAACTGGTAGTGGAAATTTTGAGTCGTTCGGAGAACCAGTAGTAAAAATTCTGACTGGCCCCACCCCCATCTATTCTCTGCCTCCTGAGTCCCAGCCGATTGGGAGGAAATGGGGATTTTGCAGTAACCTTCCCCTGGATTGAGGTGGGAATGGAGATTTTACAGTATCCTTCCCCTGTCATGCCAAGCCATGCCCACCAAGCCATGCCACGCCCAGCAAGCCAAGCCCACAGAACCGGTAGTAAAAACATTTGAAACCCATCACTGATGCATAACATGTCTAAAAAGAGGCAGGGTCAAAATTGCACAGTGGTGGACGTCGTGTTGGATTTTTCCCCCCCGTACTTCTCCCAGGACGGTGTCGAAAATTAGTTGCATGCTTCTGGTTGTCTTTTCCTTCCTATTTGCACCCATGTTAGGTCTATAACTTTTTGGAATGCAGAGATTTAGGACTCCCTTCTCACCAGGATAGCAGAATTCACAAAAGTTCACAAAGCATTGGGATCAGTGGTAGTATTTAGCTGGTTCTATCCGGTTCAGGTGAACTGGTATGGTGGCTGCGGGAGGCTCTGCCCATCTGCCCAGATGTTACCACATCCTGTTTTTGACACACTGCGCATGTGCGGAAGGATCTGTGCATGCATGAAGGTGGTATGCGCGAATGAAGCAAACGCACGCACTCGTTCACATTTGCAAACCGGTAGTGAAGGGAAGTGAATACCATCCCTGATTGGGATGTGGATCACCAAGCAACAGCCAGGAAATGAAACTATGTAGAACAAGGATAAGAAGGAGTCCTTCCAAAATATGATAAAAGCAGGGGTCTCCAACCTTAGCAACTTTAAGAATTCTGGGAGTTGAAGTCCACAAGTCTTAAAGTTGCCAAGGTTGGAGACCCCTAATAAAAGGACTACATATTTGATTTTACATGTACTGGCTGCAGCCAGAATTGTATTTGCACAACTATGGAAGAGTGATGAGATCCCAACAGGTGAGAGTGTAATTAAGAAGAGATTAGAATCCGCAGAAATGGATAGACTAACGCTTACTATTAAGGATAAAGAAGAAACTGAATATTGTTTGATATGGGACTTACCGTATTTTTCAGAGTATAAGACACACCTTTTCCCCCCCTAAAAGAGGGTGGAAATGTTGGTGCATCTTATATACCAAATACAGCCATTTTTGGCCTCCCGAAGAACTGTCCTGTTCGTTCCATTTTTGTGAAAAACTGGCCTGTTTTTCGCCCGGTTTTCACAAAAATGGGGGTATTTTTGCCCTCCTACAGCTCCCAGAAGCACTCTGCAAGCCTCCCAAATCCTCTGTGCACCCTGTTATTTGCAAAAATGGCCTGTTTCTTGACTGTTTTTCGCAAAATTGGGGGCGTTTTTGCCCTCCCCCAGTCCCCAGGAACACTCTGCAGGCCTCCCAAACCCTCTGCATGCCTCATTTTTTGCAAACATGGCCAAAAACAGGCCATTTTTTGGCCATTTTTGTGAAAAATGGGGCCTGCAGTGGGACGCCTGCAGAGTGCTCCTGAGGGCCAGGGAGGTCAAAAAAATTTTTTTCGTACTTACCTCTTCGAAATCTTGGTGTGTCTTATACACCGGTGTGTCTTATAGTCTGAAAAATACAGCTATTTTATCAATGGTTAGAAAACAGAAAGTTTACCTACCTTAGAAAGGATGGAAGGCTGCGTCAACCTTGAGCCTGGTGAGAATTGAACTCGCATTAATTGCAGGCAGCTGGAATCTAAATACTACCTTTAACAATAGCATTAGTCTGCTGCACCACTCAGGCTCTTAGTAGGCCACTCAGGCCACTCAGTATTCCAGGTAGAACTTTCATATTTGTTTGTTTTTTAAGTTTTCAAAAAGCTGGTTTTCCAGCAGCCAGTCGAGAATGAAAGTTATCAGATCTAATCAGGACATCACTTTGACTGAAACACATAAGGAAACTAGTGTTATAGTTGTTGAATGCCGTCCGCTGTGAGAAATGGGCATTCTCTTCACTTTGGAAATTGTTGTTAGTCTGGGGTCTTGCAGGTGGGGTCAGGAAGGTCACAGATAAAAAGAGGGCAAGGTTTCAACTACCATCTTGCCTTTTTTTTGAGACACACCGTCTTCCGATCTTCATTGCGGGATTTTTTTTATTATTTTTTTTTACAAAAGCCACCGAACATTCAAAAACTTCTCGTGACTGTTTCGCGGTTCGTTTCTCTGCCTCGGTAGCAGTTCTTCTACTCAAATGCTTTCCCCCCCCCACCATCCTGTGCAGGGCCCCCGGCCTGGCTTCGTGGCTGTGAAGACACAGGGTGTGCTTTTGTCCTTCAGCTCTTATTTAAATTCTGAAACGGCAGCCACGCCACTCGAAAAACAAAGAGAGCCATCTCAACCGTTCCCCCCCCATCCCCCTTTTCCAGATGCTGCCAGCTCTGAAATACAGCTCGCACCATCTCGCTGGGGTCACTCGGCGGGGTCCCAGAGGAGCAACTGCAGAATCGCATAAAATTGGCCGGAGAAAGACCTGGGATGCATTTCTCCTCCTTGATGGGATCCCAGAGCAAGTCTTTCTGAACTGATGAATAAACATCATGGGAATGACCTTCATCAAAGAAGTCTAGCATGATCCTGCATCAATCTTATCTACAAAGCAGATTCCAGGGTATATATATTTCCCCCTCCACCCCCACTTCTTTTATTACAGAGCATGACACTTACAGGCGCCGACAGCAAGCCATAACATTGACAGCAATTTGATGATGACCTCTTTTTATTTTTTTTATTTTTTTATAGAATTCGGTAATTTGATGGATCAAGGTTGCAGCTGGCCAACTGGGAATGCAAAATTAGTTCATTTGAATGGGTTTGAAAAGGCGTGCACATGGGGTGCCTTTTAAAATGTCTCGATCTGGCGTTTAACTGCCCTGCTGATCCATCCTTTTTTACAGCGTTTTTGCTCCAGGACAACATAATCCTCATCATTAACACCGAACGTTACATGTGGAAGAGAGACAGAAGGTGGCACTAGATGGATTTTCAACTTCCTGTCATCTTCTGAAACCAGTTCTTGAAACATTTTCCAATGAGAAGATGCAGATGACTTTTACCCCAAAGTACTATCAGTCAGCAAAACTTCTGCATGGATACCCTTAACTTACTGGACACACATTTTATATACATTCAGTCAACCAGGAGTATCTGCAACAAAAATACAGTTTTTTTCTAGGTATTTCTTAGACTCCACTTTGGATTAGAAGCCAGAACAAATGCATTTTCTATAGAGCAATTTCCTTTTCTTCTTAATGTTATCATTTTGGGCAGTGGTGAAATCCAAATTTTTTTACTACTGGTTCTGCTTGGTGGGTGTGGTGTGGCTTGGTGGGCGTGGCTTGGTGGGCATGGCAGGGGAAGGATATTGCAAAATCTCCATTTCCACCCCACTTTGGGGCCAGCCAGAGGTGGTATTTGCCGGTTTTCTGAACTGTTCAAAATTTCCGCTACTGGTTCTCTAGAACCTGTCAGAACCAGCTGGATTTCACCCCTGATTTGGGGCAAATAGGTATTGCTCTCCTACACTGCTTAGTGTCTTGTTTCTCCAGATTTGTACGTAGCTTTTTCTTCCAGCATTTCTTGCTCTCTCTTTTAGGCTGGAGGTAGTATAAATCACATGGATGGTCTACCCCAAGAATGTCAAACTCAAGGCCTGGGGGTCAGATCCAGCTCATGGGGAGCTTAAATCTGACCCGCAGGGCCGTCCTAGAAACAGCAAAGGACTGACCCACAGTGCCTCTGCCAGCGAAAATGGAGCTCTGGAGGACCATGCGCTCTGTTTTTGCTTGCAGGAGTTTGCAGGAGGCATCGCAGCCGAAAACAGAGCTCGGGAGGCCATTTTCCACCACTGGCACCCCCAACATGAGTGACATCGAACTGGCCATCTTCATCCTGGCCACACACACCTCACCTCACCCCGAGGGCAAACACAACCCTGATGCGGCCCTCAATGAAATCGAGTTTGACACCCCTGGTCTATCCAATCAAAGTAATATCAATTATCATTTGATGGTCCAATCAAATTAAGGTATACTGTATATCAGGGGTGAAATCCAGCAGGTTCTGACAGGTTCTGGAAAACTGGTAGTGGAAATTTTGAGTAGTTCAGAGAAATGGCAAATACCACCTCTGGCTGGCCCCAGAGTGGGGAGGGAATGGAGATTTTGCAATATCCTTCTCCTGGAGTAGGGCAGGAATGGAGATTTTGCAATATCCTTCCCCCAGAGTGGGGAGGGAATGGGGATTTTGCAGTATCCTTCCCCTGCCACCCCCACCAAGCCACGCCCACCAAGCCACACCAAGACTGGTGTGAGAAGTAAGAATTCTGTTAGCAGAATAAACTCCATGGTTGAATAGAACAAGCTGATTACTTAGGACAGGGATGTCAATTTCGATTTCATTGAGAGTCACATCAAGGTTGTGTTTAACCTCGGGGGGCTGGGGCCAGATGTGGGTCAGAGTGGGCATGGCCAGCTTGACATCACTCATGTCGGGTGTGCCTGTGGTGGCCCAAGTGCTCTGCCAGCGAAAACGGGGTCCTGAGCTTTTAGCTGGTCTATTAGATTTTAATTTTGTACTTTAGCTTTGTGAATTTTATTGTTGTGAGCCGCCCTGAGTCCGTTGGAGATAGGGCGGCATATAAGCCAAATAAATAAATAAATAAATTTAGGAATGGGGCAATTAAAAAAAAACAATTAAAAGTTTTCTCTCCTTGATGTGACATGAGTCAGCTTTTCTGTTTCTCTATTACCTTGGCTGACTTTTGGCAATGAGCATCCTTCTAAAGAAAGCACAGGGCTGCATCCATTTGCTACCTATGAGGCATCCAGAGATTGTATGGAAATGCATATAGTCCTGGAGATCAGTGTTTTGCTTTGTAACAGCCTAGTTTCCTTTTTTTTTTTTTTAAAGAATGGAAAATAGCATTAAATCAATAGTTCTTGAAACCTGGCAAGTGAAAACAGATTTCTTATTCAGAACATTGGCAATGTTGGACATCAACCTATGAGTCTAGGGCTTCGTATCATTTGTTTTCCCAGTCACTCTGTTGTGAAAATTGCTGCACCAAGTACTTTGCAGATTTGGAGTAATTGAGGACTTCTGGCTTGGGCAGAGAGCTGGACTAGAAAACCTCCAAGGTCCCTTCCAGATTCTACAAAAAACTTCAGTTGTGACATTTGCCATTTAAATAGTGCATTATCAATCTTCTCAAAAATGTAAGTGTTTGAGCTGGCCTACAGGTACTGCACCTCCAATATGATAACATCCAATTTGGATCCCAAACAATTAGTTCTCACCAATCCCTTTGGGGTGTTTCCCCCCCCACAAGTCTCAACAATGTGCTGGCAACTTTTGAGTGGGGGTGCTTAATCTTAATATTTTGGAATGAAGAAGCTGCTCATGTAAATGGGTACTGCTGGTGTTATTTCCCCTGGATTTTGCAGAACAATCATTCTCATCTAAAGATGATGTTATGCCAGTTTTAGGACTTATTATGATCTTAATGAGATTCCTGCCTCAAAAATAGCAGGAAAACATACCACCAGTTTCCAGATAACAAGGTGATAGCCAGGAAAAATCCGGGCGGAGGGGGACACCAAAAAGCTGTTTAGGAATATGTGCTTAATCCAATACAAAGCAATATAATATGAAGATTAACAATGCAATCCCTACACAGGCATTATTAAAAAATAAGCCACATTTAATTCACTGCAATCCAGGGATTATGGAATATCTTCATACCAGTGAGAATGTCCCCACTCCAACCATAATATGTCACCAGCAGTAGATCCTGGGAACATTTTTCTTTTGAAAAGAACTCCATTTCTCACCCTCAGTCTGGCTATATTTGAAAGAAAATCAGTTGCTTGTCTTTAATATTAGTGTATTCACTCAGTTATGAGCAAAAATCCCTCCCTTCCTTCTTCCCTCCCCTGGATATCCTTCTTGGTAGGGTAGCTTAAATACCTTTTTTGTAAAATGTTTCCTTTGCATCAAAAAAGAAATCACTTGTTAAGGTTTCTGTAGCCAATACATTTCAGCGGAATAATAACTGGGATCTATTTCTGATACTATTGTAAGTGAAGCAGTGTAAATTATATTAAGAATTATTGTTTGTAAAAGAGAGGATGTCTTATCTTAGAATATGGATTGTCATCCTAATAGCAATAGCAATAGCAATTAGACATATTCTGTTTCACAATGCTTTTACAGCCCTCTCTAAGCAGTTTATGGTCACCATATTGCCCCCAACAAGCTGGGTCCTCATTTTACTGACCTTGGAAGGATGGATGGTTGAGTCCATCTTGAGCCGGTCAGGACTGAACTCCTGACAATGGGCAGAATTAGGCTGCAATATTGAATTCTAACCACTGCACCACCATAGCTCTTGATATTTTCAAATGGAATCCTGTGCTTGTTTATCCAGAAAGAAGATCCCTGACTCTCAATGGGATACACGTCAGGATAACTAGGTGGCTCAGTGGCTAAGACACTGAGCTTGTCAACCAGAAAGATTGGCAGTTCGGCGGTTCGAATTTCTAGTACAGGTCTCCTAAATGAGCAGAGGGTTGGATTAGATGACCTCCAAGGTTCCTTTTAACTCTGTTATTGTTACAAACAGGGTTATCAAATTGGAAGGTGGAATTATTAAACTGTGTTGGGAACTGTCTCTGAAAATATGTGTGACAATTAGTTGGCTCAACTGCCCCCCCCCCCAAAAAAAAACCTGCTTTGGAGAACTGTAGAAAGAAAACACTGAGTAGTACCTAAAATAATCTTCTGATTGAATAAAAGTTGTTCCTGTGCACTCTCACTTTAAATCTTAATTGATTAATGTATTGGTGTGTCAACCTCTACAGCAAATACAGGTGTAGGATTTTAAAATAATATGATAGCATTTGTTACACGTCTAACCATTTCCAGTGTCTGATATGGTAAGAACTTTTGGCAGTCCTCTGAAACTTGGCCAAACTTTCCTATGGTGTGTTTTTGTTCTAGAGTAGGGGGTCTCCAAGTCTGGCAACTTTAAGACTTGTGGACTTCAACTCCTAGAATTTCCCAACCAGCGATATTGAAATCCACTCATGTTAAAGTTGCCAAGTTTGCAGCCCCATGGTTTAGAGCAGGGGTGTCAAACTCAAAGCCCGGGGTCTGGATCTGGCTTGCGGGGTGCTTAAATCTGGGCCTGCAGGGCCACCCTGAAAACAGCAAAGGATTGGCCCAGGGTGCTTCTGCCAGTGAAAACGGAGCTTGTGAGGGCCACATGCAGCTCTACTGAGCTCCATTTTCATTGGCAGAGGGTTGCAGGAGGACGTGGCAGCTGAAAACAGAGCTTGGGAGGGCCATGTGAGGCTCTCCTGAGCGCCGTTTTCACTGGCAGAGGGTTGCAGGAGGACGTGGCAGCTGAAAATGGAGCTTGGGAGCCTGTTTTCGCTGGCAGAGTGCTCAGGCCACCACAGGCGCCCCTGACACGAGTGATGTTGAGTTGGCCACGCCCACCCTACCTCCGCCACCCCGCCACCCAAGGTCGAACACAACCCTGATGTGGCCCTCAGTGAAATTGAGTTTGACACTCCTGGTCTAGAGTAAAGCTTTGGTGCAAAATAGTATTTGTTTTATGAGGTATAGGATTCATGAGGCACAGAAGCATTTTCTCCAGTGGGGCAGAGAAGGTGAGGGGTGGGTATTTCTTATCTTCTAATTTTCTCATCTTTTTTTGCCATAACTCACAGGGTATTTTTTTAAAAACTTATTAGAAAAAATCTTCTTCCTTAATCATTAAATGAATTATATCATTCATTGATAAAAAGATTTCTATGGCTGTCATTTTCCTTACTGCCACATTTTATAGATTCCATCAAATTAAAGTAGTTGTGAATGAAATGAGTGCTTTCATTATGTCCATCACTGATCAAACAGCATTTTCTTCCACTGGAATCAGAATCCAAACGATTGGATTGTTAATAATAATGTAATATAATATAATATAATATAATATAATATAATATAATATAATATAATATAATATAATATAATATAATATAATATAATATAATATAATATAATATAATATAAATCTTTACATTATTTTAACATACATAGGAGTAATCTTTTTATCTTCGAATAAAGAAATATCAGTAGATTATGAAGTGTTCCAACCGTGCCAACTTTCTTTCTGACTGAAAAGTCATTTATGTGCATGTCTTTTTCTCTTTTCTTTTCTTTTTCACCATCCTTGGCTGCCAGTCTTAAATAATCAATCCCGACTGCTTATTGAAGGAGACTTATGTTGAAGGACATACAGGCCAGGGGTGAAATCCAGCAGGATCTGACAGGTTCTGGAGAACCGGTAGCGGAAATTTTGAGGAGTTTGGAGAACTGGCAAAAACCACCTGTGGGTGGCCCCAGAGTGGGTTGGGAATGGAGATTTTGCAATATCCTTCCCCCAGGAGTGGGGAGGGAATGGGGATTTTGCAGTATCCTTCCCCTGCCATGCCTACCAAGCCACCCCCACCAAGCCACACCATGCCCAGCAAGCCACGGCCACAGAACCGATAGTAAAAAAAAATGGATTTCACCACTGATACAGGCCCAGAGTACGAACCAACCCCATTCCTCCTGTACACCAGGAGAGGCAAGTTATCGTTATAATACTGTAAGGCAAAGGAGCTAGCTGGATGTTTCTCAACTTTGGCCATTTGAAGATGTATGGACTTCAACTTCCAGAATTCCCCAGCAAGCCCATTCACATGGGCTGTGGAATTCGGAAACTGAAATTCACGCTTCTTAAAGTAGCTAAGTTTGAGAAACAGCGAACTAGAAGACGATGTGGGAGTCTCTCAGGAGTCTTCTCCAGCACCAGAGTTCAAAGGCCTCAATTCTTTGGCGCTCAGCCTTCCTTATGGTTCGACTTTCACAGCCAGACATTGCAACTGGCAAAACCATAGCCTTGTCCATACACATTTTTGCTGGCACGGATATAAATAAAAATAAATATTTGGGATCTTGGCTTCTGGGTGAAAAGCAAGAATCAAGATTCAACTATTTGACAGTCTTTGTTTTTTAAGGTGCCATTGCACATTCAAGTGTTGCGGACAAACTTGGATCAGAACAAACAACCTTCTCAGAACTGTCTACAGGTAGTCCTTGACTTATGACCAGAATTGTGCCCAAATTTATGTTGCTAACAAACCATTTTTAAGTGAGTTTTGCCCAGGGGTGAAATGCTCCTGGTTCGGACCGGTTCGCCCAATCTGGTAGCGATGGAGGCAGGTGGTTCGGAGAACCAGTAGCAAAAATCCCTGCTGCCCCCCCATGCCCAGCTGAGCCACACAATCATCAGAGGCTTTTTTTTTACTTTTAAAAGCATTTTTTCTACAACTTCTTCAGCTGAAAAAATGCTTTTAAAAGTAAAAAAAAACGCCTCTGATGATCATGCGGCTCAGCTCGGATCGTCAAAGTCTTTTAAAAGAAAAAAAATCTTTTTTTTCTTTTAAATGCCTCTGACGATCCAAACTGAGTTGCCTGTTCGGCAGAGGCTTTTTAAAAAACCCAGCTTGGATCGCCAGAGGCATTTAAAAGAAAAAAACCCTTTTTTGCTTTTAAAAGCCTCTGCCGATCAGGCAACTCAGCTGGGATTGTTAGAGCCTTTTGAAAGCATTTTTTTTACAACCCCTTCGCAAAAGAAGAGTTGTAGAAAAAAATGGTTTTAAAAGTAAAAGAAAAAAAATTGCCACACCCACCCAGTCACACCCTCCAAGCCACGCCCACAGAACCGGTAGTAACAAATTTTAGATTTCACCACTGGTTTTGCCCCATTTTAAGACTTGTCTTGCTACAGTTGTTAAGTGAATCACTGCAGTTGTCAAGTTAGTAACATGGTTGTTAAGTGAACCCGGCTTCCCCCATAGACTTTAGTTGTCAGAAGGTTGCAAAAGCTGATCACGTGACTCGGGGACATTGCAACTGTCATAAATATGAACCAGTTGCAAAGCATCTGCATAAAGGCATGAATATGAATCATAAATATGAACCAGTTGCAAAGCATCTAAATTTTGATCATGGATACCAAGGGGATGCTGCAACCGTTGTTAAGTGTGAAAAATGGTGATAAGTTACTTTTTTCAGTGCCGTTGTCACTTTGAACGGTCACTAAATGAACTGTTCAAAGTTCTAAAACTGAGAAGAAACAACCTTCCCCATTCCTCTATATCGGAAATGGTAACTTTGAAATACTGAGCAGTAAGAGCCGAGGTGGCGCAGTGGTTAGAGTGCTGTACTGCAGCTACTTCAGCTGACTGCTAGTTCAGCAGATCAGCAGATCAAATCTCACCGGCTCAAGGTTGACTCGGCCTTCCATCCTTCCGAGGTGGGTAAAATAAGGACCCAGGTTGTTAGGGGCAATATGCTATTTAGTATACTGTCGATGGTTGTAAGCTGCCCAGAGTCCTCGGAGAGTGGGCGGCATAGAAGTACGATTAATAAATAAATAAATAAATAAACCAATGAGAATTATAAGCACGAGGTGTATTATTGAGGTCCAGCTGAATGTATCAAGTTTTTCCTATTAAATTTCCAACATGCAAAGCAGGGGTGGGTTCTAAATTTTTTTACTACCGGTTCTGTGGGCGTGGCTTATTTTGTGGGTGTGGTTTAATGGTCATGTGACAATTTTTTAGGATTTAGCAGAGGTACTGGTCTACCAGGCTTTTAACTGTTTGCAGAGCTGTACCGGTCTACCCATTTGTTTTTCGAGGCACCGGTCTACCCATTTGTTTTTTGAACGCACTGGTCTACCACCACACTGCCTTTTAACACTGATCAGCTGTAGGGCAGCCCTTTAAAACCCCGTGGCAAGAGTTTAAACAGTTTTTTTTCCCTTCTAGCCAATCAGCTGGGATTTGGGAGGCAGCAAATAGATTGGGGGCGGGGCCAAATAAACGGTAAGAATAACGCAGGGGTTGGGGGTGTGTGGGAGGGCCTAGCTCCCGAACAAAGAGAAACGGTTCGGTGACATCATATCGTCACCGCTACTGGCTTGGCCGAACCGGGAAGAACCCACCACTGATGCAAAGGCTAATCTCTATTGACATTCTCTGTGTTTTGTCATTCCTCCCCTAGAATCCATACCAAGCCTTTTGTTTATGTCTGTGCTAGTAGTTTAGCAACTGGGCCAATCAAAATTCTCAACACAGCTTTTGGAAAGGAAGAAAGAAGCTTTTAACATTCAAATGGTGTTAAAATGTCTACCTGTTCTTGATCAGTTCTTAAGTAGTCAGAAGGTTAATAATGAACATTACTGATACACTTTCCAATGGAACTTTCCCCCCACTGTGAATAATAGTTTTTCTCCTTTAATTACATTCAAGAGGTCAAAAGAGCAGAGAGATATTTGTCTTGGAAAAAAGCTGAGCTTCTTTGTGAGTTGTTGAGGCTTTCTAAATACTTGTCTTGCCCCAGAATAGCAGAAGATTTTGGCATTGCACGGAAAAATGACTAGACACAAGGACGGTTTTTCCCCTCATGCAGTCCAGTGGGGGGATGCTGCTGGTTTAACAACAAGTTCTGTGATCACATGCTTCGCGCGCCTAATGCATGCTATGCACATGTGCATAGTCTTACAAATAGTAACCTTCTGTGTTACCACTTGGGAGTAACATAGCTGAGGTGCAGCAATCTGCTCTGCCACGCCAGTCAGCTGAGAAGATAAAGGTAAGTAAAGCACAGGGGTGGGTGGGCAGGCCAACCTGATTGTCGGAGCAAACCAGTTCACTCCCAACTGATCATCAGAGCTACTGGTTACCCAAACTGGCCCGAACCAGTAGAGTCCCACCCGGATGCCATCACTCTGCAAAACAACTAATTCCCACAACACTATCTTATGCCCTGGGATGTCAAACCACCTCATAGGGCTGTATTACTGTTACTATTATCCTTCTCATCTTTCCTATTACCTATTTCCTGAGCTTCTTATCTTATAACTTTGTTCTTTGTATCTTATGATTTCTGTTGATTGCTTTTATTACTATCCTATGACAGGGGTCTGCAACTTTAAACACTCAAAGAGCCATTTGGACCAGTTTCCCACAGAAAAGAAAACACCAGGAGCCACAAAACCCTTCCCGTGCCTGACTATTTCTTGAGCAGCCACAAAACTAGCATATGTAGTTGAATTAAACATTCTGTTTTCTTTTGAAACTTTTCTTTTCTTGGATTTATCCATGGTTGGCTGTCGGAGGTTGAAAAGCTCAATAAATTGCATGCGGGCGGGTGTTGCACATTAGAGATTGCGACTCATATTTTGAATGACAGGGAGCCGCAGCACAGAGGTGAAAGAGCCACATGCGGCTCCAGAGCTGCAGGTTGCTGACCCCTGTCCTATGACTATCACTAAATGTTGTATCTAATGATGACTTTATGATTACAATCATGATTTATCATTTGTTACTTATATGTACACTGAGAGCCTATGCACCGGAGACAAATTCCATTGTTGTCCAATCACACTTGGCCAATAAAGAATGAAGAATTCTAACAGCAGAAGATAAGAAACAAATGCAACTGAGGAGTCACATACAGTGGCATTTTATTTCTCATTCTTGTTGTAATCAATTGAAGATCAGTTCCAGATGCACAAATACATGCAGGGTTGGTTTTTTTGGGGGGGGGTGCACAGAGGGAAAAAAGGCTATTTCCATCCAACGTAAAACTTAAAGCGTAAACCTTACCCTCGCAGAGATTTAGCAGTTAGATGTATCAGAAGGAAATGAGCCTACTTTCAATTTCTTTTGCCTTCCTCCTTCCTGCTGCATAGATCCAGGGGTGGGATTCTACTGGTTTGGACCGGTTCAGGCGAACCGGTAGCTCCAACGATCAGCTGGGCCCGCCCGCCCCTGCGCTTTACTGACCTATATTGTCTCAGTTGATTCTTTTTTTTTTATTAGATTTGTATGGCGCCCTTCTCCGGAGACTCAGGGTGGCTTACAATGCGTTAAGCAATAGCCTTCATACTTTTGTATATTTTATACAAAGTCAGCTTATTGCCCCCACAAGCTGGGTCCTCATTTTACCTACCTTAGAAAGGATGGAAGGCTGAGTCGACGTTGAGCCTCGAACCTTGCAATAATTGCAGACAGCTGGATCTTAATAACAGGCTATTAGCCTGTTGAGCTATCTGAGGCTCCGCGCTGCAGAGCGGATTGCTGCGCCTCAGCTGTGTTACTCCCCCGCAGTAACGCGGAAGTAACACAGTTGTAAAACTGTGCACGGAGTATGCGCGGAGCACGCGATCACTGAATCGGTTATTAAACCGGCAGGATCCTACCACTGCATCGATCAGCCAGCGCACACCAAGCAACGTAGTGAGTTCTGCAACCCTCTGCATTTTCCAACAAGTAATGCAAAAGTGATTTTTTAAAAAAAATGTTTCACACACACCCCTCAAAGTCCAAGGCCTTTTTTTTCATCCAGTGCCTAAAAAAAGTGACCAATACTAGTATCTCCACCATACCATAACCAACGTTACATGGCCACCTGCAATGAGTAAATTAAATATTGACTATTTCATTGATGGCTAGATTTAATTTGAAGCAATCATGCAGGAGCCATAATGGCGCAGAAGACGACTGGCTATTTAATTTTGGCTGTCGTCCCCTGTTAAGTGTTGAATAATGAGAAAAATACGCACTTGACAGAATAAGGGAATTCACTTCATCTCCAGCTTCTGTATTGGGTGGACCACAACTTCACAAAGCCGTTGGCAGCAGCTGTTGAAGTAACATTCGGCCTTGCATTGTGCAGCCAAGGGTGGGTGACATTAATGCTCTCCTTCCACTTGATTCAATTTCAAGGTAATTGTTTGCATTGGTCTCCACTAGTCAACGGCTTCACCTTCCTTTTCTGTTTTCACACCTTTTCTGTCCGGGGCAGCAATAAATAAGCTCTGTTGCTTACAACAATTTAATAGAGCGAAGCAGAGGGTCCAGGTAACTCAGCTTCAATTTTTCATAACTAGGATCTCAAATAGAAGTGGGAAATCAGGACTCTCCAACATCTTTGGCCCATCTGGTGGGTGTCACAAGAAATTTATGCCTAACAATATGTTGAGCGCTGCAGGTTTTCTACCAGGGGCCCTCTGGTTCCTCATAAACAGGACATGAAAATGATGGCCTTCCCATCCTGCTTAGCATGGTCTGATGGAGTTGCAATTTATCTCTACTGGGTTGACTGCCGTTGATAGATTTATCTCCATGGTTTTCCTTAATTCTATAGGAGAGCTGTGGGGTTAGACCATCCTAATTTCTCCCCTTGGTTTCAGCATAAATAAGAGTGGCTCCGGATCTGTCCAAAGGAGTAGCAATGGCTTACAACGTGGGTAAATTAAAGTAAATTACTCATGGGCTGACATGGGTGGGCTGTGCAAGCCCATCTGGCACGGCTGGTTTATGGCTTGTGCCGTGCAGACCCAAGTAAATTAGAATAAGCTGTTAACAGAGAGTTAGCATGATGGGGGAACACAGGCCATTATTTGTTTTCATCATGGTTTGTTGAACAAATTGCAGGTTGAGCTGCCATATAACGCTAAAGCGTTTGCCGTGATTTTGAAATCACAACTGCAGTAAGCCAGAGTGGAAATCATACCTCCTTTTGGCTTAAGTAGAAATAGTTTGCAGTAGGCAAACAAGTATTTTTTTTCCTTGTGTATTTCTTTTTTTTTCTTAAAGACGCAAAAAACATTGTAAAACAAAGCACCAAAGAAGGCAGCGTTGTGGGAGTAAGCTGCTGTGTGGGTGTGTGCCAAAAAAAGTACACATTAGCAGCCACAACTGCTTAATGAAACCCTTCTTTGTTTTATGTACATCCCAATTTTTTGTTTCTTTTTCTTCCTTAAAGGCAATGTTTATACGGTTGCAATCAGTGGTGGGATTCAATTTTTTTTACTACCAGTTCTGTGGGCGTGGCTTGGTAGGTATGGCAGGGGAAAGATATTGCAAAATCTCCATTCCCTCCCCACTCAGGGGAAGGATACTGCAAAATCTCCATTCCCACCCCACTCCAGGGAAAGGATACTGCAAAATCTCCATTCCCACCCCACTCAGGGGAAGGATACTGCAAAATCTCCATTCCCACCCCACTCTGCGGTCAGCCAGAAGTGGTATTTGCCAGTTCTCTGAAGTACTCAAAATTTACACTATCGGTTCTCCAGAACCTGTCAGAACCTGCTGAATAGCACCTCAAGTTGTAATAGAGAGCAGTTTGGTCTAATGGTTAAGGCACCAGGCTAGAAAGTTCAGGTCCCACCTTAGACATGAAAGCCATCTGGTTGACTTTGAGCCAGTCCTCCCTCTCACAGCTCAACCCACCTCACAAAGTTGTTATGAGGAAAATAGTTGAAAAAAGTTGTAATGAGGAGGAAGGCATTGTTCACCTCAGGCATTGAGTTAATAGTGAAAACAATAAAGGCGGGAAACAAATAAAATAAAAATTTAATACTGTAGTTTAATGAAAAGAAGGACTAGGGGTGACATAATAGCAGTGATCCAATATCTCAGGGGCTGCCCCAAAGAAGAGGGAGTCAAGCTATTCTCCAAAGCACCTGAGGGCAGGACAAAAAGCAATGGGTGGAAACTAATCAAGGAGAGAAGCAACTTAGAACTAAGGAGAAATTTCCTGACAGTTAGAACAATTAAGCAGTAGAACAACTTACCTCCAGAAGTTGTGAATGCTCCAACAATGGAGCATTCTTTTTAAGAAGAGGTTGGATAACCATCTGTCTGAAGTGGTGTAGGGTTTCCTGCCTAAGCAGGGGGTTGGACTAGAAGACCTCCAAGGTCCCTTCCAACTCTGTTATTCTATTCTGTTCTGTTCTGTTCTGTTCTGTTCTGTTCTGTTGCGATCTGACAATAGATGTGCAGTTTTGTTGGCTGGGGGATTCTGGTAGCTGAAAGCTACACCTTAGTTGCTAAGGCTGAGAAACACTGCATTCTTCGCCTTAGTTCCATTCGACGTGTTAATATTAAGTTGAGTAAAATAATTTTGTAAGACGAAAAAGCCCCACTTCAAAATTAAGGTTGAACTTCTGGACTACTCCATATGTTTTCTTCTCAATGATTTAAAAAAAAAAGTGGTTTTCCATATCGGAAAGATTTTAAACTTCCTAGTTCAGCCTGAAATATCATAGGTGTCTCTTATCCAAGTATTAGCCAGTTCTAGCCCTGTTGTTGTTTGAGAACAGCCAAGATTGGCTGCATTTACACTTCATGGACGAATCTATGTAATGGAATAGCTTGACTTTAGAAATCGTAGGTGCTGCATCACTGGACGTTCTTAGAAAGAAATTAGACAGCCACTTATCTGAAATAGTATAGGTTCTCCTGCTTGAGTAGAGGGCTGGACAGGAACAGTGGTCACCAACTGGTGGTCTATGGACTAGTGGTCCATAGTGGTCCACTAGTGGTCCACGAGAAAATTTTGGTGGTCCGCAAACAGCTCCAACAACTGCTTCCTGTTGGGGCCCTAAGGAGCCCAGGCAGGAAGGCGAGGAGTGGCTGGAAGGGGTGGGGCAAGTAGAGGCCAGCGAGGTGCCCCTTGATGTGAGTGACATTGAGTTGGCCACGCCCACTCAGTCACATGACCATCTAGACACGCCCACCCAGCCAGTCATTAGGCAGATCATATTAGTGGTCCGCGGGATTTAAAATTATGAATTTAGTGATCCCTGAGGTCCAAAAGGTTGGGGACCCCTGGACTAGAAGAACTCCAAGGTCCCTTTCAACACTGCTATTCTATTCTATTCTATTCTATTCTATTCTATTCTATTCTATTCTATTCTATTCTATTCTACCCTACCCTACCCTACCCTACCCTACCCTACCCTACCCTACCCTACCCTACTCTACTCTACTCTACTCTATTCTATTCTTATGCTCTTGGTGGCAACATGGAAGAAGTTACCCCTTGCTTTAGAGGTATCCAAAGAACCTCGAGATGGTGACAATAAGACTTGATCAAAACTCTTTTTATGTGAGCCACAGATAGAGCTTCAATATCACATCCTTATAATTCCATCCTGACTTTTGCAACATTGTCTGTGACACTCCACACTGACTCATTTTTGTTTATTGTTATTTCATTGCCTTGTATTTGTCCCTCTGTTCGGCAGCCTTGAAATTTCTGGTTTTCAGGCAAAAAAATTATCCAACATGATCTGATACATTGACATAGAAAGTTCTCCCTCTATAAAACTGTTGTGGCAAAGCTATTTTGTGCTGGTTTTTGCCCCGTAAAAGGGAATTTGGGAACATGGCTTTTTCAAAATGTCTTTTCTCACTCTATCGATGTTATATAATTTGGAGGTTTTTAGTTGGCACAATTAAAAATGAGAAACTAGGAAACGGTTCATAACAAGGGGGGAAAAAAAACCCTACTGTTGCTTCTTCATTGCAGTTTTGTCTGACACAACAGGAATTTAGTTTTTCTGTGCTTTTAAAAAAATATCCTTTCCCACATTTTTGCATAATTTAGTCTCGGAATGGGAAAACAAGCTAAAGCATTTAGTTGCATGACAATCGAATTATGCACTTTCCTGTTCTCTTCTCTTGGCAAAATAAATTCTGTCTCTTGTTGGCTGGAAGCTAATCCCACTTAATAGAGAAATTGCCAATTTGCTGTGTAGGATATAAAGATGTACTGTATATTGCAGTGATTACATTTAAAGATTTGAATATAAATTTAAACACCTAGATTGTACTATCCTCAGAAGTCTTCTTCTTTTTATTGCAATGTTTTAAATCATGATACATTGTATTATTTTAATACAGATTTCAATGCAGTGGTGTTCATATAATATGATTAAAATTATTAACATTCTACAAAAAGAGAAAATTTTAAAAAAATACAGTACAGTAATATTAGTTGCTGTTTAAGATGTCTGTGTTACAAGTGCAATTATTTAACTTTTCATCCAGAGTATAAATTGAGTGTAAGATAAAAAAGAATCACTGAAATTCACATCGAAGTATTAGTTATATGATAATAATTTCACTTTTGAACCAATTACTTAATAATTGAGATTGCCATTGTATTGTTACTTAATACCGTACGCATATCTCACTTTCTCTCTCTATGTACATATATATATATATACACACATTAAGTAATGTGTGTGTGTATACACACATAAAGGTATAGGTAAAGGTTCCTCTCGCACATATATGCTAGTCGTTCCCGACTCTAGGGGGCGGTGCTCGTTCCCGACTCTAGGGGACTCTAGCCGAAGAGCCAGCGCTGTCCAAAGATGTCTCCGTGGTCACTTGGCTGGCATGACTAAACACCAAAGGCACACGGAACGCTGTTACCTTCCCACCAAAGGTGATCCCTATTTTTTTTACTTGCATTTTTTACGTGCTTTCGAACTGCTAAGAAGCTGGGACAAGTAACGGGAGCTCACCCCGTTACGTGGCACTAGGGATTCGAACCGCTGAACTGCCGACCTTTCGATCAACGAGCTCAGCGTCTTATCCACTAAGCCACTGCATCCCACATACGCACATACGCACACCTTAATGTGTGTGTGTTTGTGCATGTAGATAAAAGGAAACAGATGAAGAAAATAAAAAAATACAATAAGTAATATCTAGTTATTATAACGGACATCTAGAAAGAGAAGGAATCAAGTGTGCTGTTAAACAGAAAACTCCTTTTTATCTGTGGCTTCCTAATTTTGTGATTTTTCTGGCATAAATCTAGTGATCGGATTCTTAAGTCAGCTTTGAGAATACAGAGAATGTATAACTGATGTGGTCGATAGAAACCATGACAAATAGGAGCCAATATTTCTTTTCTTTTTTAAAAAATATACATTTTTTCACCTCATTGTGATTTATAGCTGGTAATTGTTAAGGATATATTTCATGTCTTCTTTATCTATTGATCAAGTATATAACAGTACTCTGCTAAAACTTGCAGAGTACTGTTATATACTATATGTGCTTATTGCTGAAGTTGAAAACTTCAGCAATAAGCACATATAGCGCATAACAGTAGCAATAGCACTTAGACTTATATACGCTTTATAGTGCTTTACAGCCCACTCTAAGCAGTTTACAGAGTCAACCTATTGCCACCAACAATCTGGATCCTCGTTTTACTGGCCTCGGAAAGATGGAAGGCTGAGTCAACCTTGAGCCAATGAAAATCAAACTGGTGGCAGTGGGTAAAGTTATCCTGCAATACTGCAGTCTAATCACTGTGCCACCACGGCTCATTATTATTATATCATTTCTAGACATTCTGTTTTTAACATCTTCTAATGTTATGGTTACAAGGATGAACTGTAGCTGGCATTTTTTAATATCCCTAATCTTAAAAGCTCCCTGCCCCCCCCCCCCCAGCCAACATTTCTTAACTAGGAGCTGGTGTTGCAACCATTGCAAAACTAAAGTTCATGTTACACACAATTCTGATGTTACTAGGAGCATCCTTGAAGTTCTACTTAGGATGTAAAATCACATGTAGATACCGTATTTTTCAGAGTATAAGACACACTGGAGTATAATACGCACCTTAGTTTTGGGGGAGGAAAATAAGAAAAAAGCTGATTGGAGGATGAATAGCCAAATCAGCTATTCCCAGAGGTGAATTTTAGCAACAGGTTCCTTGGTTGTGAGCTCTGTGCATTGCCTTTTTTGGCTTTTTTCCCTACTTCTGAAATTTCTGAAACTCTGTTTCACAAAAAACTTTTTTTCCTGCCTCTGAAAGCCTCCGAAATAGAGTTTCAGAAAAAAAAGCCTCTGAAGCTGTGTTTGGGGGCTTCTTTTCTGAAGCTTCATTTCTGATGCTTTTTTCAGCCTCTGAAACCTCCGTTTGAGAAGCTGGGCGGGGCTACATTCGGAGTATAAGATGCACCCAGATTCTCACCCTCTTTTTTTGGAGAAAAAGATGCGTCTTATACTCCGAAAAATATGGTAACTTTATTTTAAAGTTAGCTATATTCACAGTAAGCTTTCAAGAGAATTTGTAATACTTGTACACAGGTTTTCCTTTCACTCATCTCAGACTGCAATCCCAAAGGTGCTTTTTTCAAAAGGCAACAGGACTTTGTTTTTTCCTTGAAGATATTTTGCTTCTCATCCGAGAAGCTTCTTCAGTTCTGACTGGATGGTGGAGGATGAAAGGATTTATATGCCTTGCAGTCTTCTGATCATTAGCACTCTTTCTGAGAGTTGTTGAGGCCACTTGGAGGTTTATCCGTATTTTCGGGGTCACTTGAATAGTGCAAATAGTGCTGAAAGGATTGTGTTGTAAATAAGAAGAGACCCAAACAGTTATCCTGAACACAGATGACCACAATGCCAAGATGGACACTCTTCTGAAGGACACTGCTACATATGAGATTCTGAAGAGAGATCCTACCAGCAGTTTTAAGAAAAAGGTCACTGATTTCCTGCAACAACTACTGAAGGACAATGTCACTGACAAGCCACAATACTACCGCCTTTACCCTGGGGAAGCTACTCCATGCATAGATGGATGCCCCAAAATCCACAGAGAAGGAACTTGACTCAGCAATTGTCAGCAACATCAACTCCATCACCTATAACAGGGGCTGTGGGCCGGATCCAGTCCATGGGATGCTTAGATTTGGCCTATGGGGCCAACCTGGAAACAGTGAACGACAGGCCTGAGGCCCTCCTGAGCTCCATTTTCACTGGCAGAGGGTTGCAGGAAGCCGTCGTAGCTGAAAATGGAGCTTGGGAAGCCCGTTTTTGCTGGCAGAGCACTTGGGCCACCACAGGCGCCCCTGACATGAGTGATGTCGAGCTGCCCATGCCCACCCTGGCCACACCCACCCTGGCCACACCCACCCTGGCCCCCTGAGGTCAAACACAAGCCTGAAGCAGCCCTCAATGAAATCGAGTTTGGCGCCCCTGGCCTATAACGTTGCAAAACATCTAACCACCTTATTAGAACCTCTGGTTGGCAACATCACCCATAACATCAACAATTCACAGGACTTTGCCAGCAAGGTTTCGAAACTAAAACTGCATCCGGATGGACTATGATTTCTTATGATGTGACTTCACTCTTCTTCACCTGCATTCCAGCAACTGAAGTTGTCACAGTAGTGAAGAAATGACTGCTACAAGACTGCATATTAGGTGACAGAACCAATCTCAGCCCAGACCACATATGTACCTGGCTGGACCTCTGCCTGACCACTACCTATTTTAAATACAATGAAGGTTTCTACAGACAAAAACATGGGTTCCCCTATGTCCCCCATGGTGGCCGATCTCTATGTGGAAGAGGTAGAAACCAAAGCCCTAAACACTTTCACAGGAATTCCACCCTCTTGCTGGTAGTAGGTATGTGGACAATACTTGGGTCAAGATCAAAACACAGGAATTGGAAGCCTTCACCAAACACATCAAGTCTGTGGACAGATACATTAAGTTCACTTGGGAAGATGTTAAGGGAAATGTTAAGTTAAAATGTTAAGGGAAGATGTTAAGAAAACTCAAGACCTTGGTGCTCAGTCTCAACAACTGAGTAAAATGATTAAGGTAAATGATTAAGCTTGCCATCAGAAGTTGTGTGTTGGGGTTCCAAGTAACACTCCCAATGAAAGAAGACTCCAAAGCTTGAGGTTCCTCAAAGTTCCTTTTTATTGAAGATGTCATACTGGCACATCTGGGAAAACCCAAATCTTAAAGTTTCCAGGTTTTCCCCACCCAAGTGAAAGTTCAAGTCCCTGCCCAACACCCACATGGTCCAATCATCCACCGTCTAAACTGAAGACACCTCCCAGTCATCCGACTCTAGGTGCCAGGGCAAGGCATCCTTGACTCTCTGAGAAAGGAATGTTATTTTGACTACATATCACTCATACTCTATGCAATCCCCCCTCCCACTTTCCCACAGTAGAAAATGTGGCAGGCCTGAAGGCCCAAATGTAAAAGATGGCTTCCAGGTCTGACATTGTGGGTGCTTCATCGCTGGAGGTTTTAAAGAAGAGACCAGACAGTCACTTGACTGAAATGGTATAAGGGTCTCCTGTTTGGGCAGTGGGTTGGACTAGAAGACCTCCAAGGTCTCTTCTAGCTCTATTCTGACTGACTGACTGATTCACTGACTGACTGATTGATTGATTGAGTCTGGCCTTCCTGGACTGTGCAGTACACGTTAAAGAAGACAGAAGCCTTAACAGTGAAGTTTACAGAAAACCTCCACACACAGATCAATATCTACATTTTGATTCTCACCATCTACTGGAACACAAAATGGGAGTGTTCAGAACCCTACATCACTGGGGTTTAAGTCTGCCTACCAGCAAAGGTAGAAAAGAAAAAGAACTAAAACACATCAAGGAAGCCCTCAGAACTTGCGGCTATCAACACTGGGCCTTCATCAAATCCAAAAAAAAGGACCCAGCAGGAGCTCCTCCATAAAAAGACAAAAAGAGAACCACGAAGAAAAAAGCAACATTGTCATTCCACAGGTTGAAAGAATATCTGAAAAGCTCAGGAAGATTTTCAACCAACAGGATATACATACGCACTTTAAACTAAAAAATGCATTAAAGCAGAAGCTTATCCACCCCAAGGATAAAACACCCAGACACAAACTGTCTGGTTTTTGTAATTGTTTTTTGTTTTATGCTGCACCTAAAAACAGTTGCATGAATCAAGACACTCTCTTGATTTTATTGTCCCTACCTTCCAAATGCTGGATGGCCCTGGGTACTATATTATTTTCAACCTGGATTTTCCTGCCTAGGCCAGGCCTTGGGTGCCTCTTCTATTGTTGTATGTCTTGTGATAGGGGAAAAAACTTGCTCAACAAGAAAACCAAAAACTAGGGGGAATCCAGAAAATTATTTTCTTGGTGAAAAACTGGTAGACTTAACAATGAGTTACTGGTCTTTTGCAATTGGAGTAAAGAACATGCTAAAAGCAGAATTTCGAGATATGGATGCAACAAGGCAACAGATATTTACAACTGACAGAATAATTGTTTTGCAATGCATAAAAGTAAAAAGATAAAAGAAAGAATGCCTTGGTCTCATCCCATTCTGGGCAGACATCAAATCAGCAGCTCTTTAATTTATTCATACTTTGCCATTTTTAAGCCGCCCGATAGCTGAAGCTCTCTGGTGGTTTACGTACAATGGCACACTCTGAAAATACAATTCGAATAACAACGTATACAGAAAACCCCAGCTAAATGCAAAATGAGAACGTGTGTAAACTAGGCAAATGGCAAGACAAGTCATAATCAAAAACATGATGAATTAAAAGACAATTAAAATCCAATTAAACAGCTTAGAAAAATAGAAATTGTGCCAAAATGGGCACCACTTAAGGCTCTTGGACCAGGAGTTCTATCAAAGGCAGTGGTGGGATTTGGTCAGAACCAGTAGTTTCCACTTCCTGCCAAGAGCAAACCGGTTCCTTGTTGCTGTGAAAGTGGGCCCGGCTGCCCGCCCCTGGGTTATACACACTTTATTTCTCCTTCTGAAGCCCAGCTGATCAGGGGTGGCAGTTTGAATTGGCCCTCCTCAGCTGTTTTCCTTGTCTTTTCCTTGTTTGCGGTGTGGAAGTTCAATTTTATGGAAACTATGCATGCACGTGCTCAACGAACCGGATGGATCCAAGAAGTGTGTGTGCTACCACTGAAAAGTTTTTTTTTTCCTCTTGAAGAGACTCACATCTCCTCCTTTGGTGAGGGGACTTGGAAGAGGGCCTCCTTAGATGATCTTCATGCCCAGATAGATACTACCTGTATTTTGAAACGTGGAATTGCTTCTTAGCCCATCCTGGAATGCAGAGTTGCCAGCTCTGAAATGCAGCAATATATTAAATTGTTAATATGCAGGTTTGAGAGTATGAACCCCCAAGAGGCTGCAAGTATATAGATTATAACTACGGTATCTGCAAGAAAGTCAGTATTTTCACAGAATTATCAAGGGAGGAACATTACCAAGGTTATCCTTCCATGGAAAGAGTTGAGATTCAAAGAAACAAAGTTTATATTCTTGGAATACAAAGTACACCTACATTAATTCTGTATTTTGTGTTGTCTCCTTCTACAAATATAAGAATTGTTCGCCACTCCCAAATTTCCTTCTAGAGCAGTGTCTTTCAACTCTGGCAACTTTTAGATGTGTGGATATTAACTCCCAGAATTCTGGGAGTCAAGACCCATCCCTCTTAAAGTTGCCATGGTTAAAAATCATCGCTCTATATCGTATGCTTCTACAGAGCCTGGACAAGTCCCACAGCTCTTGTAGGTGATTTATAAAACTAAGCAAGCTACGCCCTAGTTTGCAGTTGGATGCCTGTCTGGAAAGATGATCTGTAGATAAGACCAGGTCAGTGATGGCTAACCTTTTTCTCTTCGTGTGCCGAAAGCATGCACGTGCGTGTGAGACAACGCGCACATGTGCCGGCACCCATAATGCAATGTGTGCCTCCATGCACGAGCGCATGACCCTGATGACCCCCCGCACATGTGCATGCAACCCCCCCACACACCCCAGCACATGCATGTGCGAATTCCACGCCCCCCCCCCCCATTTTGGGCCTAGTAGGCCTCCCTGCAGCTTCCTGGGCCCAAAAATGGGCCACGCGGGGGGAGCGCTGCACGTTCCGTTTTGGGCCTAGTAGGCCTCCGTGCAACCTCCGGGGCCCAAAAATGGGCCATGGTGGGGGGGAGCGCCACACGTCCTGTTTTGGGCCTAGTAGGCCTCCCTGCAGCCTCTGGGGCCCAAAAATGGACTATGGAGTGGGCCCACACTCCCGTGCTCCCCCTTGCATGAGTGTGTGACCCCCACCCCCACACATGCATGCGCAAAACCCTGCACATGCACGAGCGTCTCCAACATGTGCAGTGGAGCTGAGCTGGGCGACGGCTCGCACACCTGCAGAGAGAGCTCTGTGTGCCAGCTATGCCATAGGTTCGCAACCACGGGACTAGGAAGTTAAAAAAAGCACCCTGGAAGAAGGCAAAGGGAAAATATTTCTTTGTTGCTGCCAAGAAAAAAAAAATCTGGCCATGTCCATGAAATCAGCAGGAGTCAAGATTTTAACTTCAGACTAGGAGAACGACGTCTTACTAAGAAGTTATTCCTAAATTAAAAACGAACAGCTATTACTATATCTGAGTTCCTGAAAGCAAAAGCCAATCCCTCCATGGGGAAGGGTTATAATTATTTCTTACTAAAATCCATTATCGGCAATCCTCATTGCACCTGTAAGTTAGCTTACACAGTAAAAAAAAAGACATTTAAAAAAGTATATAAGCTTATGCAGTTAAAAATCTGTGTTGCTGACATAGTGTTGAAAAATCCCCACTGCTTAGCGCTAGGTGAGATTTTTTGCTGCGATCCACACAAATGCTTTTCCATTTTGCAAATTAAGAGTTGCATACTGAACGGGGGAAAAGGAACAGACAGTACAATCAATATTCATTGCTCTTTTTGAAAAATAAAACATCTACAGTTTTCAAAGGAAGGGTGTCTAACGCAGGTCGCATTTTATTGGAAAAAAATACCTTTAGCAGCCACTATACAGTATTTTACTGCAGGGGCTTATCTTTATGACAGCATTCCAACCACCTCCTGCTTCAAATCCAGAACAGCTTTTATGAGAGAAACCAAACTCAATATTATCATGTTGACAGAATATTTTTTGCCCTTGCTGGATGGCACATTCAAACTGCTGGCCGCCTCCTTGTCCACTTTCCTTTTTTACTTACCTGAGCCTAAGGGTTTAATTATGCCATTTCTAGGCAATCATTGTGAACTTCAAAATGATAACCACTTGATCCTTTCTCTTAGGAGATAAGTCAGCAATGACTTCTGGAGATGTCACAAAATTTTGTGCAATTACCACCACAGCCTGTTGTGAGATTGTTTAGACCAGGATTCAGGGGTGAGCTTCAAAAGTTTTAGCAAGAGGTTCTCTGCCCGGTTGCTGGGTGAGTGTGGCCATGGTGGGTGTGGCCTAGTCAACCTCCTGCACCACGGTGGCAGGAGGGGGGGCTTTTTGTCCTCCCCAGGCTCCGGAGGCTTTTCTAGAGCCTCCGGGAGGGCAAAAATGGCCTCCCCAGGCGCCAGAGGCCTTCCTGAACTTCCGGTAGGCCCGTTTTCACCCTCCCTGAGTCTCCGCATGTGCCCTGCACTTGCCTGAATCCAAAACGGACCACGTGGGGACTCCTGGGAGGGGCTGGGTGGTGTGGGCAGGGCCAGCCAGGAATGGGATTTGGGGGTTCTCTGAACTGCACAGAACCTTAGCCAGAGTTTCTCCCGAACCCCTGCAAACCCCCAGCAGCCCACCCCCGCCTGGATTGCTGTCTTGACATTTTCTGTTTATTTTGTGCAATAGCCAATAGGAAATACAGGTAGTCCTCAACCTACAACCAAAATTGAGCCCAAAATTTATGTTGTTAAGTGAATCACTTGTTAAGTGAACTTTGCCCCATTTTACCAACTTTTTTGCCACAGTTGGTTAAGCTAATAAATTTACAGTTTTATAGATATCCAATACAAACCATGATAACAGCTGTCTTCTTGAAGATGTCTATATGTTTAGAGGTGTGTCTGGATCCTGGCATCAGCATAATTATCACATGTGTGTGACAGTGGTGGGTTTCAAATTTTTTTACTACCGGTTCTGTGGGTGTGGCTTGGGTGTGGCATGACTTGGTGGGCGTGGCTTGGTGGGCATGGCATGGGAAAGATACTGTAAAATCTCCATTTCCTCCCCAATCCAGGGGAAGGTTACTGCAAAATCCCCATTTCCTCCTGATCAGCTGAGATTTGGGAGGCAGAGAATAGATGGGGCGGGGCCAGTCAGAATTTTTACAACCGGTTCTCCGAACTACTCAACATTTCTACTACCAGTTCTCCAGAACTGGTCAGAACCTGCTGCAACCCACCTCTGGTGTGTGAGAGAGAAAGAGAGAGAAATGGACCAACCTGGATTTGCTGCCAGGGGAATTCTGGGAGTTGAAGTCCATTCATCTTAAAGTCCCCAAAGTTGAGAAAAACTGTACTAAATTAGTTTTTCTTTTTGGCTCAAGAAGTGCATGTAAGCCCCCAACTATTATTTAGGTGGGGGCTCTATTATTTTAGAGCTGAAAGAAGAAACTCAGCCCCGAGGGGGGAAGGATTTCTTTAAATGATTCAAGGATAATGGAGTTCTGTTTTTCTCCAGAATTATGCCCTGAAACCAGGAATGAATGAGGCCTGTTGCCTTTCTCTGGTTCGGTTATTCTTGGGTTTGGGCCATGAAATGGGATGGCTGGTTGTGCAGGATATTTTGCTGTTCTCTACTGCTAAACAGCACTGTTTTATTGCTGCGGACCTTGTGTTATTCCTGGAGATGAAGGATGAATTTGTTGTGGTCCGCCAGCAGCCTGTGGAGCTGGCAGCGGAGTCGGACAGTGATGAGGCTGAGGAAGAACAGGGGCCAGTCCTGGAGGCTGGGAAGGCCTGGATGAGGGCTCTGCATTGGAGGCAGAGATGGGGCCAGGCCATCAGGAAGTGATGTGCCGACTTCAGAGCCTCCAGAAGCTGACAGTAGAGAGGCAGAGGAACAGGAGGAGCCTGTTCCTAGTGTACGTATGAGAAGAGCTGCCAGAAGGCAGAAGCAGCTAAAACAAAAAGTCACTATGGTGGCTGTCACACCCCAGAACAACCCTAGATAAGAGTTCGTGGCTTTTGAACGGAAACTATTATTAGAGAAAAGAAAAACCAATTCAAGTCCCCCCCCCCCCACCACCTTTTTTTGTTTTTGGCTGAAGCTGAAAGTACAAGCATTCCGTTTCCATATATGGACATTTCCACAGCGGAAGCCTTGATGAAGTTCAGGGTAAGTGAAGGATTTCTGTTTCAAAGAGAAATTATGCCTCCTCTTTCTATTGAAAGGAACGGGGTTCTTTTATTTCCTACCAGCCTTCTACTTTGAGCGGAATACTTTAATGTTAATGTAATTAAGGGCATTACTTTACCTATGTTCATTATGGAAATCCTGCTGCCTGACTGGGTGGATCTAAGTTTCCTTTTAGCTTTTCTCCTTTTAACTCCAGATCAGAAACGGGGTATTGTAAAGGCTGCTAAACATGCACACTTTTCTAGAATTATGCAAAGGAAAAAAAAACAAAAACCCAGGTTGGCACATCCGTTCTTCTCAAAATTCATTCTGCTGTATCTTTTCTCCGACAACCTGATTCCTCCGACAGTCCATTTCTTGAAGAACCAAATTACCCAGGAAAGAAAAGCGCCCCCCCCCCGGCCCTGCCATTCCACAACCGCCCCAATTTTTTCCGATCTTTTATCCTCTCTCTGTTTCCCGTTTGGACTCCCCTCCTGGAGGATAATAACCTGAGAGAGAGAGAGCCGGTGAAAGGAACAGCTGGCAAGTTGCTTAAAGGGTGGTCAGGGGGCCACCAAGGGACCCGTCGGCCCCCTCCCCGCGTGGAAGCTTGCAAAGGGGTTTGCAAAGCGCAGATGGACATCCTTCTCCCAATTGCCACAGGCAGATGCAGTTCTAAAAGTAACAGATTTACAGAGGATGGTGATTTGCTCTTTACAGGGTGTGGCTGTAAGGAAACTGCCGTGTCTGATCCAAGTAGCTGGCTCCCCTTCCCTAAAGGGCTGGCTAAAAAAACTTCATAGTGCTGAATACTCACCTTTGCAAAGGTGCTGTATAGTGCTGAATGCTCACCTTTGCAAAGGAAGGGAACAAGTGGTGGGTTGTCCCCGGTTTGGACCGGTTTGCAAGAACCGGTAGTAAAAAAGGCAGGAGGCTCCACCCACTGACCCAGATGTCATCATAGGTGACCTGGGCATGCGGATGCAAACTGGTAGTAAAGGTAAGTAGAACCCACCCCTGAAGGGGACATAATAAACTCCTCTGAAATACTTTGCATCTTTTTTTCTTGCAATAGTTCTGATAGAAATGGTACTAAGCTGGAAAGTAAGCTTGGCAGTTCTACCCAGTCTGATATGCTGGGCTACAATTTCCATTATCTTCAATCAGTATTGCTACCCCTCCCTCTACACCAGGGGTGGTATTCATTTACCTTTGCTACCGGTTCGCAAATGTGAGCGCTCACACGCTGGCTTTGCTCAGATACGCCACCTCCACGCAAACGCAGAGCATCAAAAATGGGACATGATGATGTCCGGGCAGGTGGGTGGAGCCTCCTGCAACTGCCATTAGCAGTTCTCCTGAACCAGATAAAACTGACAGAATATCCCCACTGCTCTACACACCTGTACCCTTCCTTGCTGTTTATTAATAATAACTTTATTGTCATTGTACATATATACACAGTATACCCATACAACAAAATTCAACAAAATTCACACCCAAAGACCAGGTCCAACACACATAACAATCCCCAAACACACTCCCACCCACCACAATTCTCCATCCTTAAAATCACCCAAATATCCACACAACAGACCAAATAATGCTACCCAACAGCTCACCGATGGTGGCCCTTTAGTTCATTGTTGAGTGCAATTATATCTCTGGGATAAAAACTATTCAGAAAACGTGTGGTCCGAGTTTTAATTGTTCTGTATCTTCTGCCAGAAGGCAACAGTCCAAAAAGATTGTAAGCAGGATGGGAAGAGTCTCTGAGAATGTTATGCAACTTTCTCAAACAGCGAGATTCGAAGATGTCGTCCAGGGTTGGTAACTGGAGTCCGATGATATTC
Source organism: Masticophis lateralis (assembly GCA_030761175.1). Classification (NCBI taxonomy): domain Eukaryota; kingdom Metazoa; phylum Chordata; class Lepidosauria; order Squamata; family Colubridae; genus Masticophis; species Masticophis lateralis. The sequence goes on along the minus strand of JAUDYJ010000006.1, from coordinate 81,318,374 downwards.
TGGGCAGTTTTAATGATTCTCTGTAGAGCGTTTTTTGTCCGCTACAGAGCTGCTCCCATACTATGCAAGAATGCTGTATGTCAGGACACTATCAATGTCGGTGCTGCGATAGTAGGACAGAAGTAGATTATTATTTCTGGGACTGAGGTTTTCATAGTTATACAGATACAGATAAGTGTCTTAGCTAGGCAGGCTGTGTGATATATTATATATGAGGGAGTTGGTTAGACTTCTGCTGTGTACGTATGCTATCAAGTTCTTCAGTTTTAGTCCCCTCAATTCTGTATTAACATCAAGCTTTATCTTTTCCAAGACTGTACAGTTCATACTTAGATGATTGATGAACCCTGTTGCCTAATTACAAAATTAGCCATTTCATACTCTTTTTTAAAAAAAATTGGCCAGATGCGGTATTTACTTCTGGGAACAAAGAAAAAGAAACATATATATATATTTTGAAATGCTCGCTATCTCTTTTATGAAAGGGGTGGATACAAATAAAACTCAGAGAGGCTCTGTGCTTCTTCCTGTTTCATAACCACAAAGAAAGAAAGAAAGAGTATTTCCATGGAGAATGAAAGGGAAGTTGAATGGAATTTAAATTGCCATGTACACTGAGTGGCATCAATCATATATAAATAAACTATTATCTATCCAAAGGAACCAGTGGAGTATTTTTAAAAATCCTAGGGTGCTGCTAGCAGACAATGAACTTGTAATTAGAACATTTTCTTTTAAAGAAAATGTTTTCTTGCATTCACAGATATTTAAAAATGTTGAAAAGAAGAAAATAGCCTCCATAGTGGAGGTCACTCTTTATATTGAAAATACAGGTTGTTCTTAACGTACGATAGTTTGTTTAATGACCATTCAAAGCTACAACAGCACTGCGAAAAGTGACTTATGACCGTTTTTCAGTTACAACCTTTGCAGCCTCCCCATGATCATGTGATCAAAATTCAAATGCTTGGCAGTTGATTCGTATTTATGACCGTTGCTGTTTCCCCGGGTTATGTGACCTTCCAATAAGCAAAGTCAATGGGGAAGCCAGATTCACTTAAACAACTGGTTACTAACTTATCAACTGTCGTGATTCAGTTAACAACTGTGACAAGAAAGGGCAAAACTCACTTAACAAATGTCTCAGTTAAGAACAACAGAAATTTCGGGCTCAATTGTTGTCGTAAATTGAGGACTACTTGTACTGCTGATTTTCAGTCAGAAGAAATATCTGAAGTGTTATAGAACAGAGCTGATTCTGTTTGACCGGAGAAACTGTTGGTCTGTCCATAGGGTTTGGTCAAAATATCAAGATGGTGGCCATGATAGAACGATCGAAAGGCCACCTGTTTCTTACAGCATTGTGACAGACATAAGAAATAGGTGGCACTTGAGTCATACCTTCATGGACACCATCTGGACATTTGGTGAACATCCTTGTGTCTGCCTCAGAAACGTAATATACACTGACAATATCCTTTTGTTCCAGCTCCTTCTGGAAGTAAGTCTACATGGTAGCTAATCAGCTGTGACTTGGGGCCTCCACTCTGGTTGTCATCTTTTCTATTAACGCACCCTCAAAAAGTTTATGACCATTTTTATGTGCCACTATGCATCGCTGGCAAAATTTATTTAAGTAAGGGACAGCTTCTTAACAATGCATTCCAGCTTAATAATTCACCCAGGAGACTATTATACAAGGTTGAATGTATAACTTAGCAAAGCCTGTACATTTTGCCAATCTGATTGTACAATACTGGCTGCGTTTGGAAGAAGAATGACAAGGCCATTGGTAGTTGATCCTCTTCCACATACCAGTCACGCAGTTATTTTAAAATAGGCTTCGAACATCAGCAGCTACTGGAAAATGAATCTCTCCTCCAAAGTCCTATCATTTATTAGGAGAGGAGAGGAGAGAGTAGAAGAATAGTAGAATAGAGTAGAATGGCATGGCGTGGTGTGGCGTGGCGTGGCGTTGCATGGCGTAGCATAGCATAGAACAGAACAGAACAGAACAGAACAGAACAAGAATTTAGATTAGAAAATAATAGAATAGAATAGAATAGAATAGAATAGAATAGAATAGAATAGAATAGAATAGAATAGAATAGAATAGAATAGAATAGAATAGAATAATAGAATTGAATTCTGTATTGGCCAAATGTGATCAGACACACAAGTAATTTGTCCCCGGTGCACAAGCTCACAGTGCACATATAATCATAGTAAAAATCGGGTGGGTTCCACTTACCTTTACTACAGGTTCGCAACAGGAGTCCACGCGCGTGCGCAGATCACCCATGATGATGTCGTGGTGGGTGGGCGGAGCCTCCCGCCGGTTTTACAACTGGTTCTATAGAACCGGACCAAACCGGGAGCAACCCACCACTGGTTACAATCATTAATCATAGGTTACAAAACAGTGGATAAGTCATAAGAAACCAATATAAGAAGAAGATAGTAGGAAAGATGAGAAAAGATGAGAAAGCAGACAGTCCTGTGGAAGTTAAGTGTTCAGCAGAGTGATGGTATGGGGTGGGGGAAAACTATTTTTATGTCTGATGGTTTGGGCATGCAATGCTCTAGGGCAGGGGTGGGCAATTGTGGCTCTTTTACAACCTGTGGACTTCAACTTCCTGAGGGTAGAAGTTGAACCAGTTTATGCCCAGGATGTGAGGGGTCTGTAGATATTTTCTCAGCCCTCTTTCTGCTTCGTGCAGTATACAGGTCCTCAATGGAAGGCAGGTTGGTAGCCGTTGTTTTTTCTGCAGTCCTAACTATCTGTTGAAATCTGTACCTGTTTGGTTGCTGTGCCAAACCAGACAGTTATTGAGGCATAATAACTTTATTATTTATGTTGTTTGGGTGCCTTGGCTAAAACCATGCCAGAGTTTCAATGCACATTTCATTTCAAGTGGACTTCCTTTGTTAGTAAACACAGGTGGGAGAACCTTCCCAGGAAATCAGATGGTTTTCTTCCATAGTCATGCTTGTCATCCTTCCTGTGTTAGATGACAAAATTGATGAGATTGTCAGCCTCTGAATCTACCTAGTTGTATTTCCCCTTTAGATTAGGATGGATGCTTGATTAAGTTCATCGAGGAGAGGGACTGTTTCAGTGCCATTGTTTCAGCCAGCCACAGCATTCATTGCAAGAACAGGTCTCTATTACAAGTCAGAGTGACATCACAGATGCAGGGGTGGATTCTAAATTTTTTTACTAAAAGTTCTGTGGGCGTGGCTTATTTTGTGGGCGTGGCTTGGTGGTGGGGGATAATGTGACTCGGTGGGTGTAGCTAACTTTTTTTTTTTACTTTTAAAAGCATTTTTTTCTACAACCTTAAGAGGTTGCAGAAAAAAAATGTTTTTAAAAGCCTCTGATGATCAGGCAACTCAGCTGGGATTGCCAGAGGCTTTTAAAGGCATTTTTTTTTCTACAACCTCTTTGGCTGAAGAGGTTGTAGAAAAAATGCTTTAATTTTTTTTTTTTAAAAAGCCTCTGATGAGGTGGGCAGGGTAAGCGAGCGGCGACCGGGCCGGGGACCGGTTCGGGGGCTTTGCCAGCCAATGTTATTACCGGTTCTCCAAACTACTACAAATTTTTACTACCGGTTCTTGCGAACCGGTGCAAACCGGGAGCAACCCACCCCTGCACAGATGTCACTGTGAATATTGTGGTGCAAGTAGTCTGCATGATGTCTTGATAAACATGGCATCCCTTATCCCATTTGCCTCCCTCTATGTCAGCGGTGTCAAACTCAATTTCATCGAGGACCACATCAGGGCTGTGGTTGACCTCAGCGGGGCCAGCTGGGCATGGCTGACTGGGTGGGCATGGCCAGCTTGATACCACTCACTGGGCATGGCTGATTGGGTAGGTGTGACCCATTTGACATCATTCCCCAAACTGCTGGCATATTTCCTCTTCTCATTGGATAGACCGGGCTGAAGCTATGCTGGCCTGATGTTCCCTCTTTATGCTGGGTAGACTGGGCCGAAGCTGCATTGGGTAGACTGGGCCAAAGGGATGCAGGCCAGCCCCTTACATTTTCCAGGACGACCCCACGGGCCAGATCTGACCACATTGCGGGCCGGATGCAGCCCGCAGGCCAGTGGTGGGTTGCCCCTGGTTCAGACCGGTTCTTTAGTACTGGTAGTAAAACCGGCGGGTGGCTCCGCCCACCAACTCCAACATCATCAGGAAGCTTCTGTGCATGTGCAGAAGTATGCACGGCCCTGTTGCGAACTGGTAGTAAAGCTAGGGAGAACCCATCCTTGCCGCAGGCCTTGAGTTTGACACCCCTGCTCTATGTGAATTTCCAGAATTTCCAGAATTCCCCAGTATTCCGCCAGTATGGTCATTGCAATGAATTCCGTGGGCATCTGGGTTGGGAATGTTTGCTTTGAGGTATTCTCTTATTTCTTAATCTACACGTGAGATATACATTTTCAATTTTTTGCAGGTAATCGGGATGTCTTTGATATCAAGTGTAATAAAAATTCAGAATTTTTGTGCCTCTGGAAATACTGTACTCTAATACTAATATTCAGTGTACGCGCTCTCTCTCTATTTGCATAATACGATGACAAATATTCATTGAGACGAGTGCATTGACATTTATTGCTACTCTGATGACTTTATCATTCCGTTAATTTGTTGGTATTATATCATAGATTACTGAAGTCTGTCGGTGGCTTACAATAAAACATGATATTAAAAAATAGCATAGGACAACAATGCCCCATCAAAAAGCTTAAACTCAGTAGGGAGTAGATACCCAAGAATTACTAGAAGGTACAGACAAGACATGACCCCAAGTCCACGCATGGCAGGCTATTGCAACTGTAATCAGTGTGTCAATCAGAAGGAAACTGACAGAAGTTTCTGTTTCTGGGCTACATTTAAAGACAGACTCAAAATAAAAATGTGGGGTCTCCACAGTTCAACTCTAAGCTATAAATATTCTCTTCAATCTGTATCAAGTAAATCTCTATAATGATGGCAACTAATTTAGCAGTGAAAACAAGATCCAAGTATACTGACATTCAGTATCTGAATGTTCGCCAAAGTATCCAAAGCAACATGGTTAAACTGGAATATTGCATGTTGGAAGACAATATTGCTGATAATTTTACCAAAGCTCAAGGTGCTGTCAAACATAAAGCGTGTTGTGAAAGCTATGGATTGAGGATCTAAACTGTATATATTGCATCTAAACTGTATATATTGGCCTGTCCAAAGGGGAGCATGTTAGGATATGATTTGAGCCTAACAGATTGTCCAGGCAATATATGTGTTCTGTGACTTTAAGTTTTAATGCTGCATCATGCTGTAATGCTGAGTCATGCTATAATTAGTTGTAAACGTATTTAAGAAAGGTACTGTAATGTATTCAGTTGATGATAAGCTGCCATTCTGCTATCATCGTGTGTGTGTGTGTGGATCTGCTACCATCCAGTGAACCAACTACTGTTTGTGTGGTAAGAAGCTTTTTGGATTTAACCGGTAAAGACTTGGACTGTTTAGAAGACTACAAGATTGTTTATTTTCCACTATAAAGAGAACTTTTGATAATCCAGTTTGCACATATCTCTTATTTCATTGCTCTCAGCAACGTTTCTCTGTGCACTATACTCTGCTGGTTGCTAACACAACAATATCCTTAACAGAGTCATTATAAATAGATATAGAGAACCCCCCTAAAAGTTGCCCAGAGGTTGTACAGGTCAAAGAAGCAGTCACATCGTCTGGCTAAGGTACTCTTAACCCCTTGTTAGCATCACTTTGAAATGGGTGAAAATAGTATGCTTCTAAAGTTAACTAACCCTAGAAGGCTAAAGACTGGCCTATAAATGTGCACCTCTGAAACAGTAACTGTAGGGTAGAATGGGAAATTTAGGACCATGGACAATCACTGACAAACTATTGCCCCAAAATATATGTGAATGCATCGGTGGTGGAATTCAAAATTTTTTACTACCAGGTCTGTGGGTGTGGCTTGGTGGGTGTGGCATGGCTTGGTGGGCGTGGTTTGGTGGGCGTGGCAAAGGAAGGATACTGTAAAATCTTCATTCCCTCCCCACTCCAAGGGAAGGCTACTGTAAAATCTCCATTCCCTCCCTACTCCAGGGGAAGGATACTGCAAAATCTCCATTCCTTCCCCACTCCAGGGGAAGGATATTGCAAAATCTCCATTCCCTCCCTATTCCAGGGGAAGATTACTGCAAAATCCCCATTCCCTCCCTACTCCAGGGGAAGGATACTGCAAAATTTCCATTCCCTCCCCATTCCAGGGGAAGGATACTGCAAAATCCCCATTCCCTCCTGATCAGCTGGGACTCATGAGGCAGAGAATAGATGGGGGCGGGGCCAGTCAGAGGTGGTATTTACCGGTTCTCTGAACTACTCAAAATTTCCGCTACCGGTTCTCCAGAACTGGTCAGAGCCTGCTGAAACCCACCTCTGGAATGGATCCATGAAATTCCTAAGAGTCAAACTTGAATTAAAGGAGACTTAAAGAAAGAGGTGTCCTCCAAGAAGCATTTCCAATTACAGGTAATCCTTGCTTAATAAATGGCTACTTAGCAACTGTTTAAAATTACAACAGACGTCCCCTGAGTTACTTCCGACCTATTTTTGAAGTAACGTGCACGCTATCGAAATGTAGGCCTGTGATTGCATTTTGGGTACTTAGTAATCTCATTTACATCATCCTGTGGTCGTGTGACCACAATTTTTGATATTTTCAGTGTTTTCTTATGGTTTAGCCAAGTCATCCATCTTGATCCATTCCTCCTTCAGGAGTATTTCTATAGCCTTGTATCTTTGTGCCTGGCTATAAAAATTTCTGAAACTATTGTTTTGTGGGATCTTATACATGAAGTTGAAACACAGAGATCAGTTGTGAGAAAACAATTAAGTAAAGGCAAGCTTTTCTTTGTAACATTTTTGTTAATATTGGGCCATGGGATCAATCTTCAGTTTGAATTTTGGAAGAAACTCTCTAATAATGTGATGCATTTTTCTACCTCCTGCTAGTTTAGGTAAAATGTTTAAAAATATGTCTAGCAAATGTTGGAAATGTAACCAAAAAAAGGGGTACATTTTATCATTTGTGGTGGACTTGTGTCAAAGAAAAAAAAATCTGGACAAAGATACACAGGTGGCTTAGAAAAGATGATAGGGAAACATGTAGATTTTAAACCTGAATTGTTTTTATTAGGTATAATATGAGAAAAGTGTGTATTTAATATTGCATGTCTTAACAGCAGCGAGGATTATTTTCGCACAATATTGGAAAAATGAAGATATACCACGAGATGAAGAAATAGTCAAGAAGATACTAGATCGTGCAGAAATGTCTAGATTGACATTGAACATTAAACAGAAAAGAGGATGTAGAATATTATCAAACATGGAATTTATTTTACCAAATGGGTTGGGAAAAAAAAGGGGTGGAAATTAAGAATGTAATTTATATTATTAAGCAAATTAAATAACAGACAACACAATATTTATTAAGCACTAAGAAATGTATTTAATAGAAAATCAATACAAGCAAAATAAAATAAAAAATAATATGATGCATTTTGAAACACTTCCCAGAGATCTTGCTTTCTAGTGACCCTTTCAACAGGAAGAACATTATTATTTCTGGATTACAGATGGGGATAGGGATGAGGTTTGACACTTCAGGTTGCCCCATGCCACCAAGTGAGTTAAGAGCAGAAGGTGGAGTTGAACTGGAACTTCATGGTTCATAGCTTAGTCTCTTTGTTGCTCTACTACACACACTCTTTGATAAATGTTCCTCTTGTAAGTTTAGTTAAGCATCAGATATAGAAACAGCAAGATACGTCGTATATTAAAAGTTAGTATCAAAAACCTACATCTGTCTAAGAACCCATACCATCTGTCGTGGACAGACCCTTTGATTAATGTCTGCGAAGACACGGTGTGAACAACCTGCTCTCCTAATGCAAGAGGTGTTTTATTATCAATAATACGCTGCATGAAATGTTAAAAATAAAAACCCTGGTTTCTGGTTTACCGCTAGGGAGACCAGGGATGGGCTTCAAAAATTTTAGCAAGAGGTTCTCTGCCTGGTTGCTGGGTGGGCGTGGCCATGGTGGGTGTGGCTTAGTGGGCCTCCTGCACCATGGCAGGGTGAGGGGGTGTTTTTGCCCTCCCTGGGCTCCGGAGGCCTCCGAGAGGGCAAAAACGGCCTCCCCAGGCTCTGGAGGCTGGAAATGGGCCCATTTCCGGCCTTCTCGAACTTCCAGTAGGCCCGTTTTTTGGCCTCCCCGAGCCTCCGCATGCACCCTGTACTTACCTGCATTCAAAATGGTCTGCGTGGGGACTCTTGGGAGGGGCGGGGCAGGGTGGGAGGGGCGGGGCAGGAGTGGGATTTGGGGATTCTCTGAACTGCACAGAATCTTAGCTAGAGGTTCTCCCAAACCCCTGCGAACTCCCAGCAGCCCTGCCCTGAGAGAGGCATAAGACAAATGGGGAACTAGTAGAGAAGGCAGAGGAAAACCAATTGATAATGTGATTCCCCCCCCCCTCCCCAATGAAATTCCAGAAAAGCTTTACTCTCACATTTCCCTCTGATACTACCAGCCACATGAAATATTTAAAATGAGACCATTCTAAGGATTCGGCATTAGTGGGCAATAGAGAATTAATCAGCCTCACGGACTGATGAAAAGTAGTTATCAGGGGAGATTTTACAGTGGTTTTATGGCTTGAGTGAAGCCTCTGTTTGTGAATTTGGGACCCTAATTAGGGTGCAAAGGTACCAAATACTGTATATCAGGATATTTTGCGGGTTGCCTGAACCAAGGCTGCAGCATGGACTTCATATTTCAGTCATCTTGGAAGAAAGTTTTTATCTGTTACATATCGAGGAAGAGTGATTTGGGAAATTTGCCCATCTTGGTCCACAATGGCCAACATGTCTCTGGGCACTCATAAGTAGAAGATGGAGACTTCTATTTTCTTCTGCCACAGCTGGAATTTGGAGACATGCTTTCCCCCCATCACTAAACCTTCCAAGATTGATCTGATTACACCTTGCATCTAAAAATGGGCAGGCCATTGAGTGATAAGAGCCGCAGTGGCGCAGTGGTTAAAATGCAGTACTGCAGGCTACTTCTACTGACTGCCGGCTACCTGCAATTTGGCAATTCGAATCTCACCAGGCTCAATGTTGACTCAGCCTTCCATCCTTCCGAGGTAAAATGAGGACTCAGATTGTTGGGAGCGATATGTTTTTCTCTGTAAACCGCTTAGAAAGGGCTGTTAAGCACTGTGAAGCGGTATATAAGTCTAAGTGCTGTTGCTATTGCTATTGCAGCCACCATCTTGACATCGCCCAATCTTTTTAAAATTTGTTTTTGTTTTCTGCCTTTTATAATTCAAAGTGCTTAATGCAGGGCAGTGGTATTCACTTACTTTTGCTACCGGTTTGCAAATGTGAGCATGTGTCACCTCCATCAAAAGCATGAAAAATGGGACGTGATGAGCTTCCCGCAGCCGCCGCTACCAGTTTGCCCGAACCGGATAGAACCGGCTGAATACCACCACTGGTTTAATGTTAATGTTAATATGAAATTGTATATTAACCTTGTTATATGCCGCCCAGAGTTATATGATCATGAGATTGGCGGTCATATAAATATGACAAATAAATAAATATTTATCTCTTTCCTGCAGGGACCCCAGGCTCTTTCTCTTTAGAAGAATATGAAAGAGCCTGCATTGAGTGGCAGTTAAAATGTTGACAGTAATTTAACAGTAATTACAGCAGTGGTGGGTGTCAAATTTTTTTACTACTGGTTCTGTGGGTGTGGCTTGGTGGGTGTGGCATGCTTGGGGGCATGGCAGGGAAGGATACTGTAAAATCTCCATTCCCACCCCACTCCAGGGAAAGGTTACTGCAAAATCCCCATTTCCTCCCAATCAGCTGGGACTCGAGAGGCAGAGAACACATGATAGCAGTGTTCCAGTATCTCAGTGGTTGCCACAAAGAAGAAATCAAACTATTGTTCAAAGCACCTGAGGGTAGAACAAGAAGCAATGGGTGGAAACTAATCAAGGAGAGAAGCAGTGGTGGGGATTCAGCCAGTTTGCACCACTTCGGGAGAATCGGTTGTTAACTTTCTGAGCAGTTGGGCAAACTGGTTGTTGGAAGAAATCATTAGGGCAGAGAACCAGTTGTTAAATTATTTGAATCCCAGCACTGGACAGAAGCAATTTAGAACTAAGGAGAAATTTCCTGACAGAACAATTAATAAGTGAAACAACTTGCCTGCAGAAGCTGTGAATGCTCCAACACTGGATATTTTCAAGAAGATGTTGGATAACCATTTGTCTGAAGTGGTGGAGGGTTTCCTGCCTGGGCAGGGGGTTGGACTAGAAGACCTCCAATGTCTCTTCCAACTCTGTTATTCTATTCTATTCTATTCTATTCTATTCTATTCTATTCTATTCTATTCTATTCTATTCTATTCTAATAGATGGGGGAGGGGCCAGTCAGAGGTGGTATTTACCGGTTCTCTGAAGTACTCAAAATTTCCACTACCGGTTCTCCAGAACTGGTCAGAACCTGCTGAAACCCACCTCTGAATTTCAGTGACTCTTTTAAAAAAGCATTTTCATGATAAATATTTGTGGATTTTTTTTTTAATATTTGAATAAGCGCTTTGTCTGTATATCACTTTACAATGACTTATCTTTCAACGGTTATAACTGACATCATTAGAGATATTGAGTTGTGATTTCAAATGGGGAGAGGTCCAAAGAGTGATCAATCGATAGTTAGATTTATTTATTGATACATTTAAATTGATTTATTTGGCCACCCACCTCACGAGTGTGATTCTAGACAGTTAAAAATTCAATATACAGTAAATAGAACATAAATATATAAAACGATTATATCTAACTAATTAACACAAAGTGGCTTCCCAAAACACTGTTTGCCAGCCGCACTGGCTCAGTTGCTCCTCCAACCTTTTTGTGATTGTATACAGCACAATCTTAGTCCTGGCAAACCTCTTTAATTCATACGGCTGTGAATTATTGTCATTGTCCATCCAAAAGGTCTCTCAAACAGGCTTTCAGGGGAGTGTGATTCTGAACTCAATGGACATTTATTTCATTGATGAAGTATCTTGGAGTAAAATGATGTTTTGGAGTGTAGATTTAAATTACCTGAGTGTAATTTGCTGATTTAGCGACACCAACAAAACTGGTGCTATTTTAATGATTTTTTTAAAAATTCTAGATAAAGGCACTAAATTTCCCCCAGATCTTTTAATCATCTGTTAATTCCAATGTGATATTTTGTAAAATTTTATACTACCATTTTCACTCTTTTGTTATTGCTTTTATTTTTCTTATTTTGGCTTACATATTTTACACAGTGCAGCAGTGCATGGTTTTATTGACGTGTTTAGTCTGCCATTTGGATAATTTGAATTAAAACAAAAATAAAACATTCTTATCTTAAAAGTTCTGAATAATATTCTTCTAGAGGCACCTTGGGAAGGGTGGGAGATACAAAGAAAATCAAGATAGCATCTGCATTTGTTAGCTCTGCCCCTTTCTAAACATGAGTTGCATGCAAAAGATGTAAACAAGGGTTAGAATTTATGGCCTGCACATTTCATTCAATATATAAATGCTCTGATTTTCAAATACTTTTGTGGCATGCTGTAAACAAACATTAGGGCTCGGTAACCTTTAGCTAGAAACCAAAGCAAATGGATGTGGATTTGTATCTGAAATATGTAGATATTTAATAGTTATCGCCAATAATTAATGCGCACATTGTGTTAGGAAGAATACGTTATTGACGTGCTACATGGATTCTTTCATTCACTTTCATTCTCTGCAACATCTAAAGGAAAGGACCGTTAGGCTCAACAAAACAAAACAAAAAAATGGCCTTGAGTTGTTTCCTTCTTTTTTGAAGCCACTCATTGTGAGGCCTTTTAATTAACACATTGATTACTAAGTTCTACTTTTATGGCTGCAGCACAGCGATAACTCTTTTCACCAAATGCCTTTGGAAATTCACTTGGTGGCAGTAGCCAAGAATGGAAGTTGGAATGGGATAGATAGATAGATAGATAGATAGATAGATAGATAGATAGATAGATAGATAGATAGATAGATAACAGATTGATGGATAGGTAGCATTAGATAGATAGATAGATAGATAGATAGATAGATAGATAGATAGATAGATAGATAGATAGATAGATAGATAGATAGATGATAGATAACAGATTGATGGATAGGTAGATATAAATAGATAGATGGTAGATAGATAGATAGATAGATAGATAGATAGATAAGTAGATAGATAGATAGATAGATAACAGATTGATGGATAGGTAGATATAGATATATAGATAGATGGTAGATAGATAGATAGATAGATAGATAGATAGATAGATAGATAGATAGATAGATAGATAGATAGATAGATAGATGGTATAGATAAATAGATGATAGATGGTAGATAGATGATAGATCAATGGATAGATAGAAGCGTGGATGGATGGATAGATGGATGGATGGATGGGTGGGTGGATGGTAGGTAGATAGAGAGAGAGAGATGTTATAGATATAGATGATATATAGATATGTATGCTTTGACTGTATATGTATATATATACGTATACGTACACACACACACACACACGTTACACATCAGTGGTGGGTTCCTCCCAGTTCGGCCTGGTTCTCCTAAGCCGGTAATGGTGACAATATGACATCACCAAACTGGTTCTCCCCCCCCCCGCACCCACCCCCATGTTATTCTTAGCTTTTATTTGGCCCCACCCCCAATCTATTGCTGCGTACTGAGATGGCTAGAGGGAAAAAAACTGTTTAAACTCTTGCAGCGGGGCTTCAAAGGGCCGCCCTATAGCTGATCAGTGTTAAAAGAAAACAAATGAGTAGGCCAGTGCCTGCAAAAATACATGAGTCGATCAGTGCCTGCAAAAATAAATGGGTAGACCAGTGCCTGCAAAAAATAAATGGGTAGACTGGTACAGCTCTGCAAGCAGTTAAAAGCCTAGTAGACCAGTACCTCTGCTGAATCCTAAATAATTGTCACATGACCATCAAGCCACGCCCACAAAATTAGCCACGCCCACAGAACCAGTAGTAAAAAAATTTAGAACCCACCCCTGTTACACATGTTAGTTTAAAAACAAAAAGTGGTGTTCCTCTTCCAAAATGTGGGCAAACACCTGTCATCTTGCAAACGTTGACCCAAAAGTGGCATCCATGGAAGAGGGCAAATGATGAAAGCAGCATTTGCGATGCCAGCCCTGCCCCTTTTGACATCCCTCACAAAAGTGTCAAAGGTTGCATCACAACAGTTGCAATGCTACAATGCTGCCTTGCCATTTTGACAAAAACAGCGGCTCCTGCAATATGTAAATGATCCGGTAGCCTGAATTATATCCTGTTTTCATTCATGGAAGGGAAAGGGTTGTTTCCTCTTAAATAATTACTTGTGAATTGGGAAGGTTTTCTTACACTTGCTAATGTGGCTCAGCAGCAGCTATTGAAAGCAAAGGAATTAGCCCAAGGTGCAAGATGACTTCCATTGCCTTTGAACATTGCTTGTGAGGGCCTGGTTGCCTTCTGGGGCTTGGAAGTCCAAAGAGATTAAAGTTGCCAAAGTTGAGGAACACTTTCACATTTTTCTAACGTGTAACCAGTAAAGCATGCTCTATTTACTTTTAGGTAAAGGTAAAGGTTCCTCTCGCACATATGTGCTAATCGTTCTCAACTCTAGGGGGCAGTGCTCATCTTCTTTTCAAAGCCAAAGAGCCAGTACTGTCTGAAGACATCTCCATGGTCATGTGGCCAGCATGACTCAATGCCAAAGGGGCACGGAACGCTGTTCCCTTCCCACCAAAGGTGATCTCTACTTTTCTACTTGCATTTTTACATGCTTTCGAACTGCTAGGTTGGCAGAAGCTGGGACAAGTAACAGGAGCTCACCCTATTACACGGCACTAGGGATTCGAACTGCTGAACTGCCGACCTTTCAATCGACAAGCTCAGCATCTTAGCCACCGCGTCCCTCTAGTTACTTTTACCAGTAACCAATATTGGAACTTTAAAGACAGCCATAAATTGAGTTTGATATTTGGGGACTTCATCTATATCAATGTCTTAGCAGCACCGGAAAAGTATTTTGGTACAGCTTTTTCTACATTACTATTATTATTTTTTACTTCAACTTTGGATTTCATGTGTGACCTTCCATTTCAGGCGTGACCTTAACTTTTTAAAAATCGGTCAAGATCATCTAAGTTCAGTCACTTTCTTTAGACAGAAACAGAGCTTTAGATAACACTAAGGTTGACTCAGTCTTCCATCCATCTGAGGTGGGTAAAATGAGGACCCAGATTGTTGGGGGCAATAGGTTGATTCTGTGAATCGCTTAGAGAGGGCTGTAAAGCACCGTGAAGCAGTATATAAGTCTAAGTGCTAGTGCTAAAGAACTCATAAGGGAGAGGAATCTTTCTAGGACTGCAACTCTGTTTTTTATCCCACCACGTTCTGTGAGTGAGCAGCAGAAGGCATCTCCAGGAGGTTTTCTCAAGTTCTTCATATTGTAACTGGTAAAGTTCTTAACAAAGTCTCGTTGACCACGATTGAGCAAAGGTTTGTGGTGCCTCTTCTTGTTCCTTCCAGGTTGTTTGAATAGTTGAAAACAGCCTTTGCTGAGGACAAAAAAAGAAGTGAATTACGGGTAGTTCTCAAGTTACGACCACAACTAAATCCAACATTTACGTGGCTAAATGAAACATTCGTTTAAGTGAGTTTGCTTTATTTTATGAATTTCCTTGCCGCAGTGGTTAGGTGAATCATCGCATTTGTTCAGTTAGTAACACAGTTGCTAAGTGAATCTGGATTCCCCGTTGACTATGCTTGAGAGAAGGTCCCAAAAGTTTAGGGAAGCAAAATGTCTTCAAAGAAAAACCAAAAAGTCCAGTTGACTTTTGAAAAAGCACCTTTGGGACAAGGTCCCAAAAAATGATCATGTGACCCTGGGATACTGCAACTGTCATAAATATGAACTAATAATAATAATATGAACTAATTGCCAAGCGTCTGAATTTTGATCATGTGGCCATAGGGATGCTGCAATGGTCATAAGTGTGAAAAATGATGATGTCATTTTTTCAGTGCTGCTGTAACTCTGAATGGTCACTAAATGAACTATTATAAATTGATGACTATGTGTATAACAGTACTATGTGTATAGTACCAAGTTGGGAAAAAAACTCTAGGCTTTGGACAGAATATCGAGTTTGCAATTATTTGGAGCTGGCTTTCTATGGGATGAGCTCATGTGAGTGGAAATCATTATGTTGATGCAATGCAGTCAGGAATCGCACAACAGTTCTTCAGAATGGATCTGACACATAATGGTTCGATAAAATATTCTTTGTTATGATGCGTTTCCCGCAATCGCCATTCATTCCCTATGAGCCACTGTGGCGCAGTGGTTAGAGTACAGTACTGCAGGCTACTTCTGCTGACTGCCGGCTGACTGCAATTTGGCAGTTCGAGTCTCACCAGCTCAAGGTTGGCTCAGCCTTCCATTCTTCCGAGGTCGGTAAAATGAGGACCCAGATTGTTTGTTTCCTCCCAAAATGAAAGTTAGCACTGTTCAAGTAGCACTTAGTTGCCAGCTGCCTGCAATTACTGCAAGTTCAAATCTCACCAGGCTCAAGGTTGACTCAGCCTTCCATCTTTTCGAGGTAGGTAAAATGAGGACCCAGATTGTGGGGGCAATAAAATGACTTTGTATAAAAAAGAACACGGTTTGGGGGGTGGGCGAAAGCCCTACTAAGCAGGTATATACAAAAGTATGAAGGCTATTGCTTAATGCATTGTAAGCCGCCCTGAGTCTCCGGAGAAGGGCGGCATATAAATCGAACTGATAGATAGATAGATAGATAGATAGATAGATAGATAGATAGATAGATAGGACCCAAATTGTTGGGGGCAATATGCTGACTCTGCTTAGAGAGGACTGTAAAGCACTGTAAAGTGGTATATAAGTCTAAGGGCTGTTGCCAGGGGTGGGCTTCAAAATTTTCAGCAATGGGTTCTCTGCCTGATTACTGTGGGTGTGGCCATGGTGGGCGTGGCCTAGTCAGCCTCCAGCACCACGACAGGGAGCCGTTTTTGCCTTCCCCAGGCTCTGGAAGCTTTCCTTGAGCCTCTGGGAGGGCGAAAACTTCCTCCCCGGGCTCCGGAGGCCCTCCAGAGCTTCTGGGCGGCCCATTTTTCCCCCTCTCCGAGCCTCCATGCAAGCCCTGCAGTTACCTCACATCCAAAATGGGCTGCGTGGAGACTCCTGGGATGGACAGGATGGGAGAGGCGGGGTGGGATTTGGAGGTTCTCCAAATCGGCCATAACTTTAGCTGTGGGTTCTCCCGAACCTGGGCGAACCCCTACCAGCCCATCTCTGGCTATTGCTATTCCTTCAGGTTTCCTCAATTGGGCTAGCTTTCAGTGTCCCCAAAGTCCCTTCCACTCAGAGGCGGGAAATAAAAGAAAAACTCAAGATGGAGGCCACACTAAACGGACGAAGCCTTGATCATGCAGGCGCAATCCCCGTTGTGACTCTTTGGACCTTTCCTGCTGCTAATTCTTCTCTTCTGCGATTCTGTTCAGGCTTTTCTCTCCTGTCAAATGGGCGTAGCGACCAACTTTTCAGAGAAACCAGAGAGATTTTGCCAAATCAACCTGCTGAGAGAATGGATGCCTTTTCCCCTGAATCCTTAATTTAGTGCTAGAGGGAGGGAGGGATGTTTCTCCTGCCTGACTCTTTGCTAGGGTTACATGTTCATTGGATATAGATTTTGTGTAACTGTGAAGCGGATTTTATGTACACACCATTAGTTAATGTAATGAGTTAATCTTATACCAAGCAACGGAGGAAGCCCCCAGAGCATCAAGCTGAGCGTGTAGCTGGTATATTTGAAATACCTGCCGTCTAATCCTCCTGGTTTGACATTAGAGGTAAATAGAATTAGAGACAATCCCTAGTTTAAAATACGAAAAGCATCAAAGTAGCAAAACTATGCACACTTATTTAAAGTAGCCTATTTAAGTCCCTATCTGTTTAAATTGTGGAATCAATTCCAGGAAAAAAATTATTAACAGAAACAGATATTACAATGGAATGGACTAGAATAGACTGGGCTGGATTAGACTAGGATAAACTAGGATAGACAAGGATAGACTAGGATAGAACAGAACAGAAGCTGGAAGGGAGCTTAGAGGTCTTCTACTCCAACCCCTTACTCAAGCAGGAGACTCTATACCAGTGATGGCTAACCTTTTTGCCATCGCATGCCAAAAGCGGGGGGAGCGTGGCGAGGTCTCCCATGTGTGTGCCCACACCCATAATTCAATGCGCCCCACCCCTGCGCATGTGCCCCCCCCCTTTAGCACATGATGGCACACTGGGCCCGGTAGGCCCATTTTTCACCCTCCCCAGGCTCCAGAAGCTTTCTAGGAGCCTGGGGAGGGTGAAAACAGCCTCCCCACTCTCCCGGAGGCCCTCCGGAGGCCAGAAACAGCCCATTTCCCAACTTCTGGTAGGACCGAAAGGGCCAAAAATCAGCTGGCCGGCGCACACATGTGCGCTAGAGCTGAGTCATGGCAACGCTCGCGTGCCAACTGATACAGTTCCGTGTGCCACCTGTGGCACCCATGCCATAGGTTCGCCATCACGGCTCTATACCATTTCAGACAAGTGGCTGTCCAGTCTCTTCTTAAAGACCTCCAGTGTGGAACTGGAGCGCAGAACTGGAAGGGAGAAGAAATTTCTACAGATGAAAATGGGATTAAGAAAATATTGGAATGTGCAGAAATGAATAGATTAACACTTGCAATTCAAGGAAAGGAAGAATCTGACTATTATAATACATGGGATTTATTTTAACAATGGTTAGAGAATAAATAGGAAAGCAATGTATGATAAAGTCAAATACGTTAGGAAGAGAAACGTTACCACAACAGATATGTTAAATATAAAGTATTAGTATAAAAATAAGAGTAGATATAAATAATGAATAGGGTGGTAAGCTTTAACTGTTACGACACAAAAAAATTGTACCCAGATGACACACTGTTTAATGAATGATGGAATGTTTGTATTAAAAGAAAATAAAAAAGTTAAAAAACGAAACAAAAAAAAAAACCCTCCAGTGTTGAAGCGCACACAACTTCTGAAGGCAAGCTGTTCCACCCATTAATTGTTCTCACTCTTAGGAAGTTTCTTCTTAATTCCAGGTTGCTTCTCTCCTTGATTAGTTTCCATCCCTTGTTTCTTGTCCTCCCTTCTTTGCTTTGGAAAATAGGTTCTCCGGAGACTCAGGGCGGCTTACAATGCGTTAAGCAATAGCCTTCATACTTTTGTATTTACCTGCTTAGTAGGGCTTTTGGCCTCCCACCCAAGCGGTGTTCTTTTTTATAGATAGTCAGCTTACTGCTCCCACAATCAGGGTCCTCATTTTACCTGCCTCGGAAGGATGGAAGGCTGAGTCAACCTTGAGCCTGGTGAGATTTGAACTCGCAGTAATTGCAGGCAGCTGGCAGCTAAGTGCTACTTTAACAGCACTTTAGTCTGCTGCACCACCAAGGCTCCTGACACATCCACATAAATATACATCCACATATTGTATGTATTTGATTATTTTCACATACACAGTACTTTCTGTAATTAGGAGCCTCTGAGGTCCAAAAAGACAAGATGGCAGTTTAACAAAGTTGGAAGGGACCTTGTAGGTCATCTAGTCCAACCCCGCCCCCCCCCCCAAGCTGGTTGACCTGCACAGTCAAAGTCCTGCCAATGCATGCACAATGCATTTTTACATGTATTGTGCATGAACTGCACATCAAAAATGAGGGGGGGGGAGCCCTCCTTATTATTCTAAAGAAGATTAAAAACTAGATGAAAATCCTTTGCTCTCAGTTGTCCAAATTGTAAGTTGGTTTTTCTGGCGTAATCAATATCAAGCACCTCCTTCTGATGCTAACTGAATCTCAGCCATGGAATCAGTAAAAGAGGCAGTTTGTAATGTAGCACCAGAGGAGCTTATCCTTTTCTTTTCTTTCTTTTTAACTAAAATTGGTGCCTTTCTACCCTTTTTTTCCAATATAGCAAATGAGAGTAATGATAGAATTCTTCATGTGTAAATCAGCGGGGAATGGAAAACTGCTTTAGAAGCTGTTTTAAAAATGCAGTTCTTTTTGAATCGTCTGTCGAAAAGCATTTTTCACATTTCACATTCGCATTTTTGAAACACACACACACACACACACACACACGGTAGAATCGTATACTTTCTGAATTTTAATCCAGATTCAGAAAAAAGGGGCTGAGTCTACAACTCATTTCCCCAAATGTTTTTCTCTTAGAGGATTTATTTCTACCCATAGTAATATCAGTAAAAAAAGAGTCAGTCTTGTCATCTGGTGACTTTGTGGACATATTGATAAACTTTATTAATGTTTAATACATTTAATAGAATTTGCCATTTTCTTTGGGGATGGTTTTCCCCCCCCTACCTCCTAATCACTCACGCCCTTTTCACCTCCCGTCTGGACTACTGTAATGCTCTCTACATGGGGCTCCCCTTGAAGAGCACTCGGGGGCTCCAACTGGTCCAGAATGCGGCTGCGCAGGTGATTATGGGTGCAACTCGTTGCGCCCCTGTAACCCCTCTCCTGCACGAGCTGCACTGGCTCCCAGTGGTCTTCCAGGTGTGATTCAAGGTGTTGGTTACCACCTTTAAAGTGCTCCATGGTTTAGGACCCAGGTACCTACGAGATCGCCTTCTGCCACCGATAGCCTCCCACCGGCCAGTTTGCTTCCACAGAGAGGGACTCCTCAGGGTTCCATCGGCCAAATTATGTCGGCTGGCGACACCCAGGGGGAGAGCCTTCTTTGTGAGAGCTCCTGCCCTTTGGAATGAACTGCCTCCAGAAATACGCAAGATCTTTGACCTCCGGGTTTTTCATTGTGCCCTTAAGACCCTACTGTTCTGACAGTCAGGGCTGTCTATGTAAATGAATTTTAATCTGGAGCTTTAATTTTTGGGTTTTTAAATTCGGCCGAAATTGTCTAATAATTTTAATACTTCTAAATTTTAAATTTATGGTATCTGTATATTTTGTGTTTTATTCTGGCTGTACATCGCCCCGAGTCCTTCAGGAGAAGGGCGGTAGAGAAATAAAATTTATCTATCTATCTATCTATCTATCTATCTATCTATCTATCTATCTATCTATCTATCTATCTATCTATCTATCTATCTAGCTAGCTATCTATCTAGCTATCTAGCTATCTATCTAATCTAACCTACCAACCTGGAATTCCATGGTGTCTTCCACTATTAGTTAGATCCAATCAGGGATTCAGGTAATTTAACAATGGTTCTTTGCCCTAATGATTTCTTCCAACAACCAGTTTGCCAAACTTCTCAGAAATGTATGGTGCTAATGCTATCATTTCCTTACCCTTCCATGCTCAGGATGGCTAGTCGCCATGTTGGCCAGGGTGACTTAAGATGAGAGATTTGAAACAAGCGGACTAATCCAAAGTGGGTGAAAAGGATATAGTAAAATAAAATATGGACACCAAGCACTTTGAAACAACCTGTTCCACCCTTTTTTTTTTTTTGCTTGGGGTTTTTTTTTTTTGAAAAAAATAAAAATAAACCCATCATTTTCAAGATAGGTCTACATCCTTGCATGGTTTCTCCCATTGTTCCGTCCAAGAGCTTCCTAAGATAATAGATAAAAAGGCAGAAATACCAGAAGGCCCTTCTCCTCCCTATCCATCCCTTCCATGATGAGGGCCTTGATTAATGGTTCATTCAGCTCCACATCAAAATCTCAGAATGAATTCCGGGGTTGTTGTTATTTTTAAAGATATTTTATCTGTCTTCAGAGTGTGCCTCTCTATTAGGGCTTTAGAAAGAGAATTGCTTATGTCCTTGCATACCGCTTAGCTTTGTCTTCACATTCACATTGTTGCTGTAAATTGGGAGCCATCCTTTTTTTTTTTAAACTGCTTTGGCATTATGCTCACATTTGGTGCCATTGACATGGACATCATTACCTACTCCACCTCCTTCTTTGTGGTCTGAACCTCAATAGCAAGGCTTTCTGGAACGTCAGTTTCATTAGTGACTAATGTCTCCTTTGTTCATTCGTAAAAGAAGTGTTTCCCTACCCCCTCACCTAATACTGATCGTTTCTCTTTGGCGCCTCCGATATCATTGTTCTGCTGAGTTCACTTTAAATTTATACTTTTACGTTCTGAGAATGCAACCTTGGGAGCTACAAGCAGTTATGCAAAAGTGCATCATCAGAAAGGAAGACTGAATTGGTTTCAGTGACTCATCCCCGAGAAGATTTTCTTTCACTTGATCGTGGAACTGGCATTGTTCAAACGATCATTTGGGTTCAGAGTTCCCCAAACTTTCCAGCTTTGCAGACCAGCTGGGGTGGGGAGGGTATGGTTCTGCGCAAGTGGTTGGCCCACCACCATGGCCCGGTTCCGAATGGCTCAAGGCCCGGTAGTGGGCCATGTACAGGGCAGTGGTGGGTTGCCAATATTCTTACCACTGGTTTGCTGTGCACATGTGCGCCTTCCCTGCATGCGCCTGGCCGTCTAAACATGTACTTTGCTCACTCGCGCGCCTTCCACGCATGCAGCCGGCCTTGAAAACGTCTCTAAACAGGACAGTGTAGAGCTGGGACTGGTGGGCAGGCCCACCAGCGATCTCCACCACCGGTTCACGCAAATCACTACGAACCGCCTGAATACCACCTCTGGTACCTTGATTTAGATGACACTTCCTAGGGACTATGATTGAATACAGATAGTCTTCAGTTTACAACCACAATTATATTGCTAAGCAAAATGGCTGTTAAGTGAATTACCACCTGATTTTTATGCTCTATTTTGCCACAGTTGCTAAGTGTTTCACTGCCGTTAAAATGAATCGTGTGATCATTAAGCAAATATGGATTTACCCATTGACCTTGTTTGTTGAAAACCAACTGGGAAGGTCATAAAAGATTGTCACACGACTTTGGGACGCTGCAATCTTCATACATACACACTAGCTGCCAAACGACAAAATTGTGGGAATTTGACGTGGGGCTGCTGCTACGGTTGTAAGTGAGAGGAGTGGTTGTAAGTCCCGCTTTAGTCCTGTTGTAACTTTTAAATGGTTACTAATGAATGGTTGTAAGTTGAGGACTACCTGTATTGGAATCAGCTTGTGATACAAGTTTCACTTTCTGTCAGACCTTAAAAGGAAAGGGGGGGGGGGAGGAATACGAGATTGTTGTGGCCCGCCAGTGGCCAGCAGAGCTGGCAGCAGATTTGGATAGTGAGGAGGTTGGGGAGGAACATGGGCCAGTCCTGGAATCTGGGGAAGGCTCTGATGAGGGTCCTGCATCAGAAGCAGAGAGGGGGCCAGGGCCAGGTGCCAGTTATCAGCTGCCTTCAGAGTCAGACATCAGTGAGGCAGACGAACAGTTGGAGCCTGTTCCCAGTGTGCGTATGCGCAGTTACCAGACGAAGGGAACAGCTAAAGAACAAGGGTTGACTTGGGAGTAAAGCCACAGGTAGACGATGAATGGCCCCTCCCAGAGGGAATAAAAGAGGAGCGAAAGGGGAGTGGAGTTTGCAGGAGACAATTAGTTTGCCTAATTGGTTTGTGACTCTCCAAGACTCTTTGCCAAGTTTTGAAGATATCGGCCTGGCAGCTCTCCAAGCCAGATAAAGTCTCCCTTGAAAGACTTTGCTGAAGGTGAATGAGAGGAATTCACTGTTTGTTTAATAAAAGGGGTTTTGCCAGGATTCTGCTTCATGCTTTTCGGGGAAACCTAGATCAGAACAGAGATACACTTTCCCCCACCAGGAAGAAATAGTTGGAGTTTTTGCTGTTGTTCCATTTTCCACCCTCTCTCTCTAACACTGGCATGGGAGAAAATGCTGAATCTCAGCCAAAGATCTGGTGCTGGAGAGCAATTCCCATGATTTAATTGCACCCATCAACAGCCCTATCTAAAATTTCTTCTTCCTTGAATTAATAGCAAAGATATTCATGTTTTTTTCCCCAGAAATGATTAAGCACAATAAGAGAAAGAAAGAAAGAAAAAATAACGCAGACTTGTAAATAAAGGTACTTCTCAACTTACGACCACAATCGAGCTCAGAACTTGTTGCTAAGTGAGAGAAATTTGTTAGTGAGTTTTGTCCCATTTTACGACTTTCCTTGACACATTTCTTAAGTGAATCACTGTAGTTGCTAAATTACGGTCGTTAATAGGAACCAGATGCTAGCATCCAAGTGCAAATCACGTGACCATGGGGATGCTGCAAAGGGTGAAAGATGATCATAAAGTACTTTTCCCAGTGCCGTTGTTACTTCGAACGGACGCTAAACGAACTGTTGTAAACCGAGGACTACCTGTATTTGAAATGCGAATTGTGCAATGCGGAGGGTATATATTTTCCTCAAATGAATTTTGCCACATTGCACAGAAGAAAGACACAAATTTCTCCGTTTTTTTCAGGAGTTTTGAAAAAATGGGACAGAAGGAAACGGAAGAAAGAAAAAAGAAATGGAAGATAAGATCAGAATGTTAAAAAAAGCAAATAGGATGCCAGTGTTTAATCTCCTTTATCTGTTGGGAATGTTGATTAGAAAACCCTCTCTTTTAAACTTTAAAAGAGATGCCAGAAGTCTTAAATTTGATAGAGCAGCAGAGCTTTTAACGTTTATTGAAATCAGTATTGACTTCTGGTGACAACCTGGGCCACTCCATACAGTTTTTTGTTCCATGTGCTCTTTTTCAAAAGTGCTTTGCCCTTGTCTTCTTCTTCTAGGGCCAAGAGAGCGGGACTAGCCCCGTGATGGCGAACCTATGGCACGCATGCCGGAAGTGGCAAGCAGAGCCATCTCTCTGGGCACGGCAGCCATTGCCCGTTGCTCTTCTGGGTTATGGCGTGCATGTGGTCAGCTAGCCAGCTGGTCTTCATGAGTGCGGGAGTGCCGGAAACCAAAAGAGCAGCTCCCCAGTGTGCATGCAGGACACCCCCCTCCCCGTGTGCTCCCATTTTGGCAAAAAGGTTTGCCAACACTGGACTAGCCCAAAGTCCCACAGCTGGTTTATAGTCAACAATAAATAGCCCACATTCTCCCAGTCTCTAGACTGGTGCTTTAACCACTGCACCAAACCGGCTCTGTTTTTCTCTTTTAGGAAGGATTAATTCCAAGGAAAACAAGAGATCTGTGCTAAACTCTTATCTTGAGAAAGTCGTATATCTTGTTAAGAAGATTAAGAAAAGCCTAGCTGGATTTTCAGGGTCAAACTAAACAGAAATTTGTCATATGTTTTCATAAAGGTGGATGTTTTCTATATATTAAACCTCTAGAGCAGAAACACTGAATTTTAATAGCGGCTTCCTCATTGCTTTGCTTGAGTTATGTAAATTTGATATCCATCTTGTGTTCTTAATTCATAATTCATCTCTAATAACCTATTTCCTCTGGGGCCTTTTAAAATTTGATAAAACTGAGAAATATTTCAGACATACGATGCAATTTCAGAAATAAAAGAAAAACGTAGCGATGTGCAGAATGCATTCTGCAGTCAACTGGGTGACAAGTAACCCAAAAGCTTAAGTACCATATAGATCCTATTGTGACTAATTCATTAAATTAGCTTTTTTTTAAAAAAAAAAACCTGTGAGCCATTCAGCTGCATTATAAATTATATTCCAGTAAATCTAATAGTGATAGAAAGCCTATTTAGATTCAGTCAATGTTCTCTCTCTCTAAAGGGTCATTGTGTGTTTGTTAGTTTATTTGTATGTGTTTGTATTATCTAACTTTATTAGTTTTCCAAATAGTAAAAATACTACTAAGTGAATGAGAGAAAAGAAAGGGAAAGGGAAAAGAAATAAAGAAAAAGCTAGAGAAAAGGGGGAAAAAAGAATGAAGAAATAATAAAAAGTGGCTTCTGATCTTCTTAACAGCAGTTATAAGTACATGTATATTTTACCCTCTCTCTTTAAGATTATATCAATCAATCAATCAATCAGAATAGAGCTGGAAGGGACCTTGGAGGTCTTCTAGTCCAACCCCCTGCTAAAGCAGGACACCCTATACCCGTGATGGCAAATCTATGGCACACATGCACCAGGTGGCACGCGGAACCTGCAGGGTTCACGAGGCCATTGCTCTAGCTCAGCTTCAGCGTGCATGTGCGTGCTGGTCAGCTGATTTTTGGCTGGCTCCACCCACTCTACCCCGCCCCTCCCAGGAGTCTCCACATGGCCCGTTTTGGATGCCAGGTAAGTACAGGGCTCGCACGGAGGCTCTGGGAGGGTGTTTTTGGCCTCTAGAGGGTGGGGAGGGCCGTTTTTGCCCTCCCCAGGCTCCAGGAAAGACTCTGGAGCCTGGGTGAACAATGGGCCTTCTAGTCCTACCGGAAGTCAGGAAACGGGCCATTTTTGACCTCTGGAGGCTTCAGGGAGGCCTGCTAGGCCCAAAATGGGGTGCGAGGGAGGGATGTCGTGCGCGCATGCATGCGGCGGGCATTGAATTATGGGTTTGGGCATGTGCGCGCACAAGCCCCCCATGCTCCCTCTGCTTTTGGCATGCAACGGCAAAAAGCTTAGCCATCACTGCCCTATACCATTTCAGACAAGTGTCTGTCCAGTCTTTTCTTTAAACCTTCACATCAAAGTTTCCTGCTTCCATTATTTACCCTTTCTAATCATCAAATCCATAAATCATCAGTTCATTCCCCCCCCCCCCCCTTATTTTCAGCAAGAAAGTCCATAAGGGATTTCCTCTAAACTAAAAGATCTTCAATAACTCCAGAATTTACGAAGCCACTCAATTATATGCTCCATCCCGGAAAACATAATGTTGCATGGTTGTTATGCAGCTAGCGAATGAAAAATCTGAAAATGGAAATGGAACGTTGAAAATGAGACTGACTTTATGCAGATGTATGCTAATAGAGGGAAAAAATGGTGTGATTGTGTCATTTGCCAATACAAGCCAAGTAGCATGCATCGCAAAACTGGATTGTGTATATCATTTGGCATGGTAGAGTATACTCAATTTTTCTTTCTGCCCCAGTGAATTATTGAAAAGAAAGCTTGTGAAATTATAGGGGGAGAGCTGCACAAAAGGTTATATGCCTTTTTTCCCCCCAGTAGTTTTTATTAATCCATGTTCAAACAAATCCATGTTCAAACAAAAAACAACACGAAGTATAATAAAAAATGAACACTTTACCAGACACAAAAATCAAAGAAAAGAAAAACATTATAGTATAGAAAAATACATTAAAAAAGCAACAAAAATATTATATCTGTAGTTCACCTTCCCTTGTAAATCTTAAACAATAACTAAGCTTTTAATATTGAACAAGCCTTTCCAACATTTTTTTCCAAAGGGAAATATGATGTGACATTTTCTGATTAAGCAAACGTATAATCTCCTCAAAAATTCTTAAGTAACCCATCTCTAAAATCCGATCTTTCTATATCTGGGATTATAGTATTTTTCTATTTCTTTAGAATTATTCTTTTTTCTACTTATTAGAGCGTGAAAAACCAATCTTTGTGCTCTGAACATGTTAAATTCCAAATAGTCACTAATTGATTGAAAAGAGCTGAAGTTTGCAGTTCCTGATTCCAAGGTCTTGTAAATTTGCTATAGTGAAAAAAAAAAAAAGAATCAGTTTCCCAAAATTTTTCATTCCATTCTATTCCATTAAACTTCCCGTTTCCTTTTAAAATAGACTGAGAAGCTTAAGAGTTCTCTTTTCCGAAACCCAACATCTATTCAATACCTGGTTAAAGGTAGTCCTCAATTTATGACTGTAATAGAGTCTGGAATTTCCATCATAAATCATGAGGGTTGAAAGCTGAGGCACCCACGTGACCGACCTGGTTTTATGACCTTTTTTGTTGCAGTTATTAAGTGAGTCAATGCATTCCTATGGGCGTTTTTTTGCCAGAAACTGGCCACAAAAATCCGCTATTAGGCAAAAAAAAAAAAAAAAAAAGCCAGAAATTATGTGTAGCCATAAAGGCAACACATAATTGATAGCTTCAATTGGTCATCATGTGGTCATGTGGCTACAAGGTGTGTGTGCTACCATCAGAATTCTGGACCCCCAATACTTGTGGTCATAAGCACCACAAGTACTGGGGGTCCATCATAAATCTGAATATTTACTAAGAATCTGGTTGTTAAATGAGGACTACCTATATTCCATTTCAAAATGTATTATATTTTTATTGATTAAATTTGTAGAGCGCCCATCTTGCTGTCTGAGGTGACTCTGGGCAGCTTACCATATAATAATAATTAAAAAAAATAGAGCTATAAAAACTGTTATAAGGACTAAAATTACAAAAGACTAAATACGGAGTAAAAGATCAAGGTTTAAAATCTTCGTATCTTCCTTTCTGCTTGGCTACAAAAGCCCTTCTTCTCTTTGTAGCTAAGAGGGAAATGCATTTGCAACTTCAGCGTAGAGGGGTAGAGAAAATGGGGAATAGTCAGGGTCTGTTTATTTTCGAACAGGTCTCAGGGTATTATAAAGGGAGGCACTTGAAATTAGGTTTTATAAATTGCTTATGTGTGCATCAATTCCGCAGAGCAGAAAATGTTGCTTTTTGCAGGTCTCGGTTTAAAAGGTTGCACACTTGGAGATATAAAACCAAGTTTACTTTTGGTTTGGAAACATTAAAATATAAACCTCAGCAGAATGCACACTGAGGAGGAAAAAGAAGGCAATGCATTTGTGCCTTCATAGAAACAGAGGATTTTAAGAAAGGTGGGCCTCAGAGCCATTGTGCCACATGGCTCTAATTTATCAAAGTTTGACAAGATGTACCTTGCAAAAGTACAAACTCTGCTTTGCGGCTGGATAAATGAAACCGTAACATTGCCCGGTAAAATATTTGATGGATTCAGTGGCACTTCCTGAGTCTCTGTATGCTTTGTGAATTTTCAGCACAATGTCCTTTTGGCAGTTACAAAAAGTTAAATTAGAGACACGCCTGTATTTTGAACGGGGCACAAACTATTATTTTATTAGATTTATTTTAAAACATATCAGCTTAAAGAAACCTCACATATGCAGAAAAGTTGTGAGTATGGACCAGGATACAGCAAATTATAGAAAAATAATGAGGGGCTATTTCATATGTAAATTGAAGCTTTTTTTTTTTTTTTTAGTTTTGCTTTGCAAGAAAACATATTCCCGTCTTTCCCTAAACTTGCCAACCCAACTGCCTTGGGCAGTGGTGAAATTCAATTTTTTTTTACTATTAGTTCTGTGGGCGTGGCTTGTTGGGCGTGGTGTGGCATGGTGGGCGTGGCAGGGGAAGGATACTGCAAAATCTCCATTCCCACCCCACTCCAGGGGAAGGATACTGAAAAATCCCCATTCCCACCCCATTCCTAGGGGGAGGATATTGCAAAATCTCCATTCCCACTCTGGGGCTAGCCAGAGGTGGCATTTGCTGGTTCTCCAAACTACTCAAAATTTTCACTACTGGTTCTCCAGAACCTGTCAGAACCTGCTGGATTTTGCCCCTGGCCTTGGGGTGTCCATAGGATATAGTCAAAATCATCAACATGGCAGTTTTGAATCCACCTTCTCTGATCTCTGTATGGCAGTGTTTAAACTTGAGTAACTTTAAGATGAGCAATTTCAACTCCAAGAATTTCCCAGCCATCATGATTGGACAATTCTGGGAGATAGTGCACACAAGTTACTGAGGTTGAGAAACACTTGCGTATTGTATACAGTAGTGCTGATAATTGGTGGCTCGCTCAGACATATATGTAGGGTTATTTTTTATTGTTTTATTTGCCCAATTCCTAAACACTAAACACATGACTTTTTAGTTTGTATCTAATAGGTTTTCTTCAGCTCTTAGTCTTTGAGTTCCAAACTAAGATCTTTGTAAAGAATAAAGACAAGACAAAAAAAAGAAAGAAAGAAGTTACATTATTCCTGTGATCATATTCACTGGAAAAGTTAAGCTTTCTTTTTTAAAAAAATACAGTGATATTGTATCTCAAACAGTGAATAAACAGGTTTTAGAATTTTCTTCAAATGCCTATAAGATTTAAGAAGAGATTGGACAGCATTTGTCCTGCTTAAAAAGGGGATTGGATCAGAAGACCTCCAAGGTCCTATCCACCTCTTATTCTGTTATTCTATTCTGTTTTTCTTATGTATAAAACATCCACATTTGTCTATAACTGTGATAACAATTGATTTATGTGTAAATCTTAATATGTTGAAAGAATTCTGGATCGTATGAGGAATAAGATTTGACTACGAAAGGTTCAAACACTTGAACTGAAGCTGTACATGTAGATTTTGCCATTAAAGCTCCAAATTAGTTAAAATACGTTTACTGAGAAACAGCGGAAAGTAAATTAACAGAGGTCAAGTCCCCGATGCTGAAGAAACGGCTATTCAGAGAACTGAAAATATTGAATTATTAATCAATCCTTCTATTCAGTCTTGAGTTGTGCACAATATTTTTAGAACTGGCTACATAGGAAGTAACAAAACAGAGAGGGAATTTTACTCAACAAAAGATCAGCAGAATTTCAGATTCTTTGTTTTCACATCAGAATCTTGATCAGAGGAATATCGCTCTGAATTAACAGAAGATATGAAGTACATTTATATTTAAATGTGCACTTTTAAAATATTTTTTAAAAATATATTTCATTCACCGGTATATAAAGCCTTTTGGAGTTGTGTTATAGATGCTGTGGGTCTGATAAGCCAGGATAAACAAGGGCTACATTGAACCCGGCTAACCTGGCTACGTGTCGATCAGAAAGGTTGGCAGTTTGGCGATTGGAATCCCAAGTTGTTGTAGCCTGTCAGTGGCCTGTGCAGCTAGTAGCTGATTCCGACAGCGAGGAGGCTGGTGTGGTACTGCGCCAGCAGCCTGTGCAGCTGGCACTCAAGTTGGACAATGAGGAGGCTGGAGAAGATTTGATGCCAGAGGCGGGGATTCACCCAGGGCCTTCAGAACCTCCAGAAGCTCCCATAAGTGAAGAGGAAGAAGAGGAGGAGCCTCTTCTCGATGCACAGGCAGAGCTGCCAAAAGGCAGGAGTGGCTCCTCAGGAGGAGGTCTCCTCGAGAGTAAGGCTTGGGGCTAATTGGCCACTCCCTTAGCCTATTTAAGGAAGGATGCTGACTGAAGCAATTTGCAGGGAACAACTTCATTCACTCTCCTTCGCGTCCTGATCTTAGTTCTCTTATCAGGTTCCTGCAAATTGCTTCTGAACTTTCTACCAACCATAGTAAGATTACGATTATTTTTTGGATTCTTGTAGGCTGTTAAGAAAGTTAATTAACAGCCTTTATTTGAAAAAGACTGATTTAATTTAGTAAACTAAGGTTTGTACAGACTTTGTGTGTGCTGCGTTTTTTGGGGTCCATAGCTGGGACAGAACACTAGTATAAGTCTCCTGCATGAGCAGAGGGTTGGACTAGATGACCTCCAAGGTCCCTTCCAACTCTGTTACTGTTATTGAAACTATACATCAGGGGTGTCAAACTACTGGCCCACGGGCCAGACGCGTCACACGCTGGCCATGCCTACACCTGGTTTAGCAAAGGAGAAAAAATTCACGATTCATCATGTGACGATGCTGTAACGACGCGAGTTTGACACCCCTGTTATACATTATTCCCTCAAGACCAGCACCTTTCACCCTACACTTCCAGTGCTTCAAACCAGTATGATGGAAGGTAAGTGAGGAGTTGCGTTTCCCCAGGGCAGGAATGCCTGTAAGGTCAAAACAACCTATTCCTATTCAGCCTCAACCACAGAAGAGCAAAGCAGGAGGGATGTTAAATCAGAAGAAAGAAATATGTGACTGAAACGGCTATGGGAATAAGACAGCCAGCAGTCGACATTTGATATTTGATGCTTTAAATTAGCTCCATTCTGGCACACTCAATAAATATATATATATATATAATTGGTGGGATTCTCGGTGCTCTCTCTCGTTTGCTTGCTTCATCACCCAACTAGGCTTTGGTGGGCTGCTGCTGGTTGTAACGCTCGGCCTTCCACATCTTCGTGCAGCTTCAAAAGCACAGCGATATACGACGGTCACAGCTACCGGTTCACTTGAACCGGTCTGAACCACTGCAACTAGGTAACATCTTCAGTTGAGCGTGACATTTGTTGCCTAGTTGGGTAATAAAAGGTCCACCAGCAAGCAACCCAGCTTGGAGCGTACCAAGGATTTCCAGCCCAACCCTGATCGAGAGGTTCTCCTCTATTAGAATCTAATCCAGCTGTGACATGCCTGGCATCTGGGTAACGTCTGCCAACTTTGGACCAAAGAGAAGCAGCTGATAGTCAACATCAGTGGCTGATGACTGTTTGAGCACAGGCTTCCATAGTTGCAAAGAGATGGAGAGGCCCAGTCCTGCAGGTACCGGTAGTTTGATCCTATTAAATCATTTTCCTGTTGATTCTGGCAAGAAAGCTGCCATGTATTTTTGGGGTGGAAACCTCTAATGCAGTGGTGGGATTCAAAATTTGTTACTACCGGTCCTGTGGGTGTGGCTTGGTGGGCGTGGCAGGGGAAAGATACTACAAAATCCCCATTTCCTCCCAATCAGCTGGGACTTGGGAGGCATAGAATAGATGGGGGCGGGGCCAATCAAAATTTTTACTACCAGTTCTCTGAACTACTCAAAATTTCCGCTACCGGTTCTCCAGAACTGGTCAGAACCTGCTGAGACCCACCTCTGCTCTAATGTCCCTGGAACCCTTGTCTTTGGAGAGTGCTGGCAAGGCTGCCTAGGAGCATGGGCCCCTTCCCTATTGTTGGGAGAAGTATCCATCTGGTTCAGTTCCAAGCTGGAAGAAAGACACTGGAAACATGGAAGCTGACTGGAAAGATGGCTTATTGATGAAGCAGAGAATCTGGTTCTCTGGTGCAGCTGAACACATGGAATTGACAGTGAGGGGATTTTATACCTTCTCCTGGGCTTTGAACTTGAGCTTCCTGTTCCTGTGCAAGAACATGTATTCTATTGGCTGTTGACAGATTCCTATGGGGGACATGTTTGTCTGAACTCCCAGGTTTGGTTGAAGTTTGCTGGGTGATGCAACGTCCTTAGGAGATTGCAATGCAATGGGCTCTGTATCTTCTGCTAAATGGTCCTACTATGTCCTGAAGGGCCATGTCTTAATCCCATCAACCTGGAGCTGAAGGTCTTTTGTCTTGTAAATAGGCGGCCCAGTCTGCTAGGGCTATTAAGAAAGGTGGGAGCTGCTTTCCAGGAGCATGTTTCTCCTTTAGAGAAATATAATATTCTGCCTTTTTTAATATTTCCCAAAATAGTTCATTCTTCTAGGAGAGGGTGCTAACTTTGTACACTATATATAGCTAAGGCATCAGGAGTAAGCCTGCCTTGGCCCTTGCAGCTCTTCGATGTTTGGAAAGTGGAATTTGGGCTGCCAAGTCTCAATAGTGAATTTTGTAATGGAGAGATCAACATTTTCATCTCTTCTTTCTCTCCAGCTCTGCTTTGTGGAGGACTAAGTAGGGGAAGAAGTTAAATGTAAGCTTAGGTGTAACCATAGTCCCATTGATGGATGGGTTAACTTTGTGCCCGATGTGTATCTTGGGGTAAATTTAATTCCCTTGGCATTAGTTGTGTGGATCAATTGATTTCTTTCTGGTGTCTTCCCAATTCATCTGCATTAACCCAGTATGCGTAGTTTCGAAATAGGGCCAAATTGTGATGTCTTTTTGCCTTTCCCTCACTTCCACTTACAAGCAGAAGAGAAACTTTTCTTAATCTGTCATTAAATATTACAAATACTTAATCCATAATTGTAAAGCACCATTCTTGAAATTTGATTTTTTTTAAAAAAAAAAAAACCCATTCCCAGATATTTTTAAATGACAGGTGATAATGTTTAATAAATATCATGGTATGGTTTTTTTATTTAATTCACCATTCATGGTTGAGATTTGCTTTCCTTTTAGGGAAAGTGGTCCCCCCCCCCCCCCCATCCTTGTTAAATTATTTTTAGTAGTAGCGACCTTTTAGATGGCGTGTCATTTGCATTTTAATTACGCAAGTAACAGTAAAGCTATTTTGATGAAAGGGGAGAAAAAAAACGTTGGCTTTTCTTTTCATAGTTTTATATTTATGGACAGAACTCCACCCGGGTAAAAAGCTGGAAATCACAAATGAGCAGTTTCTTTTCCAGCACATTGATGAAGATTAGTATGCGACTAGCATACTTATTCCCACAACTCCAGCTTGTCTGTGGCATCCTGCCATGAAAATGATAGTTGTGCTATTACTGAAAGATGCCGATTCAAAAAACTGTGGTTTTACGCAGATTGTGGGTTTCAGAGGAAAAGCTGCTTTCAGGTGTTTAGGAGTGTGTATATATACATACATACATACATACATACATACATACATATATATATGTAGGTCTTTGGTTATTCGGGTCTTCTCCCGCGTACAATTGGAAGTATCTTGGCGACGTTTCGCCGAAGTCTCATTCGTCATCTTCAGGCTGGTGTTCTCGGCTTCGTGCTTCTAGGAACATTGCTAAAAAACATTGCTCCTGGAAGCACGAAGCCGAGAACACCAGCCTGAAGATGACGAATGAGACTTCGTCGAAACATCGCCAAGATACTTCCAATTCTATGCAGAAGAAGACCCGAATAACCAAAGACCTACATACAAACACCCACGAAAACCTCAGAAAACACACACACACACACACACACACACACACACACACACACACACACACACACATATATATATATATATATATATATATATATATATATATATATATATAAAATTCTCTAGGCCTTTATGTGTATTTCTCTTTAGCCAGGTTCTTCCTACGTAAACCAAGATTTTTATGCAGCCCTAGTTCAGTGAAATCACAATCCCCTAGTTTCTAGGCAAATACTGTACCTTTACAGGGAGAATACATGGGATGAGGGTGTGGCTAACTGATGAGGACTAATAAGTCCAAAATAGATCTATCTTAGTCTCCTTAGTCTCCCAAAGGGTAGCAGAGTGCTTGCTGGCTGCCTGAAAAAAAGCCTAGAAACTAGTGGATTGTGATTTCACTGAACTAGGGCTGCATAAAAATTTTGGTTTACATAGGAAGAACCTGGCTAAAGAGAAATACACATAAAGGCCTACGGAAAGAAAAGAAAACAAATACTGTACCTTTACAGGGAGGATACATGGGATGAGGGTGTGGCTAACTGATGAGGACTAATAAGTCTGAAATAGATCTATCTTAGTCTCCTTAGTCTCCCAATGAGCAGCAGAGTGTTTGCTGGCTGCCAGAGGAAAAAAGCCTAGAAACTAGTGGATTGTAATTTCATTGAACTAGGGCTGCATAAAAATCTTGGTTTACATAGGAAGAACCTGGCTAAAGATATGTATGTATGTACGTATGTATGCATGTATGTATGTATGTATGTATGTATATATGTATGTATCTCCTTTTATGACTTTAGGTTTTCAAATTCTGGAACCAAAGCAAGCTTTGTCAAGCCCCATTACTCGTTAATTAAATATAATGCAATAAACCGGAGAATAGATTCTGCTGTTTCCTGAAATGGGAGATTTCCCTTCTCTTAAAATGAGAATTTTCCTTCTAATTAAATTTGGTGGAAATAAAACAGGCAGATGTAGCTCTCGTTTGAGGAGGGGTTTTTTTTCACCCACCTGTCATTTCATAATCTGCATTGTTTCTGCCAACACCCTTTTATCAGCCTTTCCATTGGGTATAAAGTGAAGAAGAAAGAAGTTCATTAAAGAAGAAGACCAAAGTGTGTTTTTTTTTCCTGGCAAGAGAATCTAATTAGGAAAGATGTTCTGCTATGTTTGATCAATGCTTGCCTTCTTTGTTTTGTTTTAACAAGAAAATGTTGAAGTCGAGCCAAATACAGTTGTTTAGGCTTGGGGGGTTTTCACAGTGGTGAAATATGTATCTGTTTGCTGGTTGCACATGCACACTATGTGCCAAACGTGTGCTGCATGCGGATGCACAGTATGCACCAAAAGGAGGCTTGGGAAGGTAAGTAGAACAGCGAGGGTGAGGATCAGTTGTGCCGCGCAATTTAGTTAAACTAAAGCTAAACCACGTGGCACAGCTGATCATTGGAAATACCAGTTTGGAGGAACCAGTAGCTTTTGTAACTACCGGTTCAATCTTTTTTTTTTTTTACTTTTTAAAAACTTTTTTAAACCTTTTTTCAAGCTTTTTGTTACTACTAGTTTGCCTGAACTGGTAGTTTTTATCACTACTGGTTCGCCTGAACCGGACCGAACTGGTAGCATTTCACCCCTGGTTTTTCACTACTTGTACTAAAAATGATGCCCAGATTTAGAATCTTTTGAGCTCCCACCATTAGCATCCATGGCCTGCATAACTACAGATAGCCCTCACCTTACGACCACAACTGAGCTCAAAATTTATGATGTTAAATGAGAAATTTATTAAGTGAGTTTTGCTCCATTTTGACTTTTCTTGCCACATTTGTTAAGTGGATCACTGCGGTTGTTAAATGATTAATGCAATTGTGAAGCGAATCTGGCTTCCCCATTGACTTTGCTCGTCAGAAGGTCACCAAAGGGGAGTCACGTGACCTTGGGACACTGCAACCGTCGTAAATGTGAGTCAGTAAATCACTTAACCATGGGGATGCTTCAGCGGTCATCAGTGTGAAAGTCACTTTTTTTGCAGTGCCATTGTATGTATGTATGTATGTATGTATGTATGTATGTATGTATGTATGTATTTATTAGTTCAATTTATATGCCGCCCTTCTCCGGAGATTCAGGGCGGCTTACAATATGTTAAGCAATAGTCTTCATATTTTTGTAACTTCCAACGGTCACTAAATGAACTGTTATAAATCGAGAACTACCTGTATTTTTCTTCCAAAGTGCACACAGCACTTGGGATAAGGATAGGAGCAAATAAATGCTGCACACTGGTTAGCAAAAAATATATATTCAAGCATTTGATATTGTGGCTACAGACACGTGTGCATACACTAATCTACAGTGTAATTCCACTGCTGATCTAAGTGTATAGAATAGAATAGATTTTTTTTAACAAACTTTATTAAATTTAAAAAGATAAAATTATATAAAACATTCACAACCTTAAAAATACAATCAGAAATACTAACCACAACAAACAAATTAAATACATGTAATATATATAAGTACAAATATACACAGTGATCTATTTCCTCTTTTATCTTAATGATGGTATATGATTATTACTTTTAATTTCTTACTAAATTTTGACTTTACCTTCTTTTCCATTGATTTATCCACTTGTACCAACTGTCCCATACCTTAAAATACTGTGAGTCTTCCTTGTCTTTTAATTTCAAAGTTAGTCTATCCATTTCTGCACACACACACACACATATATATATATTGGATTATTTGCTGCTCCGTTGGCAATTGATCTGTTTTCCAGACTTGTGCTAATCTAGCTGCCGTGATTATATGTAATGTTATATATTTTATTTCTTTTCTAATGTTTTGTTTAAGCATTCCTAACAAAAAGATTTCTGGTTTTAGCTCAATATCTTCCGCAGTTATTTCTGTTATCCAAATTTTGATTTTTATCCAATATTTCTTAATTTTCGGGCAAAGCCACCAGACATGAAAGAAGGTTCCCTGTGCTTGCTTGCATTTCCAGCACAATGGATTAAGATTTGCATACATAGATTAGAATTTTTATTGGCCAAGTGTGATTGGACACACAAGGAATTTGTCTCGGTGCATATGCTCTCAGTATTTTATGTATTCTATACATAAAAGAAAAGATACATTTGTCAAGAATCATATACAGATAGTCCTTGACTTACCCATTGGTTTAGCAATAATTTGGAGTTACAACAGCACTGAAAAAGTGACTTAAATGACAGGGCCTTGCACTTATGATGATTATGGCATCTCCATGGTCACTACCATCAAAATTTGGACACTTGGCAAGACCCGCATGTGTTTACAATGGTCGTACAAGGGTCCTCTGATCACTATTTGTGATATTCCTATTCAAGAAGCAAACTCATTGGGAAATTTGGTTAACAACTACCTTGCTTAGCAAAACAAAAATTCTGGTCCCAATTGTGGTCACAAGTCAAGAATTACCAGTATAGTAGTTTGGATTCTACATGAAATTCTTTGCTGGATTAACTGAGAATTGGATAGAGATACACCAACTTCTTCTATCCATCTGTTGCTGTCTGTCTTGAACGGCCATAATCCCAAAGAACCAATTTCTTTTGAAGCAACCTGGAAAATAAATAAATAAATAAATAAATAAATAATTTATTTATTCATTTATTTATTTAAATTTTTATATCGCCCTTCTCCCAAAGGACTCATGGCGGTGTACAGCCACAATAAAACAACATAGAATACAAAATTTAAAAACAGTTTAAAAACAAATTCAATATTTTGGCCCCAGAATTAAAACCCAAGAATTAAAACACCCAATCCAATTTCTTATTAAGCCAGCCCAGCCTGTTGGATTAGTAAGATCTTAAGGGCATGGCGAAAGGTACGCAGTTCAGGGATCATACGTATCCCAGGGGGCAGTTCATTCCAGAGGGCGGGTGCCCCCACAGAGAAGGCTCTCCCCCTGGGATCGCCAGTCGACATTGTTTGCCCGACGGCACCCTGAGGAGTCCCTCTCTGTGGGAGTGTATTGGTCAGTGGGAGGCCATCGGTGGCAGAAGGCGATCCCGTAAGTATCCGGGTCCTAAGCCAAATGATTTTTTGTGTACTGACAATTGCATCCTATATGTGATTTACCTGTTTTATTATTTCTCTTCCTTATATGCTTAAGGCATAGCCAGAAAAATTCTTTAATAAACAAATGATACAACCAGGTAGTTTAAAATTTCAGCTGAGTCTGAAGCAAAAAACAAAACAAAAACAGGGAGCCAAATATAGTTATTGGTGAATAAGGCTTGGAAACAGCGAAAGCTTAAAGTCTAAGTGGTTCATAAAGAAATGTCAGGAAAATCACAACTTAAGTCTGTTTTCTTACAAAACGTTTATAATTAAACTTTCCAAGTACAGGTACAATAATTAAGTACAGATACAGCCAACATTTCTGTGGTTAAGTGAAACATTGATGAAGTGAGTTTTGTCCTATTTTCCAACCTTTCTTGCCAGAGTTGGTAAGTGAGTCACCACAGTTGATAAGTTAGTAACAAGACTGTTAAATGCATCCATTGATTTTGCTTGTCAAAAAGTTTCAAAAGGTGATCATGTGACCTTGGGACACAGCAACGGTTGTATGAGTCAGATGCCAAGCATCTGAATTTTGATCACATGATCATGGGGCTGCTACAAAGGTCGTAAGTGTGAAAAATGGTCATAAGTCAGTTTTTTCAGTGTCGTCGTAATTTTGACCAGTCACTAAATGAACTGTTGTATAATGAATACAATAGTATAATGTTGTATATCACTAAATGAACTGTATAATGCTTTTCCCTTTTTTGTTTTTATTTGTGTTATTTTTTAAAAACATCCTGTTTCCTAAGTAAAGATAAATCAGCCATAATGTGATATAATCACATTAGATAGCTTGATAATAAAGTTTAAAGTTTGGGACTATCAGACCATCTCATTCTTTCAAATTCTGTAGTATCTTAAATTTAATCCACATTTTTTTTTATTAGAACTTACAAAATTGGTTACTTCTCTCTGCCAATCATAGAGTGCCTTGTTTTCAATTTTTATTGGAATCATTTGGCATAAAAGATACGCTTTGGAAGAGTGTTCATTTCTGCGATTCTTCCTTACCAAGTCAGTTTTAATTCTCTTCAACTTAATGTGTTTGCCGTTATATTTTTTCCAGATCGGTGAATAGTTATTTTTAAATACGTCTTTACTATTTTTTCGTCAAATAAACAGGTATTTAACCTTTTCAGCAGTAATATTGAAGCCCATTATTTGATACAATTATTATTTTTCTTCCTCAGTTAAATTCTCTGTCAGCATTTCAGTTTTATCCTTATTGATTTGATATTTCGATAGCAAACTATACTGTTATATATATGGCATTGTCAATTCTAGAAAACCCTTAGGCTGCATAATTATATGTATGATATCATTGGCATATAATTTCAAGTCAGTATCTCGTGTTGCTAATTTAATTTTTCAAAATTTATTTTATTGATGCAGTTTATTTGCCAATGGCTCAAAGGCCAATAAGAATAAGGGATGAGGTTACAACATGGTCTTGTCATATTACTTATGGTACATTTTGATGCTACATTACCATGCATTATGATCTTTATTTCT
This sequence comes from Masticophis lateralis, assembly GCA_030761175.1. Classification (NCBI taxonomy): domain Eukaryota; kingdom Metazoa; phylum Chordata; class Lepidosauria; order Squamata; family Colubridae; genus Masticophis; species Masticophis lateralis. The sequence continues at coordinate 81,278,862 of JAUDYJ010000006.1, read as the reverse complement.
TGTTCTTTATAAATAGTTTATATCTATGTTAAAAAATTAGAGCCACTATGTTAGAGTGTAAGCATGAAAGACCATTCCAAATTATCAAGATCTTTGTTTGCATCAAAACAAATATAATTGCCTTCTGATTTGTTTAATAATTTTCAAAACAAATCTATTATTGTATATTATGTATCTCTTTGGGACAAATCCATTGGTCAGTATGCATTAATTTGGTTAGAAAACCATTAATTCTCTTTGTAAGTAAAGGCTATAAGAATCTTGTAATCTACAATCAATAAGGAAATAGATTTGAACAACTCTAGACAAAAAAGGCTCTCTTCTGTATACTTCAAGGAAATAGAAGCTTCTCTCCATGACAAAAAGAATTTTGATATTGTTGTCTGGGTTGGTTTAACCAACATTTCTTTAAAAGTCTTGCAGTACAGTCCTCAGCTTAAAACCTCAATTGAGCCCAAAATCTCCGTTGTTAAGTAAGACAGTTGTTAAGTGAGTTTTGCCCATATTTATCACCTTTCTTGCCACGCTTGTTAAGTGAATAACTACACTGACAATGCTACTAACGTGATTGTTTGCTGAATTATTACTATATTACTAAATTTACTAAATTACTAAATTTGCTAAATTGGTTAATAGCACTTTATACTGCCTTGGTAAGGCCACACTTGGAATACTGCATCCAGTTTTGGTAGACACGGTGTAAAAAAGATGCTGAGACTCTTGAAAGAGTGCAGAGAAGAGCAATGAAGATGATCAGGGGAGGACTGGAGGCTAAAACATATGAAGAACAGTTGCAGGAACTGGGCATGTCTAGTTTGATGAAAAGAAGGACTAAGGGAGACATGATAGCAGTGTTCCAATATCTCAGGGGCTGCCACAAAGAAGAGGCAGTCAAGCTATTCTCCAAAGCCCCTGAGGGCAGGACAAGAAGCAATGGGTGGAAGCTAATAAAGAAGAGAAGAAACTTAGAACTAAGGAGAAATTTCCTAATTTCCTAAACGGCCAATTAATCAGTGGAACAACTTGCCTCCAGAAGTTGTGAATGCTCCAACACTGGACGTTTTTAAGAAGATGTTGGATAACCATTTGTCTGCAGTGGTGTAGGGTTTCCTGCCTAGGCAGGGGGTTGGACTAGAAGACCTTCAGGGTCCCTTCCAACTCTGTTGTTCTATTCTATTCTATTCTATTCTATTCTATTCTATTCTATTCTATTCTATTCTATTCTATTCTATTCTATTCTATTCTATTCTATTCTAATTCTAATTCTATTCTAAATCTGGCTTTGCCATTGACTTTGCTTATCCAGAAGGTCACAAAAGGTGAACTCCAGGATATTGCAATTGTCATAAATATGAACCAATTGCCAAGTGTCTGAATTTTGACCATGTGACCATGAGGATGCTGCAACAGGCATAAAGTGTGAAAAATGATTGCAGGTCACTTTTTTCAGTGCCGTTGTAACTTTCAATGGTCATTAAATGAATGGTTGCAACTTAAGGACTACCTGTATACTGCAGGATGCTATCAGATCCTGAACTTTGTCTAGTTTGGGTTTTTGCTTTTTAAATTCTTTGGTTTCATCTTCTGTTATGGTCTGTTAAGCATTTCCTGTTTTGGTCCATACATTTTGTAAATAGTATTCAGTTTCTTCTGGATCAGATGTCTATTTACTAAGCAATCTTGAATTGCTCCATCAGTACCTTAACTGTAGAATACATCTAGAAAACAATAATAGTAATAGTGCTTTTATCATGGTCCTTTTACAATGGGTAAACCAGCAATTGTTTAACTCACAATTTTTTCAAAATATTTCTGTTTGCCAAAATTTAACGTCTAACCATTTTAGTGGTTTACTTCAATTAAATCTCATAGATTAGATATAGCTTTGTTTTTTTCTAAGTCCCAAACATCTCCTGTTTCTCCAGAGTTTTCTTTCTTGAATGCCAGAGAGATAAACAAATCTTTTCATCAATGCTTTGTTGGAATCTCATTTTTATTTTGTAAATAAAAAGGCATCAGAGATTAAGTTCATTTGAAAGAGGTCTTTTTATTTCTGCCAGCAATTCAGTATCCTCTTGTAATGTTAAAAGTCCATAACGTCCCCACTTCTTCAGTCTAGAGCTTCTTCTATTTAATTTTTTATAATAAATGGGTTATAATTTATATATGAAGGAGCTGCAACCTCCATGTATCTAAAATTATTTGATAATGAGTTGGAAATCCATCACATAACTATTCTTGAATAGGCTTTGTATGCTGAGGAATAGTAAGTATACTCTTTCTCTGCAGGATATAGCCCAAGACCTTTTGAGGAAATTTACCATAATTCCTTTTGATGAAGCAGGTTGACCATATTTCCAACATTTGCCAGGATGTGTCCCTACCTACAAAAATAAAAATCATGCAAGACATGGATATTGTCTGTAAAATTTTCTGGAAGGGAAACTCGAATTTTGAACGGGGATGATAGCAAGCGTATTGACACTTAGAACTTTGCTGTTGGAAAAAGCTCTATTTGTAGCTAGACCAATTCTGGTGAATCCTCCTGTCTCTTGATTTTGCCCCTCCCTCTCCAGAAACAGCTGTCTTTCATTCTCTTTGTGAGGAGCAACCATAATGAAGAAAAGCTTGGACAATCTCACTTCTCTCTCTTTTATCCAGAGAGGATCATAGGAACTGATCTTCTTCTTCTGTGTCTAATTCAAACTTTAAACTGCCAGAATGAAGCCACTTTCTTGGCTTTGTCGTTGGCCAAACATAAGTCATTAACGGTACATGAATGGTAGATCTAATCAGCAATTTATAAATGTCCACGAATGTGGATGTTCTCTTTTTTTGCAGAGCTGTCTTCAATCTGCCATCTTCCCTCACTAACCTCCTTTGAAAATTGCTCATTAACTACTTCAAAGTAGTAAGACACCTTCAAAGTATCATTTTGGATAAATAAAAAGTGAGTTTGTGCCCATAATTTCTTCTCATTAAACCAAACCAGAACAAATTGTTTTATTAACAAAAGATATTTAACAACCTATCATAACATATATAAATGTTCAAGAATATGATATAAGATAAAAAAGAGCTTAAGAAACCAAATTTTAAAAGCTACAGGTCTTAAGGCTGAATTCTACCTATACATTAATACTTTAAAAATAAATTGTTTAATGTTGCCATTTCTTTATATTAAAAACCTAAGTTTTTCCCTATTGTGTTTTTCCCAAAATTTGAACATGTCCTAAGATTAAGATCATATACTAAATTATGATTGTATTAATTTTTTTCTATGAAAGATAACATGCCTAGAGTAATTTGCAAAGTACCGTGTTTCCCCAAAAATAAGATCCTGTCTTATATTTTTTTGAACCCTGAAATAAGTGCTTGGCTTTATTGCCATTCGCTCAAAAGCCCAATTGGGCTTATTATCAGCGGATGTCTTATTTTGGGGAAAACAGGGTATAAAGTTCAGAAATACATTAAAAATACACACCATAAAAAAGAAGGTTGTTTTAAATTTATATGAGAAAAGGATGGAGGAATCCAATTGTTTTGGCTGTAACTGAGTGAGTACATATAAAGTGCAATAATAGGAGAATATCTTCTAGCATATCACATTCCAAGTCTTTTTAAAATATATTATCTTAATGACCTACTGAATTTAGCCAAAGTAAAACCATTATGAAGGAACATGATATTAAAATGCTTTGAATTTGACTGAATTATACTTAATGATGGGTTATTCCTGGCAATGTTTTTTGCATAGAGATGGCTAAATGAATTGGTAAATACAGGGCCTCCGGAGTCACAACTGCAATAATTTGATGTACTATTAAATGCATTTGTCATTCAGCCACAAGGTTCAACCGTTACACCTCCATTTGAGTGTAAAACCTGTAATCCATACTAAATTTTGTTCTATAACAATATAAAAACAATTGCTACCAACCTGCCTTCCATTGAGGACCTGTATACCGCACAAGTCAAAAAGAGGGCTGTGAAAATATCTACAGACTCTTTCCATCCTGGACATAAACTGTTTCAACTCCTACCCTCAAAACTCAACATTGTCAAACTATTCACTAAGTCTGCACTACTATTAATCTTCACATCGTTCCCATCACCCATCTTCTTCCACTTATGACTGTAACTTTGTTGCTTGTATCCTTATGATTTATATTGCTTCCTGATTGCTTTTTTGTACCCATAAGTGTTGTGCCTTATGATTCTTGATGAACATATCTTTTCTTTTATGTATGCTGAGAGCATATGCACCAAGACAAATTCCTTGTGTGGTCAATCACACTTGGCCAATAAAAAATTCTATTCTATTCTATTCTAGTGATTAAGTATATATATCCATGTAGTTTTCTTGGCAACTATACCAAAAATGGTCATTGACTTCCAATGGGGTGGTTTTTTTGACTTTCCAATTTAGCCTACAGCTTTGAAATTGTCTGGTAATGTCCCATCCAGATGTTCGCCAGACTGATCCCACTTAGCTTTTTTGAGATTTAATCAAGGTCATCTACTTGCTGACCGTTCCTGTGCTAAATAAAAATACACATATTATAGCTTTTCTTTCGTAAATATGTTAGAAGTGGGACCCGTAGCTTGCAGGAAGAGCTGTCCTTCTGTTTTTATAAATTGTGGTTGTAGTTCTAGAACCTCATAGAAAAGAATATCTGTAACTCAAGGTTGAACATGGAGTTTTTGGTGTGCTCTGAGCTTGGTGGTTTGCTTGAAGACATTTTTTTACCCAAGTAGATGACATCATCAGCACTAGTGAGTCTTCGGTTTGCTCCTTGTTTATACACAGTAGCTTGTCCTGCTAGGGTTGGTGAGGGTGGAATCTTCTCCTTGATAGTTCCATGATTATAATTTTCTGTTTGATTGTTTGTCTGGTGCTAATCTCTGTTTATCTGAGTGTTGCTGGAGAGAATGTGCTCTGGTCTTTTTGTTTAAGTCTTACGTTTTTTTAAAAAATTGTACCTTCTGAATGGTGTGTAAATGTGACTTATCTCTATCATACATCTGTTGATGGCTGAAACGCACTGCCATCAACACTGTTCATTTCTAGTCAAGTTCAGCAGCACATTGAACTGCAAAGCTTAGTTAAAAAGCTGAGGTGAGTTAAAACCCCAAAATGAGATGACAGCACAAGCAGGACATTTTCTGGCCTTTTTTAGATTCAGTTCGAGTTGTAGTTAAAGTTTCTTCCAGATGTTTCGAACCAGACTAGGTCCTGCAGCATTCTCTTCCAGTATCACTTGCCGAGATGGGCTTTAGGCTTTCCTGTCCCAGGAATCTGGACTCACTAGGTGCTGCTAAAGAAATTTAAGGGAGTATATTTGACCATACACACACACACACACACAAAACTGTAGATAGATAGATAGACAGACAGACAGACAGACAGCTCAATTGACCTACCTACTTACCTACCACTCTTATCTATCTCCAGTTTTGTGTTTGTGTGTATATGGTCAAACATACTCCCTTAAATTTCTTTAGCAGCACCTATCTCTCTCTCTCTCTCTCTCCCTACCTACCACCCTTATCTATCTATCTATCTACTTACCTACTTACCTGCCTACCTACCTACCTACCATCCTTATCTATCTATCTACCTACCTACCTACCATCCTTATCTATCTGTCTGTCTGTCTGTCTGTCTATCTATCTATCATCCATCTATCTATCTATCTATCTATCTATCTATCTATCTATCTATCTATCTATCATCTATCTATCTATCTATATCTATCTATCATCTATCTATCTATCTATCTAATCTACCTACCTACCTACCACCCTTATCTATCATCTATCTATCTATCTATCCATCTATCTATCTATCTATCTATCTATCCATCCATCCATCCCTACCTACCTACCTACCTACCTACCTACCTATCACCCTTATCTATCTATCTATCTATCTATCTATCTATCTATCTATCTATCTATCTATCTATCTATCTATCTATCTATCTATCTATCTATCTATCTATCTATCTATCTAGATGGTGGGGAATCCTTCCATTCCCCACCGTCCAGTCAGAGCTGAAGAAGCTTCTTGGACGAAGAAACGAGCGAAACGTCTTCAAAGAAAAAAGAAAAAGGAAAGTACAGCTGCCTCTTGAAAAAAAGCACATTTGGGTCCTCTTCACCGCCCTCTCCCTCCCCCCACCCCCACTTTTCTTGGTTGGTTCCAGGCTACGAGAGAGACCCCCAAAGCTGCAGCGGACTCAGCGGCAGAAGGCGGTGTGGTGTATGGGTGTGTGGGGAGGGAGGAGGGAGGGAGGTCGCTTTCCCCGCAGCACTCCCGAGGCTCTGCGGCCAAAGCGCGCAGGGGAAAAGGGGAGCAGCAGACGCGCAGCCCGCTTTCCGAGCTGAGTGGGTGGGGAGCCCTTCATCCCGCCAGTCCAGCCCCCCCATCCCAACCTGCTTTGCGAAACGCCCCCTCCCCACATCCCAAAGCTTCTTCTCCTCCTCCCCCCCCGCCCCCACCTCACGGTCAGCCCGCGACCGGCCAGCGATGTGCGCAGGCGCTCGGAGTTTTTCCACCCCTTCGTAGCGCCACGCCGGCCGCCCCAAATGGGCACCTCCGAGCGGGAGGGCGCTCTCCGGTTGGAGGAACCCTTGGCGAGGGTCGGCGAGGGTCGGGCGCCGTGCGGGGCTGCAGCTGAGCGGAGGCGCCGCGGCTACGGAAGGGAGGTCTCCAAGCGCCCAAGCGGGGCTCGCCGCCGCGCCGTTCTTCTTCTCACCTTTCTCGGTTGGGCGAGCCCGGATCCTCGCGGCCCCTCGACCCCGGCCCCGGTCGCCATGGTGACCACGCAGCCCCCGGGCCGCCTGAGGTGTTGCAGCGTCGGCCCCCCGCCGAGTGCGCCCGCCACCTGCGGAGCGAGACTGGAGCGAGCGCCCAGGTGAGCAGCCTCAGGCCGCCCCAAAGCGGCTGACACCCCCGTCTCCTCGGATGGCCGAAGGAGGCGTTGCCGGCTGACCGTCAGCCCCGAGTTTCGCCGTGGAGTCTCGGGAAACCTCTTCTGGAGCCTGGGTTCGCGCAAGAACCCGGTCCGGTAAGGCGCTTTGCCGGCATAGGCAAATAAAGTGGGGGGCAGGTCGGCAGAAATCCTGCTGGGAAGTCAAAATGAGAGGCGGTTTGCATGTTTGGTATGGCTTTGACTTACACCTGACTAGGTGGCTCAGTGGCTATGACACAGAGCTTGTCCATCAGAAAGGACGGCAGTTCGGCGGTTCGAATCCCTAGTACAGGTCTCCTGCGTGAAGCAGGCGGAGGGTTGGACTAGATGACCTCCAAGGTCCCTTCCAACTCTGTTACTGGTTACTGTTATCCTCTGGTCCATCTGCCCAGGATCAGGGGTGTAAGCCAGCAGGTTCTGACAGGTACTGGAGAACCGGTAACGGAAATTTTGAGGAGTTCAGAGAACTGGTAAATACCACCTCTGGCTGGGGAGGGAATGGAGATTTTGCAGTATCCTTCCCCTAGAGTGGGGTGGGAATGGGGATTTTGCAGTATCCTTCCCCTAGAGTGGGGTGGGAATGGGGATTTTGCAGTATCCTTCCCCTAGAGTGGGGTGGGAATGGGGATTTTGCAATATCTTTTCCCCAGAGTGGGGTGGGAATGGGGATTTTGCGGTATACTTCCCCTAGGGTGGGGTGGGAATGGAGATTTTGCAATATCCTTCCCCTAGAGTGGGTGGGAATGGGGATTTTGTAGTATCCTTCCCCTAGAGTGGGGTGGGAATGGAGATTTTGCAATATCCTTCCCTTGGAGTGGGATAGGAATGGGAATTTTGCAGTATCCTTCCCCTGCCATGCCCACCAAGCCACACCATGCCCATCAAGCCACGCCCACAGAACTGGTAGTAAAAAAATTGGATTTCACCACTGCCCAGGATCAGCGTCGGCTTTCCAATCCAGAATCCAAAGATTGACAATTGCAGGGTTATCTTGCCCAGTTTGTTTCCCCTCTAAAAAAAATCTGTTACTCTGTATAAGGCAAGTCTGTAGAGAGTCTCAGTCATCTTCTAGGTCATGGCTGTCCCAAAGATGCTTTTTCAGGAGGCAACTGGACTTTCTTGGTTTTTTTACTTTTGAAGATCTTTTGCTTTTCTTCTAAAAAGTTTCTTCAGCTCTGACTGGATAGTGGGGAATGGAATGATTTATATTCCTTGCAGACAGCTGGTCATTTGCATCCTTTTAGAGGGTCGTTGAAGCCCTTGGAGGTTTATCTGTGTCCTCAGGGTCACCTAAGTGGTGCTCCTGGTTCCTGTGGTCTGCAATTTTTTTCCCTCTGGAAATCCATTCTTACTTCCACGCCATTTGAAGGGTGTTCAACCCATATAAGGCAAATATTTATTAGGAAGAGCTTTCCAATGAGGTGGTTGACTAGTATGAATGGGAGAATTTCGGATGGGTTTCTTCTCCTGGTTTTAATATCAGCGTGTTTTTAATGTTTGATTTAATGCAAGGACACATTTGAAAACATTGATCCATTTTTACCTAGGGGCAACGGGAGCGGTCAAGGTGATGACCTCATTGAAATCTCCTGACAACGTTGGATTTCAGTTGGAACTGGGGGTGATCCACAATCACTGAGGAATTTGCAGTTTGATTTGGGGCCAAAGGCAGATGGAGGCTTGACATAGTTAGACAAGCCAAAACTGGCTTTAGTCATTGAAATGTTTAAGACAAGTTTCAAGGGACAAGTATAAGCTTTGATAAAGTTTTCCCATCGGTTGAGATGTTTGGTGATTAGAGTTTCTGGTGATTAGGGTTTCTTGTAGGTTCTTCTCCTTCTTCCCCAAAGTACTGTATGCAACATGTCAATATTATACAAAATAAAATAGATCTGTTGTTTGAGCCCATGGCAGGCAATTGCAGTAATACATAAAAGGTTTTGGCAGTGGTTTGCTCTCCAAGCTTCTTTCAATTTAGTTTGCGAATGCTTTGAATGTTCTAACCACTGCCAAAATCTAAAACCTGAGCTACAAGTATTTTCTATTATTTCAAACATAAACATTTTTCATGTGCATGCCTGGTTATGTTTGGGGAAGTAGACAGACAGGTAGAATCCATGCCCTGTTTTCTATTGAAAGGACATCATCATCATCATCATCATCATCATCATCATCATCATAGAATAGGTAGAATTAGTGGGACATAATAGTAGAGTCAGTAGGTTTGACTTGCTGTTTTGCTTTTGTAAGAATTGCTTTGCTAAGAATAGGAATTGCTTCTGCCATTTGCTTCTACCAGTGACCTAACTTCAGTTTTTCTGTACAACTCTGTGCCTGGTGGATATCTCAAGAATCGTAGTATGTCATGGTTTGGCAGGGTTACATTGGGCAAGTACTTGATTCTTGACGAGTGTATCTTGATTCTTGAAGAATGTATCTTTTCTTTTATGTCCACCGAGAGTGTATGCACCAAGACAAATTCTTTGTGTGTCCAATCACACTTGGCCAATAAAGAATTCTGTTCTGTTCTGTTCTGTTCTGTTCTGTTCTATTCTATTCTATTCTATTCTACTCTACTCTACTCTACTCTACTCTACTCTACTCTACTCTACTCTACTCTGTTGCTAAACGCTCAGCCCCCTGTTCCTTGCTGCACAGCTAATACAGGGCTACAAGGAAGGCATGGGCCAGGGAGCCAGAATTGGGTACTAATCTGATATATTTGAAGGTATAAAAGGACACCATACCTTCCCCAAGACCTTCCTTACATGTCTCTTTTGTATATGTGTGGAATGGTTTACCCAGCTCTTCTTTGTACAAATTAAAGCTGATATTTTTCCAAGCCTCTTCTTGGGTCTTTCTCTTTAGCATTCTGGTGACCCAAGTACATTTGGAACCTTACACTATGTTCTGTCTGTTCTTCTAGTTGCTTGTTGTTTGTTAAGAATGCAGAAAGAGACACAAGTTCTTATGAGGTTATATTCTCTTAAGATTTCCAGAATTGCCTGTTAAAAATTATTTGAGAAATTTGACTAAATTAGATATAATAGCCTGATATATAGAGTTTTGTATTGTTTGTATTGTTACAAAACTCTAAAGTTTTGTAACAATATCTGTTCATGTCATTCTTCCATGAAGCAGGGCACTAGTTTTGGCTGATCAAATGCCCAAAGCCTGTTATCTAGATTTCTTCTTTTTGAATTAATTCATGCTGCAAAAAAAGCAAAAAAAAAAATGTTGGATTTACAGGAAGCTGAACTAAAACATCCTAGTCCTAGTGGACAACTATTTAAATATGAGCCAGCTGTGTGCTGCAGCTGCCAAAAAAGCCAATAAAATTCTAGGCTGCATAAACAGAGGGATAGAATCAAGATCACATGGAAGTGTTAATACCACTTTATACTGCCTTGGTAAGGCCACATTTGGAATACTGCATCCAGTTTTGGTCGCCACGGTGTAAAACATGCCGAGAAGAGCAACGAAGATGTTTAGGGGAGGACTGGAAGCTAAAACATATGAAGGAACAGTTGCAGGAATTGGGCATGTCTAATTTGATGAAAAGAAGGACTAGGGGAGACATGATAGCAGTGTTACAATATCTCAGAGGGCTGCCTCTCAAGAGGCAGTCAAGCACCTGAGGGCAGGACAAGAAGCAATAGGCGGAAATTAATCAAGGAGAGAAGCAACTTAGAACTAAGGAGAAATTTCCTGACAGTTAGAACAATTAACCAGTGGAACAACTTGCCTCCAGAAGTTGTGAATGCTCCAACACTGGAAGTTTTTAAGAAGATGTTGGATAACCATTTGTCTGAAGTGGTGTAGGGTTTCCTGCCTAAGCAGGGGGTTGGACTAGAAGACCTCCAAGGTCTATTCTATTCTATTCTATTCTATTCTATTCTATTCTATTCTATTCTATTCTATTCTATTCTATTCTATTCTATTCTATTCTATTCTATTCTATTCTATCACGCTCGTCTGTCAATTATACAACGGTGCATCCTCCTTGCTCTATCTGAGAAATAAGCTTACAGGATAGAGAATATGAATTCAGCTCTGTATAAATGCAAAAATATTTGAGGGGTCCCAGATGTCAAAATATGAGAGAGCAAGGTTACAGTGGAATAGAATTGCTTTATTTATTTTATTTGCCTTTAATAAGAATATCAGGGTGATTCTTGAAGCAACTGCATTGATGATGATATACTGAAGTCAATATGAAGTTATTTGCACTATTTTACTGTGATTTTGTAGTAGTTTTGTTAAATGGAATAAAAGATTAGGGTTGTGTCCTGGCATTCTGCAATAAATCCACTTCAGTTGGCTGCAGGGAATGTCTGAGTAAGTCTATTCAGGCTTACTTTGCAGAAATATGTTCCTAGAGTAGTGTGAAAACTGGCTTTCTCTCTTTTTCTTTTTTATCTGCATAGATTTTTCTATTGTAAAAATCTTCCAGCATTTATTAGATTTTATGGAACCAAAGAACTAACAGTTGAATTCTGTTAGAAGCTGTAATCACAATACAACAGAATAATAGTAATAGCACTTAGACTTATATACCACTTCACAGTGCTTTCACAGCCCTCTCTAAGTGGTTTACAGAGTCAGCATATTGCTCTCAACAATCTGGCTCCTCATTTTATCAACCTCGGAAGGATGGAAGGCTGAGTCAACCTTGACCCAGTTGGTCAGGATCGAACTGATTGCAATGGACAGAATAAGCCTGCAATACTGCATTCTAACCACTGGGAGGGAGGGAGGGAGGGAAGGAAGGAAGGAAGGAAGGACCACCAATAATTTGGGTCCTCATTTTACCCACCTTGGAAGGATGGAAGGCTGAGTGAACCTTGAGCCTGATGAGAATAACAGAGTTAGAAGGTTTTCTAGTCCAACCCCCTATTCAAGCAGGAAAGCCTATAACATTTCAGATAAATGATTGCCCAATCTCCTCTTAAAACCTAAAGTGTTGGAGCACCCACAACTTCTGGAGGCAAGTTGTTCCACTGATTAATTATTCTAACTGTCAGGACATTTCTCTTTCATTTTAGGTTGGTTATTTCTTTGATTAATTTCCACCCACTGATTTTTGTCCTGCCTTCTGGTGTTTTGGAGAATAGTTTATTATAATACTGTAATACTACTACCCAATACTAGTATTATACTATTATGAGCCAAGGTGGCGCAGTTGTTAGAGTGTAGTACTGCAGGCTACTTCTGCTGATTACTGGCTGCCTGCAATTTGGCAGTTCAAATCTCAACAGGCTCAAGGTTGACTCAGCCTTCCATCCTTCCGAGGTGGGTAAAATGAGGACCCAGATTGTTTGCTTCCTCCCAAAATGAAAGTTAATACTTAAGTTAATGAGGACTCAAATTGTTGGGGGCAATATACTGACTCTGTAAACCGCTTAGAGAGAGCTGTAAAGCACTGTAAAGCAAATAAGTCTTAAGTGCTATTGCTATTATAATACTATTGATAAATACTACTATTATAATAATATTATTTATCTATAATTCTGTACTTCCAAAAATGATCACTGCTTCTTCCCTTTCTGAGAAACCCCCCTATTTTTTTAGTCTTAATGTCCATTAAAAACTGGACATAGTCAGAAGCCTTCTTTTCAAAAGAAGTAATGTTTGAATTTAACCAACTTGGCTTATTACCATAAAGCTGAAACATATCCTAGAGCTGTGGAAGCGAACCAATGGCACGCGTGCTGGAAGTGGCACGCAGAGCCATCTCTCCGGGCACACGGAGCTGTTGCCTGTTGCTCTTCTGGGTTCCGGCTTGCCAGCCAGCTAGTTTTCATGCGCGTGGGCGCGCTAGAAACTGGAAGAGCAGCCGCCCATTGTACATGCGTGCTCTGGGAAGTTGATCTTCCTGTTTCCAGCACGCGCATTTCGGTCACTTGGTCTTTTAGTTTCAGGCTTGCATGCATCCGTGAAAACCAGCAATGGCAAGAGCAATGGGCGTGCATGCCAAAAGACATAGAGAAGGGATCCCGGAGGTCGCTTCCTAGGGAAGCAGAGCTGTTGGCCAGGATGGGTGGGTCTGCGGCTTCCCTCCCTCCCTGCCCAAGCAGGCTTCTTGTGTGGCCCCAGGCGGTCCAGAGCACCTGGCCGGCTCAGGCGTCCCAGAAGAGCTGGTTGGCGCCCGTGTAGCCCCCCTCCACTTCTGGGAAGGAAGTACGACTGTTTCCCAGCCAGTGTGCTGCCTCCGGCATTCCTTCTGCACAGCCCCACCATCCCAGAAGAGCAGCAGCAGCTGCAGGGGGAAGGGCAGGAGCAACCTGCTGGCTCAGGCGCACGGGGCAGCAGGGTGGAGAGGAAGGGAAACCCTGCCCCACCCATCCTCACCACCACTGCCCCCTCGCCCCCAGTAGCGGTGGCTGTCTCACTGTCAGTTTCAGTTGGGATGCTAGACTAGCCAGAAGGAGAAGCTGCCAGTGGGGAGGCGAGCTACCCCATGGTTGCACCAAACTTTGCTAGCGTGAACAGCCTGCTGCCGCTACTCTTTGCAAAGGCAGCGGTGGCTCCTCCTCCTCCTGCCAGCCTTGCATTCCAAGCACCATCATCACCAGCCAAGGTGATAGCCTCACTCGCAACAAGCCCAAGAAGGCCTTGGAGCTGGCGAAGCAACAGACGGTGGCCCACGACACCGGGAAAGAAAAAGCGCAGCAACACGGAATGGCTTTGCAGGCTGTTCGCCCCAGAAAGGTTGGTGCAGGAATCTTTCCAGGCCCAAAATGGGGTGTGTGTGTGTGCATGCGCAGGAGACATGCACATGCGCGGTGCGGGGCACATGTGCAGGGAGCATGGAGTGTGCGTGGATGTGCAGGCTCCCCATGCATTACATTATGGGTGCCGGTGTGTGTGTGCACTTTTAGCACACAATGACAAAAAGGTTAGCCATCACTGTCCTAGAGTTTGAGAATTGTGTGTGTGAGAGAATATGTCTCCACAATTTCTCTGTGAAGAAAGAAGTTTATCAAAGCTCCCAGCCCTTCCTGTTGTGTGTTGAAAGAAACTGAAATTGTGTACATGTTAACAGAAATTCTTGTGATTGAATTTCTTTCCTAAACTTGTTATCTGTTCCTTCTCAAATCCAGTTCCTTCAATGAAGACTGACTTAACCCTTTTATTGTCAGGCCCACAGATAAATAAGTCTAAGCGTATGAAATTAATTGAGCTAGTTATTGCCCTTATGTGCCACTTTAGTTTCTTTCTTTTTTGTGTGCCTTCAACTAAGTTTTGATTCTTGGAGACTGCCTGGATCACCTGCTGCGGTTTTCTTGGCAAAAGTTTGGAAGTAGTTTGTCATTTTCTAGGTCTAAGAGAGAATGACTGGCTTTATGTTTAAGGTGGACTAGAACTCACAGCCTTCTAGCCTGGTGTCTTAACCAGAAGTGGGTTTCAGCAGGTTCTGACCATTTCTGGAGAACCGGTAGCAGAAATTTTGAGTAGTTCGGAAAACCGGTAATAAAAATTCTGACTGGCCCCACTCCCATTTATTTTCCACTATAAAGTAAACTTTTGATAAACCAGTTTGCACGTATTTCTTATTTCATTGCTCTCAGCAACGTTTCTCTGTGCACTATACTCTGCTGGTTGGTAACACAACAATAATATCCTTAACACACAATGTTTAAAGCAACTCACCAGAAGGGATATTCTTGGAAAGAAATATTATTTGTCAGGTCTGGGATTTCATTTTGCAATGGGACAGTTTCTGTTTTCTTTTTAAAATGTTATTATTAATTTAAAACTGGTAAGACAAGAAGTCTTGTGTCTTCAAAACAGGTCCACTGGCATCTCTAAGTGTTACACTTCAGGAATCCTGAGGGTTTGTTTGGCACTAATTGTGAATGTCTTCTTGGCAAGGTCTTCATGGCAAACCATAATAATACGTTTCATTCTGGTAATGAAATTCTGATTTCCCCCTTCCCCCATTTTGCTGGTTTTTTGAAATATGTTCTTTTCATTCCAATTTTATCATATACTGGTTTTTTTTAAAAAAAAGAAGTATTTTGTCTGCCAGAATTACTATTTACAATGCAAATCCAACGTACCTGCTTATAGTCTTAAATTTTGTTTATATTTATGCCAGTAGGGGTTAGAGACAACTTGGAAGTTTTCTGTGAAATAAATTGATAAGATCTCCAATGTTGAAAGAAATTGAGTGATCATTTCTTTCTTTTTTAAAAAATGTTGTAAATGGGGTATGGTAGATGGGGTCTAGGTATCACTTTGGTAGGAAGGCAGTGGTGAAATCCAAATTTTTTTTACTACGAGTTCTGTGGGCATGGCTTGGTGGGTATGGCAGGGGAAAGATACTGCAAAATCCCCATTCTCTCCCCACTCTGGGACTAGCCAGAGGTGGTATTTGCTGGTTCTCAGAACTACCCAAAATTTCCGCTACCGGTTCTCCAGAACCTGCTGGATTTCACCCCTGTAGGAAGATAACACTGTTCTTTGTACCTCGGCTTACAGCAGGGGTGTCAAACTCAATACCCAGGGACCGGATGCTGCCTGCAGGGTGCTTAGATCTGGCCTGCGGGGTTGCCCTGGAAGCAATGAAGGACCAGCTAACGGTGCCTCTGCCAGCGAAAACAGAGCTTGGGAGGACCACATGCTCCATTTTTGTTGGAAGAGGGTTACAAGAGGCCATCACAGCTGAAAACGGAGCCTTAACGAGTGATGTCAAGCTGGTCATGCCCCCTGCCCACGCCTCCCCCAAGGTCAACACAACCCTGTTGTGGCCCTCAATGAAAGCGAGTTTGACACACTTGGCTTAAAGTTATGCCAGTCACATGACCATGGAAGCATATTTAGACAACGCTGGCTCCCTCAGCTAGGAAATGGGAATGAGCACCACCCACTAGAATTGGACAGGGGAATTGATTATTAACCTTAACAATATATTTCTGAATAATCCCTGAAGTACTTCCCTATTGTAAAATGGGAGCGTTTAAATAAAAATGCTAATGTGTGAATATGAGCATTTACTTTTTACTGGAATTTAAAGTCTTCTGCTCATTTTTAATACTTGGTAGTTTATTTCACGCTACATTCCCAGAAAGTTAATATGAGGTAAAATTCACATTTTATAAACGTAGAAAGATGAAAACAAAATATGCTGAGAGTAATTGTAAAAGATGATGATTAAGGTGAAGATGAAGACGATGTTTTAGGTTAAACAGTTAAAATAAAGATTATTGTGCTAGGATTAATGGTAAAAATGATATGAT
Source organism: Masticophis lateralis (assembly GCA_030761175.1). NCBI lineage: Eukaryota > Metazoa > Chordata > Lepidosauria > Squamata > Colubridae > Masticophis > Masticophis lateralis. The sequence goes on along the minus strand of JAUDYJ010000006.1, from coordinate 81,262,643 downwards.
TATGTTGAGATTAATGATTAAAATTAAGATGATAATGTTGGGATAAACAGCAATGAAGATGATTATATTGGGAGCAACAGCTAAAATATTGTTTAAAGGCTTATAATAATTGTAATTATTTATATTTTTAAAATACATTCATCTAAGTAAAAAGAAAAATGAAATGATATTTGGTTAGGATTTAAAGATTTAAGTAATAGGTTTTTGGGATAATGGCATTGTTAAATAGACAGAATTTAAGGAAATAATTGAGTAAAATATTAAGTTGTGTTAATTGAAAATTAAGATATGTTAGTGATTTGTACCAATTTATGACCAGATCAATGCTTCATTTTGAAAAGATGTATTTTATGTTTATGTTTTAAAAAATATTTTTTTAATAATAATAATAATAAAAAAAATGAAAAAAAAATTTCTGAAGTTGTAGCAAAATGGCTAATCTTCATTATTGTTCATAATAAAAATTCTGGGCCATAGTAAAAAGTGGCTAGAGGAGATAACACAGAAATCAATAAAGGGAGAACCAGAGCAATTCTTACTAGGGATTCCCATAGAAAATTACACAAAGAAAATACAATATTTAACATTATACATACTAACATCAGCCCACATAGTCTATGCACAAAATTGGAAGAAGGAAAACTCACCAACAAAAGAAGATTTAATTAAAAAATTTTTAGAGTGCGCAGAGATGGACAAACTAACAAAAGAACTCAAGGAGAAAGAGGATATAGAATATTATAAAGTGTGGTGTAGATGGTATGAATGGTTGGAGAATAGGAAAAATGAGAAAGAGGAATAAAGGAGAGAGAAAAAACATGTTAAAGATCAAGGTAAAATGTAGACGAAATAAGGGAAGATAGATAACAGTGTGGAGTAAGATAAAGTTAAAATATGTGTAAATAGTAAGAAAGGACCACTTCAAAAGAGCTGTTTAAAAAAAGTGTATGTATATAAATGTGGTATGTTTCTGTCTTGTTTTAATGTGTATACAATAAAAAGCTTTGTTTTTTTTAAAAAAAATCTTCATAATAAAATTGGAATAGGGTTCCTTAGAACTTTTAGACCACGGGTGTCAAACCCGATTGCGTCACGTGACGTATCATGACCCATGGCAACTGTTCAGAAAAGTAAAAAATTATTCTCAATTGTACTTTTAAAACCAGACTCTTATCAGGAAATAAGTTTTTTAATATTAGGAAACAGCACTTCTGCAATTAAAGTTGATTTGGAAGAGAAATTTTTAATAATAATAATATTTTTTTAAAATAATTATATCTTTTCCGCAGCATCCTCCAAAATACATTTTTTCTGTAGATAAAAACATAAGTAGTAAAGAAGAAAGTAAAAGGATATAAAAGGAAAACTTTATAAAGATTTTTATTGCATCTTCATTTTGATTGAAGTTATTCAGTCTTAAAGTAAAGAATGGTTTCAGGTTAATGTCGCCCATGTGCGAAAATAGTAAACTCCAAATATGAATTTTTCTAACAGTTCTGTTTGGTACAAGGCTCAGATATATTTATGAGAATGGTTGTATGCCCTGAAATTCATCCTGTCCTCATTTGAATTAAAAATATTATTAGCTTAACTACTGGAGCCAAGATTGTACAGGCCAAAAAAAAATAATGTAAGTCTTTAAACTTGATAAAAATTGTAATTACCCATTGGTGACTTTTTAATGTGGGCTGTTCCTGGAATGCAGGATACTGAAACCATTTGCAGATCAAAAGTTGTGTGTATTAGGTAGGTCCTAGGACAGTGATGGCTAACCTTTTTGCCATTGCATGCCGGGGGTGGGGGCAGGGGGTCGCACACACACGTGTCCACACCCATAATTCTATGCACCCTGCCCCCACGCATGCACATGCAACCCCCCTGTCCCCCCGACACTCCTGGCACGCAATGGCAAGGTGGGCCCAGTAGGCCCATTTTTCTCTCTCCCCGAGCTCCAGAGCCTGTCTAGGAGCTTGGGGAGGGCAAAAATGGCCTTCCCCATACCCCCAGAGGCCCTCCAGAGGCCATAAAAGGCCTGTTTGCCAACTTCCGGTGGGACCGGAAGGCCCATTTTTTGCTCTTCCCCAGGCTCCAGAGCCTTCCGGTAGGACCAGAAGTTGGCCAGGCTGTTTCTGGCCTCCGGAGGTGTGGGGAAGGCCGTTTTCACCCTCCCCGAGCTCCTAGAAAGGCTCTGGAGCCTGGGGAGAGAGAAAAATGGGCCTTCCACACCATCCCCCTGAGGCCCTTTGGAGGCAGGAAACAGCCTGTTTCCCTACTTCCAGTGGGCCCAGATTTCCCCCAAATTTGATGGGAATTCTTTTTTTAAGAAACAAAAATCCTATGAAATGATATGAGAATAGGGTGAAAAACTGCAGAAGAAATGTTCACCCGACTCCCATGTTTTAATTCCTTACATCATCCTTTCTCATGGTTTCACTCTTTGAATTCGATTCAGAAATGGCAGAAGGGGAAGGAAGATCCAAAGCCTTCATCTTTTCACTCTCAGATGTGAATTCTTGGATTTCCTATCAGTTTAAAAATCGCAAGTAAGAAACTAAGAGTTTCCTTGTAATATTCCAAAATGATTGTCAGTTTACAAGGCCTGCCAGGTTCTATCCAGTTAACTAGTTATTCCTGATACACATGCCCGATGAGAAGCTATTTCAACAGCGCATAATAAACTCTTTTCTAATTGAAAGAAACACATACTTGTGAAAATAATCCAAGAATTCTAGAGATGGTTCCTATATAGCTGTTCACTTCTGGAAATACACGGACAATCCTCCAAACAAACAGATGGGTTTTCTCAGAAAAATGCTTCAGAAATGAATTGCTCCATGTTGAACAGCTCTGAAGTTTTAGTGGGATGAGTTTGAGCCTGTGACTCCTGAGGAAGTGGACAAGGCTGTAGGAGCGATGAGTTCCTCTATTTGTTTGTTGGACCTGTGCCCCTCCTGGCTGGTTTTGGCCAGCAGGGAGGTGACACGAGGCTGGCTCCAGGCTTTAGTTAACGCCTCCTTGAGGGAAGGGGCCATCCCACAACCATTAAAGAAGACGGTTGTAAGACCCCTCCTCAAGAAGCCTTCCCTGGACCCAGCAGAATTAAAGAACTATCGTCCAGTCTCCAACCTACCCTTTGTGGGAAAGGTTGTAAAGAAAGTGGTGGCACTTCAAGGTGTTGATTATTATCTTTAAAGCTCTACATGTCTTAGGGCCAGGGTATCTTTGAGACCGCCTTCTACCGCATAACTCCCAATGACCGCTAAAATCCCACAGAGTTGGTCTCCTCCGGGACCTGTCAGCTAAACAATGCCGGCTGGCAGGCCCGCGGGGGAGGGCCTTCTGCCCCAGCTCTCTGGAACCAGTTACCTCCTGAGGTCCGGACTATCCGCACCCTATTGGCCTTCCAAAAAGCAGTGAAGACCTGGCTTTTCTGGCAGGCCTGGGGCCGTTGATCTCGCTCTTGTAATCCGGCGAGATCTGGCCATGAATGGTGTGAATGAGTTTTAATGTTTTTAATGTTTTAAATTCTTAAATGTTTTTTATAATGATTTTAAAAGCATTGTGAGCCATCCTGAGTCTTCAGAGAGGGGTGGCATACAAATTGAATTAATAATAAATAAATAAATTATTTTTTTCTTTAAGCACAGTTGTGTCGGTTGGTTTGTGCAAACTAAATTACTGATATGTATAGGAAATTCAAAATACTTCTTCCTGGCCAGTGTCACTACGTTGTTGTACTGTTTAGTTTGTCCCAGACATCCACGTTTTAATATTCCAAGAGCAAAACTCTCCAAGCAGAGGAAGAGATTTAAAATAATGGAATGGAAATAATACAGCTGTTGAAATGGAAAGATCACACAATTCATTCCGTAAAAACAAACGAACGAAAGTATTTGGCAACGTTAAGGAATTTAATCTGCTTAATAGGTAGCCGTACACCGTTGTTGATTCTGTATCATAAATCCCTGTATTCAAGTAAAAAGTAAGCACTTGTCAATATCAACCCCGCTACATCAAGCCAGCATTTCACTTAATAGAGTTGCTAAGGAGGCAGAGTCCAGATTCCACTGTTGCTAAGAAAAACCTGCACCAGGGCGGGAGTTTGCTTTGGTAAGATCACAGCTGAATTGAAACAGAGGTGTTTGGCCTTGAAACCTTTCCAAAAGGCCACAGCAACCTTGAAAACATTGGGCAGATCGAAACAACATATTTTAAATTTGTTCTTGTTCTAAATACATTGCACACACTCCCGTTGCTCCAGCCGCATGCCTGACAGAATAGATGGACTCCTTATCTGGTAAAGATAATTTGGTTGTTTGCAGCATTTCTCAACTTTTCTATCCTAGAGAGACCCTTGAAATAATTTTGAAGTTTCGGGGAATCCCTGAGTAAAAATTATTATATCTACAGCTAGCACCGCACACAGCATGGAAAATAATGTTAATTAGTTTATTTTTCAGTCACAATCTCTCGCAGAAATCCATGTGACTGCTGGTGTAACCCTAGGTTCAGCAAAACCCTGGTTGAGAAAGGCTGGATTAGAAAGAGGCTTGTTCATTATATTAGTTTGGAGTGTTCCTCCCCTCCCCTCCTCTCCCTCTCTTCCTCTCCCTCTCTCCACTCCTCTCCTCCTCCCCTCCTCTCTCCCTCTCCTCTCCTCTCTTACTCTCCTTCCCTCTCCTAACTTCCTCTTCCTCTTCTCCTCTCCTCTCCTTTCCTCTCTCGCAGAGTCTCTGCTCTCCCCTCCCTTCGTTCCAAACTAAATTCTTGGAAAAAATTATGTTCACTGAGAGCGTAGCTAACATTCTTAAGGATCTTTATATGGTTTATGAAGGCTTCCTATTTTTCTCTCAGTGTCTATAGTGTTATCCCAAAAAATATCTCCTAGCCTGATCCTCACTTCCAGGTAGTACATCGTGCTAGAAATGTCTGAAATAGAATATATTTGGTATACACAGCATAAGCATTTTATTCCTGCTTATTTTCTACTGCATGCAATATATATACATAGTTATTTCAGAACTGGGCAGTGCATAAATTGAATAAATTAAATATATTCCATTAAAATGTTCAGGTTTGCTTTTTCAGTCTGCTGTTCTAGGCACTGTGCCATACCTTTTTTTTTTTGTACTAGGGTTTCTAGATCAAAAAACTTGATGTTTAATTCCACATCTATCAGGATGCTTATAGGATGATTATAGAAGTCATAATTCTGTTGACGAAAGAAGAAAATTTCACATGTGTGTGTGAACCTTGATGAGGTATGTATGACTTAATGTATACAAAACAGTCATGAATGGGACGACGAAATTATGTCGTCTGTGAGGATCATCTCATTTATTTATTCATTAATTCATTTGTTCATTTGTTTGCTGACTGATCGGTGCATAAAATCACCCTGGGCGATTTATGTAACACAACTTTGGAACATGAGATCAACAGAGGAACAATAACAATAGCCACAATTGAAGGAATGAACGTACCTGACCAAGGAAAGAGCATATTTTTTAGAGCCTTCCAGAAGAGAAGGACAGAAGGGTTGGGGGAACACTAGAAAGGTAGTTAATCATTTTGCCTTACAAATATTCAAACTAAGCCCCCAAAATAAATAAATAAGCAATTAGAGCTTACGGGGAACTCTGCCAAAATTAAGCAATAGCTGCTATATCTGTCTGTCTGTCTGTCTGTCTGTCTGCCTACCTACCTACCTAGCTACCTATCTAAAGGCTGCATTTGATTCTAGCACTGTAAGCAATATTTCAGTTGTCTTTCATGAAAAGCTTTGGATCAAGGTTTTGGATCAAGGTTTTTAATGAACAGCACAGAAAATTTATATTATGCTTGAAGAGATTTAAATAGGACATTGTATTTGTTTGTCTGTTCCTTTTTAAATAGAAGTTCGATCATCACTGGCAGATGTGGCAAATTATTTTAAAACCCCTTAACTTGTTTTTAAGAAGATGTCTATTGGATTTGTTTTTGGAATAGGGTCAAGTAACACCTTCTTTAAGACAAGCAAACGAAATAAAATCGACAATTGACTGAGCTTACCTCAAAGGTGTTTTAGAGTAGAATGTAACATTCATCAAGTGTTTTGCAAAGAAATGTGTACTGGAAATGTGAGTTTCTACATAAAAGATGGTTTTTCTTCCTTTTTTTTCTCAGCTTTTCCATCATGTATGTAAAAGTAGTGGGTACAATGTTTATCAAGAAGAAAGCTTTGAGTTCATGTTCCTTAAGTTTTTAAGAGCAAATTCAAGGTTGCTTTGCAACATCCTTTGTAAATAAATGCACTCACACACACACACACACACACACACACACACACACACACACACATACACACACATACACGGCACCCTGCTATTACTTTTCTGAATGTCCATTCAAGTTAAGAATTTTCATCTTCGCAGTTGCTATAGCAATCTGTTCTCCTCTTTCTACTACATTAAAAATCCATTCAGTGGCCAATATTGAGCGTGGAACAGGGGGGAAAAATTCTTTAAAATAGCTTTAGTGTCTTATAGGCAACAGAAAACAGAACTGGCTTTTATGTTAGGAGTGGTGGGTGGCTGCAGTAACAGCAAACTTTTATTGCAAAAAAAGGTTGTTTAAAAATACTAAAGACAAAAGAAAATGTTTAATAAACCAACTCAGAGGAAAGTTTTGCAAATATATTTCATATAACTTTACGAAATTAAGAATTAATGGGCCAAGTAACATTTTAGGAGTGAAAGAGGCAAGTCCTGTCTTATGTAACTTTATTCAGGGGCCTGAAGGTTCTTTAGCTACCTTTTCCTTAATTTTGAGAAGGATGGAAATGCATTTATTTAGAGATACAATGGATATTTTTTTTCCTATTGTAAACTCTGCATTTAACTCTGATTTCTCAAATTTTGACTGAACTATTCGGAAGTCTTCAGATAATTTCGTCTTGCTCTGGGCACCTGCTTTTCATATATCAGGTTGTAGCAATAATATATATTTAACTGATACCTTTCTCTGTTTATCTTGGTTAAGTATTATTTTGTTGAAAGGCTCATAGTGTATGTGTGGAATTGCAGTATTCCAGAAATAATTTCTCTTTAAAAATATACAGACCTTCTTCAATTAACTGGCATTTGCTACTGGAGAGTTTCAGTCTATTAAAGTTGTCATTATTGAATATCCTTATTATGTTATTAGCAGGGGTGGGCTGCTGGGGGTTCGCAGGGGTTCTGGAGAACCTGTAGCTAATATTCTGTGTAGTTCGGAGAACTGCCAAATCCCACTCCTGGCTGGCCCTGCCCACTCTTTCCTGCCCCTCCCAGAAGTCCCCACGCGGCCTGTTTTGGAAGCAGGTAAGTGCAGGGTGCGCATGGAGGCTTGGGGAGGCTTGGGGAGGACGGAAAATGGGCCTACCAGAAGTTCAGGAAGCTCCAGAGCCTGGGAAGGCCATTTTTGCCCTCCTGGAGGCTCAAAGAAAGCCTTTGGAGCCTGGGGAGGGCAAAAATGCTCCCTCCTGCAGTGGTGCAGGAGGCCGACTAGACCACGCCCACCCAGCAACCGGGCAGAGAACCCCTTGCTAAAATTTTTGAAGCCCACCCCTGGTTATTAGGCTGTTGAATAAGTGATATTGCCAGTTTTGGATGAGTGGGGATTAATGTTGTCCTTTTTCACTTCCGATTGTCATTATTATTTTATAAAATAGTTTTGGTGTCCATTCTGGTTTTTTTCTTGAATATTGCTTTATACGAACTCTCATCTGAGGCTGTTGTGAGCATACAAATAGAAGAGTGACATAATCATATACAGCATTTTCCTCCGAAGTACAGAACGGTATTGTAGGGGCTTGCCGGGAGCACTGCATGGAGTCTGCAGCCATACAACAGATTTGAGTTTAGCCTTTGACTCTTACAGTCCTTTTTTTTTTATTAAAAAGCTTAACATCATAAATGTAGTAATAAGAAACTAATTTATCTCGACAAAAGTGCTACTATAAACTATACTGCAGTTATAAAATAACCTTTTAAAATTATTGTTTCTGCTGGTATCCATAAATTCATGCAAAGCACTTAAAGGTCAGGCATTGCCGGAAAAAATGTCTTTTTTGATTATTAATTAAAGGTTCATAAGAACAAGCACTGGGTTTACTCTCTCTCTTAACAAAAGGAAAAGAGCAGGAAAAAAATGTCTTATTCCCAGAAACAGAGGGCAAAGTCAGAACAGGAAATCAGGAAAAGAATACCAATGCAGTTGGATGGAGAAATAACCTGCATCATTCAAGTCCGGCCGGGTGAAAGCTTGGACAGGTGCTTGCAGAAATGCAAATAATCCTCAATTTATGACCGGCCACTTAGCAACAGTTCAGAGTTACTTAGTTTACGCCCCCAAAAGATACTTCAGACCAGTGGTGGGTTGCTCCTGGTTCTGTCCGGTTCTTGAGAACTGGTAGTAAAAGTGGCAGGAAGCTCCACCCACCTGCCCTGATGTTATATTTGGTGTTCTAAGCAGAAGTGTGTTTGTGAGCAAAGCAAGCGCACATGCGCACTCCCGTTGTGAACCAGTAGTAAAGATAAGTAGAACCCACCCCTGCTTCAGACCTGGATTTGAAGGTCTGATCTACACACACACACACACACACACACACACAGTGATCATGTGCTTGGATCTTGCATGCTCAACAATTGGCCAGCATTTATGACAATTTTCAGCATTTTGTGATCACATGAACGTGATTTATGACCATTTTTTTTGTCGGAAACGAATGTTTACTTCCTGTGTCCAGCAAAAAATGCTCACGTGCAGATGATGGGTTCGCTTAAGAGCCACAGCGCTTGCTTAACCGCCGTGGCATTTATGACTGCCACATTCACAACAACCACGAAATAGGTTGTAAATCGGTCACCGTCTTGTGATGATCTGCTTAATGACCGGCATGACCTTAATTCTAGGCTCAGTTGTTGTAAGTCAAGGACTACCTGTATAGTGAATGAGTGTTACTCCTAGTTTCTTTATGAGCCTGTTCTCATAAAAATACAAAAAAAGAACAGATACTAGGCCATTCTGCTTAGACTGAGCTGGGAATTCACAAAGAAATTCAGTTTTACCACAGCTTTGATGGTCTAAGCCCCTGTGTCCTTCAGTGCTCTATCTTCTGTCCTTGTCAACTTCTAACTGAGCAGATATGACATAAAGCTCCTTAAATTCTTCCTAATATGTAAGCTAGAAACTTGCTTTTTTGCTCTTCATTTAGATGTTAAGCCAAATATATTGAGAGTTTTTATTGGTAGAATTAGCGGTAGCCAAATTTCTGTGTGAAGCTTTCCAAAAATAAACACAATGCTGCAAGGAATGGAAAAATTGGAAGGGGTTATCTTGATTCTAGCAAGATGTTGGCCTGAACTTAGTTTGATAAGGCAGAAACCATGCCCGATGGTAAATTTTGAATAGCAGAGCTAGTTCTCATTGTCCATTGCATAGAAAAGTAGCATTGTGAACTGGTTACACACAGTTTATTCTTCACAGTTTATCCTTCACCTGGATAAGGCAGACGGAATTCCTGTATCCAAAATCTGTACTAATTGAGATACTTGGAATACATTCAAGATTAGCCCTGTGCATAATGCATTACAGCAAAGGTGTCAAACTCGATTTCATTGTGGGTTGTGTTTGGCCTCGGAGAGCCAAGTGGTGATAGTGGCTGGAATGGGCGTGGCGAGGGTGCGCATTTGACAGAGGCTCAAGATGCATTTTTCCCCCTTCTCTTCTTTCCTTCCGCAGTTCTTTACTATAACCATTTTCCTATGTCTTCTACCAGATACTACTGGCAAAGATTTATTACTTATTCTTCATACTCCACTAAACTTTTTATTTCTAAATTTACGCCCCATTGTTTAATAGTAAATTGCTTTTCTAGGCAGAAAAGCTATTTATACTATTGTATTTTTATTATTCAACTAATAATAAAAATACAATAGCATAAATAACATGATAATACAAGATCTAACAGCAGAGGTAAATGTCCAGTATAGTAAATAGAAATGGCTGCCAATTATAGATTGTTGATTGTAGATTAAATGGACTTACAGTATGTAAAATCTGGTGATGAAAAATAGAACTAGCCTTCACATTGAGATTTTAAAATGTAGGATGGGTGTTACAGTTGTGCACGACTCCATATATGCTCCGCTTTATCTCATATGAGTCTTAAAAGTTGAAGCGCCACCTTACCTATGAAGGCCAGCCAGGGCCAATCACTCCTCCTTTCCCCCTCAAATATTGGAACCACACTATCGTGTCATCCCTAGTCCTTTTCACCAGACAAGCCATTCTCAATTCCTGCAATTGTTCTTCATAGGTTTTAGTCTCCAGGTTCTTAATCATCTTTGTCGCTCTTCTCTGCACTCTTTCCGAAGTCTCAACCTCTTCTTTTATTATGTGGTGACCAAAACTAGATATAGTATTCCAGGTATGGTCTTACTAAGGTTATATAGGGTGGTACTTCTTGATTCTATCTTCTGTTTATGGAACAAGGATTGAATTGGCTGCCTACTTCTGGCTAATATTCCTCCAAATAGGAGGAATGATACAATGGAGGTGATTGACCAAGCAACAACAGATCCTACCTCCCCAATTCTTTCCCTACCCTCCCTCCATTCCCTGGTTTTTAATTCTTGCTTTTCATTTATTTATGTTTTAATGTGTACATATACTTTGACTGTAAGCTGCCCAGAGTTACCTTATGGTAAGATGGGCAACCAATAAATTTTATAAATAAAGTTAATTAATTAATTAATTAAATAAGTGATTTTCTACTAGGACTCCAAGATCCCTCTCACAGTTACTGCTTTTGAGCCAGGCACCACCTAATCTGTACTTGTACATTTGGTTTTTCTTGCCTAAGCGTAAAATCTTACTTTTCTCTACATTAAATGGAGCACTATCTTTCTCACCCTCCACCTGAAGTGGTAGCAATTCCCATGATGAGTAGGGTCTGAAGGGTGCTTTTATTCCCCTTTTTAGTCATGCTGAGAGCTACATCGTAAATAGCCAGTTTTTTGCCCTTGTGAGCTGCGTTGATATCATCTGCATATGCTTAACTCATTTCAGCTGAAATCAATAGTATTTAAAATGTTTGGCTGGATGGAAACCATAAATAAATGAGCAATATACATTGGGTTTTTTCATATTATTATGTTGTCTCCTGATTATTACTTACCTGGGTTTTTTCTACCAACCTCAGCGGACTGATAAATAAAATAAACATTTTTTTAAAAAAATAATAATCAACACATACAATTTCAAGATGGCTGTGTGCAGAATCTGCTGGACAGCTCATCAGTAAAATCCAGATATAAGTCACGTATTAGATAGGTATACAGAAAATAATAGAAATAAACATCAGAGATGATCTGCCCTGTTTTTTTAATACCCTCCCTTGTTGAATATTAAACAGCCAAGTTTTAATATTAAGAGGCTGGTAAACTTTAAGTATATATTGTTTAGCGCTAAAAATTTAATAAGTGAAGAATACCATAATTTGTCTCCATTCTCCTTAGAGGTAATAGCAGACTTCTTAAGGGAAATAAATTGATGGAATTTTCTGAGTATGAAGGTGACAGAACTAATGATAACTTCATTGGAAAACATCCTTTCCTGCTTCTCGGGTACCAAGAGAAATGAATTTAGCTACACAAAGAAACTGTTTGGCTGAGTTGTTCTTTTTCTCTTTTTATTTTTAAAAATTCTCGACCCTTTTTGTTTTTCTTCAGCATTTTTCTGTTCTCCAGAACTCATTAGCTGATGAAATAAACTGGGTTTATCGGGGGAAAGAAAAATGGGACTAAGAAGGAAAGGCGATTGAGAAGGAAATGGTGGTGGTTTTTTTTTTCTTCACTCTGATTTTAGCTTCTAAATATTGGTTGCTTATCTGATTGGACCAGTGATGAAATTCAATTTTTTTTTTTACTACCGGTTCTGTGGGCGTGGTGTGGCTTGGTGGGCATGGCAGGGGAAGGATACTGCAAAATCCCCATTCCCTCCCCACTCCTGGGGGAAGGATATTGCAAAATCTCCATTCCTACCCCGCTCTGGGCCCAGCCAGAAGTGGCATTTGCCGGTTCTCTGAAATACTCAAAATTTCCGCTGCCGGTTCCCCAGAACTTGTCAGAATTTCACCTCTGGATTGGACCCTGAAAGGATTTACGTGTTTGATAGGGGTTTTGCAGGTGACAACTTGTCTTATCGTGGCCCGGTTTTTATGTTTCTCTCTGGGTTAGGCAAAGTCTTGAGCCCTGAACCAATGATGTCGATAAATTGAATAATAAATACTTTTTTTTCCCTTTTAATTTTCCTGGCAGGCTTTGGGCGCCATTACTTCAGTGCCGATTAAAGTTCCTCAGGTCAGTTCCTTGCTGAGGTTGGCAGGACAAAGACCAGCAGTGCTACCTCAGGTAGGAAAGTTAATTACTTTGATTTTATTGGCTTTCAAAAAAAAAAAAAGATACAAAAAAGATAAGCTGTAATCAAGGACTATCTGAATTGCTAGTTATAAATACTACTCTGATCACCTCTAATATTAAATCTCTTTCAAGGAAGTTTTTGTTTCTCTTCCCTTCCTTCCTTGTAAATGTTGTTATGATGTACCGTATTTTTCAGAGTATAAGACACACTTCTCCCCCCCCCCCCCAAATAGGGTGGAAATGTTGGTGCGTCTTATATACCGAATACAGCCATTTTTCGCCTCCCCCCCAATATGTCACATTTTTGGCCGTTTTTCACAAAAATGGGACTCACAGAGGGTTTGGGAAGCCTGCAGAGTGCTCCTGGGGGCTGGGGAGGGCAAAAACTATTTTTTCTTGGTTTTTTAATTTTTTTATTTGATTTATATGCCGCCCTTCTCCGGAGACTCAGGGCGGTTTACAATGCGTTAAGCAATAGCCTTCATACTTTTGTATATTTATACAAAGTCAGCTTATTGCCCCCACAAACTGGGTCCTCAATTTACTTACCTTAGAAAGGATGGAAGGCTGAGTCAACCTTGAGCCTGGTGAAATTTGAACTTACAGTAATTGCAGACAGCTGGTGTTAATCACAATGCTTTTAGTCTGGTGAGCTATCCAGGCTCTTCAAAATCTTGGTGCATCTTATAGTCCATATAGAAAAATACGATAATGCAGTAACACTGTGGAAAACTTTCCCCTCTCTGTTATTGGACTAGCCAAGCTATCTGTTGAAGCACTGTCTGGGACTGAATGTTTTTGAGATTAGTCTTCTTCCTTGATGTGAAAAGAGCTACAGGACAAAGGTGATTGCATTTAACAGATTAACAGAGTTGGAAGGGACTTTGTAGGTCATCTAGTCCAACCCCCCACCCAAGCAGGAGATCCTACACCATTTCTGACAGATGGCAGTCCAGTCTCTTTTTGAAAGCCTCCAGTGATGAAGCTCCCACAACTTCTGAAGGCAACTTCTGTTCCACTGGTTGATTGCTCTCACTGTCAGAAGATTTCTCCTTATTTCCAGGTTGAATCTCTCTTTGTTCAGTTTCCATCCATTGTTCCTTGTCTGGAATTTGATGGGCAGTTAGAGCATGGAGTTTGGAAAGGAGTTAATTGCAGTTTGTATAATTTGGCTTATGTGATCATTGTTGCATTGCGTTTACCCTGATTATCAGCCTTTGGGTGACCAAATACAACAATTCCTTCAAGCAGTTTGAGATTTTTTTCCTCCCTTAGACTAACATACGGTAAATGGGCAAGGTCTTTTGCTAAATTACTGTGTGCTAAAATTGCCATATGAATGAAGTTGTATAAGTAAATGACTTTCTATTTCAGTTGATCTATCTTTGCAGTAGAGATTTTTGTCAATTATTCAATTATTATCCATGAATAAAGAGAATCGGGGGAGGGGGGGTGTTTCACATTTAGAAATGCAGGAGTCCTCAAGTTAGAACCACAGTTGGAACCAGAACTTCTGTTTCTAAGCAGGGTGGCTGTTAAGTGAGTTGTGTCCGATTTTATGACATTTTTTGCCACAATCCTGCCGTGATTAAGCAAACCCATCTTCCTCCATTGACTTGTCTTATCGGAAGTCTCCAGGAAAATTTCAAATGGTGATGATACAACCCAGGGATACTGCAATTGTTGTAAATACATCCCAGTTGCCAAGCACCCAAATTTTAATCATGTGACTGTGGCAGTGGTGGGATTCAAAATTTTTTACTACCGGTTCTGTGGGTGTGGCTTGGTGGGCATGGTGTGGCTTGGTGGGCATGGCAGGGGAAGGATACTGTAAAATCTCCATTCCCTCTCAACCCCGGGGATAGGTTACTGCAAAATCCCCATTTCCTCCCGATCAGCTGGGACTTGGGAGGCAGAGAATAGATAGTGGGGCGGGGCCAGTCAGAGGTGGTATTTACCGGTTCTCTGAACTACTCAAAATTTCTACTACCAGTTCTCCAAAACTGGTCAGAACCTGTTGAAAACCTATCTCTGGACTGTGGGGTTGAGAAAGAAATGATTATGCATTTTTTTGTAGAGGAGGACATTCCTTCATCTTTAAGGATAGACTTTACAAATCAAAATTCTGTGTTATTCAATCAGACGGTTAAAATAAGTGTGCAATGATGGGCAACGAAGAGCGATAGGAAGAAGTATGTTAAAAAATGAGCACGGAAAATATGGCAGACCTGCAGGGTGAATGCACTTTTGAAATAGTGAGTAGGAGGAATGAGTGCCAAAGAAGTTAGAACTCTAAAGGATTTTACTGCATGGAATACTAAACTGTAGTTACGTGAATAAGATGGCTTGTGAACTTTGACTGTCTCTTCCCACAGTCTCTTGGGTCTGTCTATCCTCTGTGCAGCCAACCATAATTTTGCGGAAGACTTATTTCATTCAAACTTATTGAGCAGCCGTTTGTTCAGATAGTAAGTGAAAATCACAATCCAGTTGTGGATTTTATGCTTTTTTTTTTTTTAATGAAGAAGAATGTTTCAAAGGACAAGAACGAAGGAGCAAGACTGTAACTTTGCATCACTACTCAATGTACAATTTATTAAAAGAGAGTGGCTGAGATTTACTCTTTTCCTTATGCACTTTTTCAATGAACGCTTCCAAGTTTTCACACAGTGAAACCTCAAAAGATTTCCATTGGGGACGACGATAAAATCATTTCTGGAAATGAAATGTTCATAAGAGTATCAGCTTTCTTTTCTCATAATATTCTGTATTTCAGACTGCCATCTGGTTAAATTTCCTATGCATAAGTATTCAGGAAGCAGAGGGCATAAATTTCATCACATCTACTTGATTCTAGGTAACAATCATTGCTAGCACTGATGACGTTACCCAGTTAGGGTAATGACGTCTACAAGAAAACAAGAAAGTTCAGAGAGCACCAAGGACCCCTCATTTCAACCCTGGGCTACAAATGTTCTCCTTTATTGGTACTAAAGGTAAAGGTTCCCCTCACACATATGTGCTAGTCGTTCTTGACTCTAGAGGGCGGTGCTCATCTCTGTTTCAAAGCCAAAAAGCCAGCGCTGTCCGAAGACGTCTCCATGATCATGTGGCCATGACTCAACGCCAAAGGTGCACGGAACGCTGTTACCGTCCCACCAAAGGTGGACCCTATTTTTCTACTTGCATTTTTTACGTGCTTTCGAACTGCTAGGTTGGCAGAAGCTGGGACAAGTCACGGGAGCTCACCCTATTACACGGCACTAGGGATTCGAACCGCTGAACTGCCGACCTTTTGATCGACAAGCTCAGTGTCTTAGCCACTGAGCCACCGTGTCCCTTTTATTGGTACTACTTGGTTCTATTTTAGAATTGAGTGCATAACCTCCTCTTTATACTTTTATCATCATTTAACATATGTTTGCAGAATATATCGTTGGGGTCCTTTTAAATAAAATCTCTAATCCTTTAATTGTTTATTATATGTAAAAATAAATTATTTTGAAATGGTTTGAAAACAGGTGGAAACTTAAGATGTAGGTAGAATCTGCAGACGAGCTGAATTTTCACAAGGGGGCAGCAAAGACCCAGGGTTAACCTCAGCTACCAGTTTACATATGCAATAGAATTACTGTTATAAGATTTTTGTACAACGCCATGTGAAATTTTATCTTCATATATACATTAATGCAACAATGTCAAAAGTACTGAAATTAGCCTAATTATAGCATTCATTCTGTTTTGCTAATAACATACATTAATGTAGATTGAATTATTTTATTTATCATTAGTAAAGATAATCCTTGAAATACAACAGTTCATTTAGTGACCAAAGTTAAAACAGAATTGAAAAAAATGACTTATAAACCATTTTTCACGCTTATGACCATTGCAGCATCCCCATGGTCAAAAATTCAGACAATTAGCAACTGACTCACATTTATGACGGTTGCAGTGTGCAGGGGTCATATGATCCCCTTTTGCAAGCAAAGTCAATGGGGAAGCCACATTCCCTTAACAACTGTACCATTAATTTAACTACTGCAGGGATTCACTTAACAACTCTGGCAAGAAAGGTCATAAAATGGTGCCAATTTCACTTAACAAACCTCTCACTTAACAACAGAAATTTTGGGCTCTGTTGTCACCTGTAACGGGATTTTGAATTCAGAGGAAAGTCTTATTTTCAGGAAAACAGGGTTCTAGATGATTCACCATTGGCTGAGCTGACTGGAGCCAATTCCAGTTGTTTCAACAGCTGGACAGAGACATTCTTTCTGTAGTATTCTTCCTCTCTATTAAGAAATCAAGACACAAGTATTGCCATATGAGCTGTGTCACATTGTCATACCATGCAGCTAGAGCTGCCGGAATCTGTACTGATGTGTGTGCGAACAGGGCAACCTTTTTGCTTGACTTTGCCTCTTTTCTTCAAGCTGCAATAGCTAAAATCTACTTTTGCATGCTGGAAGGCAACAGCATAGACGGTTATTTTCAGTATCCAATTATTGGGAAACAAACAGTGCCGAGACGAAGTGGATTAAAAGAAACTGAATTGAACTGTGTGGCACGATAAATCATTTGTGTAGGATCTTGAGTATACAGCATATTGTTTACTTAATTACATCCACAGTAAGCATTGTAGTTACCTGCAGACTGTCTTGGTTGGAAAACCTCTTCTTGAATGTGACAGAAGGCTCGTTGGAGCATTCTTAGAATATTATTTTTCTTTACAAAACCATTTTTTTCTCTCTATTTTGGATCGTCTTCTTGTCTGTTAGCTGCTTTAAAGAAATGAAGTGGAAAACTTGACTTTGGTTGATGAATCTCATCACCATTCATAAAATCTTCACCTTGTTATATATAGTCTAAGGATAGCTAGGCTAAATAATATTTCCTACAGCAAACACGCTTATAAAATATTGAACAAACAAAGGTGATGGTTTGGCTTGTCATTTTTCCGTGACACACTGCGCATTCTATTGATGACTTCCTACAATTTCTTCCTATTAGAGGAGGAGATTATTTAGCACAAAGACTGATTACTCTGTGAATTAGCTGCAAAAGATCAGAATGATAACATCCATTTTGTTCTTGGCCTCAACTTGGAACCAAGCTGCGCCTACAATTATTGGAACAATAATTGTAGGTGCAGAATTTTTTTTAAAAAAATCATCTTCACCTTCACGTTCAGGATATTTCTTCATCACGGAGGAAGACTTTCAGACAAAACTTTGAATTGTCTCTCATATGTCTATCTTCTTTACTGACAGATTCACTATTTTTATCAACACATGGGAGATCAGATCCTTGTTATTACCCAGGAAGATGATTAATTAATTTGATTTACAGTAAATCCTACTTGAGTAAGGAATTCAAGATGGTGTACTTAGCGCTCCTTCCTCCAATGTTTCCTACAACGTTGTAGAAAATACGGTGAGTTTCCACGGCTGAGGGCGGATTTAAATTCAGGTGTGTCTGGTCCCAATCCAATAGGGCACCACACTTATCTCTTGCCAGCTTGTGAATGGCACATCCAACATCTGATCTCCCATGTGTTGATAAAAATAGTGAATCTTCCAGAAGGCATTTTGTGTTGTATCCCATTTTCACTACCATTAGAAGCGGCTCTGTGACTTCTCTAGCACACGGGTCACCAATCTTTCCGACTTCAGGGACCACTAAATTCATAATTTTAAATCCCGCGGACCACTAATATGATCTGCCTAATAACAGGCTGGGTGGGCGTGGCTAGGTGGGCATGTGACGGTGGGCGTGGCCAACTTGATGTCACTCACGTCAAGGGGCCCCTCGCCAGCCTCTCCTCTCCTCGCTTCTCCCCTCCCAGCCACTCCTTGCCTCCCCGCCCAGCTCCTTAGGGCCCCAATAGGAAGGAGTTGCTGGAGCTAAGCAGCCACCATGAGAAAAAGTTGGCAAAACAGCTGGCTCAGTTCAAATTGGATCTGGCTGAGAAGGACCTCACTGAGGACTATGAGCATGGGCTTTTCAAGCAGAGGGAAGACCTGCGGGAGTGCAAGGCCAGGTACTGGTGCCTGGAAGCTCAGCGGGCTGAGATGGTCAGCCAGTGCCAGATCATGAAGCAGTCGCACTGGAACAAGGCCCTCTGGCTCTTCACCACTTTCCAGCTTTCTCCCTCCAGCTTTCGCCCAAAGCCCCATACCAGGAGGCTGAAGCAGACCCCGAGTCAGAATTTCTTCCCCCCTCTGAGCCATACAAAACGACCCCGAAGGGGGAGACTCTCTGCAGCAATACAAACGTTCATTGCATGTATCTGGCCCAGGGGCCATAGTTTGAGGACCCCTGATTTAATGCAATATAAAAAATGCAAATAGTTTTTCTGCAGACTACCAAAATTTTCTCGCAAGCCACCAGTGGTCCACGGACCACCAGTTGGTGACCTCTGCTCTAGCACATCTAGTTCATCTGCAGTTAGAACAGGAATTGCACCCCAGATGCTTCGTAGATTAAACTAACTTCTGTCCGCCGATGGGACTGGCTCCTTCAATAAATTTCATTTGCACCTAGATGTTCCTACTGATGAACACTTTTCACAATAGTTTTTGCTACTCATGGCCTACAACCTTGGGTGCTTTTTGAACTGTGAGCCCTCAGCTGCCTAATCATTGCATTCAGGCTCACTGTTGAGACTCCTTCTATCTGCTTTGCTGAAAGGCAGATTTAATAGGCTCCTTGGAGAAATGCAGCTGCCCTTCTAACTCAGAGTTAGGTGAAAGAGTTGGGTACGCTCTGCTATATACAGGTTTTTATAAGGATCAGTGCGATAACCGTAATTGTCTTTTAAGTAAACTTTCCTGGCTATCCAGAATAATTTCTTGTAACTTGTTCCCAGCTAAAAGGCATCAAAATGTGCCGGTGTGTGGAGTACAGCAGCAGATAATGAGTGGCATCAGCTAATCAAGTAACTGATCCCCTTTTTTTGCCTGCTTGTAATATATAATCTATGACGTTAAGGTGGTGGTGCGGTGGTTAGAGGCCAGTATTGCAGGCTACTTCTGCTGACTGCTAGCTGCAGTTCAGCAGATCGAATCTCACCAGGGTCAAGGTTGTCCTTCTGAGATGGGTAAAATGAGGACCCAGATTGTTGGGGGCAATACGCTGACTCTGTAAACCGCTTAGAGAGGGTTGTAAAAGCACTATGAAGAAGTATATAACTCTAAGTGCTAAGGCTATTGCTATTCTCACAACCCACAACACTGCCACAAAACTACGCATCTTTATTCATGAAATCAGCAGAAGCCAAGTTTTTTTACTTTTAACATTTACACCAAAGTTATAACTTCACACGTTTTGAAATGAAAAGAAAATGCTTGTGGGTCAGAACTCCGAAAAGTGGGTGCGGCTTTAGCACTTGGTGAGTGAGTCAGATGTTGACTAGCTTTTCACACGGACAATTTGGAAAAGGTCTTGCGTTTTTGCTCATTTGTTTTAATGTTAGTTGAGGTGGAAAGCAGCAGGTGGAAGGTGGGAAGGAGTGATGTGTTAATTCATTTGTGTACTCCAGATAGTGCTTCTCCGCTGTTGTAGATTCATGATTGCGTAGCTGCGGGCAGAGATATCTACAGAGTAGTTTGGTTAAAAAAAGGTCAAGATGACTGCCAGGAGATTGTGATCAAAATTCTGCCCATGTGTTATAGATGATGCACACACAGACATGCATACACACACACACACACACACACACACACACACACACACACATGGAGGAATTTCACTTGCAACTTGTACTTTTTGAGTTGAATGAGCAAATCTAGAACCTTTAAACCATGATGCTATCTATAGGAACCTCTTCTTTCCTGTAGAGCTTATTGTTTCAGGGTTTGATGTGGAACTTACAGTAGAGAAAGAGTCTATTGTGGCCCACCAGTGGCCAGCAGAGCTGGCAGCAGAGTCGGACAGTGAGGAGGTTGGGGAGGAATGTAGGCCAGTCCTGGTGGCTGGGGAAAGCTCGGACGAGGGGTTCTGCGTTGGAGGCAGAGAAGGAATTAGACAGCAGCGAGGCAGAGGAACAGCTGGAGCCCATTCCCAGAGTGTGCATGTGCAGAGCTGCCAGAAGACGAGAACAACTCAGAAAATGACTTGGGAGTAAAGCCACACCTTGGAGGTGATTGACCCCTCCCATAGGAAATAAAAGAAGAGTGAACAGGGAGTGGGCTTTTGCAGGAAAGAATTCATTCATTCCATGACTCAGAGACTCTGTTCCAAGTTTTGCCTTGCGCTGCAGTTGGAAACAAGTTACGTGGCAGCTTGCCAAATGAGATAAGGTGTGTTGAGAAATATTCCTTTGAAAAACTGTTTGGACAAACCTTGCTGACTGTGAATGAACGTAATTCACAGTCATGTAAATAAACGAGGTTTTGCCAGTAATTCCTGCCTCCTGCTTGTTAAAGGAGCCTAGGTCAGAACAGAGTCTTAAGACAATGAACCCAAACCTTTTGGATGCCACGGACCCGTTCTGTAGAGAGCAGTTTTTCTGCAGACCGGGTGGGGGCGGGGTTTCGTGGTTCCGCATGTGCACAGGTGGCGCTTTGCTTGCTTGCGAGGAACTGTTCTTGGCAGACCGTGGACCAATGCCGGTCAATGGACTGAGGTTTGGGGATACCTGGTCTAAGAGAAAAGGCTTCCTAAACTCTATCCCACTTTGCCTTTGTGAGATGCTGCTTTCATGTTAGCAGAACTGAGAATAATTTGGAAATCTGCATTTCAGCGAACTGTTGAAAAAAAAAATGATTTGAAAAAAAGCCCCAGGTCTACTTTTTTGTTAGATGGCATTGAAATGGCTTCCTCCTGTGGTGTGGTGACCTAAAGATGGAGCTCTTGCCTCATAATCAGGAGGCTGTGAGTTCGATCCTAGGTAGAGGCTGATATTTCTCTGTCTGGACACACTGAGAATATATCTGCTGAAAAAAAATCTCTGCATTGGCAACAGGAAGGGCATCCGGCCAGTAAACACTCAGCTCCATTCAGACTCCACCCCGCAAGGGATTATGGAGTCATTAAAAGAGGATGATTGAAATGGTTTCCTCCGGAGTTATGTAGAAAAGGTTTTTTTTCCCCCTTCTTTCCTGCAGGTTAGGCCAAAGACTCTGATCCCAGACAGCCTCCCAATTTCTCCATGCAGAGATCAACCTTCCAAGCAACCTCCAACGTTTCAGAAGGCAACAGTGGTCAGCATCAAGAACCCAACTCCTGCCCTCCCCACTGCCAATAATACTGTTAGCCATGTACAGACGTCCAGCAACCAATCACAAAGTGTCACAGAGACGGCAGCCATCTCCTCATCCCTGAATAGTGCTGGGGTAGCATATGCCATTATCTCAACATCTCCCAATAATGCAATGCCCATCAACACCAGCACTGCTGTCTCGGTGGTTAATGACAGCATTAAAGTGCAACCACTTCTCATCAGTGCTGACAGCAAGGTAGGTTTCATTAGGCAACTGCAGACATTACAAATGGCTAAAGTTAAGACAATATCAGGGGGGCCGATCTGAGTTTTCTCCTTAGTACAGTGACTGCCCTGATGAATAAAGTAAGAATCTTGTATGTCTCAGTAAATGGGATTCATAACCAAATCTTATCACTTGACCTCACTTGGCAGCCGTGAAGGGATTCATTCATATATCCCAGAACTGGGCCGCATCAGAGGTTAAGGGCTAGCTGGTTTGCAAGCTAAGCAAGACAGCTTTCGCAGAATTGGCATACTCATTACTGGCTTTCAGGTGTGGTATTCAGATGGGGGCCCGAGCATCCAGAAACGTCTTTCATTGCAAACCAATTAAGAGGCCGTAATGGTAATCAGATCAAGATGCAATCAAAGCAAAATTGGCCCTTAAAATTAACAGTAAACAGACGCAAAGAACAGAGCTGGTGTAACTGTTAAGAATCCAAAGAGAATGTCCGTAGCTTCATTTTCAGTGGGGAATGTGACTCCCAACAGAAGAGATATCTCCATCGTATCCAGGGCTCCTTGGGTGGTCTCTTAGATGGAATCCTAGATAATAAGCCCAATCAGGCTTTTCAATGCATACAATAATATAAGTCACCCCCACAAAATAAGCCCCCCCCCCCACCAAAAACAACTACTTACAAGCGTGCACAGCCGGTCCCGCCATTTCCTCTGGTTGCTTGCCGCGCAACCAAAATGAGTTGAGGAGGCGAGGCTGGAGGGGGGAGGGAGGGACATGCCTTCCCCTCCCTGTTCTTCACGCGGGCCGAGTGGCTCAACACGTCCCACCTCAATGGCAACAGCAGCCTGGCTGCTTCCCTTTCCGCCGTCTCTTGGGGTGGCAGGTGGGGTGGGGGAGAAGTGAGACACATGGAGCGAGACATGGCTCCCCTTGCCGTCTCTTCTCCCTTCCCCTCGTTGGGCTCCTACCCCTTGCTTAGCCACCCACCCCAAGGTGGGAGGCAATTTGGGGGGGGGTGGATGGGGCGGACGAGAAGGCAGGCACCACCTGCCTTCTGGAGGCCGAGAGCAGTGGTGAAATCCAAATTTTTTTACTACTGGTTACGTGGGTGTGGTTTGGTGGCTGTGGTGGGGCTTGGTGGGCGTGGCAGGGGAAGGATACTGCAAAGTCTCCATTCCCTCCCCACCGCTGGAGGAAGGATATTGCAAAATCTCCATTCCCACCCCACTCTGGGACCAGCCAGAGGTAGTATTTGCCGGTTCTCTGAACTACTCAAAATTTCCATTACCGATTCTCCAGAACCTGTCAAAACCTGCTGGATTTCACCCCTGCCGAGGAGGCCAAAAACAGGATGCGTGGAGGCCCTGGGAGGCCAAAAAACAGGGCCGTTTTTAGCCTCCAGAGAGGGAGGGAAGGAGACACACACACACACACACACACACACAAACATAAGTCCCTCCCCCCCCAAGGCAGCTACATCCCTTCACTAACCTCCTTTCCATCCCCAGGAGCATAACAAATTGAAGTTTAATTTGTGTGTATTGTTTAATGGACTGCTAAATTGGCCACACCCACCTAGTCACATGACTACCTAGCCACACCCACCCAGTCACATGACCACCCAGCAGATCTGGGCCCCCCAACAGTCTGAGGTACCATGAGGACCCCTGCTGTAGCCCATCTCTGACCTTGAAAAGCTCAACAATTCAAGCCTTGGCAATACTTGGGCGATAACCAGGCAATCCCAGAATTGCAGGCTAGATTGGAAAGCCTAAAAATATCTTCAGAGAAGTCAGTGGCAAACCGCTTTCCTGTTGTTGTCAAAAACAAACAAAGCTTACATAGATGAAATTGTCAGCTCAACTCAAGGGATACTTTTATAGGACGCTGACCTGACATTCAAATCTTATTACAACTTACGAGTTTTTACATGTTGTATTGACAGAGTAGGCCTCGACTTAAAGGCTTTGCAGTTCCCCTAGCCAAGAATTAATAACTTTAATTCTGGCTAGGGAATTCTGTGAGTTGAAGGTTTCACATCTGGAAACTGTCAACATTGGGAAATACCTTCCTTTCCTTTAGCTATGCACATAATGTTTATGTTCACGTCTTATTTTCATCTGTCTCTTGATTTTTCAGGTCATCATCATTCAACCTAAAGTTCAAACTCAGACAGAAAATAAAGTGGAGATAAAGAAACCTGCTGAAGAGTCAACTCAGGGACCTGCTACCAAAAAGAAAAAAGATGAAAATCCAGAGGTAAAAAGACCACTTTATTATTTTGAAAAACATAATACATGTTTGTTGTATACATCTTCATCATCATCAATCTTTATCATCATCATCCACTTCAGGATGAAGGCCTCTTCTGCATGTTTTCAATCTATATGGTCCTGAGCTTTCTTTTGCCAATTGAGCTCACAATACTTGCTGATCTTTTTTAAGTATCCTTCGTGGACGCTTTTGATCAAGTGGGATCCATTTTAAGACTGCGTTGGTTCACCTGCCATTAATTCTTTTTTGCTATGTGACCAGCCCATTTCCATTTCAATTATTTTATTTATTATTATAATACCACTGCAATTATTAAATTTGCGGATGACACAACAGTGGTGGGGCTCATTAATAAGAACAATGAGTCTGCTTATAGAAAGGAAGTACAAGGGCTGACATTGTGGTGTAAAGAAAATAATCTTACACATAACACCAAAAAAACTAAACTTATAATTGACTTCTGGAGGAAGAGAGATGTACATTTACCATTGTACATAAATGGTGAGGAGGTGGAGAGCGTTGGTAGTTTTAAATTTCTGGGCATTTATATTGTGAAGGAGCTCTCATGGACTATGAATGTTAACATGCTTGTGAAGAAGGCACAGAAGAGGCTGTACAGATAGATAAGATGCTGAGATAGATAGATAAATCTATCTCAGCATATACTTCTGTCCTACTATCACAGCACCATTGAGAGCGTCCTGATATACGGCATTCTTGCATGGTATGGGAGCAGCTCTGTAGCGGACAAAAAATCTCGACAGAGAATCATTAAAACTGCCCAGAATATCATTGGGCTCCAGCTACCAGCTGTCCAGCTATTCAACATCTTCGAATCTTGCTGTTTGAGGAACTTGCATAACATTCTCAGAGGCTCTTACCATCCTGCTTACAATCTATTTGGACTGTTGCCTTCTGGCAGAAGATATAGAACAATTAAAACTCAGACCACATGTTTTCTGAATAGATTTTATCCCAAAGCTATAACAATGAACTAAAGGGCCATCATCAGTGAGCTATTGGACAGCATTACTTCGTCTGTTGTGTGAAGCTTTGGGTGGTTTAGGGGTGGGGAATTTGTGGTGGGTGGGAGTGTGGAGATTAATCTGTGTCTTTTGATGTTAAGTGAATTTCATTGTACAGGTATACTGTGTATACACGTACAATGACAATAAAATTATTATTCTCACGTAAAGACTCTTAATAATCAAAATATAAAATAGATCAAAGGTTGAAATAGATATAATCAGATAGTTCTGTTTTATTTACAACTTTTGCTAGTAACAGTTTGATGGAGAATATAACCACAAAATATAGTCAAGGCAAATGTAGTGTGCCTCTTGTCTAGCCATAAAGTTGGGTATTACTTTTTTAAAAATGTTCTCCACTATTTTCCCCACCTTTTTTTTCATCTGAGAAAAACTCTTCTCCTTTCAACCTTCCATCCAGATTACGTTGTTCCTGTACTATGTTAGTCTCTTAATGAAACAATGAGGGTGTCAATTTGTTCTTGCTTCTACAAAGTCCAATGAATAAGTGTGCCAGGAAGAATTCATCAGGAAGCATTCACACCATAACAAGTTAAATAGGCCAATATCCACTTGCTTCGGCTCTACACAGAATGGTTATTGTGAAAATGTAGTACTGTGATAAATATCATAGCCCCTTTCCCATTTTTTCAGGTAGAATCTGTTGAAAATTGATGTTTGCTTGTATTTTGCACAACGTTGAAATGGATAATATAAAGGAAAGTTGTCTTAAGAATTAAACTTCTATATAAACTACTTTCCTCATATCTGCTAGAATAATTTTGATCAGAGGACTGGGGATGGCAGAACTTAATTTTGAATAAATGCCTTTTTTATTCCATGTGAAAAGCTACATTCCTAATATAGCTGAATGGAACTTATATTTGGTTTTAAAATTAGACTATAGCATGTTGGGTTAGGCTACGTAGGTGATTTTGCAAGATGTTGCACAGAGCTGCATTTTAACCAGAGCGTTATCTAAAATTCATCTAACTAAGAGACACAGTTGTTCATTCATTCACTTTCAAAGGCTATGCACCCGCCAAGTGTCTTAAGATGAAATTCCTAGAGTGACAATATTTGAGAGATAATCTTAAAATTATACCCCTAGTTCTTAAAAATATTCATTTTTTTTATAAAGATGGGTTACATGTGAATTGTAAAATGATACTAATTCTAAAAATTCTAAAAAAGTATAGGAAATAGTACAAATCTCTCGCTCCCCCCCCCCCCCCCCCATCATTACTCTGGATGGAATGGGATGGGATGGGATGGGATGGGATGGGATGGGATGGGATGGGATGGGATGGGATGGAATGGAATAGAATAGAATAGAATAGAATAGAATAGAATAGAATAGAATAGAATAGAATAGAATAGAATAGAATAGAATAGAATAGAATAGAATAGTTTATTTGCTCAAGTGTGATTTGACACACAAGGAATTTGTGAGAGCAAAAGCTCTCAGTGTACATATAAAGCAACAGAATAATAATAATCATAATGATGATACCAATAGGATGGGGTATTAAAGAAGATGGGAAGGTTAATAATACTGCTACTGTCATACAACATAGGCAAATATACACAGTCATAAGACAGTACTGTGAGAATTAGGTGTTCAGCAGTGTAATGGCATAAGAAAAAAACTGTCCCTCTGTCTGGCTGTTCTGGCATGCAGTGCCCTATAGCATTGTCCTGAGGATTAGAGTTGAAAGAGTTTATGTCCAAGATGTGAGGGGTCTGTAGATATTTTCTCAACCCTCCTTCTGAGCTGCGCAATATACAGATCTTCTATGGAAGGCAGAGTGGTTGCCATTGAAATAGTGTAATGCCATATTGGCAGCGTCATATGCCAATCTATTTGCTTGGTAGGCAAATAGATTAGACTAGGGTTCTAGATCCATGATGATTTTCTGGTGGGCCAGCACTATCTTTTTTTTTTTGAAAAACGTTTTTATTATTTTTTTAAAACATAAACATAAAATACATCTTTTAAGAATGGAGCACTGATCTGGCCATGAATAGGTATAATCGCTTACCCCTCTTTGTCAAGCTCTTTCCCAAATCTCCACCATTGCATCTTTTAAAGTAAAAATTGAAACAAAAATTTTTCCCACAATTGTAGTATCCTAATCTAAACATTTATCTTTCTATTATATCACCACAAATCTTAATTTCCAAATAACACAACTCAATATTTAATTACAAGTATTACCCTAATACTTGTATAATAATATACCCATAACCTAAGGCCTGTTACATTAAATCTTTAAATCCTAATCTCTTTTAACTAACACCACTTAACACACATTACATTCTTCATTTTACACAGAGTCATTTCATTATTGCAATCTTATCATCTTCATTTTACTATTCATATCAACATAGTCACCTTTATTTTTAATACTAATCCCAACATAGTCATTTTATTAGTACAATTCCAGCTTAAATCATATTTATTTTAACTATTTGTCTCTTGATCATCTCTTTTGGCTATTTTCCAGCATATTCATTTATTGTTTGGCTGTTTCCCAGCATATTCTATAGTTTTTGGCTGTTTCCCAGCATATTTATATTATTTATATTATAATAGCAGATCCATGATGATTTTCTGGTGGGCCAGCACTATCCTTTTGACAGTTTTTATAACTACGGATGTCAGAGCAACTGGCCTGTGGTCATTCAGCTCCTTGATGGAGGATTTCTTGGGAACCGGGATGATAGTAGAGCATTTGGAGCAAGAAGTCACATAATACATCTCGAATAATTTATTTAAAATGCGGGTGACGATGGTCAACACAGGTGTTTAAACAGGCAGGAGTTACTCTGTCTGGGCCTGGTGCTTCTGTGATCTTTTGTCTATGAAATAGACCTCATACACCTTATTCTAAGATCACCAGAGGTGGGGGCCTGAAGAGTTGGAGATAGGTGTAGGAGATTTGGCTACTGCTGGTCCATGTGAGGTGGAGAAGATAGCAATGAATGACAGTGTTCTCCTCTCAAACCTACAGTAGAACACATTCAAGTCATCTACCAGTTGCCAATTCTCTTCAGTAAGGGAGGGAGATCTGTTGCAGCCAATTATATTCTTCAAGCTTCTCCACACATTTGCTGGTTCATTAGCCAGGGTGGATAAAAATCAATTTTAAAAAAAATAAAAATAAAAAAATTAAGATTTTTAAAAAATTTAATCAAATTTTTAAAATCAAATTTATTTTAATAAAATGTTTTTGGAGTAAAAAAATATATCTAAAGATAGTTTTCTACTTAAGATACATTAATCATTTAGTTTGTTCAGCATGAAATGGAGCTTAGTTATGTAGCATGAGACTGCATAATCTGCAACATTGGGACTGTCGGTGAGTCAACAGCAGGTCAGAGGAGGAGCTGCTGCGGGACAGATATGACAGTTGCTCTTTAAAAATTATGATTTAAATCGAGTTGAATTAAATCAAGCCTTTTAACTAGTGATTTCAATCATGATTTAAATCAACTTGGTTTAAATCAAATTCACCCTGCCATTAGCTGAGAACTGTTTTTTCAGCTTTTCGAAGTAGCTTCTCTCTGCTACCCTGATCTCCCTTATTAATACATTCCGGTCTTGATTATACAAAATCCTAGATTCTTTCCTCCTCTTTGGCACAACGTAGCTGCTTGAGCTTAATCGCTGCTTTTGAAAAAGTATTTGGCTTAGGCATTTTTTTTTTCACTGTAAGATTTTTCCACATAGAATATTTTTAGCTTTGCTTCTATTCTATTAAATCTGTTCTACTTCCCGTGACCAAGTTCAAACACTTTTTTTTTAAGAATGATCCTGGGAGCTGACAAGAACGCATCAGTCCCATGATCAGAGCAAAAACAGGCATCCATTCCATGCCCAGCCGTTTTTAGGCAAAGGAAATGTTTAAACAAAAAGTCCTAGATACTAGTGTTCAAATAGATATGAAGTTATCGGCAAAATAGATCTTTAAACTGGTTGTCTAAGAACACAGCCACTTTCCAAATGGAGAAATATCTTGGTGAGTTTGATACCATTCTTAAGAAAGGCCTGTTCTAGAATAAGAGGGATGCAGTGGCTCAGTGGCTAAGACGGTGAGCCTGTCGATCGAAAGGTCGGCAGTTCAGTGTTTCGAATCCCTAGTGCCGCGTAACCGGGTGAGCTCCCGTTACTTGTCCCAGCTTCCTAGCAGTTCGAAAGCACGTAAAAAATGCAAGTAGAAACATAAGGACCACCTTTGGTGGAAAGGTAACAGCGTTCCGTGCACCTTCGGCATTTAGCCATGCCAGCCAAATGACCACAGAGACGTCTTCGGACAGTGCTGGCTCTTCGGCTTTGAAACAAAGATGAGCACCGCCCCCTTACAGTCGAGAACGACTAGCACATATGTGCAAGGGGAACCTTTACCTTTATCTGTCCTAGAATAGGATTTGAGTTATTGGATTTCATGGCAAAATATGGGCTTCTGTTGGAACCTTCACAGACCCTTTTGTTAAAATATCATGACTGGTTGTTTAGATATCTAAAGTCACTACTTGAAAGAACAGCCCACTGAAAAAGTGAACTGCAACTCTCCTGTTTTCTACAGGACTCTAATGTATACAAACTTAGCAGATCTGCTAAATTTTAAGAAAAGACAGTTTGGCTAAGAATCCATTTCATTGAATGAGCTATCAAATAAAGGTGATATATTTATCTGAATATTGACTGTGTTAAGCGCGTGTGTATTTTATTATTGCATTTTCCTTTACCTATTTTATCTTGGAAACAGGCCTTGTATTTTAACCTTTGTTTTTAATTTTTGATATGATTGTAAGACTAATCAATCAATAATCTATATCTGTCTGTCCGGTCTATTCATCTATCCATCTATCAAATCAACAGTTTCACTTTATTTCCTATTTGAAAATAAAAAAGATGTGCAGTGCATGAAGCATTACACAGTTTTTGGCATTTTATTAATAATGCCACTTAACATTCACTCTGAACTTTGTGGAAATTCATTTATTTTTACCCAGGATTTCTTAGAGTGGTATTGAGAGAAAGGTTAGTGTTATCTGTGTATTACAGGAGAGAAGATTCGGAAACTAATTTATCAGTTAGGTTTATAGCAGAAGTCAGATTTTAATGAAGGATCTCCCCTCTTACAAATTATACTCTTTGAGCCAACACACTGATACTAACCTATTACTATTACTAACCTATGCACCCATTACTATTATTGCTATTAATTATTTTGTTACTGGGGTCACTTCAAATGCATAATTTGAAACAATACAATATCTATGCTGTGCCATAAATACAATGTGTATAGATATAATGGAAAGGTATAAGGTGTATAAGGGCCTGTATTAAGTGAATGCCATGGTCATTAAGCAAACCCGTTGCCTGCAATGGGCATTTTTTGTGGAAAGTGGAAGTAAGCCCCGGTTTCTAGCACAAAAGTTGTAAATTGTGGACTTGTGAATATGGAATATAACTGCAGTTATAAATGCAGTAAATGCTGGAAACTGGCAAAGAAGTCATAAATCATGGTTACATGACTGTGGGATACTGCAAACGTGAGCCAGTTGCCAAATGCCCAAAATAGGATCATGTGACTGCAGGGGGTGTAGGTGTCATAATTTCAAAAATTATCAGCCGAGGTGGCGCAGTGGTTAGAGTGCTGTACTGCAGCTACTTCAGCTGACTGCTAGTTCAGCAGATCAGCAGATCAAATCTCACCGGCTCAAGGTTGACTCAGCCTTCCATCCTTCCGAGGTGGGTAAAATGAAGACCCAGATTGTTGGGGGCAGTATGCTATTTATTATACTGTCTTTGGTGTAAGCTGCCCAGAGTCCTTGGAGAGTGGCGGCATAGAAATATGATTAATAAAAAAAATGGGTTGTAAGTAGCTTTTGTGTGGTCCCGTTGTAGCTTTGTTTGTAACCTGTCATAAATTGCGGACTATCTGTGTTGATTGCCCAGTACTGAGTCATACGATATAAGACTTTAAACAAATATAGCCATGTGCCTAACAGCAGCGAGGATTATATTCACACAATACTGGAAAAATGAAGATATACTGTGAGATGAAGAGAGAATCAGGAAGATACTAGATTGTGCAGAAATGGATAGATTCAGTGGTGAGATTCAGCCAGTTCGCACCTATTCGGGAGAACCGGTTGTTAACTTTCTAAGCAGTTCGGAGAACCGGTTGTTGGAAGAAAACTTATTTTGCTTTTTTCCACTTTATAGGGCTAATCCTCTAAGGAAGGCAGGAAGGAAACATTCTGGTGTTGGTTCTAGCCTAATCTTTATTGCCCTGCTTACAGAAACTGCCTCTCTGGTTAACCCTTATTATATTGTAACAGCTAAGGTGAAGCACCCATTGACGTGAGTGACGTTGAGTTGGCCACGCCCACACAGTCACATAACCACCGAGCCACGCCTACCCAGTTGGTCATTAGGCAGAGAACCGGTTATTTGAATCCCATCACTGGATAGATTGACATTGAAAATTAAACAGAAAGAAGATGTAGAATACTGTCAGACGTGGAATCTATTTTACCAATGGTTGGAAAAAAGGGTGGAGATTAAGAATGTAAATTTTTATGGTTAAGCAAATTAAATAGCCAGACAACCCAGTGTTTAATAAGCACTAAGAAATGTATTTGATAGAAAATCAATAAAGAAAAAAAAAAACAAATATAGCCAGGCTAAATTAATGACACAGAGCTCAGGTTAAAACATTCTCTGGATTTGTAGCATAACTAAGCAATTTCCTTTTATTTCCAATCTCTCTTTCTTCCATTTTTTCACTCACATTAAACTATCTGACCTCCAACATTGTATTCTTTGTCAAATTTCATCACGCTATGCTTATCTTAAATGTAAGGAGTCTCTGACCTCACACTAATGTGGGGTGCTGTACAGGGGTGAAATCTAAAATTTGTTACTACCGGTTCTGTGGGTGTGGCTTGGTGGGGGGGGTGTAATGTGACTGGGTGGGCGTGGCCAATTTTTTTTAATACCATTTTTTACATGTAAAACCATGTAAAAAAAATACTTTGAAAAGGCTCTGGTGATCCCAGCTGAGTTGCCTGATCGGCAGGCAACTCAGCTGGAATCGTCAGAACTTGGATCGTCAGAGCCATTTAAAAGGAAAAAAAAGACTGATGATCGTGCGGCTCAGCTGGACATGGGAGGTGGGGGCAAGGATTTTTGCTACCAGTTCTCGGAACTGCCCGCCGCCATCGCTACCTACTCACCTGAGACGGTCCGAACCAGGAGCATTTCACCCCTGGTGCTGTAGCCTAATCCTAATGTTAAAAAATAGGACACCAAAACCCAGTTTTACTTGCTTTCTGTTTATGGATTTGTTGATTTAGCAGGAGTCCTCGTTTTAGTTTTCACATGTTGATACCTGGGATATAAAGTTGAGGTCTGCTTCTTACTTCTTAATTTTTATGGGTGTGCTAAAGAAATAGATATATATTATTGTCTTGGCATTGATAAATAAGCTTTGGGTTAATTTATTTTGTTCCTTGAATAAGCTTTAGTTGATTAACATGCATTTATGCAATTAGTGTAATTGGACCTAACTGTATAATTAGTATAAACGCATGTTAACGACAACGAGAACATATAATTACAACATGATTTTTAGATATATATATGTGTGTGTGTGTGTGTGTCCTTACCAAATTATTCAAAGAGAGATACGCTGCTGATTTCTTAAGGCATTTATTGATATTTTTACTACATCATGAAACAAAAAACTCTTCCATATTTATGCTGGTCTTTTAAAAGAAAAGTTAAAAAGTAGATAAAATAGGTAGGTTCTGCATAACTCCAACTGAATAATGCCATAGAAGAGCAAATAATCCACTATACTTTGCAACATGATACAATGGTTGAAAAAAAAAAACAAATAAGTGTTTATTTATTTAATTTGCATTGTCCCCTAGAGCTGCATTTGACATTTACAGTAGTGGAGTACATTGGATATTTCTGAATCCTATTTTTGTCTCACTAACATGGATGTCATGGAGCTTTAATCTTTTCAACCTTTGTTTTTCCTCAGTAATTTCAAATTTGAGGGAATTAGCGAAATTCTGAAAGTAGTCACAGAGTTGCAAGGGACAATTTGGACCATAGAGTCCAACTCCATTCTCTTTGTGTGAACTAAAACTAAAGCTTCTACACCCCCACCCACAACCAGAAGCTCCTCTCAAAATTGTGGCACCAATTGGCAACAGGGAACCGCAGCAGAGGGGTGAAAGAGCCTCAGGTTCCCGACTCCTGCTCTGGGGCAATAGAAAATCTCTGTGTGATATCTCTTTAATTATTTCCCCATTAGGAATAAAGATTTCTAATTCCTTCTTTGCAGTACTTGTTGGTCTTTGAGAGTGAGGAACATTGTCCATGGGGTCGCAATGGGTCAGACGCAACTTCGCAACTAACAACAAATGTTCTTTATGGGAATAATCAAAAGATACAGAAATAACTTTTTTAATTGCTTTATTTCTTCTCTAGAAAATTGCCTTTATGGTAGCGTTAGGCCTGGTTACGACTGAATACTTGGAAGGTAAGAAGGCTTATCGTGCTAGGAAAAAAATTCTTGTGTTTTTAAAAGCAATGTATTTCAATATAATAACAAGATTATTGTATAAAAGGAGATTGGAAACCTTAATCTGAAGTGTTTTATTGTATTATTGGAGTTAGATCTCAAGGGAAAGAACTTGAAAAATGCAACACAGCTCCTGTTAGCAGCTCTTAAACATGAACCCTACTGAGTCATTATAAGATGAGTAAACTGATTATGCAAGTCATTACCACAAATAACCAACATTTTATAATGAAATCAGATTTCTTTTTGCATCTCTAGAAGTAGGCTATGCAAACATGTTAAAAGGTAACAACTCTGCTATGCATAATTAAAAAGCTTATTAGGATTAAAAATTCAAGATCGCTATCTGGATTTTCCCTCTTTTTCTAAATAAGGTTAGAAATGAACTAAATGTATTGAGTTTTAGTTTTTTCTATTCATGGCCTTTCCCTCCTTCTTTCTGAAACGGACATACCTTTGGAGAAATTGGCCCTAGATTGTGAGCAAAATACATTGCAAGGCTTGCAATATCAATATTAGTATGACCCAAATATTGTGGGCTTCGAAGCTTTTGTGTTGCTAGGAAAATAAATTTCACATTTCTGGGATCAGTCCCCAAAAAAGGAACTTCAGAAATCCAAAGGCCAAGGTAATCAGAATGATTCAGTCAACCAGATGTGAGTAATAGAAGATAAGGTCTAATCAGAAGGTCAGCTAAGTAGCAAAAATCATCTGATTGAATAAATTTCATCTAAATATTTTAGTTTACGTGCAGAAAAATAACCCTTTTGAAATTGATTATAGAAATCCAGAGCAAACGTCAGGAAAGAAAAAGAAGAAGTACCGCCAATCCAGCTTACAGTGGACTCTTGGAAACTGAGGTAACCCAATATTTAAACATTTTCACTTTTGCTTTTATTTCTGGCCTATGCAAGTTTAAAGGTATTATAAGTCGAAGGAAGGTGAGAAAGTCAAGATTGTACCTGGGATCATACGAGTGTTATTTTTTCGATATCCTTGATTTATGACCACAGTTGGGAGCAAAATACCGTTTCCCCGAAAATAAGACCCAACTGGAAAATAAGTCCTAGCATGATTTTTCAGGATGCTCATAATATAAGTCCTACCCCCTAAATAGGCCCCAGTTAAGATTGTCAGCCAGATGGATGCATTTAGTATTGTATTTCCCCCAAAATAAGACCTAACCAGAAAATAAGCCCTAATGCATCTTTTGGAGCAAAAATTAATATAAGACCTGGTCTTATTTTTCGGGAAACACATCAATTGCTAAGGAAGGCGGTTGTTAAATTGGGTTGCTTTGCACTCAATTTTATGATTCTTACAAAATATAAAATTACATAATCTTTAAAAAAGGTTAAAGAATACATTATTCTGTCATAATAATAATTTATTTATTTATTTATTTAATTAATTAATTTTATATACCGCCCTACTCCCGAAGGACTCAGGGCGGTGAACAGCCAAGATGAAATGCATATAATACGAATCTTGAAAGACATTGAGAATACAATACATTTTGGCCCAATAATTTAAAACACTCAATTTAGGACAGATTTAAATCAGTTTAAAAAGGGAAAATTAGGCCAGGCCCGCCTGTTGGAATAAGAATGTTTTAAGGGCACGGCGGAAAGTGCTCAGATCCGGGATCCTCCGTATCTCCGGTGGAAGCTTGTTCCAGATGGTAGGTGCCCCCACAGAGAAAGCTCTCTCCCTGGGGGCCACCAGTCGACACTGTTTGACCGACGGCACCCTGAGAAGCCCCTCTCTATGGGAGCGTACAATAATAATAATAATAATGATGATGATGCAACCCATATCAGCCATTAGCACCAATCAATGATATTTGTGATGCATTTTTTAAAAATAAATTTTTATTATAGTTAAAAACAAAAACAAAAACAAATGCATAATAGTTTTTCTATCACTGTGTAACATCACCAAAATATCCATGTATATATACACCAATAATCAGAAAGTAAAAATAGAAACTATTTACATATTCTTATATACAAATTTACATTTCCAATACTTATTGATTACCATAATTATACTATCATCGATAATTATAATCCAACATTATCCTTTATCTCTCTCAATTGCTAAGCAAGGTGGTTGTTAAATGCTTTGCACCCGATTTTATGATTTTTAACAAAATATGAAATTACATAATCTTTAAAAAAGGGTAAAGAATACATTATTCTTTCAATAAGAATAAGAATGCAACCCATATCAGCCGTTAGTACCAGTCAATGGTATTTGTGATGCATTTTTGAATGTTCAGTTGACTGAGTTTCATGTTTAATGAATAAAGTATATAACAACAACAACAACAACCTTTATTGTCATTGTACATATATACAACGAAATTGATTTAGCCTCTACTGGTGCAATCCATCCAATAACAAAATACAAGACAACATGAGTAATATAGAAAATGGTCCTTATACAAGTAATTAGGGAGAAACCAGTCATATATTTCCATGTATGCATGGAGTGATTGTAGTTTTATTTAGGAGTCTGACAGCCCATGGATAAAAGCTGTTTTTAAACCTGTTTGTCTATCTGGCTATAATTCTGTGTCTTTTGCCTGATGATAAAAGTGAGCAAAGATCTTGACCAGGATGTGAATTGTCCCTAAGTATCTTCTATACTCTGCTGAAACAGCAAGACTTGGCAATGTCATCCAGCAGGGTAACCATTGGTTTCTTGTGCCAAATTAATCACTCTCTGTAGTGCCTTCCTGTCCATGGCTGTTGAACCAGCGTACTATACTATTCTACAGTATGTAAGGATACTTTTTATTGTGGACCGATAGAAAGTGGTCCTCAGCCATCGTTCCACCTGATTTTTCCACAGGACTCTTAAGGAAATGAAGCCTCTGTTGAGCCTTACTAACCACCAGGGTTATTGAAATCAATAAGAATGGAAACAAATGCAAAAGAAAATCATATAACGGGTTAATCCTCCAAGAACTAACACTAATATCAATTGAAAAAATGACAAAAAGATGATAAATATTATTAATGAAATCAATAAGAACGTAGTAAGGATTTTTTAAAAATGCTAACTAATCTGAAGCAGTGGTATTATGGCCAATCAGACACAAGGTTTATCGCTACAATAAAAAAACAACTGATACAAACAAACAAAAAATTAAAAAGAAAATATAGAAGGCATAGAAAAAGAAAAGAAAAGAAGCTATATTAACGATTGTATGTGATTAATTCTATAATATATGTATAATGAGTGTGTGTGTGTGTGTGTATGTGTACTTCCTATCTCACCACAGCAAGTATAAACAATTTTAGTAGCATCACCTCATATTTATAAATTCTTAAGAACCATGTCTTTTCAGTCCTCGTTAGCAAAAGTCCATTAAGGGTTGTTAGAGATAACAACATTATTTATTTTAGACCTGTTCAAATAAACCAGCTTTAACCCTAATCCTTTTACTTTTAACAATATTGATATTTAGCGCCTTAAAATAATATTCTAAAACTTTATTTCTTTTCATTTTCCCCCCATTTTTCCTACTGACAAAAAGCTTCAAAGCTTTTTTTTATAAAAAACAACCTTCTTTTGTAAATCCAACATAGAAAGATTATTATGGGAAGAATTCTTATGATTAATTCCAAAATCTTGTTTCAAATTTACCTGGACCCTTAGTCCAGTTATTATTTTATAAACCCAAAGTTTTAATCATGCTTTTGATGTTTATTCCATAAGAAAAAGTCTTTAAACCTGTATTTAAAAGCTTATTTTTGTGAAGGATTGAAGGAAACTGTCCTTGTGTTTTCACACTTGTCAATCCAAAGATTCCTAATAGCTAAAAAGCAGTTAATAAGCAATTTCCCAAAGTAATTAGTAAAAGAATTATGTGAGCTTAGTCTCCTTTCAAAGGTGCCAACCACAGTTTGAGCGAGATGACTATTCCCTAGTCTCCGAGAGCTCTAATCCCACTGGAGACTGCTGAACATGCTGAAGGAGGTTTTATTTTCCTTGGTAATTTCTGACTCAAAATGTTGACTCTAGTCAGGATTGTAGTTTTCTTCCCTGATCCAGCTCCCTGCAAGACTGGGCATTTTCCAGACCAAAAAGAATTCAATGAATCTTAAATCTGGTTTATGGACTGGACCTGAATATTTCTGACTGATGGTCCGAATTTGTTTTTTGAACCAAAAGCATGGCCAAACATCACCAAGTTTATGTTTTGGTTTTGGTTTTATACTGCTAGTCGAGATCTGAGTTTAACGCCAGCTGGTCTTCATGAGAGCCTTTATGATAGGTGATACTTACCTGCTTGCTTAGGTATGTGGAAACGGGGATGGTTTTGTTTTTCAAAAAAAAAAGTAGAGATTTGGAAATGCATCATTTGCATATTCTGTGCTCACAGGTCTAATACAACATTGGAGAAAGAATTGATGATATTTAAATGTGGAAACAAACTTATTTGCTTATTCCTGTTCTGACCTAGGCTTCCTTAGAAATTAAACAGCACAAACTTAGTCCCACAAAACCTCTTTTATTTATACAACTGTAAATTATTTTCATTTACAGTCTGCAAGGCTTGATAAACAGTCTTTCAGAGGAAGGTTAGCAACACCCACCTCTCTCAGGTGGAACGCTGCCAGAGAGCTAATTTCCAGACGCAGGGCAAGGCCAAACTTGATACAGAGTCACTTGCAAATCTTGAATCGGCCAGATGAACTAATTGCTTCCTGCAAAAGCTCATGTCCAGTTCGCTCTTCTTTTATGTTTTATGGGAGGGGCCAAACATCTCCAAGCGTTACTCCCAAGTCGACCCTGTTTTCTTAATTGTTCTTGCTGTCTGGGAGCTCTGCGCATGCGCACACTGGGAATAGGCTGCTGCTGTTCTTCTGCCTCGCTGATGTCAGACTCCAGAGGCTGCACATAACCAACAGATGGCCTTGACCCACTTTCTGCCTCTGATGCAGACCCCTTGTCCGAGCTTTCCCCAGCCCCCAGGACTGGTCCAAGTTCCTCCCCAACCTCCTCACTGTCCAACTCTGCTGCCAGCTCTGCTGGCCCCCTCTGGGCTACAACAATTCCGTTCTTTAACTTAAAACACTTCCAGTTCAGGAAACTTATCTCAGTACAGTAGGAGCAAATTTGACACAAAGGAAAAGTAATAAGAAGTAGGAAGAAAATTGTTTTGAATTGTTCTTTTTCTCTGAATGAATTATGTCTAAAATTGTGGACGATTTTCAAGGTTATATATATTTATTAAACTTTCTTTGCTAAGAAGCTTTGCTTTGTGTATCATTCTATCACTGGCTTCTAAATTGTATCATTGTTGTTAGTTACAAAGTCATGTCCAACCCATCGTGACCGCATGGACAAAGTTCTTCCAGGCCTTCCTGTCCTCTACCATCCTCTGGAATCCATTTAAGCTCACGCCTGCTGCTTCAATGACTCCATCCAGCCACCTCGTTCTCTGTTGTCCCCTTCTTCTTTTGCCCTCAGTCGTTCCCAGCATTAAGCTCTTTTCCAGTGACTCCTTCCTTCTCATTAGGTGGCCAAAATATTTGAGTTTCATCTTCAGGATCTGGCCTTCTAAAGAGCAGTCAGGGTTGATCTCCTTTAGGACTGACCGGTTTAATCGCCTTGCAGTCCAAGGGACTTGCAGGAGTCTTCTCCAACACCATAGTTCAAAGGCCTCAATTCTTTGGCGCTCAGCCTTTCTTATGATCCAACTTTCACAGCCATACATTGCAACTCGGAAAATCATAGCCTTGACTATACGTACTTTTGTTGGCAGGATGATGTCTCTGCTTTTTAGTATGCTGTCTAGATTTGCCATAGCTTTCCTCCCCAGGAGCAAGCGTCTTTTAATTTCTTGGCTCCAGTCCCCATCTGCAGTGATCTTGGAGCCCAGAAAAATAAAATCTGTCACTACCTCCATTTCTTCCCCATCTATTTGCCAGCAATTGAGAGAGCCAGATGCCATGATCTTAGTTTTCTTATGTTGAGTTTCAAGCCAACTTTTGAGCACTCCTTCTTCACCTGGATCAAGAGGCTCTTTAGTTCCTCTTCACTTTCTGCCATTAGAGTGGTATCAAATGCATATCTGAGGTTATTAATATTATTCCCGGCAATCTTAATTCCAACTTTTGATTCAGCCTTTCTCATGATGCATATAAGTTAAATAGGCAAGGCGACAGTATACAGCCTTGCTGGACTCCTTTCCCAATTTTGAACCAATCAGTGGTTCTGTGTCCAGTTCTCACTGTTGTTTCTTGAACTGCATATAGGTTTCTCAAGAGACAAATAAGATGGGTACTCCCATCTCTTTAAGAACTTGCCACAATTTGTTGTGATCCACATAATCAAAGGCTTTAGCATAGTCAATGAAGCAGAAGTAGATGTTTTTCTGGAACTCCGTAGCTTTCTCCATGATCCAGCATATATTGGCAATTTGATCTCTAGTTCCTCTGCCTCTTCGAAATCCTGCCTGTACTTCTGGTAGTTCTTGATCCACATACTGCTGGAGCCTAGCCCTGGACTGATGGGGTTTTAATAGAATTTTAATTGGGTTTTATTGAATTTTTGTTAATTTTAACCTGGATTTTTGTTTTAATGGTTTGTTTGCTTCGTTTTAATTGTTGTGCACCGCTCTGAGTCCATTGGAGATAGGGCGGCATACAAGTACCATTAAAAGCATAACCTTACCAAACATGGGAAAAGATTTGGGTCCAGAATGTTAAATTTACACAAGCGCAGAATTTGAGGGAAAATTTTTATAAGATGTTTTATAGATGGCATTTAGATCCCAAAAAATTATCATGTATGTATCCAAATGTTCAGCCTAAATGTTGGAGGTGTGATTGTTTGGATGCAACATATTTTCATATTTGGTGGACTTGCAGAAAATTGAAAGCATTTTGGATTAAACTTTGGTGGGTTATGCAGAACATTTTGAAGAAGAAGCTTGAATTTTCTCCTCAGTTTTTTTTGTTGGGGATAGTTAAGGATGGTTCTCCGACCGAAACGAGACTGATCTTATATATGATTACTGCAGCTAGACTACTGATTGGTCAATACTGGAAAAAAGATAGTGTACCTACTATAGAGGAATGGATATTGAAGATGTCTAATTTTGCAGAAATGGCTAAGATTTCTGCATACCTAAAAGACAGGACCCATAAAGCCTTTGCTAAGGAGTGGAAGAAATGGGTAGAGTACATGCAGAATAAATATCAAAGTAAGAAGTTTCAACTAGCATTTGATTCATAATTATATTTATCAATTATTTTATTATATATTTGACTTTATATCTTTATTAAGCTATATATTTATATTAATATTTAGATATACTATAATGTTAAAAATAAGTTTATGATGTATTATCTGAATTCTATATACCTTTTTAAATAATGTTATTAAGATTGAATATTGGGAACTATATTTAATTTTAAATATTTATATGATATTTTATTCTAAAAACTTATGATGCTCAAAATTAGTTTTTTTTTATATATTTGTCATATTTGTCATATTTGTTAGACTGCTATGAGTTCTTATAAATGATTTATGGTTATTATATATTTGAATTAGGGGGTAAAAGATGTTAGAAGTTTAGATTAATTTTTTATTACTTAAGGTTAAATTTGTTATATTCTTTAGCTGGACCTCACCTATTTTTTTTTTGTTGTTTGATGAAGATTGATATATATGATTGGTTAATAATGGAAGTCAGGGGGGAAGGGGGGAGGGATAGGGGGGAAGGAAGGGGGTGGTAGCTGGGGGGGAGTGGGGGGGAAAGGGGTATAAAAATTGTATTGTAAAACTTTTTCAATAAAAAAAAAGCATAACCTTACTAACATGTGCAATGGTGCAATACTTTGAACATTCTTTGGCATTGCCTTTCTTTGGAATTGGAATGTAAACTGACCTTTTCCAATTCTGTGGCCATTGTTGAGTTTTCCAAATTTGCTGGCAAATTGAGTGTAGCACTTTTACTGCATCGTCTTTTAAGATTTTGAATAGCTCAGATGGAATACTGTTTCTTCCACTAGCTTTGTTGTTGCTCAGATTTCCTAAGGCCCATATGACTTCACATTCTAGGATGTCTGGTTCAAGGTCAGTGACCACCCCATTGTAATTATCAGGGACATTAAGCTCGTTCTTGTATAGTTATTCTGTGTAATTTTGCCACCTCTTCTTTTTTTAAAAAAATTTAAAAAATATTTTATTATAACACAATATGGCAAACACATAACATACAACATATAAATATATCCTCTTTTTAAAACAATGTTTCTTGGTGGTCTTCTATCCGTTTTGTATCTTTCCCCCAGTTTCTCTCTTATTATTTCATTTTCTTCATTGTCCCTTTTTCTTTGTTTACATTGCATTTTCTAACACTAATAGCTTTATTTTTATACATTTCTATATATTAATTATATACAAGTTTTTACATGTTTAGATGTTCCCCTGTATTTATTATTTTCTATTTCTAGTCCCAAGCCATTCATACCATTTATTCCAAATTACATAATAGTCTGCCTCTTCCTTTTCTTTAATTTCTTTTGTTAATTTGTCCATCTCGGCACCTTCTAACATTTTTTCTATCACTTCTTCATCTGTTGGAGTATTTTCCTGTTTCCAATTTTTGCCACCTCTTCTTAATCTCTTCTGTCTCTGTTAGGTCCCTGCCATTTTGGTCCTTTATCATGCCCATCTTTCCATGAAACATTCCCTTCATATCATGGATGATATGAATATCATGGAGATATTCGTATCTCCAATTTTCTTGAAGAGATCTCTGGTCCTTCCTATTCTATTGTTTTCTTCTATTTCTTT
This sequence comes from Masticophis lateralis, assembly GCA_030761175.1. Classification (NCBI taxonomy): domain Eukaryota; kingdom Metazoa; phylum Chordata; class Lepidosauria; order Squamata; family Colubridae; genus Masticophis; species Masticophis lateralis. Next base: position 81,220,014 of record JAUDYJ010000006.1, on the reverse strand, counting down.
GCACTGTTCATTTAAGAATGCATTCTTATCTCTTCTAGCTATTCTCTGGAATTCTGCATTCAACTGGGTCTTTCTCTCTTGCCTTTTGCTTTCCTTCTTTCCTCAGCTATTTGCAAAGCTTCCTCAGACAACCATTTTGCTTTCTTGCCTTTTTTTTCTTTGGGATGGTTTTAGTTGCTACCTCTTGTACAATGTTGCGAACCTTCATCCATAGTTCTTCAGGCACTCTGTCTATCAGATCTAATTCCTTAAATCTATTTGTCACCTCTACTGTATATTCATCAGGGATATGATTTAGTTCATACCCGAATGGCCTACTGCTTTTCCCTACTTTCTTCAATTTAAATCTAAATTTTGCAACGAGAAGCTCATGATCTGAGCCATAGTCAGCTCCTGGTCTATACTGACTGTATAGAGCTTCTCCATCTTTGGTTGCAGAGCACATAGTCAATCTGATTTCTGTGTTGACCATCTGGTGATGTCCATGTGTAGAGTTGTCTCTTGGATTGTTGGAAAAGAGTGTTTGCTATGACCATCATATTATCTTGACAGAATTCTATCAGCCTGTGCCCCTGCTTCATTTTGTGCTCCAAGGCCAAACTTGCCTGTTATTCCAGTTATCTTTTGGCTTCCTACTTCAGCATTCCAATCCCACATGATGATAAGGACATCATTTTTGGTGTTCATTCTATAAGGTGCTGTAAGGCTTCATAGAACCGGTCAATTTTGTCCTATTCAGCAGAAGTGGTTGGGGCATAGTCTTGGATTACTGTGATATTGAACGGTTTGCCTTGGATTCGAACTGAGATCATTCTGTCATTTTGGGGATTGTATCCCAGTATTGCTTTTCCTACTCTTTTATTGATTATGAAGGCTACTCCATTTCTTCTGAGGGACTCATGCCCGCAGTAGTATTCCTGATGGTCATCTGAATTAAATTCACCCATTCCTGTCCATTTTAGTTCACTGATTCCTAAGATACCCATGTTCTGTCTTGTCATCTCTTGTTTGACCACGTCCAGCTTGCCTTGATTCATGGATTTTACATTTCAGGTTCCTATGGAGAAAAAATCTTTACAGCATCGGACTTTCCTTTCATCACCAGATGCATCCACAGCTGAGCGTCCTTTCGGCTTTGGCCCAGTCACTTCACTCTTTCTGGCACTACTAGTACTAGCCCTCTGCTCATCCCCAGGAGCATATTGGACACTTTCCGACCTAAGGGGCTCATCTTCTGGCATCATATATTTTTTTCTTTTTGTACTGCCCATGCGGTTTTCATGGCAAAGATACTAGAATGGGTTGCCATTTCCTTCTCCAGTGGATCACGTTTTGTCAGAACTCTCTGCTATGACCAGTCCATCTTGGGTGTCCCTGCATGGCATAGCTCATAGCTTCATTGTGCTATGCAAGCCCCTTTGTCACAACAAGGCAGTAATCCATGAAGGGGATGAATTTATGTGTGTTTAATAAACAGACAAATAAACAGAAGAATAAAGCTGGCCCTATCTGTTATCTTTTTGACTAATTTAAGGCAAAGAAGGAAAGAAACGGGACATAAACATCCCCCTCACTAACCCCCCAGGAGAGAGATCTACAAAACTCCTCATGAGGAAATGCTTTTGGCTTTCAGAAGTGGCTTTAAATAAAACTAGAGTCAGCTCTTTAGCACTTACTCAGTTAGTATCTTTGATTTATTTCTTTATGAGCAATACTGATAAAGAAATACTGACATTCCAGGCATTTTGTGGCCATTTAACTTACAATTTGATCTCGAAGGCAATTCTTAATAGCTAATTGCTTAATTTGAAATTGCTTTTTTTCCTGTTCTTGCTCTATAATTGGAAAAAGTTACTGGACCGGACTGTTAATATCAGTGATCCAACACCCATTCAGAGAGACCTGCGCAAAATGGCAAATTATTTCAGCTGAACATAAAGCATTAATTAATTACACAATTAAGTAAATGAAAGAAGTAAAAGTGTCTCTGCTTCTTTTGTTCCTATATCTCTTCCAAACAAACACCGAGTAAATACATCTGAAAAATAATGTCAAGAAATGATTAGTAAGAGTCTCTGGACCATAAGATGGGCATCAAAAATTTGTAAAATAAGTAATAAATAAAAAGAAAAAAGCAAGAATAAATTAAAAGATTTGCTACTAAAACACTATTGAAGGAGACCTTGAAATTGAAAACATTAACTCTCTTGCTATGATTAATAATACTTTGGCTTGATAAAGTCAAAAGAATTAATAGTTTGGTTAAGCAAAGAATCTAGAAGTATGCCAGTAGCAAAAATGAGGGCAAAAACATTCATAAAGATCTGTAACATATTCGAAGTCTGTTTCTTCAGAATTTCAACATTTGAAAAAGATGAGCTTCTATATCAACTCCACTCCCATTATCCTTTAGCCCTTTTATTTCATCAACCCTTTTATGATGAAGGTAAAATTAGACAGTACCCACTATTAGGAAAATGAAAGGACTACATTATTTAAAAGATTTATACAACGGGGTCATTCCTAAAAACAGGAAACCAATTAAAAGAAACTTATGCTTTTAGATTCATCAGATTTCATTTCAGTTCCTGCAATTAGAACACAAGCAGTGAGGCCATGAATAAATTTAAAGTCAGACTAAATTTGTCAACTAATTGAACAAAAAAGATTTTTAAAAAAGTACAACATTTTATTGAAAGGGAAACGATACAGGAATCTATATACTATTAAAACTCTCATTGTCATGATCTTTAACTGGGCGAAATGATCCACTATAGGGCAACAGTTTTTGAACCAAGGTGCCTCATATGGGCTAACTTAAAGAATGTGTCCAAAATCTGGGACTCTGACTCTTGAGGGAATGAAATTTGGAGATGTTTTCTATCAAAGTATCTCTGGGGAAGTACCAGAATGGGCAAGATGGTAAACATAATGTCATGGTACTAGTCCCATCCCTTTTGTGTATGGACTATTTTGTCTCTTCATCAGTTTTCATCCTGTTTTGCCCCAGCTACAGACCCCAAAGAACACAGCACACACACAGTTTGTACAAAACTTAATTTATTAAAATAACTCAGTCTTTTCAAAACAAAGGCTGTTAATAAACTTTCTTAACAGCCTACAAGAAACCAAAGATACAGTAATCACAATCTTACTAAGGTTGGCAGAAAGCCCAGAAGCAATTTGCAGAGAATCCAGACGCGAAGTAGAGTGAACTAAAGTTGTTCCCTACAAATTGCTTCAGTTGGCGTTCCTCCTTAAATAGGCTAAGGGAATGGCCAATTAGCCCCAAGCCTTACCCTCGAGGAGACCTCCTCCTGAGGAGCCACTCCTGCCTTTTGGCAGCTCTGCGCACCTGTGCATCGAGAAGAGGCTCCTCCTTTTTGTCCTCTTCACTTAAAGGAGCTTCTGGAGGTTCTGAAGGCCCTGCCTCTGGCACCACATCTTCTCCAGCCTCCTCATTGTCCAACTCGAGTGCCAGCTGCACAGGCTGCTGGCACAGCACCACACCAGCCTCCTCGCTGTCAGAGTCAGTTAGAATCTGCACAGGCCGTTGATGGACCACAACACATCCTGTGGATATTGATATTCTCAAGTGAAGGTCCTATAGCACAGGTGTCAAACACGCCACCTCATGTTGCCATCACGTGATGTATCGTGATGTTTTCCCCTTTATGGAGCTGGGATGGGTGTGGCCTGCATGTGGCGCATTCAGCCCACAGACCGCCACTTTGACTCCCCTGTCCTACAGCATCTCCTTATCTCAAGGAGAATAGATCCCCTGAGGGGCCATGAAATTTCATTCCCCAAAAAAATTTGACCCATTTACTGTCACTGCACAACCACAACAGAGGAATATTGCTCACACATTGATTCAAACTAATCAACTAAAGCTAAAAAGAATACAATAAAACTGCAAACATTCATGGTTTTTCTACAAATGTACACATACTAACATACTATGCATTTAAATTTTGGGTTAAATTCTTTTAGAAGAAAACTCTACTTGGATTTTTCAGAAATAGATGCAAGAGCTGCCGTTCATATAAATATGTGAACTTTTTTTTCTTTTTCAGCGGAAACGCCTTGCATCGAATTATTTGAACAATCCTTTTTTCCTCTCCACAAGAGGTAAGCTCTTCAAGTTATTGATTGGAAGATCAGCACTCCAAACACATGAATAAAATAGTTCTTGTAAATTCTAGTCTCTTCTGCTTGTAACCCATGTGCTGTTAGATTTCAGAGAGATCGAAATCTGGCAGAAACTACAAACTTGGAACAAGAGAAAATAGATTTGAATGCTTTTACGAAATTTTACTTGGGAATATAGCTGCGTTGCTGTACATCTAAAACTTGATCCCTAAATGTGTAAAATTATATTATAGCAAAAGTTAGTGATCTTACAAATGTTTTTGGAAAAACTGGTAGTACTTGTTTTATTCTAATAACATTGTTTAAATAAGTATCGTAATTTCTTGTTAGGATGTTTGTATTGCAGACATCATCATACCATTAGTAATACTAGCAGTACGGTAATTGTACTAGAAATTGTAATTTTTATTTCTAGTAGAAAGTTATGAAATTTTTTAGCAAGAGAAAAAAAGGACAAACTCTCAAAATTTAGAAAGAAAACAGAACCCTAGCACAGGTAATCCTTGCTTAGTGATCACAATTGGGATGATCAACTTGGTTATTAAGCAAAGTGGTCACTAAGTGATCCAAAAACTGTGCTTACAATTTAACTTTGCTTACCTGTGAAAGTCATAAATATGAGGATTGGTCACAAAATTTATTTTTTCCATCAGTATCCTAACTTCGAACTGTTGCTAAATGAGGCAGTTGCTAAACTCTGTACTCAAGACTGTATCACAGATAAAACGCACAGTTGTTTTTGTTACCATCAAATCTTCAATTTTTTGTTGTTACCTTCAGTTTTGGAACATTGATATCATTCAAGTGAAACTAATCTTGTGCCTAACATGGACAAATGCTTCCAGGATGTGGTGCTTTTTCCTCTGGTATTTCAGGGGATTTTATATATCTTATTTTATATATTGTCACATTTCTCATTTCTTCTACTAATTTTTTTGAGGAAAGACATTGATCTCTGAGCTTGATGGTGCAGTGCTTAGAATGCAGTACTGCAGGCTAATTCTGCCCACTACCAGCAGTTCGAATCTCACCAGGCTCAAGGTTTGACTCAGCCTTCCATCCTTCCGAAGTGGGCAAAATGAGGACCCAGATTGTTGGGGGCAATAGGCTGACTTTGTAAACTGCTTAGAGAGGGCTGTAAAGCACTGTGAAGCGGTATATAAGTCTAAGTGCTATTGCTATCTTTCATAATCCTAGCTGATCAACCTGTACCTGTTATTTTTATGGATGCTCACTGAGTATAATTGCCATGGTTCCAAAACAGGAATCGTACAAAAATGGGGAATATATTGAGATTGTATATCAGTTTTTTTCCACACTGACTGAGGAATTCTGGAAGTTGAAGTCCACACATCTTAAAGTTGTTAAATTGGCTAAAAACACTGTTATGGTTGGAAAAATGTAAATCGAAGAAAATGCAGGTCGAGTTGATTAGCTGCCACCCACTAAGCTGCAAATCTAACCTCACTTCTACTAACCTGTGTTTGCCCTTCCTCACCATGCCAGCCAATGAGGATCCATGTTGGAAGGTACGTTTTTGTCCGTTACTACAGACTGTTTCAATCATAGCATGTTTCCCTGCGAAGAGTAATTTATATGTGAGTCCTGCAAAATACTTTCCTTACTGCCATGATCCACACCTTCCATTGACTCAAGAGCCACCTGGCCTTTTCACAGCATCATGAGCTGGGAAAAGCTTCAAAGAATGGACAGGACATTATATTGGATTCCTCCTCTTCCTCCTCTGGGGAATTCTGGGAGTTGAAGTTCACGCATCTTAAAGTTGCCAAAATGGAGAAACACTGTTATAGATCTTAGATTTGCCAGAATCTAGTCACTATTCCAGCATAGATGGTTAAGGGCAACGTCTGAAGCTGGATGGCGAAAGGTTGTGATATCGTTTATCAGGAAGACAGAGGTGTCACTTCAGTATCATTTGAATTTTCCATGTAACTGATGGTTTAGTATGAATCACGATTTGCCTAAATCTTAAATCCTAAATCTAAATCTAAAACAAAACAGTAAATACATGAAATCATTTCTATAATAAAAACGTTATGTTTATCTTTCTATAAAAGCCAAAAGCCAAATTAGTAAGTCACATTTATTTTGAACTGCAAAATATATGAATTCAAAAGTGAATACACTTTTAATTCTCCTAATAGTAATTAACATTGCCAGTAGATTAGCAAAGCAATTTAATTTGACACATTATTTTGAGATACTGGGGTTATTTTTTCAGCATTTATATTTCAGGCTTCAATCTCCAAAAAGCTCCCTTAGTGGCTTGCAAAGATAAATAAGAAGGCATTTGCTATTCCCAGCCTTACAATTACACTTTTCTTCTGATATTTTGTTGTAAGTGTATCTATGAAATAGGAGTTTAATTCAGTTTGGTTGGCCTTGAAGCTTCAGTCCTTTTCCCAGGATGACTATTAGAAGAAGAAGAAAGATCAACACTGTCCATTATCTTTATGCACATACAAGACTCTGAATAATTTGATGTTGCTTGCAGACTTTTGTATCTTCTCCTGCTTGATTTGGGCACGTAGGTTTTTAACCGTATTTTTAAATTATATATTTAAAATACTGCAATTGCCCAGCGTCTTTTCAGAATCAGGCAGCCTTGAAAAATCCAGTAAATAAATAAATAAATAATTTAATCAAACTGTAATACTGCAGACTTTCCATTCTGAAATGGTTTTTTCAGTTCCTTTATCCTTCTGAGAAGCAAAGATAGATGATTATCTTTAAAAAAAAGAAAAAAGAAAGAAAATCCTTTAAGGTTCTTGTTTTGAGATTAATACTGTCTTCTCTACGTATTAGGACAATGCAACAGAAGCAATTCTAGTTTTGATTAATTTCATCACAATTCCAAGTGCCTAATTTCCATCTTTCACAGCTGTTCTGTGTGTGCTAAATTGTCATTTTCATTGCATTGTCAATCAGGGCCACCAGATTTCTTCCTTGATTAAAGCATCTGAGGAATATAGGCATTTGCAGAGTATGTTGTCATGGACAAAGCACACTTCTTTGAACCATTAAAGCAGCTATGTTACTGGGAACCTTCAATGTACAGGTAGTCCTCGACTTATGACCACAATTGACATTCCTTCCCCCCCCCCCCAAATTCTGTCGTTAAGTTTTGCCCCATTTTACTAACTTCCTTGTCGCAGTTGTTAAGTGAATCTGGCTTCCCCATTGACTTCGTTGGTCAAAAGGTTGCAAAGGGCAATCACGTGACCTTGGCACACTCAAAAAGTCATAAATATGAACCAGTCGCTAAATGAACTGTTGTATGTTGAGGACTACCTGTAGTGGCTTTCACTCCCTGTTCCTCAGAATGATGAACACCTGCCTCAAGACATTCATATTCAGTTGCAAGGCATAGTAATAATTAGGTAGTGATCTTTGATGTAATCCTAGGAGGAAAGCTTGTGAATAAATACGTACTAATAAAAGAGAGTATTTGTAGCTCAGGGTTGACATGAGGGGTCCTTGGTCAGGGGTGAAATCCACTTACTTTCGCTACCGGTTCGCAAATGTGAGCGTACGTGCCTCCTCCACGCATGCGCAGAGCCTTTTGCGCATGCGTGGAGGGTCAAAAATGGATGTGATGGCGGGTGGGCAGAGCCTCCTGCCCTCGGCGCTACCAGTTCACCCGAGCCAGATAGAACCAGCTGCATTTCCCCACTGTCCTTGGTGCTCTCTGAGTTGGTTTGTTTTCTTACAGATGTTTCACTACCCAAACTAGGTAACATCATGAATGTTAGCAAAAACATCTGCAAAGAAACAACCCAGCTCAGAGAGCACCAAGGACCCCTCATGAATAAACAAGTGTGCTAGTGAAATGTCGAGGGATATGATAGTCTACTGATGCTTGTTTAGTAAAATGCAGGCCCAAAAAAATCCTATTTCTGCTTCTGAGGAACTGCTTCAACTTTACCCTTGCCATCTTTCAGAATGAGGTCAGCCATGAGGAATACTGTTCAGCATGCAAGCATGGTGCCAACTTACAACCTTGTGGAACATGCTCCAGGGCCTATCACCTCAGCTGCTTGGATCCTCCCTTGAAGACCGTTCCTAAAGGAGTATGGGTCTGTCCCAAGTGCCAAGAAAAGGTGAGCTATTTGGCACTGCAGGTACTAAACAAAGGATCTCTTGAGAGGTGAACTCTGTTTAATTTTGATAAGATAAACTTGTATGATAGATTCATCTTTTCCACAAAAACTTTCTTTCTCATTTGAAGATAAATTATGACCTCAGTAGCCATGCTCTCTTTATAAGATTCCTAATCAGCTGGGGACGCAGTGGCTCAGTGACTAAGACGCTGAGCTCGTCGATCGAAAGGTCGGCAGTTCAGTGGTTCGAATCCCTAGTGCCACGTAATAGGGTGAGCTCCCGTTCCTTGTCCCAACCTAGCAGTTCAAAAGCACGTAAAAAAATGCAAGTAGAAAGATAGGGACCACCTTTGGTGGGAAGGTAACAGCGTTCCGTGCGCCTTTGGTGTTTAGTCATGCCAGCCACATGACCACGGAGGCGTCTTTGGGCAGCGCTGGCTCTTCGGCTTTGAAATGGAGATGAGCACTGCCCCCTAGAGTCAGGAACGACTAGCACATATGTGCGAGAAGAACCTTTACCTTTAATCAGCTGGTGAAGAAGTAACCAATGTTTCATATCTCCAGTTGAAACAGAATATTTGGAGTTGAAACAAGTATTTGGAGCAGAAAACAGAGCCGTTTAGCCACCAGACTGCCAATATGATCAGAAAATCCCATTCCAAAAGGCAAAAGGCAGCTGTTACTTGCTTGAAACAATAAAGTCAGCCTCAAAAACGGGATGTTTCCACTTGGAACCAATGAAGATTTAAAACGTTTTGCATGCTATAATTTTCAAAAATATTTTCCATATCTTGTTCATTCTGTCAACTATTGTGCAAAATAAATAATCGTTATTCCACTTTCTATGGATGGGCATAAACATTTATTTCTGAAGGATTCCTGCTTTTTCTTTAATGAAATAGATCCTATTTTTAGGATTTATGTACTCTAGAATTATTGTCATGTAAAAAACAAGTAGCGTGTGTTAGAAAAGCTGATAATATCTCTTCCTCCAAAAAATTCTAGATTGCTCTTCTGTAAGAAAACATCTGTATTATATCAATTTGCATAGCCTGGTACTTACCAAATCCTTTTCAAATGCATATCAAAAGGCACTTCAATTGCATCATTATATCTACTGTCTTGATTTTTTGGACGAATCTTCCCATGGTTATTTCAGATATGATTATTAAATAATAATCTCACACTCTGTCAAGAGATGGGCAGTTCCAAAATAGAATAAATAAATCAAAACAGCCCTGCAAAATATTTGCCATGATCAAAACAGTGAAAAAAAGAATAATCTCCCTCATTCATTTGCTTATTTAATATATTGGTAGATTATTTTAAAGTGTAGAGCAAAATCGAAAATTATGTATTTGAGTTTAAAAATGGAAAAAAATAATAAAAATACAGCATTCCTGCAGAGAAATCTTAGATCTTAAAATACCTTAAATACCAGGAAGTTAAAAGATATAATTGTGAATCTCTCACCAATTTTAAGACACGGGATATCTCCAAGTGGAGTAGTATTATGTATATATTGTACTAAATTTAGGTCTTTGGTTATTCGGGTCTTCTCCCGCGTAAAATTGGAAGTGTCTTGGCGACGTTTCGATGAAGTCTCATTCGTCATCTTCAGGCTGGTGTTTTCGGCTTCGTGCTTCCAGCCGAGAACACCAGCCTGAAGATGACGAATGAGACTTCATCGAAACATCGCCAAGACACTTCCAATTTTACACGGGAGAAGACCCGAATAACCAAAGACCTACATACAAACACCCGCGAAAACCTCAGAAAACAGATATTGTACTATATTCAATATACAAATATAAATTTACTAAATAAATAAATAATAAATATTCTCTTTTACCTTCCTTGAATTATAGAAATTTAAGTTTTCCTCATGGAGAATTCAGGTACTCCTCCACTTACAACCGATTGCTTAGTGACCATTCAAAGTTCCAATGGCCCTGATCCAGATTTGAAGTTCCAACAGTTTCCCACTCTATGGTCACATGACCACATTTCGGGCATTCTGCAGCTGAGCTGCATTTATCGCCATTTGCAACATCCTGCAACATCATATGACTATGTTTTGTGACAATTTTGCCAAAAATCAGCATTGCTTCCATTTTGGGACAAAATCACACCCATAGTAAACCATTGGTTCTCCTAACAACTGTGCTGTTCGCTTTAACAACTGCCACAAAAGGTCGTAAAATTGGGTTGGTCACATGACATAACTCGGGGACTACCTGTGTAGGAAATAAAATTTGCAGGAGAGATTCCAGCTATTTTTTATGCTCTCAGCTTCTCACAGGGATATCTGAGGGGACGTTATCATGCCTAGATTTGTTGAAGCAAATTTTCTCTTGAGAGAAGACAAAATGTATCTTTTGTAGTGGTTATGACAACGACAAAGTATGACACACTCAGTGTCTTTATGCAGTTTGGGCCCTGCATATATGGTGGCTGGCAACCAGTTTGAGTGGCTCGGGGAGATATTTGCTAGATGGATAAAACAGAGGATATTTTCCTATTCTCCATAGTAAAGGAGGAAAAGGGAGTTTTTACATTTTTTTCTACATGATCTCCCATGAATTCTTATTTTGCAAGCCACTGGAGCCAGTTTTGTGTAACTGTTGGGTATTTCTGTTATGATCAACTTTTGATTAAGAAAACTTGGGGGGGGGGGGAGGAGATGATGAGGTGCTCACAAATACTGTGTCCTAGCTGTGTCCTTGAATTGCTGAAAGCTGTTATTATCTGAAACCTGTAGGTGTTAAGGAAAGATGACAATGTCTCCTGGTCTGGAACTCTGGCTGTGGTGCAATCATACGTTACTCATAAAACAGGTATGTGCTGAAGTGATTGATTATTAGATAGTGTTTCTCAAATGTCAGCAGCTTGAAAATTGAAGTCACCCCAGGGGTGGATTGCAAGCTTCTCCGAAGGCATGTGCCCATCTAAATGTAACAGGAATTGTCAGACCAGAAGTTTTATCCAACAGCTGTTCTTAACACAATTTACACTGGAGACAAAACTATTTGGAGAGAGACAGACAAGACAGTGGATGAATTCAGATGTCTTCCTAACTTATTTATTTGAAAACATTTTTTTTTTGCTCATTTTTACCTTAATTCTCACGTCTTTTGCACTTTGTAGACTTCTTTAGATGCTGTCCTTATTCAATTCAATTCAATTCAATTCAATTCAATTCAAATCTTCATTGTCAGTGCACAACATATGTACAATGAGATTGGTTGAGTTTCCTCAGTGCCCAACACAATACAACTCACAGTGAAGATAGAAAATCCCTAACCCAATAAATAATATTAACAAAACACTCAGTCCTATTGCACCAGCCTTGCAGTCCATCATACTACATAGTTATGATGTTATTTCTCATTCAGGAGTCTGACAGCCCACAGATAAAAACTGTTCTTCAGCCTGTTTGTGCGGCTGGCTATACTTCTATATCTCCTTCCCGGTGGTAGGAATCCTAAAAAGTGACCGCATATACATGTATATAGATCAATCGGTCAGTGGCCTGAAATTGGGAAATCTAACAGTGTCTTGATTATATAGACTCTTATATATCGGGAATATATTGTCTGGATCATTTCTGCATGCAAAGGGAGCACTGGATTGAGATCTGAAATTTTTCTTGTTCCTATCCTATTGTTAGACTTCCAGCCATATTGAAAAGCTGAGCAAATTGACACAAATAAAATGTTAAAAACATTATGATATTTATGCAGTTACGTCTAGATTATATTAAAGTAATCAAAATATCTTTACAATCCCCAAGGCAGGTCACAACATTTGAGCACCCCTCATGCTTGGAAATTGAAAGTTCAAAAATTTGACACGACTTAAATAGTAATTCGCTTCCAGCCATATTGAAAAGCTGAGCTGATTGACACCATATAGTAATTAGCTAAGCTTCTTTACTTGTGGAAATAGAACCATTTCTCATTGGAGAGAATTCCAGCCTCATCCCTTCTCCAGAACAACACCCATCCTTCTCTGGGACAATTCTGGAGGATGGGGCTACTCCTATCTTGGCTAGTTGGTCCACTGGAAATTTTTTGTTGTTGTCAGGTAGGAAAAGCTGGCAGCCATGTGACTTGACTCAAGTCAAGAAAGATCATGTTGAAGTGGAGAAGGCCATTGCCTCTTCGGCATCACCCGTAGTTGCTGCCCCCAAGGATCTGTCCAGTTCTTTCCAGATGCATTTGCTTAACTGCTATGTTTGGTAGAAAGTGTCATTATCTTCATTGCTTCTGTTTGTGTCTTTTTCAGTCAAAGAAGAAGAGAAGAGGAGGCTATTAAAGAGGAGCAGTGAATTAAGAGGAGAACATAGACAGCTGGAGGAAAAAGAATGCTTTCTTAATAATGCAATGAAGGTATAATTCCTAGCTTGCTTCTTATCTCATGGCCCGCGGGAGACAAAGAGACAAATGGGACAGTTTCTCCGAATTTCAGGCAAGCTAGAAGATGGTAGCCAAAGACATTGCTCCTTCAAGAGCAACTTTAAGAAAACAAGACTTTGCAAGACAAAAGTACTTAAAGGAAAAGTATCTGTTCCTTTAAATCACGAAGAGCAGTTTATGGCATTCTCTGTTCAGTCCCTTTGCAGCTGCCCTTCTGCATTTTGATCGCCACAATATAAAAACGATCTTGAGGCTCTAGAAAGAGTGCAGAGAAGAGCAAGAAAGATGATTAGGGAACTGGAGGCTAAAACATACAAAGAACGGTTCTGGAATCGGGTATGTCTAGTTTAATGAAAAGAAGGATTAGGGGCAGGAGTGGGCTGCTGCCTTTGTAAAATCCAGTTCGCCCAGAACTGAAAATGTGAGCATGCGCAGTAGGCAGTGGTGGGTTTCAATTTTTTTTATTACCGGTTCTGTGGGCGTAGCTTGATGGGCATGGCATGGCTTGGTGGGTGTGGCAGAGGAAGGATACTGTAAAATCTCCACTCCCACCCCATTCCAGGAGAAGGATGCTGTAAAATCTCCATTCCCACCCCATTCCAGAGGGAGGATGCTGTAAAATCTCCATTCCCACCCCAATCCAGGGGAAGGTTACTGCAAAATCCCCATTTCCTCCTGATCAGCTGGGACTTGGGAGGCAGAGAATAGATGGGGGTGGGGTCAGTCAGAATTTTTACTACCGGTTCTCTGAACTACTCAAAATTTCCATTACCGGTTCTCCAGAACTGGTCAGAACCTGCTGAAACCCACCTCTGGCATTAGGATCTGGCTACAATCGTCCATGCCATCATTATCACCTGGGTAGACAATGGTACCATGCACTGCTTCAGGCTGCCTTTAAAGACCACTCAAAACCTTCATTTGTGCAAAATGCAACCTATGTGCTTTTCAGTTACTGGCACTGGAAGCATATAATACTGGTTTTGTAGACTCCACACTGACTGCAGATCAGTTTCCAGGTATAATTTAAAGTGCTGTTTTTGACCTATAACACTTTTTATAGACTGGCACCCAGATACCTTCAGAACCATCTACTCCAACCAATACTAGACTAACCAGGAGAAAAATGCTGCAAATCCCACATTTTTGAGACATTGAGGCTGGTGGTGGCTGAAGTGAGAAGGTGCTGCTTTTCTGTGCTAGCACTGTGAAACTGTTTCTGGTAGAGACAAGTTGGCCCCTTCCCTGCTGACCTCCTGAAATGGCTGAAATGGTTGAAATTTCCCAGGAGGTGTCCTCTGAGTGTATATGTAGCACAAACTTTTCTTTTTCCATTTTATTGCTTTGTTTTTGTGCAGGTTTCTTTGTTACATGTTAGTTTGGGTTTGTTTTTTAATATGTCATCATGGACCTTCTGATTTCTTCTGTGTATATTCCCCGTGAGCCTCCAAGTGCAATAGGAATGTCTTTAATAAAAATAAAAATAATATACATGATTTTTTTCTTTACTTTCCATTTTTAGAATTCTGGTAATTCTCCCATTCAAACAATAACCAGGGTGGGCTGTGCTCATTTATTTATTTGTTAAATTTCTATCCTGTTTTTTTCTTTCATGAGGAAATCAGTCAAAGGTGATCTTAATAAACTGTATGTTACTTCAGACTGAAACTGGTTTGGAAAACAATTTCTGTATTAAATTATGTAGGTATGCCACCAAGAAGAAATAGGAAAGGGAGGGGAAATCTGTTTTTAAGTGCCCTGACTGATATTCTGGCCATAAGGATGTCACAGGGCAACTAACTTGGTTGCAGGTCCTCCATGGCGTCCATTTTTCCCGACAAGTTTTTCCCCGAATGCCATCACTCTGTTTAACAACTAATTCCCACAACATTGTCAAATAATTTACTAAGACTGCATTACTATTATTCTTCTCTTCCTTCCTAGTATCTTTCTTTTCTCACTTATTACTATAACCATGTTGCTTGCATGTTTCAATTTATATTGTTTTTATTTGTTTCCTAGTATGATTTGAGAGCTTATTAGTAACCTTGACTATCACTAACACTAAGTGTTGTGTTTTTTTATTCTTGACGAGTGTATTTTATTTTCTTATGTACACATAGACAATATGCACCAAAGACAAATTCCTTGTGTGTCCAATCACACTTGGCCAATAAAGAATTACGTTCTGTTCTGTTCTGTTCTGTTCTGTTCTGTTCTGTCCCGTCCCGTCCCATCCCATCCCATCCCATCCCATCCCATCCCATCCCATCCCATCCCATCCCATCCCATCCCATCCCATCCCATCCCATCCTATCCTATCCTATCCTATCCTATCCTATCCACTGAGGGATGTTTCAATTGTTTCTTGTGGATGGTTTCTTACTCTGTCTTTCCATTTCTAATTTGACAGAAATGCCTAGAGCTCAAAAACAGCCTGTTGGCCCAGCAGAAAGGGGTTCAATCATCGCTGGAACACCTCAAAACTCTCATTAGACTGATACAGAATGAGCAGATGCTTCAGGTTACCATGACAACAACAACCACCTCCTCCTCCTCCCTGCTGACTGTCCCCTGGACCAAACCATCATCTGCCTCGGCTGCCGCTGCTCCCCAACCCTTGCAGTCGACACAGGGCAACAACTGACAGGGGCTCCCCTCCCCCTTCCCCCCCCTCCATTGGTGGGTTTCCCCCCCACACAGACACACTTTTTTCTTCAGAAGCGGACCAATCCAGCCAACAAGAACGCTTTAAGTGCATGCAGGCATAAGGAGAGAAAAGATCCAGAAAAATAAAAAGCCTGGGATAACAAGAAAATGACATTGGTCTTCTTCCATGTCCTAAAAGTTGTGCGGGGGGAAAAATAGTAATAATAATCCCACCATTGAATCCCCCCCCACACACACACACCTTGGCAGCTCAATGTCATTATTTCCTCCTCCTCCTCCTCTTTTTTTTTTCTTCATTGCTGGGAATCTCAGTGCTTACAATGCTCCCTTTCCCTTCTTCGTTTGGTTGATTTGGCCTTAATGTAATTAATACAGAAAAGGATGCCGCGTCTGTTGGTCGATGGAAGATGGGCGGCCTGGAGAGGCGGAAGGGGCCTGCCTCTTTTTTGCGGGGCTGCACCTCCTTTGCAGAGGTGCAAAGAAGCGGCCCTTTGGGAAGAAAAAAAAATAGTTTGAAAGGCAAACCATTAGTGCGCTAGTGCAGATAGATAGATACAGGCACCGAGAATGGAAAATGGTGACTTTTTCTTAAAAAAACAAAACAAAACAAAAAAAAAACCTAGCATAGATTCCTGATTTTTTTTTTTTTTTAAAGGATCAAGTGTCGTTTTCATTCAGGGCTATAGAGAAGAGTTACATTTGTGGACACTTTCAGAGCCTTCAAAATCAATTTTTTTTTCCAGTATTATAATTGCAGATATTTAAATAAAAAATGTATGAAATTTACCATTTCTAGTGAAATATTGAAGTATTTTCATGCTGAGGCTTCTGTATATGCGTTTCTGAAGTATTGAAAGAGTTAATGCCTGTAAAAACCCTTCATTTTAGCGGGTCCTCTTAACTTATTTTGCTATTGATGTATTTTTCTCATTGGGGATGTTTTGGTGGGGGGGGATTCTGCTGTTGTTCAAGGTTTAACAATGATAGTAGTGAGAAATATTTTAATCAGTTGGATCTTTTTAGTTGGGGAGGTTTTCCTTTCAGGGCTGTCCATAGATAAGGTCAAAAAAGTCAAGATGGCAGCTAGGACGATGCAATCAGAGCTCATCTGTTTTGTATTGATTGCACTTCATAGCTGCCATTTTGATTTAATTTTTTTACCTCATCCTGCAGCAGACATGGCTGGTTTTGAACCCCTCCTTTTTTTTTTTGAAGGAAGAAAGCAAATAATATTCATTATTGCTGCTTTTTATTTTATCCAAACAGTACAAATGATATGCCAAAAAACTTAACTCTTTTGTACTGAATTTTACTGTAAAATAGGAAATGTGGAAAAATGTTGGTTTTTTTGTTTTTACTTCCCCTTACTTGCAGAACTATCTGCTAAAATTTACAAGACAGGAAATAAACTGCCTCAAGTGGTCATTTCTTTTATTGGATATATCAGGAGTTTGGGGTGGGGGTATCTGATTGTGAAAACTTTTTTTTAAAATGTTCTTTTTATAATTTTGTTAAATTTGAGCACGTGTAAAACATTAGCTTTAGCTCGAGAAGATGCTAGAAAATTGCCTATATTTCATTTGACTTTTCACTAGCTAGTCTTCCTGAAGCAACCAAGCTGAGACTGGGCCCAGTATAGGTCGTCAGATAGCCTATGCTAACGCCTTGAGGCTTAACCTCTCAAGTTGTTGATGGGCAAATGAGTTTCTTGTCAGTGTGGCTTTTTCCATTTTATAGCTCTGTTTCTCCTTTGCTTCCAAAGGATCACCATTTCAGAATTCAAGGGTTGAAAGGGAAATTTAAAGTTGTTTCTGAGGGATATAATAAAGATTAAATTGAAAGTAGCAGAGTATTTTAATAGCATTGGTTAAGGTTACTTTTTTTTAGCAAGAGGAATTGGGGCTGTTTAATTTTTTTTTTAAGGCAGCCTAGGGACTCGTAGACATGGCCAAAAATATAAGTGCTGAGGACAGTGAGAAAGATGGTTCTTGCCCCTTCTCAATGGCACCCTGAATTCAGCTCTGTCAAAAACCAGGCTCTGTCTTTGCGTGCCACAGGTGAGGCTTCTCACCTTCGCCTCTCATACGGTGCCGGAAAAAAAGCTATTTTGTTTTTTTGATGGATTGGAAGCTGCTACCCCCCAGGAGGCAGCACACAAAGCCCTTTTATCCATTTTCACAACTCCGGGAGAAACTGTGCAGTACTATACAAATCTATTTTAATACACTTAACACTCTGTTGAACAAGATTTTTATATTCTTTTATTGATGAACAAAAAGTGAACTAAGTAAAAAAAACCACAGTTGCGATACATTGGTTAGGTATATATCAATTTATGCATTTGAACATAGCTTGCAATGTAAATGTTTTGGGGATTTTACGTTTTTTTTTCTTCTCAGATGAATTTAAGAAAAATAAAGGGTGGGGGGGAAGCATAGAAAGGTTTTTTTTTTAATTGGGAAAACTTTCTGAAAAAGTGCTTTTCTGGGACTCTTAAAAAGTAGTTATTTTGGAAAAGGGACTGTCCCGTGGATAGTGTGCATAGAAAAAAAATTGTTTGTCTTAAATATACCAATGTAGTTTACTTCTTTAAGACGAATTAAACTTGACTGACAGATTTAAAACTGGTGTGGTCACTGAGGTGTACTTGTATTTTTCCAACTTGCATGTGTTCTCTTGTAATTTAAATAAGAATTATTTTGTCATCATTTCTGTTACCACTGTTCTCTTCCTTTTTCTTCTTAGGCCTTTAAGACAAAAAAAATCTCTCCAACAGTCCTTAAATGAACTTTGCTTTGCACTGTCCTACATTTGCAGGTAGTGGAAATGACAACAGATGAACTATCATTCATTCAAAAATGAACTTTATAAACCAGGCACTTAAAAATGTAATAAACAAAATCTATCATGCCTTTTAGTTGTCTTTAATATTTGATTTTTGCTGTTCTCTCTATATGTCAATAACCTTAAAAATAACATGTCTTTAATCTGCAATATTGCAAAGTAAAATGAGATTTTGTTAAGATTTTGGCACATTAAAAATATACGTGTTTTTTTCAATCATAAATCAAATCTTTTAAATTCAAAATGCTCTATTTTTAGGTCAAACACTTTTCCAACTTTATTGGAAATATTTGGACATTATTCCAACACTTTTAGAAATGTTCCAGGCTTAAAAGAAAAACATATCTCAAGCTTGGGACATTTCCAAAACGGTTAAAATGGTTCTTTAAATAAGTGATTAAAAAAACATCACAAACATTATGATATGATGTGGAAAATCTGTTTTAAAAATATAGTGGGCTGTACATTAGGAAGATTAAAAACAGTTTTTTCTGAGATGTTCCAATAAATCTCAATTGAACTGAAACTTTTCAAAATGCTTAAACACCAGGTTCCCAGTGGGTGAAATACTGAATTTTCTGCCATATTTAGATTGCACAGGATTGTGAGCATGGCTGAGTTAACCTATTTACTGGGTTTTCTTTTAAAAGGTAAAGGTAAAGGTTCTCCTTGCATATATGTCTAGTTGTTCCTGACTCTAGGGGGTGGTGCTCATCTCCATTTTAAAGCGGGAGCCAGCGCTGTCTGAAGACATCTCCGTGGTCATGTAGCCGGCATGACTAAACGCCAAAGGCTCATGGAACGCTATTACCTTCCCACCAACCTAAAATAGGTTCCTATTTTTCTACTTGCATTTTTTACGTGCTTTC
This sequence comes from Masticophis lateralis, assembly GCA_030761175.1. Lineage (NCBI taxonomy): Eukaryota > Metazoa > Chordata > Lepidosauria > Squamata > Colubridae > Masticophis > Masticophis lateralis. The sequence goes on along the minus strand of JAUDYJ010000006.1, from coordinate 81,200,940 downwards.
GAACTGCTAGGTTGGCAGAAAGCTGGGACAAGTAACGTGAGCTCACCCCGTTACACAGCACTAGGGATTCAAACCACTGAACTGCCAACCTTTTGATCGACAGGCTCAGACTCTTAGCCACTGAGCCACCATGTCCCTCTTTTTACCCAACCCCAAAACCCTCCTAAAGAAATTTATAGTCAAAGTGTGGTGCCCTTTCAAGAAAAGGCCCCGACTGGAAATAATTTCAGTTGTTGACGCCCATTTCAGCATATTCTCTATAATCCAAATGAGAAGCTGGAGGTGCATAAAAAGGATCAGATGAGAGTAAGTTAAAGTGATTACAATCTGTTATGCACTTTGTTGGCCAATAACTTGTTCACAAGTCAAGTGAACTCACACAAAAAGGTGTTGAGAATTCTAACATTTGAAATTTATGGAGAATTTGTAGATTATGCTATGAGAAAAGCATTCCTGATGTTCGTGTTTTTTCTTATTTCATTCAAGACCATTGCAGCCCATTTTGTTAGCTTTTTGCTTATCTGTATTTAAAGCAAGTCATTTTTTTCTATTTAAAAAAAAATTCACAGAAGAATTCTAGTTCACAAAATTTTCCTTTCTTTTTTCTTAATCTATCAGGACCTTGAGGTAGGAGTCAAATTACACTTTGGTTATGTTGATACGTTGCATTGAGAGTGATGTACCTTAAAATGCTTCCTATTTATTAACATATAGTTAATGCATACAAAAGGATTTGCAAAAGAAAATAACTGAATCCCGCATGAAAATATTATGGCTTAGTCCTAGCATGATTTACCCAAGTCTATTTGTACAAATTGAAGCATCCAAGGATGGTGCGCTCCTACTCTTGTATAAAATCGCATTTATTTGCATTGCAACCCCGGAGCTGAGATCTTGTGCTAAATTTGACTTTAGATGTCCTCTTCTACTCCACCCAACAGGACAACCTGCCCCCCAAAACCCCAATAGGAACAGCATTATGTGAGGAGCTGAAGCCAGAAAAAGTGAGTAATTTTACATGGAAAAACAAATTAAAATGAAAAAGCAATAAATTGCAACAAAGAAAGGCATTATTCTGAATGAAGCTGCAACCCATCGGAAAGAGGGCTATTTCTTTTCATCTGCTTCCTTTATTATTCTGATTATAAAACCAAGTCTCTGTAGAGAGACTCAAAGAGATGCCATTTCACTGTTCCTGCAATCCACTTTTAACCAAATAAAGATGATTAAAGATTACATCCATGCGGGCATCAAGGAGTCACCAAGACTTTGAAGGTACTGGGAAATTCTGGTGTAAATTATTCAAATTGGTTTATTTACACTTTTTCAACCACGGTGAAAATTTAGGAAGGCTGCGATGCCATCATAACGAAGTTACAATCTTTGTCTTCATTCTCTGTTGCCATTTTATCTTGTAGTATTATTTAAGGAAACTTTAATCTCAGCAGTTTTTCACCTCAGATTTTTACTCAGAATTGGAGAATGTCAAAGCTGATGTTAGACGAAATAGACCTATAGTTTTGCACATCCAAGTTGTGCTAAATCACAGATAATATATTCTGAGGTTTAATATGCGTCACATAATGTTCAAGTTATCATTGAGGAAAATGTACTCTTCTTTTGAGTTTATTTTTTTTAAAAGATGCAATGAAGTATTTTTTAAATGTAGGAAATAAGCTGTTATAAGAACGTTGTGCAAGGCAGTGTTTTAGTTAATTGTTCAATGAAGTAGATGACCTTGACTTATTTCATTATAACTTTGATTAACCTAGTTTATTATTCAGGAGATATACACAAAACATCCTGCTTCAGAGACAGAACTATCTAGTGAACTCCAATTTTTCTCTGGAGCCTCCTGGAAAGTAATAGGATTAGATCACTTCCTGCCCCCAAAGATTTACCTCCAGAAAGCTATTTTGACAGGTTAGAATTTTGAGGAAAAACAGGATTATTCCAATATTTTTGCAAGCCATTTGACTCTAAAATTCATAGAACGTGTTGCAGATTCCAACACATATTTTTTCCAGTTCTCCAAGTCATTACAAAGCAGAGAGGCTGTCATTTTTTACTCACCCCTTCCTGCCACGTTCACAATCTCACTCCTGGCAGAGAACTTGCAATCAAGGATCATTGATTGCCCCTTTTTGCTAGTTTTATGCAGGGGTGGGCTTCAAAAATTTTAACAACTCTGCCCGGTTGCTGGGTGGACGTGGCCATGGTAGGCATGGCTTAGTCAGCCTCCTGCACCATGGCCAGGATGTGTGTGTTTTTGCCCTCCCCGGGCTCTGGAGGCTTTTCTCAAGCCTCCGGGAGGGTGAAAATGGCCTCCCCAGCCTCTGGAGGCCTTCCCAAACTTCCAGTATGCCTGTTTTTTGGCCTCCATGAGCCTCTGTGCATGCCCTACATCCAAAACGGGCTGCATGGGGACTTCTGGGAGAGGCGGGGCCAGCCAGGAGTGGGATTTGGGGGTTCTCCAAACTGCACAGAATCTTAGAGGTTCTCCCAAACACCTCAGCAGCCCATCCCTGGTTCTATGCCATTGATGGGTATGGTCAAATAAAACCATAGAGATGAAGTGTCTAGAGAAGTCCTGTTTTTCAGGTCACCTCCAGAACAGTTAGAAGGAATAGAAGCATTCTGGTAAGAAGTTCACTTTGCACAGGGTGTGTTAAATAGAGAGTAAAGTAGTTTAACCTTACAGAACTGGGTCTGCTTGAAGCCAGATCTTATGCTCTGGGTGTTAGTTGACTAGCAAGGGTAGACTGGATTGCCAGAAACTACAGGGTCATCTGAAAAAGTTTTATCAAAGGGTAAAAGTTTTACAAGAATGTAAACAACTAAATTACGTCCTATCAGAACCCATTGATCTTCTAAGTTAATGTTCCTCAACCTTGGCAACTTTAAGAATGTTGGACATCAACTCCCAGAATTCCCCACTCAACCTTCCCTACTGTTAGTTAGGCCTACAGGTAGTCCTTATTTCTGTTGTAAGATGTGACAGTTGTAAATCAAGATGCTCACATGACCAGACCTTATGTTATAACTCTTTCTGCAATGTTGTTAAACAAACATCACAGTTGTTAAATGAACTCTGCGGTCATTGCCATGCATTTGTATGGGTGCTTTTTGCCAGGAACTGTGCGAAAAGGCTGGTAAACAGTTTAAAACATTGTAAATTGCAGTCACATGACTGCAAAATGCTGCAACTGGCTATAAAGGTGAGCTAGTTGCCAAGTGGAAAGTCCCCAATGGCACCAGCCAGTTGAGGCAATTTTCCTCTTTTTTTTCTGGACCCAAAGCACCAGAGCTAGCCAGGGGTGGATTCAGCCTATTCAGTGCAGTTTGGGCAAGCCGGTTGCTCTGATGAGCAGCTGAGAGCGAACCGTTTCACTCCAACCGTCAGCTGGGCCCACCTGCCCTCCCGCCCCCCCCTCCCCCAGCTATACCTAACTTTATTTCGAAACCCAGCTGATTGGGTCAGCAGAGCAGATTGCCGTGCCTCAGCTGTTTTCAGTGCTTTTAACACTGCTTGTAATGGTCTTTTCTAATGGACTTTTCGTGCATGCACAGCGCGCGCTCAGCAAACCGGTTGTTACATCTACTGAATCCCACCACTGGAGCTAACTATGGATTTGGTAAAGACCGAATCTCCTTTTATCTGTTAAAATTTCAGTATTGCTAAAATTGTTTACAAAAGAGATGCTCTTTTATTCTTTGCTTAAGAGTTTAATATATTACCGTATTTTTTGGAGTATAAGATGCACCTCCCACCCCCCAAAAAGAGGGTGAAAATCTAGGTGCGTCTTATACTCCGAATGTAGCCCTACCCAGCTTCTCAAATGGAGGTTTCAGAGGCTGAAAAAAGCATCAGAAATAAAGCTTTAGAAAAAAAAGCCCCCAAACAAAGCTTCAGAAAAAAAAAAGCCTCTGAACAGAGCTTCAGAGGCTTTTTTTCAGCTTTGGAGGCTTTCAGAGGCAGGAAAAAAAGTTTTTTCTGAAAGAGTTTCAGAAGTTTCAGAGGCAGGGGGAAAAAAAAGCAAAAAAAGCAATGCAGAGTTCACAACCAAGGAACCTGTTGCTAAGATTAACCTCTGGGAACAACTGATTGGGGGTATTCCGGGAGGCCAATCCATCTGCTAATCAGCTTTTTTCTTATTTTCCTCTCCAAAAACTAAGGTGCATCTTATACTCTGAAAAATATGGTAACTACTGATTTTGTGTTGACTTAAAAATAGTTGATCTAGTCATTACAACTAAACATATCAGATTATCAAAAAAACATTCCTTATACATGCCTTCGTTTGTTCATTCTTAACCCACAATGATTTAGCTGAAATGCAGTGGCTGTTTTTCATAGACTAATTATTATCAGCCCTATCTTTCCAATGGCATTTGTTGAATGCTGACATTAATTGAACTCTCCAAGCTAAAATTATCCTGCTTAATAGATGCCATTGATTCAAATGTTTTGGTTATTATCCCCTCATTTAGCATCTGTATCTCTGTCAATATATTTGTTCTAAAATAAGAATCTTACCTCCTTGCTCCTATTCATCACAGACTGTGCCAGGAAAGTAAATCTGCTTCCTGGTTTTGGTTCAGACAAAGCCACCTTGATTTTTCTCCAAAAAACACACAGATTTTCATTTGAGCTAGGACAGCCATTTCTTATACTCCTGGCTGGCACTGTTCTACTTCACATATTCCCAGGGATGTATGGATACCACATGTTCTGCTTGAAGGTCTGGATTCATTCCATGTCATGATGATGTTTTGTGAAAAGTACTTGACTCCTTTTCAGATTCTTGGATTTTGTGTGTGCGTGTGTGTGTATATCTTTGTGACCAAACATTATTAAAGCTGCCATAAACACCTGTCAACATCCAACATGCCTTTAAAGTCATCAAACATGCAATGTGCCAGAAAGGGAAAGCACTGCCACATTAAATTATTATTAGATTATTGGTTGCAAGAACTTTAGTTGCAATTATAGTTATCAGCTACTTCCTGTGACACATAAATCACATCAGACGAATGAAGTTTTACTTTGACTCAGCAATATTTCGTAGAATCCTAGGGCTTAAAGTGACCTTGGAGGTCATCTAGTCCAACCCTTTGCCCATCACTGGCAAATGGCTGCTTTGAAGCCTGAACTGCTCCTTTCTGATCTTGCTTCAACATTTCAACCAGGTTTAGGTCTTGACTGTAACACATCCATTCCAAAACTGTGGTTTGCTCTTCTTCATCCCTTTTCATTAGACTTGTTTGCATCTCCGGGATCATTTGTTGTTGGGAGAACCCAACTTAGAATAGAATAGAATAGAATTCTTTATTGGCCAAGTGTGATTGGACACACAAGGAATTTGTCTTTGGTGCAGGGGTGCTGTTTAGCAGGTTCTGGAGAACCGGTAGTGGAAATTTTGAGTAGTTTGACGAACCAGCAAATACCACCTCTGGCTGGCCCCCGAGTGGGGTAGGAATGGAGATTTTGTAATATCCTTCCCCCTGGAGTGGGGTGGGAAAGGGAATTTTGCAGTATCCTTCCCCTGTCATGCCCACCAAGCCGCGTCCACAGAACCGGTGGTAAAAAAATTTGAATTCCACCACTGCTTTGGTGTATATTCTTAGTTAGGATATATATTTGGTGTATCTTCTTAGTCTACAGCAGTGGTGAAATCTTCACCGGTTTGCCACCGGTTTGCTGCCGGCGCATGTGCGGTGCATGCCAAATGTGCATTGTGTGTGCACATGTGCAGTGCTCTCCAAATGCATGCACAGTGCATACCAAATGCACGCTGTGTGCATATGCATGCACAGTATGGGCCAAACATATGCTGGGCGTGTAAAAAGGAGGCTTAGGAAGGTAAGTAGAACAGCGAAGGGGAGAACATCTGTGCTGCACAATTTAGATTCACTAGAAAGCAGGAGTTCCTGCTTTCTAGCAATTTTAAATCACGCGGCACAGCTGATCATCAGAAATACCTGTTCGGAGGAATCAGTAGCTTTTATCACTACTGGTTCGCCCGAACCAGTGCGAACTGGTAGGATTTCATCACTGGTCTACAAACACATTCTGGTCAAGGAGCATCTACAAATCTCTCATAAATCCAGACCTTGATTTGGGCTTTTACTTGGCCCCTTCTCCCTTCTTACAATGTGGATAATCACTAGCCTGACCATAATAAGCACAGATTCTAGTTTTCTCTTCAAAACTCACACAAGAAAATCAACAATACTCTTTCCTGTATCAGAGGGGGAAAAAATCAGTAAACAACACATTTTTGTTTACAAAGGGACTAAGTAATTTATGAAAATACAGCCCACTATCTACCCAAATTGCTCATAGGACATAAATGTCTTAAGAAAGACCATTCTTCATTTCTATTTTTTTTTTTTTTTTGGTAACAGCAGGGACATGTTTTAAAAAGCCACTCTGTCGTTTTCCTTGTCAAGTCTGGCACAGTAAAAATATTCAATTCCGCCGATTCTTTCTGGAAGCTTCTAAAAAAATCAGACAAATCTTGCAACCCTTTTAAAGCCCCCGTGGTTTAACTTAACTGCAATATTTACTTCCATTTATGCGCTGTCAGTCACCAGCTTTCAAAGGCAAAGTTTTGATTTTTGCATGCTACAATTCCCCTCTTCTTCTTCTTTTTTTTTAATTGTCCTGCGTCCAACTGCAGTATGTGTGTTTCTGCAGATTACCCCTGGTAATCACCTTCTTTTCTGCAATGGAAATGGCCTGAAAATTGCTCTTCGATAATCAGGGATGAGTTCGCCGGGGCCCCTGCCTCACAAAAGCTGGAATTGTGCAATTATCATTTGTAAAGAGAAACTGTTATCAAAGTCACTGCGGGAGACATCTCCAGGACTTCTGTTAAAAGAGTTGGGGAAATTTGAAACACATATTTCTCACACCAGAAATTTTCTTATAAACTCTCCTGAATAATTCATGAGGCTTGATTTAACAGCACATTTAATTCCTGGCATGCGCTGCATAGAAAACAGAATTCTCTTAAGGTGTAGCCGTCTGGAAGCAAAGGGGCCACATAAGAAACTACATTTCTAAATGTTCTTTGAATGCAATTCAAAACTTTTATAATACTGTCTGTTCGTCGTGCCTAGAATCAGTCCAACCACTAATGCTCGGGGGGGGGAAGGGGGGGACACAACAGATGCACATTTCAAATCCCCATCTTATTCCCAAGGATTCTGGGTTTATCATTCAATCAGTACTCACAGCTCAGGCATTAATGTCCCTGAAAAACAGACGGCTTGGTGATTTCATGCATTTTTTAAAAGGCTTACAAAGGAAGATGGCCCCAAGGAAGAGAATTGTTTGAGCACCGATGCTGAGCTAAGCAAACAATGGGGTGGTAGACAGTGCAATAAATAAATAAATAAATAAATAAATAAAAATTCCAGAATTTATGAAAGCTGCTTCAGTTTAATAAGAATGCATGAATTGGAAAAGGGGCTGCTAGATTCCTGATTTATTTTTTTATTTATTTTATTTTTGCTCCCATAAACACACAGCTCTCTTCCTCCTCCGACACTTGCTTTGAAACACGGGAATTCTTGTCGTGCTGCCTTGCATAGAAAAGTGTGGAAAGGATGGGTGTGTTTGTGTGTGTTTCCTTACAGTCCCCAGTCTTTTGATTTTCAAGGCAAGCTTTCACCAGGCACCTTTCGCGAACTGAAGATGATGGGATAGAAATCGATCAGCAACTCAGCAAAAAGATTTATAGGCACCAATGCGCTGAAGGATGGCGCACTGTTCGGTGGCCAGATTAAATTCAAGCCAAAGACACAAGCAAGATTAGAACTGGTCATTTTGTTGAAAATGGTTTCCTGCGACACCTGGAGAAAGAAAGAAGTAGAACTCAGAACATATAGAACACATCTAGCAAAGTACAAGTGCTGGGCAGAAAGTATTTTTTAAAAAATCAAAATAACAGCCATAATTGCACGAGTGAAGTTGATCTCTTCTTTTAAATCTAAGCCCTTTTTTGAATGTTAAAATATATATACCGTATTTTTCGAAGTATAAGACACACTGGAGTTTAAGATGCACCTTCGTTTTTGGAGAGGAAAATAAGAAAAAAGCTGATTGGCAGGTGGATCGGCCTCCCGGAATACCCCCAATCAACTGTTCCCAGAGGTTAATTTTAGCAACAGGTTCCTTGGTTGTGAGCTCTGTGCCTTGCTTTTTTTTTGCTTTTTTTTTTCTGCCTCTGAAACTTCTGAAACTCTGTTTCAGAAAAAAAAACTTTTTTTCCTGCCTCTGAAAGCCTCCGAAGCTGAAAAAAAGCCTCTGAAGCTCTGTTTGGAGGCTTTTTTTTCTGAAGCTTCGTTTCTGATGCTTTTTTCAGCCTCTGAAACCTCCGTTTGAGAAGCTGAGCGGGGCTACATTCGGAGTATAAGATGCACCCAGATTTTCACCCTCTTTTTTGGGGGGAAAAGGTGCATCTTATACTCCAAAAAATATGATATATATTTTTCTATAATTTACACATTTCCCCAACCAATAAAGCTCATGCTTTTTCTTTTGTGGCTCCAAATAAATAAGAGAAAATGTAACTGTTAAATATACAGGAAGAACATGACATCTGTAAAATGGCTTAGGAGTAGAACATTTCTAATAGAGAGGAATAATTCCATCCGCCCGCGTAGAATTGGAAGTATCTTGGCGACGTTTCGACGAAGTCTCATTCGTCATCTTCAGGCTGGTGTTCTCGGCTTCGTTCTTCCAGGAGCAATGTGAGATTGCAGCTGACCCTTCCTTTTAACTACTAGTGGGGGTGTGAGCTGATTGGGTGGGAGCTTGTCTGTGTTCTGATTGGGTGGAGGTGTGTTCTGATTGGTTGGGGGCTTGGCTGTGCTCTGATTGGATGGGGGGTTGGTTGTGCTCTGATTGGCTGGGGGTGTGTTCTGTTTGGGTGGGGGCTTGGTTGTGCTCGGCTTAGTCTGAGTTGCAGGTGGATTTGAGCTGGTGAGCTGCATTGTTGTTGTTTGGCTTCGGGTTTGTGGTCTTGAGGGCTTTTCATGGAGGGTGTTGGTCTGATTCATGTATGGATTGGAGGGGTTAAAAGTGGCTAATGATGCAGCTGCGGTCTGGCTTCTGGTCCTTGGTCGTGCCTCATTATCAGTGTGGGTTTGAGTCTGCTTTCTGCGTGGATGTGTGGTGGTGACATCCTGTGTGGCTCTTGTGAGTGTGGGTCTGGTGTCATTCATCGTGTTGGGGACTCGTTTGTCAATAAGGGCGGGTTTCCAAATGGCTGGCAGGCGGGAGGTATCGTCTCGTTTGTTCATGCTGTTGGAAACCCGCCCTTATTGACAAACGAGTCCCCAACACGATGAATGACACCAGAAACTCCACCCCTTTTGTTAATGGGCCATTAAGGCCTGGGCCAGTCCATTCTACATAACAAAGACTTACCTCCTTCAGGTAGAGTCATAGTAGGTATTGCCCAAAGCCCTTTCATTACATCATCACCCAGCAAGAGTCAACCAAGCCTGGGACTCAAAAGACAACCTGTAAAGTTACCCCTGCATGGCCCCATGGGAGTCTGACAACCAATCACAACACAAGCTCAAATTCAAAGCCCAACAGAGGGCATAAAACCCAGGCACTCTCAGCATCTCTGCCCTTTTTTTGCCCAGGATCTCCAAGGCATGTGATCCTGTTCATCCATAAACCTTCTTTCCAAGCAACTTCCATGAATCCAGTGTCTTTCTCCTCACTTGAAACTGAACCCAGAAGGACATTTCTTCCAACAGTATAATATATATTATATGTAATAGAATATATATATATATATATATGTAGGTCTTAAGTAGGTCATATATATATATGTAGGTCTTTGGTTATTTGGGTTTTCTCCCGCATAAAATTGGAAGTGTCTTGGCGACGTTTCGACGAAGTCTCATTCGTCATCTTCAGGCTGGTGTTTTCGGCTTCATGCATGAAGCCGAAAACACCAGCCACCTCCATTTCCCCCCCTTCGCTAAACTGGGCGGGGGCGTGGCCAGCGCATGATGCATCTGGCCCGCGGGCTGTGGCTATTCTTCCTATTTCCAAAGGTCATTCCTACATACCATTATGGGTACCAGGTTTTCTGCAGGTTATGGTTAAAAAAAAAATAATAGTCCTGGTGGCTGCTAGGTTGGGATCCTCATCATACACATAAAAAATCAGGCAATGTCAATCACCCCATTGCGTTAGCCATTTTGACTTTTTCGACCATACCCTGCAGGCACACTTTGGATCTGGTATCAGAAGACTCAGTTAAGAGAGAGCTTCAAAGTTGGGGATTTAGTAATTTGTACCAACCATGTGGAGAAAACACATCAGAAACTTCAGCACGACATAATTGTGCTCAGGAAGTCGGTGTACAATTTCTTTGCATCTGGTCACTCGCAAGCTACTTTCCACCCCTGTGAGAAAAGACAAGGGATTAACCATTTCATTCTAGCTGAAACTTCCTCCCGAAGTGGCCTGTTTGGATGAAACCTGTTTCCTAATTCAATGAGGTAAAAATAAATGCTCCCTTGAGTTGAGTTTGATTCCTCCACAATATATCCATGTACCCTGTTTCCCCCCAAAATAAGACATCCCCCTGATAATAAGCCCAATCAGGCTTTTGAGCGCATAGTAATATTTCAGGGTTCAAAAAAATATAAGACAGGGTCTTATTTTCGGGAAACACAGTAATATTTGGTGAAACAGCAGGGAAGATGAGGATAAGGGACACGGTGGCTCAGCGGCTAAGACGCTGAGCTTGTTGATCGAAAAGTCGGCAGTTCAGCGGTTCAAATCCCTAGTACTGCGTAACAGCCAGGGGTGGGATTTGCGTTAGCTATGGGTTCTCCCGAACTCGGGCGAACCCCTAGCAGCCCACCCCTGAACCAACCCAATTTCAGTCTTTCCTTTTTTAAATTCCAGAAGATGTGAGAGAGAAGCAGGACCAAAGATGTCTCTGTGTCTTGGCTAATCCAATCTTGTAGGCTTTGCACAGGTCCAATGGGGCTCAGAGGAATACATGTAAGCTTGCAATAAATACACTGAAAAATCTGATATTTAGGTGAAAGCAAGTTTCCAGGCCACACAGTTAGAGAAGGTGCATCACGACACATTCATCTCCTTTGCGGGGATCTACATCTCAGAACTGCCTAGCTTCCCCATGTTTTGCAATTCAGAAAATATGTGGTTACCACTAGAAAGTACAGTTGAGTCGAAGTCATACATTTGTGGGAAGTGACTCACCGGTGATTTGAATGATCTGATCATACATTGGGAAGGTCAGTAAAGGTTCAGGAAGTTCTCGGAGAAAAGCCTTCAGGATGACTCCAGGGATGTGAATATCACCATAGTCATCAAAATCAACAGCTTTTCCTGCAACAGAAAATGCCAAAGGATACATATAACAAAATGCAAATGAGAGGATTTAATTCAAACACCCTTCATACCTTTTCCTGGGTCAGGAGTCCCTGCACTCAGTCATTCAAGCCCTGGTCATCTTACCCTTGGACTAGTGCTATGAGAGTGAATCTATGGCATCCTCTGTATGGGTACACGAGCTGTTTCCCCAGTTCAGCTCTGCCATGCATGCAAACGTGCCTCCTGCTGGTCAGATGGTCTTTGTGTCTCTGCCGTGCATGCGTGGAGAGGGGGGCACACGCATGCATGCACGGGGAAGGAGAGCATGCATGCCTGGGGTGCGAACGGGGCGTGCACGCATGCATGGGGTGCATGCATGGGGCTCATGTGCTCATTGCATTTTGGGGGTTTGGGTGCATGCCCTGCATGGCATGGATCTTGAGAAACTGTCTTCCCCCTATGGGACAGGCTCGCCCCACTGGTACCGACAAGAGAAATCATGCTGCAGATTCTGTCAATCAAGGGATTTCAGCATAGCCTTTGGAACATTTGCTCCCTGAGGTGAGATTGGCTCCCGCTCTCCTGAACCTTCTGCAAAAGCTTGAAGATCTGGTTCTGGCAGTTAGTTTGGGGTTCCAACAGGGGAGCATTACACTGGAGGTCAGCTAACAGCAGCTCCCACCCTGTTTTTTCCTCTCCATCTTTTAGTCTTAGTTATAATTTGTATTTTATTATGGTTTTATTGTGATTTTACACATTTATGTGTGCATGTGTATATATACACACAAACATTCATACATATACATTCATACACACACACACACACACATACACACACACGGCCGTCAACATCAAAATAAATCTATTATCTATCGATCGATTGATCGATCTATCCATCCATCCATCCATCGATCCTCATCTGTCTGTCTGTCTACCTATCTTTCTTATTTTGATGTTATCAATCTCCCACAGTAACTCTGCAATGAGATGGGCAGTGCTCCATTTTCCTTACCTATTCAACTGCCCACCTACTTCATAACGTCAAGACCAGTAGTGGGTTCCTCCCGGTTCTGCCCGGTTCTGCTGAGCCAGTAGCAGTGATGATATGACGTCACTGGACCAGTTCTGCCCCCCCCCCATGTTATTCTTACCTTTTATTTGGCCCAACCCCCAATCTATTGCTGCCTCCTGAGTCCCAGCTGATGGCTAGAGGGAAAAACTGTTTAAACTCTTGCCGTAGGGCTTCAAAGGGCTGCCCTACAGCTGATCAGTGGTAAAAGCAGTTTGGTGGTAGACCAGTGCCTGCAAAAATAAATGGGTAGACCAGTGCCTGCAAAAATAAATGGGTAGATCGGTACAGCTCTGCAAGCAGTTAAAAGCCTGGTAGACCAGTACCTCTGCTAAATCCTAAAGAATTGTCACATGACCATCAAGCCACACCCATAAAATAAGCCACGCCCACAGAACCAGTACTAAAAAATTTAGAACCCATCCTTGCTCAAGACCCTTCTTGCTACAGCTATAATTTGAACATTATTTCCATATTTTCACTGTCTCTAAGCTGGCTCAAATGCACATCTTTTCCACATAGGAGAGTTTGTGAAGTTTATCAAAAGCTGTATTTATTTTTTTTCCCAAAGTAATTCGATTTTATATCAGATAAGAGATAGAGTAATCTTATCCTGCATATTCTTTTTTTCCTTATTGTGGTAACAATGGAATGTTATTATCTAGCAGCGAGATATTTGCACTATAAAAACATTTCATAAAATGACTCCAGTGCTTTTCACAAATGATTTCTTTTGACATTGTATCTACAGGAAAAAAGCAGTAAAAAAAAACAAAGCAAAAAGCAGAGGAGGTGATATTGCTGTTTAGAGAAAATCAAGCTATGCAGGATTCACAATTTGTCATTTCATAGCTGTTATGAAACCATCAATATAAGTTGGTCACGACTCATTTGTTCCAACTGTTTTAAATGCTGGTCCTAGCTCCTTCCTTCTTGATTTAAGGTTAAGATGGCATCTCTCCAATCCATTAAAGGCCTAGCGTGGAGTGGGCACCAATTTGAACTGGTTAAATTAAAAAGAAAAGTATCTTGCTAGTATATATTTTGGGAACTGCATTATTCATATATTAACTAACGGGGGAATCATTCAGGATATCTTTTCCTCATAAAAATAAAAGGTGACATTTGTTTAATGCAGGGGTCTTCAAACTAATTTTAAATGAGCCTGGATAGCTCAGCAGACTAAAGCCTGTTATTAACATTCAGCTGTCTGCAATTACTGTAAGTTCGAATCTCACCGGGCTCAAGGTTGACTCAGCCTTCCATCCTTTCTAAGGTAGGTAAATTGAGGACCCAGTTTGTGGGGGCAATAAACTGACTTTGTAAAAAAATATACAAAAGTATCAAGGCTATTGCTTAATGCATTGTAAACCGCCCTGAGTCTCCGGAGAAGGACGGCATATAAATCTAATTAAAAAAAAAAAAACTTGTGGACTTCAACTCCCAGAATTCTTTGCTAGCTGAGGAATACTGGGAGTGCAAGTCCACAAGTCTTAAAGTTGCCAAGTTTGGAGACCCCTGGTTTAATAAATCATATATCTAATGTTTTATTTTATTATGAGAGACCAGTAACATGCATGAGAGAAATCGAAAGACCCGTGTTCATCAGTGACTAATGTAAATAAATCAAGGAGGAGAGACTGCTTCAATCAAGAGGGCAGAAATTGTGTTCTTGCAGTAGCATTTACGTTTATTTTTCAGAGTATAAGACGCTCCGGAGTATAAGATGCACCTTAGTTTTTGGGGAGGAAAATAAAAAAAAACCTGCTTCTGCCTACCAGCATCCATCGGTATTCATCTGGCTAGCGTCCTGTCAGTGTGTGAGAGACTTGAGGGCTGTTTGGAAACTGAAACAGTATTTGCTGTGTGAGCAACAAAGAAGGAGACAGCAAGGAGCCTGGGCGTGGCTTAGCTCAACTGTTCTAAAGCTGCATGCTGTGCTGATCTCTGAAACTAAAACTGAAAATGAAACTCCTCTCCTCTGTTTGTGTTTTGCTTGTATTTACTACCACGTCGGAAAACCTGCTTTTGGTATTGTATATTTACTTCATGTGTTATATTATATATAAAGAGAAGTTATTGAATCCTGCTGAATCAGTTACTTATGTGTGCTTTCTGGATGTGATTGCTGCTGCAAACTCTGACACTCCTTGCAGCAAATAGCGAACAGCCAGGTCAGCTTCAGCAAATTACTGCAGCCTGATTCAGCACAAGCAGCTGATTGGTGGGTGGATTGACCTCCCGAATACCCTCTATCAGCTGTTCCAGGCTGCAGGGATTGCCACAAACCATCCTCATGTTTTTGGCCTTGTGGGCATGGCTACATTCAGTGTATAAGACACACCCAAATTTTCACCCTCTTTTGGCGGGGGCGGGGGAGTGTGTCTTATACTCCGAAAAATATAGCCAGTCTTCCCTTTGTAATCTAGCCCCAAATATTCACAAGCCCAAATTGGGAGCCTTGGTTGCATTTTTTATGCTCTGGATAAGTTTTCAGAAGGTGAAATGTTTTTCCTTATGCTTTGCAGATGTCATCTTGACTTTATAACCCCTCCTCTGGGATAGCTAGCCGGAGCCCAACTCACCACAGTCAACTCGCTGCGGCCAACTCACCATGGCCAACGCGCCAACGCCAACCCACTGTGGGACAATTTGCCACAGAACAAGAGTAACACTAATATCAAAGAAATGGTGGAATATAGTCATTAAAGAAAGGATGCCAAAGGAGGGACAAATTGATATGTGAGTGACAAAAATTAAAATAATTTTAAAAACTATTTTAAATAATTAAATTGAATTGTTGAATTGTTCCGCGGAGAGTTGTCCTGTGGCAAATTGGCCATGGTGAGTTGGCTGTGGCGAGTTGCCTCTCATAGCTGCACCTCCTCAGGTGTCCACAAATTTTTCACTTTGAACATTTGACCACCTTCCCACCCACTTACAGATGCCCTTACCAGGGCTGGGTTCTACTTATCTTTACTGCCGGTTTGCATCACGCCTGCTTCTGCGCATGCGCAGATCACCTATGATGACATCCGGGTCAGTGGGCGGAGCCTCCCGCCAGTTTTACTACCGGTTCTTGTGAACCAGTCCGAACCTGGGGCAACCCACCACTGGCCCTTACTCCTCACTTCTCATCTAATATGGCGTGTCACTTTTTAAAGAGTTTTGTGATTAATCAAACAACTAATGAAAATGAGTCTATGTTTGCATGCCAGGTGCTTTTTTGTTGTTGTTGTTTTACTTCTTGCTAATAAAAGGGCTACTTACCTTGATTGTAAAGTTTTTGAATTTCTTGAATACTTTTGATGCCCGCTGATCTTCGAAACAGCCCTTCCGTTTTCAGCCCTTTGAAGAGGGAAGGATTAAATCAGTTACTTTTTTCCACTATCGTAACTGAAAAATGAGTCTATTGCTTAGCCTGGTTCAGGGGTGAAATCCAGCAGGTTCTGACAGTCCATTATTGCTTACCAATTGAATCAACTTGGTGCTCATTGTGTTCTATTAATCCCAATGAATGGGCAGATCCAGGGGTGTTATTCAGCAGGTTCTGACAGGTTCTGGAGAACCCGTAGCGGAAATTTTGAGTAGTTTAGAGAACCGGCAAATACCACCTCTGACTGGTCCCGGAGTGGAGTGGGAATGGAGATTTTGCAGTATCCTTCTCCTGGAGTGGGATGAGAATGAAGATTTTGCAGTATCCTTCCCCTGGAGTGGGGTGGGAATGGAGATTCTGCAGTATCCTTCCCCTGCCACGCCCACCAAGCCACGCCCACCAAGCCACACCACGCCTACCAAGCCACACCCACAGAACCAGTAGTAAAAAAAAATTGGATTTCACCACTGGCCTGGTTGTATGTGATGCTGGGTGCACGGAAGAAGCCAAGGGCTCACAAAAACATTTGGTAGTCGGTTTCAAAAGGTGAGATAAATATTGGTCACCACTTTATCGGTTAGTGTAAAATTCCTCAACCTTGGCAGCTTGAAGATGTGTGGAATTCCAAGGAGATGAAGTCCACACACCTTCAATTTATTTGTTCAATTGTAATACAACTGCCGAACAACAGGCAGTCAGCTGAAGTAGCCTGCAGTACTGCATTCTAATCACTAGGCCACCACGGCTCTTATCTATTCTTTTTCGTTCAAATTGCCATCTTTCACTTTTATAACTGTCTTCAAATTTTGCATCCATTCATAAATCATTCAATTTAAAAAAAAACCTGTTCAGGTTTTGAACTGTATTTCACTAATAGAGTACATGTTATACCCAGCAAATGTTCAGTATTCTGAGTTACAAGATTTTCAAATTCAGTCCAATTTTTCATTGTCCTCTCTTGTTTCTTAAATTCTTTTGTTGATGTGTTACTTATCTGAGAATATTGGAACCCACTGAGCAGTGGTGGGCGTGGCATGGCTTGGTGGGTGTGGCAGGGAAAGGATTCTGTAAAATCTCCATTCCCTCCCCACTCCAGAGGAAGGTTACTGCAAAATCCCCATTTCCTCCTGATCAGCTGAGACTCAGGAGGCAGAGAATAGATGGAGGCAGGGCCAGTCAGAATTTTTACTACCGGTTCTCCGAACTACTCAAAATTTCTGCTACCGGTTCTCCAGAACTGGTCAGAACATGCTGAAACCCACCTCTGCAACTGAGTGTGGAAGAGCATGGTGTAACAAAAGTCTCAAGAGACCTTAATTTTATCCCCTTCATAATAAAGTCTTGTAATCTAAAGAGAATTTTTTCCACTGATGAAATTTCCTACTGCTTTCTTTTTCGAAAAAGTATACATTTAGTGAGGAAGGGAGATTTATTATTCTCCTATATTTATCTCAAACGTTCAACAAGTTGCTTAATTTTGGATAGTCTCTTGAAAATTATTCATTTCTGTGAATCGGCTCAAATACCGTATTTTTTCGGAGTATAAGACGCTTTGAAGTATAAGACGCACCTACCTTTTTTTGGGGAGGAAAATAAGAAAAAAAAAATCTACCTCTGCCTCCCAGCAATTTGCCTCCTTGCAGCAAACAGTACACAGCCTGTTTCATTTTCATTTTCAGCACAGCTTAATTAGCACAAGAAAAAAAAATCTGCCTCTGCCTCACAGCAATTCGCATCCTTGCAGCAAACTGCCCATTTCAGCTTCAGCTTCAGCACAGCCTGATTAGCACAAGCAGCTCCCGAAGATCAACTGTTTTAGGCTGCAGGGATTGCCATAGCCTATTGCCACCTCTGCACGCCCCATTTTCCGGGTGGGCGGCGGGTGGGCGGGGCTACATTCAGTGTAGAAGATGCACCCAAATTTTCACCCTCTTTGGGGGGGGGAGTGTGTCTTATACACCGAAAAATACGGTATGTCTGTAGGAATCTGTCTCTTCCATTAAGGTGTGGAACCACAGGGAGTTATGAAATGAATCCTTACCTCTTTTTTTTAAGTAAGCCACTGTTTGATTCATTACAAGTGGTATTAATTCCCCTTTGTTTTTAGCACTGAGGCTGTTGGAGAAAAGAAAACAGGTTGAAACATGACCTGAAGAAAAATCCCAGCATTGGCAAAGCTATCTTGCTTCTAATCTGTTAACCTGCCTTTCAGTTTTTAAAAAAGAAAAGAAAATAGAAGAGTCTCAAAATAAAAGGAGGCAATGCATTGATTTTGATGCCATGCCTTCCATCTTGTAGATTTTGACACATATTCCCATAAAGAGAAAACAAATTTATTTGATAGCAAGTTGTTACTTGGAACATCGAGTGTGAAAAGAAAATCAGT
This sequence comes from Masticophis lateralis, assembly GCA_030761175.1. Classification (NCBI taxonomy): domain Eukaryota; kingdom Metazoa; phylum Chordata; class Lepidosauria; order Squamata; family Colubridae; genus Masticophis; species Masticophis lateralis. The sequence continues at coordinate 81,182,729 of JAUDYJ010000006.1, read as the reverse complement.
TGTGGAGCTCATTCAGCATAACTTCAGAAGAATTCCTTAACAGGGCAAAAATGAAATGTGTATCTTCACAGAAAGAGTTTTTGAAACTTTGTTCAAGGAAATATGATTTGTTCATTTGTTCGTTCGTATGTTCATTCTATCCATCCTTCCATCCATCCATTTCTGTAGCCACCCGTCTCAACCAGTGATTCTGGGCAGCTTACAGTTTTAAAAATATAAAAGCAATTAAACATTAAAAAAAACTTAAAACAATAAAAATATATGAATATATTCATATTATGATATAAATATGATATATACAGCAGCTGAGATAATTAACCAGTTAACAGTAAAGCCAAGAAACAGGGTCCTTAACATATTCAGAGCTCCAGGCCCAGGGATGCAGCCAAGTTTTTTAAGCCTTATGAAAGGCCAACTGGGGTGGGGGCCATTCTAATTTCCCAAGAAGAGAATATTCCACACAGCAGGGGCCACTGCAGAAAAGGCCCATCTTCTGGTCCCCTGCCATTGGATACTCTTTGGATGACGGGATCTGATGGATCAAATTGGATGGATAGGGATGCTTGGAAAAAGGCGATTCCTTAGGTAATTTTGTCTTCCTTCCTTCCTTCCTTCCTTCCTTCCTTCCTTCCTTCCTTCCTTCCTTCCTTCTTTCCTTCCTCCCTCCCTTCCCTTCCCTTCCCTTCCCTTCCCTTCCCTCCTTCCGTCCCTCCCTCCTTCGTGAAGCTGTGGAATACCCTGGCATGCCCGGGTTCATACTATCAAAGGCCAAGGTTCTGGGAAAGGGTCACCATGAATACACATCTAGTCAATATCATTCCTGGTATTGATTATCTGAAGACTCAAAGGTGGAAAGTTCTGTGTTACAGCCATAGGTCTCCCTCACTTTCTGAAAATTAAATGCCCACTTTAATTCACCCAGGAGAATTCTGTGAGGTGACAAAGGATAATTAACCAGTCTTAAAGAATTCCATTGTCCATAACCGGAAAATTCTGTTATTTGAGAAGGCTTTGGTTTTGGTACTTTAGAAGTCCATAGAAAGTCCCACAACAGTAGCAGGAGTGGTGTGGTCAGCATGAACACCAATTGACTTTCAGAAGGACAGTGAGCACTTTTCAAGGCTTTCTGACCAAGGGGCCATCCAGCTTTTATCCAGAAGATGTCATGCTTGATGACTCATCTCCTTTAAGGTTATCTCAGCACTTGGCCAACTTGAGTTAAGCAGATTCAAGCAGATTAGACTTCTTGGATTTCTTTATTAACAAGATTTCTACAGTCCAAAGAGTAGCAGGCAGCGTGCAATCTCTATGGTGACTCTCCCTAAATCCCAATTTCCTAACCTAAAGTAAAGGTAAAGGTTCCCCTCGCACATATGTGCTAGTCATTCCTGACTCTAGGGGGCAGTGTTCATCTCTGTTTCAAAGCCAAAGAGCCAGCGTTGTCCGAAGACGTCTCCATGGTCATGTGGCCAGCATGACTAACCAGGGGTGAAGTGCTCCCGGTTCGGACCGGATCGCCCGATCTGGTAGCGATGGTGGCGGGTGATTCGGAGAACTGGTAGCAAAAATCCATGCCCCCCACATGTCCAGCTGAGCCGTGTGATCATCAGAGGTTTTTTTTTTTTATTTTTAAACACGGAACGCTGTTACCTTCCCACCAAAATGGTCCCTATTTTTCTACTTGCATTTTTTTTACGTGCTTTTGAACTGCTAGGTTGTCAGAAGCTGGAACAAGTAATGGGAGCTCACCCTGTTATGTGGCACTAGGGATTCGAACCTCTGAACTGCCGACCTTTCGATCGACAAGCTCAGTGTCTTAGCCACTGAGCCAATGCGTCCCCTCTTTCCTAACCTAAACTGGGATCTAAAATGAACCCAAGAAAAAAGATGATGATATTCCTGTCAAAAAAATATCTTGAACATCGACTCATCAGGATTTTTGAAGGACAGAAGGCCTCTGGCTGACTTTGGGCCATTCTCTTTCTCCCAGCCAAATCAAATCCTCAAGCTTATTATCAGGCTAAAATGAGGTGAGGGAATCCCGTTATTTGTTAAAACAAGTTAAAAATCTATCTAAATAGATATGAAGAGATATCGAAGAAACATAATTGAGTTTGGCTGAAATATGAATCTGGCCATTCAGGATTAGTTCCATGACCTTGTGGTTGAGTTCACACATCATATTTAGAAGCTCCAATATAAGGAAAGCTTTTGAATTGGCTTCAGATAGAAAACACGGGACTTTAATCCTTCTCTGATCATTCTTTCACCATTATGGCTCATTGCATTTGTCTTAAGCAAAGGAGGAATGACACCATCGGTAGTTATTAATAACTTGGACAGGCAGAAAGTGTCAGCTTGTATTAGTAAGCATTGGTGTGCAAGAAAGAAGCCTCTCTGGACCGCTCTCTAAGTGTGACAAGGAATCCCTTCATGCATTCTTTGGATTCTCTTTCTTTCAGTCCCAGATTTTTTAAGATAAAGGAAAAAAAAGCAGGAAAAAAAAGCAAGCTCATGATTTTTCAGTGTCCTGTCCTGTGAAGTAGGGCAGGTCAAGAAATGACACAACGGGGATTGAGTCTGTCATCTGCACCTCCATAACTGACTAGTTTGGCTCTGCAACCCAACAAAACAGATACAGACTTCAGAGGATCATTAGAACTGCAGAAAAAAACATGGCTACCAACCTGCCTTCCATTGAGGACCTGTATATTGCACGAGTCAAAAAGAGGGCTGTGAAAATATTTACAGACCCCTCACATCCTGGACATAAACTGTTTCAACTCCTATCCTCAAAATGATGCAAGGACACAAGTATCCACAACTAGACACAAGGACAGTTTTTCTCTGAATGCCATCACTCTGCTAAACAACTAATTCCCACAACACTGTCAAATAATTTACTAAGACTGTATTACTATTATTCCTCTCTTCCTTACTAGTATCTATCTCTTCCCACTTATTACTATAACCATGTTGCATGTATCTTTCAATTCATATTGTTTTTATTTGCTTCCTAGTATGATTTGATGGCTTATTAGTAACCTTGACTATCACTAAGTGTTATATCTTTTTATTCTTGATGAATGCATTTTATTCTCCTTAGGTACACTGAGAGCATATACATCCAAGACAAATTCCTTGTGTGTCCAATCACACTTGGCCAATAAAGAATTCTATTCTATTCTATTCTATTCTATTCTATTCTATTCTATTCTATTCTATTCTATTCTATTCCATTCCATTCCATTCCATTCCATTCCATTCCATTCCATTCCATTCCATTCCATTGCTGGCATATTTCTATCATTGCTGGGTAGAAGAAGAGAAAACTCGGCAGAGTTTCTCTCTACAGTACTCCATTTTATCCCAAGGAAAATCAAGATGGGATTAGTGTGAGCTCCTTTGCAGGAGTCCCTTTCCCCCCAGGATTATCTAATATTATTTGCAAGTCTCCCTAATACTTTCTTCACTCCGACCTTATCCCCAGTGTGCATTCCTTTACAAGCCCAGATGGGGAGCTAATGGTCCTGGCAGCAAGACACGTAGCCTGCCTGAGATGCCACCAAGGGGGACTAGTTAATCTTTGGAAGGGGTCAGGTTCCATTCAGCGACATGGTCAAATAAAGCAGGGGGCTTACTACTGAAGGCTGACTCCAAACTGCTGCGTTGGAAGAGGAGGCCGTGGTGGAGGAAGTTTTGCTGGAGGAAGGGATCTGCTCTTCTGTTTCATCCGAAGATTTTCATCGTGTCTGGTGGGGAAACACAATCTCAATATTCAAGAGATAAAATGTTTGGTTCACTTATATCACTCAAACCAAACTCGTTGGTGGAGGAGAAAATGGTGAAGAGAGGAGAAGGAGGAGGTAGAGAGGAGGAGGCAGAGAGGAGGAAGAGGAGGAAGAGGCAGAGGGGAGGAGGCAAAGAGAAGGAGGAGGTAGAGACAGTGGTGGGATTCAAGTAATTTAACAACCGGTTCTCTGCCCTAATGATTTCTTCCAACAGCCAGTTCACCAAACTGCTCAGAAAGTTAACTGGATCTCCCGAAGTGATGCGAACTGGCTGAATCCCACCACTGGGTAGAGAGGAAGAGGAGGCAGAGAGGAGGAGAAGGAGGAGGAGAGGAGGAGGCAGAGAGAAGGAGAAGGAGGCAGAGGCAGAGAGGAGGAGAAGGAGGAGGAGGAGGCAGAAAAGGAGGAGGGTTAGGGTAAGGGCCAGGGGTGGGATTCAGCCTATTCAGATCGGTTCGGGCGAGCTGGTTGCTCCGACAATTAACTGAGAGCGAACTGGTTTGCTCCAACGATCATGTAGGCCTGCTATACTGACCTTTTTTTTCTTTCTTTTTCTTTTTTTTTTTGAAGCCCAGCTGAGGCACGGCAGAGTGGATTGCCACGCCTCAGCTGTTTTACTCACTGGGACTGCAGTTTTAGACTGATTTGGAAACGCACCGTGCGCGCGCGGAGTGTGCATTTGGCACTCATGTGCTTGGCACAAACTGGTTGTTACACCGGTTGAATCCCAGCAATGGCTAGACCTAATCTAAATCAGTTGTATCAAAATCTGTTCAGGCATCTGAGAAAAATAAAAATATCTGTAAATATTAAAGTAAGAAGAAAGATCACCTACCGAATCACTTCTTCAGGGATATTCAAGTGTTCGTATTTCAGGTGGTCTCTCAAGTCACTTAAGTAATTCAAATAGATCACCTTTTTTCCAAATTTGTGACTGAAAACACAGAAGAACTTCTATCAATATCAAAATCTGGAACAGGAGGAACTCCTCAATTTAATTATTAGACAGAACCAGAAGGGCACAAAGTGGCAGAAGTAGCCGTTTTCATATGATCAGATGTATGCACACTATACTCGTCATCGGTCTGATAAGAATAATTGTCTTTCAGAATTGTCTTCTAGTACGTGGATTGGAAACTATTCTTTCAAGAACTCGACAAAAACTTCATCTTAATAATGTAGGGAAATGCATGTCCTGTGTAGAAGATTTTTGGTTGACAGTGATGCAGGGGTGAAATCCAAATTCTTTCTCTACCGGTTCTGTGGGTGTGGCTTGGTGGTATTGCAAAATCTCCATTCCCACCCCATTCCAGGGGAAGGATACTGCAAAATCTGCATTCCCTCTCCACTCCTGGGGGAAGGATATTGCAAAATCTCCATTCCCACCCCACTCTGAGGCCAGCCAGAGATGGTATTTGCCAGTTCTCCAAACTACTCAAAATTTCCTCTACCAGTTCTCCAGAACCTATTAGAACCTTCTGGATTTCATTCCTACAGTGATGCTCCAAATAGATAGTTCAGCTGGGGCCAGGGGCTTCCATGGGGAAGAAACAACTGTGCCTGTTATTATATATGTCAACTGCAGTAACACTTTTATACGCACACAAATGTAAAGAAAGAACAATTCCTAGAATGGATGGTAAAAATGATGAAGATAGCAAAGATGGCAAAATTAACTCTTTAATTAAAATAATAGATTTAGTTTTATTTCTACCTGTATACTGCTACTGGATTTTATGCTTGAAGAGAAAAAAAGTGAAATTTTGATTTTGGGTTTTGTGGATTAGTTTAGTTTGCTGTTAAAGAAATGCCTAGTAAATATGGAAAAGTAAAAAGTTGAAGTTTCATTCTTATCTTGTACTTTATTGCACAGAAAAAAGGTGGAAGTCACTGCTTTTTTCCCCCTTCCCCCTATATCCCACAGCTCCCCATTTCCCTACTATCTTCATTTTCATTTGGATTTTATATTATGATAAAGTTCAATAAAATTATATTTAAAAAATCAAAACGGTGCCCAGGTCTGCTCAATTAACACACCTCCCCCTATTTTCCCATGCAAAGTGAACATAACAATAGCAATAGCACTTATTCTTTTATACTGCTTCACAGTGCTTTGCAGCCCTCTCTAAGCGGTTTACAGACTCAGTATCTTGTCCCCAATAAACTGGGTCCTCATTTTACCAGCCTCAGAAGGATGGAAGGCTGAGTCAGTCTTGAACTGGTGACAATCGAACTGCTGGCAGTCGGCAGAATTAGCCTGCAATACTGCATTCTAACCACTGCGCCACCATGGCTGATGGGGAAGATGCAATTTCACAGTGCCCTTCAACATCTTATCTTTAGTAGGACCAGGAGCAATGTAATAAAACAGCAATCATCTCTCTTAATCTGTCACATAACTGCATAATTCCATCATTCCCCCCACCCACCCCAAAGATATGTTAAAACAATGGACTCATATTAGAGCCAAAGATTCAATGAAAGTTGATGGTGATAAAGAAACTTCCTGACAGCCTCTGCTTTTTCATTGCTTGCTTGCTCGGCTGCCATTGTAACGGAGGGAGGGGGGGAGCTATTGGGATGTCTGGGAGTGGGGAAGTGAGCTGGTGGAGAAGAGAAGAGAAAGTTTTCTTCAGTGTTTTCTTTGAAGCTGATAACTACTCAAGGTCAACCTTGAGTAGGCATACCAGGAGGATGGCATCATTGGATGCTGCACCCCACATGACCCCTGGGGGGAATGTGGATTGGATAATCCTGACTGGACAGTTAGGGGAAGGTTTTGGGGATGCTTTCTCTATGTGATTTTCGTGCCTATTGCCTCAGACCTTACTTTTCTTTGGTTGCATTCAGTTCATACTCAATAAAAGTATCTTTTGCTATGAAAATGGATTCGGAGTTTTTCCTCTCTTGAGTACTGAAAGGAGGCACACCTGACACTTCCCTTTCTTTGAGAAAATGTTAAATTTTCTCTCCCTTTCCTTATTAATACAGGTAGTCCTTGACTTACAATCACAACTGAGCCCCAAATTTTTGTTGTTAAGCGAGACATCTGTTAAGTGAGCTTTGCCAATTTAATGACCTTTTTTAGTTGGACAGTTGTTAAGTGAATCACTACAGTTGATAACTTAGTAACCCGGTTGTTAAGTGAATCTGGCTTCCCCATTGACTTTGCTTGTCAAAAGGTTCTAAAAAGGAATCACATGACCTTGGGACACAGCAACGGTCATAAGTATGAACCAGTTACCAAGTATCTGAAGTTTGATCACATGATGATTCAAAGGTTGTAGTTGTGAAAAACTACACAACTGTAAGTTGTAAGTCACTACAGAGGGATACAATCAAGATCCAGTGAGATACTAATACCACTCTATAAAGATACTAATACCACTCTATAAAGTAAGACTACACCTGGAGTACTGCATCCAGTTTTGGTCACCACGCTATAAAAAAGATATTGAGACACTAGAAAGAGTGCAGAGAAGAGCAACCAAGATGATTAGGGGACTGGAGACTAAAACCTATGAAGAACGGTTGCAGGAACTGGGTATGTCTAGTCTAGTGAAGAGAAGGACCAGAGGAGACATGATAGCAGTGTTTCAATATTTGAGGGGCTGCCACAGAGAGGAGGGGGTCAAGCTGTTTTCCAAAGCACCTGAAGGCCAGACAAGGAATAATGGATGGAAACTGACTATGGAGAGATTTAACCTAGAAATGAGGAAGAACTTTCTGACAGTGAGAACAATCAACCCATGGAACAGAAGTTGCCTTCGGAAGTTGTGGGAGCTTCATCACTTGAGATTTTCAAGAAAAGATTGGACTGCCATTTGTCAGAAATGGCGGGTCTCCTGCTTGAGTGAGGGGTTGGACTAGATGACCTATAAAATCCCTTCTAACTCTGTTTAATCTGTTATATCTGTTACTATTTTCAGTGTTGTGGTAACTTTGAACAGTTATTAAAGGAATGTTGTAATACAGCTCATCATCAAACCTCTCTGAAAATCAAAGTGCTTGGATGCATTAATTTTCCCCTCATAAATCTATGAGGGGAAAAAGGAAACGAAAAATAGGACTGAGAAAAAAAGCAATATTGGAAGCATAGAACACTTTGCTTAGAAAGCCCATATATAGTGTTCAGACTAAAGTCCTTTGACAATGAATCTTCTTTCCTCCTTAAAAAGTATTATTATGAGTTCCAGAAATAAAATCAAGGGAATAAGTAACTATGCCCAAATATTTGGTCAGGAATGTGCAAATAAAGCTTCTACTTGTTTCAGGTTAACATGCCCGTTTTCAGAATAATCTCATTAATTTTACTAGTCAAAGTAACCTTTTAAAAATTGATTTAAAACAAACCACAGCCATTTTGCCCTATAATATCAGGCACATCAGAAAAGCCATACACTGGAATTAAAATGGATTTTAAGCATTGTTGACTTTTCTGGAAATTATTCTGCAAAAAACTTATCAAGAAGAAAAGCATTTCATAATTACTTAAGAGTAGAGCAGAAAATTGGTATATTCAAGCTCCCTCTACTGGTAGGTAGCATGAAATAAATAAAATTCATTTTTTCTTGAGGGGGAATTAATTGACCCAAAGAGAAGGTTTATGCTAGAGAGAAGCGCCTTTGTAGGTGCACATTTTACGTTTTTTGCCCTATCTTATCACCATGGTGAAGAGAAGCAGTTGTGAAATGAGTGACATGGTTGTTAAGAATGCTGCACGGGCATAAATGTGAGGACGGTCATAAGTGTGAGGACCAGTCAAAAGTGCGAGGACCTGTCAGAAATGACTTTTTTCAGCCTTCTGAGTAGTCCCTATACACATAGCCACGGTCACGTGACCAGCTAGCCACGCCCACCCAGTCACATGACCTCCAAGCCACCCCCACAAAATAAGCCACGCCCACAGAACCGGTAGTAAAAAAATTTAGAACCCACCCCTGACTGACGCCCCCAACTATTTCAATCTTTGTTTTCTATCATGCAGGTGTTTCCCTCGAAGAATGTTGGAAGAGAAAGAACATAGCTTTCCTTCTGCTTAAAAAGAATCCAGACCGTACCTCATCAGAGGTTTGAAAACGTTCCAAATTATCCTGATGAAGTTGGTGGGATGTACAATGTAGAGCGCTTTCAGGTTTTTCTTGTATCTGCAGAAAAGAAAATTAAATGGTTAGAGGGCTTTCAAAAGCAGCTGCAGGCAAATAAAAGCAAAAGTTTTCATTACTGGGATATTATGCATTTGCCTTCCAAGTACATCTAATTTAAAGGGAATTGAATGCGAAATAAAGAGAGGAAATGGTCAGTTTTAGATGGAATTCAAGTAGGTGAAAATTATACAGCTATTACATTACAAACCACTACCTAAATTGTTCGAGGCGAATAATGAAGACAGAGGGAAAAATAAATCTCTCCAAATGATACGAGCAAAAGGCCTGAAATTGAGAAAGGGGAAAAGAAAGTAACAGCAGAAAAGATCTTTATAAATGCAGCTCACACACACACACACAGAATCACACACACACAATCATACACACCATTTGATTTAATGTTTATGTTTCAGATGTATTTGTGCTTTGCATTCCTAAAGAGACCTGGAAGAGAAAATGAACCAGGATGATGAAAACTAACCATCTTGGCACGAATTAATTGATCTCCAAGCATCCTGAAAGGCGACTCAAAAACTGTAAGACAGCTAGCAATGTGGTATGCTTGCCATCGTGCAGATATTAACTCCTTCTCCCACGTCCCTAAAATATGTCCTTGTAAACCAATGTATGGCTGTAAAAGTTGGACCATAAGGAAGGCTGAGCGCCAAAGAATTGAGGCCTCTTGAATTCTGGTGCAGGAGAAGACTCCTGCGAGTCCCTTGGACTGCAAGGCGATCAAACCGGTCAGTCCTAGAGGAGATCAACCCTGACTGCTCTTTAGAAGGCCAGATCCTGAAGATGAAACTCAAATACTTTGGCCACCTAATGAGAAGGAAGGACTCACTGGAGAAGAGCCTAATGCTGGGAAAGATTGAGGGCAAAAGAAGAAGGGGACAGCAGAGAACGAGGTGGCTGGCTGGAGTCACTGAAGCAGTAGGCCCAAGCTTAAATGGACTCCAGAGGATGGTAGAGGACAGGAAGGCCTGGAGGAATGTTGTCCATGGAGTCGCAATGGATTGGACATGACTTTGCAACTAACAACAACAAACCAATGAGAAGGTTGTATTGCCAGTTCAGCAGTAACAAAGTATAACAGTTTTTTCTATGACATTTCTATTTTTTCCAGTATCTGTTTTTGTAGACAAGTCCAGTCAGGATCCTTGCAGGTAAATGACTTGCTGTGTTCTTGCTGGTGGCTGGCACCACCAGTCTGATGAGTAACTGGGAATTACTTCTCAGTGTAGCTGTAATGGCATCGAAGTTAGAATTTTGACTTCCAATTGCTGTTTTGTCCCCTTTTGTCCAGGAGGACTTTCTATGAGGTTCGCCTGATATGCCAGTTGCGTCCCTTTCTGGATCGGGACTCCTTACGCACGGTCACTCATGCCCTTGTAACTTCCCGCCTGAATTACTGTAATGCTCTCTACATGGAGCTCCCCTTGAGGAGCACCCGGAGGCTCCAGCTGGTTCAGAGCGTGGCCGCGCGGGTGGTTATGGGAGCGACGTGGTGTTCCTATGTGACACCTCTCTTGCGCGAGCTGCACTGGCTCCCGGTGGTCTTCCGGGTGTGCTTCAAGGTTTTGGTCACCACCTTTAGAGCGCTCCATGATTTAGGACCTGGGTACTTACGGGACCGCCTTCTGCCACCAGTAGCCTCTCACTGGCCAGTACGCTTACATAGAGAGGGGCTCCTCAGGATGCCGTCGGCCAAACAATGTTGACCGGCGGCCCCCAGGGGGAGAGCCTTCTCTGTGGGGGCACCTGCTATCTGGAATGAACTCCCCCCGGAGATACAGAGGATCTCGGATTTACGCACCTTCCGTCATGCCCTCAAGACCTATTTATTTCAACAGGCTGGCCTGGCCCAACTTCCCTTTTAACTGTAACTTTTAAAATTGGTTTTAAAACATTGGGGGTGTTTTAAATTGTTCTGGGCCAAATTATTTAATGGGTTTTATATTGTCTTTTAATTTTTGTAATTTGTGTGTTTTATCTCTCTGGCTATTCACCGCCCTGAGTCCTTTGGGCGTAGGGCGGTATATAAATCTAATAAAATGAAAAAAAAAATGAAATCTCATTGTGATGGAAGGTAGCCTGGATTCCCAGGAGGGAGGGAGGGAGGGAGTGAATTCCTGAAGAGCATGAAGCATCTCAGTTCAACAGTGTATGTCTGGGGTAGGGAACGATGGCCCTTTTATGACTTGTGGACTTCAACTCCCAGAATTCCTGAGTCAGCCATCGTTCTCTGGTTTATGTGGAAGAAAGAGGGTGAAAACTGTCTTCCCTAATAGTCCGCAGAGTACATGCTTCTGGTAGATAGTAGGATGCTCAGCAACATTTTGTCCATAGGTGTAGAACAATAAAGAAATCTGCTTGGAAGAATCACCCCATATCTTTGGGGTGCAGGCCCCCCAAAACCCCATGTGGTCTTGGGGGGGCTGGACTTACTTGCAGAAAGCAGGATGCTTTGGGATGGCTCAAAGGCCAAACCTGCAACTTCAAAAACTTTACTTGTTTTAGGTGTCCCCATTGGGCAGGTCCGAGGATTCAGTATCTCGTGTCAATCCACAAAAGGGGGAGAACTCCCTAACCAAGCTGTGCTGAACGAACACAATCACTCTACTGCCTTCAAGGTGAATTTGAACTCCGCCGCCGTGCTGGAAGCACAAAGAGGAATTTAACAGAATGTGATTCAACCTTTACTCATTGCGCTATAGAGATAAGCACATCTGCTACTTTGCTTTTTCTAGCCTGCTGTGAATGCTGCCTCCTCTTTTTATCTGGAGAAGGCCCTAGTGGGCAGAAGATGGAAGGAAAGAAAAGAAGAGGAACAAGGTGGATGGACACAGTTACAGTGGTGACTGTCGAAAGAGCTGAAGGGCCAGTTAGGGATAGATATTTTGAAGAAAATCTATGTATATCAGGGGTCTCCAAACTTGGCAACTTTAAGACTTGTGGACTTCAACTCCCAGAATTCCTCAGCCAGCAAAGCTTAGAGACCCCTGATCTATATGGTCACTAAGAGTCAACAATGACTTGGCATAGAATCCTCATCCATTTTTTAAAAGTTTAGTGTGGTTGTTGAATTGTGCTGAATTATGGGACAGTGGGTTCCACCCGATAACTCCATCTTCCCTGAGCTTTGCGAAGCGCATGTCCATTTTGGCTTGGGGAAGGAGATTATTCTGGAGCAATGTTGGCGAAACTTTTCGGCACCGAGTGCCGAAATGGGAGTGTGCGCATGTGGGGGAGCACCGGAAACCGGAAGAGCAGCTCCCTGGCATGCGCATGCGGGAGCGTCAGAAACCGGAAGCAGTTCCCCAGTGCGCATGCGCGCCTGAAAGCTGAGCTTGCAGCTTTTCACAAGCGCATATGCGCCAGTCACCTGGTTTTCTGGAATGCATGCGCATGTGAAGACCAGCTTCCCGGCACATGCATGCGCACCAGGGAATTGCTCTTTCAGTTTCCGCCGCTCCCGTGTGCATGAAGACAAACCCGGAAGAGTAACGGGTGATGGCTAGCATGCCTGGAGAGATGGCTCTGCGTACCACTTCCGGCATGCATGCCATAGGTTCGCCATCATGGTTCTAGAGTCTAGACACATCCTGTTCTGTGGCTTGACAGCAGTTGGCGGGGCCCTAAAGCTAGTTAAGAAATTTGCCTCTTTGTTTAAAATAATGACTTATATTACGGCAGTTATTATATCATATCCTTACATCAGTGATGGGTTTACTACCCACCACTGATGTTATTTTTACTACCGGTTCTGTGGGTGTAGCTTGGTGGGCGTGGCAGGAGAAGGTTACTGCAAAATCCCCATTTCCTCCCAATCAGCTGGGACTTGGGAGGCAGAGATTAGATGGAGGCGGAGCCCGTCAAAATTTTTACTACCGGTTCTCCAAACTACTCCAAATTTCTGCTACCGGTTCTCCAGAACTGGTCAGAACCTGCTGAAACCCACCTCTGCCTTACATCAACGTTTCTCAATCTTTAGCAACTTGAAGATATGTGGAGTTCAATTCCCAGAATTCCCCAGTTGGCATGCTAGCTGGGGAATTCTGGGAACTGAAGTCCGCATATCTTCAAGTTGCCAAGGTTGAAAAACACTGCCTAACGTTATCTAAGCACTTTATATACATCGTGTTGTAACATATCCTGCAACTTGTAAGATGGATCCATATAACATTAATATTTTATTTTACACAACTACATTGAACGTCTTAATGCTTCAGCTTATAGAATTATTTAAAAATATATGTGATTACACATGACCTTAGCCAAAAGGCTAAGAAGTGGTGTGAATTATCAGTATAAAAGACTCTGTACATTGTTGCATTTCTTCTGAAAGAAAGCAATAATTCTTCTTCTAGATAGTGTGGCAATCATTATTTATATTAACGTAGAAATTATTATTTTTATAGAAATACTGTGATTTGTGTTGTATTGTAGTAATTATTACTGTACAAATATTTTAAAAAGAGCTGTGCCAGAGAAGCAAATAATTGAATGCACAAATCCATTAATTTTCTTTTTTAAAAAATCTCCAGCAATTTTTTCCAAATTGTTGTATTTTAAATTTCCAATGTAATTTATAATCCTGAAATTTCCTAGTGGTCTCCCATCCAATTATTAACTAAGCTTGGCCTTTCCAATCCCAGACAAGGGTAGCCAATTGCTCTCTCTTGAAGAAGCACCTGCCAATTAAAATGGTGGCGTCGATGGATCATTAAATAACATCTAGTCACTGTCAAATTTTCAGGCAAGGCAAGATAAAGTGATTACATACTAGGGCAATAATAATGGAGAAAATTGTATCAATTTTGTTTTCCTTTTTATCCATTTAAAAGATTGGTGTTAATTGCATTTTGCATAAGCCGGGCATTTTCAGGGCCTGAAAATAAGAGGAGCTAAACCTCTTTAGGGTTTTATGTCATCTGGCAGGGGAAGAAGTAGAAAAAAAGCTCTTTTTTTTTTTTTTTTGGTAGCATCTGACATCTAAAAATGTGAAAACTGTCATGTCTTTTCCAAGTTCAAGGTAGTTGGGAGTCCAACTCATAAATATAAGATATCCTTGTTTAGAATTAGTCAGTTTTGGCAAGTCACTGTTTGCCACTTTTCTACATCCACACCAAAGGTGGTATTTTGCCGGTTTGGATCGGTTCAGACTGGTTTGCCCGAACTGGTAGTGGAAATCAGGGTCGATCCGCCCATCCACGTTGGCTCTATGCCATCCTATTTAGGCACATTTTTGAGGCCGGGTGGCTGCACGGAAGACCGGGCGCATGAATGGAAGACAGAGGTGTGCGTGAACCGGTAGCAACGTAATGTGAAACCCACCGCTGACCCACACAGAAGGGCAAGGAAATGGGTTTCTTGAAGTAGGCATTGGACGGGGAGGCTCAGCAATTCATATGCCAAGTGCCAGGAACCCCAGGAAGATTCTTCCTTCAAGTTCTATAGCGAACAGCCCTATAAATTAAACATTCTTCTGATAATATCAAAAAGAGAACTGAAAAAGCACATATCACAAGGCCCAATGGCAGGATTATGTACTTATTCTCTTATTCATTACATCCTTCAGGAGTCTAAAGTAACCATACAGCATTTCTTCCACAAATTTTGTGTTTTGAGGCCTAGGGAATACTGGGAGTTGAAATCCACACATTTTAAAGTTGCAGAGCATTAGGGTGATGTACAAGTGATATAGGTCCTGTGTTCTTTAAACTACATGTGATGTCATTGTGGCTTGTAACAGCCACTTCAGCTGTAACCACAAAAATATTGGTCTTGGAATCTGGGCTTTAACCATTATCTCTCAGCATCTCCTCCATTCACAAGGATGTTGAGGGGATCTCAAGAGGCAGACCTAAGCAAGGATGGGCTTCAAAATTTTTAGCACGGGGTTCTCTGCCCGGTTGCTGGGTGGGCGTGGCCATGGTGGGTGTGGCCTAGTTGGTCTCCTGCACCATGGCAGGGTGGGCGTTTTTGCCCTCCCTTGGCTCCAGAGGCTTTCCTTGACCCTCTGGGAGGGCGAAAATGGCCTCCCCAGGCTCTGGAGGCCTTCCCAAACTTCCGGTAGGCCCATTTTTCACCCTCTCCGAGGCTCTGTGCATGCCCTGCACTTACCTGTATCCAAAATGGATGACGTGGGGACTCCTGGGAGGGGTGGGGCAGGTGGGGCGGGGCAGGGCCAGCCAGGAGTGGGATTTGGGGGTTCTCCAAACTGCACAGAATCTTAGTTAGAGGTTCTCCTGAACGCCTGCGCACCCCCAGCAGCCCACCCCGGGCTTAAGCAATGTGGAGGGCAGCAAGGATAAAGTTCAATGCTCAGTAAAAATTAAAATATTTCAGTTTGGCTGAACTGTGCTTTTACAATTAAGGCACCCCATTTGCAAAAAAAAACCCGTACTTCCGCTCAAATTCTTTGTAGGCACTTTGCAACCAGCTCAGAGATGGCTTGTTTTGACTGTTTAATCCATAGTGAAAGTAGACAACTATGTAATTGCTTTCCACATACTGTTCCAGCGTGTACTTCAAATATCTAGAAAAGAGGATTTTGGAAGAGGAGAAAACAACATGTAGCATTAATAGATGCACTCTGGGTTTATAATGGGAGAAAAACAATTTATCTAAAAAAGAAAAGGAAGATACTTGATCAGTATTCTGAATATTTACCATTTTCCCACAGGTAAATTTCAGTAAATGCCAAATGCCATGGACTCCTTCTTAGCAGAGGAGAGTTCAAGGCATTCTTGAGAATATAAGAACACTCAATTCAGAGACCCCTGTGTGGGAGGAGATGGGGACGTGTCAAAACTTGCAAGATAACATTGTGGTATTTTGACTGAAACTCTATTCCTTTTATGTGTGCGTGTTCAAATGGGTCTTTTATTATGACACCACATCTAACACCCCTCTTGCAGATGTTGACTTTCCCCAGGAGATACCGGAAGTGGTATTCAGCCGGTTTGTACCAGTTCTAGCGAACTGATAGCGGAGATTGTGAGTGGGCCTGCCCACTCTCCCTGTCTCTATGCTGCCCTATTTAGGCATGTTTTCGAGACCGGGGGAATGCACGGAAGGCGCACAGGGGACAAACCAGTGGTAAGAATATTGGAAACCCAGCGCTGGGAGATACCCCTCAAATTCTTACAATTTCTCCTATAACAATTTGGATTATTCCCATTTCTCTTCTTCCAGACTAAAATCTCCACAAAACCAGTATGTACAGGTAGTCCTCGACTTCCAATAGTTCATTTCGTGAGCGTTCAAAGTTACAACGGCACTGAAAAAAATGACTTACGACCGATTCTCACACTTATGACCGTTGCAGCATCCCCACGGTCACGTGATCAAAATTCAGATGCTTGGGCAACCGACTCACATTTATGACGGTGGCAGTGTCTCAGGGTCATGTGACCCCCTTTGGTGACCTTCTGACAAGCAAAGTCAATGGGGGATCCAGATTCACTTAACAACCATGTTACTAACTTAACAAATGCAGTGATTCACTTAACGACTATGGCAAAAAAAGTTGTAAAATTGGGGCAAACCAATGTTTCACTTTGCAACATTAAATTTTGGGCTCAGTTGTGGTTGTAACTCAAGGACTACCTGTAGATGAGAAAGGTTTCAAAGAAAACATACATCATTGGTGCTTGAAATGCAAATATAACAAAGAACAACGCCAAAGAAACTGGCATTAAAAATGGCTTTCGTGGGAACTGACATTAACATATCCATTCAGTTACACGGTGCAAAATACTGCCCAATACAGAAAACTATTGTATTTTTCGGAGTACAAGACGCATCTTAGTTTTTGGGGAGGAAAATAAGAAAAAAGCTGATTGGCAGGTGGATCAGCCTTTGGAATACCCCCAATCAGCTGTTCCCAGAGGTGAATTTTAGAAACAGGTTCCTTGGTTGTGAGCTCTGTGCCTTGCTTTTTTTTTTTTTTTTGCTTTTTTTCCTGCCTCCTAAACAGAGCTTCAGAAAAATAGCCTCTGAAGCTCTGTTTGGGGGCTTCTTTGCTGAAGCTCTGTTCGGAGGCTTTTTTTCTGAAGCTTTGTTTCTGATGCTTTTTTCAGACTCTGAAACCTCCGTTTGAGAAGTTGGGCGGGGCTGCATTCATAGAATAAGACACACCCAGATTTTCACCCTCTTTTTTGGGGGGAAAAGGCACGTCTTATACTCCGAAAAATACAGTACCTATAAACAAAAAATGAAGGAATTAGAGGGGAGGTTACCATTATTTTAAAAAATATAAAAATTTGCAGACAACAAAGCAGATGGGACGTGTTCTGTACATCCTTATGTTACTGTGATTTCTGGCAGATTTGAAGCTGATACCGACACATAGATAAAAATAAAAGAGAGAAGTCACCTTAGGAAACCCAGCTGCACACTGGAGTTGTGCAGCAAGAAAAAAGTAGAGAGGACCAGAAAGCAAAGAATAAATGGACCTACTCCAATAACTGGCGGTGGTTGATCTGGTGCGAAGGAGGCAGGCGGCATGAACTGAAGACTATCACTTTTCTCCCCAAAGAATCGTCACCTGCAGAGTCAACAAGGGTTAGGTGAAATCCGGTGAAATTGTAGTCAGAAGTTCAAGTTTTCTGCTCAGGAGGGCTGAGTCTTAAGTCTACAGCAGTGTTTTTCAACCTTAGCAACTTGAAGATGGGTGGACTTCAACTCCCAGAATTCCCCAGCCAGCCACCTTCAAGTTGCCAAAGTTTAAAAAGTTGGTTTAAAGCCTCCGTTTTGCAGAGTTCGAAACAGAGAGCACGCAAAATCAACTTTACACCTTATTAAAATTGTGCTTGCTATTAGCAGGGATCCTTGCGTACATGGTCCAAAAAAGTCAAGACGATGGTCGCAAGCAGGCAAGCTCCACCTAAATGCAGATAATAAATGGGCGGAGCTTCAACTGCGGCTAAGCGATGAGTCGTAAGTCAAGGACTATCTTTATTTTATTTATTGATTTATTTGGTTCGATTTATATGCCACCCTTCTCCAGAGATTCAGGGCAGCTTACAATGCATTAAGCAATAGCCTTCATACTTTTGTATATACTTGCTTAATAGGGCTTTCGCCCCCCCCCCCCCCCCAGCGGTGTTCTTTTTATACAGAGTCAGCTTATTGCCCCCACAATCCGGGTCCTCATTTTACCTACCTTGAAAGGATGGAAGGCTGAGTCAACCTTGAGCCTGGTGAGATTCGAACTCGCAGTAATTGCAAGTAGCTGGTGCTATTTAACAGCACTTTAGTCTACTGCGCCACCAAGGCTCTTATTTTATTTGATAAAATAAATATTTTTTTATTTGATAATAAATATTTGATAAAATATTTAAAGGGTGGGATTTGATTATGCCGTTGCAGCCACTAGTCTTTATATTTTGGACCCTAAAATTGTTGGGGTGACCAACTATCCGATCCACATTTTGGGAGCAAAGCAATTTGAGAATGTATGAGCTTCAGGAAACTTCTCTAAGCAGCCCTAATTGTTTCTCAGTTCAGGCAACTGAACACAACACAAAACATTGGGGATATTGATAGTTTTGGAAGTGTCAGTCAACTTTCGATCACACATTTTACAAAGATCTTTATACCAATGGCCAGGAGATGTCATTGAATAGTCCTTAACCATGAGAATCTTCAAATTCTTTCTCATTGAAATTCAGGAAACAAATATTGTAACATCTCTTGGGTACGTGTTAAAACTCACATATTCATCCTGAATTTTCCTGGTATGAATATTAGAAAAACAGGTTTTCCCCCCACCCCACCCCACCCTAATATCCTCTCATCTTTTTAAGGAATGGGTTTTATTTTACAGTTGTTTTTATGACAAACCATATCAAGATACTTCAGCATCGGAAGCATTAGGCAAATATATTAAATCGAATCAACAATAAATAGTCGGTACACGCCAAAGGGCATGGCTTCAATCGTGGTACCACACCTGCCATGTTGCAGATTTGATTCCTGCCTCCCATTCCTCACTGAGCGGGAAAAATAAGGTGTAAGAAAGGGATATAAAAACCTACAAGAAAGCCAGAGATGTTTGTAACAAATATACCTGCAGAGTGAACAATGCCATGCCGAGCCACATCGTAGTATGGGTGAGTAAGACTTATTCCAAATTCTCGGCTTGACTGCGCTGCAGAAAAGCTCCCAATTTCTCCCATTGTTCTATTTTCAGCTTCATCTTTCTGCAGTTCTGAAACAAACAGAAATTGAAACTCATTTTTTTGGGGGGGAGGGGGAAACAAGACAAAAATGACTGTTAATCAAATAATCTGCACCTGTCCATTAATATTTTAGCATACTTTTCTACTTCTTTGTAGCTGTTGACTAGCTTAGATTATGAGATCACTCCACTGTCTTTTCCAGTGAGAAAATAATCACAATTTCAACTCCCTCTCCTGTTAAAATTTGAAAAAAATATAAATATATATAATATCTGGTTTACTGTTACAGCACCACCTTGAGGTCAAACGAGAAATGGCCAGACTGGATTATTACATCCTCCCGTTCAGTGGTGGGATGCTGCCCGTTTAACAACTGGTTCGGTGAGCGCACCTAAGCTGCTTGTGCGCAGCACTGAAAATGGAGTATTTAGAAGCTCAGCTGCTTACCTTCCAAGTCAGCAATGGTAAATAGAACAGCGAGGAGGGGGAGGAATCAGCTGTGCTGCGCGATTGAGCTGAGCTACAAAGCAGGAAATAAAGGACCGGATAGGGCGGGGGGCGGAGGGGCGGGGCCAACTGATCATCAGAACTACCGGTTTGTCTGAATCGGTCCAAACAGGCTGAATGCCACCTCTATTCCCCTTCCTAAAAGGGCTGACAGGCCATCCGTTTTCCCAAAAGCAAAAATCAGCAATCCGTGACGGATTCCAGGCTTCCTTTCAACTTCTTTCTTCTCTCCACACGAGACTCGTTTTCAGAGAGGAAAGCGGACGCACATCAAACACTGAAGAGTCCTCAACGCAGGTAGTCCCTCAAGTTAGGACAGTTCATTTAGTGACCGTTCGAAGTTACAGCGGGACTGAAAAAGAGACTTACGACCAGGTTTCATAACTTTATGAATGTTGCAGCCTCCCCATGGCCAGTTGATCAGAATTAAAATGCTTGGCACCTGGTTCATATTTATGACAGTGGCAGGTCTCGTGACCCCCCGTTTTTGAGACTTTCTGACAAGCCAAGCCAAGGGCGAAACCAGATTCCTTTAACAATTGTGTTACTAGCTTAACAAAGGCATTGATTCACTTAACAGCTGTGGCAAGACAGGGCAAAACCCAGTTTATTTTATTTATTTATTTATTTTATCAAATTTATATGCCACTCTTCTCCCGTAGGACTCAGGGCGGCTCACAGAATAAAACAACCTAACAATAAAACAGTGCTAAAACAAACCCACTTAAAATCCCCAGACAATTAAAACCTCGCAGATGATCAGGGAATTTGCAGAAAAAGCCATGTCTTCAGGTCGGTGCGGAAAGTGCGGAGGTCGGGGGCCGTCCGGAGCCTGGTGGGTAACCCATTCCAGAGGGTTGGTGCGACCACAGAGAACGCCCTCATCCTGGGGGTCACCGGCTGACATTGTCTGGCCAACAGCACCCGGAGAAGGGCAGTCCTATGTGAGCGCACTGGGTGGTGGGAGGCCGGTAGTAGGTGGTCTTGCAGTACCCCGGGCCCATGCCATGAAGGGTTTTATAGGTAAGTACCAGCACCTTGAAGTGGATCCGAAGAACCACCGGCAGCCAGGGCAACTCGCGCAGGAGAGATGTCACACGGGAGTAACAGGAAGCTCCCGTAACAATCTGCGTGGCCGCATTCTGGACCAGCTGGAGCCTCTGGGTGCACCCCAAGAGCAGCCCCATGTAGAGGGCATTGCAGTAATCCAACCGAGAAATAGTTAACAAATGTCTTGCTTCGTAACATAAATTTTGGGCTCAATGGTCATCATAAGTCAAGGACTACTTGTATCTCCCTCGACTCATGATGACACCACAGTAGGTTCTTGTGGTGTTCTTGACTGTTGCTTTCTTTTATTTTGCTTCTCATCTTGCAGACAAAATTGGTAGTTTTTTTAGCCCCTCAGGGGTGAAATCCTCTGAAGTCTGCTACTGGGTCTGTGAGTCTGCTACCAAGCGCACGCTTTGCCTGAGGCGCAGCACTAAAAAAGGAACATTTTGAAGCCTTTCGAGTCTGCAAAGGTAAGAAGAACAGCGAGGAGAGGGAAATCTGCTGTGCCACGTGATTTAGATTAGCTGGAAAGCAGGAAATCTAATATAAATCAACACGTCACAGGTGATTATCACCCAGCTGATCATCAGAAATACCAGTTTGTACAAACCGGTAGCATTTTTTACTATGGTTGGCCCGAACCGGTACGAACCAGTATCATTTCACCCCTGTAGTCCCTGCTCTTTTTTTGTTCTCCAAAGCAGGCCTTCCCCCTCAGACAAGTCAACCAGAAAAGTGAAATATGGTAGCTATCTCATGTGGTTTGGTCCCCAATACAGTATTTTGGGTACTGAAAACATTAAAAGACTATTTTCTGGCTCCAGGGCTATTTAACCATCTCCCTTGTTACACATCACACTGCAGCTACAGGGGATTCTGCAGTAGGGTCAAAAAAGTCAATATGGTGGCTTCAATTGTACAATCAGAGCAGCCATCTTATCTTTTTTTTTACAGTCCCTCCCCAGTCCCTCCCCTGAATAGAAATAAGATATATAATGTGTGGAAAGCTTAAAGGTATAATACCCTGCTTAAAGATTCAGAACGGCATATTTTTAATAATGAGAAAGATTCAATTCTTATTGAAGTCGGAATACGTTTTATAACCGCTGAGTAAAGTTTTAATGGAAAAGCTAAGGTTGAAGAAAATCTACTTCAATTTGTTTTAAGACTGGTTTGGCCATCATTTATGAAGGAGAATATAAAATCCCTTCTTAATTATTTGGCTGAATTACTCATATGTTAAGAACATGAACAGGATTTTGTTGGATAAAATCTGGGTCAAAGATACCAATAGTTTTGGGGTACCACAAGCAATTGTTTTTCTCATTAAACCATTGGAATTCACCCTCATTCATTTTTTCATGCATGTCTTTTTAAATTTTCAGTAACTTTTTTTAGAAGTCAAAAGTCTGCATCATTACACGCTAACAGCAATTTTTCAAAAATAATGGGCCATTCAGCATGCTAAATTCATCCTAATGCCATCCAAAGTAATTGAGAAGGTGGCATCTCCAGCTTACTGGAGTTCCTGTTTAAAGTAATTATTCCATTTGCACCACAATTTAGGATGAGAGCAATATTATTTCCTACAAATTCACAGGGCGTGCATACGAATATTTCATATTCACTCTGCCCATCAAACTAAATTTCAGCTGAAATAGCTTTTGATAATATGGCCACCGCCGAGTTTGTTAATTCAAATATAATACACAATCCCATCAAACTATTTTTTTGATGTTCCAAATCACCCAGAAGATACTACTCGATGGCCCAAAATATATAGATATATTGCTATATTTACCTATTTCTGCTAACTTTTCAAAATCACTTGCAGACATCCTTCGGGTGAACAAAATCCGTTTATCAGGTTAGTATTTGACTGATGCTCCTATAATGCTCGATCAGACCTAAATACAGACAAAAGTGAGTATCTAAATTTCAGAAAGTCTCTTGCCATTATTTGAATCATGCCTTGCTTTTTCCTTTTCCAGCTGTGCTAAGAGATTCCTTGTGGAATTTAATCGGAGTCTGATTTTTCAGAAATCCAGCTTAAAGGAACAGAAAGAAGTGGCACCTTGGCGGCTGCTAATATTCTGTGATCTGTGAATAAAGGATCTTTCCTGTTTCACTAGCAATGTCAGGGGTCCAAGTAATACCCCTAACGAAAGAAAACTCCGAGGCTTGAGTTTCCTCAAAGTTACATTTTATTAGAGATATCATATTGGCACATCTGGGAAAACCCGAATCTGAACGTTTCCGGGGTTTCCCCACCCAAGTGGAAGTTCAAGTCCCTCCCCAGCACCCACAAATCCATCACGTGGTCCAATCATCCACCGTCCAAACCAGTGGTGAAATGTAAAATTTGTTACTGCTGGTTCTGTGGGCGTGGCTTGGTTGGGGGGGGTAATGCGACTGGGTGGGCGTGCCCAACTTGTTTTTTGTACTTTTAAAAGCATTTTTTCCTACAACCTCTTCAGCCAAAGAGGTTGTAAAAAAAATGCTTTTAAAAGCCTCTGACGATCAGGCAACTCAGCTGGGATCCCCAGAGGCTTTTAAAAACATTTTTTCTACAACCTCTTCAGCCAGGAAGAGATTGTAATAAAAAATACTTTTAAAAGCCTTTGACGATCCCAGCTGAGCCGCACGATCATCAGAGGCTCTTTTTTTTTACTTTTAAAATAATTTTTTGTAGAAAAAATGCTTTTAAAATTTTTTTAAAAAGCCTCTGTTGATTGTGCGGCTCAGCTGGGCATGGGGGTGGGGCAGGGATTGTTGCTACTGGTTCTCTGAACCACCCGCCACCATCGCTACTGGATCGGGCGATCCGGGCTGAACCAGGAGCATTTCACCCCTGGTCCAAACTAGAAACACCTCCCAGCCATCCAACTCCAGGTGTCAGGGCAAGGTGTCCTTGACTCTCTGAGAAAGGAATGTTATTATGACTACCATGTTTC
Organism: Masticophis lateralis; assembly: GCA_030761175.1. Taxonomy (NCBI): domain Eukaryota; kingdom Metazoa; phylum Chordata; class Lepidosauria; order Squamata; family Colubridae; genus Masticophis; species Masticophis lateralis. The sequence continues at coordinate 81,159,087 of JAUDYJ010000006.1, read as the reverse complement.
CCTGAAAATAAGACCCTGTCTTATATTTTTCTGAACCCTGAAATAAGCGCTTGGCCTTATTGCTCAAAAGCCCGATTGGGCTTATTATCAGGGGATGTCTTATTTTGGGCAAAACAGGGTATATAACTCCCATACTCCCTACAATCCCCCTTCCCATTTTCCCACAGTAGAAAAATGTGGCAGGCTTGAAGGTCCAACGTAAAAGATGGCTTCCAGACCTGACAAGCAAGTTAATTCACAGAACATTACTTGTGCAGGTACGTCCACTATCCAAAAGTGGTCTGTATGGAACCATAAAACTTTCATTTTTGCATCCGTAAAGTCAGAGGCCGCAGAGCAGTGAGGGTTAAGTTCAGCTGATAAAGATGGTGTGATGCTTAGTTCAAGGGGGCAATTATTTGAAGAGGGGTGACACCAAGGGCAGCAAGGTTCCTACTGAGGTGTATTGCTGTCTATCCTCGAGATAAACACAGGGGATGGAAAAATTATGGTGTGTTTATCCAGAAGGAAGAGAAAAACCAATTTAGAGCGAGCAGTGCCTACATCAAGGTTGTTCTCAAAACTTTTAGGTTGTATTGCCAACTGACAGCTGGTTTTGGAAGAACAGCTGAAGAAAACAGCAGAAACAACTGAAGATGAGTGGTAGACCTCCAGAAGATTACTAAAGTACAGGCATCATGGAGATGAAAGACTAACATTATGCATCTCAATATTTCATGGTGAACTGGTCGATATTTTTCACAATTGCATTATGATGGGAATGTTTTATCTATGTGGCAGAAAGAAGTTGTAGCGTAAGAAGCCTTAAAATTTTATGTTTTGAGATCTTGGAAATAGCAAGAATCCAGCAGAGGGATGTAGATATATGTGGAGAAGGAAACTTGATATATTTCACATTAACTATGGAAAGAGAGAGATGGAGGTATAGCTACAACACCCCCCCACCCCCACCCCCAATCAAAACTCCATCAACTTTCCACATTTCACGAGTTCTAGTGTAGCTTTCTCACCTTCAGTAACTTTAAGATGAATGAACTTCAGTTCTCAGAATTCCCCAGCCAGCCTGCTGGAGAAGTCTACCGTACGTCTTAAAGTTGCCGAGGTTGAGAAATATTGCTCTAGCGAACAGTACACCAAATATTTAGAGCTGTATATGCAACACATCAGGAAGATATAACAAGGTAGACAGACCTGACAGCACAATTGTGGATTTAATTATTCCCACAATTAGATATACTTAACTTTCATTCATTGCAAAAGATCTGACAGCAGATTTACTTGACAAAATTAATTCTGGTTGTCAGCCAAACTCAATGTTACAAATCATAGGTTAAGCAGTTCCTCGTGGAAAGAAATTAGGTTAATATGTGCCATGTATCTAATTGTAAACTATCCTGATTGAGTTTATTTTTGAGATAGATGGCAAATAAGATGACATCTAACCACCATAAAGGAACTGTCTAAATCAGTGCTTTTCAAACTTGGCAACTTTAAGATGTATTGACTTCAGTTCCCTGAGTATGCTTATCTAGGGAATGCTGGGAGTTGAAGTCCACTTACTTTAAAGTTGCCAAGTTTGAAAAACACTAATCTAAACACGCAAATTGTTTAGTGCAATCAGATCTTAACGTGCTCTCCACATTGGAACAATCAACCAAGACTGGAGAACGCACGAATCAAACTTTACCCCTACAGTGCAGGGGTGAAATCTACTTACCTCCCTACTGGTTCAGAAGAGCGTGTGCTGTGCGCGCACACTCGCTCCGCTTGTGCACACATGTATCACATGCACGCACAGATCCTCTTTGCATGCACAAACCCATCTGTGCATGTGCAGAGGGTAAAAAACAGGTTACTTCCTGGTTAAAACCAGGAAGTAACGACGACCGGGCGAGTGGGCGGAGCCTCATGCTACCATTGCTACCGGTTCTCCAAACTATCAGCCGCCATCACTACCGGTTCGGCCAAACTGGTAGCATTTCACCCGTGGTACAGTGGGATCTAAGGAGGAGGCTAATTGTACTTACGATACAGGTAGTCCTTGAGTTATGACCAACATTGAGCCCAAAATTTCTTTTGCAAATTGTGGTATTCAGCCGGTTCGGACTGATTCGGTCGAACCAGTAGTGGTGACCTGCCCACTTGCCCCAGTGCTATGCCATCCTATTTAGCCACTTTTTCTAAGCTGCATGCATGAGTGCAAGCTACGCGTGCTAGCAAAGCGGATGTGTGGAAGGCCAGGCGTATGCACGAAAGGGGCGCACACACATTTTCGGTGTGCGGTAAACCAGTGGTAAAATTACATGAAACCCACCTCTGTTGCTAAGTGAGACATTTCTTAAGTGACTTTTGCTCCATTTTATCTTTCTTGCCACAGCTTTTAAGTGAACCATTGCATTAGTTGTTAAGTGAGTCATATGTTTGTTAAGTGAATCTGGTTTCCCCATTGACTTTGCATGTCAGAAAGTTGCAAAAGGGGATCACATGATCCTGGGCCACTGCCACTCTCATAAATATGAGTCAACTGACAAGCATCTGAATTTTGATCAAGTGACCATGGGGACGCTGCAACGATTGTGTGAAAAACGGTCATAAGTCACTTTTTTCAATACTGTTGTAACTTTGAATGGTCACTTAACAAACTGTTGTAAGTTGAGGACTACCTGTTCAACCTTAAAAAAACAACAACAATGGCTAGCAACCTGCCTTCCATTGAGGACCTGTATACTGCACGAGTCAAAAAGAGGGCTGAGAAATATTTACAGACCCCTTGCATCCTGGACATAAACTATTTCAACTCCTACCCTCAAAATGACGCCACAGAGCACTGCACACCAGAACAACTAGACACAAGGACAGTTTTTCCCCGAACGCCATCACTCTGCTAAACAAATAATTCCCTCAACACTATCAAACTATTCACTAAGTCTGCACTACTATTAATCTTCTCATCTTCTCATCGTTCCTATCACCCATTTCCTCCCACTTATGACTGTATGACTGTAATTTTGTTGCTGGTATCCTTAAGATTTATATTGACTGTTTCCCTATGACTATCATTAAGTGTTGTACCTTATGATTCTTGACGAATGTATCTTTTCTTTTACATACACCGAGAGCGTATACACCAAAGACAAATTCCTTGTGTGTCCAATCACACTTGGCCAATAAAGAATTCTGTTCTATTCTGTTCTGTTCTGTTCTGTTCTGTTCTGTTCTGTTCTGTTCTGTTCTGTTCTGTTCTGTTCTATTCTATTCTATTCTATCCTCAGTAGGATCCTCTTGATAACTGTCTTGATCAGGAGGGGGGTGTTTTTATTGCTTATTTCAGGGTTTCCCAACCTTGGCAACTTTAAGACTTATAGACTTAATTCCTTGCCCTGACTTATTTGTTTTTACAAACGCTTGTTTTTAATCCTAGATTCCATAACAAACTTCATCTTTGCCCAGTATGTTATGTGGTAAATAGATAGGGAAGAAATGGAGGTAGTGACAGATATTATTTTCCTGGGTTCCAAGATCACCGCAGATGGGGACGGAAGCCAAGAAATTAAAAGGCGCTTGCTTCTGGGGAGGAAAGCTATGGCAAATCTAGATAGCTTACTAAAAAGCAGAGACATCATCCTGCCAACAAAAGTGCGTATAGTCAAGGCTATGGTTTTCCCAGTTGCAATGTATGGCTGTGAAAGTTGGACCATAAGGAAGGCTGAGCGCCAAAGAATTGAGGCCTTTGAACTCTGGTGCTGGAGAAGACTCCTGCGAGTCCCTTGGACTGCAAGGCGATCACACCGGTTAGTCCTAGAGGAGATCAACCCTGATTGCTCTTTAGGCCAGATCCTGAAGAGGAAACTCATATACTTTGGCCACCTAATGAGATGAAAGGACTCACTGAAGAAGAGCCTAATGCTGGGAAAGATTGAGGGTTAAAGAAGAAAGGAACAACAGAGAACGAGGTGGCTGGATGGAGTCACTGAAGCAGTCGGCATGAGCTTAAATGGACTCCAGGGGATGGTAGAGGACAGGAAAGCCTGGAGGAATGTTCTCCATGGGGTCAGACACGATTTCACAACTAACAACAACAAAACGTTATGTGAAAGTAATTCCTTTGCAAGATTTAATTTTAAATTATAAAACAAACACAATCAGGATGGTCCTTCAAAGTGAAAGCAGGAAAAACATTAAAACAACAACAACCCTGTGTGCTTCTTTGATGTCATTCAGGGGTTACTAAGTCCAGATAAGAAAAAACACTTAAAAGAACAGTACATTCCTCTTACTAATAATTCTGATAAAATCTCTTTTTGCAAGTACATTCAGAGCAGATAAGAATCCTTGTGCACGTGGAATAAACCCATGCTTGCTCTTATAATAAATTCAGCTTCTTGGTGTGAGTTCCGACTCTTGAGTTTTGCATTTTGATGTTATTTTAATATGTCTTTAGGTTTCATTCGACCTAAGTGCAGCCAATTTTTATGCGGTGTCATGATTTGTGAGCGTGCCAGTAGTTCAAACTACAATCAGACATTGATTGCGGATTGGAAACCTTTACGGACTCTTTGTATGGACTTTTTGCATAAGGCGGAAAAACAATGCATTTATAATTGATGGCTTTGATGATTAGGCAAGATCGATTATAGAGTTACAATGTAACTTTAGAGAAAGGGGTAAATTTATAATTGTTCCTGTAATTTTTCTATTTTTCTGGCACTTTACTTTTTACATTTCCCTTCTATTTTATTTCTTTCCTCTTTTTTTCCTTCTTATTCTCTTTGAGTTAATTCTTACGCTTGTTTTTAATTGTTTACTCTTACTCTTGTTTGAAATTGTTTTTAAAATAATTTCAAAAAAATTGTACGTGTTTTTTCTTAAAAAAGATTAATTACAGATCAATCTGGAGAAACGTATCATTTAACCTTCAACTAACTGAAGGGCCTTCCGATATTTTCAAACCTCAACTTGCAACAGCCGCCCCCCCCCCCCAGTACTCCAAAATATGTGAAGATCCTAGGTTCTGTTTTGTATGCATTTCCATAAAGAAAAAGGGGGATTACTATTTTGACTTTTCTGACCCCGGGGTGGGGGGAGAAGGATAGGGAAACCAGTATGTGATCCACAATCCCCTTACAGAAGGGGGAATGTTTCCCTATTAGTTGCAAAACCAGAGAAGAACCAACCACAGAGGTTCTGTAGTAGAATGGAGTGGAGTGGAGTGGAGTGGAGTGGAGTGGAGTGGAATGGAATGGAATGGAATGGAATGGAATGGAATGGAATGGAATGGAATAGAATAGAATAGAATAGAATAGAATAGAATAGAATAGAATAGAATAGAATAGAATAGAATAGAATAGAACAGAACAGAACAGAACAGAACAGAACAGAATAGAATAGAATAGAATTTTTTATTGGCCAAGTGTGATTGGACACACAAGGAATTTGTCTTGGTGCATATCAGTGGTGGGTTGGCCCCAGTTCGGACCGGTTCGCACGAATCGGTAGTAAAATTGGCGGGAGGCCCCACACACCGCCCCGGATGTTGTTATCAGTGATCTGTGCATGCACAGAAGCAAGGCACATGCAAAGTGAGTGAGCGTGCACAATCCCATTGCGAACCGGTGGTAAAGGTAAGTAGAACTCACTCCTGGTGCCTATCAGTGTATATAAAAAAATATATACATTCGCCAAGAATCATAAGGTACAATACTTAATGATAGTCATAGGGTACAAATAAGCAATCAGGAAACAATATCAATATAAATTGTAAGAATACAAGCAACAAAATTACAGTCATACAGTCATAAGTGGGAGGAGATGGGTGGTGGGAACGATGAGAAGATTAATAGTAGTTCAGACTTAGTAAATAGTTTGACAGTGTTGAGGGAATTATTTGTTTAGCAGAGTGATGGCATTCAGGAAAAAACTGTCCTTGTGTCTAGTTGTTCTGGTGTGAAGAGAGATTAACAGAGTTGGAAGGGACCTTGTAGGTCATTTAGTCCAACCCCCCACCCAAGCAGTGCTCTATAGCGTCGTTTTGAGGGTAGGAGTTGAAACAGTTTATGTCCAGGATGCGAGGGGTCTGTAAATATTTTCACAGCCCTCTGTACTACAGGTTCTGTAGTACAGTAGCTACAGAGGAGGAAAGGACTTGGCGAATCTCCAGCCAATCATACGTGTGTGTGTGTGTGTGTGTGTGTGTGTGTGTGTAGCTTATGTGGACATCTGGAGGACAATGTAACCCTTTGCAAAGTAGGCTAGGTCAGGGAAGATGCGCTACCTCGACTTACGGCTACAATTTCTGTTGCTAAGGGAGACGTTTGTTAAGTGAGTTTCGCCCCATGTCGGGACCTCTCTTGCCACAGTAGTTGAGTTGAATCGTCGCTAAGTTAGCAACCTGGTTGTTAAGCGAATCAGGCTTTCCCACGGCCTTGGCTTGTCAGAAGGTCGCAAAAAGTGTCCCGTAACCTCGGGACACAGCAAACTCAGTCCTAAGTTGGAGTCAGTTGCCAAGAACCCGGTGGCCTAGAGGTGGAGCTCTTGCCTCACAATCAGGAGGTTGTGAGTTCAATCCTAGGTAGAGGCAGATGTAGGGTCTCCTGCTTGGTCAGGGGTTGGACTAGATGACCTGTAAGGTCCCTTCCAACTCCGGTAATCTGTTTACTGCCCCTGAAACCCTGATCACCTCACCTTGGGGATGCTGCAAAAGTGTGGCAGCTGTGGAAAAAAACACAAAAAACGGCCAGAAGTCACTTCCCCACCACCCCCAGGGCCCTTGTAACTTTGGTCACTAAACGAAAAAAGTTATAGGTCGAGGACTACCCGTATAGGAACTCTTAGGCTAACCATAGCAGATTCCCAATCGCCTCAGAGAGACTTAAAAAGCTTGGCCACTCCCGAGTTTCTTTCTCCCTCCGCGCCCTGCGGACTCCCCTTCGGTTTCATTCTTGCTTGCGCCGCCCAGTTTTTTCTGGGCACCTTCCTAGGCAGGGAAGGGGGGCTTTAACGTCGTCCCCTCTCCCCCCCCCCGGGAAAAGCCCTGTTCCTGCGGTCTCCCCCTGCCTTCTTGCACGGAGCCCCCCCACCCCCATTTCCCAAAAGCCCAAGAAAGGCTGTGAAAGCCCCTCCCCAGCATTGTCCGCGCTCGCCCCGCAGATCCCCGCCGCTTTCCCGAAGCCGAGCCTCCTTAGCTGCCCGTCGCCCAAGACCAGGTAAGCCGCCCCGGCCAGGTAAGGCGCCGCGTCCGTCCGCTGTTTTACCTGTTCATCCGGGTGGGAGGAGGAAGCGGGGACCCCGGCCTTGTGAGCGTCGCGGGAAGTCCCTGCTCTCGTGGAGGGAGAGGCGGGACGGCGGTGGCTGCGGGCAGGCCAGGTGAGGCCCACCTGTTTCACCTGGAGATCCCACCTTGCCCGGTAGACGCTGCTCTGGATTACCAACCAGCCTTCCTGGCCACGAGCCGGCCTTGGTTGCCAAGGAAAGGTTCCTCTGAGGTCCAAAGGTGAGCTTGAGCTCACCTTGCGCCTTGCCCCGCTCAGGTGACAGCACCTAGCTCAAGCAAGTTTAGCAGGATCAAAGCCCAATCAGGGCTGGGATGGGAGACCACAGGGAAACCCTCAGGCTGGGAGAGGAATGGGAGACCACAAGGAAACCCTCAGGCTGGGAGGGGAATGGAAGACCACAAGGAACCTCTCAGGCTGGGAGGGGAATGGGAGACCACAAGGAACCTCTCAGGCTGGGGGGGGGGGGGGGGAATGGGAGACCACAAGGAAACCCTCAGGCTGGGAGGGTAATGGAAGACCACAAGGAACCTCTCAGGCTGGGAGGGTAATGGGAGACCACAAGGAACCTCTCAGGCTGGGAGGGTAATGGAAGACCACAAGGAACCTCTCAGGCTGGGAGGGTAATGGGAGACCACAAGGAACCTCTCAGGCTGGGAGGGTAATGGAAGACCACAAGGAACCTCTCAGGCTGGGAGGGTAATGGGAGACCACAAGGAACCTCTCAGGCTGGGAGGGTAATGGGAGACCACAAGGAACCCCTCAGGCTGGGAGGGGAATGGAAGACCACAAGGAACCTCTCAGGCTGGGAGAGGAATGGGAGACCACAAGGAACCTCTCAGGCTGGGAGGGGAATGGGAGACCACAAGGAACCCCTCAGGCTGGGAGAGGAATGGGAGACCACAAGGAAACCCTCAGGCTGGGAGAGGAATGGGAGACCACAAGGAAACCCTCAGGTTTTCTGGAGTGGTGGAGGTAAATCTGGGCCAAATCTGGAGGCTTTCCTTTCACCTAGTTGTTTTCTTCTGCACCAGGTGGAAATAATAGGTATACATTCTATACCAAAGGTTTCCGACTTTGGCAACTTTTAGGAATTCTGGGAGTTGAAGTCCACAAGTCTTAAAAATTGCCAAGGTTGGAGGCTCCTGTTCTATACTATATATTTCAACAGCAGGTTATCCATTATCCTGCTGGGGCTGTCTTTAAGTACTGTGGTTTGCACTAATATTTTTTTTTTCAAGACCAAGAGGTGTTTATGTATGCAGGTAGAATAGAGGAAGGGAATCATTTTTTCCCCTGTATTTCTTAGAAGAGATTGTCCATAGAATGAATAGATTCTTTTTAAAAAAATATTATTTTATTTTAAATACAAATAATACAAATATAGTATATATACATGTAAATACAAAAAAAAAGGAGGAAAAAATACAAATATTACATGCACCCCCACCCTCGGATACCACTTTCCCCCCCTTATATTTCTTCTTCTATAACAACTAAAAGATATGAAGTATATTCCAATTGTGCCCTTATCCCCTCCAAAGCAATATATACTCTTGAATAGGTTTATTCCCTTTGCCTTCCGCCAACACTGATTTTATAAAATCCCCTCCATATTTCATTATAATTGTTTGCTTTGATTGTCCTTTTTTAAAATTTAATTTCTGCTGTTAATTTATCATTTGTTGCCGTATTCCAAATCTCATTATACCTCTCACTTCTTTGAGTATCCCAATTTCGTCCCCAATATTTAGCCATCACTAATCAAGCTGCCATAATCAAATTTACAATCAATTCCTTTTTTTTGGTTTCATTTATATCCCATTTTCCCACCAGCAACAGCAATGCAATTTTCAGTGACATGTCTAAATTTACATTCAAAAGTAGATGAATAGATTCTTTACATAATGATTTGAGCACTCTGTGTGTGGGGTGGGGGAGGGGTGGGGGAGGAGTAGAATGCTGAGACCCAAAAGAAAATGTGTACCAGTGTTTGGTAAGCTACACTGGCCAACCCAAAACCACCCTGGGACAAGATTGGTACCATTTGGGGCCAAGAAAAGCCACCAGGAGATGTTGATGTGGTCAGGGGAGCCATAATGATGTGATTAAAACTTTGGGACACACCAGACAGTTGCCGCTGCCTGGACATGAGAATGTCTTAATGGGGTTGTTTTCACAACAGCCCCTATGTTCTTTTTTGGGGGGGAGGAAGAGGGGAGAAGAAACTTGGGGGATATTCTGGAGGGTGGAATTTAGGCATTGGGGTGATTGAACAATAGGACTAACAATACACAGACGGCCTTTTGGAGGTATGCTTCCCATCCATGATTAACTTACCCGTGGCATATACAACTGGATTTTCTCGGCCTACATGCACGCTAGACCCTTAATCTGATGACCTGGATTCATAATACAGGTAGTCCTCAATTTACGACCACAACTGAGCCAAAATAAGTAAAACAAAATAAAACAACATTTTATTTTGCTCAATGAGTTTTGCCCCATTTTACGACCTTTCTTGCCAAAGTTGTTAAGTGAATCTGGATTCTCCATTGACTTCACATGATCCTGGGATAACTGCAACCGTCATCAATGGGAACCAGTTGCCAGGCATCTGAATTTTTGATCATGTGACCATGGGGATGTTGCAATGGTCATTAAGAGTGAAAAATGGGTCATAAGTCTCAATTTTCAGTGCTGTTGTAACTTCGAATGAGCATTAAAGGAACTGATGTAAATCAAGGACTACCTGTATATGCAACTTTCTCTTTTCAAACCTGCTTGACAATTTGTGGCTTGATCGATTGCACAAGGTGAAAGTAACCAAGTCCATTTCAACTTTGGGTGACTCCTGGGCCCTCCATTCTTGGTCAAGAATGAATGGATTTTGCTATTGTCATCCTCAGTGTTTCCCAATCTGATCTATAACATTTGGCTTTCTTGATAGTCTTCCATTCAATTACTATGGGCAGTATGTCTGCTTAGCTTCAATGCCAAAATAAGCTAGGCAGATATACCACTGCTAAGGGTGTCAGGGTTCCAACGGGTGCCCTAATTAAAACATGAGCCTCGAGCCAAGCTTCAAAAGAAATCCAGTCATTTATTAGGAGCTCCATGTCGGCACGTTCCCAAATGAAGCCAACTCTGACCTCACGTAATTTATGGCCCTAATCATGACCCTGTTTCCCCCCTCCCCCAGGGTGTGTCATCAATCACATTCACCAACGGAGCAATTTCACGGGTTGTAGAGATCATTCCCCTCTGGCCGCTGCGGGTAACCCTGGGAGACAGCCTTGAGAAAGATATGTCTGGAATGCGCTCCTGTCTTTGGCTGCCATGTTGCTTCATCGCTTTCCCATCCCGCTTGCCTATGGCAACTCGAGAGCAGGTCAGGGATGCTTTGCAAGTTGAAAAAGGGTTTGCCAAGCACAAATAAAGCCATAATTTACTAGACTTTTTTCATCTTTTTTTGAACGATACGGAGAACCATTTCTTATTCCTGTGCTACTCAGAGAGGATTGGCAAAGATTAGCTTGTCAAAGCACCAGAAAAACACTTTCAAGATTGCTTTAAAGTCAAACATTGATGGTGAGATGCCATTTCTGTAGAATCATAGAGTATAAGAGATTGAAAGGACTTTAGAGAACATCTAATCCAAACTTTGCCCAGGATGCAAGCTATCACTAAAACATTTTGGGGAACAAGGAATCAATTCGTGGTTGGGATGTAGCTTCAGTCCAATGGTTCATTTTATTGAATCTGCATATTTGTTTTCCAGAATGTTGTAAGTCCCCATGACATGTCGGACTAATGATTTTACAGCACTGCTTCTCAATTTTAGCCACACAGTTGTGACTGGTTCAAGTCACTTTTTCAGTGCTGTTGTAACTTTGAATGATCGCTTCACAAATGGTTGTAAAATGAGGATTACCTGTATTTCGATTTATTTTTGTATTTTGTTAGCTACCCAGAGTTGCTAGATGGGCAGCTATAGAGATCAAACCAATAAGCTAAATTAATATTTACCCTGGAATGATACAGTTCATATGATTTACACATCAAATAGCCAATTATTTATCTTAATTCTTACTATTATGTGGCATCATTTCTTCAGAGACAATCATAGGAGTGGGCTGAAATGTGTATTTTTTTAAAAAAAGCAAAATGGTGGCTGCCATCTTGATTTTTTTTTGACAAACCCACACACCCTGAAAATCATTTTGCTCATTTTTATTTACATGAATGACGTAAATAAATGTTATTGTTCCTTTTTTTAGCCAGTCACTTCGTGTGCACAATGTTTTATTGCTATTTTATAAAATAAATTTATAATATAGAATAACTCTATTTTATACAGAAGGGCAAATATTTCTAGTCACAGCATAACAGATGTTTGCTTTTCTTTTCTGGGTTGGTTGGGCCCAGGAACTTAAACCCCAAAATGAGATTTGGTTTAAAACAGTGTTCCTAAACCTTAGCCATTCTAAGATGTGTGGACTTCAAATCCGAAAATTCCTCAGCCAGCATTCGTATTCTGGCAATTGAAGTCCACATATCTTAAAATGGCTAAGGTTGAGGAAGAATAGTTTAGGAAGACAGGAGAACCATTCAACAGAGGCGTCTGCAGGATAGGGCTGAAGAAGTGAAAAAAGGTTTGAAAGGTCGACAGTTCAGCGGTTCGAATCCCTAGTGCTGTGTAATGGGTGAGCTCCCGTTACTTTTTTCCACCTTCTGCCAACTTAGCAATTTGAAAGTACGTAAAAAATGCAGGTAGAAAAATAGGGGCCACCTTTGGTGGGAAGGTAACAGCGTTTCGTGAGGCTTTGGCGCTTAGTCATGCTGGCCACATGATCATGGAGACATCTTCAGAGAGTGCTGGCTCTTCGGCTTTGAAACGGAGATGAGCACCACCCCCTAGAGTCGAGAATGGCTAGCACATATGTGCGAGGGAAACCTTTACCTTACCATTCCACCTATTTTTCTGTAAACATACAACTTACATAAAAATGGAAATAACTTTGATCACTCTATCATGTCCTCGTTTGATTTTGATCACACTGTCATGACTTTTTTTTTTAACCGTTTCCTACATTCAACCAAAATTGAGGTTGAATCAGGATCATAGAAGGCGGCCTCCTAGAGTTTGGCCTGTGGACATCAATGGAAGTTCTCTAGCTGTGTTCCATGCTAAAGCAGATGGTGAACCAACCTGCCGATTAAAAGATGACAACCAACTCACCTGGATGTGAATAGAAGCAAATGATGGATTGATGTATGATCAAGAGATTGCAAGCTGTTCTAATTGCAATTGAATGTTTGCAGCCAGCCAAGTCTCATCTGCTAAGCTCAGCAATGCAGCTCATTGAATTTCTATCCTCATGCCCAAATACAAATCCATAATAGACTGAGAATAATGGAATAATTAAAGCTAACAATGTCTATCAAAACTGCCGCCCTTCGTTTTGGGCATGAGTTCTGCCTGTTTGGCATGCATGTATTTAGATGCAGATTTCCTGGCAGGCAAATGCATGGGTGGGGAAAATATAATTGATTACATTCTTGTCTGTTTCTGCAATGCTTGCAAAGCACATCGCAACTGGTGTCTTGTCTTTCTCTCTTGCACACAAGCAACAGTCCTGTTCCGAGAATGAGAATACGTTCCATGCTTTCAAGTTTTCAGTGTGCAGCTAACAAATCTGAGGTGGAGATAAGCAGTAAGCAAGCAAGAAGTAGGACAATTTTGGATAACATCATCTGTAACTCCATCTTGCAGTTCTCAAGTTGGATAAAATAAATAATACCCAAAAGGCACCATGAAGCTATTCTCTAGTGGAGATGAGGTTTATTTTAGAGTGGTCAAGGGTGGAATTCAATTTTTTTTTATTACCGGTTCTGTGGGGGTGGCTTGGTGGGTGTGGTGTGGCTTGGTGGGCGTGGCAGGGGAAGGATACTGCAAAATCCCCATTCCCTCCCCACTCCTGGGGGAAGGATATTGCAAAATTCCCCTCCCCACCCCACTCCTGGGGGAAGGATACTGCAAAATCCCCATTCCCTCACCACTCCTGGGGGAAGGATACTGCAAAATCCCCATTCCCTCCCCACTCCTGGGGGAAGGATACTGCAAAATCTCCATTCCCACCCCACTCCAGGGGAAGGATACTGCAAAATCCCCATTCCCTCCCCACGCTTGGGGGAAGGATATTGCAAAATGTTCATTCCCACCCCACTCTGGGGCCAGGCAGAGATGGTATTTGCCAGTTCCCCGAACTACTTAAAATTTCCGTTACTGGTTCTCCAGAACCTGTCAGAACCTGCTGAATAGCACCCCTGGGGCTGCCCATTCATTGGAATTAATAGATCACGATGAGCACCAAGTTGATTCAATTGGTAAGCAATAATGGGCTGTCAGGTTGCAACTAGCAAAGCCTCCAGCCCATCTTTGCCCAGTCCATCATCCAGAATGACACCTGCCCTACGGATCCCTGGAAAGGCTCACACTGGCTTAGCATCTTGTTCTGGGGCTTCCTCAGAATATAAGGTGTTGAAAACAATGACCCAACATGTCTCTTTGAAGGACCATCATTTTTAAAAATAACTCTGGGCAGATGTCAGAACAATGAACCTTAGAGGCCATCCAGTTTAAATCTGTTTACTGCAGGATCTACTACAGCATGTCTGAGATGACTATCCATCTTGTCTGAAGATCCCCAGTGGCGGAGAACTCATCACTTCATGTGGCACCACTTCATTGTTCTACTGGCTGCCTGCTCATACAGTCAGGAAGTCCCTTTTTAGAAGTAATCTGAATCTTCTTCAAATGAAGGCGAATATGTGTGTCCCAGGATGAAGTTGCAATCTGGGTCGGTCACTGGGACCCGAGGTTTTCTCTTCTGAGTTGCCGGACTCGTGCTGGAGCCCATCTTTAGGGAACTTCTCTGTACCTCTGGTCCTGGTGACCGACCGAGATTGGATCCTGCTGAATCTCTTTTCTTGGGAGTTTCAACTCCCTTGTTCTGGGTCCAGCTGTTTCAGCCAATACAATCTAATTACCCTTCCTCTTTGTCTGACAATCATCTAGACCAGGGGTCTCCAACCTAGGCAACTTTAAGATTTGTGGACTTCAACTCCCAGTTGAAGGGGGCAGTTGGGACAGAGGCAGTTTTTTCACTAGGGACCTCAATGGTGTGAACAACCTCTGTTCATTTGACCCAAGTTTTCTGATCTTCTATAAAGACAGTCAAAATCTTTTCTTTTATGTACACTGAGAGCGTATGCACCAAGACAAATTCCTTGTGTGTCCAATCACACTTGGCCAATAAAAAATTCTGTTCTATTCTATACTATTCTATTATCATGTTCTGACAGATGTTTTAGTGCTTGTAATAGCTTTTAAATCTTTTTTTGTTTGTTTGTTTGTACTATTCCATTTAGGCAGTAGTTTCAACGCTATGAATTAAATATTGTGTTTTAGGCGTCTTGGTGTTTTCTTTTGTTAACGTGCCTGTGCATTTTATTTACACTACACTGCTGCAAACCACTTTACCCACTGGATGCCCTATCATACGTAACACAAATAAATTAAGATGATGTTGATAACAACCTTCTCTGGTTTCTTTTACTTAAAAAAACAAAACAAAACCCACTATGGACACAGGCTGTCAACAGATCAGTAGCAAGCACATTATTTATTTAAATTAGTTTTACAAATTTCACTTGATTGGTGAAAGACGTGTGGATGTACTGAGAATCATTAAAAAATAGTAGCTGCTATAAATCAATCAAATTCTATTATATTTGGAACAACTTTTTAAAAATTAAAACTTCTTTCTTTCTTTTTCTTTTGACACATTTTAACTTTTGAAGAGCAGGGTTTCGTTTTAAGGAATTGCTTGGAAGCCATGAAAATGGTTTTTAGCTTGATGAGAAAGGTGGATTTTCTAATATTGTCATTAAGACAGTTTCCTAATTCAGAAATCTATCAAGGCAGTAATGAGGCAGAAAGAGCGTTTTTAAACGACACTTTTCCCCAACGTGAACGCTAGGGACTTTTTCACACATGCATGTATGCTGGCTGAAGTACCGATTTGCAAATATGAATGATTGCTGATTAAGCACCACATAGACTATTTTCAAGTCCCCAAATGCCCACTTTCAAGCTTAAAGTTGTACACTTTTAAGTACAATGGAGATCCGTAAGTAACATTTCAATCAGCAAGACTCAAGTTTATCGTGCTTCATTTATCTCGCTGCTTTCACTGTGTCATGAGGTAACTCATTTTATCTGCATCCATCATGGCAGCTTGCCGTGAAGTCAGCTCATATGATCAACTGTCTGAGGCCTAGTCATATCCCAGAATTTGCTTTTCCAAGTGTCCAAGCCGAGATTCCCTCCTCCTTTGTAGTGGTTGGAGCCCAAAAGAAATTATCTACCTTATTAGTGACAGTATCCTGTGCTCCCAAATCCTGCTCTTTCTGAAATAGGTCAGATCCAATTTGCCAAGGTCAGCTCTTTTTGTACATTCAATCTCTGGCTAGGACACCATGAGAGAAGAGTAAAAACACCCCAAAACCCTCTCCTTACTTAATTCCTGGAAAGGGGAACCATATAAGACAACTGTCAGTTAGTTCTTGAGTAAATAAAAGGAGAAGTTCAGAAGTTAACCCATGAAGCTGTGCAACCTCTCATGCTCCCTTGCGATACCATCCGAGCAAGAGGGGAATTGGGTTTCCTCTTATTTCTAGTCCGCCTGGTCCTCACAGATGTTTGACATCCTTTGCATTCCTGCTCAACCATTTTGATAAGGGTAAACTAGAATCTTCCAGCCACCGAGACCTGACAGAGGGGACTCCATGACTGCTGTGACTCTTCTACATGTCCCAGCAACACAACTGCCTTCTTCTTTGAGAGAAGCATAACACGGCAAGGGCTGCACAACAAGAGGGCCATTCTGAAAATTGGCCATGGCTAGGACAGTACAGGCAAACTAGAGGACTTCAATTTCCTTCTCCAGCGAATTTGATGATGCCACCCTTACTTGCATGTGAGTGACTAGACACATGCATGTTTGTACATATAGGTATGTACTACACCTGACTTAATCCAAATTCATCACTCACCAACAGCTGTGCTGCACTTGAGTGCCAAAAGCTGCCTATTTCTGTCCTAAACTATCACACTGGGATTTTGGGGAAGTTAGCCACATTCTACTCTACACCAAGAGAGCATCCTTTGGAAGAATAATTGGCAACTGATCTCCTGCTTCTTCTACTTGGCTCTGGTTGGCTGGCTCCTGCAGGAAAGGAGAATTCTGAGGAAGGAGATACTAGGCAGTGAGCTGAACGTACAAACTGGAAAAACACTGGGAAAGAAGACGATGATGGGAGGCAAATCACATCCCTAGGAGGAGGAGGGGGACACCTATGAAGGGCATTAAGGGAGGTTGAATGTCAGACAGTACTTCAGGCTTGTTATCCTTTGTGGTTCAGTTCAGCCTGGATGCACAACCTAAGCTCCATCGCTACCCATAGCTCAGCCTGGTCATGGGTGGACCTCAGTGTGACTTTATGAACTTAGCCTAAACAGATGCAACCTGACCGCAAAGATTCAGTGGCCACCACCACCATTTTCCCAAGCCAGGATTATCCACATTTCTCTGGGGTGAGGTCATCCTCTTTATCTGACTTGGAAGAGCAGGCAGAGCTCTTACTCCAACCCACGCAAAGCTGGTGGACTTGCAAAGCACAACTCCTTCAGACCACGCTTTGCCTGCTCACATCCATATTGTATCCCGGGGAGCCGGAGCAGTTTTGGCCAAAATCAATGAAAATCCCCTCTGAATCAGAATCAATCGATTCTAAAATCTGGTCCACTATGTTCTCAGGGCTGGCTGTAGGAGCAATGGCGAGCAAGTCCGAATCCCGCCCTAACTCAAATCCCCTGGTCGGGTTCTCTGTGGGATAGAAGAGTCCTTTGGATTGATCAGACACGCATTGCATCGAACTGGCCGAAATCCTCTCCTGTTCTCCTGCCGGCGGGATCTTCATGGTGAGCATGGAGCTCTTGGATCCATTGTCTGTGATGGTCGTAAGATTGGAGTAGCCCGGCATCTCGCCACAGGAGGTCATTTCCGAAACCGAGTGTCGTCGGATGCTCGAGCTGTTGGCAGTGGCGCCTTCTGTCTCATACTCGGCTACGGGAGTCAACAAAGGATTGTTGTAACTTTTGGATCTCACCACCGGATTCTTAGCAAGAATATCCCCTGATTTAGAGCGCCGAAAGAAGCGTTTTTCTGTTAACAAACACAGAGAACAATTAAAATCTTCACATTGTCCCTACCGTGATAACCAACCCACCGCAGAAGGTCTGTGCTCAGGATGGTGGCTTCAAATCAGTATGTGAACTTCCTTTTACATTTATCTCTTATTTTTTTCCTGATCATTCAATTCCCCTGTGTTTGTACGACTGTCTTCCTTGGACATGAATCAAGAGAGCATACTATAATCGAAAGGATGTGTCTTGTTATCTTTGCTTCCCAGAACCTCTGTAGATCAGTACTGTTTACATTCCAAACTTGATAAGTTTTGGCCTCTTCAAATAGAAGCTTGGTGTTGCTGTCTATTAGAGCAGGAATAATTGAATTCATTTTCTTACTGTGTTTCCTCCAAAATAAGACCAGGTCTTATAGTAATTTTTGCACCAAAAGACGCATGAGGGCTTATTTTCTGGTTAGGTCTTATTTTTGGGGAAATATGGTGCTAAATGCATCCATCTGGCTGACAATCTTAACTGGGGCTTATTTGGGGGGTAGGGTTTATATTACGAGCATCCTGAGAAATCATACTTGGACTCATTTTCCGGTTGGGTCTTATTTTCGGGGAAACAGGGTATTAGTTCACTTGTATATTTTATCCTATTCTTCCATGAAGGAACACATCATTTTGGGTAACTTCCAATCCAGAAACTGGTGGTGTGTATCCACACCGTGTCAGGAATTCTTTCAGGTTGGCCACGAGATGGCACTAGCTTAATACTCTACTTTTCCTGGAACAAAGTTAGATCTTTGGCGGCTGAGATGTTTGCAAAAGGATGTAACAACAGACCATGCAACTACAGATTTAGTGGAGAGGCATTTTGGCTTTCTTCTCTTTTATGTTCTTCCTTGTAGCCGCCTTTTTCTCCCTACCTCATGCAAACTACGTAAGAAGTTTATATAAATGTGTAGATTTGCATTTGTCTATTTGTCTATCTCCTTTGAGAATCCCTGAGAAAGAAGATAAAATTACCCCAGGAAAGAGATGGGTATTCATTTATTGATTTTTTTTTTGCCCCTTCTTTTGTTCCATACTCCCTCCTCCTGTCTTTTCCTCAAACAACAGCTCCGTGAAACAGGTTGATCTAAAAGAGAGCGACTAACCCAAAATCGTACAGGGAATTTTTGTGGCTGCTGCTGATGATTAGAATCTGAGTTTCTCTACCTCTAGTCTATACTTTTTCTGCCCCACTCTGATTCTTAGTCCATACTTTTTCTGCCCCACTCTGATACTTGGACTGAGAGGGAAAGATTAACCCAAAATCACCAGGGAGCAGGGGTGGGCTGCTGGGGGATCGCAGGAGTTCGGGAGAACCTCTAGCTAAGATTCTGTGCAGTTCGGAGAACCCCCAAATCCCACTCCTGGCTGGCCCCACCCATCTCGCCCCTTCCAGGAGTCCCCAGACAGCCCATTTTGGATGCAGGTAAGTTCAGGGTGTGCTTGGAGGCTTGGGGAGGGCAAAAAACGGGCCTACTGGAAGTTCGGGCCCGTTTCCGGCCTCTGGAGCCTGGGGAGGCCGTTTTCGCCCTCCCGGAGGCTCCAGAAAAACCTCCAGAGCCCAGGGAGGGCAAAAATGCCCTGCCCACCGTGGTGCTGGAGACTGACTAGGCCACATCGACCATGTCTATGTCCACCCAGCAACCAGGCAGAAACCCCTTGCTAAAATTTTTGAAGCCCACCCCTACGAGAGAGCCTCTGTGCTTAAGTAGGGATGAGAACCTGAGTCTTCCTGCTCCTAGTTCAGAAACTTTACCACTGGATCTTGGGCTGGGAGAGAGAGAGAGAGAGATCCTGGATTAAAGCCACACAGAAATTTTACAGGGCTGAAAAGAGGATTGGAGCAAGGAGATCTAGGTTTAATCCTCTTTCAGCCATTTATTTTATTTTATTAATCATATTTCTATGCCGCCCATTCTGCGAGGACTCTGGGTGGCTTACAACAATCGACAGTATACTAAATAGCATCTTGCCCCCAACAATCTGGGTCCTCATTTTACCCACCTAGGAAGGATGGAAGGCTGAGTCAACCTTGAGCTGGTGAGATTTGATCTGCTGAACTAGCAGTCAGCTGAAAGAGCTGCAGTACAGCACTCTAACCACTGTGCCACCTCGGCCATGTAAAATTTCTATGTGACTTTGATCTCCTTGCTCGTAATCCAACACTTTCACCACTATGGAGTATCCCTCTTCCACTTGGAAAGCCTACTTGGTCAATTCTACAGTCCACCGCCCTTCCTGGACAGAACTTCTACAGTCCAGGCACTGCCAAGTGATTTTCACACGCTTCACAACTTTGAAATGTGAAGAAGCAAGTGTACGGAATCAGGAAGTAGGTTTCAGGATATTTTCTGATATATGTTAAATATATATGATTTCGTTTGGGGTGTTACTTGGAACCCTGACAAAAGCTACTAACTCTAAAGCTGGTTGACCTATTAATTCCGTAACAAGCCTTGGGAGATGATCCTGGTTAAGAATTGGGTGTCATATATACAGGCTATCATACTATTATACAGAATTCATAAATTATTTTCTGTACGTTTATCACTGTGCTGTTTAATTTTGATGGTCCTTATTTTCAGCTGTAGAGGAATCTACCACTGGTGGCGGGGAGTCACACAGATAAAGAGGATATGCTACCATTGGCCAAGCTCTGGAAGTATTACCTAAAATGCAGGAAGAGTGAGTGAGAGCGCCATCACTGGAGTACAAACCGTATGTCCCCAAGTAAGGGGAAACAACCTTCTGTAAGAGAGTTTCCAACTTCAAGTAATCTTCAGTAACTCCTTTTGATTCATGAACACCCTGAAAAACCAAAAGGAGAATATGGCTTCAGTTCTTTTTTAACCACAATCAATATAACCTGTTGGATTGACATGAATGAGAAGCGCGGGGTTGGAGTTAGATTAGACTGACAGACAGACAGACAGACAGATAGAGTGGGTGGGTGGGTGGGTGGGTGGGTGGGTGGGTAGGTAGGTAGGTAGGTAGGTAGGTAGATAGATAGATAGATAGATAGATAGATAGATAGATAGATAGATAGATAGATAAGGATGGTTGGTTGGTAGGTAGGAGGTAGGTAGATAGGTAGATAGAATTCTTTATTGGCCAAGTGTGATTGGACACACAAGGAATTTGTCTTTGGTGCATATACTTTCAGTGTACATAAAAAAACAAGATACATTTGTCAAGAATCATAAGGTTCAACACTTAATGATAATCATAGAGTACAAATAAACAATCAAATCATACTTGGAAACAATATAAATCATAAGGATACAGCAAAAAGTTAGAGTCATACAATCGTAAGTGGGAGGAGATGGGTGATAGGAACGATGAGAAGATTAATAGTAATAGTAATGCAGCCTTCGTGAATAGTTTGACAGTGTTGAGGGAATTATTTATTTAGCAGAGTGAGGGCATTCAGGAAAAAACTGTCCTTGTGTCTAGTTGTTCTGGTGTACAGATTTGTGAGTGATTAACAAACTGCAATGGGGACTAATTGAGCAGCAAATTAAAATAGCAACTTCACGAATGATACAACACATGTTTGGGGGGAAAAAAGGGAGGGGGTTTCATGCTGCTGGCATCTTGATTTTTTTCTCCCCTACTAGATGTCCCCGTTAGTAGAGAGTCTCCTGAACAGAAAAGCAGGAAATTGTCGAGCTCCTTGAAAAGAAGCCAAGAATTCTGAAAGCCAGAGATTTAACAGAATGGTGTTTTCATTTTCAGACTGTCCCCTTCTTCTGCCATTTCCTTTTTTGTAACCTCTGATCGGAACAGGGGAGGACAAAATCATTAAAGAAGAAAAAGGCCAGGGGGGGCAGGAAGGGTGGGATTACAGCAGCCCAAACTGAGCCAATTTGAAGAGGACCGAGATGGAAAGAGGTAACCCTGAAAAGAAGAAACAGGAGAAGGAAATGGCACCAGCCTAGTCAAAAAACAATCCAGTGAGGCGAATTCTTTGCTCATCTATCCAGAAGGATTGTTGTCAGAGAAAGCAATTTAAGTATAAGTACGACAAGTTGCAGGTCAGAAATATTCCCTGCATGATGCTGCACTAATGCTTAAGAGTTCATTACTATTTGTGAGCAGCACAAAGCAGAGAAGGGGGTCTGGCTCGGAATGACTCCCATGTTCTGCAGCGAGAGCTTTTTCCTTCTTGCATCTCAAGCAGAAACGAGCTTGGGGACTCTTGTTCTCCTGCGTCCCCAGGACGTGCCCTGCATCCCTCCTCACTCTACAAATGGAGAGGCCCTCAAATCAATCCCCCTGGGGCTGTGGGGGTAGGTGTCCTTGGAGGGATTAAAAAAGGCCCAATGGCAGCTGTGATCATGTGATGGAAGCTCCCTTCCCCTTTGTTGTGGCCCGCCAGTGGCCAGTGGAACTGGCAGCAGATTTGGACAGTGAGGAGATTGGGGAGGAACATGGGCCAGTCCTGGAGTCTGGGGATGGCTCTGCATCGGAGGCAGAGAGGGGGCCAGGGCCGTATGCCAGTTATCAGCTGCCTTCAGAGTCAGACATCAGTGAGGCAGACGAACAGCTGGAGCCTGTTCCCAGTGTGCGCATGTGCAGAGTTGCCAGACGAAGAGAACAGCTAAAGAACAAGGGTTGCCTTGGGAGTAAGGCCACTGGTGGACCATGAAGGGCCCCTCCCAGAAGGAATAAAAGAGGAGCGAAAAGGGAGTGGAGTTTGCAGGAGACAATTAATTCATTTCTGCATTCTAGCCAAGTATTGCGGTGTCTGAAAGATATCGGCCTGGCCACTCTCCAAGCCTGATAAAGGTTGGTAATTGTGAACTATCTTGAAAGACTGTGGGAGAGGAATTCACTGTAAATTAAGTAAAAGGGGTTTATCGGGACGAGGACTCGGCTTCATTCTGCTGGGGAAGCCTAGGTCCGAACACCCCTTTTTAACATACATTTTGACATTTTTTGACCCTCTGAACTTCCCTCATGTGCTTTGGCCCTCTGCCTTAGGGAGCATAAAAGAGAGGAATTTTAAAATCTTTTTTTCTAATTGTCACATGACGCTCCGTGAATTTTAAAAAGAATATATTTTGGTGCTATGATTTGCTTTCTTCTAACTCTATATTGATCACTACTGGCAATTTTTATAGGATTGTGGAAAACTCTCAGGCTGAAGAGGCCAAATTTAAGCAACACTTTTAAGGAAACAATCTTGGAGGAGTGAGTTGAAAGACACACTATCAAAAAATAAAACCTCTCCACATACTTTGCTCTCTTATGGCAGATATTTTAGGTGAGTTTTTCAATCTATTTCAATAATGAAAAGGAGGACTAGGGGAGACAGGATAGCCGTGTTCCAGTATCTCAGGGGCTGATCCAAAGAAGAGGGAGTCAAGCTATTCTCCAAAGCACCTGAGGGCAGGACAGGAAGCAATGGGTGGAAACTAATCAAGGAGAGAAGCAACTTAGAACCAAGGAGAAATTTCCTGACAGAACAATTAATCAGTGGAACAACCTGCCTCCAGATATTGTGAATCCTCCAACACTGGAAGTTTTTAAGAAGATGTTGGATAACCATTTGTCTGAAGTGGTGGAGGGTTTCCTGCCTAAGCAGGGGGTTGGACTAGAAGACCTCCAAGGTCCCTTCCAACTCTGTTATTCATTCATCACTATATTCAGGAATTTGTCATAGTTTTGTTTCATCGGGAAAAGTTCTATCAAATATTCTGGGAATTTTTGGCTGCTATAAAATGTGATACGAATTTTAAATTGCAAAAAAGATAATAAATACCATATATTTATTTCTTTGTATACACACACATTTGTTTGGGCCTCCCAGCAATGTTTAACAGCCATGGCTTATAGAGAAGCATCATCTTACATCATGTTGTCTCAAATGCTGTGTAATCTACTTTGGATGCCTCACCCACTTCCTACAAGATAATTGAAAAGCTTCCCCAGCCAGGCTGGTGCCTGGAAATCTGAATTTATGAACAACTCAAAAGTTCTCCACCCGGGAATGCCATTCCTTGGGGTAGGTGTTAATAGGCAGATGGCGGAAGGGCTGAAAACCATGAATTTGATCATATCTGCTATTTAAGAGGACAAAGACCAAGTGGAATGGATGCCCACGTTCAGGTGTCTTGTGTCATCCATGCAAAAAAAAAAAAAGTGGTTTGGAAAGCAAGTCTCTTTTGATGTCTCTGCGGAGATTCTCAGTCATCCAGGTTATGGTTGTCCCAAAGGTGCTTTTTCAAAATGCAAGCGGACTTTGATTTTCCTTAAAGATGTTTTGCTTCTCATCCAAGAAGCTTCTTCAGTTCTGAATGAATGGTGGAGGATGGAAGGATTTATATGATTTATACTATTTGCGGTCATCTGGTCATTAGCATTCTTTCTGAGAGCCCAGGGTCACCTGAATAATGAAATTGGGTGTGAACCATCTGTTGTGGCCCGCCAGCGGATCTGGCAGCAGATTCGGACAGTGAGGAGGTTGGGGAGGAACATGGGAGATGCATCGGAGGCAGAGAGGGGGCTAGGGCCATAGGGCACTTGACAGCTGCCTTCGGCATCTGACATCAGTGAGGCAGAAGAATAGCTGGATCCTGTTCCCAGTATGCACATGCGCAGAGCTGCCAGGAGAAGGGAACAGCTAAAGAAAGCGTTCAAAATGCTGTCACATGATTGTGGTGTGTATGTGTGTGAATTCCCATCGGAACTTCAAATCTGGATCGTAAGTACCACTTTTGGGATCTGTTGTAGCTTCAAATGGTCACTAAGTGAACAATCGTAAGTCAAGGATTTCCTGTACCCTGGATTGCATATAAGAGAGGCCACAATTTGCATCCATGGGGGCCATCTTGGTTTTCCAGCCCGCCTGCTGCATCTACCACTTGAAAGCTTACAATTCAGTAAGTGCGCACCGAGGGTACGCCAGAAAAATCCATACCTGTAGGATGAGTAACATTTGGACAATTGAAGGCGGAATCCTTGCGCGGGAACGGGACAAAGAGTCTTCCAATTTTATATTGAGAGTTATAATATTTCTGAAGTGCAACAGGGCCAGCTGACGGACAGGGGGCTCCTTCCCCTGCAGGAAACAAAACAAATGTTTTTAACTATTTGTAGACTCTTGTAGATTTGAAATTCAAAAAGCCTATTCCTTGATTGCCACGGAGTGAACTACAGCAGGGGTCTCCAACCTTGGCAATTTTAAGCCTAAAGGTAAAGGTTCCCCTTGCACATATGTGCTAGTCGTTCCCAACTCTAGGGGGCAGTGCTCATCTTCGTTCCAAAGCCAAAGAGCCAGTGCTGTCTGAAGACATCTCCGTGGTCATTTGGCCGGCATGATTAAATGCCAAAGGCGCACAGAATACTGTTACCTTCCCACCAAAGGTGGTCCCTATTTTTCTTCTTCATTTTTTACGTGCTTTCGAACTGCTAGGTTGGCAGGAGCTGGGACAAGTAATGGGAGCACACCCCGTTATGCGGCACTAGGGATTCGAACCACTGCCAACCTTTTGATCAACAAGCTCGGCATGTTAGCCATTGAGCCACTGCATCCCCTACAGCTTTGCTGGCTGGGGAATTCTGGGAGTTGAAGTCCTCCCGTCTTAAAGTTGCCAAGGTTGGAGATCCCTGAAGTAGAGGCTGTTCCGTGAATATTTAGTCCAAATAAAAATACAGGTTAACCTACGCCTTGCAACAATTCATTTAGTGGCCATTCAAAGTTACAACGGCACTGAAAACATTAGAAAAACCTGTATTAATATTAATTGATCTTTTTGAGAAGTGTTTCTCCTGGTACAAAGAATTGCAGCGGAAAGTTCAAAATAGGTGACTTATGACCGTTTTTCACACTTACGACCTTCGTAGCAACACCATGGTCACGTGATCAAAACTCAGGCACTTGGCAGTTGGTTCATACTTATGACCGTTGCTTGTGTCCCAAGGTCATATGATGACCTTTTGCGACCTTCTGACAAACAAAGTCAATGGGGGGAAGCCAGATTCACTTAACAACCGCGTTGCTAATTTATCAGCTGCAATGATTCACTTAACGACTGTGGCAAGAAAGGTCATAAAATGGGACAAGAGTCACTTAACAAATGTCCCCACTTAGCAACAGAAATTTGGGGCTCAATTGTGGTCGTAAATCGAGGAGTACCTGTATTGGGATTCAGGCAGGAGTGAAATGTAAAATTTGTTACTTCTGGTTCTGTGGGCGTGGCTTGGTGGTGGTGGGGTAATGTGATTGGGTAGGCTGGCCAACTTTTTTTTAAAAAACTTTTCAAAGCATTTTTTCTAATGCTTTGAAAAGCCTCTGCCGATCAGGCAACTCAGCTGGGATTGTCAGAGAGGCTTTTTAAAAAATGTCTCTCTGACGATCAGGCAACTCAGCTGGGATTGTCAGAGACTTTTCAAAGCATATTTTTTTTACCACTTCTTTGGCCAAGAGGTTGCAGAAAAAAATGCTTTGAAAAGCCTCTGACGATCCCAGCTGAGCCGTGCAATCATCAGAAGCTTTTTTTTTACTTTTAAAAGCATTTTTTCGTTGGAAGAGGTTGTAAAAAAAATGCTTTGAAAAGTTAAAAAAAAAAGCCTCTGATGATCCTGCAGCTCAGCTGGGCATGGTGGGGGGGGGGGGGCGGGTGTGTGCAAAGATTTTTGCTACCGTTTCTCCGAACCACCCACCGCCATCGCTACCGGATCAAGCGATCCGGTCCGAACCGGGAGTATTTCACCCCTGGATTCAGGACTGGTGAATTCTCTATGGCAGTGATGGTGAACCTTTTCGGCACAGAGTGCCCAAACCGGAGCGCACGTGCCCGTGCCGGAGTGCTGGAAACCCAAAGACCAGCTGGCCAGTGCTCCAAAAATGGCTTGAAAAAACAGCCTGAAAATGGCCCAAAAAAGGCTGGAAAATGGCCTGTTTTATGGCCATTTTGGGCTGTTTTTCAGGCCGTTTTTCAGGCACTCCGGTGCAAGCCAAAAACCAGAAAAGCAGCTGGCGATGGCGCGCATGCCCAGAGAGAGGGGTCTCTGAGCCACCTCAGGCATGCATGCCATAGATTCGCCATCATCGCTCTATGGCCTAAGTTTTTGCTGCAAATTTTTTACAGATTTGAAGTGTACGGATACTGTAATAAATTGTATTGGTTTATTATCCCCTCTTAAGGGAATTTCTTAGTATTCTATCTGCTGTCCTTGTTACCAGTACATTGGATTCTTACAAAATGGGACAGCAAAAAATCCTGAATATAACGTAAAAGCCTGAACAACACATTCTTAAACCAAAGTAACAGCTTTTAATCTGATGGGTGACTCATGTCAGTGTTTCTAAACCTCAGCAATTTTAAGTGTATGGACGTCAATTCTCAGCATGCTGGCTGAGGAATTCTGGGAGTTGAAGTCCTCACAGCTTAAAATTGCTGAGTTTGAAAAACAATGTCCTTCATCGTACATAGCACATTAAAGTGAAACATTACAGTTTTTCAGAATATAGAGAGATTAACAAACTTGGAATACGTTTCTGAAATAGGATCCGATAGGAAACCATTGAAAAATCCCAGCACTGGAGAATGATGGACTGGGAAGTTGAAAAAAAAAAAACATACTAGGCAATGTGTATTGTTGCCAAAAAAAAAAAATGCACAAATGTGTTCATAAAGTTAATAAATCAGATTCAACTCAAGATTGTCCTTTGCACCTTCTAATAGCAGTTCTAATTATGAATTCCACGGCAAGGCCAGGGTGAAATTGGAGGTTAATTTTATGGAAGTACAAAGTTCTATGAAATTTAAGTCACAATCAGAGTTTTAGGTTGGGGGGGGGAGACTCAGAATTTACTTTGAGAATACACATTACAGAATAGCTTATTCTGTAGAGAAACAGGGAAAAGGAGTTAATTTTAATTTCTTTTTCCTAGTATGTTTTTAACTCTTCTGTCTCTACCTTGGATCTATTTCCACAAGGAGCAGAGAGATTCCAAATGGGTGAAACACGAAAAGGCCTTTCTTGAAATACACTGGAGCTGCAAAAGGCAGCTGTGGGGCACTGGAAAAAGATTGGGCTCTTTAAAAGAAAAATTCGGACAGAGAGTATGTTTGCACCAAAGGCTTTTTTGCCTTCTTATCTGAAATGCTGTTCAACTTAAGGGGCAGCTGAGGGAAATAACCCGAATAGTACAGCAGGGAAGAACAGTTTTATTTTAAATGTTTTTCCTGCATGGTGTTTTGCTAGACTGCCAAGTGAATGACCTGCAGCTCTCTTCATCAATCACTGGAATTCCATTTACTGGTTTATCCGGATTCTAAAGCACCACAATTGCATTTTACCTGCACAGGATAGAAAATGGCCTGCAGCGTGGGCAGGACATCGCTGAAAAAGAAATCCCAGGTTTCAGCCAACGTATCCAAAAGCTTCTGTCCTGTAAGTTAAAAACAACAAGTGAAATTAAACCGATGAACGTCTACAATGTAAGTAATTGTGTGGAAGTACAGGAAGTTCTCGACCTAGGACTGTAATGGAGGCCGTCCATTATGGCCGTAAAGCAGTCACCATGTGACTAGAATTGTATTTGCACAGAATTGGAAAGGTGAAGAGATTCCTGCAGATGAAAATGTGATTTAAGAAAATATTGGAATGTGCAGAAATGAATAGATTAACACTTGCAGTTAGAGGGAAGGAAAAATCTGATTATTATAATATATGGGATTTATTTTATCAAGGGTTAGAGAATAAATATGAAAGCAATGTATAGTAAAGTTAAATAAGTTAAGAAGAGAAATGTTATAAAATAGATATGTAATATTAAACTAAGAGTAGATATAAATAATGAATATGGTGGTAAGCTTTAACTGTTTTGATACAAAAAAATTATACCCAGACACTGTTTAACGAATGATGGAATATTTTTCAGAAAGAAAATAAAATAAAAAATTCATTTAAAAAAACCCCATGTAACCAGACTCACTTTTAGGAACATTTTCATGGTGGTCGTTAAGTGATAACTGGCTGTTAAGCAAAGTCGAATCCATTGTGCGCTATGGCCTGTTTTTGCTGAAAACTAGAAGTAAACACCGGTTTTCAGCAAAAACAATATAAATCATAGTCACATGACTGTGGGTTGCTGCAAATGGCTATATATGGTTGCTGAGTGCTTGAAAGTCATGTGATCATGCTGGGATGGGGGGGGGGAACACCGGCTGTTGGATCATAAGTACCTTTGGACAATTGAACCCCAACATGGGGACGTTGCAGTGGTCATAAGTGTGAAAAATGATCATAAGTCACATTTTTTCAGTGTTATTTGAACCAGAGGCGGGTTTCAGTAGGTTCTGACCAGTTCCGGAGAACTGGTAGTGGAAATTTTGAGTAGTTCGGAGAACCGGTAAATATCACCTCTGATTGGCCTCGCCCCAATTTATTCTCTGCCTCCCGAGTCCCAGCTGATCGGAAGGAAATGGGGATTTTGCAGTAATCTTCCCCTGGAGTGGGGAGGGAATGGAGATTTTACAGTATCCTTCCCTTGCCACGCCCACCAAACCATGCCACGCCCACCAAGCCATGCCACACCCACCAAGCCACACCCACCGAACCGGTAGTAAAAATTTTTGAAACCCATCACTGCTTTGAATGGTCACTTAAGCGAACTGTTTCATAAAATCCAGGAAGGAAAGGAAATTCTTTATTTTGTTCCCTTTCAAAAGATAGATGGAAGGTAAAAGTTCCCTTCCACAGATCTATAGACCGCATTTTCCACTTGAGACCCATAAGTGGTTCCTGAACAATTATAGGGTAGATAATAAGCTACACAGTGTCTTTTCCAGGTGTGAGCCTGATATTTTCTTGCTATCTGTTAAAGCAGCCTGTGGTTTTTTTCCCCAGGCATCTATTATCTTGTCTTTAATGAGTAGCTCCCTTAAACCAGTTCTAAGGATTCCTCAGAATTTTACAGAAGCTCGGAAAACAAGTTTAATGAATAACAGAAAAGTGAATAACTTTAATGAATAACAGAAAAAATGCCAGATTCACATTTGGGCAAGGTCCAAAGCAATTATTTTCTAAGCCCGCACAGCTTAATGCATAAACAATGACTTAATGTATAGAATTAGAAACCTGTATTTTTCAGATAATAGCCTATTGCATGCTTTCACAGAGCTGCAAACTGAAGCATGCAAAACATTTTCGGATCAAACATCCCATTCCCAACTTCTTGGGAATAACATTGCTTGGAAACGGAAGCCAGAACAAACTGTTTTAGAAGCGTTGGGAGTTACACAGTGGTGCTATTCAGCTGGTTCTATCCAGTTTGGGTGAATTGGTAGCGGCGGCTGCAGGAGGCTCCACCCACCCGCCTAGGCGTCATCACATCCCATTTTTTATGCTCTGCGCATGTGCAGAAGGTTCTGCGCATGCACGGGGGTGATGCCTCCGTTTGCAAACTGGTAGCGAAGGTACCGTATTTTTCGGAGTATAAGATGCACCTTTCCCTCCCCAAAAAGAGGGTGAAAACCTGGGTGCATCTTATACTCTGAATGTAGCCCCGCCCAGCCTGTTAAACGAAGGTTTCAGAGGCTGAAAAAAGCCTCAGAAATGAAGCTTCAGAAAAAAAAGCCTCCAAACAGAGCTTCAGAAAAAAAGCCTCAGAAATGAAGCTTCAGAAAAAAAGCCTCTGAAGCTCTGTTTCGGAGGCTTTCAGAGGCAGAAAAAAAGTTTTTTCTGAAATAGAGTTTCAGAAGTTTCAGAGGCTGAAAAAAAAACAAGGCACAGAGCTCACAACCAACACACCTGTTGCTAAAATTCACCTTGGGAACAGCTGATTGTGGGTATTCTAGGAGGCCGATCCACCCACCAATCAGCTTTTTTCTTATTTTCCTCCCCAAAATCTAAGGTGCGTTTTATACTCCAGTGCGTCTTATACTCCGAAAAAGCGAATACCACCCCTGGAGTTACAGCTTCAAAACATTTTGCCTACCTCTCGAGAACAGTGTTTCTCAACCATGGCAACTTTAAGATGGGTGGACTGCCACGCTGACTTGAGGAATCCTGGGAGCTGAAGTCCACCCAAAGTTGCCATGGTTGAGGAACGGTGCTCTAGAATGTTTTTGTCAAGCATTTCTGGCTATCAGGCTTCAGGTTTCACCCCCTTTTCATATGTGTATACATGATGCAACCAACGTTTTCATCGTCTTGAATCCTGCCAGGGTCTGGGCTGTGTGTGACATTGTGTGTTTTTCAATTGCTTTACTTGTTTTTGCATTGGTAAGCCACTTAAGTCTGCAGGAATAGGCAGCTGTAATAAATTCATCCTCTTCCTTATCATAGCAATAAGACAATAAAGGTGGCAATGCTGTGTTCCATAGCCCATAGAAAAATGGACACTCCGACCAGGGTGCAAAGTTTACAGTCAAGTAAAATCAAGGCCTTGAAGAAGCAGGGTGCTTCTCCTGCCAACTCGGGACCACTTCAGACAAATGGTTTTCCAACATCTTCTTAAAAATTTCCAGTGTTGGAGCATTCACAACTTCTGGAGGCAAGTTGTTCCACGGATTAATTGTTCTAACTGTCAGGAAATTTCTCCTTAGTTCTAAATTGCTTCTCTCCTTGATTAGTTTCCACCCATTGCTTCTTGTTCTACCCTCAGGTGCTTTGGAGAATAGCTTGACTCCCTCTTCTTTGGGGCAGCCCTTGAGATATCGGAACACTGCTATCATGTCACCCCTAGTCCTTCTTTTCATTTATGTTTCAAGAGGCTGATAATTTGAAAGGAAAATAAAAAGGAAAGATAAAGTGGCTTTCTGAGGCTACTGTTTGTTAAGCCGATTTGTTAGGCAAATTTCATTTCCTTGTTGGCCAGGCAAATCACTGGTTTGTGGTCAGGCTGGAAGAAAAGACAGGAGGGTTGATATGTATGAAGGAGACCAACAGGATGTTTAGCGAGAGCTGTTCAAGCATGAAAAGGCGTTGGAAAGGGGTGCTTCGGAGGACATATGCAGGAGCACTAATTGTGGTGTGGGAGGGTGAGTATAAATAGGAGTAAAGCCCCTGTCTTCCCTCCCCAGCACAGAGCTATCGGGTGAATGCAAGGCAGTTTTAGATACAAGCTTAATTGCAAAGCATGTTATAATATTTCAATGATAGGTGTTTATGTTTGTGTAGAGGGATCAAGCATATTACAAAGTACGCACGCTAATAAAACCTACAAGTATACTTAGAAGAGTTTTTAACTGAACGCTTTGAATTCTATTCTTTTAAGTTAGAATGCAAAACCCTTCTCCTACACCAGTTTATCCACAGGTTTAGGAATGCTAATCTCCTCTCCTGCCTGCCTCTCCATAACTAAGACTAAGTTTATTTTTCTCACTTCTTCTGAACTCGCCCTTCTCCTGCATCATCTGGTATATCTGCCTGATTTCTTTCTGCCTTCTCTGCCCTATATTTCATCTTCACCTTTCACTCCAGCAGCATCTTCTGCCTGAACTAGATGATCCCCAGCTTCTGCCTACCAGCCCTGGCACCTTTTACAGGTAGTCCTCGACTTACGACAGTTCATTTAGTGACCGTTCAAAAAATTACAATGGCACTGAAAAAAGTAACTGATGATCCTTTTTCACACTTATAACCGTTGCAGCATCCCTGTGGTCATGTGATTTACTCCATGGTCATATGAACTTGCTTGACCTCACATTTATATGACCTCACATTTATGACGGTTGTGGTGTCCGGGAGTCATGTGTGATTCCCTTTTGTGACCTTCGGACAAGCAAAGTCAATGGGGAAGCGAGATTCATTTTACAACCGTGTTACTAATTAAAGAGTTGCAGTGATTCACTTAACAAATGTGGCAAGGAAAGTCGCAAAATGGGGCCAAATTCACTTAACAAATTTCTCACTTGACCATATTCATTTTGGGCTCAGTTCTGGTCGTAAGTTGAGGACTATCGGTATACTTCTTTCTTTCAAAACCTACCAGGCAGCTTGCAGGGGATTTTAAGAAGTTGAAACAGTTTTTCCCCCTTTCCTTTTCTTTCTCTCAATTCTTTTGTGCCTAAACCATGTGCTTGCTAGTCAGACCACAAGAGAAAACTGACCCTGACTCTTGCACATAATATTATTGTTTCAGGGTAGTTCATATTTCCAGATGCGGTGCCTCTTTAAAGCAGCTATGTCATTTTTCAGGTTTGCATGTAAAGACCCAGCTGCTTTAAAGACTCATCTCTGTAAAGTAACCGTGTGGCTGTTTCCATGTGACTTCTTAAAGCAGTTGTATCCACTCTCAGGCTGTGTGTACAGGAATCTGAAAAAAAGGATACTTCTGCTTTAAAGAAATACAGTGCCTGCATTCCTATGTCTTCTTAGCACCTCTCTGGAATCATTTTGAAACATACATAGCCCTTTAATCACCTTCATAAAATCGGATCTTATCCCTCAGGATCACCATGCCTTTTGTGAGCAGCTGGTTCTGAAAAGAGAACAAAAAATAGTGTCAATTTTCATTACACACTGTATTTTAACTACAAAGGGGTATTTTTAAATGACAGCTCACTAGAAAAAGAATTGTTCACAGCCTTTAATTATTTGGCCCCATGCATAATATTACACTGTGTGGGATTTCCCATTTTATCATATCATGGCAGAAAAATGATAAAACCTTCCAAAGATCTTCATCAGAAGTGGTATTCAGCAGGTTCTGACCAGTTCTGGAGAACCGGTAGTGGAAATTTTGAGTAGTTTGGAGAACTGGTAAATACCACCTCTGACTGGTCCCACCCCATCATCTATTCTCTGCCTCCCAAGTCCCAGCTGATTGAGAGGAAATGGGGATTTTGCAGTGACCTATCCCTGGAGTTGAGAGGGAATGGGGATTTTACAGTATCCTTCCCCTGGAGTGGGGAGGGAATGGAGATTTTACAGTATCCTTCCCCTGCCACGCCCACCAAGCCATGCCATGCGAAGCCAAGCCAAGCCACACCCACAGAACCAGTAGTAAAAAAATTTGAATCCCACCACTGGTCTTCATCCCTTTGAAATGGGACAGAGAGGGTAGAATTATACAGCCTAACAGTGTTTGCATGTAGTTTTCAAATGAGGCCAAGGAAAGGCAGGAATTTAATATGTCCTTTAAATCTTAGTATTTAAAACTTGGTATTTGTCTTTCAATTATTTTGCATTCTAGGAAGACCTACCAGCTTGTAATTCTTGCTGAAAATATGGACTGCTTTCTTTAGTCCAGCTATCAAGATATGCTAAATAACCCATTCTGAAGATGTCCTATCATCATCATCATCATCATCATCATCATCTGATATTTTGGGAATTTTAGCTCCTACATTAGCCCTATGCCCTGTATGCACTTCCTTGGGGGTTGTGTTTGACCCCATTCTCTCAGCTTTTAGAAAATCAATAAGGATGCACCTCTGCCAACAGTTGCATTCATTTTAGGATTTAAGTATTTGTAGATTTTGTTAACTCCTTTTCATTCTCATCTGAGTAGGGGGAGGAGAGTAGAAATCTATTAAACAAGAAAATAATTTAGACGCTACTTTAGATCAAAGGTTCTAATTGGCCAGATGTACTTCATAGGAGAACAAATTTATATCCGGGGTACCATAGTCAAGATTGTGATTAAAACCATGCAATCAAAGCTATACCATCTCTTGTATGTTTTTCAATGCACATGAAAAGAGGCAGGGCTTTGATCCCACAGTTACAACTGCCATCTTGATTTTTACTCTTGGGCAGTAGATATTTTACCTCAGGGGTGTCAAACTGGCAGCCCGAGGGCTGGATGCGTCACGCACAGGCCATGGCCACCCCAGGTCCGTGAAGAGAAAAAAATGTCGCAATGTGTCACGTGACAGCAATGTGACGAGACGAATTTGACACCCGTGTTTTACGTGAACCACTCGCACTGAATATGTTAACAGTATTTTGAAAAGCTAGCATCTTTAAAAGATCCTTCTTGAGAGTACATATACTCTTTTCAAATATGATATACAAGTTTTATATGCTAATCTATACATGCCAATTTTTTGTACCCACATAGGACCATTTTGCAATTATTTTGCAAATTACCATGACACAAAAATCACCTTCTTACTGGACTAAAACTGGCTTATATGGAAGGAATCTTTGCTGCCTGAGAACACGTATATGCACTTCTAGTGGGATCCAGACACGAAACAAGCATTGTGTTTTTGGTCCAAGTTACAGTACTCTTTCTGGATATGGTTCTTTGAACCTGAAGCATCTTAAGATGAAGCACAGTGCAAATAACCAAATGGAAAACGTTGGTATTTAAATTTCTTAGAAGGGCAAAAGCAGCTATCAGTAATTTATTATTTTTATTTATTTATTTATTATTTCAATTTATAAACCGCCCTTCTCCTTGCGGACTCAGGGCGGTGAACAGCCAGAATAAAACATGGTATACAAAAGTTAAAAACAATTAAAAATTATTAAATATTATTCGGCCAAGAATTAAAACAACCCAATTTAAAATCAATTTCAAATTTAAAAACGGAGGATGGGATCAAGCTAGCCCAGCTAGATGGAATAAATGGGTTTTAAGGGCCTGACGAAAGGTCCGGAGATCTGGAATCCTGCGTATCTCCGGGGGTAGGTCATTCCAGAGGGCGGGCGCCACCACAGAGAAGGCTCTCCCCCTGGGGGTCGCCAGCCGACACTGTCTGGCCGACGGCACCCGGAGCAGGACCTCTCTGTGCGAGCGTACTGGCCGGTCGGAGGCTATTGGCGGCAGAAGGCGGTCCCGCAAGTACCCAGGTCCTAAGCCATGGAGCGCTTTAAAGGTGGTCACCAACATCTTGAAGCGCACCCGGAAGACCACCGG
This sequence comes from Masticophis lateralis, assembly GCA_030761175.1. Classification (NCBI taxonomy): domain Eukaryota; kingdom Metazoa; phylum Chordata; class Lepidosauria; order Squamata; family Colubridae; genus Masticophis; species Masticophis lateralis. Next base: position 81,123,681 of record JAUDYJ010000006.1, on the reverse strand, counting down.
GAGCCAGTGCAGCTCGTGCAGGAGAGGTGTCACGTGGGAGTGCCACGTCACTCCCATAATTCCCCGCGCGGCCGCATTCTGGACCAGTTTATTTGGTAACTTGCTTCAGCTAATAATAAAACTTTGACTAAAACAGTGAAAGAGAAATCACAACAAAACAGAAGATTATACAAACCTGTAAATATTCAGTAAAAAAAGATCCCAACTCAGTTTTCAGAAGCTGCCTGTTCCAAAAAAGAAAAAAAATCATAATAAATGAAAAAGGTCATCATATTTTCATATATGTGTATTGAATTTTATGTTACTCATGGTTGTTGCAGTACAAATGCACTGATTGTCAGAAAACATGAAGAGAGAGGAAGATGCTTTACTGGAATTCTCTAATTTTAGTTCTGACAACTACACAAATAAGCCACGTTCTTTGTATGTACTTTTGTTTTTTACCTAAATAGCAATCAAACCTAATTCTACTAATAGGTGCTGAGCAGAGGTGGTTTCAGCAGGTTCTGACCAGTTCTGGAGAACCGGTAGTGAAAATTTTGAGTAGTTCGGAGAACCGGTAAATACCACCTCTGACTGGCCCCGACCCCATCTATTCTCTGCCTCCCGAGTCCCAGCTGATTGGGAGGAAATGGGGATTTTGCAGCAACCTTCCCCTGGAGTGGGGAGGGAATGAAGATTTTACAGTATCCTTCCCCTGCCATGACCACCAAGCCACGCCCACCAAGCCATGCCACGCCCACCGAGCCACAACTACAGAACAATTGGTTCTAATTGTAACAATTGTTACAATTAGTAACAATTTTTGAAACCCACCACTGGTGCTGACTAACAATATTGTTTCTTGAATAAAATCTCTTTTAAGCTAATAGCACTAGCACTTAAGACTTATATACCACTTCACAGTACTTTGCAGCCTTCTCTAAGCGGCTTACAGAGTCAGCCCCCAACCAATTCAGATGGTTTCATTATGATATCAATAAGACAACAATCTGGACATACTTTGCCAGCTTTATTAAATTTGAAAGAAGTATAAAATACACATAAAAATTACAAATGGACAACCATTTCTTTGAAATGGTATAAAGCAGGGGTGAAATCCAGCAGCTTCTGGAGAACCAGTAGCGGAAATTTTGAGTAGTTCGGAGAACTGGCAAATAACACTTCTGGCTGGCCTCAGAGTGGGGTGGGAATGGGGATTTTGCAGTATCCTTCCCCTGGAGTGGGGTAAGAATGGAGATTTTGCAGTATCCTTCCTCTGCCAAGCTCGCCACACCACGCCCACCAAGCCACGCCACACCCACAGAACCAGTAGTAAAAAAAAATGATTTCACCACTGATATAAGGGTTTCCTGCCTGAGCAGGCAGTTGGACTAGAAGACCTCCAAGGTCCCTTCCAACTCTTGTTATTCTGTGAAAAACAAAGAATAAAAGAATTTCAATAAAAGAGGAAGTGGTAGGGGAAAACAAAATTTTAGAGTGCAAACAACAACAACAAAACTCTAGAAATAAATAACACACACTCCACACGGGGCTACTGTCAACCGCCCAACTAGTGAACCCAAAATAAGGAAACACTCTCGGGAATTTTAAAATCCCCCAAGTACAACTTTATTGGATACACTATTTTGGTACTGAAGGATCAAAACCAGCTCTTAACCTAATGCAGCCAACTTGGATACCTTAAAGAGTATTCAGAAGCTTGTGATTAAGTAATAGGATGATTGGTACTAGAATGGTGTAATGAGACTTTGAATAACCAAATAATGAAGGACTATGTCTTGATATAGACATAGAGCCTTGGTGGTGCAGCAGACTAAAGTGCTGTTAAATAGCACCAGCTGCCTGCAATTACTGCAAGTTCGAATCTCACCAGGCTCAAGGTTGACTCAGCCTTCCATTCTTTCGAGGTAGGTAAAATGAGGACCTGGATTGTGGGGGCAATAAGCTGACTTTGTACAAAAAAGAACACTGCTTAGAGGACCCTGAAAGTCCTACTAAGCAGGTATATACAAAACTATGAAGGCTATTGCTTAACACATTATAAGCCGCCCTGAGTCTCCGGAGAAGGGCGGCATATAAATCGAACCAATAAATAAATAAATAAATAAATAAGTATAAACCTGTGTATTAACACTAGGATGGTGCCTGACTAGAAACTAGAAGAGAGGTAGAAATAAAATATAGGGGGGAATATTAGCAGATATAATTTTTATATAATAGAATATAAGTAATAACTAGATGGAAAGATTAGAGGTTGAAAGGTGGTATTGCTATGTATGCTTAATAATATCATTGGCATTAAAATGGAACATTGAAATATTGAATAGCTACTCTAAAACAAACGTATATTAATACTAGGATTATTTAAGTTTGATTAATGTAACAAATATTATTATTGCTATTTGTATCAAAATGAATTATACCCAGAGGCCACACTGTTCATGTATTGGTATAGATGTATATTTAAAAATAAAAATCTAATAAAACTTTTTTTAAAAAAAAGAGTATTCAAAAGCAGATGCAGAATGCAGCTACATGGACAGTTCTTGGTACCCCATGTTACACCGCTGTTCCACGAGCTGGACTGGTTGCCAGTTTGCTTCCGGATCCAATTCAAGGTATCTGTCCTTACCTTTAATGCCCTGCATGGCATGGGTCCTGGTTATCTGAAGAATCATCTCACCTCAATGGGATTGGCCCACCCCACTCACGCCGGCAGAAGGGGCATGCTGCAGACCCCATCTTTTAAGGAAATTCAGCTGGTGGAGCCCCTTTTCTCCCATGGCTCCCATCCTCTGGGGCACATCATGCCCTCCAAATTGAGATCCACACCCACACTTTTGGCCTTCCAAAAGGGCCTGAAGGACTTGGCCCTACCAACTAGTCAAGTCCAGGGCTGGGCTGCTGGGGGGTTTGCAGGAGTTTGGGAGAACCTCTAGCTAAGATTCTGTGTAGTTCGGAGAACCCCCAAATCCCACTCCTGGCTGGCCCCTGCCGGAAGTTCCCATGCGGCCCGTTTTGGATGTGGGTAATTGCGTGGAGGCTCGGGAAGGGAGAAAAACAGGCCTACTGGAAGTTCAGGAGGGACCTCCGGGGGGCCTCTGGAGCCCGAGGAGGCCATTTTTGCTCTCCCAGAAGCTCAAGGAATTGCTCAAGAGCCCGGGGAGGACAAATCCCCCTGGCCGTGGTGCAGGAGGCCGACTAGGCCACAACCACCCAGCAACCAGGCAGAGAATCCTTAGCTAAAATTGCTACCAACCTGTCTTCCATTGAGGACCTGTATACTGCGGGAGTCAAAAAGAGGGCTGTGAAAATATTTATAGACCCCTCACATCCTGGACATAAACTGTTTCAACTCCTACTCTCAAAACGACTCTGTAGAGCACTACACACCAGAACAACTAGACACAAGAACAGTTTTTTTCCGAATGCCATCACTCTGCTAAACAAATAATTCCCTCAACACTGTCAAAATATTTACTAAATCTGCACTACTATCAATCTTCTCATTGTTCCCACCACCCATCTCCTCCCACTGATGACTGTATGACTGTAACTTTGTTGCTTGGATCCTTACGATTTATATTGATATTGTTTCCTAGTTGGATTCGATTGCTTATTTGTTCCCTATGACTGTCATTAAGTGTTGCACCTTATGATTCTTGATGAACGTATCTTTTCTTTTATGTATACCGAGAGCTTATGCACTAAGACAAATTCCTTGTGTGTCCAATCACACTTGGCCAAAAAAAATTCTATTCTATTCTAAAATTTTTGAAGACCACCCCTGGTCAAAACCCCAATGGGACCTTATTCTGAGGATGGATAATAGAGTAAGATAACACCACCTTCTCCTTACATGCATCCTGTTCTTGTCTTCCCCATCTTGTCAATTTTAAATCAATTTAGTATAAATATCTATTGTTTTAATGTTTCGTTTCTATGATTGTAGGCTCCCCGCAGTTGCCTCTAGGCATGACGGTCAGCATGTAAGTTTAATAAACAAATAAATAAACCTGACTTGGATGTAGATATAAGCCTAAAAATCAATGACCCTTTGAATTAAAGTAAACCAAAGCAAACAGTACTGCCATCTTCATAAACAAATCTAAGCATCAAAACCCAAGGTTAAAATTTTGTTTTTATTTTCGTTTCCAGCAAAAAAAATAAAAATAAAAATAAATCCAAGAGTGGTTTCCAAATAGAAACAAAGCTAGAAAAAGCCCCTGCTTCTTCTTAAGAGCTTGTTTTAACTGCTTTAACTAGTCTGTCCTTTGTTAACTGTGGTTAATTAATTTTGATTGTGTGGTTTTAGACCCTTTATTACACCCTGACAATTGATCTTTCTTTAGAGAAAGTGCTCCAACCTCCCTGTAATTGTAATTGTAATGTAATTGTCTTCTCTGCTTCTTACTTCCAATTTACTGTTTGAAATACTCTCCATAATATTTGAGATAATGACTCACTGCTCTGTCAAACAGATTTTCTTCCAAGGTGGCTGCATTACAGATTTTTCCTATCCCTTTCCTCAGAAGCCTTAGCACACAATTTGGTTGGTTTCAATCACAAAAAAAGCAGGGTGGAAGTTTTAAAAATGAAATAAAAATTAACTCTTTATTTCCGTGAAGCAAGCTACAACCTAAAGATACTTATCTAATGTCTTAGGTCACCATCAATTCAGATCCTAGCAAGATCTAAGTTAAGTTCAGGAAGGGGGCCAGAGGGCTGCTCCCAATGCATTATTTTTTATGTTGTTAGTTGCGAAGTTGTGTCCGACCCATCATGACCCCATGGACAACGTTCCTCCAGGCCTTCCTGTCCTCTACCATCCCCCAGAGACCATTTAAGCTCACGCCTACTGTTTCAGTGACTCCATCCAGCCACCTCATTCTCTGCCATCCCCTTCTTCTTTTGCCCTCAATCTTTCCCAGCATTAGGCTCTTCTCCAGTGAGTCCTTCCTTCTCATTAGGTGGCCAAAGTATTTGAGTTTCATCTTCAGGATCTGGCCTTCTGAAGAGCAATCAGGGTTGATCTCCTCTAGGACTGACCGGTCTGATCACCTTGTAGTCCTAGGAACTCGCAGGAGTCTTCTCCAGCACCATCATTCAAAGGCCTCAATTCTTTGGCGCTCAGCCTTTCTTATGGTCCAACTTTCACAGCCATACATTACAACTGGGAAAACCATAGCCTTCCCACCAGGTGTCCAGGAGGAGGAGACTGGAGTCATCTAGCAAATGGACACTATCTTGATTGGACCGTATGACTGATTTTTGGGAGAAAGTGAAAGAACTTTTACTTTTAATTGGGTGAAAACCAACTCTGAACTTTTCGCTCCATCCAGAGTCGCTATCCGGGCTCCTGAGCCCCGGCCACTTACCCGGTCTACTGTGCAGGTGGAAGACTCAGGGAAGATGGAGAAGAAAACCGAGAAGACAGCGGGCACCAGTGGAGCCTATGAAGGAGCTGCCGAAAGCCTACAGTTCCCCCTTTACTCCAACAGGTGGCGGCAACAGATGTTGAGCGCCACTTGGGCACCTGGCGCAAAGATCACGCCAAGTGGCTGGCTACCCAGGAGCTCTACCTGGTGGAGGAAGACTTCGGCTACCGATCTGCACTCCAGGAGCTGGTGAGAGAATGCCTGGTCACCTCAACAAGGGAGCAGAGGACTATGATCCTCAAGTGGAGGTCGACAGGACCCCTGGACCTCAGCGAGTCAGTTTTCACTAGGTCATGCCAATATGACATGTCCAATAAATCTATTCTTTGAGGAATCTACCTGCCTCGGTAGTTTTGATTGCTATGGGTGTGTTACTTGGAACCCTGACAGCCAGTTTGGTGTAGTGGTGAAGGCATTAGGCTAGAAACTGGGAGATTGTGAGTTCTAGTCCCACTTTAGGCACAAAGGTGGGACTGGGTGACCTTAGGCCAGTCATATTCTGTCAGTCCTACGAAGGGAGCATTGGCAACCCACATCTGAGAAACCTTGCCAAGAAAACTACAGGGGCTTATCCAGACAGTCCCCAAGAATCAGACATGATTGAATAGAAGAAAAATAACTTGTGAACGATAGGCAAAGGTTGATTTCTCAGAACTCTTTTCATAGCAAAATTAATGATTACACAATAGTGGTGGACCAAAGTATATTAAAGTTTCCTGGACTGAACTTTGCTCTCCCTGGTCCTGCTATAAGACTCTCAAACTAGCTTCTCCCAAGTTTGAGAATAGAATTAAGGCTGACATTGGCTGGTGGTTCACTAAACTGAGAAAATGGCCATGTTATAATCTATCACTGTGATGGTGAACCTATGGCACATGTGCAGAGGTGGCACACAGTGCCCTCTCTGTGGGTACACGAGCCGTTGCCCCAGCTCAGTGCTGTGCATGCACGCACGCCTCCCACTGGCCAGCTGGTCCTCGGGTCTCTGCTGCACATGCATGGGTGGCCACATGTGGGGGGGGGCGCATGTGCAGGGTGTGTGTGAGGGGCCCTGTACGTGCATGTATGTGGGTGCATGCATGCGCAGGGAGTCAGGGCATATGTGGGGGGCTGTGTGCACATTGCATTTTGGGGGCTCGGGCACGCATGCATATTCATGCACACATCTTGATCTAATGCAATTTCATCAGTTGTGCTTCTTTGCTACTTGTCCTGCAGGCAGCCATACATTTCCCTATTTCTTACGGCCAAATGGGAAGGAAGAATCAGGGGATCAGGAAACACAGCTGGTTTGGTCTTAGAACTTGGTGTTATTACTTGGCTTTTTAAAATTTGAGCCAGGATGAGGTAGTAACAAATGTAGTCTCGAATCAGCCTCAGGAAATGGGTGGTGTCACCGACTTCCTTGGTTTCAGAACAGGAAATGCATCTTTCTAGGGGCAGAAACTCTACCCAGTTCACCAAGTTGAAGATTCTACTTTCTTGCAAATTTGTATACGTTAAGCATGGGGGATCTAACTAAGGATAATCATGATTTTCTCTTCATAGCTCAATGTATTTTTAAGGGTATACTCAAAGATCAATGACTACGCTCAAAAATTAAAGCTACTAATTAGAATGATTTTTAAAAAAAGATATAAGGAAATATTTTTTTATTAGAAATAAGAAAAAAACATTAATTGTAAGCTCTTAGCTTCAAAACATGTCTGAACAGGGAACCTGCTTTCTTGTTGACCTTAGTCTCTCTTAAAAATGTAAAGGTTCCCCTCGCACATATGTGCTAGTCGTTCCTGACTCTAGGGGGCGGTGCTCATCTTTGTTTCAAAGCCAAAGAGCCAGCACTGTCCGAAGACATCTCTATGGTCATGTGGCCGGCATGACTAAACGCCAAAGGCGCACGATGTTACCTCCCACCAAAGGTGGTCCCTATTTTTCTACTTGCATTTTTTACGTGCTTTTGAACTGCAAGGTTGGCAGAAGCTGGGACAAGTAACGGGAGCTCACCCCGTTACGTGGCACTAGGGATTCGAACCTAGTCTCTCTTAACTGCTGATTAACACTGAGTACTTTATATCCTGAAACTGCAGGTAGTCTGTTTGTTTAGTGACCGTTCGAAGTTACAAAGGCACTGAAAACAGTGACTTGTGACCATTTTTCACACTTACGACCTTTGCAGCATCCCCATGGTCATGTGATTTACATTCGGATGCTTGACAATGACTCACATTTATGATGGCTGCATTATCCCGGGGTTTTTGCAATCTTCGGACAAGCGAAGTCAATGGGGGAGCCAGATTCATTTGACAAATGTGTTACTAATTTAACAACTGCAGTGATTCATTTAACAAACGTGGCAAGAAAAGTCACAAAAGCCATATATATAGATTGGTAATTTTACTACCCTTATTCTCAACCATCCTTTATATAAACGGCATACTTTTTTATGCTATTAATTTTATTCTTAAACTTTAAATTACGATTTCACTTGTTATATGATTTTATAGCTTGTTGTTTGTTACATGATTTTATAGCTTGTTTGACACTAATTCCATGTGAACTCTTTTGTTTTGTTGGTCAATGACTGAAATGAAATGATGGGCTGATTGGTTCTTCAAGCAAATTTAAAGCTCAAATGTTCGACGACTTGCTATGAGGGTTCTCTCTGTGGGAAATGAAATCCGTACTGGCAGCAAGACCTGGCTGGACGCATCACAGAACATTTTGCATTTCTGCCTCTCTACTTGGCCTTACACATTTGCAATAACTGACTCTACCCATCACTGGGTCCGTGCATGGATTTTACTGATATTAGAGCATCCCCATCTCATTGCACAAATGGCATGGATTCTGTAACCTGTGCAAAGCTGCCATATAGACATCAGATCATATGGCTCCTATTGACATCAGATCATATGGCTCCTATGGGAATAACAACTTACAAGCGAGGGCCAAAAACCATGATGGTGCTCGCCACTCTGTTACTGAAGCTGCCATCTTGACTTTTTGACCTGATCTGCAGATGGCAAGCCTGCAACTATGAGCCACGGTGGCACAGTGGTTAAGAGTACAGTACTGCAGGCTAATTTGGCAGTTCAACTCTCACCGGGCTCAAGGTTGACTCAGTCTTCCATCCTTCCGAGGTGGATAAAATGAGGACCCAGATTGTTGAGGGAAATAGGCTGACTCTTTAAACCGCTTGGAGAGGGCTGAAAAGCACTATGAAGCAGTATATAAGCCTAAGTGCTATGGCTAACTAACACAACCCATCAAAGGCAAATCACTTGTGCTGATTTACTACCAGCCAATCAAATACTTATAAGTGAAGGCTGGGCAGCACAAGCAAACTGCAGCCAACGACTTAAATGCCAGACATCATCACACCCCAACCAGCATGTAAAAAGCCACATACAACAGGCACTGTAAATACTACATAGAGTATTTACTCTAGCTTTAGAGCTAGAGAGAAGTTCCCTGAAGATGGGCTCCAGCATGAGTCCAAAAGCTCAAAAGACAAAACCTCTGGTTCTGGTGACTGCAGCCTGCAGCCTGCAGCATTATCCTGGGACATGTTATATTCATCTTCATTGATTTAATTAGGGCATCCCTGACAGCTTTGTTGTTTGAATTATTGGATATAGATCTTTTCTTTCCTGATCTATTCTTTTTCACCCCAGTGACTTTCAGGTACTTTGGACTGTGACATGTGCATCGTCTTGCACAAATTACCCTATTTTTCAGAGTATAAGACACACTCCCCACCCCCTCTAACAGTGTGAAAATTTGGGTACATCTTATACACCAAATGTAGCCAAAAACACGAGGGACGGAGGAGGTGATGGTCTATGGCAATCCCTGCAGCCTGGAACAGCTGATTGGGGGTATTCCGGGAGGCCGATCCACCCGCCAATCAGCTGCTCGTGCTGAATCAGGCTGCAACAATGTGTTGAAGCTGACTTGGCTGTTCGCTATTTGCTGCAAAGACGTGTCAGAGTTTACAGCAGCAAGCAAAAGGAGAGGAGCAGAGGAGAGGAGTTTCAGTTTCAGAGATCAGCACAGCATGCAGCTTTAGAACAACTGACCTAAGCCACGACCAGGCTCCTTGCTGTCTCCTTCCTTGTTGCTCCCACAGCAAATACTGTTTCAGTTTCCAAACAGTCTCACACACTGACAGGACGCTAGCCAGATGAATACTGATGGATGCTGGTAGGCAGAGACAGAATTTATTTTTTCTTATTTGCCTTCCCCAAAACTAAGGTGGTTTTATACTCCGGAGCGTCTTATATTTTAAAAAATACAGTATTTAAAACTACTGCTGAGTATTAATCCATTTGGTCCAATTAGTTTTTGAGAGTGCTTAGAAAGCAGTGAGAAATTTATCTAGCAGCAGGGATAGAAAATGTTGACTTACTCACCTGACTCCTTCATTGAGATTGTAAAGATCGTGGTCTGCGAGGCCCTTTCTCTGAAACACAGCTATGACTCCATTCTGGATACTGCAAGAGAAAGGTGAAGAAATATAGACTGAATTCCTAATATTAATACTCCAGTAAGCATGGTTTATTTTGTGTGGCAAGAACCCCCAGCTCAGAGGTGGATTTCAGCAGGTTCTGACCAGTTCTGGAGAACCGGTAGTGGAAATTTTGAGTAGTTCGGAGAACCGGTAAATACCACCTCTGACAGGCTCCGCCCCCATCTATTCTCTGCCTCCCGAGTCCCAGCTGATCAGGAGGAAATGGGGATTTTGCAGTAAGCTTCCCCTGGAGTGGGGTGGGAATGGAAATTTTACAGTATTTTTCCCCTGCGATGCCCCCAAGCCATGCCACGCCCACCAAGCCACACGCACAGAACCGGCAGTAAAAAAATTTGAATCCCACCACTGCCCCAGCTGTTGCAGATGTTAAATTAGACTGTCAAAAGAAAAGATAAAAAGACTCTGGAGTAGAATCTTCAGGCCAGCTTCAAATTTCCCATTAAGCTAAAACCAAACTCAGTTTCCTTTACGTTCCTGGTAACTACATTAACTACCATCTTTTAGTCATCTGTTGTCTGACTCAAATGGGGTGACATGATAGCAGTGTTCCGATATCTCAGGGGCTGCCACAAAGAAGAGGGAGTCAAGCGATTCTCCAAAGCACCTGAAGGCAGAACAAGAAGCAATGGGTGGAAACTAATCAAGGAGAGAAGCAATCTCCAACCTTGGCAACTTTAAGATTTGTGGACAAAGCTGGCTGAGGAACTCTGGGAGTTGAAACCCACAAGTCTTAAAGTTGCCAAGGTTGGAGACCCTCGGTCTAGAACTAAAAAGAAATTTCCTGAGAGTTAGGACAATTAAACAACGGAACAGCTTGCCTCCAGGTGTTGTGGGTGCTCCAACACTGGAAGTTTTAAAGAAGAGATTGGACAACTATTTGTCTGAAATGCTATAGGGTTTCTTGCCTGAGTAAGGGGTTGGACTGGACTATAAGATCTCCAAAGTCCCTCCCAACTCTGTTATTCTGTTAAATAATAGCATGGGGAAATCATATTTGTCCTCCATTCTGCCCACTTTCAAAGGGCATGAAGAAGTAGTATCAACCTCGTAACACCGCCTGTAGTTTGGAACAACTTTGCCACTGGTGTTAACTCTAGTCTTCCTTAAGATACTTTGGGAGCAAGCTTAACACAGGTAATCCTTGACTTATGACCATGATGGAGCCTAACATTTCTGTTGTTAAGTGAGACATTTGTTAATTTGAATTCTGACCCATTTTACAACCTTTGTGGACACAGTTGTTAAGTGAATCGCTGTAGTTGTTTAATTAGTAACACCAATTGTTAAGTGAATCTGGCTTCCCCATTGACTTTGCTCATCAGAAGGTCACCGAAAGGGACCACATGACCACGGGACACTGCAACAGTCATAAACATGAACCAGATGCTAAACATCTGAATTTTAATCATGTGACCATGGGGTTTGTGCAACAGTCGTAAGTGTGAAAACTGAACATACTTTTTTTAGTGTCGTTGCAACATTAAACCGCCACTAAAGGAACTGCTGTAAGTCAAGGACTCCATGTCCTTTTTTAAATATCCATATCTCTGTAACAGATTTTTGAGGCTGCTTAGTTTTATGGTATTAAGGGAAGCTTTGGGGCTTCTGTGATGTTTGTTTAAACCAAAACTGGTTTGAACAACATGTTCAACTCTTTAATTGTAAAGAGCAAAATAAGGCTGAAATTAATAAAGTGACTATTTATATAAAAAAGAAGGAATAGAATATGTTTGGGACAAACCACAGCAGATGGAACGGTGAAAATAAGTAACATAAGAATATCATTAATTTTGATAATCATGGAAATTAAGATGAATATTTTATTGTTTATGATTGGGTAGGGAATTAGAAAGAAACACTTCCGGAAATGAAGGAAGAAAGTGTGACAATTGGAGTGATTGTAATAGAGAAGAAGCATAAGGTGTAAAGTGATGTTATTTAAAAATAAAATTGAAAAGGATAAAAAAATGATGGAAAGAAAATAATATGGCAGAAGTTGAAATAAGAAGAGATGGAAAAAAAATATAAATTTGTAATAAAGGATGTATAAAAGAGATAAATATTGGAAAAAAATGGGAAGATTAAGAGATATTATAATGACGATTTTGATTATTATATAGAGTTATATAACATGTATAAGATGTGACCTGGTCAGCACTCTGTTCATAAAATAGGTATGATGAAAAGAAAAACTTTTCACCAGGGGCCTGGTGGCTCAGCAGACTAAAAGCATTGTGATTAACAACAGCCGTCTGTAATTACTGTAAGTTCGAATCTCACCAGGCTCAAGGTTGACTCAGCCTTCCATCCTTTCTAAGGTAGGCAAATTGAGGACCCAGTTTGTGGAGGGAATAAGCTGACTTTGTAAAAATATACAAAAAGTATGAAGGCTATTGCTTAACACATTGTAAGCTGCCCTGAGTCTCCGGAGAAGGGCGACATATAAATCAAATTAAAAATAAAATAAAATAAAATAAAACTTGTCTATATACGTATATATATTAAAAAAAACAAACAAATTGCACAACCTCAAAACCAATATGGCACATTGGCCAGGGCAGAGAAGTGGAGTAAAAAATTTTTAAAAAATGCAATCAAAACCTGGGATCTTTTTAATGTTTTTTTTTATTTTTATATTTAAATTTTATATATCTCTGTCTCTGTCTCTGTCTCAAGTGTTTTTTCTATCGAAGCACCTGGTCTACCCCAATATGGGAGGGAGCATACTGCTCCCCTTTCGCCTTTCAGCTCCAATCCAGGAGCCCTCAGGCAGTGCTGTCACGACAAACTATTTTCTATCAAACTTATATTTGCGACCTTTTTAAGCCTCGTCTCTGCAGGTGCCTTTTGTCTGGGAATTCTGGAATGAAAGGAATGCTTTGTCCGTCTACAAACTGCCTGTGCACTGCCCTTTAAACCACCAGTGGTTCCAAAATTTGGGGGGGGGGGGAGAAACAGTCCCAAATACCCAATCCCACTGACTTGTGGGGGCCTTCCAAATTAAGCTGATGGTGTCCACTTCTTTTGACTCAGCTGCAAGTAGGGGATGGGGACCATTTTTTAAATTAAGTAAATGCATTTGCAATGGGCCTGTAGTGATTCTCAGTCATCCAGGTCATGGCTGTCCCAAAGGTGCTTTTTCAAGAGGCAACTGGACTTTGTTTTTCCTTTGAAGACGTTTCGCTTCTCATCCAAGAAGCTTCTTCAGCTCTGACTGGATGGTGGGGAATGGAAGGACCTGTGGTGGCCTGAGCACTTGGCCAGTGAAAATGGACTCCCAAGCTCTGTTTTTGGCTGCGAGGGCTTCCTGCAACTTTCTGCCAGTGAAAATGGAGCTCGGGAGGGCCGCCTTCAGTGGCAGAGGTACCCCGGGCCGGTCCTTTGTTATTTGCAGAGCGGCCCGCGAGCCAAATCTAAGCACCTGCCCCTGGACTTTCAGTTTGACACCCCTGTTTTAGAAGGTTGTTGAAGCACTTGGAGGTTTATCTGTGTCCTCAGGGTGCATTTGCAGTGCTGTACTGTAATCCCAGGTTACAACAGGACAGTTGCTACAACGGATGTGTCTGGATCGGCTGTCTCGTTTTGCAGAAGAGGCAGATAGCTGCTCAGTAGAGGAAAGGATGCCCAGTGAGGAACAACAGCAGGAAATTAAAACTGGCAGTGACACCAGCAAGGCAGAAATGCATATAAAGACCAAAGCAGAAAACATGATTTGTTCTTTCTCTCTTCCTTTCCCTTTCTACTTTCGCTTCATAAAAACAAGCAAAGAATCTTAATATTTGAACTCTTCTTGAGGAAAAAAAAAAGCTGTATCACCTCGCTAAGATGCAGATGGGTCTATCTTTGGTTGCTAAACTCAGAACAAGTTAGACTTACTGGTTTCTTACAATTAATGTGCAAAAGCCACTCCTGACCTACAGTTTATTTTATTTATTTATTTTTAAGTTTTTAAATTAAATAAACAGTTAAAAACGTTGGACATAGTGCGACTTTTCTGGTTCAAACATTTCCATCAAGTTTTACCTTGCAACAAATACAATTCATATTCGATATATAAATATGTACAGTCTATCAAAATTCAGACACATAAATCTCTTCGTCTGTGAAAATTACTTTTTACACCAATACCCTGTTTCGCCCCAAATAAGACATCCCCTGATAATAAGCCCAATTAGGCTTTTGAGTGCATGGCAGTAAGGCCAAGCACTTATTTGAGGGTTCAAAAAAATATAAGACAGGGTCTTATTTTTGGGAAAACATGGTTCAATTCCCACCTATCACATAATACTAACATAATAATTTTCAAAGTCTCAACTTATCAATATTTCTTTATCCCAACTTTCCTCCTCTTTTCTAACTGTTGTGGCCCTTCAGTGGCCTGGTGGATTGTAGCTGATTCTGACAGTGAGGAGGCTGGTGTGGTGTTGTGCCAACAGTCTGTGTACCTGGCATTCAAGTCAGATAATGAGGAGGCTGGACAAGGCTTTGATTATTCTTGAGGACAAATGTATGGCCATGATCAATAAAACATTATTGCAACTCGGCTTGCCTGCACCACTATGAGACCAACATGACGTACTTCACGCAGATTACATGTGAGAAAAGAACTACAACACTGAACAGCTTAGTGCATATATCGCGGGCAAGAAGCCACTTCTAAATCAAGATCAGAAAAAAGCATACCAAATGATCATGGATCAGCTAGCAAAACAACAAGGTGGTATCATTTTATTTGATGCTTCTGGGGCCACAGGGAAAACATTTTTAACTAATTTAATTCTCGTTGAAATCAGGGCTCAGGGTGAAGTTGCTCTTCCTGTCTAATACAGGATTGGGATAAATAAATACCCGGGCAACGCCAGGTTATCAGCTACTGTGTTTCCCCGAAAATAAGTCCCTGTCTTATATTTTTTTGAACCCTGAAATAAGTGCTTGGTCTTATTGCCACGCGCTCAAAAGCCTGATTGGGCTTATTATCAGGGGATGTCTTATTTTGGGGAAAACAAGGTAGTAAATAAATGAAATTAAAAGTCTCTGATTTAAGTCACTACTGAAAACCAACAACAACCAAGTTACCCTGAAGCAATCAAGCATCTGCTTCAAAGAAGATGTGCAATTACCGTACCGTAGCAAATGAAGCAATAAAATAGCATTTCTCAACTTTAGCCACTCTAAGAAGTGTGGACTTCAATTTCCAGATTTCCCCATCCAGCATTCAGCTTCCATTTATTCTTCATGATTAAGCAGGGCATTAAATGATTTCATAAACCCTGGAGTTATACATAGTCACCAGGCCAACTTTCTTTCTCTGATGAAGACTGATTCAATCAACCATAACCTCACTGACCCAGCCTTCTGGAATTGACTTTGAATACTGCAGCACAGATTCAATGCCCAGGGAGTGGGTAATTTTATGTACCTGTTCTTTCCATGAACAGCTACCCTGCAGCAGTGAATTTTGACAGCCAGAAAATGTGTCTTTGAGGTTTGTGGGCTTCTGCCTAGCTTTAGTTAGGGCTTCCCCATCTTGGCAACTTGAAGACACGTGGTTGGCTGGGGGATTTCGGGAGACAAACTCCATGTGTCTTAAAATTGCCAAGATTGGGAAACGCTGATTTAGGTGATCTGCGTATGCAAAAATCTCCTTAAAGAATACCTATCCCTATCCCCCTGAGAAATTTTCTTACATCTTAACCACTGAAATCAGATTTACTCAGCATAGATGTGTCATACTGAACAGAGTATAGAGAAGTGGAAAGTTGGATTTTTTTTAAAAAAATGAAAATTTTACTTTTCATAAATGACAACAAATAATACTAAGCATTAAGCCCAAAGAACCAAACATTTTCATAACATAAAATAATATAACATTCTGGTGTAAATAGCTTCCAGTTTCTATTGTACTTGGCTATTGTACTAGGATTGTATTCTATAATAAAATGAAACCATGTAAAAAGATTGATGCATTATATCTCCATCACTAAATATAAGATAATATTATATCTTTAAAAGAGGTAAAGGTATAATATGCCATCACATTTGGCCAGATAACAACATCTATTGGTTGTGTTCTATTTATTCTTTGGCTTAGCAAGCTTTTTGGTGAGGAAAAGAAAAAAAAAGAAATCTGCCTCTGCTTCTACCTCTGAGTAATTTTGCCTCGTTGCAGCAAACAGCCTGCTTTACTTTCATTTTCAGCATTGCTTGATTAGCACAAGGAAAAAAAAAACTGCTCCAGCAATTTATCTCTTTGCAGCAAGCAGCAGAGCCCTGCACAAAACAACTGAGAGCAAAACAGCTGAGAGTCGAGAGGCCGATCCAATCAATTTGTGCTAATTAGGCTGTGCTGAAGCTGAAAGGTGCTGTTTCTTCTTGCTGTTTGCTGCAAGGAGGTAACTGCTGTAAGGAAGAGGCCAAAGGGGCCAGTGGGTGGGCGGGGCTACATTCGGTGTATAAGACGCACCAAAATGTTCACCCCCTTTTGGGGGGGGGGGAATGTGCATTTTATACTCCGAAAAATACAGTATATCCATTCCATTCCAGAATGTTTCATTTTTCTTCTCAATCAGGTCATTCCAGAATGGTTTTTTGTTGACAGAAAGAGACTGACAGTGCTCCAATCATAGCACAAGCTGGGAAAACCCAAAACTGGCTGGTTTGAGTCAAAACATGTGAAAAACACCATTAACCCTTCCCTGTTCTGGAAGATTCATTCTTGTGCCACCCCCAAATGGTTAGATTGGCATTGTCCACGTGAGCTACTGAACTGGGGTGATGGCTCGCGTGCCCACAGAGAGGGCCATCAAATCCTGTTATTTTATTTTATTTTATTTTATTTTATTTTATTTTATTTTATTTTATTTTATTTTATTTTATTTTATTTTATTTTATTATTTTATTTTATTTTATTTTATTTTATATTTATTTATTTATTATTTATTTATTTATTTATTATTTATTTATTTATTTATTTATTGAATTTCTATACCGCCCTTCTCCCAAAGGACTCAGGGTGGTGAACAGATTAAGATTTCATATACATATAAATATATTTTATAAACAGTAAATAATAAATTGAGTCAACTTGATGTATCTACTAAGACCTTGGCATAGAATTTAGATGTTTATGCTAGCCCTGCTTGTTGAAATAGAAAGGTCTTCAGGGCACGTCGGAAAGTGTGAAGATCTGGGATTATTCGTATTCCAGGTGGTATTTTGTTCCAAAGCATAGGTGCCCCCACAGAGAAGGCCCTCTCCCTTGGAACCACCAGACGACATTGTTTTAATGATGGTACCATGAGTAGGCCTACTCTGTGAGAGCGTATTGGTTGGTGGGAGGTTATCGGTTGCAGCAGGTGGTCTCGTAAGTACTCAGGTCCTAAGCCATGGAGCACTTTAAAGGTAAGAACCAACACCTTGAAGCGCACTCGGAAGGCCACCGGAAGCCAATGCAGCTCGCGTAGAAGAGGTGTTACATGCGAGCACCACGTTGCTCCCATAATTACTCGCGCAGCCGCATTCTGGACCAGTTGGAGCTTCCGGGTGCACTTCAAGGGGAGCCCCATGTAGAGAGCATTGCAGTAGTCAAGTCGGGAAATGACTTGAAATAGTTATCTGCTATCTGTTAAATATGACTTGAATAAATTATGTGTAAACGAATTGCCACAATGCAGTTTCTAATCTTTTGCAGCTCCTGGCCCTGCAAAGTGCTACCAGGTCTATAAAGGATTTGCGGTTAAGTTTGGGAAAGGCTGCCTTCACAACCCATCTCCACATTAACGTCTGTTTGTCCAGCTTCAGCTATTACAACGCCACCACTAAGACAAAAGCATATCCCTGGATCTATTTGGCAGCAGAAGGACCAAAAAAAAAAAAAAGAGGAGGTATGTTGAAGTCAAAGTGCTGCTGCAGTTTATTCTGGGCAACTAAATCATTCAGCCAGACATCATCTCAAGTCAGCCAAGGATTGTGCAGCCAGGGGAACCCCCCCCCCCCCCGCCGTATTTCATGTCTGCATAACAGGACATTCTTGGAAGAATAGAGGTGGTATCAAGGTTAAAAATGTGCAATAAATAACTCCAATAAATAAAACCTTTCTAACTTGCCTACTGAAAACCTGTCAAAAAAGAAAAGCTTTTGGCTGCTACTTCAGGAAAGGCTGGAGATAGAAGGCAGACAGAGAGCTATGGCTGAATTCATTTGAAGGGTTGTGCCCAAGGAAAATCAGTGCGTATTTTAAAACATCTGATGTGCTTGCACAAAGCAAATGTAACTTAGGAAACAATGAGTAGGCGATGCTTTGGCAAAGAGATGCATCTCTGGACCGTATTTATGTTAGTGCGTAGTTCCAAAGCTGATAAAGCTTTCTAACCAGTTGGGAATGATTTCCACTGTGCATTTCAGTGGTTTCCCAGAAATTACTGCCAAAGCAGTAATTTTCCTGGAATCCCTAACCTTCTATTTCCTGATAGATCAATCTTGGCCATAGAGTACATTTTGTTTATAACCAAGAAATCTTTTCCAGTTTTTGAAACCACTGAGCATGGTAGCCTGCTGGACCATTCGCAAGAGTTACAGGTTGGGCGCACCCATTCTGACGATTCCGTTCCTGCCTGAATGGGAGGAGTGGGAGTGATGCTTTCTCCTATGGTTTTAACTTTTATGTAGAAGTTTGGGATGAGCCCTCACGAACGCACAATGATACTTGACTTTGGGTCAACGTCATCCCAAGTGGAGACACAAACATGCTGTGAAAATCCTGCATTTACGTCTGTCATGGCTGCATCTCTCCTATCCAAGGTTCCTAAGCCTGACATTAGCTATGGGACAGGGAGGGGGAAGGGAAGGATTGGACTGTAAGGAAGAAGGGGGAGGGATGGAAGCCCAGCTGAGCCTTGTGAGAAGCTTCAACCAGCCAATGTCAACTATCCATGTGCAGAGCTGGGTAGGGAGAACCTGTTTCCTAAACAATATACAAGCACCTAATCGGACATTTACAAATAACCGAAGGATGGCTGGAGGAAGAGGGGAGAGGGAAGGAGGAGAATTTACTTTGCATTGTTTGCATGGGAAAACCTCAAATTCATGTTATGCTGCCTTGGTAACCACCTACATTTCAGTAAAATTTACTCTCAGCAAAAACAAACAGCCAGGAGTCTTTCTTTGCTAGATGACTGAGTGGGACAGTTGACAATATTTGGGGCTGTGTGGGCCTCGAAGGGAGAACTAAACTTAGATTAAACCTAGGTGGAGGTCCCAAATACATAGGAAGTCCTGAAGCAATGGAACCAATGTTGGCTCTAGATAGTCACTATCTAGAGCGGGGCTGTGTTACAAAGATTCCTACGGACCCAAGAGTCCTTGCAGATTACCTGGTAGTAGCTCTGGCCAGTATAGCCTATGGCCAGTGATGGACCTCCTTGGTCCATGAAGCTTTGGGATTATAAACTCATACCACTTGTCACCTTGAATGTTGTTGATGGCTGCAACAGGATCTACGGCAGAAGCTTCAACTGGTACAGTCTCTAGCACAGTGATGGCTAACCTTTTTGACATCGCGTGCCAAAAGCGGGGGGAGCACGGTGGCCCACATCCATAATTCTATTCCCCCCCCCTTTTGGCACATGATGGCCCAGGCTCCAGAGCCTTTCTAGGAGCCTAGGGATGGTGAAAACGGCCTTCCCCACCCTCCCAGAGGCCCTCCGGAGGCCAGAAACAGTGTGTTTCCTGATTTCTGGTGGGCCCAGAAGGCCCAAAAATCAGTGGGTCGGCGCACGTATGCATGCCGAAGCTGAGCTCGCGTGCCCACCGATATGGCTCCACGTGCCACCTGTGGCACCCGTGCCATAGGTTCGCCATCATGGCTCTAGCATGTCAAACCTGCCATTGTGTGAGAACATCTATTTGCAACTGCTACACTGGTTACCAACAGGTTCTGGGTTCAATTGAAAATGCTAGTACCCTATGTACTATATATTGTACCCAGTGGTGGGATTCAAATAATTTAACAACCGGTTCGCTGGCTGGGTGGGTGTGGGTGTGGCCATGGTGGGCGTGGCCAGGATATGTGACAGGCAACATTCGGCCTCCTGCACGCCCCTAGGAGCAAAAATGGGCCGCGGGGGCATGACATGCCACCCTCCACACCACATTTTGGGTCTATTAGGCCTCCTTGTAGCCTCCTGGGAGCGAAAACGGGCCGCAGGGGCAGGATGCACCACTTTTCACACCCCATTTTGGGCCTAGTAGGCCTCCCTGCACTTACCTGGGAAGCAAAATGAGGCGCATAGCGACTCCTGGAAGGGGAGGGGCCAGCCAGCAATTTAATTACTGGTTTGCCCGAACCGGCTGAATCCCACCACTAACTGTACCTATGAAACCATATATGGCACAGTACCAGATTTCACTCAAGGAAATACCTTACTGAAAATTATTCAGCCTGCTCTGCAGGAACATCAAAAGAAATCTTGCAGAAGGTCCTGTTGTGTGGGAGATGAATAGTCTCTAATGTTGTTCCTGACCCTGCACTGAAATATGCTGCTCTCAAAGTTAAAATATAGCTAGTCTAGAGAAAAGAAAGACTAGGAGTGACATGATAGCAGTATTCCAATATTTGAGGGGCTGACACAAAGAAGAGGAAGTCAATTTATTTTCCAAAGCACCCGAAGCAGTGGTGAAATGTAAAATTTGTTACTACCGGTTCTGTGGGCATGGCTTGGTGGGGGTAATGTGACTGGTTGGGCGTGGCCAACTTTTTTTTTTCTTTTAAAAGCATTTTTTCTACAACCTCTTCGGCCAAAGAGGTTGTTTAAAAAATGCTTTTAAAAGGATCTGATGATCAGGCAACTCAGCTGGGATCGTCAGAGCCTTTTAAAAGCATTTTTTCTACAACCTCTTTGGCCGAAGAGGTTGTAAAAAAAATGCTTTTAAAAGACTCTGACGATCCCCGCTGAGCCGCGGGATCATCAGAGGCTTTTTGAAAAAAACTTTTAAAAGCATTTTTTTTGGCCGAAGAGGTTGTAGAAAAAAATGCTTTTAAAAGTCTCTGACAATCCCAGCTGAGTCGCAGGATCATCAGAGGCTTTTTTTTTTTTTTACTTTTAAAAGCATTTTTTTCGGCCAAAGAGGTTGTAGAAAAAATGCTTTCAAAAGTAAAAAAAAAACCAAACAAACCCTTTGGTGATCGCACGGCTCAGTTGGGCATGGGGGGTGGGAAGGGCACCAGGGATTTTTGCTACCGGTTCTCTGAACCACCCGCTGCCATCACTACTGGATCGGGCGATCCGGTCCGAACCGGGAGCATTTCACCCCTGACCCAAAGGCAAGATAAGAAACAATGGATAGAAATCAATCAAGGAAAGAAGCAACCTGGAATTAAGGAGAAACTTCCTAACAGTGAGGACAATCAACCAGTGGAACAGCTGGCCTTCAGATGTTGTGGGTGCTTCATTGTTGGAGGTTTTTAAGAAAAGACTGGACGGCCACGTGTCTGAAAAGGCATAGGGTCTCCTACTTAAACAAGGGGCTGGACTAGAAGACCTCCAAGGTTCCTTCCAGCTCTATTCTGATTGAAGACTAACCAGAATGGAGGCCTTTAGATTTAATCCAGCCAGCTTGATAATTATAGGCCTTAAATAGGGGGGGGGGGGGGCAACTTGTAGGTTCAACGCAATCTTCCAGTTTTTTAGCTTGTTGCTCAGTGACAAAATGGCTCCTTTTCAGGAGGACATTTTTATTTTGTTTTCCTGCAAAATAAGGAGGAATTGAGAGCAGGAGGCATCTGGGAAGCGAACTATTGCTTTCTATTCCAAGGGCTTGACACGGCAAACTGAAATTTGGCGATTGGGGAAAAGGGCTGTCTGGGGAGCGTTAGGTTTATTACAGATGGGAACGGCTGTATCCAAGGTGCTTTGGTACCCAAGATAAAATTGCTTTTTCCCCAAACAGGGCAAAACAACCAGCTCCATGCTTTCTCTTTCTTGTAATCTCCCATAGGATACCTTAACTGAACAAGCTGTGGCCCCCAATTCTCAAAAAAATCCCTTTTCCTGCCTTTAAAACTAGTGTGTTTTCAATAGCTTCCAATTTTCCTATGGTCCTACAAAGGTTTTTACTTGAAACAAATCCTGGTGACCATCTCCCCTTCACAATACAATTTTCTAGCAATTCTTATTTACTTACTTACTTACTTACCGTATTTTCCGGTGTATAAGACGACTGGGCGTATAAGACGACCCTCCTCAGAGCCATTTAAGGCTCGTCAGAGCCTTTCGGGCTGGTCTGCCTGATTACAGACCAGCGTATAAGACGACCCCCGACTTTTGAGAAGATTTTTGTGTGTTAGAAAGTAGTCTTATACGCAGGAAAATACAGTACTTATTTATTGGTTCGATTTATATGCCGTCCTTTTCCGGAGATTCAGGGTGGCTTACAATGCGTTAAGCAATAGCCTTCATACTTTTGGATATACCTGCTTAGTAGGGCTTTCGGGCCCCCCAAGCGGTGTTCTTTTTTATACAAAGTAAGTTTATTGCCCCCACAATCTGGGTCCTCATTTTACCTACCTCGGAAGGATGGAAGGCTGAGTCAACCTTGAGCCTGGTGAGATTCGAACTTGCAGTAATTGCAGGCAGCTGGTGTTACTTAACAGTGCTTTAGTCTGCTGCGCCACCAAGGCTCTTATTAGACTTAGTCCTTGACTTACTAGCGTAATTGGGACTGGAATGTCCAACACCAGGTGATGCAGTCATTAAGTGAGTCACGGCGATTTTGCTACCTTTTCCGCTGTGGTCGTTAAAAGTGAATCACACGGTCGTGAAGAAAATCCAGGTTTCGCCGTTGACTTTGCTTGTCAGAAGTCCCAGAAGGTGGCAAATGGTAATCACATGACCCTGAATACAAGCACCTAGATTCTGATCATGTGACCATGGAGATGTCATAACGGTCTTAAGTATATTGGACTGATCATAAGTCATTTTTTTTCCCAGCCCCATTGTAATTTCAAAACAATTGTTAAATGAATGGGACATAAGTCAAGGATTATCTGCCTGAACCAGAAGATAAAAAAAGCTGGAAGAGGAGAAATCCTTCTAGGATTGCTGTGGTGGTGTAGTATTGCAAGCTAATTCTGCCAACTGCCAGCAATTTGATTATCACCGGCTCAAGGTTGACTCTATCCTTCTGAGGTCGGTAAAATGAGGAGCCAGATTGTTGGGGGCAATATGCCGACTCTGTAAACTGCTTAGAGATGTCTATAAAGCACTGTGAAGCGGTATATAAGTCTAAATGCTATTGCTATTGTAAGAAAAGTTGGGATTGCACTTTAGAATTTGTTAGTTGAGAAGTTGTGTCCAACCCATCGTGACCCCATGGAGAACGTTCCTCTAGGCCTTCCTGTCCTCTACCATCCTCTGGAGTCCATTTAAGCTCACGCCTACTGTTTCAGTGACTCCATCCAGCCACCTCATTCTCTGTCATCCCTTTCTTCTTTTGCCCTCAATCTTTCCCAGCCTTAGGCTCTTCTCCAGTGAGTCCTTCCTTCTCATTAGGTGGCCAAAGTATTTTCATCTTCAGAATCTGGCCTTCTAAAGAGCAGTCAGGGTTGATCTCCTCTAGGACTGACCGGTCTGATCACCTTGTAGTCCTAGGAACCCGCAGGAGTCTTCTCCAGCACCATCGTTCAAAGGCCTCAATTCTTTGGCGCTCAGCCTTTCTCACGGTCCAACTTTCACAGCCATACATTGCAACTGGGAAAACCATAGCCTTGACTATAGGCACTTTTGTTGGCAGGGTGATGTCTCTGCTTTTTAGTATGCAGGCCTGAAATTTTACCAGTAACCCAGCCAGTGAGTGGAAGCAAAGGTAAGTTTTGTTTTTTAGGTGAGCAGTGAAAGGCCTGGAAAACAGTGACAAATTAACAAGCAGACCCGGAGGTTTAATACTTTCAAGTCCTCCTAACAACTTGGCTACTCAACAAAAGGCTTAATAATGGAGGGAAACAGGCAAAGCAAGTTTGTAATCTCCGGGTCTCTGATGAGGAAATGAATTCTGTGTTCCTTTCCTAATATTTAGATGTTGAATCTCTAGCACGCAGCTCTTGCTCTCTCTTACTAGGAGGTTCTCTTTATCTTCAAAAACTAAGAGGAAATTGTCAGGTCTCAGTAGTCTTGTCACCAAATTTCTCCCCCTTAATGATTTACGGGGGTCACGCTCCGAGCCAATGCAGGAAAACCAAACTAATTGCACGATTGAGCCAAACTCAGATTTTAACCTTCCAGTTTCATTAGAATAAATTATACCCCTTTTCTTCCTTGGCATTGTCTTTGGTGGCTAATGGAGCTTGGCTACTTCAGTTTCAAAGCACTGAAATGAGAGTTTGTAGTAAGACAGGGATGGGTCTTACTTCTGGCTTTATTCCCATCCACCCAGTGGTGAAATTCAAATTTCTTTATTACCGGTTCTGTGGGTGTGGCTTGGTGGGCATAGCAAGGGAAGGATACTGCAAAATCTCCATTCCCACCCCACTCCAGAGGAAGGATACTGCAAAATCCCCATTCCCTCACCACTCCTGGGGGAAGGATATTGCCAAATCTCCATTCCCACCCTACTCTGGGGCCAGCCAGAGATGGCATTTGCCAGTTCTCCAAACTACTTAAAATGTCCACTACCGGTTCTCCAGAACCTGTCAGAACCTGCTGGATTTCACCCCTGCACCCACCCCCCACCCCACTTTGGAATTTTGCTGGCTGTTGGGTAGTATTACTTTTGCAAAACTGAGCAGCAAAGGAAGAAGCAAGGAAATAGAGAGATGGGAGAAAAGCACATTCCAAATGATAAAAATGGAACCACAGATCCGAGGGCCTTTATATGTCAATCCCCAACTCTTCTCATAATTTGGGGAGTTCCAATACATCAGAAAGATACCAGGCTGGTGTCTGGGTTGAAAAAGCTCTTTGGGGCTCCAAGCTATCTCCCCATCTGGTTTCTTGGATGTCACCAACTTTCCCTTCAACTATGTAGCCTTCAAGTCTCTTGGTGACTTTGAGAAGTGACCAAGATCCTTTAGGTATTCATTCATTCACTACCTATGAGCAGAGGGTAATCTGTGCATATTTATCCTGGAGAAAAGTGGACTTAGGGGAACTTGATAAGACTTGGATATGAGTTCTATATTGTCACAACTAAAGATTAAGGTAAAGGAAAAGGTTTCCCTCACACATATGTACTCATCTCCATTTCAAAACCGAAGAGCCAGCACTATCCGAAGACGTCTCCATGGTCATGTGGACGGCATGACTCAACCCAAAGGCATATGGAACGCTGTTACCTTCCCACCAAGGGTGGTCCCTATTTTTCTACTTGCATTTTTTACATGCTTTCGAACTGCTAGGTTGGCAGAAGCTGGGACAAGTAACAGGAGCTCACCCCGTTATGCGGCACTAGGGATTCAAACCGCTGAACTGCCAACCTCTCGATCGACAAGCTCAGCGTCTTAGCCACTGAGCCACTGCATGCCTTATAAAGGTTAGGTCAAAATATAAAGTCAGTTATGACAACCCCCTTACAACCATGGAAAAGGCAGGGTTTTAGAATAACCATAAGTGTAAAATATATTATAGATGTACAGTATATCGGTTTAGTCTTGCTTCAATATAATAGCTTCCATGGTCTCTTACTCCCAATCTCAAAGACTGCAATTTGGTGAAGTAATGAAAATTCAGGTAAGTACTATCCTTTTTCAGGCCACCTGAGAACAATGGTTTTAATGTCTTCCTGGTAACCGGAAACCATGGCCAAACCATTTAGACTGCAGATGCCTTTTTCAGTGCACAATGGTTGTGAAAGTAATCCAAAGAAATCTAATTTGGAGCGCAAAATTTTTTTCTCTCTGGAATGTTAAACCCGCATCTGGGTATCTTTCACATGATTCGGTGAAACCCATATCTTTAAAAAAGATTTGTTACACATTAATTTGTGTTCACAGATAATCGTATGGGTCACAATACAGTTATTGTGCCTCACCTGTGCTGCTTTCTCACAAACCTAAAGCAAATTTTAAATAAAACTGAATACTGAATCTATCTATAAAAAAGCCAAATACCACTCACTCATCACGAAATCTCCAGAACGGTAAAGCCTACAAACTTGGAATTTGGCACGTATGTTTCTCTTGGCTTCTAGGTGCTCGCTAAGAAAGGATTTTTCAAAATGACCATCAGATCATTAGTATTTCATATGTAGTATTATATTCACGTGCTCTGATGCTAAGGAGTTAGACGTTCTATTCCCCCTCCCAACCTGAAAAAAACCCTGTTCCAACTGCCAGTAGCCTTATATTAACATGCTCTGATGCTACCCCTTTGCTAAAGCGGGCTTGGGCGTGGCCAGTGCATGACTCATCCGGCCTGCGGGCTGGGACATTCTACTCCCTCCCCCTCTGTTCCAACTGCCAGTTGCCTTATATTAATACGCTCTGATGCTACAGAGTTACACATTCTGCATTAAGTTTAAGGCCTTAAGTGTCAATTTATCATCCCTGATCACATAGTTTTGTAGCGAAGTACGGGCGTCCAACTAGTACAGTATATTCTTCTTGAAAATGGCAGAAAATGGAAGGAGTCTCTGGAATTAGAAAAAGCTAAAGACACCCTTGAACTGAGCTCAGCTGCATGGACATGTTTTCTTGGCAACATGATAGAGATGGTTTGCTGCCATCTGCTTTTGGGGATTTTCTGGTGGTCTCCTATTCAACCACTAGCTGGGTCCAACCCCAAGTCGAATATGGACAGAGATATTACAAAACCATGCTAAAGTCTAATCCTTCCATGAAGAGCTGTTTTGACGGATGTGGAGGAAAGTAAAGACAAACATTTTTGTTTGTCTTTACTACTAAAGTAGTAAAGTAGTAAAAACAGATTTGTGGTTCTTAAATGATAAAAGCTCCAGATGCAGTATTAGGCCATCAATAAGAACAAGGCTTATGTTTGTGGAAATGTGTAATTCTGGCTACCTGTTTCTCAAAAGGCCTTCTGGGATCAGCCTCACCCAGAATGACTTTTGATTCACTTTCTAATGCTTCAGAAGCATGTTAACTCACTTTCTCCCACACAACTGGCAGAGGCATGTCCACCACACCCATGCATAAGCACTAAAATTAGCCAGGAAAGCATTTGTTCAGAACTCAAATCTCAATACGGTCATGTGCAATTTAAAAGTTCAATCAGCCAAGGATTCCTTGTTTGCCTTCATTGAAACCAAGAACAAATGTCACAGGAGGTGGCAAAGGATCCGGCGTTTGTCGGGATCTTGTTCAACTAACACAGGGGTGTCAAACTAGATTTCTTCGAGGGCCGAATCAGCATTGTACTTCTCCGTGGACTGGACCGGGGGAGGGGGGAAGATGGGATGGACCCCTCCCCGTGCCCCATTTTGGCTACCAGGGGCACTGTGGGCTGGTGTTTTGCTATTTCCAGGCCGGCCCCATGGGCCAGATTTAAGCACCTTGTAGGCCAAATCCAGCCCACAGGCCTTGCGTTTGACACCCCTGACCTAACACATTTTATTAAAAGTCATAGTCGGAAAGGGTGTTACCAAACTCCTTCTGAGGTAAAGCTCCAATGGAAGTAAAAAAAAAAAGTCTTAAATTGTGTAATTTATGTAAATGCAAGTTCTCATTCGTGGTTGGCTTAATCATAATTTCATCATCTTCCCAGCAAATACTGTAGCCTAACTCTTTATAGGAAGCAGGGCTACATCTCCCATAAATGGACAATTCACCATATTAAGGTAAAGGTAAAGGTTCCCCTTGCACATAAGCGCTAGTTGTTCCCGACTCTAGGGGGCGGTGCTCATCTCTGTTTCAAAGCCAAAGAGTCAGCGCTGTCCAAAGATGTCTCTGTGATCATGTGACCAGCATGACACAACGCCGATGGGGCATGGAACGCTGTTCCCTTCCCACCAAAGCTGGTCCCTATTTTTCTACTTGCATTTTTTACGTGCTTTCGAACTGCTAAATTGGCAGAAGCTGGGACAAGTAACGGGAGCTCACCCCGTTAGGCGGCACTAGGGATTCGAACCACTGAACTGCCAACTTTTTGATCGACAAGTTCAACGTCTTAGCCACTGAGCCACCGCATCACCATATTAAGGAGGGCTATTAAAAAAACTATAAAGTTTATTGGTTTAATGTTAATGAGAATAATAATTTATGGAGGATTATAAATTTCCCAATCACATTAATATTTAATAATAAGCTTTCTATTATTCAGCATCAGATACAACCTTTGTGAGGCCATCATAAGCTCATTACAAAATAACCAATATTACTACAGAAGTACAATGTTTGGAAGAGCTAACTAGCAATGATATATTACTTCACTGAGTGGTGTGGCACCTTGAATATGAACAGATTTATTATGTTATGACTTATGCTATGATGAACCTGGACATGATGAAATGAAAATCACTTTACTGCATCAATGAAAATTCAGAGGAGGACAAATATTCAAAAAAGAATTTGGCCACAATTCATAGAATTGTGAAGGGAAAAAAAAAGCTATCTGTTTTGTGATGACAAGATTAAAATATGTTTGCTTTAAGTACTGAGTGGCGAAGGACTTTCACATTTATAAATGTGAAACAACATTAACATTAAAAGACAATAAAGTTTATAGTTTCTTTTATAGCCCTCCAATGTATGATGAACTCATAGGCTGAGTGGTTTATTCTCTCAAAATTATGGGGAAGATTTGAAGCTACACCTTTGGGTGTGGCCATTACACAACAACTGTCATAACATGGAGGGAATTATCACCTACTTATGAATGCCATCAAAAACAAAGGATAAATGGCACAGGATAAAGGTTAAGATTTCCTAAATATGTATGTTCATCTAGATAGCGATTAAGATCTTGCATCATGCAAGTAAGTCCTGAGTTAAGAGGCTGACTGAAACAAACATATGTTTGCTGGAAGAAATGCACAATGTTTACAATGAAAGAGAGACTTATGTGGTTCAACCTCACAAAAGGACTAACAGTTCTAAATGCACATAGTTTTGTTGCATTCAGATATTCGTAATGTTTATTGAAAAAATGATGTAACTTGAATTTTTTTTCTTTGATGATCCTGGGAAAGTGGAATTTCTAGACCCGTGATGGTGAACCTATGGCATGGGTGCCGCAAGTGGCACACGGAGCCATATCTGTGGGCACGCGAGCGTTGTCCTACCTCAGTCCAGCACGCATGTATGCGCTGGCCAACTGATTTTCGGGCCTTCCGACCCACCGAAGTCAGGAAATCGGCTGTTTCTGGGCCTCTGGAGGGCCTCTGGGGGAGTAGGGAAGGCTGTTTTTGCCCTCCCCCGGCTCCTAGAAAGTCTCTGGAGCCTGGAGAGGGCAAAAAAATGGGCCTATCGGGCCCACACATGCCAAAAGTGGAGGGGGGAGCGGGGAGGGTCACACATGCATGCGTGGGGGGATGGGACGCATTGAATTATGGGTGTGGAATCCCCCCCATTACCCCCTTTTGGCACATGATGGCAAAAAGGTTAGACATCACTGTTCTAGGCTGACATGGTCCTTCCTTCCTTCCTTCCTTCCTTCCTTCCTTCCTTCCTTCCTTCTTTTATAAATAACTCAAGGTGACAAACATATCCAGCACATTTTCTTCCTCCTATTTTCACCACTATCACAACAACAGTGCTGTAAGATGAGTTGGGCTGAGAGAGAGTGACTGGCTCCAAGTCACCAGCTGACTTTCAAGACGAACATGGGACTTGAATTCGCAATCTCCCGCTTTCTAGCCTGGTGCCTTAACCATTAGGCCAAACTGGCTCTTCATTTTTTCACAAAATGGTGGGAAGAAACATTCAGAACAACATTTTGCAGAAACAACTGCAAATAAATATAAATAAATAAATCCTGTAGAACACTGGCAAGACTGTGAGAAAGTCAACTGAGCGTTGAATAAAATTCCTCAGCCATCATCATTTCTATACAATTCAATGGATTTTACTTAGCTCTTGAAAGCCCACTGTGATCCTGAACCACAAAATGCTTAGTTTTAAAAACTTAGTTCAAAAGTAACATTCCAAAGCAGTGTCTCTGAATCTCAACAGCCTCAAGATGTGTGGACTTCAACTCCCAGGATTCCCAGGCAGCATGGCCATTGGCCAAGAGCTCTGTGGATTCCTTAAAAGGAATTTCAGTTCTTTCAATCAAGAGGCTGAAAAGAAAGTGATTTACCTTTAATCTTGGTGAATCATAAAATCTAATTCACCTTCCTTTAAGAGAGCCTCCTTCAGAATTATTCCCCGATCCCTTATAGCTTAGCTTGCAGCCAACAATTTGCAAATCTCATTTTCTGGAGGAAATTTAGGATCTTTGATTAGATCCTGGATTGGCCTGATTTTCAGAGTCCTTTTCAATCTGACTATAGGAGAATTGTAACTTTTCTGTAGATGCTCTCAGTAATCCTTAATGCTGTAAAGAAACTTGTCTAGGCTTTTAAAACACTACAAGTAGTCCTCAAGATATGACAGGTCTCTTAATGAAGGTTCAAAGTTACAACAGACAACCCAAAATTATATACAACTGTTTCAAAATTACAATGTTGCAGTGCCCCTGTGGTTACTTGCCCTTACGACCAACCAAAGTCATGGATATGGTAGGGTGCCCCATAGACATAAAAATAAATGCCTCAAGAGCAACTACTTTTAGCTTTACTTCATTTAGCCATATTTCATAGAATACTTTAACATTGCAGTCAAGTCTGTGGCGATAGTCCCAATTTCCAAACCACAGGTTCTGGTTCACAGAACATGCTACACCCAGATTAATCAAATCAAAACATGGCTTGGTGAAAAGTACAAATTAGGTAATATTGAAAAGAACAAGAACAACAAAACATTAAAATGTCAACTGTTTCAAAATTTATTTATGATACAAGACCAAACCCAGTAAAAGGCCAGCATGCAATACACTAACTATACAAAGAAATTTTAAGCTTGTGAAAAAATCCTACAGCCACGAGCAGCTAACAGTTCACAGCATGAAGGGACAAACCAGACAATTCCTAATAGCTGTGGATAAAAATTCTGCAACCTTGAGTTAAGAGCCTTGATGGTGCAGCAGACTAAAGTGCTGTTAAGTAGCACCAGCTGCCTGCAATTGCTACAAGTTCGAATCTCACCAGGCTCAAGGTTGACTCAGCCTCCTATCCTTTCGAGGTAGGTAAAATGAGGACCCGGATTATGAGGGCAATAAGCTGACTTTGTATAAAAAAGAACACCGCTTAGGGGGGCCCGAAAGCCCTACTAAGCAGGTATATACAAAAGTATGAAGGCTATTGCTTAACGCATTGTAAGCCGCCCTGAGTCTCTGGAGAAGGATGGCATATAAATTGAAGCAATAAACAAACAAACAAACAAACAAACAAACAAATAACCAACCAACCAACCAACCAATTAACCAACCTTCTTTGGCTTCTGAAGAGTGATCAATGATCATTAGAAGTGATTAAAAATTGGAACTATTAAACTTGATCCCCATTGGGTATACAATGGACATTCTAATAGTACATGCAACACAGATTCTACCTCCGATTCAGAAATAATAAAATAAAAAGTCAAAAACGAAGTGTTAAGTAAACAAAACGAGAAAGGATAACAAGATAAGAAAGAGACCAAGCAAGCTACAACGTCTCGGAAATAACCAGAGTGTCTGTTGTTTGTGTATCAAAATGAGATAATAGTCAGGTTCTGCCCCTTTTCAACATGTGCCACGTGCAATGCATATACAAAGAGCCCAGGCTTTGGCTGCGCAGCCATGCTATTTTCTTCAGTATGTTGACCTCCCACCCCATAGATGTCCCTGGCAATAAGCAAGTCTTAATTACAGCATGAGGAAAGAAAAGGGGGAGCGGGGAGGGGAGAAAAGGGAAGCCCAACTCCTTCCATACAATTTCTTTCCAGCTACTACTTTTGCTTTCTAGCTACCCGTGTACTTAATAGTGCTGTGCAACACTTTGATTCAGTCTCCAAAAAAGAGCTTAAGTGTGAGGGTCAGCAAACAAGAGCACCTGCCTTGTAATTCCTTAAAGCCACAACATGCCTCTTCTTGGTATCTCACAACCAACAAAGCAATTCTGGAAAAGGTCTCGCAGGCAGATGCTACTTCTTGTGCTTCAAAACACTTGGGAGAGATCACAAAACGTTGAATTTGCTCACCCTGGCAGTGTTTATTACTGATCATCCCCAAGACAGCCTGCAGTGTTCCTCATTCCAAAATGCAAGCTATTTTCCTACTCATGTCCACCAAGACCAATGGAATGCAGAAAGGAGTACATATCCTGGCAGGCATTTAAAAAAAAAGAAAAAAACCCATCCCAACCTCCCCCACCCCCCCGGCCCCCAAAAGAGCAAACTTGGCTAAAGGTTTGGGGGAAAGAAGGGGAAAAGCAGAAGAAGGAAAAGCCACCAAGTTGGGTGGCCATACGTTTCTTGAGAGGGCTCTGCTGGGAAAATTCCTGGAGAGGGGAAGGGGAAAGGATGAAGGCAAGGGGAAAAGCCAACCCTACCTGTTCCAGGTGGCATTGGAGCAGGCCCGCTGGTGCTGAGTCCCCCGCTCGTCCAAGGCAGCAGTCTCTCTCTTGCCCAGATCGCTGAGGCTGGGCGAACTCATGAATTTCAACCTGCGAAGAGTCCTCATGGTCAATGGTGGTAATTGTGCGTGGCGGTTAGAGAAAACCCATCCTCTTTACCACACACAGACACACGCAGCTGAGCCAATGGGGGCAAGTTCTCCGTCGGCTGTTCAAAAGCGAAACTTAAAAGAAAAAGAAAAAAAGAAAAAAAAAGGAAAACCAACAGGAAAGAAAAACAAAACAAAGAAAAGAGAACCAGTCTCTACGGAACAGTCCTCGGCCAGCAAGAAAGCAAATCCTTTAATCAGAGCAATTCTGACATTCCACAGCCCGGTTAATCATTGTAATTGGTTGGTGCTGCTTTCTTCCTCTTCTTCTTCTTCTTCTTCTTTCAGGCCTTTCTTGTCCCAGCCAAGGAACCTCTCACCACGTTTCTCTCTCTCTCTCTCTCCTGGCCCTCAACAGATGGAGATTCATTCAGCCCAAATGTTCCACCTGCCATAGTAAACATTTCTTTCACTGAATGCGCAGATGGGCTCCTCCTCCTCCTTCTCCTTTTGTAACAGGAGACGGAGCTGCTCTGGGGAGGGGGGGAGGGAGCTACCCACAAAATATGACGTATGGAAATTTCACAGCAAAGTTTCACAACCGCTAAAACTTTGCCACATTACAACACACTACTCTTTTCCATTGAGTGGGGGGGGGGGGGGGGCAAAGAATAACTCAGCTGCTAGATGCCTGAGCTGAAAGGGTGAACAAGCCTCATATTAACTCACCTGTTTAAAGAGACAGAGACCTCATTTTTTTGCAAAGCTATTCAGAAGCTGTCCTACGGGCACAGGGGCTCACATTCCTCCAGGCTTCCAGGCTGGGATGCAGATTTATAGTAAGGGTCCTATCTAAACATGTCAAGGGACACACTTGCAAGCCGGAGCATTTAAATCACAAAGGGTGCTCTGTGCATGATTATCATCTGATTTGGAACTCCAGATATTTTCTAGGTCCGTGATGACAAACCTATGGCATGCATGCCAGAGGTGGCACCCAGAGCCCTCTCTGTGGGCACGCACACTGTCGCCAGCTGCTCTGGTTATTGGCATGCCCACACGCACTGGCCAGCTGATCTTCGCAGGCGTCGGAGTGCCAGAAAATGGTCTGAAAAGTGGCTCCCCAAAAAAGACCATTTTTCAAGGTGTTTTGGGGGCATTTTCAGGGCATTTTGCCCATAAAATGGCCCAAAAACCAGCCTGAAAACAGTCTGAAAAAAGGCCTGAAAATGGCCTGAAAAACAGCCCAGAAACAGGCATGAGTGCACTGGCCAGCTGGTCTTTGGGTTTCTGGTGCTCTGGCCCACAAGAAGACCAGCTGGCTGGTGCGTAGGCGCGTGCCGAAAACCTGAAGACCACTTGGCCCGCCAGCTGGTCTTTGGGGTTCCGTGTGCCCAAACTGTGCATTCTGGTTTGGGCACACGGTGCTGAAAAGGTTCGCCATCACTGTTCTAGGTAATTCACTTTCTTCGTTATACAGAGCTGGAAATAAAGGATGCAGCAGGAATTCCAGTTTCTGAAACTTTCCATGTTCATGTAAACAGGAAGGTGGAGGAGCAAGAAACATCCAGGGCCTCCTCTGTGATGTTTCTATAGAATGGACCTAAAGTTCTTAACCAGCAGCATTATCGAATATGAGCCAGTCATTTGATAAGGCACCACAAGGAAGCAACCGGAGTTTCAGGATCAAACAAAATGTGCACGCTGAAAAAGAACAGCCAACATGCACAACATGCATATACACAACTCCAGGTGCAACGCTGGCACAATTTCAAAGGCTGCCCTGGTCCTTTGCAGGTCATAACAGAGACTCTCCGCTTTCCAGAAAATCCGAAGGATATTCCATGTCTTTTCTAGCCTCAGGTGCTACCATTACTTCAGTGTAGAAGGACTGAATTTCTTCAGAAATTACTGCTTTGTTCAGTGGGAAGATCAGCACAATCTTTTGTGGGTCGACATGTTAGTAAGAGAGGGGCCTCTAGTCACTATTTGACTCTAGTCAAATACCATTACTAGCCTAATGGTATTTGTTAAACGGCTGGGAATTGCCCTTTGCCCTCTGTTCGTTTTTACACAACTCTCTATTTGTGACTTTTACACAACTCTCTGTTTGTGACTTTTTGGTTGGAAGAACTGTCCAGTAACAGAAGAGGCTCCTTCCGGAAGCAGAATATTGGAGAAGCCAGATGGCCATTTGTCAAAACTGCTGTGGTTATAGACCAGGACTGTCAAACTTGCGGCCTGGATGCGTCACGCGCTGGCCACACCCATGCCTGGTTTAGCGAAGGGGGGAAAAGTCACAATACGTCATGTGACAATGCGGTGACAATGCGAGTTTGACGCCCCTGTTATAGATTATCATAGAGTAGACGGCTAACCATTTCAGCACCAAGTGCCATAACTGGAGCGTGTGCATGTGTGCGCATGTATGTGCTCGTACACGCACCGGAGCATCAGAATCTGGAAGAGAGCAGCTGGCTGGTACGCATGCGCAAGGCAGCCAGCTGCTGTTCTGGGTTCCATCACATGCATGCGCACCAGTCAGCTGCTTTTTTCCGGGTTCTGATGCACTCATGCGCATCGGACAGCTGGTCTTTGCGCAAAGACCAACTGGCTGGCCTGCATGCGCACGACGGAACCCGGAAAAGCAGCTGGCGATGGTGCCCACGTGCCCACAGACAAGGCTCTTTGTGTCAGAAAATTAGTAAAGAAAATATTTATTTGATTATACATGTAATAACAGCTGCAAGGATTCTTTATGCACAAAACTGGAAAGCAGAGAAAATATCTTTGGAAGGAGAAGTAATTAAAAAAAAAATTAGACTGTGCAGAAACGAATAGATTGACTTTGATGATTAAAGAAAGAGAAGATTCTGAGTACTTTTAAGATATGGAATCAATTTTACCACTGGTTAGAAAAGAGATACAAATAACTAACAGTTATGTATAAAAAGTGCTACCATTAGAATATTGTGTTAGTGATGAATTGTTGTAATGGATTTGGCGAGAATGAAGATAGAAGAAACAAAACAAAACAAAAAAAAAAGAATTTTTGGAGATAACACCGAGATGTCACATGGAAGGAATGACTGATGTGTTAAATGTTTGTTTGTTTAAAAAAAATTTAAAAAATTTTTTTTTAAAAAAAGAGAGGACTCTGTGTGTCACCTCTGGCACGCGCGCTATAGGTTTGCCATCACAGGACTAGATGATCTCAGGCAGACCTTTGGCCAGAGAAAATGAAGCCCCCTTTGCTTTGTTTCTATCCAGTTTGTTGTTTTTACCATTTGTTACTTGCATTTAATATATTAAATATTGTAATATATATTGTAAGCATGTAATGCAATGTAGTTATATTTTGTCTTGTTTCAATTGCTGTGAGCCACCCAGAATCATTGGGAATCAGGTGGCATAACAAACAAACAAACAAACAAACAATAAATCTCAGTGGTTCCTTCTGTTACGATCCATGAGTTTATGAGAAGTGAGGCTCTGGAGAAATGGCAAAGAAACATCATCTTCTTGGTCAACCAAAATGTCCTAAGGCAGGGGTCAGCAACCTGCAGCTCTGGAGCCGCATGTGGCTCTTTCATCCCTGTGCTGTGGCTCCCTGCCACTCAAAATATGCGTCACAACCGCCAATGTACAACACTTGCCGGCACGAGATTTATTGAGCTTTTCAACCCCCGGTAGGCCAACCATGGATAAATCCAAGAAAAGAAGAGTTTCAGAAGAAAACAGAACGTTTAATTCAACTACATATGCTAGTTTTGTGGCTGTTCAAGAAATAGTCAGGCACGGGAAGGGTTTTGTGGCTCCTGGTGTTTTCTTTTCTGTGGGAAACGGGTCCAAATGGCTCTTTGAGTGTTTAAGGCTGCAGATCCCTGTCTTAAGGCAACTCCTTCTCCTTTGCTATCAAAACTTTCCTAAAGTGAAGGGCCAATTCAAATGCCTTATATTAAAACAGTTGTAACATGACTCTCCTCCTACCCAAACCAGGAAATTCCTCTTTGATGCTATTCTTCACTTTGACCCACTGATGCAGGAAATGATTGGATAATGTAATTTGCCCAATGGAAAGAAAGCAAAGTGGCGAGTACAGTAAGACGAATTGAGCGTGATGTTTGGTGATTGGGTGGACGAACGCTTCTCCTAGCCTACAATCTGGAGGTTTCCTGGTCTCCTATCTTCTGCTTGGCTTTTCAAAACCATTCACACATGGAGAAGAGATAGAGAACCAGATGGAGAGAGACCCAGTTATGAGTCATTCTAGAGCACCATTAAAGGGAATCGTTTCCAATTTGCTTTGGTAACTTCCTTTCTGACATTTCCAAGGGGTTTCTCTCTCCTTTTATTCTATGTCCCTTGTCTGCTCGAAGAGTTTGCTGAAGACGCATCCCAGCCACTGAAAATTTCATTAAAAAAAAAAAAGTTCTTCTCTATATTCAGTACTGAGATTCAACATTCATTTATCTTGCAACAAATACTTTCTCATTTCAAGTCCGGCAAGTCAGATTTTCCTCCAGGAATGAGTCAGCGTTTTATCTCAAGTTCATTTTTGCATCTTTAAAAAAGGCAGAGACCATTGCGGTGGCGATGTTGAACTTGGACGAAAGAACAGAGGCCATGCTCTTCCTCTTGGTTTTCTGTCTTTTTCTGGGTTCTTGGCAAGCGGATAACGAAAGGTTCTGTATCTTAAGACCAAAGGTGACATATAATTGCAACAATAAAGAGGTTCCTGATAATAAAGCCAGCTTCCTTTATAGAATAAGGACCTTGAGCCCTAACAAAATTACTATTAAGGAAATGTAAATGAAAAAAAACACAAAATAATAAGAATGACATAAAAATGGTCTGTAACTGTTGCTAAATGGATTAATGGGTAATTAATAAATTTAAATCCCACCCTTCACATTTCTTATCTTACCAAAGATTTGAATCTATTTGTTGTTGTCTATATAATTTTAAAGAGCCTACTAGACAGGATTCTCGTGTCTAACCAAAGACACAACTAAGTTATTGAGAAAAAAAGCGAGCAGAAATATTCAGTTGAGGGGGAGGGAGCTGAGTGATATCTGCTGTGGTTATTAAAAGCATCAACAATAGATTTAACGCAATTAGTTTGAAACAAGACCTACTCTATTTTTTAAAAATCAAATCTGCATGAACAAGAATGCACGAAGACAAATTAGTCATCTAATTGGAGAGAGCAAACATTTTGGGGAAGAGGCATGGCCATTGTTTTTAGCTTCTACAATGAGATCATCGGGCAGGATTGATATTTTAAGAGTATTTTAAAAAAGAAATAGAGGCATTAATGCCCTGGATGTGCCTAATCACTTCACATTTCTGTCTAAAATTTACACCGAGTATTTTTGCTACCAAAATCATAGAATCCTAGATCAGAAGGGATTCTGAAGATCATCCAGGCCAATCACCTGTGGGACATAAATCCTCAGATCATTTTATTTTTTTATTTTGTCAAGAACATGTTAGGTAATATCTATAAGTATAAGCATGAATTGAATACATAAAAGGGAACATTAGGACAGGGACGGTAGGCATGCTGGTGCTCTTATCTTACAGACCTCTTAGGAATGGGGTGAGGTCAACAGTAGACAGTCTTAGGTTAAAATTTTGGGGGTTTGGGGATGAAACGATAGAGTCGGGTAGTGCATTCCAGGCATTGACCATTCTGTTGCTGAAGTCGTATTTTCGGCAATTGAGTTTGGAGCGGTTTACCTTAAGTTTGTATCTATTGTGTGCTGATGTATTGTTGTGGTTGAAGCTGAAGTAGTCATTGTAGCAGATAATTTTATGAGCAATGCTTAGGTTAGCTATGCTTCATCTTGGCTTGAAAAGAGCTGGCGATATGAACTTGAATGGCTGAAATGTCATGGGATGTACATTTCATCTGTTGAATGGAGATTGCCCAATCTTGCATGAACAAAACTTAGGTTCTGGCAGATTTTTGCTTAGGTCATTTTGACCTACTGCCCTATAGTCTTCTAAACAATTTAATGCTGTCTATGAGGATGCAGAATCAATGAGATATTTCTCACGGTCATGTCCTTATCTCAGCCAAGACACCAAGATTGCCTTCTTTCTGTCATTAAAGATTCTGTAAAATTCATCGCTCTCTGGATTTTTCCACAGTTGCTCTTAATTTTAATTCAGAGTTCTTTTAAATGTTGTAAAGTACCGTATTTCTTCAAAAACACGACCCACCTTGAAAAGAAGCCCTATCACCCTTTTGAGCTCATGCAATCAAATTACGCCCCACCCACAAAATTAGCCCTAATTAAGACCCCCGCAGGGGTGCAGGGAGTGGGATGAAGCACACAGATAAAAATAAGCTAGGGTGAGGATGGGAGGGTGGAGCTGCCCTACTTACCAGGCCTAACACACCCCGACACCTGCAGCCTTTTGACACCACTCGCATGCAGGGATGATGCGTGCGAGTGGCGGCAAGTGGCCACAGAAGTGGGCCAGCAGTGGGCTTCTGCTGGGTGGGGCTGTCGGTGCCACTGCCGCGAGGTGAGTCAACAATTAGAACCCTCCAAAAAGAAGGCCTAGCCATTTTGGGGGAAGGGGGGGGGCAAAAGAAAATAAGACCCGGACTTCTTTTTGGAGAAACATGGTACAACAGATCCTCCAGGCCAAGGCTCTGGAGAGCTGCTAAGTGAAGATCGAATGGGTAGTAGCTTTAGAGTAAATGTCCTCGGCCCAGATCTAATCCCATCTTCCTGAATCACACAGGGCTTCTTATTCCAATTCAGCCTCATGGCTTAGGACCTGGATATTTACCCGACCGCCTTCTGCCACCAATTGCCTCCCACCGACCGATACGCTCTCACAGAGAGGGCCTCCTCAGGGTGCTGTCGGCCAAACAATGTCAACTGGCGGCCCTCAGGGGGAGAGCCTTCTCTGCCCCCAGATATATGAAGGAACCGCGACCTCCGTGCCTTCCGGCATGCTTTGAAGATCCTTTTATTCCATCAAGTCGGGCTGACAGAATAATTTGATTTAATTGGGGGTTTTAAATGAAATCTTAATTTGGGGTTTTAAACAACGGCCAAGGGATTGAATTATTTTAAATTGGTTTTTAAAATTTTTATGTGTTACTGTTTTTAGTATGGCTGTACACCGCCCTGAGTCCTTCGGGAGAAGGGCGGTATAAAAATACAATAAAACTAAACTAAACTAAACTAAAATCCCTGAACATGGAGGGGCTCCTTCCTATCTTAAGATGTCCTTTGATGTCATTTAAACTTCTTTTCTTTCCTCTGGTTCTGACTTCTTCTTAGTGCTGACTCTCCCCCACAATATGGCTTCCAAAAGTCATGTGCAGGCTTATTTCTCTCTATCACAGTTGGTGCTCTGGACTTCCTTCAGTTTGCTTTTTTTAAAAAAAAAACAAAAAACAAAGTATTTCTCCATTGTTCATAATTTATTCCAGGTCACCGATACTGATTTAGCAGAAGCTAAGCAGGATGTACTGTGGTTCCTACTTGGATGGGCAGCCATCAGGAATTATAGGTCTGAAAATTAGATTGGGAAGTTAATGGAACAACCAGGAAGAAGGCAAGAGCAAACTGCATCTATACGGTTGCCAAGAAAACAGCATAGATGTGGACAGGAAGTCAACAAAACAGTATTTCTCAACCATGGCAACTTTAAGATGTGTGTGGACTTCAAATCCCAGAATTCCCAAACTAGCATGCTGGGCAGAATTATATTGTCTTTGAGCTAACTTTTCCAACACAGCTTCCTTCCCTTAATTTCCTCTTATTTTTTCAAAACAAAAATAATGAATGCATCAAAGCCAGACTCATTTTTTAAATGGAATTAAAGGTAAAGGTTCCCCTCACCCATATGTGCTAGTCGTTCCTGACTCTAGGGGGCGGTGCTTATCTCTGTTTCAAAGCTGAAGAGCCAGCACTGTCTGAAAAAATCTCCGTGGTCATGTGGCCAGCATGATTAAATGCCAAAGGCGCACGGAACGCTGTTACCTTCCCACCAAAGGTGGTCCCTATTTTTCTACCTGCATTTTTTACGTGCTGTCGAACTGCTAGGTTGGCAGAAGCTGGGACAAATAACGGGAGCTCACCCTGTTACGCGGCACTAGGGATTCGAACCGCTGAACAGCCGACCTTTCGATCGACAAGCTCAGCGTCTTAGCCATTGAGCCACCATGTCCCTTCTTAAATGGAATTAGGGGATATTATTATGCTTGTTCACATAAACAAGAATAGTGAAAATATTGATTGTTTTGGGAAAAAAAGGCTTGAAATATTTGCATAGGAAAAATTAGCGTTGTCCTTAGACAAGGAATACTTGTAAGTATTTTTAGAAGCCCAACAACAGCGCTGAATTGCATATGGGCAAAACCTAATCACTTTAAGAACTGGTCAGGTTTGCAATTATTTATTTGTATGACCTGAGTAGGACATATAATTAGGACTCAGTCCGAACCAAGCATTACATGTATTGAATGGTGTTATGCGTGTATACATATAACAACATTTTTTAAAAAAAATAATTCTATTTATTTTTCTTAATTAAGAGAAGCCTGGGCATCTACAGGGGGAATTCACTGACAGTGTAGTACTGAGACAATGTAAGTTTTGCATTAAGTGTACATACTCAAGGATTTATCTGCATCTCTGAAAGAAGTGATTGGGTATAGTTACAGTGCAAAGCCATGAATCCTGTAGAGACTATGAACTTGGAAATTGAAAAAAGAGCGTGAGGAACATGCACAGGAAGAGGCCTAAATTCATGAAAATGTATCCACCATCTTGCAAATTTTGATTACCTTATCCTGAGTGATGGCATGGCACGCGATGGTGCTGTGCGGTAGGTATTTATTAATATTTCTTTCCAAAGATCAGACAAGCCAAGGCTACTTGCTACAGAACTCAGTTATAAACATATAGCTATGCCCAATGTCAAATTTACACCTATCTAAATATTCAGCTTTTGTCCCTGATTATCTTTCTTTTTCCTTCAGGCTATGACCCCAAAATATGCAAAGGATGACTAGCACCAACTAAATGGAGGGAAAATCCCTCACATACCTACTTGGAAACCTAAAGCAAAGGTTACTCTAATGTAGCAATAGCACTCAGACTTATATACCACTTCACAGTGCTTTATAGCTCTCTCTATGCGGTTTATAGAATTAGCATATTGCCCCCACCAATTTGGGTCCTCATTTTACCCACCTCGGAAGGATGGAAGGCTGAGTCAACCTTGAACCTGGTGAGATTCGAACTGCCAAATTTCAGGTAGTCAGCAGAAGTAGCCTGCAATACTGCACACTAACCACTGAGCCATCATGGCTCTGTGTAATGCAATGCAATGCCTGGTTATGTCCCTAGTCTCAACTAAAATGCAGGAAGATTGTCAGACCTCCCCTGTCAAAATCTACATCACCATTAGAGGGCAGCAAAGGGCATCTCAACCTGAGATGAGTAAATTGTTACCGCCCTCTGGTGTTCATCTGTGGTTTTATGGCTCAGATCTGATGCCTGCCAACAGCGTCATTGAAATACAAAGCGAAACAAAGACTTGCAAATCAGTTTGAAAAGGACATTTCCTTCCTGAATCATCCTATTCCTTTTCCTTCCAAAATCCATGTAGTCTGTTACCTAAACTCAGTCCGCTGAGTATTATACCCTAGGTTATTAGTAACACCAATAGTAATCAGATATCCATTTTAACTCCTTGAAAATGGCTCCCTCTACTGGCTGGTAGCCAAAGATGCCATCATAGGCCACTGAGAAAGGTTTATCTGAAAAATATGTCACACATATCCAAATTCTCATATTTTCAGTATGGGGATTGATTTAGCACATGTTCTTAATATGCTAAATACTTTATCACCATATGACTGCAATATATCTATATCTATTTATCTATCTATCTATATCTATTGTCTGTCTGTCTGTCTGTCTGTCTGTCTGTCTGTCTGTCTACCTACCTACTTACCTACCTACCTACCTACCTACCTACCTTCCTTCCTACCTACTGTTGTGGTCTTTTTTGCTGATACACAATAGCAGTTAAAATTTCACCATAAGATAAACAATATGTTATATAGGACCTTAATACAAAAAAGGTAGAATTTTGATGGCAATGTCATGCCCACTTCCTTGCCTTTTTTGACCTTCTGTGGCCATTGAAATAAAAATTCTGAATTACAAAATTCATTTCTGAAATCTTAAAGCCTAGCCAAACGTACAAGTCAAATGATGAAGCAGAAAGCCATTAATCCTTCCTGTGGCTATGAAGCCTGCAAAATCCCAACTTCAGTTGCACTCAAATATCTTCTGAGGTCATATCAATTCATATGACCGAGGAGAAGATGATTCCTCTGTGAAAAATATAGCTTCTAGTACAATTTGAGCTCTAAGTATCCAAAGCTTCTAAAGTGGTAAAGGTAAAGGTTCCCCTCCCACATATGTGCTAGTTGTTCCTGACTCTAGGAGGTGGTGCTCATCTCCATTTCAAAGCCGAAGAGCTAGCACTGTCTGAAGACATCTTCATGGTCATGTGGCCAGCATGACTAAATGCCAAAGGCACACAGAACGCTGTTACCTTCCCACCAAAGGTGGTCCCTATTTTTCTACTTGCATTTTTTACGTGCTTTCGAATTGCTAGGTTGGCAGAAGCTGGGACAAGGAACGGGAGCTCACCCCGTTACATGGCACTACGAATTCGAACCACTGCACTGCTGACCTTTCAATTGACAAGCTCAGCGTCTTAGCCACTGAGCGTCCCTCCATTTCTAAAATGGAATGCTCAACAATTATGAAGAGATCATTTAATAATTTAACCTCAACCACAGAAGCTCAAAGGGGGACTTTGGGCCATCACTATTAAGCCAACGTGCCCCACAAGGTCATGGTAGGGATAACATGCAGGAAGATCTCCACATAAACCATTTTAAGATTCTAAAGAAAATAGAA
Organism: Masticophis lateralis; assembly: GCA_030761175.1. Lineage (NCBI taxonomy): Eukaryota > Metazoa > Chordata > Lepidosauria > Squamata > Colubridae > Masticophis > Masticophis lateralis. Next base: position 81,080,048 of record JAUDYJ010000006.1, on the reverse strand, counting down.
GATGATGCTGATGATATCCATAATGGAAATATGAATACTTGGGGATTATCACTGATAAAAAGAGCCTGACTGCATGATGGGACAGCAAACTGTCCCCCGCCAGTGAACATCACTAGAAAAACACCAAATGATTAAGCTTGCCTTTGGGGGGGAGGAGTAGAGAGATAAAACTGAGGAACTTCTACCGTGTTTCCCTGAAAATAAGACCTCCCCAGATAATAAGCCCAATCGGGCTTTTGAGCGCATGCACTAAAATAACCCCTCCCCCAAAAAATAAGCCCCTCAAATATTTAAACGTATGCACAGCCAGTCTCCGCCATTTCCTCTGGTTAGGGTTAGGGAGACAGAGCTGGAAATCAGGTAAGACAGCAAGAGGAGCCCCATCTTGCTCCACGCACCCCAAAATAATAAGACCTCCTCGAAAATAAGGCCAAATGCTTATTTTGGCATTCAAAAAAAAAAAAAATAGAAGACAGGGTCTTATTTTCAGGAAAATGTGGTATGTGCAAGCAACTAAATAGCTTTATTCCACAGCAAAGGGTTTAGGAGCAGAGAAGGTGAAGAATTCCTGTCTCCTCTCTAGCAAATCTCTTGAACAACTGCAGGAGTGGGGGGAAAAATCCAAATGGTGTCCACAATTGTCCCGTTTCCTCTTGTGTCAATGCACTAAAAAGGAAGTGAGACTTTGATGGTGAAATCACAGCTGCCTTCATGACATTTTATTTACCACCTCTGCGGGAGACGGCAGCTGAGGTTCCTAGTAGGATAAGAACCTCATGGGAATCAACAAGGGAAGAGAAGGCAGAAAAGGAAAAAAAAAAGTCTTGATTTCTTGTCAGCCCTTCCAGGGAGCCCAGAGCAGAAAACCAAAGTTATGAATAGCAAAAGTACTTTTATTATAGGGTTAGACTAACAAAATTTTGAAAGCCTTTCCTCCCCGCTTCTGCCTTTATCTTCAAGAGAACTTGAGTGTCAAGACTGAGATGCTTTCTCAAGATACATTTCTGCTCTGGGCTCAGATTTCTTTTATTGGACCATTGTCTTGACTGTTGCTTTTTTTCCCGTTCCTCAAGGTTATTCTCACAACCCACTACATGGCCTGAGAGCCTCTGTTCTCTATCAGCCCAAGTAGAAATAGCCATCGTGGCTCCGAGTTTATGGTCAGTTTCTTCCTGTTCAACAAGGTTATTCTCACAATCCACTACATTAGGGAGGGTCCAGAGATATTTTACTAGGAGAGTACTCAAATCCTCTGCTCGAAATAAAATTCCCTGTACCACCAGGCTTGAAATTTTAGGCCTGGATAGCCTTGACCTATGCCGTCTACGTTTTGACCTAAGTTTAGTACACAAGATTATTTACCAAAATGTCCTACCTGTTAATGAGTACTTTAACTTCAACCGTAATAACACAAGGGCTATCAATTGATTCAAACTCAATGTAATTCGCTCTAATCTTGACTGTAGGAAATATGAGGATAGAGTAGAGATTCAATAGAGTAGTAAATGTCTGGAACGCTCTACCTGATCCTGTTGTTAGTCTCTCTAATCCCTACACCTTTTACCTTAAACTGTCTACCGTGGACCTTTCACATTTCTTAAGAGGTCCCTAAGAGACTTGGTGGCGCAGCAGACTAAGTACTGTTAAGTACTGTTAAGTAAAACCAGCTGCCAGCAATTACTGCAAGTTCAAATCTCACCAGGCTCAAGGTTGACTCAGCCTTCCATCCTTTCGAGGTAGGTAAAATGAGGACCCGGATTGTGGGGATAATAAGCTGATTTTGTATAAAAAAAAAAGAACACCGCTTTGGTGGGGTGGGGTGGGGGGCAAAAGCCCTACTAAACAGGTATATACAAGAGTACGAAGGCTATTGCTTAACGCATTGTAAGCCGCCCTGAGCCCCCGGAGAAGGGCGGCATATAAATTGAAATAATAAACAAACAAACAAACAAACAAATAAGTAAATAAATAAATAAAGGGGCGTGCATAAGTGCACCAGCGTGCCTACCATCCCTGTCCTACTGTTCCCATATATATGTACTCATTTTATGAGTACATATAAATGGGATATTTATGTACTCCATATTTATGTTTATGGCTATGTTTTGCTGATTTATATCCTTTTATTTATGCCAAATTTTTTTCATGTGTCCATGTCTATGTCTATACTGGTACTTGTTTCCTTGTACTTGTTGACATGACCTGAGAGCTTCTGTTCTCTATTAGCCCAAGCAGAAATGGCCATGGTGGTTCAGAGCTTATGGCCAGATGAATGGGAAGTGGTCCTACAGCAGGCCAGTGGGACCTCCTTCAGGCTCTGCCTCCATGCAAATCAATATTGCAGTTTCCTATGGAAAACCTCACTTTCCCACTGAACCATTTGAATCTGGCTTTAACTGCTGTCAAGATGGAGGCTCCATTACAAGGACATGTTCCTTCAGAAACGGTCAGCAGACCATCTCATCAGCAGGACACAGATGGTGTGTGAATCACACTTGTGAATTTCCTCCTAGTTGATGTTCCAGCTGAGTCTTAGCTTTACTGCTCATATGCAAAGATATCTTTTACATATGCTCATATGTAAAGATATGTAAGTATATGCTCATATGTCTTCCTTAAAAACATGGAAGGAAAAATAGAGGATTATTCCCCTCACATCCTTGTCTCCTACAGGAGAAAAGAGCATAGATGATGCAAATAGATATTATTGTCCAAATAATCATAATTTCATGGCAGAAGGGAAGGAGGCCAATTTCTTCACGCACACAAGCCTCCCACAAAGAATGAGACCCTATTCAAAGTCAGATTCTGGCCACAACAGTGGACAATATAACTATGGAAACCAAAATAGGACATTTTTTTAAAAAAATCCTGTATTTGTCAAATCAATAAGGAATCATGCAATTGCTTCAAGCAAACAGGAATCTGTCTCTGAGATTATAATATATTTCTTATCCTGAAGAACTACCTTCTACTAGGAGCTGCTTTCAGTCAAACTGAAGATTTGGAAAAATAAAAAAGGGAGGGTTACAGCTAGTACAGGTTGTCCTCAACTTACAACAATTCATTTAGTGACTGTTTGAAGTTACAGCGGTACTGAAAAAAGCGACTTATGACCATGGGGCTCCCGTTGAGGAGCTCCCGGAGGCTCCAGCTGGTCCAGAATGCGGCCACGTGGGTGGTTATGGGAGCGACGTGGAGCTTCCATGTGACCCCCCCCCCCCATCCTGCACGAGCTGCACTGGCTCCCGGTGGCTTTCCGGGTGCGCTTCAAGGTTTTGGTTACCACCTTTAGAGCGCTCCATGGCATCAGACCGGGATATCTACGAGACCGCCTTCTGCCACCAATAGCCTCTCACCGACCAGTATGCTCCCATAGAGAGGGGCTTCTCAGGGTGCCGTCGGCCAAACAGTGTTGACTGGCGGCCCCCAGGGGGAGAGCCTTCTCTATGGCGGCACCTACCATTTGGAACAAGCTCCCCCCAGAGATACGGAGGATCCCGGATCTGCGCACTTTTCATCGTGCTCTCAAAACACTTTTATTCCAGCAGGCTGGCCTGGCCTAACTCTTCCTTTTAAATTTTTAAATTGCTTTTAATCTGTCTCATAAATTGGGTGTTTAAAATTTGTTTTGGGGCCAAAACATTTAATAATTTTAATGGGTTTTTAGCGTTTGTATTGTTTGTATTTTATTTTGGCTGTTCACCGCCCTGAGTCCTTCGGGAGTAGGGCGGTATATAAATTTGATAAAATAAATAAAATAAATTTTCCACACTTACAACCTTTGCAGCACCTCCATGGTCATGTGATTTACATTTAGGTGCTGGATAGCTGGTTCATATTTATGACAATTGCAGTGCTCTGACAAGCAAAGTCAATGGGGAAGCAAGATTCACTTAACAACCGGGGTACTAAATTAACAGCTGCAGTGGTTCACTTAACAAATGCGGCAAAAAAATTTGTAAAATGGGGCAAAATCCACTTAACAAATTTCTCATTGAACAACAGAAATTTGAAGCTCAATTGTGATCGTAAATTGAAGATTATCTGTAGCACATCGAAGTTCATTTTCTGAAGGATGCGGAAGAGACACGGAATTGTTTCTTTCCCAATGGCTGCACAAACAGTCCTAGTTTCTCAAGGGTGGGGGCAGGAATGGGCCTTGGAAAAGCATCTACGAATGGTATCACTATGTACAGTAGTGGCCAAAATTGTGGAAACCTTTTTTTATTTTATAAAACTAGCTAATAACACTTTTTGGGGGGGAGTAGTACCATAAAATTATACATCAATGGAAAGATAATTTAATCAAGAATGTAATGCAATAACTTTTATAATGGATTTGCTATTAGAATAGCAGTTATAGTAGAAAGAAGAAAAGTGAAACACATAGAAAAAATAAGATATACAAAAATTATCACCATAGAAAAAACGAGATATGCAAAAATGATCACCATGTCAGTTAATATTTAGTTGGGTAACCTTTAGCATGAATTACGGCCTTACAGTGTCTTCCCATGGAGCGAACCAAGTCTTTTAGTTCTGTAGCTGTTATAATGTGAAACCAAGATTGAAGGATTGCTTCTATTAACTGGGTTTTATTGCTGGGTCACTTCTGACTAATAAGTTTCTTTAGTCAGCTCCATAGATTTTCAATTGGGTTAAGGTCTGGGCTATTCCCAGGCCATTCCAGCAGTGGAATAGGATTATCTTGAAACTCCCCAATAAATAAATAAATAAATAAAAGTGGTATTATTAGCCATCAAACCTCAAAAATACACTTTTCCCAAAAGTTTCCACAATTCTGGCTACTATTGTATGCTTAATAATATTATTGGCATTAAAATGGAACACTGAAATATTGAATAACTACTCTAGAAAACAATCATGCATATCAATACTAGGATTACATAAGCTTGATTAATGCAACAACTATTACTATTATTGCTGTTTCTAGCAAAATGAATTATACCCAGAGGACACACTGTTTATATATTCATATTGATGTATATTCTTTAAAAATCCAATAAAACTTTAAAAAAAACACAAAGAAAAGAAAAGAAAAGCATCCATCAAAACTATACGATAGAGCAAACAGCCTCCGAAGACTGAAAAGGAACATACCTGCTGAGGGTTGCGGTAGAAGTGGAGTAGAAGTGGGCAAAATAATGTGGGTTTTTCTCTTATGTGTCTACTCTCTTTCCTTTTCTATGGGTCAGAAATGGAGGGTCCTGGCTGTTGATGAAAACCACACAAGTGATGTTGGAGAAAGAGCTCTGCAGATTTAAAAAAAAAAATACATAAAATTATGAAGTCTCCTTTCATAATCCTCCTCCTCCTGAGCTTGATTCAAATGCTAGCCCAACCCAATCCTATTTACAGAAGCTTCTGAGAGTAGAAAAATCACTTAGGTGCAGTTCACACAAAGAAGGGGTGAAATGCTCCCGGTTCGGACCGGATCAGGCGATCCGGTAGCGATTGTGGCAGGTGGTTCGGAGAACCGGTAGTGATGGCGGTGCGAGGTTCCTCCCACCCGCCTGGGTGTCATTACTTCCTGCTTTTAAGAGGTTAAAAAAATACCCTGATGATCGCACGCCAGAGCTGTGATCATCTGAGCCTTTTTTTAACCTTTTAAAAGCATTTTTTTACAACCTATTTGCCCGAATAAGTTGTAAAAAAAGTGCTTTCAAAAAGTAAAAAAAAAAAAAAAAGTTGGGCTTGCCCACCCAGTCACATTATCACCCCACCAAGCCATACCCACAGAACCGGTAGTAACGAATTTTAAATTTCACCACTGACACAAAATAACAGTTTGTATTTGCACTGACACACAATTTTTTAGAGCCCAGCATTAACCACAGCATGATTAACGAAACAGAATTCAATGATCTCGAGGGATGCCTTAGCTTCTAAGAATTCTGGAAGGGAAGGGAAGGGAAGGGAGGTGGGGAAGGATCCTATCCTGTATTTTATCCCAAAGCTTCTTAAAACTTTTTTTCTATATTATTTTCTCCTTGGGAAAGGTTAGATTAGATTAGATTAGATTAGATTAGATTAGATTAGATTAGATTAGATTAGATTAGATTAGATTAGATTAGCCGAGTTAGAAGGAACCTCGTAGGTCATCTAGTCCAACCCCCACCCAAACAGGAGACCCTATCCCATTTCCAACAAATGGCAGTCCAATCTTTTCCTGAAAGCCTCCAGTGATTAAGCTCCCACAATTTCTGAAGGCAACTTCTGTTCCACTGGTTGATTGTTCTCACTGTCAGAAAGTCCTCCTTATTTCTATGTTGAATGTCTCCTTGATCAGTTTCCATCCATTGTTCCTTGTCTGGCCTTCAGGTGCCTTGGAAAATAGTTTGACTCTTTCCTCTCTGGGGCAGCCCCACTGTTCTGCCCCAGCTCTGGATTCCCAAGGATTGTGACACACACCAACGGTCCTTATCAAAGTTATAACTTTGACATATAATGATCCCAGTTCTTTGGACTTTCCGTCATGCACTTAAGACCTGTTTCACCAAGCCAGGCTGGCATAAATCTCTTCTAAATCTCTTCTAATTGTTCTAAATTTTTATGCTGAAGATTCTTAACTGGTGAGCCAAATTGGCTTAATCATGTTATATTCACATTTATATGTATGTTATTTTAACTGTTCATCGCCCTGAGTCCTTCGGGAGAAGGGTGGTATAAAAATTAAATACATACATACATACATAAAAATAACGTACCAAGAATAAACAAAGTCCGGCAAAGGTTGGCAACCAGCCCAGAAAACAAGATACAATAAGACACTCACTCTTCAAATAATGCTCTATAATAACTACACGTTGTTTTCAGCAAGAAATTACTAACTGCGTGGGACTTAAATAGGCTAAGGGAGTGGCCAATTATCTTCAAACCTTACTCTCGAGGAGACCTCCTCCTCCTGAGTAGCCACTCCTGCCTTTTGGCAGCACTGCATGCTCGAGCATTGAGGAGAGGCTCCTCCACTTCGCTCTCTCCACTTGAAGGAGCCTCCGGAGGTTCTGAAGGCCCAGACTGAGTCTCTGCCTCTGGCACCACATCCTCTTCAGCCTCCTCGCTGTCCAACACGAGTGCTGGCTATGCAGGCTGCTGGTGCGATCCCACACCAGCCTCATCGTCGAGATCAGCCATGATCCGCACAGGCCGCTGGAGGGCCACAACACCCTCAAATATTGGAACACTGCTATCATGTCTCCCCTGGTCCTTCTCTTTGCTAGACTAGCCATGCCCAGTTCCTGTAACTGTTCTTCATGTTTTAGTGTCCAGTCCCCTAATTATCCTGGTTGCTCTTCTCTGTACTTTTTCTAGAGTCTCAACATCTTTTTAATAGCATGGTGACCAAAACTGGATGCAGCATTCTAGGTGTGGTCTTACTAAGGCTCTATAGCGTGGTATTAGTACTTCCCTTGATCCTGATTGTATCCCTCTGTTAATGCAGTTTAGGATTGCCACCTCACACTGCTGGCTCCTATTTAGCTGGTTGTCCACTAAGAGTCCAAGATCCCTCTCACAGTTACTGCTATTAAGCCTGGTTTCACCCAGTTAAGGAAGATGCAAAATTCTAAAAGTTACTTTATACTCTTCAACGAATCCTAAAGTTTTCTCCCTAAAATCATTTGCAATGGTCCTTGTACCCACGTTTTTGTACACACTCTCGTGCAAAACGTGTTTCTATAAGCCTGATCGCCAAGTTTTATGATGCCCAACCCTTGAAGATCACCAAAGGATGGAAATGGCATTGTGGAAATATTTTCTACAGTTTCATTTCTCCTTCCTAACTGGCACCTTCTCTGAGCAAGAGATTTTGACTTTGATCTTCCAGAGTTTCTTCTCAAGTCTATAATTAACAGAACAGTTGCTTGGTTCTATTTGGAAGCAAATGGTCCTATCGTCTTTCTCCCCTCCACATTCTACAATCCTTGGGATTCAATGGGTGCAAAAGAGTTAAATGAAATTCTTCCTGTGACCTTTGTGCATTAACATCAACAACTGGGCTCAAACAGGGCATATGGAGGTTTTCAACACACAGCCCTTTCCATGGTGGCAGGCTGCTAGATTTGAAACCAACCAGCAAGGGTTGGTCCACTATGGATGGCTAGCAATGGCACTAATGCTTAGACTCACATACCACTTCACAGTGCTTTACATCCCTTTCTAAGCAGTTTACAGAATCAGCCTATTGACCCCAACTATCTGGGTCCTCATTTTACCCACCTTGGAAGGACGGAAGGCTGAGTCAACCTTGAGCTGCTCAGAATCGAACTCCTGGAGTAAAGAGTGAATCAGCCCTGCAGTATTGCATTCTAACTGCTGCGCCACCACGGCGCAGCTAACTGAAAAGTCAGAAAAACATTCAGGAGAAAAACAGTAGTTGATCCTGAATTACAGGGAAGCCCTTTAGGGAAGACAGTCCGCAATATTATATCATATTCAGTATGACCAAATCAGAACAAATACATCTACTAGGACATCTATGCCTACAGTAGTGGCCAAATTTTTTTTATTTTCTAAAACTAGTTAATAACACCACTTTTTTGGGGGGAGTAGTACCATAAAATTATATATCAATGGAAAGATAATTTAATCAAGAATGTAATGCAATAACTTTTATGAAGGATTTGCTATTAGAATAGCAGTTACAGTATAAAGAAGAAAAGGGAAACACATAGAAAAAATGAGATATACAAAAATGATCACCATAGAAAAAAAGAGATATAAATGATCACCATGTCAGTTAATACTTAATTGGGTAACTTTTAGCATGAATTATGGCCTTACAACGTCTTCCCATGGAGTGAACCAAGTCTTTTAGTTCTGCAGCTGTTACAATGTGAAACCAAGGTTGAATTATGGCTTCTATTAACTGAGTTTTATTGCTGGGTCGCTTCTGACGAACAAGTTTCTTTAGTCGGCTCCATAGAGCTTCAATTGGGTTAAGATCTGGGCTATTCCCAGGCCATTCCAGCAGTGGAATAGGATTATCTTGAAACTCCAAAAACAAAAAAGTGGTGTTATTAGCCATCAAATCTCAAAAATACACTTTCCCCAAAAGGTTTCCACAATTTTGGTCACTACTGTACTAAGAAACGGTACTTCTCAAAGAACCTGTGGGCAAAACAAGAAGTAACTGATGGAAGCTTAATGAAGAGAAATCCAATCTAGAATTTAAGGAGGAATTTCCTGTCAGTGAGAACAGTGGACATGTGGGCACCCCAGTGAGACGGCTTGCTTTCAGAAGTTGAAGATGTTCAATCTCTGGAGATTTTTAAAAAGAGATTGGACAGCCATTTGTCCAGAATCTTATGAGGTCTCCTGCTTAATCAGGAGATTAGACTAGATGACCTCAAAGGTACTGTACTTTCCAACTCTGTTGCTCTTTCTATTATTATTATTTATTATTTTTATTAATTAGATTTATATACCGCCCTTCTCCTGACGGACTCAGGGCGGTGAACAGCCGACTAAAAAACCAATACAAAAAAGTTAAAATCGTACTAAAAACAAATATAAATTAGGCTGAGAATTTAAAACAGAATAAAACTCTAAAAATTTTAAAAAGTAGAAGGGATCAGGCAAGTCCGGCAAGTTGGAAGAGATAAGTCTTCAAAGCCCGACAAAAAGTCCGGAGGTCGGCAATTGTTCTCAGTTCTGGAGGAAGATCGTTCCAGAGGGTGGGGACTACCACAGAGAACGCTCTCCCCCTGGGGGTCGCCAGCCGGCATTGTCTGAGGAGGCCCTCTCTGTGGGAGCGAACCGGCCGGTGGAAGGCAATTGGTGGCAGAAGGCGGTCCCGTAAGTACCCTGGTCCTAAGCCATGGAGCGCTTTAAAGGTGATTACCAACATCTTGAAACGCACCCGGAAATCAACTGGCAACCAATGCAGCTCACACAGGAGAGGTGTCACGTGGGAGCGCCCCATCGCTCCCATAATCCCCCGCGTGGCCGCATTCTGTACCAGCTGGAGCCTCCGGGTGCATCCCAAGGGGAGCCCCATGTAGAGAGCATTGCAGTAGTCCAAGCGAGACGTGACGAGTGCCTGAGTGACTGTGCGTAGGGAGTCCCGATCTAGAAAGGGCCACAACTGGCGTATCAGACGAACCTGATAGAAAGCCCCCCTGGCCACAGCTGTCGTATGATCTTCTAAAGACAGCCGTGGGTCCAGGAGGACGCCCAAGTTGCGCACCCTTTCCGTGGGGGCCAATGATTCGCCCCCAATAACCAACGATGGAGTCAGTTGACTATATCGGGACGCCGGCAGCCACAGCCACTCGGTCTTGGAGGGGTTGAGTCGAAGCCTGTTTCTCCCCATCCAGACCTGCACAGCTTCAAGGCACTGGGACATCACTTCCACGGCATCGTTGGGGTGGTCTGGGGTGGAGATGTACAGCTGAGTATCATCAGCGTATTGATGGAATTCCACCCCAAAACCACGGATGATCTCACCCAGTGGCTTTACATAAATGTTGAACAGAAGGGGCGAGAGGACCGACCCTTGTGGCACCCCACACACTAGGCGCCTCGGGGTCGATCGCTGTCCCCCTGTCAACACAGATTGTGACCGGTCGGAGAGGTAGGAGGAGAACCACCGTAAAACGGTGCCCCCCACCCCCAATTCCTCCAACCGGCGCAACATGATACCAAGGTCGATGGTATCAAAAGCCGCTGAGAGGTCTAACAACACCAGGATAGAGGAGTACCCCCTATCCCGGGCCCTCCAGTGATCATCCACCAACGCGACCAATGCCGTTTCAGTGCTGTAACCAGACCTGAAGCCGGACTGGAGCGGGTCTAAATAGACAGCTTCGTCCAGGTACCGGGGGAGTTGCCACGCCACCACACTCTGAACAACCTTCGCTAGAAAGGGAAGGTTGGAGACTGGACGATAATTTGCCAAAACAGCTGGGTCCAGGGAGGGCTTCTTGAGGAGGGGCCTCACCACCGCCTCCTTCAAAGCGGTCGGTAGGGCACCCTCACTCAAAGAAGCATTTATAATCTCCTGTGGTCAGCCTCGTGTAACCTCCCGGGAGGCCAGCACCAACCAGGAGGGACACGGGTCCAATAAACATGTGGTAGCGTTCAGTCTTCCCAGAATCCTGTCCACGTCCTCAGGAGCCACAGGATCGAACTCAGCCCAGATAACGCTCTCAAGACTGGGCTCTGTCACCTCGCCTGAACTAACCCAGTCAGCGGCCAAATCATCCCGAATCTGAGTTATTTTATCATCCAGATATTGAACAAAGTCCTCAGCACGTCCCTGCAAGGGATCCTCCCGTGCTCCCAGATGGAGAAGGGAGCAGGTCACCCTAAACAGGGTGGCTGGGCGATTATCTGATGACGCGATAAGAGCGGCGAAATAATTAGATTTCGCCGCTTTTATTGCCACTAAGTAAGTCTTAATATGAGCTCTTACTAGTGTCAAGTCAGATTCAGAGCGACTGGCCCTCCAACCGCTCTCTAGGCGTCTTTTCCGGCGCTTCATCTCCCTCAGCACCTCGGTAAACCAAGGAGATAAGTGAGTTCGGCACCGGGTCAGAGGCCGCAAAGGCACAACGCGGTCCAAGGCCCCACCGGCTGCCCTGTCCCAGGCAGCCACCAGGTCCTCAGCCGAGTCGCGTGTCAGTGTCTCAGGAAATGGCCCAAGCTCCGTCTGGAACCTATCAGGATCCATCAGGCGCCTGGGGCGGAACCACCTGGTCGGTTCCACCTCCCTGCGGTGAGGTGCAGCGGTCAGAAAGTCGAGTCGAAGGAGCGAGTGGTCAGTCCATGACAAGGGTTCCACACCTATATCCCCAATATCAAGACCACTCAACCACTGACCAGAGACGAAAACTAGATCCAGGGTGTGTCCACCAATGTGAGTCGGGCCCTGAATTACCTGGGTCAGGTCCATGGCCGTCATGGAAGCCATGAACTCCCGAGCCATCTCAGATGTTTCACCGATAGATGGCAGATTGAAATCCCCCATGACTATAAACCTGGGGGTATCAACCGCCACCTTGGCTATAACATTGAGAAGCTCGGGCAGGGTCGTTGCCACGTGGCAGGGAGCCAGGTACGTGACTAACAGACCCATCTGCCCACCAGGACCCCACCTCACAAAGATGGACTCACACCCGGCTATCTGAGGTACAGTGGCCTCCCTCGGACCCAGACCTTCCTTAATAATGACCGCTACTCCCCCACCCCTGCCCTGGGCTCTCGGCTGGTGGAATGCAAGGAAACCTGGTGGGCACATCTCCACGAGGGGAACCCCACCCTCGTGGCCCAACCAGGTCTCAGTGATACCAGCCAGGTCCGCACCCCCTTCTTGAAGAAGGTCACATATGAGGGGGGCCTTATTTACAACGGACCTCGCATTGCATAACAACAGCCGGAGCCTCGGGTCCTGAAACTCTAAACAACCCGGGGAACGGGAGTAGCTCCGGGGACCGGGGCAAGCAATCGCTCGAAGGCAACGAGTGCGTGCCCCCACCACACAATATGGTCCCCTGCTCTCACCATATCTGCCCCTCCCACATAGCGTATTTATCACACAACCCTCAACAGAGGGCTCAATAGGAGCCCTCTTGCCTCCAGAAACTAAACCCCCTGTGGCATCACAGACTGCTGGGCCTGTCCCTTTCCCCCCTGGGTTTCCCCCCAAACCCACACCCTCCCCCACCCCAGAACCCCCTAAAACACCCGTTAAAAAAGCACTTTAAAAAACCCTCAATCCCTGTTTTGCGACATGCCATCTCTCGGGGTCCCAAAACCCGTCATTAAGGTAGGCCCTTGATAACGTAGAAGGCCAAACCCGCGAGAGGGGGGAATCTCGCAGGGCAAGAAGTGTAGACCTAGGGAACATCCAAACAGATATGGGCAAGAAAATGGGGGCATGGCATAGGTCCATAATCATAGTTCAAAAATGTCCTGAAGCAGGACCAGGTCAGTCAGGAGAAACGCCACTATCCTCTCACGGTAGCGGCTAGGAGTCTCTGCGTTCTGTCCAACTGAGGGGATGTCCAGACCACCCTCTCACGGTGGTCCAACCATAAAAGCAGGCGCGTTAGAAAGTCCAAGGCCACTCCCTCACCGTGGCCCGGCAGATTCATCCTGCAGATGTGGCACCCCCTCAGGGTAGGTGACAAAAGAACCGGCTCCACAAGTCCTCCCGTGAGCTGGCCTGTCTTCCAGTATGGCCAGCCAGCGGAATGATGGAATAATGATGGAGTAAAGCCAAAGTTTGAAGCACCGCTCCGGAGAGTAACGGGCAGATAGCGGAGGAGTGGACATAGTTCGAGGGCCAGTGGAGGACAAGCGGGATGGGGGGGGGAACCCCCACCAGCCTCCAATTTCTATTCTGTAATTGTACAACAACAGATGAATATATGGAAGAGTAGTTTGGTGAGAAATGTACACTGCTATTATTTTCCCCTTTTGATCTTTTTAGGTATACAATTAAAAAGTTTAATTGAAGATCAACCAACTGTGAATCCAATGCTGTCTGATGGCTTTGCACTTTATTTTGCCGTGAAAATATTTTTTTGTTAATTGCCTTTATTGGCATTTCCATCAGTATCTTGCCTTAGAGTGTGAGAAGATTTGAGTTTGTGTGTGTGTGTGTGTGTGTGTGCATCACTTGCAAGTAAATAAAATCTCTTATCATGGAGCTATTTGAATGAACACCCAAAACTAAAACTTCAGACAGAATTCCCTTGAGAATGGAATTTCCAGCCTCAAGGAATAAAGTATCTTATGTCTCAAGTGCAATTTTAAAAATACAAATGAATGGGTGTCATTCTTTCCTTCTTTTATTGTTATCGAAGTCAACCCATCGCAACCCCATGGACAACATTCCTCTAGGGCTTCCTGTTCTCTACCATCCTCTGGAGTCCATTTAAGATCACTGCTTCAGTGACTCCATCCAGCCACCTCGTTCGCTGTCTTCCCCTTCTTCTTTTGCCCTCAATCTTTTCCAGCATTAGGCTCTTCTCCAGTGAGTCCTTCCTTCTCATTAGGTGACCAAAGTATTTGAATTTCATCTTCAGGAACTGGCCTTCTAAAGAGCAGTCAGGGTTGATCTCCTCTAGGACTGACCGATTTGATCGCCTTGCAGTCCAAGGGACTCGCAGGAGTCTTCTCCAGCACCAGAGTTCAAAGGCCTCAGTTCTTTGGCACTCAGCCTTCCTTATGGTCCAACTTTCACAGCCATACACTGCAACTGGGAAAACCATAGCCTTGACTGTACGCTCTTTTGTTGGCAGGGTGAAGTCTCGGCTTTTTAGTAAGCTGACTAGTTTTGCCATAGCTTTTAATTTCCTGGCTGTAGTCCCCATTTGCGGTGATCTTTGAATCCAGGAAAATAAAATCTGTCACTACGTCCATTTCTTCCATATCTATTTGCCAGGAATTGAGAGGGCCAGATGCCATGATCTTAGTTTTCTTAATGTTGAGTCTTTCCTTCTAGAGAACACAAAATGTTAGTTGGGGCTTTGGGGAGTGGGAGGCACTTCCATTTTTCAATATTAGCAGATTTTCCTGCTGTGTCTGAAGAGGGAGCTCCTTCTACACACAATGGAAACTTTCAGCTGCTTTGCTGCTTGGACAGCAATTCCATTAGGGCTGGAGAGGGCCTCTCTGTGGGAAGGCTGGTCGTGAGTCACACAACTGCATGCAACAAAGGGAGTCTGAACCGAAGAAGGGAGCAAAGCAAAGAGAACAATGGGAAGATGGGAGTAGAAACTAAAGATAAACCAGAGCAGCTGCCTGCAAAATAAAGAGCTTTCAAGATGATCCCAAAAAGGTGATGAAAAAAGTATCTCTCTGTGTTAAGCATTGCTTCAAAGCAAGAGAAAAAAAAAATAAGTTGATTGGGAACAAACCAGGAATGGGATTCAACCGGTTCAAGCAAATCAGTAGTTACGGCCAGCGGCTGCACTCGCCCAGGCGCTATCCCGTCTTATACAATTGCCATGTTTTTAACGCAGCACATGTGTGCAAGGCGCATGCACGAGCAAAGCTATCCCGTCCTATACAATTGCATTTTGGGGGTTCGCATTTGGGCGTGCGCTTTAGGCACTCGGTCTGGAAAAGCTTAGCCATCACTACTCTAGAATGTAAGAAACAGCAGGGCTTACACCCAGTGGGGAAAAATGTGTGAGGCTTATCTTTGCACAGAATCATTGAACCTTTTAGGAACATGACTCTTGACATCTTTCCCAACTTTAGCTGAAGGGTTAATGTTACCAGTACTTTCATAATGTATTTAGAGAACATTGGAAATCTCAAAAATTTGCAGCCACAAATGTTTGCTATCTTAATGGAGACTTTTCTATTAGAAAATGCCAATTTCCAAAATCTGCAAAAGCAGAAGGGCAGAGACCAGGAACAGGAAGGGTCCCCAAGTTGAGTACCGTATTTTTCAGAGTATAAGATGCACCTTTTCCCCACACAGAGGGTGAAAATCTGGGTGCTTCTCCGAATGTAGCTCCGTCTAGCTTCTCAAATGGAGGTTTCAGAGGCTGAAAAAAGCATCAGAAAAGAAGCTTCAGAAAAGAAGCCCCCAAACAGAGCTTCAGAGGCTTTTTTTCTGAAGCTCTTTTTTGGAGGCTTTCAGAGGCAGGAAAAAAAAAGAAAAAAAAAAGCAAGGCACAGAGCTCACAACCAAGGAACCTGTTGCTAAAATTCACCTCTGGGAACACTTAATTGGGGGTATTTGGGAGGCCAATCCACCCACCAATCAGCCTTTTTCTTATTTTCCTCCCCAAAAACTAAGGTGTGTCTTATACTCCGGTGCGTCTTATACCCCGAAAAATACGATATATATCTAAATCTTGAAACTTGTTAGCTACTATAGGTGCAGCAGGGACAACATATATCATGCTCATTGCCATTTTGCCTTCCATTAGTATAATAAATTACAATTAAACCCAGCAAGTTGATGAAACTTTTTCCCTAAGCTAGTGTTTTTCAACCTTGGCAACTTTAAAGATGTGTGAACTTCAACTTTCAGAATTCCAAATCAAAGATATTGAGTTGAATTCTTCCCTTGCTATTTTTTTGTGTATGTGTTGCACATGACAGACAGAGCTCCTATGAGCAAAATAAATTCTTGGATGAGTGGGAGCGTGTTAGCAAAATAAAAGCATGGAAGGAATGAGTGCTAACTGACACATAAAAAGGGCGACATTGAAATGCCTGGATCTCGGTAAATCTTATCAACATTTCAATGGCAATGTAACCCATAACCTTTCTTTCTATTAAGACAGTAATTCATTCTTGAGGATACTTGCAAGAGAAGGGCGTTGAGATTTGTTGATTATGAATATTTATGCCTACATTACTTTCAAGGGTGGGCTTCAAAAATTTTAGCAAGGGGTTCTCTGCCCAGTTGCTGGGAGGGCATGGGCATGGTGGCCGTGGCCTAGCCGGCCTCCTGCACCACGGGGGGCGGGCGTTTTTGTCCTCCCCAGGCTCCAGAGGCTTTTCTCGAGCCTCTGGGAGGGCAAAAATGGCCTCCCCAGGCTCCAGAGGCTTTTCTTGAGCCTCTGGGAGGATGAAAACGGCCTCCTCAGACTCCAGAGGCCCTGTGGAGGCCAGAAATGGGCCCATTTTTGGCCTTCCCAAGCTTCCAGTAGGCTCATTTTTTACATTCCCCAAGCATCCACGCACACCCTGCACTTACTTGCATCCAAAAGGGTCCGTGTGGGAACTCCTGGGAGGGTGGGGTGGGCAGGGCCAGCCACGAGTGGGATTTGGGGATTCTCCAAACTGCACAGAATCTTAGCTAGAGGTTCTCCCGATCCACTACGAACCCCCAGCAGCCCACCCCTGATTACTTTTACACAGACACAGACACAGACACATATGTAATTACAAGAAATCCCAGCAGGCGGCAAAAACTGGATGCCTTTGAGAAAGAAGAACAAGATAGCTTTCAGAATGGAAGCTCACCAGAAAATGCCACGGTTATAATGGGAAGTCAAAATGTACGTTGGAAGAAACCACAAGAAAATACAAATCACTTCTGTATCGTCACCCAATCCATGAAGATACTTCAGGACTTCAACTCAACTAGAGGGCTTGAGTGACTAAGAACTGAAATTCTGTGCTGGAGACAGGCAATAATTACTCGGGCTGTACAGCTACAAAGGCTGTGAAGAGACAGATTTGAATTCATTCTCCCACCCGTCTCCTGAAATACAATACTGCCTTTGGTCAACATCACTGGAACAAAATGAGGATGATTTTGCATGCTGACTGCTTAAGAAAGTGGTTTTTTAAATAGCTTTTGGAAAAGCTACTCAGTTAAACAGTGACTCAGTGAAATCAGATACCATCAGTGCAAAGTGCCCCTTATAACACCTGAGCGCAGGGGAGGTGTGCATGGGGGAGACATTCCCAGATTAGTTATGGTTATGGAGTCCAATACAGGCCAGCAATGGAAAACCAACTCTTGTTACATCAATTGATGTCAGACCAAACAATTGTAAACGTTAGACCAGAATTGGTATCAAAGTCCAAACAACAGTCAGACCTATCCTTGTTTCCATGCGACCCTCAAATGCAGTGTCATCTTTTTCCCATCATCCCGAGAAGGAAAGCTGATGAATCCATAAACTCAAAGCAACTTTCTGCTCTTAAGGACAAGGGGAGTGATGTCAAGGGATCATGAGGTCATTATACGAATGACGCCATTACATACCATGTTTCTCTGAAAATAAGACCATGTCATATTTATATATATATATATATATATATATATATATATATATATATATATATATATATACACATACACACACACACACACACATACGTACAGCCTGAAGATGACGAATGAAACGTCGCCAAGACACTTCCAATTTTACGCGGGAGAAGACCCGAATAACCAAAGACCTACATACAAACACCCGCAAAAACCTCACAATATATATATATATGTGTGTGTGTGTGTGTGTGTGTGTGTGTGTGTGTGTATTTGAACCCTGAAATAAGCACTTGGCCTTATTGCCATGCGCTCAAAAGCCCAATTTGGCTTATTACCAGGGGATGTCTTATTTTGGGGGGAAACAGGGCATTTCACACAGTTTGACCCATTATGTCATCATGCCTTGTAGTGGTCAACTCCTGCTTTCAGTAACAAATGTGGGGATCACCTCCAACTCATCTTCTAACTCAATTTGCTCTGAACTGTATAGTTGAACAAGACCAGCGGTGGAATGCTGTTGGTTTAACAACCGGTGCGCAGCACTGAAAATGGAGCATTTAGAAGCACAGCTGCTTACCTTCCGAGCAGGGGTGGATTCTACTTATCTTTACTACCGGTTCGCAATGGGGCTGCTCATGCACACTCTTCTGCACATGCGCACAAGCTTCCTGATGACGTCTGGGTCAACTGGTGGAGCCTCCTGCCGGTTTTACTACTGGTTCTTATGAACCGGTCTGAACTGGGGACAACTCACCACTGCTTCCGAGTCAACAACGGTAAGTAGAACAGTGAGGGGAGGGGGGGAAATCAGCTGTGCTGCGTGACAGACGGGTTATAAATCAGGAAATAAAGGACAGGATAGTGGGGGTGGGTGGGCGGGGCCAACTGATCGTCGGAACTACCGGTTCACCTGAACAGGTCCAAACCAGCTGAATACCACCTCTGAAGAAGACAGTAATTGACAAGTGAGTTTACCCCTTTCTTGCCCAATCCTGGTTTAAGTGACTGTAATCAGGAAATTTTAATTACTTCCACCTTTATATCATGGATCGTCTCCAGATGCGACTTCAAAGGAGGAGGAGATGGAGTCTGCAGAGGAAAACGTGGAGCCAAATATTGATCAGGACTGGGGCACAGAGAATGGTAGCCTATTGGAACAGCCTCAGCTGGGTTGATCGGACCAGCGACAGGCTGAGGCTGAGGGAGGCGAGCTGCAGCAAGTTGGCCAGGAGGCTCCAGACAGGACCACGAGCAGCTACCATCTGTTAGCAATGAGGAGGAGGTGGAGTCCACACCTCCTCCTGATCTGAGGAACGTAGAGCAGAGAGGAGGCAGGCACAATGTCGGTCAGCTAGACTAATCATGAGGAGGCAACCTTGCCTCTCAGGAGGGGCTACACTGCATTGCCTACTTAACCTCACCCTGAGGAGCTGAGTGTTGCTGGAGCAATGTATCCAATTCCATGTCTTGTGTGCTTATGCCGTGTATACTGGCCTGTTTGAATCATGGGCTGCTTTCCTGGAGTTCGTGTGTGCCCATTGGACTTGGTTACCCAGTGATTCGGAGTGTCAAGGCCCGGTTGGGACTCGCCATCGCTGGGAGACTGGAGAGGTCGGAATATTGACTGTCCAGATGCTTGGCCCGTTGGAGGGAGATCTGTCTGGACGACAGCGTACCCTGGCGATAAACAGCAGGCAGCGGCAGCCTTGGCGTATCACTCAGGAACTGCGTCGTCAGCGCCCTCCTAAGATATCAGGAAAGCGCCGGCATTCTTACGGCCAGGATTGTCAAAACCGCCAAACAGCTGATGGGGGTGTGTTATGGGTTATTATGTGCCAGATGATGGTTACTGCGGCAAGGAGGCAATAAATAGCGCTGCACGGCGACTGTGTGTAGCACTGACTTTAATCCTGTATTCCGGCTTTTTCTGTTCTTCTGGCTGAGTTGCTGCATAGACTGAAATTAAAACGCTGCAAACTTTCTTCATTGTTTAGTTCTTTTTGGTGCCATTCGGACCGGATGAGAGACAGAGTCGAGACTGAGCTTGGAATCCGGACCTGTGAAATAGGGGTGCTTTCTGAGGACCTGTTTGGAAAGTTTGAATAAACTCTTGTAGAACTCTTTCCATAGGTAGGGGGGCATGAGACAGCACACTTTAGATCTGTTGCAAAACTGCATTGGTTTTATTACGATTACAGTGAATATAAAGCAGAAAGGTCTGCAGAGGGTCAATAAAATTTAAACATGGACTGTAATCCCCTGCCCCCTTTTAAAAGATAAAGGTTCCCCTCGGACATATGTGCTAGATGTTCCTGATTCTAGGTGGCAATGCTCATCTCCGTTTCAAAGCCAAAGAGCAAGCGCTGTCCAAAGACGTCTCCGTGGTCATGTGGCCGGCATGACTAAATGCCAAAGGCGCACAGAACGCTGTCCCTATTTTTTCTACTTGCATTTTTTACGTGCTTTCGAACTGCTAGGTTGGCAGAAGCTTGGACAAGTAACGGGAGCTCATCCCATTATGCAGCTTTAGGGATTCGAACTGCTGAACTGCCAACCTTTCGATCGACAAGCTCAGCATCTTAGCCACTGAGCCACCACGTCCCCTTCTACATGCACTCTATTTTGTTTTCTTGATTGTTTCCCCCACCCCCCACCCCCCACCGGTAGATGCCCCCCAGAATAAGATGGCCATCAAGTTCCAGGCAATTCTGGGAGTTGAAGTACACGCATCTTCAAGTTGCCAAGGCGGAGAAACACTGTTCTGAAGTAAGATATAATGTTTAAAATAAAAGGGTATGCCAAATGAAGCAGTCTGCACGGAATTTTAAAACATAAATTATCAGGAAGAAAAATCCCTTTTAATCAGAGGTATATTTATATCATGTAAAATCTCAGAGGCGGTGAAGAACTGTAATTTATCTAATTCTTCTAGTCTGGATTGCTATGCAATATATACTGTTCAATTTAGCTGTCAGCATGCAGTTAGCATTCATTGCTGGTCCTAGCTGTTTGGCAGGCCTGAAAATGCAAGTGCAGATTAATTTAGATTCCCTGTTTATAAGTTGCCGTCTGAGATCCTTCTAGCCACAATTCTGCCTTTCAAACCAAGCTACACCCACCTTTCCACCTACAAGCCAAAATTCCCAAAAAGAAACAAAGGCCAGATGGTTTAAAAACAAGCCCATCCTTTGCAGCTCACAAATCTCCAGCTGCAGTAGGTCGGTATCTGTCTTTTAAAACAACATATTCCCTTATTTTTCACAGTAAACCATCTGCTCAAAAGTGGCAAGCTGTTCTGTAATGGAAATTAATAATCGTAAGAAAGTGGGGCGGCCCTCTAAATAAATTTGAAACTGGCTAGATTCCATGCATCAGAACTCATGTTTTGCCGGCATGGGTACAAATTACTGGCATATAGTAAGATCTCCATAAAAATATGGGGCATCCTTTCCTTCATTTTCTTTGTCTCTTTGAGTACCCTTAAATATCAAAACAGAGGCTATCATTTAGAATGGAATGGAATGGAATGGAATAGAATAACAGAGTTTGAAGGGACCTTGGAGGTCTTCTAGTCCAACCCCCTGCTTAGGCAGGAAACCCTACAGCACTTCAGACAAATGGTTATCCATATTATTATATACTTCATATATTATATTAGATCAGGGATGGCTAACCTTTTTACCATCGTGTGCCAAAAGTGGGGGGAGCGTGGTGGGGTCACACCCACATGTGCCCACATCCATAATTCTATGCGCCCCAACTCTCCGTGCTCCCCCCGTTTTTGGCATGGGATGGCCCGGTGGGCCCGTTTTTCGCTCTCCCCAGGCTCCAGAGCCTTTCTAGGAGCCTGGGGAGGGCGAAAACTGCCTCCCCCCCCCCAGAGGCCCTCTGGAGGCCAGAAACAGTGTGTTTCCTGACTTCCAGTGGGCCCAGAAGGCCCGAAAATTAGCTGGCCGACACATGCATGCATGCCAGAGCTGAGCTCTCATGCCCACCAATATTGCTCCACGTGCCACCTGTGGCACCCGTGCCATAGGTTCGCCATCACAGTACTAGATCATAGCT
Source organism: Masticophis lateralis (assembly GCA_030761175.1). Taxonomy (NCBI): domain Eukaryota; kingdom Metazoa; phylum Chordata; class Lepidosauria; order Squamata; family Colubridae; genus Masticophis; species Masticophis lateralis. The sequence goes on along the minus strand of JAUDYJ010000006.1, from coordinate 81,058,267 downwards.
TGTTTGGGGGGGGGGGGTGTCAAAAAGCCATGATTGCCCCTTTTTAACTTGCATTTTCTGACATACACATATCCCCCTGTGAATATTTCCGAGTTAATTTTATCTTTTTTGAAGTAAAACCCAACTCGGATGCTTTGCATTACATGCTAAAAAATAGTTTGAGTAAACCCTAATGGACCAAGATCATAATTTTTTTTAAACTAAAAACAACCAAACAACATTATAACTTAATACAAAGTTTGGATCCTGCCAGTATGCTTGTTATATTATTATATATATTATTTTTTATTGGAAAGCACCCAGAGTGACCTAGGTGAGATGGGCAATGTAGAAATGTGATGAATGAATGAATGAATGATTATAAATGCTTCAAATGTAAAGACTGCATTCAGATAAAATATAACCATGATGTTTGTTTCTATTTCATGAGATCCATTGTCCTGGTGCTTTCTCCCAGCCTACAACCTTTCCCACCTAAACTATTTATCCAAAATATATGAATTGTTATAAATACAAAATGATATTAAAAACTTCACAACAAAATGAAGCAATATTTATATCCACTGTAATAGAATTCTGGTATTTGGTTTTACTGGCTTAGAAAAATGTTACTTGAGGATCATTTTCTAAATCTACATTAGAGCCTATGGTGGAAATCATGATGCTACATCACTGGTGTAATTTGCTTAGTGACATCTTGGTACAGTCCTTTGTCTTCCTAGGATAACTTGAAAGATTTGGTAACTTTTTTGAGGTTTAGGAAATCTCTTTTCAATCTTTCTTCTCAAGAGCTGAATTGGAAAACTGAATCCTTGTTTGCATCATCAAAAGAGTCAGAAAAAACCCCATCTCAACAGTTGAACACAAAAGGGAATTTGCATCCGTTAAAAACCAGGAGGAAAATAGGGGTCCACTATGGGGAAATTCCCATGTTCTCTATGAGTCATTGTATATGTTTACATCTATCTGTCAGTCTCATTGCAAACATGTCTACAGAGATTTAGCACATAAATCCAAGTAACAGCAACACAATATTTAATAAAATATCAAAGAATATCCTACTGTCATTGTCAAGAGCCTGTGATTTTAACAAGCCTAACTGGGAGAATAATTTATTATTATTTATTATATTTGTTCAAAAATAACTTCTTAACATTTTATTTTGCATACTCTAGAACTCATAAAGCCTTAATCTGAATGGGACAAATCCAGATTAAGATGCTGTTTATAGCCATATAAAATAGGGTTTTTAGCTAGTTTTACTCTGCATTTTTAACTTTTTGCATGTGGTTTTTAAATTTTGTTAGCTACAATGAGAGCTCGCCACTGACTTTAATCAATCCTATTCTTGCCTGCTCAAACATATCCTCTTTTCCACCAGGCGCATCCCAAAGTAAACTACGTAACAGCGGTCTTATGATCCAGTCAATTTAGATAGTGGCTGGGTTCGTACTTTCCCCTAGCCTAGGTTTAAACATGGTTTGCTGAATAAGTTTCAATGTTGGAGTAAGTCAAACAACATGCTGAACCAAAATGTAGTTGGCTTGGCTTGATTGAATTTGGACTTTGTGTGATCTTTTATGAAATTCTATCAACTGGAGAGCCATGGTGGTGCAGTGGTTAGAATGCAGTATTGCAGGCTAATTCTGCTCTCACTGCCAGGAGTTCGATTATTTTAATCCTGGCTGGCTCAAGGTTCATTCAGCCTTCCAATCTTCTGAGGTCAGTAAAATGAGAACCCAGATTGTTGGGGTCAATATGCTGATTTTGTAAACCACTTAGAGAGGGTGGTAAAACACTGTAAAGCGGTATATAAATCTAAGTGCTATTGCTTAATCTGATCTGAATTAAATGGGGATGCAGTTTAAATGGGGATGGATTAAATGGTAAACTCCTGTTACTTGTCCCAGCTTCTGCCAATCTAGCCGTTCGAAAGCATGTAAAAAATGCAAGTAGAAAAATAGGGACCATTTCTTGTGGGAAGGTAACAGTGTTCCGTATACCTTTGGTATTTAGTCATGCTGGCCACATAACCATGGAGACGTCTTCGGACAGCGCTGGCTCTTCGGCTTTGAAACAGAGATGAGCACCGCCCCCTAGAGTCAGGAACGACTAGCACATATGTGCGAGGGGAACCTTTACTTTTACCTTTTTAACCTGATCTGGATGAGAGCACACTTATGTTGATGATTCTATCAAATGAGCTTTCTCTAGCAGAAAAACAGATAAACAATCAATCTGTAATTCATCTCTCCAATTCCTGACACTCCTTGCTTGGGCCTAATCTAACTCTCATATCCTCCCTTTTAACCAGCTCACCCAACTGATCAACAACAGAGACCTTCTACTAGGGCAAGGTTTCCCAACCTTGGCAACTTTAAGACATGTGAACTTCAACTCCCAGAATTCCCCAGCCAGTCACGTGTTAGGGAAAAGACGAAACACAGCACTATAAAATTACAGAGGAATTATTGAGTCTGTCATCTGCACCTCTATAACTGTCTCGTTCGGTTCTGCAACCCAACAAGACAGACACAGACTTCAGAGGATCATTAGAACTGGAGAAAAAATAATAGCTACCAACCTGCCTTCCATTGAGGACCTGTATACTGCACGAGTCAAAAAGAGGGCTGTGAAAATATTTACAGACCCCTCACATTCTGGACATAAATTGTTTCAACTCCTACCCTCAAAACGACGCTATAGAGCACTGCACAACAGAACAACTAGACACAAGAACATTTTTTCCCGAGCGCCATCACTCTGCTAAACAAATAATTCCCTCAACACTGTCAGACTATTCACTAAGTCTACATTACCATTACTATTAATCTTCTCATCATTCCCATCACCCATCTCCTCCCACTTACGACTGTACAATGTAACTTGTTGCTGTATCCTTATGATTTATATTTATTGTTTCCTAGTATAATTTGATTGTTTATTTGTACCCTATGACTATCATTAAGTGTTGTACCTTATGATTCTTGACAAATGTATCTTCTCTTTTTATGTACACTGAGAGCATATGCACCAAAGACAAATTCCTTGTGTGTCCAATTACAATTGGCCTATAAAAAATTCTATCTATCTTTCTATCTATCTATCTATCTATCTATCTATCTATCTATCTATCTATCTATCTATCTATCATCTATCTATCTAAAACAAAAGGGCAATGATTTAAACCCAAGCATTTGACAGTGATTTTTGCAACAGTTTGTTGCAAATCTGGTTAATTCCAAAGATGCCCCTGGGAAAAATAAGTCCTGATTTCATTACACATGTTTGATCTGTGCTTTTTACATCTAAAACCATTCTTCTCTCCCCCAAATCATCCCGTTTTTTCCCTCTTTTCCCAAAATAAGCATAACACAATGTTTTAATTCACAAATAATTTGAATGTCAACAAGCAGTAGACACAGTAGGAAAAACTTCATTTCCATAATGAAAAAAAAATAACCATATTGCTGGCAGTAGTGATATAAATTCTTTTGGTTTGGGGCCAAGCATAATAACCCTCATTGGAAAGTTTTCACTCTTTTGTAATAAAACACCCTATAATGCAGAAGCAAAAACAGAAGGAAGCAGAAACATGATGACTTACAGAGGAAAATTTCCCTTTTCATTAAAACTGTATTAACTATGGTTTAGAAACCGAGTTTGGTGTAGTGATTGAAGCATCACACTAGAAACTTAAGGGAATACCCTGGGAATCCTTTGTGCTTAAGGTGGGAATTCTAATCCTACCTTAAGCACAAAGCCACCAGGTCACCTTTTCTCAGCCCTAGGAAGGAGGCAAGGGCCAATCATTTTTGAAATACCCTGCCAATAAAACTATAGGGACTTGTCTAGGCACTTTCTTAGAATGAAAAATGACTGGATGGAAAGAAAAACCAAAGGTTTAATGACGACTTTGAAACTGAGGTCTGTACCTTGATTTGTAAGACAGAAGTTTTAACCTTTCATGGGCCCAGCTCCTGTGTGATAAGATCTATGCATTTTACAACAGAAGTATGAACATCATATCATAGTCAGGCTGTTGGCTTGAGGGCCAACCTTGGCAATTTGATTGCAAACGTTTCGTCACCATTCCAGGAGACATCGTCAGTGTGTTTTGAATTGTGCTCGTCAAAACACAGTGACGATGTCTCCTCGAATGGTGATGAAACGTTTGCAATCAAATTGCCAAGCTCGGAGCTCAAACCAACAGCCTGACTACCAACCCGAACTACTAATATTCAAACACATTTTAATATCATAGTTTGGTCTAGTGGTAAACGTGTTGGCCTAGAAACCAGGAAATGGTGAGTTCTAGTACTGCCTTAGGCATGAAAGCTGACTAGGTGACTTTGGGCCGGTCACTCTCTCTCAGCCCAATTCACCTCATAGGGTTGTTGTTGTTGTTGTGGGGAAAATAGGAGGAGGAGGAGGTATGGTCACTGCCTTGAATTATTTATAAAAAATAATAAAGGTAGAATATAAATAAATACATTAAAAATTAATCAACAAAAAGCACACGATAAAGTTTGTTTTAATATTGGCAACAACTTCTGTTTAGAATATCCGTTCAACCATCCATCCATCCATTTCAGAACTTCAAATGGCCAATGTTTAATTCCACTGAAACCCAGAATGGTTCACCTGAATTGCGTGGAGACACACACACACACACACACACACACACACAAAACATGTCAAACTAAACGCCTTACTGTTTTAAAGATAATTAGAGGAACCCTCAAAAAACACCATTCAATTTTATTATAATAATATATGCTGTAATGACATTCCATTGCGTTGAAATGTCACAACATTTCAAGATAAATGGCTGCAATAGCTAAATTAGCAGGTACAGATTTCTTGACTGTTCCTGGGCTCTTTCTCTTAGGGTAAAAAAAAACAAAACCAAAATTAAATGCTAAAAGAATTGGCTCCTGTGCTGAATTTTAAGGGATTTAGGAATACCTCCGGATTAATTTGTACATCTCTCACTAGAAAGCTATTATATACAGTGTAGGTTTAAATTTTCCTTTATATGTGGTGGAATCAGAGGGGAATTTGCAAGGAAAAGTCATATTTGACCATGTGATCCAAGGCTAGAGCTTATATTACATGGATGCAGTTCTATCTTGATTATTTTGAACCACCCCGGGAGCCCATGGTAGAGATTTCCACTAAACTATTGATTTGAATGACGGTAAAGGTTCCCCTCGCACGTATGTGCCAGTCGTTCCTGACTCTAGGAGGCGGTGCTCATCTCCATTTCAAAGCCGAAGAGTTAGCGCTGTGCGAAGAAGTCTCCATGGTCATGTGGCCGGCATGACTAAACGCCAAAGGCACACGGAATGCTGTTACCTTCCACCAAGGGTGGCCCCTATTTTTCTACTTGCATTTTTTACATGCTTTCGAACTGCTAGGTTGGCAGAAGCTGGGACAAGTAATGGGAGCTCCCCCCCTTTAAGAGGAGCACTAGGGATTCAAACTGAACTGCTGACCTTTTGATCGACAAGCTCAGCATCTTAGCAACTGAGCCACCGCGTCCCTTGAATGATGGTACTTCAATGTATTTAATTTTTAGATTGCTTATCAAGATCACAACAGTTACAATGCAGTTCAATCTAATATCAGTTAATCAGCTGTCTGAAAATGCACAAAGCTCAGACTGTTCTATTTCGGTGCATTTCTACTACAGCTGTAAGGACGTATGTTCATATAGCATTGCCACAAAAATATAAGATTAGGAGCCAGATTCAGCTTCCAAAAGGGGAGGTTTTATTTCTAGCTTTTCTGTCTGACCAAATCTTGCGAAGCGAAAAGTAGAATGGGCAGTTTTCCGCAGTTGTGATCAGAGTTTATGATCCTGCAGAATACAATTGCTTCATTCTTAACCAACCCAGAGGGAACAATGGAAATGGACTGCATTTATACAAGAGTGCATGTTTTATAAAAGTAAAATTATTCAGCTGGACAGAATTAACTTCTGAAGGTCACGGATGTAATTTATAACACTATCTGAAATTTTCCAGCCAATCAGACTTTTCTGTGTATTTGATTTTCCAATAGCATACACAACTTGACTCCAATTGCATTGTGGCCTAAGTCTCGTAGAACTGAGTAAATAATTCTTTTTATTAACTTAGCAGTTAGGGAGCACCGTTCATATTTCTTTCACAGACAATCATATTTGATAAATTAAACCCCACCCCCTCAAACCACACAGTTTTGACAAATTAAAACAGGAAACAAAGATCTCCAAATTACTTCTGCTTGAATATACAAGATAAGCAAAATAGAGTGTTCATTCTAAGTATGTGGGTGTCCATTTCCAGTCTGGATGACACACGATTTTTCACATACACAATGACTCAAATGGAACCAAAACAATTTCTAACACAAACACCCACTGAACATCTGCAAAACTTAAAAGAAATCTCTGCCTCAATCGCCCAATCACCCCAAATACATTTGACACACAAGGGTACCTGCAGGCCTGCATATTAAAAAACTTAGACTGAATAGTCAAGAAGTAGATGTAGACAGAGATAAAGATCCAAGGGAGAATATGGGAGATAGGTCAAAAAAAGCATAGCAACTAAAGTACTGAAGCGGGCAAGAGATGATGGATAGAAAGGAAAGCATTTCTTTTTTGTTGTTGTTCTGATTTGCTTTCCTTTCTCTCTTCCTTTCCCTTTTTTTAAGAATGGTGGCATGATTAGAAGCTAGGTAGAAATAAGAAATAAGAAATAAGCCCTAGCCAGGCTCAAGGTCGACTCAGCCTTCCATCCTTTCTAAGGTGGGTAAATTGAGGACCCAGTTTGTGGGGGCAATAAGCTGACTTTGTATAAATATACAAAAGTATGAAGGCTATTGCTTAACGCATTGTAAGCCGCCCTGAGTCTCCGGAGAAGGGCGGCATATAAATCAAATTAAAAATAATAAAAAAAAAATAAATAAGAGAAGGGGGAAACATTTGTATATGTTGCCACAGTGTGGTAGTATGAATTACATCATTAGAGATTAGTGATTTGGTCTGTAAAGGCTTTGCACATAGGTTGATGTCAGGCCCCAACAACCAAATAAGTCACACTGGCTTACTTCAACAGTTTCCTTTCGTTTCCCATCTATAGATAGAAATCTTGCCAAAGTAAAGCAGACTACCGGTACTTACATCATTAAAGATATATTTTGAGAATTGCTAGAGAGGAACTGCCTTAACTAGGCTGCATAAACAGAGGGATAGAATTAAGATCACATGAGGTGTTAATACCACTTTATAATGCCTTGGTAAGGCCACACTTGGAATACTGCATCCAGTTTTGGTCACCAAAACGTAAAAAAAATGTTGAGACTCTAGAAAAAGTGTAGAGAAGAGCAACAAAGTTGATTAGGGGACTGGAGGCTAAAACATATGAAGAACGGTTGCAGGAACTGGGTATGACTAGTTTAATGAAAAGAAGGACCAGGGGAGACATGATAGCAGTGTTCCAATATCTCAGGGGCTGCCACATAGAAGAAGGAGTCAAGCTATTCTCCAAAGCACCTGAGGGTAGAACAAGAAGCAGTGGGTGGAAACTAATCAAGGAGAGAAGCAACTGAGAACAAGGGAGAAATTTCCTGACAGTTAGAACAATTAATCAGTGAAGTAACTTGCCACCAGAGGTTGTGAATGCTCCAACACTGGAAGTTTTTAAGAGGATATTGGATAACCATTTGTCTGAAGTGGTGTAGAGTTTCCTGCCTCGGCAGGGGGTTGGACTAGAAGACCTCCAAGGTCCCTTCCAATTCTGTTATTCCATATTCTGCTAAGAACACTGCATGAACACCAACATTTTGATTCAAGAAAGATTACTGTGCTTTTCTGGAGCAAGGAAACACCCAAAAGGGTCAGTCTCTCTTCACAGCCATGAGTTGTCAATGCTGTGTGGTTTCAGTTGCACACTGAAAATGAATTGCTGCTCATCCATCTGTGGCAAATAAACTGTTTCCCCAAGCCACTGAGCCAGGTAGCTTACAGAATTGCAATTTCTTTGGAACCATTCATGCCTTGCAAATAATAAAAGACCGTGATGGGTGACTGCTTTTTTTTCTCTCTCTTTGTGTACTCATGTTTCTAGTAAACACTTTTTCAGGTCTTTGTATTTTTCTAAAATACTGGAACAGAATAGCCTCAGGAGGCCACACAAGGCTTAATCATAGATCCTTGTTGACTGCAAATCAATGCTGTGTGATGTGAACACTAGTCAGAAATTCAGGAGCTAGCGGAGTCCTTGACATCTGGGACTTTCTGAGCAGATGTCAAAGCCCAGGTTCCTCCTGAGCTGTGCTCCTTTCAAATCATGATATGTGATTCCATGCACAAGGGGCACTTAATTCCATGTTACAAGGGACACCACTTCCCTTAAATAAACATGTTAACTTCAAATAGAAGAGGCATTTCTGCGACTCTCCTATGTTCATTCTAGCAATTCAGAAATGTAAGCCATGTTAATTTTTTTTATCTTGAGTCAAAGAGGGAGAGAAAGTATACAGCACATGAATTTGATTAAAGTCCTTGACTTCCTGGTTGATGTTTATAGATCTTGAAAAGAATCAAGCAGAGTAGACCCTGAATAAGAGTTGGATTAGAGACACTGTGAAATCTGGAGGCCAAATGCAAATTTGGGACAACAAAAGAGCATCTCAGAAGACGTCTGGTTTCATTTTTATTTTATTATTTATTTTATATTGGAGTATATGTCCTGCCCTTCTGCTTCAAATCTACCAGTAAAGTTGATCAATCAAGATAAATTAAAAAGAAGATTAAAATCAATCTCATGAAATCAATGAACAGTTAAAACATTGGTAGAAGAGATGTATTTTTGCCATTTTTCTAAACAGGGAAAGGGGAAATGCACCCTTTGTCAGACCTGCCTCAGTCAGATACCTTAGGAAAGAAAGACCATCAACTCCATTTGACTGAAGTTGTTGATTGCAGTGAAGTCAGGCTAGAACTAAGTGTCTCATGCGAAGGTTACAAATTTTTCTCCTCATCCCAGCCCTCTCCCTATGACCAGTTCATCTTCCGCCAATGAAGAGCCGCATAGGTGTTTTGAGAATCACTGAGATGTTTGGGGCAATCAACATTCCATTCTCAGGTTGTGGGGCCTTCAGTACGGGCACAAACTGGTTCTGTGCTTCTCTGCTCTTTGTCCAGCAGTCATTCCCCCCTTCCTATTTCCCATCACATCCCCATGCATGTTTATAGGCCATTTGTCCAGTTTAATAAAAAGAAGTACTGTGGGGGTCACATGATAGCAGTGTTCCTATATCTCAAGCTATTCTCCAAAACACCTGAAGGCAGGACAAGAAACAATGGATGGAAATTATTTAAGGAGAGAAGCAATTTAGAACTAAGAAGAAATTTCCTGACAGAACAATTTATTTATTTATTTATTTATTTGGTAATATTTATATGCCGCCCTTCTCCCGAAGGACTCGGGGCAGCTCACAGCAATAAAACAAAACAATAAATAATGCTAAACTATTAATTAAATGCTAACAATTAATCAGTGGAACAATTTGCCAGAAGAAGTTGTGAATGCTCCAACACTGGAAATTTTAAAGAAAGGATTAGACAATCTAATCTTTCTGAAATGGTGTAGGGTTTCCTATCTGAGCAGGGGGTTGAACTAGAAAACTTCCAAGGTCCCTTCCAACTCTCTCTCTCTCTCTCTCCCTTTCTTTCTCTCCCCCTCCCCCTCTCCTTCTCCCCCTCCCCCGCTCAGACACACACATTCCTTGTCATTGGTGGCATCGTATCAACTTTTCAAGCAGGGAGTTGGACTAGAAGACCTCCAGGGTTCCTTTCTTCTCTGTTATTCTGTTCTGTTCAGTGTCTTCACAGAAATGCACCATATTTGATGGTATCAAAAGCTGATGAGACATCCCGGAGAAAATTGTAGGGCTTCGCTTCCCTCACCCAGTTTTAACACAGATCATCCATCCAAGTCACCAAATTACCATATCCCAGAGGAAACCCTGATTAGAATCAGCTCAGATAATCAGCTTCTAGAACTGCAAGCCCAGCATTTGCTCAATTACTCAAACCCCAAAATAAAATTTTCTTGACCTAGAATTGCAAAGAACTTCTGAGAGTTTTCATTAGAGGTCTTATCACCGGCTCCTTAAGCAAGTAAGAATACATTCCATGCTCAAGAAATATTGATTATGGCTTTTAATCAGATATGGCCGGTGCCAATCAAGATCAATTTAATTAGGGGGGAGGGAAAGGGTCAAGCAAACAAGTGGTAGTGGAGTGTCAGGATGGTGGCTGTAATTGTGTAGCTGAAGGTGGGACTTCCACAATTGTGGTCACTTCTTAGATCAGCCAACAGACACCCTGATCTGCAAAAGTTCTGAATGTACAGAAACAATGACAATCAAAGTTTCCTCTAAAAGCTCATCCCTAACTTTAGAGACCCATTTTGAGGCTCATCTTTTTTACCTTTGCCTGCAAGAAACAATGAAAATGTTTCTTTTCCAGCTAGGAAATTTCTAACATTTCTTTTCTTGGATGAGAAGCGAATTGCCTTTAAAAAAATAAATAAAATAAAACCCCAGTCCAGTTGCCCCTTGAAAAAGCACCTTTAGGTTACCCAGCTAGCCCCATCTGTCATACCTTTGCAGGAGAGTATCCTCTGGGATAGGCAAGAATTGGCAACCTGATCTGTGGAGAGACACAACTGAAGGAAGGCCCCATATCCTGCTTGAAAGCTGCCTGCATGAACTTCTATGTCTAACCATATTCTACAAACCCGGTGCACTGGCTTATCCATTTAATATCTTCATTAAATTTATATAGCATCTCTTTTCTCCAGAAGAAGAAGCTTAGATGAGGATTTCCCTTTCGGTCATCAACTCAACAACCCTGTAAGGTAGGCTGGGCTGAAAGAGATTTGCAACTGGTTGCAAATCTGATTTGCATCCAGAGAATTTAGGGGTCTGACAATAGACTTTGAACCCAGCTTTATTGACCCTTCACCTCCATTCCACCGTATTTCACTCATTAATTCAGGATTCGGTGTAGAACATAAACCAGAAAAAGGGGTCAGTTCAGAAAGTCTTCTCTACCATCCAGCTCAATGGGCCCGTATAATCTTCCCAACTGGACGTGCTTCGTTCCAGGAGGTTTATCCACTCCAAAACCCATCCAAAACCTAAGCAATCTGGCCCTGCAGGGCTCTAGTTCCAATTCTTAAACGAGCCTCCAAGCAGCCAAGACTCCAAGCAGGCTTCAGCCAGACTTTGCAAAACAACCGGATCCTTTCCTTAGGATTGCCCTGTTGCAGACGGATCAGTCGCCTACTTCTGCGCCTGGAATAGAATTGGAAGGGGCCCTGTGGAGGTCTCCTAGTCCAACCCCATGCTCAGGCAGACTTTATCTATACCAGTGATGGCTAACCTTTTTGCTGTGGCGTGCCAAAAATTGAGGGAGCATGGCGAGGTCACCCACGTGTGTGCCTACACCCATAATTCAATGTACCCCGCCCCTGTGCATGTGCGCCCCCCCGCTTTTAGCACGTGATGGCACAGTGGACCCAGTAGGCCCGTTTTTTCACCCTCCCCAGGCTCCAGAGGCTTTCTAGGAACCTGGGGAGGATAAAAACAGCCTCCCCCCTCCCCGGAAGTTCTCCGGAGGCCGGAAACAGCCCATTTCCCAACTTCCGGTGGGACCGAAAGGTCCAAAAATCAGCTGGCTGGCGCACACATGTGCGCTGGAGCTGAGCTACAGCAACGCTCGCTTGCCCACTGATCCGGCTCCGTGTGCCACCTGTGGCACCCGTGCCAGAGGTTCGCCATCACGGATCTATACCATTTCAGACAAATGGCTGTCCAGTCTCTTCTTTAAAATCTTCAGGGATGGAGCACCTACCACCTTACTGTTCGGCCCTTGGAATCCCTAGTGCAGCTGCCCTGCTTGTGAGCAAGGGGTTGGACTAGATGACCTCCAAGGTATCTTCCAACTCTGTTACTTCTGAAGGCCAGCTGTCCCAAGGCAAGCTCTTTCTGGAAAGGCATCCAGACCCCTCACACCTCCTCCTCTCTGCGGGATCCCCCCAAAGGAGGCGGGGGGGGGGGGGTTGGCCGCCGAGCTCCACAACCTGCGAGACTCGCGAAGCTGAGGCCAACCCCTTCCAGCAAAGGGAGGCGGGGGGGGGGGAGAGAATTTGTCCGGGCCTTCTGTCTAGTCCGGCACTAGCCCCACCGTCCCGGGATTTCCTCGGGGTCTCCCCTCCAAATCCCAGTCGGCCCAGCCCAGCCCCTCTCGCGCGTTGAGCTAAAGCCGGGCTGCAGCCCTCCGGGAAGGAGGGGGATAGAGAGAACCGGCGCCGCTCCACCGCCGGCAACCGCTGGAACTGGCCGGCTTAGACCCGCGGAGAAAGCAGCCGAAGGAAGCCGAGACCCGCCCCCTCCCCGAAATCCGGCTCTCCGGTCCTCCGTCTCCCCCCACCCCCAAGTCTCCTCCCGCTCACCTTGGGCGAGGGGCGGCCGCGACCACCCCCGGGTTCCCGCGCGCTGCAAGCAGCGGCGGCGGCGGCGGCGGCGACTGCGCGGGCGACCCTCGGGGGCTCCTTCTCTCGCCGCTCTCCTCCGCACCGGCCGGCCTCGCCGCGCGAGGCGAGGCACCCAGGGACTCCTTCCAGGCGGGAACCGTGGGAAATCTGCCGGGCGCTGAGGCGAGCAGCCGCATTTGCAGCCCGGCGGAGCCCCGGGCGGGCGCGGGGGGGAATCCCTCGGCGAGGCGACGGCAGCCGCAGCGGGAGATGATGGAGATGGAAACCGGACTCAGGCGCTGCGCAAGCGGACTCCGCCGCCGCCGCTCCCCCTGCTATCTTCCGCTGCCATTTTGCACCCCTCCCTCCCTCCGGCCGTGGGGTGCTTTGCCCGAGGGCGGAGCGGCCGCGGAGCGCTAAAAGACGGCGGGGCAGCGCTCTCTTCTTTCTTCCTTCCTTCCTTCCTTCCTGCCGGCCGAGATGCGCCGGTCCGGAGGAGGAGGCGGGCGGGGAGCGCCGCCAGTCGCCTCCTCCCCTTAGCGCGCGCGGACCCCGCTTCGGGCTCCCTCAAGGTCACCAAGCGGCCCTCGGCGATTTCCGCCACTCCTCGCTCTATGACTGAGCAGGTGCAAGAAAGCCGGCCGGGGGAGGGGCCGGGCTGGGGTGGGGGTGGGGGGGAAGCGTAGGAAGGGGCTGGTGGGGGTGTTTGTCTCTCGCCTCCCCCTCGCCCGGCCTGAGAGGCTGACCGGAGAAGAGAAGGGGGATGGGTGGGTTTCCTGCAACTCTAGCCGTGCTTTGGGAGCCCCGGAGAGTTGATTTATTAGACTTTTAAAAAGTGCTGGTTCGCTTTTGGTTGCAAGAATGGGGCTTCTGCTGCGGCCCACCTAGACGGGCGGACAAAATTACTGAGTGGGAAGGGACCATAGAGGTCATCTAGTCCAACCCCCTGCTTCAGAAGGAGACCCTGGCCTATACCATTTCTGACAAATGACTGTCCAGTCTCTTCTGGAAAGTCTCTGGTGATGGAGCACCCACAGCTTCTGAAGGCCAAAGCTTGTCCCACGGGTTGATTGTTATCGCTGTCAGAACGTTCCTCCTTATTTCTAGGTTGAATCTCTCCTTGCTCAGTTTCCATCCATTATTCCTTGTCTGGCCTTCAGGTGCTTTGGAAAATAGCTTGACCTCCCTCCCTCTCTGAGGCAGCCCCTCAAATATTGGAAGACTGCTATCATGTCTCCCCTGGTCCTCCTCTTCACTAGACTAGCCAAACTCAAATCTGGCAACCATTCTTCATATATAACTAATAGTCGTGATGGCGAACCTATGGCATGCATGCCTGAAGTGGCACACGCAGCATTTCCTGTTCCTCTTCCTGGTTTCTAGTGCACATGTGTTTGGGATGATCAGCTGCCCTTTTTGCATGCAGCAGGACCGGAAACTAGAAAAGCTGTGTAAGCATGCGTGCCGGCCAGCTGATCGTTGCGTGCGCATGCTCGCCAGAAACCTGGAAGAGTAGCTGGCTGAAACTGGAAGTTCAGTAGCTGAAACCGGAAGTTCATTTTTGGGCGTGCACATGCACCCTGGGCAGCTCCTTTTCTAAGTTGCGGCCCAGATGCGTGCATGCTCCCTTTTCGGTACTCGGTGCCGAAAAGCTTCGCCATCACTGACTTATAGTCTGCAGGACTTTAATTGTCTTAGTTGCTCTTCTCTGCGCTTTTTGTAATGTGGTGACCAAAACTGTACTCAGTATTCCAGGTGTGCTCTTACTGAGACTTTATAAGTGGTAGTAATACTTCATGTGATTTTGTTTTGTTCCAAGTATTGGAACACTCTTATCGTGTCACCCCTGGTCCTTCTGTTTACTAGACATTGGGCTTGCTAATTCAGCAACATCTAGGTGGCACCTTTCTCTTTCCCTCCCATCCCAAAATAGTTATCTGTTTTCAGGATGCTTTACGACCCTACTGTAGAGCTGGCAGAGGACTGTAGTTACAGGACAGAAAGAAAAAAAAAATGTTTGCAGGCATATTAAAATGATAGGAATATATGAAGGTCTACTTTTAACATGAGATTTGAGAAGGGCAAAATATCCCTGCAGTGGGGAATAAAACCAGTACAGGATTGTGCCGAGGATAAAAAGGCAAATGAGGAAGAAAAATCACAAAAGCAGTCAGAACAGAACAGAACAGAACAGAACAAAAACAGAACAGAATTCTTTATTGGCCAAGTGTGATTGGGCACACAAGAAATTTGTCTTGGTGCATACGTTCTGAGTGTACATAAAAGAAAAGATACATTCGTCAAGAATCATAAGGTACAACACTTAATGATAGTCATAAGGTACAAATAAACAATCAAATCATATTAGGAAACAGTCAATATAAATCTTAAGGATACCAGCAACAAGGTTACAGTCATGCGGTCATAAGTGGGAGGAGATGGGTGATAGGAACGATGAGAAGATTAATAGTAGTGCAGACTTAGTGAATAGTTTGACAGTGTTGAGCGAATTATTTGTTTAGCAGAGTGATGGCGTTCGGGAAAAAACTGATCTTGTGTCTAGTTGTTCTGGTGTGCAGTGCTCTATTGCGTTGTTTTGAGGGTAGGAGTTGAAACATAAAACAAAAGGCTATATATACTGATATTTATTAAAGAATCATACCATTCAATATATATATATATCTATATATTTTTCCCTCTGCGAGTGGCTATTTACCTATTCTCAACAGAAGTTTCATGCTTTTTCCTTTTGGGGTACCTTGTGTTGTGCAAAGCATAGACAAAACAGCAAGAGGTTTTGAGCAAAAGAAATTAGAAGAAGAAAAGTGGAAAGGAAACTAGATCTCACTTATCCCCCCAACATATATACGATGTTGTATATGTTTACAAATCTTCCCTGCATCCTCTCATTCATCCACTACCCTGCTTCAGGCACAGCCTTTTCATGTTTCAACTTTTTTTTTTTAAAAAAGTCTTTTTTTGTCTCTTTGAGGGTCTCTAACCATTTCCAGCCACATTCTTTCTCCTTTCCCCCCCTTCCTCTCAGTCCATTTCCTCTTTCTCCGTATTCTTATGTTGCAGTTTGATCTTCTTTTATTCTTCCTACATGGACAAACCACTTGAACTTCCTCTCTTGCTGGAGCTGCTCGCTTTTGCATTCAAATTAGCCATGTGTTCTTCATCCTAGGGGTTCTTTGGGAACCCCTAGGATGAAAAAAAAATCTTTTTTTTTAATTTTAAAAACAAACTTTACTCAATGTAAAAAGATAAAAAAATTGTACAAAACATTCTTAACTCTAAGAACGAAAATACAATTCTATATTACCTGTATCCTAAAACTGATAAACAAGATTGTCTATCTATGATATTTAAACATATAACTATATATATACATTAGCCTTAATTTCCTAATGACGGTGTAAATTTGTTACCTTTAATTTCTTAATGTATTTGACATCAGTTTTTTTTCTGTCTTATTGATCCATTCATACCATCTGTTCCATATTTGGTAATACTGTGAGTCAATTTCTAATGGACCTTATTCCCACTGAGTATAACTCCCTTTCAACATGCAGAGCTCTCATTTCCATATATCAAAATAAATAGACAGGTGCTTTTCTTCTGCAATAATTGGCTCACCTGTTCTGAAGTAGCTATTAACATTTAAAAGCAAGAGACAAATAGATTAAACCCTTTTTGATATCACCTTAGATTAGAAAGAAAAATGTACGTAGCTTTTTAACATGTGCCATGCCAAGAGACAAATATCTGTCAGATGTAACTGAAAGGCAATATTTACAGCTACAACTTCTGTAAATGGCATTGTTGGGAGCAGCAGCGTTTTCAGCTTTTGAAACACTTGAAATACTGGAATAAGACAGACTTCAACGGATAATTAGATCTGCAGAAAAAACAACAGCTAGCAACCTGCCTTCTGTTGAGGATCTGTATACTGCACGAGTCAAAAAGAGGGCTGTGAAAATATCTACAGATCCCTCGCATCCTGGACATAAATTGTTTCAACTTCTACCCTCAAAATGATGCTATAGGCGCTGCACACCAGAACAACGATACACAAGGACAGATTTTTCCCGAATGCCATCACTCTGCTAAACAAACAATTCCCTCAACACTGTCAAATAATTTACTAAGACTGTATTACTATTATTATTCTCATCCTTCCTAGTACCTATCTCTTCCCACTTATGACTATAACTATGTTGCTTGTATCTTTACAATTTATATTGTTTTATTATTTCCTAGTATGATTTGATTGCTTGTTAGTATCCAAAGACTATCACTAAGGGTTGTATCTTATGATTCCTGATTAGTATATATTTTTTTCTTTACGTACATTTGAGAGCATATGCACCAAAGGCAAATTCCTTGTGTGTCCAATCACAGTTGGCCAATAAAGAATTCTATTCTGTTCTGTTCTGTTCGAAAAAACTACAATTAATTTTTAAAGGTATTTGTTGTCAATACAGGTAGTCCTCAACTTACGACCACAATTTAAGCCCAAAATTGATGTTGCTAAGTGAAACATTTGTTAAGTGAGTTTTGCTCATTTTACGACTTTTCACACCACAGTTGTTAAGCGAATCATTGCAGTTGTTAGCAACACGTTTGTTAAGTGAATCTCGCTTCCCCATTGACTTTGCCTGTGAGAAGGCCGCAACAGGTGATCATATGACGTTGGGACATAGCAACTGTCATATAAACCAGTTGCCAAGCATCTGAATTTTGGTCATGTGACTAAGGGGATGCTGCAATGGTTGTAAGTGTGAAAAATGGTCATAAGTCACTTCTTTCACTGCTGTTGTAACTTTGAACAGTGTCTAAATGAACTCTTGTAAGTCGATCTGATATGCAGAGGTTAAGACATGGGTGGAATAAAGAATTAGGGATTCCTATATTGCCTAGACAATGGGAGAATGTATCAACTTTTACAGGTAATCCTCAATTTATGACCAAAATTGAGCCTGGAATTACAGTCATAAATCATTGCAGTCTAAGACATCACATGACCAGATCTGGTTTTTTACAGCAGTTATTAAGCGTTTGCCATGGCTGTTAAGCAGTGGTGGGTTGCCCCCAGTTCGGACCGGTTCTATAGAAAACTGGAGGGAGGCTCCGCCCACTGCCCCTGATGTCATCAGAACGCTTCTGTGCATGCGTAGAATAGCGCACACGCGCACAACCCCATTGTGAACCAGTAATAAAGGTAAGTAGAACCCACCCCTGCTGTTAAGCAAATAAATTTTCCCCAGTGGGTGGTGTTTTTTTTGCCAGAAGCAAAGTGAATGCCAGAAACCAGCAAAAAACATAGCAAATTGTGGTCACGTGATTAGGATACTGGAAATGGCAATAAAAATGAACTTTTCCAACCACCCAAAAAGTGGGGGATGCAGCTGTTGTAACTTCAAATGGTTATTAAGTGATGCGTTACAGTTGAGGACTATCTATATAGCAAGAATGTCAATGTAACCACAACTTATAGAAGAAAAAATATATATTTGAATATTTGAAATTTTGGATTCCATTACATATAACTCATAAAATCATCTGCTACAATGTCCTACCTGTCAATGACTACTTCAGCTTCAACCACAAGACACGAGCGCACAATAGATAAAAACTTAAAGTGAACCGCTCCAAACTCGATTGCAGAAAATATGACTTCAGCAACAGAGTGGTCAATGCCTGGAATGCACTACCTGACTCTGGTCTTATCCCCAACCCCCAAAACTTTAACCTAAGACTGTCTACTGTTGACCTCACCCCCATTCCTAAGAGGTCTGTAAGGGGCGTGCATAAGAGCACCAGCATGCCTATCGTCCCTGTCCTAATGTTCTCTTTAATTGTACTCATTTTATGTATTCAATTCATGCTTATACTTATATATATTACTTAATATGTACTCAACAAAATAAATAAAATAGATATGTGTAAAAACAGATTGTCTAAGACAGCATTTTTGTTGCAGAAGTAAGAGGCAATATTTTCTTAAAACATGTTTTTACAATGTACTATGCTAAGTTTGTTTTGATAGAAAGTAGTTGACTGTATCAATTTGATGGCAACAAAAGTTAAAATTTTCAGAAGATAATATTCTCTTGAATTACATACATAGTGTTAGAAGAAATATCTTCTGGTTCAGCTCCAAGTGGGGAAAAAGACACTGGAAACATGAAGTCTGCTTGGAAAGATGGTTTAATGGTGGACAGGATCACATGGTTTGAGTTCCTGAACAGAAAAGGGGTGAGATGCAGCGAATCCCCAGATTTTATGCTCTCTCTGGCTTTGAACTTCCTGGGTCCCAGAAAGAGTATCCTGATTGGTTGTCAGACTCCCAGAGGGTGGGGGTCTTAGCTGGCCTTGCTGGCTGATATAATCTTCCCAGGTGCCATGGTTTTTATTTGTTTTTTAATTTGATTTATATGCCGCCCTTCTCCGGAGACTCAGGGTGGCTTACAATGCGTTAAGCAATAGCCTTCATACTTTTGTATATTTATACAAAGTCAGTTTATTGCCCCCACAAACTGGGTCCTCATTTTACCTACCTTAGAAAGGATGGAAGGCTGAGTCAACCTTGAGCCTGGGGAGATTCGAACTTACAGTAATTGCAGACAGCTGATGTTAATCACAATGCTTTAGTCTGCTGAGCCACCAGGTGGTGAGTTTCTGTTGCTAGATGGGTCCTATTGTGTTGCAGATGATGGTCCATTGACAAAGATTGAGTTTCTGCCTCTGGCCCATTGACAAAGGGTGGGGGCAGGAAGAATAGGAGCTGTTTCATCTTTAAAACATGCTTCTCCATTTCTCATCCAGGGAAACATAATATTCTGCCTTTTTAATACTTCCTAAAATATTTCATTCTTCTAGGAAAGGGGTGGGTGCTAACTTCCTACACTAGTACATGGAACTTGATGACAACATAAATGGATTCGCCGCACCCATTTTATAGCTGAAAGACTGATATTTCAACATTGGAAAGATAAATGCATGGCCCCGTTTATTCATGGGATTGAAAATCCGATTACATTGCTACTGATGAGCAGATGCATATAGATGTAAATTTTGTATGGATAAATAAAATGAAATATGGGACTCATTTATATAAAAGTACAGGTAGTCCTCGATTTACAACAGTTCGTTCAGTGACCAAAGTTACAGCAGCACTGAAAAAAGTAACTTATGACCATTTTTCTCACGTACGACCGTTACAGCATCCCCATGGTCATGTGATCAAAATTCAGACACTTGGCAACTGACTTGTATTTATGACAGTTGTGTTCCTGGATCTTATGATTATCTGGGTAAATTTTTTTAAAACAAGAAAGTTCAGTTGCCTTCTGAAAAAGCACCTTTGGGATTGTTTAAACTTTTTGAATATCAACCGTGGGTGGGTTCTACTTACCTTTACTACCAGTTCACAACAGGAGCACACGCTCGTTTCGCTCCTGTGCACATGCACTTCTGCACATGTGTAGATCATCAATTCTGATGTCCGGGTGGATGGACGGAGCCTCCCGCCATTTTTACTACCAGTTCTAAAGAACCGGACTGAGCCAGAAGCAACCCACCACTGATGTTAACCTATATTCATTAAGCAATGTTTAAATTTACTAGCTGTAAGCGAAAGAAAGTGAAACAAGAAAGCGAAACAAAAACAACAAAAAGCACATGTGATCTGATAAGGAGATACGGAGGATCCCGGACCTGCGCAGGTTTCGACGTGCTCTTAAAACGTTTTTGTTCCAGTAGGCTGGCTTGGCCTAGCTCTCCCTTTTAAATTTTTTAAATTGTTAATCTGTTTTGTAATTGGGAGTTTTAAATTGTTTCGGCCAAAATATTTAATTTTAATGGGTTTTAATGTTTGTACTATCTGTTTTTTACCCTGGCTGTGCACCGCCCTGAGTCCCCCTGGGAGTAGGGCAGCATATAAATGTGATATTAAAGTAAAGCAAAGTAAAGTAAAGATAATCCATGTTTATTTTCTGATTTTTCTTGGTTCGAATTTTGAAATATCACTTAACACTTAAGAAATACTATTTTTTTTTTCATCACAGAGGAATCATGTATTTACATATTTGTCTGGTATCATTTCTTGCCAAATTCAAAGAAGAAAAGGAGTAAAGAAAGGCGGAGCAGTACATCATAAAACATAAAATGTTACAAACAAACAAACAAAAAATGACTTCTTCAAAAGTTTACAAAGCATAGGTGTCAGAACCATGTTTTAAACTAGTATTGTGGAAGATAGGTAAGGAATTGCATTTTCCAGAGCAGGAATGCCTGTGAGATTAACAATCCACCTTTATTCGGCCTCAACCACGGAAAGGAAAACAGGAGGGCTGTTAAACCAAAAGAAAGAAATGATAGATTGATTCTGCTGTGTGGAAATAAAACACCAGCAGCCGACATTTGAATAAGGGAGAATCAAATGTTTTAAATACTTCCATTCTGGCATTCAGTAAAACATATACAGGTGTCCTCGATTTACAATAGTTCATTTAATGACCATTCAACATTGCAACCAGTGGTGGAATGCTGCTGGCTTAACAACCGGTTTGGTGAGTGTGTGTTTTGCGCGTGCATGCTCACATTTAATGTGCTTGCACGCAGCGCTAAAATGGAGTATTTAGAAGCTCAGCTGCTTTGCTTCCAAGTCAGCAACGGTAAGTAGAACAGTGAGGGGGTGGGAAATAAGCTGTGCCGCGTGGTTGAGATGAGCTACAAAGCAGAAATAAAGGACAGGATAGAGCGGGAACAGGTGGGCGTGGCCAACTGATCATTGGCGCTACCAGTTCGTTTGAACTGGCTGAATTCCACCTCTGATTACAATGGCACTGAAAAAGTGACTTAGGGCCATTTATTTACACTTAACGACCATTGCAGGATCCCCGTGGTCACGTGATTTACATTTGGAGCTTCTAAATTTGGATGCTTGGCAACTGACTCACATTGATGACAGTTGCAGTGTCCCAGAGTCTTGTGATCCCCTTTTGCGACTTTCTGATAAGCAAAGACAACGGGGAAGCCAGATTCATTTAGCAGCCGTGTTACTAATTTAACAACCACAGTGATTCATTTAACAAATGATTCATTTAACAAATGTGGCAAGAATTTTATAAAATAGTGACCAAAACTGGATGCAGTATTCTAAATGTGGTCTTTACTAAGGCTTTATAAAGCAGTACTAATACATGTTCATGTATATAAGGTCTCTTCTTTAAAAGGGTCATCGAGAGAAGGAAAAGAAACTGATAAGAAAAAAAGAAAGAAAGAAAAAGAAAGGAAGGAAGGAAGGAAGGAAGGAAGGAAGGCCTGGAAATCTTGGAAGAATACCTGCAGGCCTAGGAATATAAGAATGGGGGCATGAGGCAAAGTCAAGATGGTATGGTAGGCACAATTTTCAATTAAATCCCTATAACATGATCTCAGTGGCCATTTTGATTTATCTGAGTACCACAGTCAGAGAGCTCCTGTCATGGCCCCATCCACAGAGAATGAGCCTGAGCTGGGGCCAATGGAGGTCAAAGGGGTCATTGGCTCTGAAGGAATGCGGGGAGGAACAGGATGAGGCAGCCCGGGATCCCTCATCCGGCCTGGGATGGATTGTCAGCAGGGAAGAACAAGGGCAGGATGACCGAGAGAGGGGGTTTATTGCAGTATTTTTTGAAATAAATAAATAAATAAATCACTACATAATTTCATTTCATTTTCATTTTCATTGATTTATATACCACCCTACTCCCAAAGGACTCAGGGCGGTGAGCAGACACAAGATAAAACACATAAAATTCAAAAAATACAAATACATAATCTCCAGGAACAGAAGAGAAAGGAGTGTACTTGGTTAATAGGTGGAAACTAATCAAGGAGAGAAGCAACTTAGAATTAAGGAGAAATTTCCTGACAGTTAGAACAATTAATAAGTGGAACAACTTGCCTGCAGAAGCTGTGAATGCTCCAACACTGGATATTTTTAAGAAGATGTTGGATAACCATGTGTCTGAAGTGGTGTAGGGTTTCCTGCCTCGGCAGGGGGTTGGACTAGAAGACCTCCAAGGTCCCTTCCAACTCTGTTATTCTATTCTAAAAGAATTATATTTTCCATGTTGGAGCAGGTTTTTCTGTGGCTCATGGCTGTTTCTGAAAATCTGTCCCAGAGATCAAGTGTTGGGTGATTATTGTTTCTGCTCTACTGAACTGTTTAGTTTGTTGCCGTTGGACCAAAGGGAGACAGGAAAGAGGGTAGAAAGGGGAAAAAAATACTATTAATAGAAGAGTAATACTAGAGTAATTAATGCATCCATCAAATTCTTATCAGAAATTCATGTTTTGCTTGCAGCTTGCTGGGTTTGATAAATTAGACAAACACAGTTTTATTTCCCATTCTTTATTTTTGATGGTTTATTTTACCACAAGCTATGTTGTCTGAGTTAATGTTTAAAAAATAATGATAAGACAGTCTCATCTTATTCCATGATGGAGAGAAATCTGTGAATCCACGGTAAAAATCCAAATAATGAATTTATCCCTAAAAATAAAAGTTCTTGGTGAATTTCAACATTTATTGTTTCCTAGAATGTATAAATCAGTAAAGCTGATATAAAATAAAAGTATAAAATGATTAAAGCAGTCATGTAGTAAAAATTCTAAAACGCCAACACATAAAATACAATCAGTGATAATAAAAAACAAAATTCATCCAAGCGCAACAGAATTGGCAGCAAAATTGTATGTGACCTTTGGAAATGTTTCTAAAATAAAAACAAAGACTTTACAAAAAGGGTAAGAAAGATAAACTCTCCCTTGGCTGAACTTGACTCTAGTTGCACCAAAAACATGTCTATATAGTTTTTTGCCCAAAAATGGAAGTTGTTTGCTTTTTCCTCCAGAATGTTTTTTTGCTTTATTTTATTTTTTTGACAACCTAATAGTCTCAGTGTTTCATAATAGTAATCAGTAATCCAAACACTAAGCAAATTCAACCTTGCCTGGTCTTTCATGATCAGCTTAGGTTAAAAAGTAGTAACATTCAGTAATATTTCTAGGTATAATAAATGGACAATATGAAAAGGAAATAAAATATTTAATCATTCATATAATAACAGCAGCACGAATAATTTTTGCACAAAATTGGAAGAGTAGTGACACACCGACAGAAGATAGAGTAATTAATAAGATTATGGAATGTGCAGAAATGGACAGACTTACAAAAGAATTACAAGATAAAGAGGAGCATGATTATTATCTAGTATGGGAAAAGTGGTATACCTGGTTGAAGAATAGAAAAAAGAAAAAAGATTAGGGAGTAATTGAAGTTACAGAAACAGAAACATAAATCACTAACAAATTAACAATGAATCACAAAAATAGATATATGAGTAAGATCAAACAAGGAAGAGTCAAAACACAAATAAGAACATACATTACTGTTGTTTATTTGATAATATATATTTGACAAAATGTATATTTGAAATCTTTATTTACATGTTTTGTTCTGTATGTTTTGTTGTCACTTGTTCTGTTTTGTTTGTACTTTTAAACAAATAAACATTTATTTTTTTTAAAAAAAGTAGTAACATTTCCCTTGCCCCTTGAAGTACCTAAAATAATGAAAAACCATTAGAAATACCATAAAGTAGGACTGATGAAATGATATTTATTTAAGATACAAAATGGTGACTCATCAGGGACAATTTTTCTATACAGTAGTGGAAAAACTATTCTATTCCCATTATGTCTAATTGTAGAAAGAAATATTTCTGGCTGGTAATATGGCAACAATTTTTTTCTGGGGTGTGTGTGTGCAACCCTGCAAATTAATAATCTTCAAGATAGCATATATGATGGTCAATAAATATAAGATATATAAGATAACTTTAATGTCATTTTTTTTTACTCTGATTACACTGGCCCACATTAAAAATGAAATTCTGTTGCCTGCTCTCAAGAGAAAGTGTATGTCTACCCAAACACATACATAACACACATATACACATGCTATATACATACATAAATATATATCTGCACCATACATACATACATACGTACTTACGTACGTATGTATGGTGCAGATATACATACATATATATAAAGAGAAATACACATAAAGCCTACAAAAAGGAAAGAAAACAAATACTGTACCTTTACAGGGAGGATATATGGGATGAGGATGTGGCTAACTGATGAGGGCTTATAAACCCGAAATAGATCTACCGTATTTTCCGGCGTATAAGACGACTGGGCGTATAAGACGACCCTCCTCAGAGCCATTTAAGGCTCGTTAGAGCCTTATGGGCTGATCTGCCTGGTTACAGGAGAATGAGACCTGGTGTATAAGACGACCCCCGACTTTTGAGAAGATTTTTGTGTGTTAGAAAGTAGTCTTATACGCAGGAAAATACAGTATCTTAGTCTCCCAATGGGCAGCAGAGGATTTGCTGGCTGCCAGAAAAAAAGCCTAGAAACTAGTGGATTGTGATTTTACTAAACTAGGGCTGCATAAAAATCTTGGTTTACGTAGGAAGAATCTGGCTAAAGAGAAATACATACATACATACATACATACATACATACATACATACATACATACGTTAATCACTGTCCATTTTGAACATGTAGTGGAAAGAGGAAGCTTGAGAGTTCACAAGGTTGATGTTATATGGAACAAATGTCAACTCGCAAAGCATCCCTAGCCTGCTCTCAAGTTGCCATAGGCAAGGGGGATGGGAAAACGGCAAAGCAGCATGGCAGCCAAAAACAAAAACTCATTTCAGACATATCTCTCTCAAGGCTGTCTCCCAGGGGTACCCACAGTGGCCAGAGGG
The DNA here is from genome assembly GCA_030761175.1 of Masticophis lateralis. Taxonomy (NCBI): domain Eukaryota; kingdom Metazoa; phylum Chordata; class Lepidosauria; order Squamata; family Colubridae; genus Masticophis; species Masticophis lateralis. The sequence continues at coordinate 81,032,889 of JAUDYJ010000006.1, read as the reverse complement.
GAGGGATCTCTACAACCCGTGAAATTGCTCTGTTGGCGAATTGTGACTAAATCTGATGTCTGCTTCCGATACCACGAAGACTCCTTCCAGAAGGTGGCAAGGAAAACAGGTTGTGAAGAGGATGTGTAGTGCCCCAGACAATACTGCGAACTCTGGACAAGCATCATTTATGTGCTACTTCCTGGATAGAAGGAAGTGAACTGCCAATTTTCTGCCATCCTTACTGCTCTCTGCGCCACCTTCCTGTCTGAATGCTTCCAAACCAGACAATAATTGTCAGAGTTTAGGCAGCGTAAATAGTATTATGAGATAAACCCAGGAGCAAAACACAGCACACAGAGCCTTTACAGTGGTAAATTAATACAGCTAAATATTTACAGACTTCTATGTGGTTAAATACCTTATCATACAGCTACTGACACAAGGAGAGCAATAAGATACATGATGGGAGAGAACATGTGGAGAAGGGAGACACCCTCTAATGGCTTCCCTTAAGAAGCTTCTGCCCAGCTTCTTAAAGTGGCAGTAGCCTGCTGCCTCATTCCCATTGCATCAGCTTCTGGTTGCCTCCGCTTACAACCTCTCATTAGCTTACAGCTATTACATTTTCATACCCTGACAATAATGCAATATAACAGTTAAGAGCTCTCCTCCTTTTCCTCCTCCTTGAAACATAGAATCATAGGACTGGAAGGGAACTTGGAGGTCTTCTAGTTTAACCCTCTGCCCAAGTCAAGAGACCTTATACCATCCCTGGCAAATAGATGTCCTGTTGTTTCTTGAAAACATCTAGTGATGGAGCACCCACAACTTCTCCTCCTCCTCCCTCTCCTCCTCCTTCTCTCTTCCTCTTCCTCTCCTCCTCCTCCCTCTCCTCCTCCTCCTCTCCTCCTGCTCTCCTCCTCCTCTTCTCCTTCTCCTTCTCCTCCTTCTCCTCCTCCCTCTCCACCTCCTCTCCTTCTCCTTCTCCTCTCCTTCTTCTCCTTCTCCTCTCCTCCTCCTCCCTCTCCTCCTCCTTCTCCTCCTTCTCCTCCTCCCTCTCCCTCTCCACCTCCTCTTCTTCTCCTCCTCTCCTCCTTCTCCTTCTCCCCTCCTCCTCTTCCTCTCCTTCTCCTTCTCCTTCTTCTTCCCCTCCTCCTCCCACTCCTTCTCTTGCTCCTCCTCCTCCTTTTCATCATATTTCTCCAACTTTCTCAACCTGTGAATTGTTTGTTTCTGAACCGCTGTCAAAACTTTTCGGGTTGAGATTCCTTTTCCTACTCTTATTTAACACATTAATTTTCTACACTGACTATTGTCCTCTTGTCAGCTCGTTGGTTCGTTGTCTTCACTTTAATACAACGTAGAACTGCACATTTCAACTATCGACAAGAACAATGAATTTGGTTTATAAAGTAAGGGGTCTTTTTCATGCTTCTTTCCTTTTCTGAGCAAAATATTACTTTGTTTTGATATGAAACTCTTTTCCAATACAATTGTCCAGTCAAGAACCTTTACTCATTTGGACATTTTATTTGATTTGACATAGTTGACTCTGGATAATATTTTAATTACTTTTTGGTTTCAGCCAGATGCATGCTACACAATTTGTTTCAACCAGTTTGAACTGGTTCCATTTCCCCCCTTTTTACCTTCCTTGTCTTTTAAATCCCTTAGGTTTTGCTTTAACCCCAAGAGGGAGCTCCAACATAAGGAATGTTATCTTTCCTTATTAATCTTTCTAAATCACATCTGCAAATGCAACAAGATCTAGAAGCAAAATGGGATTCTCTCAAGGCTGCCATGTGACAAATTAACGATTCTAGTTTTTGTAAAAACTACCTAGAGTTCAGAAGTAGGATTTGGGTAAAGAGGACTTAGAAAGAGAAATGGACATTTTATTTAAGATTTACCTCGACCCAGAGGTGGGGTTTACATACGGTTACAACCGGTTCATCCAGCACCGCAAATGTGAGTGTGTGTACGCACTTGCTTGCTTCGCTCACACATGGGCCATCCGTGTGATGTCAAACAACACAGCAATTCGCTCGTGCGCACCATCTGCATATCTGCCCATGTGCGCGATGCCAATCAACACAGCAATTCGCTTGTGTGCGCCGTCCGATATAGGACAGCGATATAGGACGGGATTGCATCCAGGCGGGAGGGTGGGGTGGACACCCACACGTCACCACTACCAATTCGCTCAAACCGGTCTGAACCAGCTGAATCCCACCTCTGCCTCAATCTGAATAGTGATGAAACCTTGGGAAATTTAGGAAGTTTACTGATGAAATTCTTGGATAGCATGATGGAGAAAATTGTGACACAATCTATTTGCAATATGCACTTGGTTTTTGTTTTTGTTTTTTAAAAAGAAGCAATACTGCACTGGAACTAAAAGGAAGTAAAACTCTTTTGAAGCTGTGAGGTAGACTAACTGAGATTTTATCAGGTACATTTCCAAATATATTCGAGAAGAAGAAAAATGTGATATTTTTGACAACTGTCTGTTAGGACAGCTAGATACAAATTGTCACGCGCGAATCAGCTTTGTTCCCCCCCTTGGGGAGACTGTAATTAATTAGAGGTGACTGGATTTTGTTTTCCATGATGTATACTCTCAAAGAAAGAAAACCCGAAGTATAAAGTCTAAAAAACATTTTTATTTATAAAGTAAAAACCTAGCTAACTACATCTTTACCAGCAGTGATATCTCAGATGGACAAAAGAGAAAGTAAATCAGGAAGTTAGAAAGAAAGAATGTAGATATGCGCAGTAGCTTCAAAAATCACAAGACGGTGTTATCTCTGTTGATAAAGTTCTCTGGCAAGCTACGGTAATTTTCAGAATGGAAGCTCAGCTGGCAAATACAAATAACGCAGTGACACAAATCGCCCTCTCCATTTTGTATGGAGATACTTTTGGCTGAGAATAAAACCTTTGTGTACTCTTATCAATAATGTTAAGAGAAGGAAGTCTATCATAAGAGGCTTGGTGGCGCAGTGGTTAGAGTGCAGTACTGCAGGCTACTTCTGCTGACTGCCGGCTGACTGCAATTTGGCAATTTAAATCCCACCAGGCTCAAGGTTGATTCAGCCTTCCATCCTTCAAGGTCGGTAAAATGAAGACCCAGATTGTCGGGGGCAATAGGCTGACTCTGTAAACTGCTTAGAGAGGGCTGGAAAAGCACTGTAAAGCGGTGTATAAGTCTAAGTGCTATTGCTATAACTTCAAACTGTCATTAAGCAACTGGTCGTAAATCAAAGATTACCTGTACTTCTTGAAACTGCCGAGGGAAATGTCCCAGTCCTGTAGCAGAACTTCTAGATTAAAAAGCTGGAAACTAAATGAACAAGTCAGGAACTAAAGAGCTTCTTCTAAAATTCCATAACATTAATGAATAAAGTTCCAGGATATGGTAAGACCTTCCAAGAAGTTCTTGTTAAACATTTAACTCAAGTAACAAAGGAGACTCAGGAACATGAAGTACTCGCTTTGTCATGTGAAGAAGCCTTTATCGCTTTGATTTATAAAGAAGGAGAAAAAAAATCCAACTTTTCCTGTCATACAGATCTATTTGTTTAGTGAATGTAGATTATAGATTTTTCACACCAATGTTTGGAAAGAAAATGATTTTTAAACCAAATGGATACACTAAACTGTTCCAACGTTGTCTCCAAATAAGAGACAACATTAAATGTATTTTGAATCTATCAAGAAGATAAATAAATAAATAATAAATATAAATAAATAAATAATAAATAAAAATAAGCATAGTGTGCACCAAATGCATGCTGCATGCATGAGCAGTGTGCACCAAACACACACTGCGCATGGAAAAAGATGCTTAAGAAGGTAAGTAGAACAGCAAGGGGGGGAACAGCTGTGCCGTACGATTTAGATTCACTAGAAAGCAGGATTTATATATGATATACAGGAGAATATAATATGATATGTAGCAGAATATAAATTGTGCAGCACAGCTGATGAAATACCGATTCCGATGAATCAGTAGCATTTTTTTTATTACCTGTTTGCCTAAACCGGTAGCTTTTATTACTACCGGTTCTCCCAAACCGGTGTGAACCGGTAGCATTTCACCCCTGAGCTCGTACATGAGCAGTTCATGAGTTTTTTCTGCATCTAGCCATGTCATTGATGCTACATTTTTATTCTTCCACCTCCTTTTAACAATAATATAGTCGATCTGATTTCTATATAGTCTATCTGGTGATGCCCATGCCCATTGTTTTGGTTGTTTGAAGACAGCATTAGTTATGAGGGGAAGAAATTGATAAGCTCATCTCTTGATCCATTTTGGTTTCCTAAGTCACACCATCCAACTACATTTTTTTTCCTTTCATGTTTCCAACTTTGGCATTACAAAAAAATGTCATCAAAAAAGCACAACAAAGAATGTTCTTTCTGCGTCAACTCAGGAAGCTCAAATTGCCCAAGGAGCTGCTGATCCAGTTCTACAGAGAAAATATGGAGTCTGTCATCTGCACCTCCATAACTGTCTGGTTTGGTTCTGCAACCCAGCAAGACAGACACAGACTTCAGAGGATAATTAGAACTGCAGAAAAAATAATTAGAATAATAAGAATGGCTACCAACCTGCCTTCCATTGAGGACCTGTATACTGCACGAGTCAAAAAGAGGGCTGAGAAAATATTTACAGACACCTCGCATCCTGGACATAAATTGTTTCAACTCCTACCCTCAAAATGATGCTATAGAGCACTGCACACCAGAACAACTAGACACAAGGACAGTTTTCCCCCCGAATACCATCACTCTGCTAAACAAATAATTCCCTCAACACTGTCAAACTATTCACTAAGTCTGCATTACTATTACTATTAATCTTCTCATCGTTCCTATCATCCATCTCCTTCCACTTATGGCTGTATGACTGTAACTTGTTGCTGTAACCTTACAATTTATATTGTTTCCTAGTATGATTTGATTGCTTATTTGTACCCTATGACTATCATTAAGTGTTGTACCTTATGATTCTTGACAAATGTATCTTTTCTTTGTATGTACACTGAGAGCATATGCACCAAAGACAGATTCCTTGTGTGTCCAATTACACTTGGCCAATAAAGAATTCTATTCTATTCTATTCTATTCTATTCTATTCTATTCTATTCTATTCTATTCTATTCTATTCTATTCTATTCTATTCTATTCTATTCTATTCTATTCTATTCTCAATCTGCAATTACAACCTTTTCTTTTAGAGAAGTCACCAATTTTTTTTTTTTTTTTTTTGGTGGTTAGAGGAAAAACTTGAGTAGTAGCTTAGTAAACGGATTACACAAAACCTAATAAATGTTATATGTTTATTGTTTGAATTGTAGATGAGTATTGCTCTTGCTACACCTTTTCTAACTATAAAAGCAACACCATTTCTTCTTGAATTTTCATGTCCTATGATTTTCTGACTGAGAGTATCCGATCCCAGTCCATCTCAAATTGTGGATGCCTAAAATGTCAATTTGTAATCATTTCATTTAGTCTTTACCCGTGTTGAACTTTCTTGTGTTCATGCATCTTACATCCCATGGTCTTACCGTAATCCTTATCTTTGCAGCTTCAGATTTATCAACATATAGTCCAGTAAAGAGCAAGGATTGGATGCAAGAGTTTATAGGATTTGAAAGACTGGCAGTTCCAAACTATAAATTGTATTTCCATGCCGATAGCTTAATGTGGATTACAGAGTGGTTTGTATCTCCTTATGGCCTCTGCAGATGGAGCAGAACTTCCAGATGGTCCCCATAATTATCTCTGGATTGATAGAATCAAACCATGTATGACAGATTGTAATAAGTAATTTATCGAATGTCTGGGATAAATGCACAAAGAAAGTAAGCCCTGTTTTTCCTACATAAGCTGCTGGGAAAGTCAGAGATATCTAGGCTGGGAAGTATAGCAACATCCCGGAAGGAAACTATGGCAAATTCCTTCCACATTGTTGCTAAGACAACAGCATGGGTCTGTCTAAGGAAGCACCAGATGTTGTGTTTGACTCAGGAGAATTAGCCTTTTCAATGTGTTGGTGAACTGCTGAAGTTCCAAGGATTTATTTTTGGTGGGTGATTGGATGCTTTTGATATTTGGTATTGGAGAAGACTCCTGAGAATACTACGGAGAGCAGGAAAGCAGGACATGACCCTTAATCTCAAAACATATTTGTTGGTCTCCATCTCTTCTTGTAGTCCACATATCATGAAGCCAATTGAAAATTCACAAATGCATCCTGACCTCTCACTCCTGTCATTTACTTCAGGCTGAAGAACAAATGTTTCCTTTTTCTAATGTGGGAGTTGGACCCGTCCATCCATCCTCTGCGAGCAAGAGGATAGAAAAGGACCATTGTCAGGAACACAGCTCAAACAACTCTTGCTATCAAACTGCCCCATGAAATGACTTCTCCTTGGTCAGGAATCAAGGAACGTCTCCACTAGGTAGTAAACCATTCAGGAGTAACTGAAATAGGTGATGAACTTAATTCCAACTTAAGGTGATGAAAAAGATCATGATGGCAGCTAGGACTGAAAGATTGAAGCCATACGAGTAGGGGTGTTTATGGTCAAGAAAGTCAAGATGGCCATCACAGGACTTTGACTGAATGCCATCTTGATCTGGGATTCAGTCGGTTCGAACCAGTTCGGGAAAACTGGATGCTAATTTTACATCTAGTTCGCTGAATTGGTATTTGCAACGACTGACTGGCCCCGCCCACCCCAACCCTCCCAGGAGTCTCCACACGGCCCGTTTTGGATGCCAGGTAACTGCAGCGCCCGTGTGGAGGCTCTGGGAGGATGAAAAGCGAGACTCCCGGAATTTCCGGAAGTCTGGAAATGGGCCTGTTTCTGGCCTCCGGAGGGCCTCCAGAGCCTGGGAAGGCTGTTTTCGCCCTCCTGGAGGCTCAAAGAAAGCCTCCAGGGCTTGGGGAGGGTGAAAATGCCCCTCCGCCATGGTGCAGGAGGCTGAGTAGGCCACGCCCACCATGGCCACACTCACCCAGCAACCAGGCAGAGAACCAATTGCTAAAATTTTTGAATCCCACCCCTGACCCCACCCCATGAAAAAGCTATTGCTATCAGAAGGGAAAGTTCAGCAAAACAGAACATTTAGTGTGATTAAATTAAATTTGATTTTTATTTTAATCGCTCCAGGAGACTGGAGTGAGCAATTTTGTTACTTCTTGTTGTGTCCAAACAACCACCAAGAACCTTGAGGTTAGGAGAATGAAGGTCCCAGTTCAAGAGAATATAGCAAAGAGATTCCAATGAAAACATAGATTCCATTTGACTCTAATGAGAGGGAAAAATTAAAGTCTTGTTTTTGAGGATGGCCAGAAACTTGTGTCACTTTTGCAGCGTGGTGAATTGACAGGGGGTTATACACAGGGATGGGTTCTACTTATCTTTACTACTGGTTTGCAATGGGAGTGCACATGAGCACTCGCTTGCGTGCATGCGCTTCTAAGCATGCGCGGGAGCTTCTGTACATGCACAGTCACCATGATGATGTCGGGGTGGGTAGGCCGAGTCTCCCTCTGGTTTTACTACCAGTTCTATAGAACCAGACTGAACTGGGAGCAACCCACCACTGGTTATACACAGTGGTGGGATGCTGCCAGTTTAACAACCAATTCAGTGAGCACGAGCTTTGTGCTCGCATATGCCTAATGTGCTTGTGTGCAGCGCTGAAAATGGAGCATTTAGAAGCTCAGCTGCTTACCTTCCAAGTCAGCAATGGTAACTAGAACAGCGAGGAAGGGGGGGCAAATCAGCTGTGCCGCGCGATTCAGAGGAGCTACAAAGCAGGAAATAAAGGACAGGAGAGAGCGGAGGTGGGTGGGCAGGGCCAACTGATTGTCAGTGCTACCGGTTCGCTCAAACCAGTCTGAACTGGCTGAATTCCACCTCTTGGGTATACAGCAAAAGAAGCTTGATGACGGTGTTTATCAGTCTTAGCAACTTTAAGATGTGTGGATTTCAACTCCCAGAATGCTGTGGTCTCTCAGTGTGTGAGTCCCATGATAACACATCCAGGCCATATGAGCCATAAAATTATTTTAGTGGTTTGATAACTTAAAGCTTGTTTTTCTTCCGGATGGTGTGTAGGAATGATATGCCTATCAAAAGTGCATGTTCTTTCAAGAGGAGAGAGTAATTGTCCCAATTCCTCCAAGAACCAAGAACCAAAGACCAAAAACCAAGAATGCAGCAGCTTGAATGCACTCTGTGAAAAGAATGTCCAGCTCCGAAATTGGCCTGCAGTATTTTTATTTATTTATTTGTTTGTTTGTTTATTTATATAGATTTATATACCGCCCTTCTCCTTACGGACTCAGGGCGGTGAACAGCCGAATAAAAAACAGTACATAAAAGTTAAAAATTATAAAACCCATATAAACTTTGGCTGAAAATTAAAAACAAATAAATATTAAAATACAACAACCCTACAACTCTAAAAAATTTTAAAAATTCAACAGGGATCAGGCTAGACCGGCAAGCTGGAAAAGATAAGTTTTTAGGGCCCGACGAAAAGTCCAGAAGTCAGAGATTGTTCTCAGTTCTGGAGGAAGATCATTCCAGAGGGTAGGGGCTGCCACAGAGAAGGCTCTCCCCCTGGGGGTCGCCAGCCGGCATTGTCTGGCTGACGGCACCCTGAGGAGGCCCTCTCTGTGGGAGCGAACCGGCCGGTGGGAGGCAATTGGCGGCAGAAGGCGGTCCCATAAGTAGCCTGGTCCTAAGCCAGGGCGCTTTAAAGGTGATTACCAACACCTTGAAACGCACCCGGAAGTCCACCGGCAACCAATGCAGCTCGCGCAGGAGAGGTGTCACGTGGGAGCGCCCCGTCGCTCCCATAATCCCCCGCACGGCCGCATTCTGCACCAGTTGGAGCCTCCGGGTGCACCCCAAGGGGAACCCCATGTAGAGAGCATCTCTAGAAGATCCCAAATGTTTGGTGGTTAAGGCAGGTGTGAAATGCTCCCGGTTCGGATCGGATTGCCCAGTCTGGTAGCGATGGAGGAGGGTAGTTCAGAGAACCGGTAGCAAAAATCCCTGCCCCCCACCATGCGCAGCTGAGCCGCGCGATCATCAGAGGCTTTTTTTTTAATTTTTAAAAGCATTTTTTCTACAACCTCTTTGGCGGAAAAAATGCTTTTAAAAGTAAAAAAAAAGCCTCTGATGTTCTTGCAGCTCAGCTGGGATCATCAGAGGCTTTTAAAAGCATTTTTTTTAACAACCTCTTCAGCCAAAGAGGTTGTAGAAAAAATGGTTTTAAAAGTAAAAAAAAAAAAGTTGGCCACGCCCACCCAGTCACATTACCCCCAACACCACCAAGCCACACCCACAGAACCGGTAGTAACAAATTTCACCACTGGGTTAAGGAGATCACTTCAGAACCCCTGGCTGACTTGTTCCTGGTGCATCCAGATTAAAAAAAAAAAAAAAAGCTTTTGCGCACATTTTAAATTTTCATTTCTAAACTGGAACCCAGCAGGATGCCATAGTTTAACTCTGCATTACATAAAACTGTGTTTTTCAGATGTGGCAACTTTAAGAGGTTGGCTGGGGAACTGTGGGGTTGAAATCCACATATCTCAAAGTAGCCACCTTTGGGGGAAAAAAACCAACAACACGGATATAAAATGTATTTTTGTGGCTCTGTTTGCAATTTCCGTGCATTCACAGAGGACCCGAGGCCTGTTCAGGCATGAAGGAAAAAAAGCAGACTGTGATGCGATTGAAAAAAACATTCCTCCGTGTAGATAATGTTACTGCAAGGGCTTTGTATGGACAGCTGTACCTGAGGTAGCTATCTTTTAAATGCCTGCCTTTTGAAATCTGCTGTTACACCATTGCCGCTTTCTGATGTAATCCCTTGCCATCCCTTTTCCAATAGCAATCCCTACCAAAGCCTTTCATATCTCCATGAAATGCTTTTGTTTGAGTCTGGGAATATTTAAGCATTCAATACCCCAGTGGCGATATGCGTCTTAAGAACCTAAATATTTCTTCTTTCAAAGTCACCTTCAAGGACCGGAGAGAAAAAGGCTGAGAATGCTAAGCTGATGAACAAATAAGGCTTGGCAGACCTATAGACAGCCATCCCTCATACTTCCCCCAGGCCTTCATTCTCCTGAAGGGAGGAGAACGGACCCAACAGTTGCTAGAAAACAGCTGTCCAGGGAGCTTATACAGAGATAAACAAATGTTGGAAGAAACCATTCATTCTATTTTCAAATCGTGGGAAATGGAGAGCTTTGGCAGCCAGCCGAACATCAATGGAAGCTAAATGGAGGCCATTCCATGCTTCTTGAAAGTAAGTGACCAACAAGAAGGGCATCAAGGAAACAGCATCCTTGCCATTGTACCATCCGATCATCTATAAGGGAGGTTCTTTTCCCCCAATGGCTGTGCAAACTGAACATCTGTATGAGAAAGATTCATTCATTCATTCATTCATTCATTCATTCATTCATTCATCCATCCATCCATCCATCCATCCATCCATCCATCCATTCATCCATTTATTCATTCAATCAATCAATCAGAATAAAGCTGAAAGGGACCTTGGAGGTGTGCTCAAGCAGGAGACCCTGTGCCATTTCAGACAAGTGACTGTCCAGCCTCTTCTTAAAAACCTCCACCACCTCTGATGGCAACCTGTTCCACTGATTAATTGTCCTCATTGTTAGGAAGTGTCTCCTTAATTCCAGGTTGCTTCTCTCCTTGATTGGTTTCCATCCTTTGTTTCTTGTCCTGCCCTCTGGTGTTTTGGAAAATAAGTTGGCCCCCTCCTCTTTGTGGCAACCTCTCAAATACTGGGATAATGTTATCATGTCCCCCCCTAGTCCTTCTTTTCTCTAGACTAGCCAAACTCAAATCCTGCAACTGTTCTTCATATGTTTTAGTCTCCAGGCCTTTAATCATCTTAGTTGCTTTTCTCTGCACTCTTTCCAAAATCTCAACATCTTTTTTTTTTTTTTGTAACTTGGTCACCAAAACTCGATACAGTATTCCAGGTGTGGTACCCAGACTTTATAAAGCAGTACTAATATTTCATGTGATTTTGACTATATGCCTCTGTTTATACAACCAAGGATTGTATTAGCTTTTTTGGTTGCTGTTGCATACTGCTGGCTCATATTTAATTGATTGCCCACTAGAAATCCAAGGACCATCTTATTATTTTGAGCCATGTTTTGCCTAATCTACACCTTTTGTGGTTTTTTTGCCTAACTGTAAAACCTTGCATTTCTCCACATTAAATTTCATTTTATTGGATAGAGCCAGGGGTGGGCTGCTGGGGATTCGCAGGGGTTCAGGAAAATCTCTAGCTAAGATTTTGTGTAGTTCAGAGAACCCCCAAATCCTGGCTGGCCCCACCGACCCCTCTCCTCTCCTCCCCTCCCCGGAGTCTCTATGTGGCCTGTTTTGGATGCAGGTAAGTGCTGGGCACATGTGGAGTCTCTGGGAAGCTGAAAAATGGGTCTACCAGAAGTTCGGGAAGCCCATCTCTGGCCTCCAGAGGGCCTCTGGAGCCTGGGGAGGCCGTTTTTGCCCTCCCGGAGGTTTGAGAAAAGTCTCCAGAGCCCAGGGAGAGCAAAAACGACCCATCCCCCGCCGTGGTGCAGGAGGCCGTATAGGCCATGCCCACCCAGCAACCGGGCAGAGAACCCCTTGCTAAAATTTTTGAAGCCCACCCCTGGATAGAGCCGATTATTCAAGTCTATCATGATCTTTCTGGATTTTGAGCTTGTCTTCTGAGGTGTTGGCTATTCCTGTTGTTTAGTGTCATCTGCAGATTTGAAGAGCTCCCCTTCTATTTCTCATCTAAGTCAAATCTAAGTCAATGATTAATTCAGCCCCATGAGGCCTATTACAGTAGGCGTCTACTCGAACTGATACAATTGTCCTGTAGCCAGTTTCCAAGGAAACTCCGGAATTTAAGGAAAAATTTATAGATGGGACTATTTTCCTACTTCATCCTACCTGATGTGCAATTTCTCCTCTTCCTACAAGGGAAGCTACCCGAAATAACTTCTTCATTGTTTTACATTGAATAAAGGATGGTGTTTTGATGTCTTTGCCATTCCCTGTACTGTTATACAGGGAATGGCAAAGTACTAAACTCCCAATCCCCTCCTTTTTTTTTTTTAAATAGCACTAAAGACAGGGTAGATTAGGAACATAGAGCAGCTTTAGGAAGAAGGTGGGCAGTTTGTAAGCGTGAAATACAAATAAATATATAAATAAATAAACAGATTTAGGATAAAAAGGTAAAAGTTCCCGTCGTACATATGTACTAGTCGTTCCCGACTCTAGGGAGTGGTGCTCATCTCCATTTCAAAGCCAAAGAGCCAGCGTTGTCCGAAGACGTCTCCATGGTCATGTGGCCGGCATGACTCAATGCCAAAGGCGCATGGAACTCTGTTACCTTCCCACCAAAGGTGGTCCCTATTTTTCTACTTGCATTTTTTAATGTACTTTTGAATTGCTAGATTGGCAGAAATTGCTAGATTGGGGAGCTCACCCAGGGATGAAATGTAAAATTTGTTACTACTGGCTCTGTGGGCGTGGCTTGGTGGGGGTGGTGGTAATGTGACTAGGTAGGTGTGGTCAACTTTTTTTTTTTTTAACTTTTAAAAGCATTTTTTCTAATGCTTTGAAAAACCTCTGCCGAGCAAGCAACTCAGCTGGGATCGTCAGAGAGGCTTTTTAAAAAATGCCTCTCTGCCGATCAGGTAACTCAGCTGGGATTGTCAGAGACTTTTCAAAATATTTTTTTTACCACCTCTTTGGCCAAGAGGTTGTAGAAAAAAAATGCTTTGAAAAGTCTCTGACGATCCCAGCTGAGCCGCGCGATCATCAGAGGCTTTTTAAAAAACTTTTAAAAGCATTTTTTTCGTCGGAAGAGGTTGTAGAAAAAATGCTTTTAAAAGTTTTTTAAAAAGCCTCTGATGATCATGCGGCTCAGCTGGGCATGTTGGGGGGCAGGAATTTTTGCTACCGGTTCTCCGAACCACCTGCCATCGCTACCGGATTGGATGATCCGGTCCTAACCGGGAGCATTTCACCCCTGAGCTCACCCCGTTACGCGGCACTAGGGATTCGAACTGCTGAACTGCCGACTTTCGATCAACAAGCTCAGCATCTTTACTTATTTGGAGGAAGTTTGTGTACTCATCCATTGAAGGGTGCACCCATTTTGTCACTTTTTTGGCACTAGACTGCTTGTTGCTGTGATTACATAATTGAAACCATAGCCTCTTTTTTTAAAGTTCTTGCAGTCTTCGATATAGGACCACAATTGAGCCCAACATTTCTGTTGTTAAGTGAGACATTTGTGAAGTGAATTTTGCCCCATTTTACGACTTTTCTCGCCCCAGTTGTTAAGTGAATCACTGCCGTTGTTAAGCTAGTGGCACAATTGTTAAGTGAATCTGGATTCCCCGTTGACTTTGCTTTGTCAGAAGATCGCAAAAGGGGGATCATGTGACTTCAGGACACTACAACCGTCATAAATGTGAACTAATTGCCAAGTGCCTGAATTTTGATCGCATGGCCTCAGGAACACTACCACAGTGATAAGTCTTTTTTTTCCAGTGCCGTTGTAACTTTGAACGGTCACTAAATGATTTACTATTGTAAATTGAGGACTACCTGAACAGCAAGCAAATTTTTAGCTGAGGTCGCCTGCCGTTGCCGCAGTTCAAAGTACAGATGTTTTGCAGACAACTGTATTTTGAATTGTGTGCAAACATTATTATGGCAGGAAGTCCATTCTAAATCAAGTTTCCTCCCTAACATCTTGTTTTCCAAACAAAGCCTCATTTGCCAACCTTCCCCAGAAGGCAAGACTGCTCAAAAAAGACACATTTCTTTATCATATTTTAGAAAGTGCAGCCATATCAGATTGTTGTGGTCCGCCAGCAGCCTGCGGAGCTGGCAGAGGAGTCGGACAACGATGAGGCTGAGGAAGGCCAGACCTGGAGGCTGGGGAAGGCCCGGATGAGGGCTCTGCGTTGGAGGCAGAGATGGGAGCAGGGCCATCAGGGAGTGATGTGTGGATTTTGGAGCCTCCAGAGGCTGACAGTAGAGAGGCAGAGAAACAGGAGGAGCCTGTTCCTAGTGCATGTAGAAGAAGAGCTGCCAGAAAGCAGGAGCAGCTAAAGCAAAGAGGACGACTCAGGAGTAGGGCCAAGAGAGAGCCCTCCTCCTCCTCCTCAGCAGACTCACCTTCTCTTTCCTGGCATCAGGATTCCATCCCAATTCCAAAAGAAAGCGTTTTTGGGCGGCAGACCCATGATCCCCTTCCCGATTCCAAACATGGGGTGTGCAGAGGCAAAAAAAATGCATCGCATTTCAGGCAGCAGCTCTGGCCAGGAGGAAAGAGAAAGTGAGTCTGCTGAGAAGGAGGACGAGGGCATGCAGCTCTGCAATGTGTAATGGGAAGAAAGCATTTTCAGGCGGCAGCGCTGCGATCCCCTCCCCGAATCCAAAACGGTTCCCAGTTCCCCGCTGCACATCTCAGGAGAACTGACCGCCGCGTGAAACGCGGCTCTGAGAATTGGATTGGGGAATCTGGCCAACATCCCTCCGGAAAGGAGGGACGTTTCATTTTAGGGGCTCCCGTTTGGCTTGGCTCGGCTCCTGGGCGTGGAGAGGGCTTATTTATTATTATTATTATTATTATTATTATTATTATTATTATTATTATTATTATTATTATTATTTATATGCCGCCCTTCTCCGGAGACTCAGGGCGGCTTCCAATGCATTAAGCAATAGCCTTCATACTTCTGTATATTTATACAAAGTCAGTTTATTGCCCCCACAAACTGGGTCCTCAATTTACCCACCTTAGAAAGGATAGAAGGCTGAGTCGACCTTGAGCCTGGCTAGGATTGAACTCACAGAAATTACAGGCAGCTGGTGTTAATTGCTGCCTTTAGTAGGAGGCATTAGCCCTCTACGCTACACAGGCTCCGCTACACGGCTTAGGCAGCAGTGGCAACGGCTTCTCACATTGCTGGGGAGTGAAGTCATTGCGACCATTGTCTGTCCTGAGCCACCCACTGTGCGGCCAGAAGAGTGACCAGCTGCGAATCGTGGGGCCTGCCTTGTTCCCCAAAGCTGCCGGGCAGATTCCTCCCCCCCCCCGACTGTCCCAAAGAGGTTTGTTCCTCAGTCTGTGCTCCGACCCTCCCCCCAGAGCATGCGAGAGGTCTCCTTGGGGGAAAGCGAGTAGTCCCTGTGGATCTCAGGAGCACCCTGATAAGTTTTCTGGAAAAGAACTTATCAGTAATCAACACCCTCTTTCCCAGCCAAGTCTCTGAGGCACCTCTCACTTGTAGGAGGAGGAGGACAGATTAAAGCGGCACCACCTTAAATGCTAGTAGGCAGAGGTAGAATTCTTTTTTTTTCCCTTCCCAAAATTAAGGTGCATCTTATACTCTGAAAAATATGGTAATTTTCCCAAGGTCAGAAAATAATCTTGACAAAAAGTATTTTCCTCCTCTCTTAAAGTCATTTCATAAACAATCAACATTTCCTTCTATAGTTTGTTACTTCCACAATACGTTGTTTTATTTACTTCAAGTTTATTCTCATATTTTATTGAATCCAATTTTTAACTGGTTCATAGTTTAAATATCTAATTCCCAGCTGTATTTTCCAATACTCCTGAAGGATTTTGCTTTCATTTCATTTAGAATACACTGAGAATGAGTTAATTCTCAGCTGCTTTAATAAAATCTTTTTGTTTTTTGGAACTGTTTTGCATTTAATATCAACTACTTGGGCCTGGGTCATAACACAGATAACGGACAGGTGGGCAAGAGAGATAATACAAAATGGCTCTCCGTTCTCCTCCATATCCTTCACAGCTGCGAAAAGTAATCCTGGATTGGCTTTTTCCTTCTCATATCATCTGCCACAGATGGCTGCATGTTTACATTCTCTGCATTCCTGCTTCTCATCTTAAGATAGTTCTCTCAAGTTAGTCTTCAATTTTACAGCAGTGAACACAAACACTTGTGATCGACTAACCTGGTGTTTCTCCACCTTGGTAACTTGAAGATGTGTGGACTGCAATTCCCAGAATCCCCCAGCCAGCCACAGGGATTCTAAACTGATTTGACTGAGATATATTAAGAAACAGATCTTGGTGATGTGATACTAGTATCAATTTATCCTATAAATCCTGGCCAAATATGTATATTTACATTCTTCAAAATCAAATTTAATTGAGATAGGTCCATCTAGGTCGAATTCAGGTTACAGTATGCAACTGATGGTTTGTTTGTTTGTTTTTTTCAAATAACATTGGGTGGAGAGAGTCTTTTGAATGCCAATTAGGTATTATGAAGAAGTATGTAAGATTTATCATTATGACTGGTAGAAACCTGGACTGAACTTATAGAAGTTTAGGGGTGATTTGCCATAACCGTGCTTTGAGAAAAGGAGTCCATTGAAGGGGAACTGAGGGAATGTATATTAAAAAAAGTCAAGATGATGGCTACAATTGTTTAATCAAAGCCACACTTCTTTTTTATATGTGATGTAAACAAGGATGGAGCCTCGAGTAGAATAGAATAGAATAGAATAGAATAGAATAGAATAGAATAGAATAGAATAGAATAGCAGAGTCGGAAGGGAACTTGGAGGTCTTCTAGTCCAACCCTCTGCCTAACCAGGAGACCCTGTACTACTTCAGACAAATGGTTGTCCAATCTCTTCTTAAAAACTTCCAGCATTGGAGCATTTACAACTTCTGGAGGCAAGTTGTCCCACTGATTAATTGTTCTAACTGTCAGGACATTTCTCCTTAGTTCCAAGTTGCTTCTCCCTTTGATTAATTTCCACCTGTTGCTTCTTGTCCTGCCCTCAGGTGCTTTGGAGAATAGCTTGACTCCCTCTTCTTTGTGGCAGGCCCTGAGATATTGTAAAACTGCTATCATGTCACCCCTAGTCTTTGTGTGTGTGTGTGTGTGTGTGTGTGGGTACACACAGGCTTGCCAATTGGACTTTCTTCCTACAAGTGCCCTTAAAGGTTTGTTTCATTCTGACATATTTCTCTTCCATCTTACTTTATGTTCAAAAGCATTTTGGATAATTTCCAGGGCTGGAATTGGACGGATGCAAGGTATTCCCCATTGTTTTTTTAATGCCTTGAGAAGGGAGCAACATGAAGGCCTTGTCAGAAAGGTTGCAGCTGTCTGGTACAGACATAATGTAAATTAATTGGATTTATAAATGTGTACCTAAGCTCTCATTTTCCTCTCCATTACCCATTTCCTTTCTGGTGTCTAGGCCTAAGACACAAAAGCATTAGTCACTGGATACTAGAATGCTAAGCAAAACTGACTCAGTTTCCACCATCTGTTTTAACTAAGATTTATTACAGGTGCCTGCTAATATTTGGCAGTTCAACAGGTTAATAGAGTTTCCTCAAATCTGAGAACAATAGAGCAGCTGTTCATGTTTCATATTTGGGTTTTACTTCTCCATAACAGAGGCCTAGGTCACTTTACACCAAGTGGGCAATTGTAAACTTCAATTTTACAGGGCCTGGGTCAGTGGTGGGAGTCAAATTTTTTTACTACCAGTTCTATGGGCGTGGCTTGGTGGGTGTAGCATGACTTAGTGGGTGAGTTTGGTGGACATGGCAGGGGAAGGATACTGTAAAATCTCCGTTCCCTCCTCACTCCAGGGGAAGGTTACTGCAAAATCCCCATTTCCTCCTGATCAGCTGGGACTCAGGAGGCAGAGAATAGATGGGGGCGGGGCCAGTCAGAGGTGGTATTTACCGGTTCTCCGAACTACTCAAAATTTCTGCTATCGGTTCTCCAGAACTGGTCAGAACCTGCTGAATACCACCTCTGGCCTGGGTGGCTTTGACATGATGGAACTGGTCTGATTGGAAAAAGGAATAAAATAACTAGGACATTGCTTGTAGTTTTAAAAACAGCTCTGTGTGCCACAGGTGATAAGTGTCTATCAAAGCAATGCACAATTTAAAGAGAAAAAGAAATACATTCACACCAGAATGATGGCTGAACCAGGTTATTATTATTTTTTTTAACAAAAAGCCAAGGTAAAGTGAAAATCCATTTAGAGCAAGGCTTCTGGACCTTAGCAACTTTAAAACATGTGGACTTCAACTCCCAGAACTAAGGTGGAATTATTTAGAATTTTTTTTCTCGTGATTTTGTCTTTCTTTGAACAGAAGAATCATATAATGAAAAGTTTCTTCTTAATGACTTGTTCATTTCTTCCCTCATTCCCAAAGCCAGATATTATCCCAACAAGGGTTGATTCAAGACTGGAGCTAACGTGTCTGTAGTGCACATGCTACAGTTTATACGGTAAATACTTGGCCATTGACAAGAGGTGAAAAACAAACCCAGTACTTTCAGTCATCTGTGTAAATGATGGTATCTGGAGGAAATGCAACATTTATTCCAAAACAGATTAAATTGCTTTTGCCCCACAGAATATAAACTTTATTATGGTCATCGACCAGCAACAGACCTATAATAAATTAAAAATAATACTGACATTAATCGTGAATAATAACATCCCAATTATGAAAATACATGATCTCAAACCGTTAGGGTCATTCCCTAATTTACCTGAGTGGAGAGCCGATAAGTATGTGAGTAAATGTATTTTTCCAAAAATGGTTATAGATAGCTCCAAAAAAATTGGGTCCAGTTGACACCTATAATTCTGTAACAATTTTTTTTCTTGTGGATATTGCAGTGACACTGCTTTTGCCCCAAAAGTCTTCTAAAGTATATCCCATTATGGTGAATCTGTGGCATGCCTGCCGGAAGTGACATACAGAGCCATCTCTCCGGGCACACCAGCTGTTACCCGCTGCGCTTCTGTGTTCTGGCCACCTGGTCTTGGTGTAGGCGGAAGTGCCGGAAACAGGAAGAGCAGCTCCCTGGCACACAAATGCGCACTGGGAAGCTGGGCTTGCAAACCGGAAGACCAGGTGACTGGCGTGCATGCGCGTGCTGGGAACTAGAAGCTCAGCTCGGGAACTGCTCTTCCGGTTTCTGGTGCTCCCCCACATGCATGCGCGCTCCCATTTTAGCAGCCGGTGCCGAAAAAGTTCGCCAGTGCTGGTATATACAATATCCATTCTGCCCTGTTGATATGAAGGCAATGATTTAAATCAGAATTATTTAGTTTCTTTATTTTGGTATTCCAGTTGTCTGACCACGTTTCCTAAGACATATAACACAGTAAGCAATCGGTCATTCTTTTACTTTGAACGTCTGGATATTGTAAAGATCTTGTTAATCTCTAGTTCGCCTACAATTGCCATGTGGCTTTTTCCCTTATAAGGTATTCATGACACAATACCTATTAAAGTCAGTTGCATCTGAGGTTAAAAAAAACAAAACAAAACACGAAACTGCACAGGATTTGTGATTTCATCAAGATCACTTTCTAGTGTAGTAATTTATTCTGTTTGGATTGGATGGAAGCAGGGGTGAAATCCAAAATTTTCCCCTACTGGTTCTGGGGGCGTGGCTTGGTGGGTGTGGCAGGGGAAGGATATTGCAAAATCTCCATTCCCACCCCACTCCAGGGGAAGGATATTGCAAAATCTCCATTCCCACCCCTCTCTAGGGCCAGTCAGAGATGGTATTTGCAGGTTGTCTGAACTAATCAAAATTTCCACCAACAGTTCTCCAGAACCTGTCAGAACCTGCTGGATTCCACTCCTGGATGGAAGCCTTCTTAGAAGTATTTGGGTAAATATTAGAGGGAAAAGAAGTGATTTTGCTATAAGCCAGGGGTCCCCACACCTGGGCTGTAACCCACTATCGTACCTTGAGGTGTTCAGAACCGGGCTGTGGAATTGGCGGGTGAGCACATGCGTATCCCCACTTGCATGAGCAAATGGAGTTTTTTTTTTTTTTAAAATTGATTTATATGCCGCCCTTCTCCGGAGGCTCAGGGCGGCTTACAATGCGTTAAGCAATAGCCTTCATACTTTTGTATATTTATATTTATATAAAGTCAGCTTATTGCCCCCAACAAACTGGGTCCTCAATTTATCCACCTTATAAAGGATGGAAGGCTGAGTCGACCTTGAGCCTGCCTGGGATTGAACTCACCAGTAATTGCAGCAGCTGGATCTTAAATGCTGCCTTTGTAGGAGGCATTACTCCCCTACGCTACTCAGGCTCAAGGAGTTGCCCCCTTCTCCACCCCTGCTGCCACAAAGCTAGGAAGGAGGGAAAATTTGGTTATATGTTATAACATCAGAATAATAGAATAACCAAGTTTGAAGGGACCTCTAGTCCAACCCCCTACACAAGCAGGAAACCATATACCATTCTGGACAAATGGCTGCCCAATCTAATCTTTAAAATCTCCAGTGATGGAGGACCTACAACTTCTGGAGGGAAGCCATTCACTGGTTAATGGGTCTCACTGTCAGGAAATTTCTCCTTAATTCTAGGTTACCTCAGCTTCCTTTACTCTGGAAAATATTTGGGAACTCCAGTTAATACAGATCACCCAACCAGCAGTGATATCCACTTACCTTTGCTACTGGTTTGGGAACGGGAGCACGCGGAAGCATACAGGAGCATGTGCGTGCTATGTGCAGCCTCTTTTGCAAATGCGCAGAGGGAAAACAATAGGACGTAATGATGTCCCGGTGGGTGGGTGGAGCCTTCTGCTGCGGTGCTACCGGTTTGTGTGAGCTGGATAGATCTGGCCGGATTTCACCGCTGCACCTAACCAACGAGAGGAAATAGATGAGCATTACTAATTGGTTAGCAGAGTTCGCAGGAAACACACCGCTGTAGTAACTGAGGACTTTATTTACCCTGACATCAACTGGGAGACAAACTCTGTGCCAAGTGGGAGAATCAAACACTTTTCCTAAATGCTAGTGCACATTGATAACTTGAAGCCATTGTAATCTTGACAGGGATAGGCGAGTGTCACATTCAACCAAAGACAGAACTTAATACAGAATCAAACAAACAGTCAAACAATATCAGGGAAAAAAGAATTGGAGGCAAGTAACATTTGATCCATCCCTTTGAATGCCTTTAAGATCAGTGATATCATTGACTGCATGACATACCAACATACAAACACCCGCGAAAACCTCAGAAAACACACACACACACACACACACACACACACACACACACACACACACACACACACACATATATATATATATATATATATATATATATATATATATATATATATATATATATATATATTACCAAAATGTCCCACCTGTAATTGAGTACTTTCATTTCAACTGTAATAACACAAGGGCTATCATTGGATTCAAACTCAATGAAATTTGCTCTAATCTTGATTGTAGGAAATACGACTTCTGCAATAGAGTAGTAAATGTCTGGAACACTCTACCTGATCCTGTTGTTAGTCTCTCTAACCCCTATACCTTTTACCTTAAACTGTCTACCGTGGACCTTTCATGTTTCTTAAGGGGTCCCTAAGGGGGCGTGCATAAGCGCAGCAGAGTGCCTACCGTCCCTGTCCTACTGTCCCCATTTATACGTAATCATTCTATGTGTTTATGGCTATGTTTTGCCTATTTATATCCTTTTATTTGTGCCAATTTTTTTCATGTGTCCATGTCTATGTCTATACAGTTACTCACTTTCTTATATTTGTTGACAAATAAATACATTTGTCAAATAAATTTTTAGAATTTTATTCTGTTTTAAACTCTCAGCCTAATTTATATTTGTTTTTAGCATGATTTTAACTTTTTTGTATTGGTTTTTAGCTGGCTGTTCACCGCCCTGAGTCCATCAGGAGAAGGGTGGTATATAAATCTAATTAATAAATAATAAATAAATAAATAAATAAATATTCCTTGCAGTAAAAACAAAATACATCTTCAATGAAAGGTTTTAATAATTCCATAGGGACCAGGGAAAGATGATGGTCATGTTGTTGTTGTTTATTTTTTAAATTTTTTATTTTATTTTAATACAAACAATCCATCTTCTATTAAACAGTGTGTCGTCTGGGTACAAATGTCTTGTGCAATAACCATGAAAACTTACAGCCATATTCATTATTTGTCTACTCTTAACTTAATACCGATATACATAGCATATCTAATACTGTGACGATTCTCTTCTTAACTTATTTAATTCTATTGGTATGTTTTCTATATTTCACTAATCTACTTTTATTTCCAACTTTCATATTTATTCTCTAGCCATTGGTGTAATAGTTCCCATATAATATAATATTCAGTTTGTTCCTTCTCCTTGATTGCAAGTGTTAACCTATTCATTTCTGCACATTCTAATATTTTCCTAATCACATTCTCATCCATAGGATTGATTTCACCCGTTGTTGTTGTTGATGATGATGATGATGATACACTATGAAGGTTAACTCACTAATCAGTGCAAGTATGTTGATATCACAACCATCCATTGCTCTATTAATGGGTGTTACTATTCTATTTTCCCCTTCCCCTTTTCTTTCCCATTCCCTGCTTATCGGTGAAAAGGTAGTTCGTTCATCGGTCTTGACATTTACTTGACAGCTGCCCGTAGCTCTAACCTACAGCACGTTTCATATTTCATGAGCTTGGACTCCAGGGAAAGAAGACTGTGAAGTATTTAAATGTCTGCTGTATTTGGAAGGTCATGTAACCATTTGCAAGACAGAACAAAAAAGTCCCATCCTGCAAAACCTGAAGCCTACCAATGTTTCTGTTCTCTTTGAATAATGCTGACCAGGGGTGGGTTCTACTTACCTTTACTACTGGTTTGCAATGGGAGCGTGTGTATGTGCTTGCTTCGCACTCTCTTGCGTGTGCATTCTGCACATGCATTCTGCACATGTGCAGATCATCCATTATGTCCGGGCGGGTGGGCAGAGCCTCCTGCCACTTTTACTACTCGTTTGCAAGAACTGGACAGAAGTGGGAGCAACCCACCACTGATGGTGACCCAGGCTCCCTGCACCTATTGTACAATACTCTCTTTGGGGTTTGTTTCTTTGATTGTTTATTGATTGATTGATTGATTGATTGGTTCAATTTATATGCCGCCCTTCTCCGGAGACTCAGGGCAGCTTACAATGCATTAAGCAATAGCCTTCATACTTTTGTATATACCTGCTTAGTAGGGCTTTCACCCCCCCCCCCCCACCCCACAAGTGGTGTTCTTTTTTATACAAAGTCAGCTTATTGCCCTCACAATCCGGGTCCTCATTTTACCTACCTTGGAAGGATGGAAGGCTGAGTCAGCTTTGAGCCTGGTGAGATTCGAACTTGCAGTAATTGCAGGCAGCTGGCAGCTAAGTGCTACTTTAACAGCGCTTTAGTCCACTGTTCCACCAGGCTACATTACCCAGATCAGGCAGATCAGCGCTGAAGAATCCCAAAGACAGGAGGTATTGTATTTCTGTTTTTCTACTGTTTTGAGATAGTAAATGGTTGTTGAAGACCAACCATCTGGACACCTACAGGAGGCTGATAAGGTCAAGTTGACTATGACCAAGTGATTGAAGCCCCCCTCCCCCCCCATGGCCTTCTTGACTTTTTGTATGCCACACGTGCCTCCTGGGTGGTGCTAAATGAGTAACAGACGGACGGGTAGCCAGACATCCGTGAGGATCTCCTGGCTTCACACACAACCCCACGGTCCTTTAAAGGACCTTTTAAGTGTGTGTGTATCTATCTATCAACTATCTATCTATCTATCTATCTATCTATCTATCTATCTATCTATCTATCTATCTATCTATCTTTGGTTATTCGGGTCTTCTCCCGCGTAAAATTGGAAGTGTCTTGGCGACGTTTCGACAAAGTCTCATTCGTCCTCTTCAGGCTGGTGTTCTCGGCTTCGTGCTTCCAGGAGCAAGCACACCAGCCTGAAGATGACGAATGAGACTTCGTCGAAATGTCGCCAAGATACTTCCAATTCTACGTGGGAGAAGACCTGAATAACCAAAGACCTACATACAAACACCCGCGAAAACCTCAGAAAACAGCTGGTTGGAATTCAGCTGGTTCTGTCCGGTTCAGATGAACCGATAGAGCCAACTGCGGTTGGCCACGCCTACCTGCCTGGACATAATACCGTCCTATTTAGCCACATTTTGGAGGCGGTGCACATGCGTGGGAGGCACATGCGCAAGCAAAGAGCATGCACGGAAGGCTGAGCATGCGTGGAAGGTGTGCACGCTCCCATTTGCTGAGTTTGTCGATCAGAAAGGTCGGCAGTTCAGCGGTTTGAATCCCTAGTGCTGCGTAACGGGGTGAGCTCCCGTTCCTTGTCCCAGCTTCTGCCAACCGAGCAGTTCGGAAGCACATAAAAAATGCAAGTAGAAAAATAGGGACCACCTTTGGTGGGAAGGTAACAGCGTTCCATGCACCTTTGGCATTTAGTCATGCCAACCACATGACCACAGAGACGTCTTTGGGCAGCGCTGACTCTTCGACTTTGAAACGGATATGAGCACCGCCCCCTAGAGCTGGGAACGACTAGTGCATATGTGTGAGGGGAACCTTTATCTTTACCTTTTTAGGGAACGTAAGTGAATTCCACCTCTGGTTTTATCACTGAATTTTCCTCATCCCAGACCATAAGATCTCGGCTGTATGAAAAGAGGTATTTTCATCTTTCCAGAACTAATTTACCACATCTAGATTTTAACAGCCCAGATCTGATATTCTGTTCTAAGAGAATGATGATGAATGATGAACCAATATTGACCATACAAAAGATTCTATAGCTTTTTACTATTTTTTAAAAACTAATTTTCTTCCCTATATCTTTGGCTCTTTGCTGCTTGTGGACCACTTTAAATCAATGTGATGATGTTACCTAGAAACCTACAAACAAGCTCAGAGAGCACCAAGGATCCCTCCCTTTTGAGATGATTAACAGAAAGGAATCGATGTCAATTTGGGCCAAAAAAAGGAGTAATTTGTTTGTCTGTCTGTCTGTCTGTCTGTCTGTCTGTCTGTCTGTCTCTCTCTCTCTCTCTCTCTCTCTCTCTCTCCCCCCCCCGTCTCTCTCTCCAAAATATGCTGGCATTTACCACAAGATGGCGGCAGAAGACCTAACAGTAAAGAAGTCAACTACAAACTCTTCCTACAAGATATTTCTGAACACTTCGAACAGTTTGGGCAGCAAAATCTGATTATTTTGAGATACTAAGAGATTGCCCACTCTCTTTAGGAAAAAACAAAACAAAACCCTGTACATGATCTTTGACTTCTTTTTTGTGTGTTAACAAATGTACACAATACTAAAATATTTAATCGCGGTAAGGAGGAGTATAAATGCCCAGTGCTGTTTCAGTTCAAATGGAAAGAGAGGAGAATTTAAGACAATAGATGCCGTAAATGTTGTGTCTTAGTGTGTGGTCTCTGTGTTCAGAAAAACCAGCTGGATTTTTTCTTCTGTAAAAAATTACAGAAGTTTTGTGTATCACCTTAAAGTTACATCACAATGTGGTCGATAACTCTCCAATTCGACGGATTTTAGTGCTTTAGCAGTTGCTTTTTTCTAGACAGAATAAAACAAAAAATAAATGGCAGTGCAATCAAACCCCTTTTGTTTTTTACATGTGTGTTGCACACGGGATGTCCGTTCAAAAAGGGTGGGGCTTTGACTCAGGGGTGAAATCTACTTACCTTCCCAACCGGTTTGGAAGTGCACACACTGCGCTTGGACCAGTGCACATTATGTGCGTGCAGGGCCGGATTTTCCTATAGGCTAACTAGGCTTCAGCCTAGGGCCTCAAGGTCAAGAGGGGCCTACATTCAAATTGTTAGCAAAATTAAAATTACACTATTCTAAAAAAATGGGAGGTGAAAGGGCCTCATAAATGGAATAGCCTAGGGCCTCTTTTCATCTAAATCCAGCCCTGTGTGCGTGCTTGGATCCTCTGCACATGTGCAAACCCTTCTGCGCATGCACTGAGAGTAAAAAACAGGTTACTTCCTGATTCAAACCAGGACGTAATGATGACCAGGTGGGTGGACGGAGCCTCGTGTCACCATTGCTACCGGTTCTCTGAACCACTGGCCGCCATCGCTACCGGTTCTCCAAACTACCGGCCCCCATCGTTACCAGTTCTCTGAACCACTGGCCGCCATCGCTACCGGTTTGTCCGAACCACTCCGAACCGGGAGCATTTCATCCCTGCTTTGACTACACTGTTACGGTCACCCTCTGGACTTTCTTAAATCCCTCCAAAGATCTACTCTATGGGGCATTATAATAGGAGCGTCCATATAAACATTACCCAAGACATATTCCCTCCTCTCAGCGATCTCTGCAGGGGAGAATTTTTTTAAAAAAAAATCAACATGTGACAGAGATTAAAGAAAAGGACAGAACTTCTGTTGGAAGAAATGTCCATCTGGATTCAATTCCAAGTGAGGAGAAAGACACTGGAAACATGGAGACTGCTTGAAAAGATGGTTTAATGGTGGATACAGGACCACATGGTTTTGAGGTCCTGGGCAAAAAAAGCACACGGGTGAGAGAGAAAGAGAGAGAGATTTATACCCTCTGTTGGGCTTTGAATTTGAGCTTGTATTCTGATTGGTAGTCAGGCTCTCATGGAGCCATGCAGGGGTAACTTTGTAGGTTGTCTTTTGAGTCCTAGGCTTGGTTGAGCCTTGCTGGGTGATACAATCTCCCCAGGTGCTATGTGGTGAGTTCTGTTGCTAGTTGGGGAGAGGGCTAATCCTATCTTCGTTGGATCTTGGGTGAGGGCATTTGCTTATGAATAGACCTAGCTATCTCTTTATCTCTTAAGTGCTGACATCTGCTTGGGCTATTGAGAGTGTGGGGGCTATTAAGAGTGAGTCGGCTTCCTACCTAAAATATGTTTCTCCATTTCTTATCCAGGGAAACATAATATTCTGCCTTTTTAATGTTTCCTAGAATATTTCATTCTTCTAGGAGAGGGGTGGGTGCTAACTTCCTACACTTCCTTTATACTTTTTGATTTTATTTATTCATTTGATTTATATGGTGGCCATCTTGCTATCCAGAGTGACTCTGGGTGGCTTGCAATTCAATAAAAATAGAAGTATGTCCATCATTTAAGTCTTCCCTTTTTTCTTATAGCACTAAAAGCTTTTCTAAGCTTAAGTTTAAGGCATTGTGATGCCAAATGCCATTATAGTATCTTGCGGTAAAGGAAGACGTATGGTGTAGATATTCCTTGTTCGAAATCATATTGTGTTGGGACCTGATTTGGCACAAAGTGAAAGCATATCCTATTTCTTTTTCATCTGTTTAATTTGATGTATTTCCTTATGTTTCTTGTATCTATTGT
This sequence comes from Masticophis lateralis, assembly GCA_030761175.1. Classification (NCBI taxonomy): domain Eukaryota; kingdom Metazoa; phylum Chordata; class Lepidosauria; order Squamata; family Colubridae; genus Masticophis; species Masticophis lateralis. Next base: position 81,005,527 of record JAUDYJ010000006.1, on the reverse strand, counting down.
CTTTGCCCACATGAACACTCGCTTGACATATTGTATAGTTCTGAGTGATAAGATTTTGGGAGAAGATTGTTGCTGCATTAAAGGTTTTTGACCTCCGTTCAAGAGGCCCATGCTGCTTCATTGCACAGCTAAAAAATTCAAAAATCAAGAAAAGAAAAGAGATGAATAATACAAAACTGCTGCAAGCTGTCTTTTAATCACGAAAGAAGGCGAATATATGTGTCTCAGGATAACATTGAAGGATCCAATCTCGGTCGGTCACCGGGACCAGTGCTTGTCAGATTATTCATGAACTGGCAGAGATATGGTAACAAGGTCAGCCAATGAATAGGCATAGCAACTAAGTCAGCTAATGGGAGCTAAGACAGACTGGAGCCAGGGCATATCTTAGTCTGCAGCTTCTGAGTCTGTGCTGAGAAACAAAACAGAAACCAGTGTGAACTTGCCTGCTGTGTTGAAATGAAACTAACTGTTCTCTCCTGCCTTGTGTTTTGCTCGTAAGAAGAATCTATATTGGTACTGTGAAATTTACTTCGTCTGTTTTATGTATATAAAGAAGTTAATGAATCCTGCTGAATCATTTTATCTGTGTGTGCTTCTGGATTTGATTTTTGCAAGAAACTCGGGCAGTGCTTTTGTCTTCCGAGTTTTCGGACTCATGCTGGAGCCCTTCTTCAGGGAATGTCTCCCTAGCACCTGTCTTTTAATCTCACAAGTGCAGTGAAAACAAAGTACATTTTAGTGTGAGACATGCATTTCTCGTGATAGAGGTAAAGGTAAACCAAGGTAAGGGTAAGATAAGGATAAACTCTTTAGGGATGCCCCATGAGTGTTTCCCTGCTAAAGAATTGTATACCTTGCAATCCTTCACCAGCCTTTAAACTGCCTTCTACTTATTTTAATTCTCCCTGAAATAAATAATAAACAACATTTGCTCTTAGCGCATTACGACCTCTGTGATTTATTTTGTTCTTGTACAAATTCTGCATTTCTTTGCAGACTTTTGATGTTAGCACATCCTGGTTCTTCTATTTAAATGCTGACCTGGAAGACATCCTCAAACCGTACAAGTGTCCAATGAACTAAACTGCTAGCCAAAATCATGAAGGAAAATGTTGAAAAGTCTTAGGAGTCTCCAAGACACCAAAAGCTTCTTTTCCTAATAAGGTTATTTTTAAACATCTTAGTTAGGAGAGATGGTAAAATAAGTGGCAGAAATTAGTTGATTCGGCTGTTTTGACTCCCAGGCAAGAAAATTCCACTGCTATATGCTATACAATAGGAAGAAGACACTGCTAAATCCCTTTCTTAATTGCTGCCCAGAAAAATTTCATTTTTGCTTATGTTATATAGTTGGTTGTAACAACTAGCCAACCATGGCTGATCAATGAGGCTTGGACATGGTATACCATATTTTTTGGAGTATAAGACGCTCCGGACTATAAGATGCACCTACCTTTTTTGGTGAGGAAAACAAGAAAAATAAATCTGCCTCTTCCTCCCAGCAGTTTTGCCTCCTTGCAGTGAACAGCAAACAGCCAGCTTTACTTTCGTTTTCGTTTTCAGCAGAGCTAGATTAGCACAAGAAAAAAAAATCTGCTCCCAGCAATTTACCTCCTTGCAGCAAGCAGCAGAGGCCCACACAGCAATAGGCAATGGCAATCCCTGCAGCCTGAAACAGCTGAGAGTCGGGGACAATCAACTTGTGCTAATTAGGCTGTGCTGAAGCTAACATCGGCTGTTTCTTCTTGCTGCTTGCTGCAAGGAGGTAAATTGCTGGGAGGCAGAGGCCAAAGGGTGGGGGCCGGTGAGTGGGAGGGGCTACATTTGGTGTATAAGACACATCCAAATTTTCACCCCCTTTTAGGGGGGAAAAAGGTGCATCTTATACTCCGAAAAATACGGTATATATATATTGGACAAGTGATCTCAAGGAAAATATGGTACTATAAATTAGGCTTGAAAACCTGACTGCAGTGGTCAACTTGAAGCTGTCAACACATTTACTTATATTTTCAGATGATCTATAGCAGAGGTGTCAACCTCAATTTCAATGAGCATTGCATCAGGGTTATGTTTGACCTTGAGGGGGGCTGGGGGGCATGGCTAGGGGTATGTGGCCACCTCGACATCACTCAGGTTGGGGCACCTGTGATGGCCGGAGCACTCTGTCAGCAAAAAAGGGCTCATGAGCTCCATTTTCGCTGGCAGAGGCACTGAGGGCTGGTCTGTTAGGATGGGGGGAGGTTTATCCCCGAATCGTGAACCAGCACACAAGCAAACACACCAGGACTGAAATAAAACTAGCAGAGGAGTCTTGTATAAAAATATACTTTACTACAAAACCTTTAAAAAACACTATATCTTTAAAAAAGCACATTAATAACAAAGCCTTATCTTGGTTCCAGGCCGACTCCCTAAATTCCTCTCCACAATACCGAAACCAGTCCTTGGGAAAAACTAACAAGACATAAAACAGCTTTGGTGTCGATACATCATCGAGGTGGTAGAAGAGTAGCAGCGTGGGCTTCAAAGTAAAAGTCACCTGTAAAAAGCAATCCAAACAGCAAACGTGGCTTGAAGCTCCTGGCAGGGAAACTGTCCAGCGTATCCCTCCGATCGTAGCAGCAAATGTCCAATTGTTGGCTTGCGTGCTTCAACAAAAGCAAAAGGCAAGCCGAAAGTAGAAACTTCAAAAGGCTCCCAGCTATCTCAGCACACAGCTGCAAGATAGCTACGTGGGAGTAACACAGCTTCTCGGCTTCTTCTCCGCTGCTATCTCTGCTGCAGGCGTCGGGGCTTCCCAGCAGAGTTCTCCTCCCTTCTTTCAGGTCTGCGTCCAGGTGCCTCAACACCGGCTCTGCATCTAGGACTAAACAGCGTCTAGGCCCAACTAGCAAGGAGAAAAGTCCGTGCTTATATGGTAAGCTAACCTGCAATTAACTAGGGCGGGGAAGGCTTGCAGTTAATTGCAGACCGGAGATGGCTTGATTGATTTATTTGTTTCAATTTATTATTTTATTTGTTTCAAATTATAAACCGCCCTTCTCCTCGCGGACTCAGGGCAGTGAACAGCCGAAGTAAAACATAATATATATATAAATTAAAACAATTTTAAAAAATATTAAATAATTTCGGCCGACGACTAAAACAGTCCAATTTAAAATCAGTTCCAATTTAAAACAGAGGATGGCATCAAGTCAGTCCGGCTAGATGGAACAAGTGGGTTTTAAGGGCCCAACGAAAAGTCAGAAGGTCTGACTCCTGACTCCTATCCTGCATATCTCCGGGGGTAGGTCGTTCCAGAGGACGGGTGCCGCCACAGAGAAGGCTCTCCCTCTGGGGGTTGCCAGCCGACATTGTCTGGCCGATGGCACCCTGAGGAGGCCCTCTCTGTGGAAGCGTACTGGCTGATGGGAGGCTATTGGCAGCAGAAGGCGGTCTTGCAAATACCCAGGCCCTAAGCCATGGAGCTCTTTAAAGGTGGTCACCAACACCTTGAAGCGCACCCGGAAGACCACCAGAAACCAGTGCAGCTCGCGCAGGAGAGGTGTCACATGGGAGCACCCCGTCGCTCCCATAATCCCCCGCACGGCCGCATTCTGGACCAGCTGGAGCCTCCGGGTGCACCCCAAAGGGAGCCCCATATAGAGAGCATTACAGTAGTCCAGGTGGGAAGTCACGAGAGCACTAAGTCAGAGCATTAAGTCGATACAGTTTGTAGCTGATCAAGTGGCCACAGCAATCCTGAAAACACTTCCTGACATGGTCCTTCATTGTTTCCAGGGTAGACCCATGGGCCAGATTTAGGCACCCAGTGGGCTAGATCCAGCCTGTGGGCCTTGAGTTTGACACCCCTGATCTATACCATATCAATATAATTCACAAAAAAATAGAATAATATGATTGGAAAGTACCCTGGCCTGGAGGTTTTCTAGTCCAACCCCTGCTTAAGCAGGAAACTCCAAACCATTCTGACAAATAGCTGTGCAGTCTTCTTCTTGAAAATTTTCAGTGATGGAGAACTCACAATTTCTGGAGGTAAGCCGTTCCACTGATCGCGATCAAGAAATTTCTCCTTAGTTACACTTGGGATCTCTCTTTAATGATAACCGAATAACAGAGTTGGAAGGACCTTGGAGGTCTTCTAGCCAGCTCCCTGTTCAAGCAGGAGACCCTATACCATGGTAGACAAGTGGCTATTCAGTCTCTTCTTGAAAGATTTCTCCTTAGTTCTAGGTTGCTTCTCTCCTTGATTAGTTTCCATCCATGGCTTCTTCTGGTGCTTTGGAAAATAGGTTGACCCCCTCTTCCTTGTAGCAGCCCTCAAATATTGGAGCACTGCTATCAAGGCATCCCTAGTCCTTCTTTTCACTAGAGTAGACATATCCAATTCCTGCAATGATCTTCTACCCTTTTACTTCTTGTCTGTCCTCACCTGCTTTGGAGAACAAGTCAAATTACTTTCCTCTGTGACAGTCCCTCAAATACTGGAAGGCTGCTATCATATCTCCCCCAGTTCTTCTCTTTGTTAGACTAGACCAGGGGTCAGCAACCTGCGGCTCTGGAGCCGCGTGTGGCTCTTTCATCCTGGCTCCTTGTCACTCAAAATATGTGTCACAACTGCCAATGTGTGATTATTTATTTATTTTATTTTATCAAATTTGTATACCGCCCTACTCCCCGAAGGGACTCAGGGCGGTGAACAGCCAAATAAAATACAGAACATACAAAAGTTAAAAATATTTAAGATAAATTAAATGATTAGGCTGAAAAATTTAAAATCCAATTATATAAAACATTTAAAAACCCATTATAAAGGGGAGGTTTAAGCCAGACCATCCTGATGAAATAGGAATGTTTTTAAAGCACGGCGGAAGGTACGTGGGTTCTGTATCCTCCTTATCTCAGGGGGGAGCTCATTCCAGATGGCCGGTGCCCCCACAGAGAAGGCTCTCCCCCTGGGGGCCGCCAGTCAACACTGTTTGAATGATGGCACCCTGAGGAGCCCCTCTCTGGGGGAACAGACTGGTCGGTGAGAGGCTACTGGTGGCAGAAAGCGGTCCCGAAGATACCCTGGTCCTAAGCCATGGAGCACTTTGAAGATAGTAACCAAAACCTTGAAGCGCATCCGGAAGATCACCGGAAGCCAGTGCAGCTCGCGCAGGAGTGGAGTCACATGGGAGTGATACCTACCGGCAAATGATTTACTGAGCTTTTTGACATCTAGTAGGCCAACCTTGGATAAACTACATATGCTAGTTCTGTGGCCACTCAGAAAATAGTCAGGCACGAGAAGGATTTTGCGGCTCCTGGTGTTTTCTTTTCTGTGGGAAATGGGCCCAAATGGCTCTTTGAGTGTTTAAGATTGTTGACCCCTGGACTAGACATACCCAGTTTCCTTAATCATATGGTTTAGCCTCCAGACTCCTTATAATCTTTCTTGTTCTTCTCTGTATTCTTTTTAGGGTCTCAACATTTTTTTCCCTTCGTATTGTGATGTTCTCCGTTGTCCATAAAGATCAATGTCTTTCAAACTTGGCAACTTTAGGATGTGTGGACCTCAATTCCTGGAATTCCCAGCCTGCATGTTAGGTTTCCCCACCTAAGCATCTTAAAGTTGCCAAGTTTGAAAGACACTGATCTCTATGGACATCTGAGAATACAGAGTGGTTGATAATATGGTCCTGTGGACATGTACAAAATATGCTATACAGAAGTGGCATCTTGTTAGAACAGATGAGATGTTCCTTCCTAGCCAAGGGTACCTTTGGAGGGGTAGTAGTGGCACAGAATACCAACTCTGAAATAGGGCAAAAATGAAATATCAGAAGTTCTACCTTGGATAAACATAGTTTAGTTAAAGCCTTTGGTCTCAAATTTCAATTAAATTAAATGTGTAAATTAAATGTTAGCATGTTTAGATGAAAATTTAATAAAAGAAAATATTTCTTCTGACAGATATATATGCTGCTGGACCTTAATCAGTGGTGGGTTTCAGCAGGTTCTGACGAGTTCTGGAGAACCGGTAGCAGAAATTTTGAGTAGTTCAGAGAACCTGTAGTAAAAATTCTGACTGGCCCTGCCCCCATCTATTCTCTTCCTCCCAAGTCCCAGCTGAGGAGGAGATGGGGATTTTGCAGTAACCTTCCCTTGGAGTGGGAAGGGAATGGAGATTTTGCAGTATCCTTCCCCTGCAATGCCCACCAAGCCACGCCCACCAAACCGTGCCATGCTCACCAAGCCACACCCACAGGACCGGTAGTAAAAAATTTTGGAACCAACCACTGGCTTTAATGTTATGGCTGGATGGTACTGCTTCTATTTAACCTTGTCACCTATATTGGTCTACTTGTCAATCATATTGACACTCAGGATGGCTGTTCTTACGTTCTTTATTTTCTAAATTGTATAAAGCAGTTCTACCTGCCTTAATCAGAAGCTACATTCCACAATGGCAATCTTATTCACTGCATGAAGTGTTGATTCTGTTTGCTTACATCACATGCCTGGTGGCCTATTTTCACAAAACACAAAAATTATGTATTATATTATTATTTGCATGTTGTTATACAATTCCTCCTCCTCCGTCCCAGCCAGATTCCAGCACATTGGTGCAAGGATTTCTAATTTAGTACTTTAAAAAGCTTCATCTGTTGAATTTCTGCTTGCCATATAGTTTTTCAAAGTACTAAGGATTTGGTACAAAAATAGAATAGAATAGAATAGAATAGAATAGAATAGAATAGAATAGAATAGAATAGAATAGAATAGAATAGAATAGAATAGAATTTTTTTATTGGCCGAGTGTGATTGGATACACAAGAAATTTGTCTTGGTTCATATGCTCTCAGTATACATAAAAGAAAAGATATGTTCGTCAAGAATCATAAGGTACAGCACTTAATGATAGTCATAGGGTACAAATAAGCAATCAGGAAACAATATCAATATAAATCGTAAGGCTACAAGCAACAAAGTTACAGTCATACAGTCATAAGTGGAAGGAGGTGGGTGGTGGGAATGATGAGAAGATTAATAGTAGCGCAGACTTGGTAAACAGTTTGACAGTGTTGAGGGAATTATTTAATATAAACAGTCCAGTAAATTTTCTCTTCTCTTTGTAATTGGCATAGATGTGGAGGTTAGGAGTCAAAGCAAATTCACACTGTTGACAAGCTAAGTTTTGCATTTTATCCATTAACCTGTATAACTCCTATGAAATTGCCTGTTGTGTCTATTAATAGTGTTAATAGACTCAAATGAATAGGAATAAACTGCCCCCTCTGTGTTTCTACTATAAAGAAATAAAGCACCAAAGGTACCATTCATGTTAAGATTGTTATAATTTTAAATACCCTTTTCAGTCCAGGTTTGGTTAGCACTTCAGCGTTTTTGTAATCAGGAGCCTCCACCTGAGTCCTGATGCTAAAAGTCATCCCTTTCCTCATCATGCAAGTTTGACTTCAAATGTATCAAGATAATGCTACAGAATGCCAAGGAAGCACAACAGACTCCAGGGATAAATCTAATCAGACAGACCAAATGAACCAGATGAAACAGGAGAATGAGAGAGGAGAAAGGGGAAGAGAGAGAAAAAAAGAAAGAAAACAAAATAGCTTTGACAAGAAAAAAGATGTTTGCCCTGGAAGTAGAAAAAGCTATTTATTGCATTTCTTAGTCCAAAAGAGTTTTAGAATTGAGTTTGAAGGCTGCAGTCTTAATATGGAAAGGGGTGGGTGTGTGGAATCCCAAGGCTACAACATATTTTTGAGATAATTTTCCCTTTAAGTATGGAAGGAAGAGAAGGTCCTATCATCATTTGATAATTTCATCATCATTCTGAGGGGCTGCCACAAAGAAGAGGGTGTCAACCTATGTTCAAAAGCACCATTAAGCAAGACTAGAAGCAATGGGTGGAAACTAATCAAGGAGAGAAGCAACCTAAAACTATGGAGACATTTCCTGTCAGTTAGAACAATTAATCAGTGGAACGACTTGCCTTCTGAAGTTGATGGGTGCTCCATCACTGGAGGCTTTTAAGAAGAGACTGGACACTTGTCTGGAATGGTATAGAATGGAATGGATTAGACTAGAAGATCTCCAAGATCCCTTCCAACTCTGTTATTCTGTTATTTTTCCTACTCATGCTAAAAATCTGAAAATCAGCCTTATCTCCCTGATAATATATCTCTGGTATAAGGAGCAAGGTAAGGAGTATGGAATATTTCCTGGCAGAATTCTTGAAAAGGCTTCCAGATGTTTTCTAGATGTTTCTAGACTAGATGTTCAGGAGAGCAAAGAACTGCTGCTGATCTTTATTTATTTATTTATTGGTTCCATTTATATGCTTCCTTTCTCTGGAGACTCAGGGAGGCTTACAATGCGTTAAGCAATACCCTTCATACTTTTGTATATACCTGCTTAGTAGGGCTTTTGGCCCACCCAAAGCGGTGTTCTTTTTTATACAAAGTCATCTTATTGCCCCCACAATCCGGGTCCTCATTTTACCTACCTCGAAAGGATGGAGGGCAGAGTCAACCTTGAGCCTGGTGAGATTCGAACTTGCAATAATTGCAGGCAGCTGGTGTTATTTAACAGCACTTTAATCTGCTGTGCCACCAAGGCTCTCTTCAACCTCATTACTCACTTAAAAACTCATGTTGTTTATGACAAGCTTGACCTTAAAAAGGAGCTGTCTACATCTGTTCCTTCCTTCCAATAAGCAAACCCTTCATATTAATTCTTCTCAAGGTTGCTATTGATTGACTGATTATTGATAAAATACAAAAACCATATTTTTCTAAGAGCTCATATGACATCTCTTTTCCACCTCCATTTTTGAGAAACTGGTGGGTTTGGCAACTGGCAGAAGCTGGCATTCGGAGACCTTCCATGTTTGAAGGTAGACATGGGAGACTTGGGTTTCTTCTACAAAGATCCATCACATTAAGTACTATATCATACTCACAGGACATTTTGTTAGATTTATTATAGATAGATTAGTAGGAATGGCGTGGTGGCCTAGTGGTGAAGATGCTCACCTCCCACTTGAAGGGTTAAGAATTCAATATTAATGGCAGGTCTTTCTCTCCTAGGGTGCAAAGAAAAAAATAATCTGCTGCTAACTCTGCATAGGCATCAGGAAGGGTATCCGGCCACTAAATGCTCAGCTCCATCCAGCCACCACTCTACCCCCAATAAAGAGATTACAGGATTGTAAAAAAAAAGGGGGGGGGGAGTTATAGACTGTAAAATACTAAAAGCCTCATGTTTTCTGCAGGGTGTGTGTATGAGAGAGAGGGGGGGAGACAGGGAGAAAGAAAGAGAGTGGGGGAAATGGAGTGGGAGAGAGGGAGGAAGAGAGTGGGAGAAAGAGAGAGAGAGAGGGTTCTCTTTTTCTATAGCATCTCAGTCAGTCAAAGCTAGTTCTGAGTTTTGATGACTCTTAGTGCTAACGTGACACACATGTTCTGTTTTGGGTAATAGCCAGGGTTGGGATTCAGAAATTTTAGCAACTGGTTCTCTGTCCGGTTGCTGGGTGGGCATGGCCGTGATGGGCATGGCCTACTCGACCTCCTGCACCATGGGGAGGGGGTGTTTTTACTCTCCCCAGACTCTGGAGGCTTTCCTCAAGCATCCAGGAAGGTGAAAACAGCCTTTCCCAGGCTCCGGAGACCCTCCAGAGGCCGGAAATGCGTCCATTTTCAGACTTCTGGTACTTCCAGTAGGCTCTGTTTTTGCCCTTCCCAGGCTCTGGAGGTTTTCCTTAAGCCTCCGGAAGGGCGAAAACGGCCTCCTCCAGGCTCTGGAGGCCCTCTCAAGGCTGGAAATGGGCCCGTTTTTGGACTTCCAGAATTTCCAGTAGGCCTGTTTTTCATCTTCCCAGAGCCTCCTTACCTGGCATCCAAAATGGAGAGTCCTGGGAGGGGAGGGGCGGGGTGAGTAGGGTCAGCGAGTCCTTGCAACAACCAGTTCGGCAACCAGATTAAAATTAACATCCAGTTCGTCCGAACCAGTCCGAACTGGCTGAATCCCATCTTTGGTAGTAGCTATGGAATGGTATTTTGTGAGAAGGCCCAATCCAAATAGGAGGCTTGCGGAATAGCACTTGTTCTCTGGCCTGGTACTGTTTCTTGGAAGGTTTTGGGATGGAGAACCATGTTTTTAACCTTTGGGCTGCTGGCACCGGGCCAACATGGCAGCAGAAATCTCCATCAGGGAAAGAAACAGGCGTAGAACTAACCAAGTTATCAGTTGTGAAGTTCTTGGCAATGAAACGGATATAAGTTTTCTTCTTTCTGGAACTAAAATAAAACAAATTTCCCTTCTAAAATCGTGCTTTTATCTCAAATCAGATAGCGTGGATGAAGGTGAATTGTTGAATTATGAGTCTCAAATATTTCCAGTGTTATCTTTCCCTCCAGATGCTTTCTGAATTCTTGCGGTGAAGGGGAGAGACACTACTTGCTTGCTTGGAGCATTCGGTTAAGAACATCTTGCAACACGGAGCAGTCATGACTTGCCAATCTGAAGAAATCATCAGTTGCAGCACTAAATTAGGGTCGTTAAAAGATGTTGCAGTGAGAGGCAGCAGAAGTAAACTCCACCATTTACTTGTATTCTAATTTCTTCACTGTTTTAATTTGGTTGCCACATGAATTGTTTTTTTTTCATTTTGACAAATAATATTTGTCAACCACGATCGTACTCCATAAAAATGCCATTTAAAAGCTTTAATTTCCATCTGAAATTTTTATTTTAAACCACAGGGAAGGTACACTTTCCTGGTAACAGCTACTCCTACTATTTCTGATTAACAACTCTTTGCAAGAATGGTCTGGGGAAATTAAATACCTATAACTGATTGCTATTGTGGAACTGTTCCATTTAATCTAAAACAACAACAACAACAACAGGTAGGCGAGATCGGATTTAATGCAAGTTGCTGAACCTTAGCTAAAAACCATTAAGTCCAGAGTGAGGTAATAAAAGTGTCATTTAAAACACAGCAGTTTGACTTTAAACCCCACACTTCACAAATGTTTTTGTTCTTTCAGTCCCTCATCTGAGGAAAACACAGCTCAACAGATCTTGGTTAGGATGTGCTTAGGCAGATAAGAAGCAAGTAAATTGATTCAGAGCAGGGGAGGAATTATGACGACTCCCCTCCAATCAAAGCCCAACCTAGTCGCTTAACATAAAAAGGGGTGGGGTTTTGTTCTCAGGGATACAGGCGCCATCTTGGGGTTTTTTTTTATGCTCCTTCCAATACCGTAAAGAGGTAGTTTTAGCTACCCATACCCATTCGATGTCTTGGGAGACACCCCTTTCTGACCCAGTGATTAAATTCCCTTCTTTCTTTAATGGGCTGATTGCATGGATGAAATTCAGCAGGTTCTGACAGGTTCTGGAGAATCGGTAGCGGAAATTTTGAGCAGTTCAGAGAACTAGCGAATACCACTTCTGGCTGGCCCTAGAGGGGATTTTGCAATATCCTTCCCCTGGAATGGGGTGGGAATGGAGTTTTCGCAGCATCCTCTTCCTGCCATGCCCACCAAGCCACCAAGCCACACTACGCCCACCACGCCACGCCCACAGAACCAGTAGTAAAAAAAAATTGGATTTCACCACTGGCTGGTTTCATCTTAGATTCAACTTCCAGGATGGACTTTGCAGGGTTACAGTTACACATCTGGAGCAGCAGTGGAATTCAAATGTTTTACTACTGGTTCTGTGGGCATGGTGTGGCTTGGTAGGTGTGGCTTGGTGGGCATGTCAGGAGAAGGATACTGCAAAATCTCCATTCCCTCCCCACTCCTGGGGGAAGGATATTGCAAAATCTCCATTCCCACCCCACTCTGGGGCCAGCCAGAGGTGGCATTTGTCAGTTGTCCAAACTACTCAAAATTTCCGCTACCTGTTCTCCAGAACCTCTCAGAACCTGCTGGATTTCACCCCTGATCTGGAGGCTAAAACATATGAAGAACGGTTGGGTATGGAATTGGGTACGGTTGGGTATGGGCAGTGGTGGGATTCAGCCGGTTCGCACTATTTTGGGAGAACTGGTTGTTAACTTGCTGAGCAGTTTGGCAAACTGGCTGTTGGAAGAAATCATTAAGGCAGAGAACCGGGTGTTAAATTACTTGAATCCCACCACCGGGTATGGGTATAGATATGGAATTGGGTATGTCTAGTTTAATGAAAAATAGGACTAGGAGAGACATGATAGCAGTGTTCCAATATCTCAGGGGCTGCCACAAGCAAGAGGGAGTCAAGCTATTCTCCAAAGCACCTGAGGGCAGGAGAAGAAGCAATGGATGGAAACCAATCAAGGAGAGAAGCAACCTGGAACTAAGGAGAAATTTCCTGACAGAACAATTAATCAATGGAACAACTTGCCTCCAGAAGTTGTGGATGCTTCAATACTGGAAGTTTTCAAGAAGACATTGGACAACCATTGTCTGAAATAGTATAGGGTTTCCTGCCTGAGCAAGGGATTAGACTAGAAGATCTCCAAGGTCCCTTTGAACTCTGTTATTCCGGTATCCCAGGCCAGCTGCTTTATTGAGGTCCGCTTTCACATGTTCTGAAACATGTTTGGGAGAAGAAATTGAAGTGCTCTTCAGTCTTATCACTCCCCAGCAGTTGGCGCGAATCCTTTTTGCTTCTGGAAGCAAAGCTCACAGATATTATTTGTGTGTTGTGCTCCTGTTGTTTCAGAAGCTGAGAGCCTTCCCTAGCACTGCAATTTTCCAAGATACCAGGATATTAAGATTGGGACCAGCTGTTGTGTCTGAGCCTCTTTGCCTTAAAACTGGTAATTTCCTCCCTGCAGCCCTTGCAATGCGCTGGTGCATGGCTTTGAGGGACCTGAGTGACACTAATGAGGTGGGAATACCTGTAGGAAGCCCATTGGTGCGCTTTGACAACACGGTAATTGGAGAATTACACAGTGAACATGAGCTCTGCCATGGCTCTTGTCAAACCTGACAAGCTTCTTCTGAGTTGGCTTATTTATTTATATTGCTCCAAAGAAACCAGGATTCCGTTTAGGTGCCAACTTCTCTTGCACTGAAAATTTTAGTTCAGGCCAAAGATAGCACTAGCACTTAGACCAGAAGTGGGTTTCAGAAGGTTCTGACCAGTCCTGGAGAACCAGTAGCGGAAATTTTGAGTAGTTCGGAGAACCGGTAGTAAAAATTCTGATTGGCCCCGCCCCATCTATTCTCTGCCTCCCGAGTCCCAGCTGATCGGGAAGAAATGGGGATTTTGCAGTAACCTTCCCCTGGATTGGGTAGGGAATGGAGATTTTACAGTATCCTTCCCCTGCCATGCCCACCACGCCACACCCACAGAGGTGGTAGTAAAAATTTTTGAAACCTACCACTGACTTAGACCCAAAGGTGCTTTCCTCCCCCTTATTTTTCAAGAGGCAAGTGGACTAGTTCTTGTTTTTCTTTGAAGAGGTTTCACTTCTCATCCAAGAAGCTTCTTCAGCTCTGAAGAAGTTTCTTGGATGAGAAGAGAAACATCTCCTGGGGGAAAAGAAAGCACCATTGGGACAACTATGACATGGATGACTCAGAATCTCCATAGACAACAGCGCTTAAGACTTATATAGCACTTCACAGTGCTTTTACAGCCCTCTCTAAGCGGTTTACAGAGTCAGCCTACTGTCCTCAACAATCTGGCTCCCCATTTTACCCACCTTGGAAGGATGGAAGGCTGAGTCTACCTTGAGCCTGATGAGATTCAAATGGCCAAATTGCAGGCAGCTGAACTGCTGCATTCTACCTACTGTGCCCCCACGGCTCATAAGATGTTGACTCTTATTGTTGGATAACAATCTCTTGGCAAAACTGGAGTGTTACACCCAGAGGTGGGATTCACTTACCTTCCCTACTGGTTCACAAATGTGAGTGCACACCACCTTCCACACATGCTCTTGTTGTGACCTAGGCTCACTTAGTCATTATAGGACACAATTAGTCTCAAACAAAACTATTTTATTATAGCAGCTGAGAATTACTTCATTCCCAGTTTAGTCCAAATTAATTCTAAAACAAGTCTTTCAGGAAAAGTCCTTTGGTTTATCACAAACTCTTTATCTTCTTTGGCACCCTGCCAAAGGCCTTTCTTGGCAAAGCCCCACGAAGTTCAGAAACAAGAGATGCCAACTGGAAAACAGATTTAGCAACATTGCTTTCCTACAAAGAGCCCAAAGCCTTTCCTGCTCTTTAAAGCCTTATGGGAGGAGCCAATCATCTCCTGGCCTTACTCCTGAGTCATCCTTTTTGCTTTAACTGCTCTTGCCTTCTGGCAGCTCTGCGCATGTGTGCACTAGGAACAGACTCCTCCTATTCCTCTGCCTCTCTGCTGTCTGACTCTGGAAGCTCCAGAGTCCACACATCACTCCCAGATGGCCCTGGCCCCATCTCTGCCTCCGATGCAGAGCCTTCCTCTGGGCCTTCCCCAGACTCCAGGACTGGTCTATGGTCCACCCCAGCCTCCTCACTGTCTGACTCAGCTGCTAGCTCCGCGGGCTGTTGGCGGACCACAACAGCACTTTGCTCATGTGTACGCCTTCCGTGCATGCGCATGGCCTCCAAAACGTGGCAAAATAGGACGACATTATGTCTGGGCATGTGGGCAGAGCCTACTGGAGTCACCACTACTGGTTCTCCCAAACCAGAAAGAACCAGCTGAATTTCACCACTGGTTACACCACTCATGGAGATCTGCAAGGCTGCATGTGTAAAATTCATGCAGTAATTGGTGGTTATGACTGCATGATCTAACTCCCCTCTTTAATTGTGTTTTGCAAAGAATAATGGAGCTTTGTTGTGGTTGTGGCTGCCATCTTGATTTTTTTTCTTTTTTTTACTTCCCCTGGCAGATTTTTTTACTTCCCCTGGGAAGGAATCTTTTGCCTGCCATCTGAAGAAGAAGGACACTGTTCCAGGGATTCCTGGGAGTGCATTTGGCCAAGGTTTGTAACCTCTTGTTTTGCTACCGGGAATCTAGGTTGAAGAGAGGTACTACAAGAAGAAGGTTGGGAGGGTGGAGGAATGGTCTCACTCACTGAGCTTTTAGAAGACATCAAAGAAGTCAAGGTCAGATGACTCTCGAAAAGAGCTGACTTTGGAAGTTTCATTGGACTTCACTAAATGCTCATTTTTGTGCATTACTTTATCTCAGCCTTTTCCAATTGAATATGACATTTTTATTATTAAAAAAAATTATTCACCATTTTTCATCTTTAACATCATAATTACACTTTTACAGCTTTCTGTTATAGGAATTTTTCGTAATTTCAAAATTGTCCCTTGGCGAATTGTGTACATATGCATTCTTATTACTTAAGTACTTATTTATATAATATATACACTATCTATCTATCTACTGCACATTAAATATATATTTTTTCGTTATTATCTTCTCTTAACATTCACTATACATTAATTTTAGACTTCTTCTCCAGCCAATGATACCACCTATTCCACGTTTCATAATATACTGTTTCCTCTCTGTCCTTTAATTCCATCGTTAACTTGTCTAATTTTGCACATTCTAGCACCTTTTTTTATAATCATTGTATTTGATGGAACATGTTGTTGTTTCCAGTTTTGGGCAAATGAGATTCTGGCAGCGGTGATTATATGAAGCGTGAGATATTGAATTTCTTTACTCATCTTTCCTTTTATAATCCCCAAAAGAAATAACACTGGTTCCATGTCAATTTTTAGATCAGTAATTTTCTCAACCACTTTTTAATTTTTAACCAGTAGTCTCTTGCTTTGGGACATGTCCACCACATGTGATATGTGCTGGTGGTTACATGTTATGACATCTTTAATGGCTTGTCTGAGCTTTTTGGGTGACTAATAAAGCCAATTTAATTCCAACATGGCCTAACTTTGTCCAGCCACTGTTTTGCCTATAAATCAGGAATGGAACAGGTTTTTGGAAGAGGCGTCTCCTTGCTTCCTTGTGGCTGAGAGGTCACCCAGTTGGTCTTATGCTCAAGGCAGGCTAGAGCTCAAGGTGCTCTTCACCACTCCATCAAAGAGCCTCTTTAGGTCTTAAAAATTGCTGGTTAAAATGTCTCTGTTGAAATTTGAGAAATTGCAGGCAGACAAGAGAACATGTTCAGAATCTGCATCCGGCTTGGATATACAAATCTGGAACCCTCTTTAACCACATTGAGAGTGTTTTCCTTGCTTTGATTAGACAAACTGGTAGCTAGCTTTGCAGGCGAAGAAGGAACAAAAGCCTGGAATTCATTCTGGATCATGGTCAGATTTTCCTCCCACTCTGCTTGGACACACTAGAAGGCATGGGGGCCATCCAAGGACCCTATTCCAGCAGAATCTGGACAAAGAACATCTCAGATCTTCCATTTGAGCCATTTTTCTGACCGTTCTTTCTCTTTTTGCTAGAAATAAATCCATTGAAGCATTGAATAAATCCGTGACACAGTTCCTGTGGCTTGGTGACAGTAGGATCCTCTATTTAGACAGCCTGAATTTATTTTTATTTTATGTTAGTTTCTTATGCCCGTCCATTTCCCATGACTCTTAGTGGCTTCACAGTATTAAAAGAAAAAAAATCAAGGAACAAAGGAAATTGGAGCTCAGTGTTTTCACAATGCTGGATTCCTCTTCCAATCCTGGATTTTTTTCCTTGCCTTATCTCTGTTTGTAATTGTGCATCTGAATTCATTCATCTGGCTTGTATCTGGATTGTGTCAGGATCAGCTGCTACTCAAGATAATGGATGCATGGCAACTTCTGAGTGCATGTAATTATTTTTTGGAACCTCGTGTTAAACAGCTTGACTAAAGGGGATTAGCTTCCCTGAGGATTTCCTTGGGAAATCCTGCAGAAGAGTATAATGCAAATTTGTAAAAATTTGTACATCTCAAATTTGGGGGAGAGGTAGCTAAAATATAGTGATTGTATTCATGGTCCCCAGCTGCAATGTATGGCTGTGAAAGTTGGACCATAAGGAAGGCTGAGCGCCAAAGAATTGAGGCCTTTGAACTATGATGCTGGAGAAGACTCCTGCGAGTCCCTTGGACTGCAAGGCGATCCAACCGGTCAGTCCTAGAGGAGATCAACCCTGACTGCTCTTTAGAAGGCCAGATCCTGAAGATGAAACTCAAATACTTTGACCACCTAATAAGAAGAAAGGACTCATGGGAGAAGAGCCTAATGCTGGGAAAGACTGAGGGCAAAAGAAAAAGAGGATGACAGAGAACGAGGTGGCTGGATGGAGTCACTGAAGCAGTTGGCGTGAGCTTAAATGGACTCCAGAGGATGGTAGAGGACAGGAAGGCCTGGAGGAACATTGTCCATGGGGGACACAATGGGGTCGGACACAACTTCGCAACTAACAACAACAACAACATTCATGGTTTGCTCGACTTGTAGCTGATACTTGCCTAGATGGACCCAGCAAACTCCAACATCATAGTTGCAACCGAAAGCTTTTTTTAAGGCAGGAGTGGGGGGGGGGAGCGGGGGTTTGACAGACTTAAGAGATTCTCTGTGATCACAGAATTAAGGTCCAGCTTCTTTTTTAAGGGTGCAACAAAGAAGGCATGGCTTTGACTGCACTGTTGTGGCTACTATCTCCTCCTCTCCCTGCTTCCACACCATTTATATTCCTGGCTGTAGATGGTGACTGTTGTCTTCCAGCATATCTTCATTTGATTTTGCTTAGTTTAGCAAAAAGCTGTTTGGCCAGTTAAGATTCTAAGCCAGCAGTTCTCAAACTTGGCAGTTTTAAGACATGTGGACTTCAACGCCCAGAATTCCTCAGCCAGCACGGAAGTGGGAATTGAAGCTCACATGTCTTAAAGTTGTCAAGTTTGAGACATAATGTCAGGCTTGCCCCAGCTAGATTCCTAGGAAAGAGTGACCCTCGACTCCATTTGGTTGACGTGATAGGTTCTTTTACTAAGAATCAGTGGTTGTGACAAAAGCAGGCTAGAACTAAGGTTCCCACTCAAAAGGTTATAAAAGGGCCCTTTCCTCCTGGCCCTTCCCTTTTGACCAGCTTATCTTCGACCAATGGCGCGTTGCATAAGTGTTTTGGGAACAGCTCTGATGTTTGGTGCAATCCACATTCTTTTCTCAGGCTCCGTGTCCTTGAAGACTGGAACAAGTTGGTTCTCACACCTCTGGTTTCCATCAAGCCTGTCTCCCTTTTGGTGCCAATTACCCAGGGGTGAAATCCAGCAGGTTCTGGAGAACCGGTAGTGGAAATTTTGAGTAGTTCTGAGAACCGGCAAATATCACCTCTGGCTGGCCCCAGAGTGGGGTGGGAATGGAGATTTTGCAATATCCTTTCCCCAGGAGTGGGGAGGGAATGGGGATTTTGCGGTATCCTTCCCCTGCCATGCCCACCAAGCCACGCCCACCAAGCCACACCAAGCCACGCCCACAGAACCGGTAGTAAAAAAATTTGGATTTCACCTCTGCATTTCCTCTCCTCCCTCCCCCCTACAACCGATGGAGAATGTCAGTGAGGTGTCAGGCTAAAGATGGCAGATCTGACACATATTGTTCTAACCTCTACCGTCAGACTTATTTGTAAGAACATCTTTCTTGCAAATGAGGAGTCCAAGGGGATGGCTTAACTTCTGTTAATGGAGAATTTTGTGCCACATCAGCGCAATCATGGGGGTCAATGGGCACCTGGCAGAGCAGCCATCTTGTACATGTGCTGACTATAAGCCCTCAGAATTCCCTACTAGCTCCTGTCCCCAGATGTTGGTTTCTACAACACTAAAAGACTCTGGCCATGCTAAAAATGTTGGCATTGGTGCCCATACAGGTGGGCAAAGCCGTTTGGCAAAGCGTTTTTTGTGCCCTCTATTAGGAGCAGTTATGTTAAATCTAGTGCAAGGGAGGCCTTGCCTTTGATCTATAATCAATCAACAAATAAAGGAAAACTCCTTCTCTGGCTAGAAACAGTTTTGTATCCAGGTAACTGTGTCTTTTGCTCATTGATCACTATGGCAACCAAAGCACAGTTCACAAAGAAGCAAAATGGGAAAATCTTGGGTTTTCCTCATCCGTCCCTCTGGCTCAGCTACAAGGAAAGGCCTACTGTTGCTCCGAATGCAAAGCTGGGATAGGATGCAGAGGTACAGAAAGGAAACTGCCCATTCCTAGCCCAAAAACTGGAAATGTCATTCTGTGGTGGTGTGTTAGATTTGGGCAGGTGGTCAAAAAAGTCAAAATGGTAGCTATAGAAACCCACTCTCCTTTATACATGTTGTGTCGGGGTTCCAAGTAACACCCCCAACGAAAGAAAACTCCGAGGCTTGAGTTTCCTCAAAGTTGCATTTTATTAGAGATGTCATATTGGCACATCTGGGAAAACCCAAATCTGAAAGTTTCCAGGTTTTCCCCACCCAAGTAAAAGTTCAAGTCCCTGCCCAGCACCCACATGGCCCAATCATCCACTGTCCAAACTGGAGACACCTCCCAGTCATCCGACTCCAAGTGCCAGGTGTTATGTCCTTATAAGGACATCCGCCTGGGATTGGCTGAAGATCCTTTCGGCGGGAGTTTTGAATCCCTGTCAGTGGGCGGTGCGTCTGCCGGAGTGTATATAAGGAGAGCTCCGGCAGCGCACAAGCCGTTCAGTTCTTGTTATTAAAACTTGTTACTTGAACCCTGCTGGTCACTTCTTCTTTCCTGCGCCGATCTAACACTGGCGACGAAGGACTAGAGAAGAACCTCCGCGTGGCACGATCGCCATAACGAGCTGAAGTCACTCGACGCGGTCTGAGAAATGGCAACGCCGCAAGCGCCGTTCGCCTCGCTGGCTCCCTTCAACCCCAGCCGGGAGAAGTGGAGTTCGTATATGATACGTTTCCGCCAATTCCTCCGGGGAAACGGCTACAACAACCTTGACGACGAGAGGAAGAGGGCTCTCTTCCTCGCTAACTGCGGCTCCGACGTTCTGGAACTCGCCGTCAACCTCGTCGCACCCAGGGACATTGAAGTCATGTCCTGGGTGGATCTGCAGACTGCCCTGCAAGACCACTATGCCCCAACGGGCACCCCCATTTCGAACCGCTTTACCTTCCGCCAACGTAATCAGAAGGAAGGCGAATCGCTTAAAGACTTTGTGGCGGCATTGCGTCAAATCGCTGCTAACTGCGAATTTGAGAACGTTGACAATGCCTTACGCGACGGGATCGTCTTCGGGATGAGAGATGCCAACCTCCAAAAGAAGTTCCTAAGCAGAAAAAGACTGTCCTTGAAGGACGTTCTTGAGGAGGCTACGGCTGCTGAAACATCCGAGACCGCCGCTGCTGCCATGCTCCAGTCCCGAGGGATCCATAAGCTCCGCAAACCGTCATCGGAATCATCCGACGACTCGTCCACTCCGACTGATTCAGAGGGAGAATCAACCGTTTTAAAAGTTTCCCGCCCAACCAGGCGGGAAATTCAAAACGATGGCCGCCGCGCCGCTCAGTGCGGCAGTTGCAAGGGACACCACCCCCGCCAATCCTGTCGCTGGCGTCTGCAGGTGGCAATCCTGTGCCACCTGCAGACGCTGCCTTAAGAGGGGGCACATCGCAGAGGCATGCAGAGCCTCTGATCCTGTTCCGGAGTCGATCAAGCCCCAGAATCCAGAAAATCGTCGCGACTCCCAGAGGTCGTCCAAACGGTCCTCAACCCAGCAAAAGCGCGACGACCGCACCAGTTCTCATGGCGGCGCTGTGAACCAGACAACGATCGCCCTCACCAGCACCAACAGTGCCACAAAATTCCACGTGACACTGTTGGCAGAAGGCTTGCCGTGCACGATGGAAGTCGACTCAGGCTCCGTCTATTCGATCATCGACTGGCACCAGGTCAAGAGGCTCAAGCCGAATCTCTCCAAGCGCCAACTTGAACCTCTGCACTCCAAGCTGGTGGATTTCGGCGGCAACCCCATCGGCGTCATCGGGCGGACCAACCTCCGGATCGCCTTCAAGCAGTTCCAGGGCCAGCTTCCCATAACCGTCGTGGAGCATAGCCGCCCGACCCTGCTGGGCGTGGAGTGGTTCCAGCCGCTGGGGCTTTCTATTGGAGGCATCCACCAGATTAGCTCAGGCGAACTCGACTCACTCATCGGAGAGTTCCAAGAAGTCTTCGATGGTAAGTTAGGGACGTTTTTAGGGAAACCCATCTCCTTTAATCTGGACAAGGGGGTAACCCCTATTCGGCTCAAGCCCCGCCGGGTTCCATTTGCCTTGCGGGCTAAAGTAGACGCTCAGCTAGATAAGCTGATTGCCCAAGGTATTCTGGAACCCATCGATCATGCTTCATGGGAAACTCCCATTGTGACTCCCATGAAGCAGGATGGATCTGTGCGCATCTGCGCCGACTACAAAGTGACCATCAATAAGGCGTTGCCGCAGAGCGCATACCCCGTGCCAGTAGTGCAACATTTGCTGCACTCACTCGGCAAGGGCAAAATTTTTGCAAAACTGGACCTGGCCCAGGCTTACCAGCAACTGCCAGTAGATCAGGAAACGGCGGAGGCACAGACTATTGTCACCCATAGAGGCGCGTTTAAGTGCAACCGTCTCCAGTTTGGAGTCAGTGCAGCCCCTGGCATTTTCCAATCCATGATGGAACGCCTTCTCCAAGGCGTTCCAGGGGTGGTGCCTTATTTCGATGATGTACTGATCTCTGGGGACTCAAAAGCTCAACTCCTGGACCGGCTAAGGCTAGTTCTCCAGCGTTTCAGGGAGAAGGGCTTGAGAGTCCGGAGGGACAAGTGCATCATAGGGGTACAGGAAGTCGAGTTCCTGGGCTATCTGATAGATAGTTCTGGCATCCACCCCACCAAATCAAAAGTTAAAGCTATCCATGAAGCTCCCAGCCCCAAAAACAAAGCGGAGCTTCAGGCTTTCCTTGGATTGCTTAACTTCTACGCTATTTTCCTCCAGCAGAAAGCCACTGTTGCTGAGCCGCTCCATCGCTTGCTGGCGAAGGCGGTTTCCTGGAGGTGGGGACGTGAGGAAGAGTCTGCATTCAGAGCCGTTAAGCAACTTCTGACCTCAGACAGTGTGCTCATTCAATACAATGAGACACTGCCCCTCAGACTGACCTGTGATGCTTCCCCGTACGGAGTTGGCGCTGTGCTCAGCCATGAACTGCCTACCGGTCGTGAAGCCCCCATCGCATTTTTCTCTAAGACTATGTCTAGTGCTGAGCGCAACTACAGCCAACTGGACAAAGAGGCGTTGGCTATTGTTGCAGGGGTGAAGCGCTTCCACGAATACCTGTATGGACGGCAATTCACCATTGTCACCGATCACAAGCCCCTCCTCGGCCTACTAGCAGGGGACAAGCAGACCCCAGCCTTCATGTCCCCTCGGATGACGCGCTGGTCCATTTTCCTCGCCGGCTACTCTTACAGCCTCGTCCACCAGCCTGGTAAAGCCATCGCAAACGCCGACGCGTTGAGCAGATGCCCATCCGCTGAATCCGTGGAAGACCCGGCCCCCACGCTCGAGCTGCTGCATATTGACAACGACAACAACTGTCCGGTGACATCTGCCGTGTAGCGACGCACACGCGAGCTGACCCCATCCTCCGGCAAGTCCACTCCTGGGTTCTGAGAGGCTGGCCGACTCGAATGGACAGCGACGACTTCATCCCGTTCAGCCGCAAGCAAGGGGAGCTGTCCACCATGCGCGGCTGTTTACTATGGGGAGATAGGGTGCTGATTCCCAGCACTCTTCAACGAAGGACTCTTACGGCGCTGCACAAAGGACACCCGGGCATAGTCCGGATGAAAGCCCTGGCACGGAGCTACGTCTGGTGGCCGACACTGGACAAAGACATTGAACATTGGGTCGCCAGGTGTAGCCCGTGCCAAGAAGTCAGAGCCGCCCCGCCTCAATCTGACCCGATGCCCTGGGAGACTCCGAGCTCCCCCTGGTCGCGCATTCACATAGACTTTGCTGGCCCCATTCATGGGCACCACCTCCTCATCGTGGTTGATGCCTACTCCAAGTGGTTGGAAGTCGTCCCCATGGCATCCACCACAACGGAAGCTACCATCCGTGCCCTCCGGCGCCTCTTCGCGACCCATGGACTCCCAGACGTTCTGGTCTCAGACAACGGGCCCCAACTTACGTCCGTGCCCATGGAAGCTTTCCTGGCGGGCTTGGGCATTCGCCATGCCCTCTCTGCCCCTTACAGACCGGCCGGAAATGGGCAGGCTGAACGGATGGTGCGACTCACGAAGGAGTCGCTCGCCAAGATGGGCCCGGGGGACTGGCAGGAGCGCATTGACACTTTTTTGCTTACCCAGCATATCACGCCTCACTCTGCCACCCGAAAATGCCCCGCTGAACTCTTAATGGGCAGGAGACTCCGGTCACCCCTGGACAGACTGCACCCGCAATACTCCTCTGAGGTGCCCGCATCAGCCAGTCGCCAACTTCGCCAGTTTTCCGTCGGTGATGCCGTATTCGCTCTTAATTTCCACGGCTCGCCTAAATGGCTTAAAGCTACAGTACACAGCACAACCGGTCCCAAATCCTACCGCGTTGAGCTGGACGATGGACAGATCGTGAGACGTCATCTCGACCAGCTCCGCAAAAGGTGGAGGGAAGTGAGCGAAAACCACCCCGACGAGGTAGGCCTAAACCACCCCGGCGCAGTAGGCCTAAACCACCCCGACGAGGTAGGCCTAAACCACCCCGGCGCAGTAGGCCTAAACCACCCCGGCGAAGTAGGCCTAAACCACCCCGGCGAGGTAGGCCTAAACCACCCCGGTACAGTAGGCCTAAACCACCCCGACGAGGTAGGCCTAAACCACCCCGCCGAAGTAAGCCTAAACCACCCAGACGAGGGAGACCGGCGACCCGAGGGACGAACAAACACCCCGGCACCTAGCCTGATACCAGATCCGGCAAGGCAAGTAGACCGGGGACAACCCAGCAGGGGAAGCCAACGTCAACCCTGCGAAGTGGGCAACCGGCAGCCCAGAGTTGGGGACCTCCAGCCAACATTCCAGGAGCCCCTACAACAACCCGCCAACCGCGCAGAAAACCAACCCTGCAAGGAAGGCCTCCACCACCCCGGCAGGGTAGGCCAACACCAACCCGACCAGGTCGAGCAGCCCAGCGGCCAGAGGGAACATTCGGCACTACCGCCAGACCAACCGCGCAGAGAGGGCCTACACCACCCCTGCAAGGTAGGCTTACGCCACCCCGACAGAGCCGACCAGTCACCAATTCCGTCCGCCTGCCGCCCCGGGAGTAAGCCGGACTCGACCGGAGACCCCGGGGGCTTAACCCAACCACCACCGCCGGACTCGCACCCTGACCCAGACCGGCGCGACCCCAGCCCAGAGGGGACCCGAGGGAGACCCAGGAACTTACCGTGGCTCAGGAGTTCCGGACCGGCCAAAAGCAGGGATCCACACCGGCGGCTCCACGATCCGTGCAGGAACGAGGCAGACCAGCATCGCCCGCAGGCGGAGGTCCGTGACCCGGCCGGAGGTTCGGACACAGTGCCCGCGTCCTCAACGGCCAGATCCAGCCCGGCACCGGGGAAGAAGCCCCGAGCAGAGCAGACACCCTCCGTCCGGGAGAGTGTCCATCTTGACTCTGAACTGCGCAGGTCTACGCGGGCACGTAGACGTCCTGTTTATCTTAGTGACTATTTCCCTGATCGACTGACTAAGAACTAGGGGGGAGGAGTGTTATGTCCTTATAAGGACATCCGCCTGGGATTGGCTGAAGATCCTTTCGGCGGGAGTTTTGAATCCCTGTCAGTGGGCGGTGCGTCTGCCGGAGTGTATATAAGGAGAGCTCCGGCAGCGCACAAGCCGTTCAGTTCTTGTTATTAAAACTTGTTACTTGAACCCTGCTGGTCACTTCTTCTTTCCTGCGCCGATCTAACACCAGGGCAGTGCATCTTTGACTCTCTGAGAAAGGAATGTTATTTGACTACATATCACCCATACTCCTTGCAACCCCCCCTCCCATTTTTCCACAGTAGAAAAATGTGACAGGCCTGAAGGCCCAACTATAAAAGATGGCTTCCAGGTCTGATAATTTGCACACAATGCTCAGGCTGTTACAGCAAAAAGAAGGAGACTAGGCCAAGCTCTTCAATGGGGGAAAGAATTTATTGTGCACGGTTCAAACCGCCCAAAAGCAAACAAAAGTCTGAACCCCGAAGGGTTCTTCAAGATCAGTATTTATACCATTTCAACTACATATACATATCAGAGAACTTTACTTCTAACACGTAGAAACTAACCTTCATCAATTTGCAAGGATCAAAGAGGAAAGGAAATAATAAACACCCCCTGACACATTCATGTTCTCTGGTAAGTGTCTCAAGACAAAACATAAGAAGATAAGGGACAGGAAGACGCCTCTAGGGCAATAAAGGAAGCAACAGTTGTTATCTGGGCATATACATGCCATTTGGGGTGCAATAAACAGTAAATTACAGGATACATTTGTTTTGGGTCAAGACATCCTTTACAGATAAGTACCTTCGTCAAATATCTTCGTCAATCCAGCAACCTTTTATGGCCCAGGAGAGGAAAGTTACCCAGGGCCAAAATATTAAGTCCCTAATATTTGAGGTTCAATCCAATATCAGAATTTGTGCTGCCTTAAGGAGAAGAAGCCCTTTGGGATAGAATGTCTGAGAATAAGTGGTTGGCCCATTTAAAAAATGTCGGCCTCACCAAGAGACAAAATGAAGGCCACAGTTGTAGTAAGGCTCCATTTATTGGAAACTAAACTGTTTGCAGCATTCCAAGGCTGCAGCTTTAGAGCTGGTCAATAGTATTAAGTATCTGGGGGTGCAGATAACTAACAATTAGACTTGGTTTCTTCATACGTTATCCTTAGTGAAGCGTGCAAACTAGCATCTGCATTTCTTGCCTCGGGTGAGGAGAGCACATCTTTCTCCTTCTGTCCTGGCCACTTTTTACAGAGGCACAATTGAGTGTTTTATCAAACTGCATCACCGTTTGGTTTGGTGGTAGCAGTGCCTCAGATAGAAAGTCCATACAGAGAGTGGTGAGGACAGTGGAGAAGGTTATAGGAAGCTCACTTCCTGTTATTCAGGATACTGCTTATAAGCGTTATGTGCTTAGAGCTCGAAGAATTGTCAGAGACCCAACACACCCACTTTATGGTCTGTTTCTCTTTGCTCCCCTCTGGGAGGAGATTTCCAAATATCTATAGTAGGACTACCAGATTCTGTAACAGCTTTGTTCCTTATCCCATCTGTCTTGTGAACTCGCAGGATTCTTTTTTCTCGCCATATATATGTATGCATTTGAATTAGTGTGATGTTTCTCTGTGTCATAGATGTGTGTGTATGTGGGTATATGCATAATGATTATCTTTTGAAAGCTGAATGCAATGAAATTTCATTTTAATTTATGCTGATTAGTATACATTATAGAATGTACATAGTGTATTCTATTCTATAGAATACATAGTCCTGTTCTATTCTACCCTATAATGATAATGATGATGATGATGATGATGATGATGATGATGATGATGGTAAAACAAAAGCTGAACTGAATTTATTAATTGAAAACACAAAAGAATTCAGCCAAGACATTGGTATGCAGTTTGGAATTGACAAATGTGCAACAATAGCAACCAAAGCAGGCAAGATCATAGAAGAAGATGGAATAGAACTAGAGAACGAAGAAATAATAAAAGCAGTAAAATCAGAAGAAGGCTACAAGTACTTGGGGATTTAGAAGCCTCTGACTTAATGCATAATAAAGTCAAGGAATTAACTTTAGCCAAGTACATTTGGTGAATTCGTAAGATATTAATGTCCAAATTGAGTGGAGGAAACATCATAAAAGGCATAAATACCTGGGCTACATCTGTGATTCGATACTCTGCAGGAATAATTGACTGGACCCAGATGGAGTTAGACAATTTGGACAGAAAAACAAGGAAGCTTATGACAATGAATCATGCCTTGCACCCTAAAAATGATGTTGACTGATTATATTTACCAAGAGCAGAGGGTGGTCGAGGACTCCTACAAGTAAAGCAGACTGTGGAAGAAGAAAAACACAGTTTGAATGATTACATCCAGGAAAGTGAAGAACCAATGATTAAGGAAGTAAATAAAGGAGGCCTTTTAAAGAGAATTAAAACAAAAGCAGAGTATAAGAAAGAAGTAATTGAGCAGCGAGCTGAAAATTGGAAAAGCAAAGCTCTGCATGGCCAATAATTGAAAGGTATTGAAGGCAAAGCTGACCAGAAACTAACTTGTAACTGGTTAAGATCAGGAGTACTGAAAAAAGAAACAGAAAGCTTTATTTTGGCAAGATAAAGAACAAGCCCTAGCCACAAACAAGCATGGAGGCAAAAATTCAACATGTTACCACAAATAGCAAATGCCGCCTCTGCAATGAGAAAGATGAGACAGTCGACTACCTGATCAGTGGGTGCAGCAAAATTTCACAAACCGACTACCTACAACGCCATGACCGCGTTGCTAAGATCATTCACTGGAAATTGTGCCAGAAGTTTGGATTTGAGTACAGCAAAAACCACTGGGAACATCAGATTGAGAAAGTTTTAGAGAATGAGAAACTCAAGATCTTGTGGGACTTTAGGATTCAGACTGACAGGCACTTGGTTCACAACACACCTGACATAACAATAGTTGAAAAGAAAAAAGTATGGTTCATCGACATTGCAATACCTGGTGATGCACGGATTGAAGATAAGCAACAAGAAAAAATCACAAAGTACCGGGCCTTGCAAATTGAAGTTGAGCGACTGTGGAAAAAGAAATCGTGTGTTCTCCCGATTGTAATTGGAGCCCTTGGAGCCATCCCCAAAGGGCTACCCACAATTTAGAAATTATAAATTTACCGGACTTGAACATTTTGACTCTACAAAAAACCATTTTACTCGGAACAGCTTACATCGTCCGATGATACCTTAACAGTTCCTAGGTCCTTGGATAGGACTCGAGCTGCTAAGCTATTAACCAGCCTCAAAAGGCTGTGAATCTCACTACAGATTAACCAATAATAATAACTTTACTGTCATTGTATGTGTACAATGGATTCAACCAGTTCACAAGACTTCGGGAGAACTGGTTGTTAACTTTCTGAGAAGTTTGGCAAACTGGTTGTTGGAAGAAATCATTAGGGCAGAGAACCAGTTGTTAAATTACTTGAATCCCACCATTGAGTATACCCATACAACGAAATTCACTTAACACCAGGTCCAACACATATAACAATCCCCAAACACTCTACTCTACTCTACTCTACTCTACTCTACTCTACTCTACTCTACTCTACTCTACTCTACTCTACTCTACTCTACTCTACTCTACTCTACCCTACCCTACCCTACCCTACCCTACCCTATCTAGCCTGTTGAGCTATCTGAGGCTCTTTGCTATGCTATGCTATGCTATGCTATGCTATGCTATGCTATGCTATGCTATGCTATCCATTTGACAACATTTTAAAAACACAACATACGGGCTAAACTGCACTTATCCAACGAAACAAAACTTAGATCCCATTGTTGCCACCATCCTGATTTTTTTGACCATGCTTTGCTGACACAGTTGGTTTGTACAAAGATTACCTGAATCTTGCTATCTAATTTAGAACCTGTTTCTTCAAATAAGCCATTATGTAGATCAAGCAATCATTGTAGAAAGCTACCTGAGCTAATTCCCCAAATATCAGAGTAACGAGGCTGTGAAATCAATGAAACTCTGTAGGTCACTTCATGGGCAGGAGTTAAATGTGTGCTTTATCCATGCACCTTAAATTGCTCAGATTAGAAAGAGTAGACGCATTAACCGAGTATGTTTTATTGTACAGGAATCTCTACAGATAAAGTAGGAAATAGAATAGATTTCAAAGATGATCAGGACAAGGGGCTAGTAATAATTTCCCACAAACCCGAAGACAGCATTCCTGATCTCACTGGGAGTGGAATCATGATGGCGTTGATTGCACTTCCTAATGGCCTTAGATAAAATTGTGATGGGATAATGTCCAGAATAATCCTGGATCTATTTGATAGAACAGAGTTGAAAGGGAACTTGGAGGTCTTCTAGTCCAACCCCCTGCTTAGGCAGGAAACCCTATACCATTTCAGACAAATGGTTATCCAATCTCTTCTTTAAAACTTCCAGTGTTGGGGCATTCACAACTTCTGGAGGCAAATTGTTCCATTGATTAATTGTTCTTACACTCATTAATTGTTCATTAATTGACCTTGATATCTTCCATGGTCTCTTTAGTCAGACCTACAGAAGTGTTTCTCAAGCTTGGAAACTTGAAGAGGTGTGAACTTCAACTTCCAGCTGTGCTGGCTTGGGAATTTTGGGAGAACCTCTAGCTAAGATTCTGTGCAATTCGGAGAACCCCCAAATCCCACTCCTGTCTGGCCCTTCCCACCTCACCATGCCCCTCCCCTCCCAGGAGTCCCCATGCTTTGGATGCCGGTAAGTGCAGGGTAAGGTGAGGGCAAAAACCAGGCCTACCAGAAGTTCGGGATACCCAGAAACAGGGCCCTTTCCAGCCTGCAGAGGGCCTCCGGAGCCTGAGGTGGCCATTTTCGCCCTCCCGGAGGCTCAAGGAAAGCCTCCGCAGCCCGGGAGGGCAAAAACATCCCCCCTGCTATGGTGCAGGAGGCTGACTAGGCCACGCCCACCATGGCCACGCCCACCCAGCAATTGGGCAGAGAACACCTTGTTAAAATTTTTGAAGCCCACCCCTGCTAAGAGCACTTGGTACTTCCCAGGATGTAGTAAAATGGGCAGTTATGGGCATGTCACTATTTGCCCATGAATTACTTCTTTTTGAGTTACATTGGTTAGCAAGTCGGTTTCTGGGTACAATTCAATTAACAAGAGTATTGGCACTTGTTAAAGGTGGGATCACCTGTCTTCCATAATTTCTGCCTGTCCCAAATTTTTTTTTTAAAATTTGATTTATATGCTGCCCTTCTCCGGAGACTCAGGGCGGCTTACAATGCGTTAAGCAATAGCCTTCATACTTTTGTATATTTATCAAAGTCAACTTATTGCCCCCACAAACTGGGTCCTCATTTGACCTACCTTAGAAAGGATGGAAGGCTGAGTCAACCTTGAGCCTGGTGAGATTCGAACTTACAGTAATTGCAGACAGCTGAATTGGCAAGTTTGGCAAGCTGGCAGATTTGGCAAGCTTTGACTACACAGTGTCCTTTGATGCAACCCAGGAAGCTTCTCTCCTCTTATTGCAGCATTATTCTGTGCCCTTAAAGATTTATATGTCCTCCCAGGTAGACCAGTGGTGAAATCCAAATGTTTTTACTACCAGTTCTGTGGGCGTAGCTTGGTGGGTGTGGCAGGGGAAGGATACTGCCAAATCCCCATTCCCTCCCCACTCCTGGGGGAAGGATATTGCAAAATCTCCATTCCCACCCCACTCTGGGGTCAGCCAGAGGTGATATTTGCCAGTTCTCTGAACTACTCAAAATTTCTGCTACCGGTTCTCCAGAACCTTCCAGAACCTGCTGGATTTCACCCCTGCGGTAGACCCCTTGTGAAATATCTGATAGTGTTATTTCCCCTGGATTTGTTTTGGCTCTGTGTTGTTTTACACTGGAGACCATCCAAAGTTGGGACAGAGTGTCCTTCAATAATAAAATTCATTTAATAATAAAGCATTGTTTTCTAATAAAATTCTCTTTAGTAAAATCATGACATTTTAAAAACATACAGGGTCATCTGAGTCCCCACAAAAAGACAGAGTGATGACCAGTTTTGCTTTTATAGGCAATAATTGCTGGGGTTTATAATAATGGCTACCATGCAGATATTCAGATTTGGCTCGGTGTCCCAGCGCAATGTGAAGCTGAGTTATTCCCGATGCCACCAAAGGGCACATAAGGTTGTAGTTATTAAATTTGCTTGCCGTGGTTCTTTCGAAATATATTTCTGCATGTTCCACTCCTGAATATTCATGGTCGACTGAAAAAGAACCCATCTAGTGTTTTGTTACATTTGTTATAAAACCTGACATTGCAGTTTGTCAGTTAAAACAGTGAAGAGCAGAGTGATTACTGGAAGCTGAAGAATGAATTAGTAGCACATATACCAAACAGGAGGCTGAAGCAAAACTGTAACATCCGTGCAAGAAATTTCCAAGCGAACAATTTTCGAGTGAAGAAATGGCTCAACTGTACAATTGGACATCCCCCTCCATATCTGACTCTTGCACTGAATACAGGTTACCCTCTGGCAACTGAGATTTATATTCCCCTGACATATTTCTATGAGCTGATCCTTGTGACGGAAGAGCTCTTCCGTCACAAGGATCAGCCCATAGATTTCCACTGCTCTCCTCTCTTCTGCCTTCTGCACATCCACATGTCAGGCATTAGGCCTAGCTGTTCCTCTTCTTCCTCATCAGCCGCCTCCAGACCTGGCTGCTGTTGACTCTCCATCTGAGGGCTGACGGATGGCCCAGGCTCCACCTCTGTGTCTCTCTCTGACAGCTCCATTCCCTCTTTCCCCTCAGAGCTCTCAGGTTGTCCTGATGCTGATCCTGACTCCTATGCCACCTCCTCATCTGATTCAGCTGCTGGAGGGGCTGGTGGCCAACAGGCTACAACACAGGGTTGTCTACAATAGGGGTGAAAAATGTCAAGACGGCAGACATGACCCTTTTTCCTTTTTTAAATGTGTGAGCTTTAATCACTGCTCTTGCCTGTTTGCATGTCTTATTTGCAATAGTACCACAGATCACCCAGAAAGGGGGCTCAGTTCATCTTCAGGTGTTGGGTAATAAGAGATATTCTTCATGGCAGCTGTTCTGGGAGTATTTCCAATGGCAACCATT
Organism: Masticophis lateralis; assembly: GCA_030761175.1. Taxonomy (NCBI): domain Eukaryota; kingdom Metazoa; phylum Chordata; class Lepidosauria; order Squamata; family Colubridae; genus Masticophis; species Masticophis lateralis. The sequence goes on along the minus strand of JAUDYJ010000006.1, from coordinate 80,973,628 downwards.
TTGTGAGTGCGGCCACTCCATATTCTCAAACCTGCAATGTGTCCCTAGCTCAGAACCATTCCTTTTCCCTAACCTCATCATTTTTCTAAGTCAGCTGGCAAAACTTTATGGATGACCACCATCTGACCATGGTAAACCTATGATGAATAAAAAGAAATGATGATATTGATATTGTTTGCACTTTTCTTGTTTCCTAAATATTTCCTAAATATCATAATCTCCTTTTAATCATCCCATCATCCCTTGCGGGATAGAGTCTGGGCAACTGAATGGAGCTGAGTGTTTACTGGCCGAATGCCCTTCCTGTTGCCAATGCAGAGTAATATTCAGCAGATATATTCTCAGTGCGCCCAGAGAGAGAAATATCTACCTCTACCTAGGATCGAACTCACAGCCTCCTGATTGCGAGGCAAGAACTCCACCTCTAGGCCACTGCACCACTCCTAAATATTTCCTAAATATGCCATAAGACAAACCGTCTTCATACAGGTAGTCCTCGTGTTACGACCACAATTGAGCCCAAAATTTGTGTTGCTAAGTGCAACATTTGTTAAGTGACTTTGCCCCATTTTATGACTTTCCTTGCCATAGTTGTTAAGTGAATCGTTGCATTTGTTAAGTGAGTAACATACTTATTAAGTGAACCTGGGTTCCCCATTGACTTTGCTTGTTAGTAAGTCGCAAAAAATGGGATCACGGCAACTGTCATAAATATGAACCGTAGCCAAAAATCTGAATTTTGATCATGTGACCATGGGTACGCTGCAATGGTTGAAAGTGTGAAAAATGGTCATAAGTCACTCTTTTCAGTTTAGTTTAGTTTAGTTTAGTTTATTAAATCTTTTTACTGCCCTTCTCCCGAGGGACTTAGGGCGGTATATAGCCATGATAAAGCAACATATACCATAAAACTTTAAAAACAATTTAAAATATATTACATAATTTGGCCCTGTTGTAACTTTGAAAGGTCACTAAATGAACTGTTGTAAGTCGAGGACTACCTGTACTTGGTTTTAAGATCTCTATACCAGCGGTCACCAACTGTGGTCCATGGACCACTGGTGGTCTGCAAGAAAATTTTAGTGGTCTGCAGAAAAAGTATTTGCATTTTTTATATTACACTAAATCATTACACTAGGAGCCTGTGTAGCGTAGGGGGCTAATGCCTCCTACTAAAGGCAGCAATTTTTTTTTTTAAAATTTGATTTATATGCCGCCCTTCTCTGGAGACTCAGGGCAGCTTACAATGCGTTAAGCAATAGCCTTCATACTTTTGTATATTTATACAAAGTCAGCTTATTGCCCCCACAAACTGGGTCCTCTTTACCTACCTTAGAAAGGATGGAAGGCTGAGTCGATCTTGAGCCTGGCTAGGATTGAACTCACAGAAATTACAGGCAGCTGTAATTAACATCCAGCTGCCTGTAATTCTGCGAGTTCAATCCTAGCCAGGCTCAAGGTCGACTCAGCCTTCCATCCTTTCTAAGGTGGGTAAATTGAGGACCCAGTTTGTGGGGGCAATAAGCTGACTTTGTATAAATATATACAAAAGTATGAAGGCTATTGCTTAATGCACTATAAGCCGCCCTGAGTCTCCAGAGAAGGGCGGCATATAAATCAAATTAATAATAATAAATAAATCAGGGGTCCTCAAACTACGGACCCTGGGCTGAATACATGCAATGAATGTTGGTGTTGCTGCAGAGAGTCTCCCCCTTCGGGGTCTTCTTGTGTGGGTCAGAGGGGGGCAGAAATTCTGACTTGGGATCTGCTTCAGCCTCCTGGTGCAGGGCTTTGGGCGAAGGCTGGAGGAAGTGCTGCTGGTGGCGAAGAGCCGGAGGGCCTCGTTCCAGTGGGACTGCATCATGGCCTGGAACTGGTTAGCCACTCAGCCCACTGAGCCTCCAGGCACCGGTACCTGGCCTTGCACTCCCACAGGTCTTCCCTCTGCTTGGAAAGCTTATGCCCATAATCCTCAGTGAGGTGCTTCAGCTGAGTCTCCTTCTTAGTCAGATCAGTGGTGGGTTGCCCCTGGTTCGCACCGGTTCTATAAAACCGGTTGTAAAACCGGTGGGAGGCTCCGCCCACTGATCCCGACGTCATCAAAATGCTTCTGTGCATGCACAGAAGAGGGTGTGGTCCCACTGCGAACTGGTAGTAAAGGTAAGTAGAACCCACCCCTGGATCAGATCCAATCTGAACTGAGCTGTTTTGCCAACTCTCTCATAGTGGCTGCTTAGCTCCAACAACTGCTTCCTGTTGGGGCCCTATGGAGCCTGGGTGGGGAGGCGAGGAGTGGCTGGGAGGGAAAGAGCAAGTAGAGGCCAGTGAGATGCCCCTTGACATGAGTGAAATCAAGTTGACCATGCCCACCCAGTCATATGACCACCTAGCCACACCCACCCACTCAGCCGGTCATTAGGCAGATCATATTAATGGTCTGTGGGATTTAAAATTATGAATTTAGTGGTCCCTCAGGTCCGAAAGGTTGGTCAGCCCTGCTCTATACAATACTTTTCTAATATTTTTCACGCAGGATAAAAACAACCACCACCAACAAACAATTCCATCCTAAGGTAGCATTTGTGATTGTGAATTTAGCTTCACGTTTCTGCTCAGCCTTGTTTTTTCTCCCAATTCTTTTGTTTCCCAATTTCTACCTACAAAATCATGCATAGCTTTTTCAGGCAACTCCAGAAAGGAAGCGGTAACCCAAATAACGCAACTTTCCTTAATCCAATATTAGAATTGCCATGGAAACAACTTAGCCACACACAGAAAGATCAGATGAATCCACAGACAAAGCTTACTTAGAGCAAGGGGGAAAGGATTACTTACACATTCTAGCCTTGAGAAACAAAACAACAACAGCATTTCCTCGCCGGGCAACAGATTCCACATTTCTCATAATCCACATGTAACATTCTGCAGTGTCATTTGCTATGGAGAGTGGAAGCCCGTGGTGAATTCCTGCCAATTCCATAAGATTTTTTTATTATTATTAGCAAAATGCCATCTGCTTGTCTGAGCTTCAGGAAATCAACCAGGGTCCAATTACTAGCTATTTTATTTGTCATAATGCCATCTCAAATCAGAGTGTCCACTTTTTAAAAAAAAAAATCCAAAAAGAGACCTCTAGGTAAAGGTAAAGGTTCCCCTCGCACATACGTGCAAGTTGTTCCTGACTCTAGGGGGCAGTGCTCATCTCCGTTTCTAAGCCAAAGAGCCAGCGCTGTCCGAAGACGTCTCCATGGTCATGTGACTTGCAACACCAAAGGTGCACAGAACGCTGTTACCATCCCACCAAAGGTGGTCCCTATTTTTCTACTTGCATTTTTTTACATGCTTTCAAACTGCTAGGTTGGCAGAAGCTGGGACAAGTAACGGGAGCTCACTCTGTTATGCGGCGCTAGGGATTCGAACCACTGAACTGCCGACCTTTCTGAACAGCAAGCTCAGTGTCTTAGCCACTGAGCCACTGCATCCCCTGTCAAAATCTTGTCAAAAAGAAAGTCAACAGCAAATCCAATAGCAACATCTGTGATGCAACAGATGGGCTAAACCATTGTTGAGCTGAGCCTCTGTCATTGGTAGGAGAACTATCCCCACAGTTATCCCATTGGATATCCATCAGGAATCTCCCACCCCTTCTCTGAAGGGCCAACCTCCTTCTTGAATCATAAGTAAAAAAAGAAAGAAAGAGTGGGAATTCAATCATGCAGTTATGACCACTTTCTTGGACCTCCTCTGTGGATGCCTCTGCTGCCAGTGAAGCTGACTCACAATAGATAAAAATAAAGGATCTCCAGCATGTGTCAGTTAGAAGCCAAGATGCTACACGATGATCTTGCTACAGTTTCCAAACATTTGTTCCCAGGAACAGCAGAAAATCTGGATGGACGCCAAATCCTTCTTACAGGAACATACCCCCAAGGAAGGCAGAGTCCCCCAGAGCCTTGTTAAACAGATTGATTGGAAGATAAAGGTGTGTTTGTGTGTGTGGTAGTTACAGAAAGTCTTGGTAACTGCATATTTTTCTCTAGTGCTGTATCTCAGGTGAGTTCAAGCTGAGATTCCTTGATCTTCCTTCTAACTGTCTGTAGATTAGTGGTGAGACTACATCTCATTTTTTGAGCTTAAGGACTTCAGCTATCATCTTTCCTATGCAGCACTGTGAGAAATAGTCTTTTGGACTTGAGTTGGTGTCCTAAAACTCATGTGAAGCATACACAATCCAACCTTGTGTGGTAAACTGAAATGAAGTCAAAACAATCAGATACTTCTCCATTCCAGCGTTTCCATACTGCTACGTCAAAGCAAGTTGGTAGCCAAGTTCCACATTGATTATACTTCTGTTGTCTCCATACTGTAAGGGAATGCAAGCAGCCAGCCAGTCAGCCAACCAGGTTTCTCTTTTCTTGTCTCCAGTTGACCAACAGAAGAGTCATTCAACCGTTACTCACATCTTTAACTCAGTTCCTCACCGTTGTGGTTTTTAGCGACTGAAAAGATGGCCACAAAATGTTTTAAAGCAGATCAAGAAAAGTAAGACTGACGTCAAGCAGGTAATAGATATGGCTCTGTGCGAGTGAAAAGACAGAGTCTAGATTCTCTCTCTAGATCAGGGGTCTCCCACCTTGACAACTTTAAGACTTGTGGACTTCAACTCCCAGAATTCCTCAGCTGGCTAAGGAATTCTGGGAGTTGAAGTTCACAAGTCTTAAAGTTGTCAAGGTGGGAGACCCCTGATCTAGATAATATGTTTATTCGGTAGTGACATAATAGGAATATGGTCATATTAGATATGATAAAGATGTTACCAAAATACTTCTGCTCACACCCACTTGTTTTTCACCCAGGCAAGTGGCTTCTTATCAAAATATCTAGGTCTCTTAAGGCTCGGATTTTATTTCCATCATTTCAATACAATAACCTTCTATCAGAGGTTATCAGAATCCTGATCAACTATCAGAGTTATTAGAATCCTGATCAACATAATCCTCCCTTTCATACTTTCAGCAATGCACGGAAGTATGAACAGAGAGAATGGGGTAAGTCAGGGGTGTCAAACTCAATTTCATCAAGGGCTACATCAGGGTTGTGTTTGACGTTGGAGGGCCAGTGGGCATGACCATTGTGGGCATGGCCACCTCGATGGGGGCACCTGTGGTGGCCAAGTGCTAAGGCAGACCTTCCCTCCCTCTCATTATTTCCTTCCTTCCTTCCTTCCTTCCTTCCTTCCTTCCTTCCTTCCTTCCTTCCTTTTCCTCTTTTTCCTTCTCTCTTCCTTCTCCTTTATTCTTCCTTCCCCTCTTTCCTTATTTTTCCTTCCTTGCTCTCTTCCCATCTTCCCTTCTTTTTCTTTGTCTTTTCTCTTTCCCTTTCTCCTTTCCTATCCCTTCTTGCATGCTCAATTGAGACTTATATTAACAGATTAACAGAGTTGGAAGGGACCTTTTAGGTCATCTAGTCCAACCCCCCATCCAAGTAGGAGACCCTACACCATTTCTGACAAATGGCAGTCCAATCTTTTCTTGAAAGTCTTGTGATGAAGCTCCCACAACTTCCAAAGGCAACTTCTGTTCCATTGGTTGGTTGTTCTCACTGTCAGGAAGTTCCTCCTCATTTCTAGGTTGAATCTCTCCTTGGTCAGTTTCCATCTATTATTTCTTGTCTGGCCTTCAGGTGCTTTGGAAAAGAGTTTAACTTCTTTCCTCCTCTCTGTGGCAGCCCCTTAAATATTGGAAGACTGCTATTCTGTCTCTCCTGGTCCTTCTCTTCACTAGACTAGCCATGCCCAGTTCCTGTATATATTGCTCCATAGTGCTTTATCACACTTTCTGAGCAGTTTACAAATGTCAGCCTATTGCCCCCAACAATCTGGGTCCTCATTTTACCAACCTCGGAAGGATGGAAGGCTGAGTCAATTTTGAGTGGGTCAGGATCAAACACCTGGCTGTGGGCAGAGTTAGCCTAAAATACTGCAATCTAACCACTGAGCCACCATGATTCCTAAAGTAAGATTTGTTTTACTTTTTAGCACATAAAAAAGCAGATTGCGGGATGTACTTTTAACTGAAATATCATCTGTTTACAGAGAAATCCCTGCCCATACAAACGTCTACCCTCACTTTTAAACATAGCTTGGTTCCTTAAATACTAGTTCTCCCTATGTCATATCTTTGGAGAAAGGTTTTTATAAAGTAAGCAATCATGTTTATTTTACAGTCATTAAACTTTTATTGGCTCTCTTCAGATAATAAACTGTATACTGAACTTACACACATATAGTGTCTGGTCTGACTTCTTATACAGACATTATGAAATTTAGAATTGAAGCAAGGTTTAGGAATGGCTTTGTCTGTGTTGGGATGTTAAATCTTGCACATTTTCACACGGAGACACATACTGGACACTCCTATTTAAGGATGCTCCGGCTTTCTCTGCTCTGGCTTTTCTTTTTTATGTTCTGTTTCATTTGAGCTATCCCCAGATTTCTGCAAACGCAGATGTTGGGAAAAGATTAGCCATCTCAGAAAATTATCATTAGAGCCATTTCACACAATTGCCCATTTGCCCATCCAAGTGTGAAGCTCAGCAGGTGACTTTGGGCTATCCAACCTCATCTACCTCCCAAGGGTTGTTGTGGGGAATAAAATTAGGAAAGAAAAAAACTGTGTTTTCACCCAGATAGACAATTTAATATATAAAATCCTCGGAACGGTATTCCTGATCATCAATAAAACCGCAGAGGCCCAGAGTAGAGATATATCTATCTATATACAATAAATAAAATGTTCGTTTGTTCAAAATCTTAAATCTCTGAAAGTTCTTCACCGATTGCTTTGAAATTTTGACACAACGTTGCATTCGAATACGCACATGTTTTTATATACCTATATTATATAGATGTCACACCTGTGACAGGTAAAAATGGTAAAAACATGCTTTTTTGTAAAACAGCATCATCTGTTGGACGTAAAAGCAACACAAGCTATACTAAAACTTCTACAATTTTAACGTTGCAGCACCACAATGGCAGGCGCGAGCTGGGTCTTTTCCTCTCAGCGTCGCCGCTGCCAAACCCACAAGCAAAATGGCGGGAAATGTCAACCTCCGCAAAGCGTCCTCCTGAATAACGGAGTATGCCAAACCTTTGGCAGGGACCCCGATGCCTCCTGTGGTGTGGAGAGCTGCAAAGGTGAAGGTGGTTATACCGGCAAGCCGGGAAACCAGCTCTTACACTTGCGGCAAAGTATCCTTGGAGACGTCGGAAGACAAACCTCTGGATGGCTGCTGGATTCAAAGTATTTGTCGGCGGCCAGTGTCCCGGAGCCCCAGGAACACAAACTCACTAACGGCAGTCCGGGTGGAGGCCTCCGCCAATCCCACGACGCACAGCTCTCCCAATACAAACACCAAATAGGTAAAAGTCCAAGAAAGCAATTGATTAAGCAACATTAAAGTCCAAAAAGAAATGTACAGAAAAGCAACTCAGGTCTGAATCCCGACTGAGTGAAAAGACTGGTGGGACAGAGGCAAAGTCGGCGTGACCTGAGCTACAGAGGGAAATTATTGGCACTCAGTCAAAAAATATTGTATACCCACAAGACTGAGCACAGCAACAATATATATATATATATATTGTTGAACTCCACAGAGGCACCAGGCATATGTCATTAGTTATATGATCTTGGGTAGAGAAAGGTCATCTTGAAAGCTGGAAGAAACTGTAGGCAGTTTCAGAAGGCAGTGTACCGTATTATGTTCAGAAATGGTGCCACTGGAGTGATTCATGAGGGATTTTGAGCATTTATCATTTATGGGCCAAGATGCTGCAGTTGACCTTGCTATGTTTCCCAAACATTGTTTGCAAGTAAGAGCGGGAAGCCTGGATGATCCACAGGTCTTGCCAAGTCACCTTGTCACAGATGTGGTATTCAGCAGGTTCTGATCAGTTCTGGAGAACCGGTAGCGGAAATGTTGAGTAGTTCGGAGAACCGGTAAATACCACCTCTGACTGGCCCTGCCCCCATCTATTCTTTGCCTCCCGAGTCCCAGCTGATTGGGAGGAAATGGGGATTTTGTAGTAACCTTCCCCTGCAGTGGGAGGGAATGGAGATTTTACAGTATCCTTCCCCTGGAGTGGGGAGGGAATGGGGATTTTGTAGTAACCTTCCCCTGCAGTGGGAGGGAATGGAGATTTTATAGTATCCTTCCCCTGGAGTGGGGAGGGAATGGGGATTTTGCAGTAACCTTCCCCTGGAGTGGGGAGGGAATGGGGATTTTGCAGTAACCTTCCCCTGGAATGGGGAGGGAATGGAGATTTTACAGTATCCTTCCCCTGGAGTGGGGAGGGAATGGAGATATTACAGTATCCTTCCCCTGCCATGCCCACTAAGCCGTGCCCACCAAGCCCTGCCACGTCCACCAAGCCACGCCCACCAAACCAGTAGTAAAAAATTTTGAATCTTACCACTACTTAGCCACCATTTGGCAATCTTCACAACTGCTCATATTTTCTTTAGTATAGGTAGTCCTCGACTTACGACCGCAATTGACCCCAAAATTCCTCTCGCTAAACAAAAATTGTGTTAAGTTTGCCTTGTTTTATGACCTTTCTTGCCATAGTTGTTAAGTGAATCACTGCGGTTGTTAAATTAGTCAAACTGTTGTTCAGTGAATCTGGCTTCCCCATTGACTTTGCTTGTCAAAAAAGGGTCGCAAAAGAGGATCAGGTGAGCCTGGGACATTGCAACCATCATAAATATGAGTCAGTTGCCAAGTCTCTGAATTTTTATACTACAACGGTCATAAGTGTGGGGAGCGGTCATAAGTCACTTTTTTCAGTGCCGTTGTAACTTTGAATGGTTACGAAACGAACTGTTGTAAGTTGAGGACTTCTTGTATCTCAGCTAGGTTGTGGCTGGGAATCCTTGATCCTCCTCCTCACTGCCTGTGTGGCAGTTGAAGAAGTAAATGTCCGTTTTCCTCATGAATTCTAAGCCCAGTTAAGGAAGAATGTGCAAATACCTTGTACCCTGTTTCCCTCAAAATAAGACACCCACTGATAATAAGCCCAAATGGGTTTTTGAGCGCATGGCAATAAGGCCAAGCGCTTATTTCAGGGTTCAAAAAAATATAAGACAGAGTCTTATTTTCGGGGAAACACGGTAGTGTTTACCAAACTGCATCTCAGGGCCGCCTAGGTTTACCATTAGGGCATCACCTGAAACAACCAAACATCTGATTCTCCTTCCTTTTTTAATTTTTTAAAAATTTCTACCTTTTAAAACGTATTATTAGATTAAAGGACAAAATACAAAAATACAAAAGCAAATAGTAGGATACAGTGGGGAAGCGAAGGGGAAGGGAGAAAAGGAAAAAAAGGCATTGACTCCCTCTGTTGCAGCAGAATAAAGCATTAACAACGAACCTCAAGTTTTTGCTTTTCCATAATAGTATAAACTACCATTTCTATAGCCACAAATCAAGCTAATCAGTAAACCCCAAAATCAAAGTTTCATTTTTCCCCCTCACCTCAAGCACGAAGTCCAGAAACGGTTTCCATGTAGAAACAAAAGTACTTACATTCTTTTCTTTGACCAAAATGGTCAATTTAGCCATCTCTGCCAACCAGTGGTGGGATTCAATTTTTTTTACTACCAGTTTAGTGGGCGTGGCTTGGTGGGTGTGGCAGGGGAAGGATACTGTAAAATCTCCATTCTGACCTTACTCCAGGGGAAGGTTACTGCAAAATCCCCATTTCCTTCTGATCAGCTGGAACTTGGGAGGCAGAGAATAGATGGGGGCAGGGCCAGTCAGAGGTAGTATTTACCGGTTCTCCAAACTACTCAAAATTTATGCTACCGGTTCTCCAGAACTGGTCAGAACCTGCTGAAACCCACTTCTCCATCATCTTCTGTAGTCATTCATCCATGGTGGGAATCGAAATGTCCTTCCATTTTTGTGCATACAGTAGTCTTGCTGCCATCAACATATATAAGATCAAAGTTTCAATTTTCCCCCCAAATCTTTTTCCATTAAGCCCAAAAGAAAAGATTCTGGTTTCATCTTTATCTTCGCTTTAAGAATTTTCTGTATTAAAATATGAATCCTACTCCAATATTTCTTTGCTTTGTCACATGTCCACCATAAATGATAAAAAGTCCCTGCTTTATTGAAATACCTTTATACCTTTATACATTCTAGATAACTTTTCTGGTGTTAAGTACCAGCGATGCATCATTTTATAAATATTTTCTTTTAAATTATAGTGTAGTGTGCATTTTAAACCTTTCATCCACACATTTTCCCATTTTTCAAGCATCACATTATATCCAAAGTTCCTTGCCCACTGAATCATACAATGTTTTACATGTTCACTTTCCAAATTCAGTTTCAGTAATGTTTTATCAACCTTAGCAATAATATCTCCATCACTAATCCGATTTTTCATAAGGCAACACAGCTAATCATAAGTTTGCAAAAGACACCTGAAGCATGCTATCTCATGGGACATGAATGCTTTCTCTTTCATTCTCAAATTATATTTTCTAAAATGTTTTAAATTATATGATGCTGTTGGAAGAAATGTCCATCTGGATTCAATTCCAAGTGAGGAGAAAGACACTGGAAACATGGAGACTGCTTGAAAAGATGGTTTAATAGTGGACAGGACCATTGGCTTTGAGATACTGGGCAAAAGGGCACATTGGTGTGTGAGAGAGAGATTTATACCCTCTGTTGGGTTTTGAATTTGAGCTTGTATTCTGATTGGTTGTCAGAATCCCATGGGGCCATACAGGGGTAACTTTGTAGGTTGTCTTTTGAGTCCCAAGTTTGGTTGAGCCTTGCTGGGTGATGCAATCTCCCCAGGTGCCATGTGGTGAGTTCTGTTGCTAGATGGGTAGAGGGATAATCCTACCTTTGTTGGATCTTGGGTGAGGGCATTTGCTTATGAATAGACCTGGCTATCTCTTTATCTCTTAAGTGCTGACATCTGCTGTGGGCTATTGAGAGTGCGGGGGCTAGTAAGAGTGAGTCTGCTTCCTGTCTTAAAAAACATGTTTCTCCATTTCTCATCCAGGGAAATACAATATTCTGCTTTTTTAATATTTCCTAGAATATTTCATTCTTCTAGGAGAGGGTGGGTGCTAACTTCCTACAATGCCTCACTCTGGCTTTTCTTCCCCTCCCCCCATCAGCTCAACCCCCTCTTTTTGTTTTACTCTCACAAAAGGAAACATCTACACATATTTACCGAAACATTAAATCTTGGGAGCAGTCCTGGTTCGCATTATCACGAGAATCAATATTTGTGATGATGATAATTACTGTTTTCATTCTCACTAGCTTTTCTTGGATGCCAAGGAGAACTTAAAAAGAAAAATATTACTGGAAAAAAACCACATATGACTGACTCTCAAATTTGTTACAAATACTAATTTAACTGCTCGGGCAAGGACTTTTCTGTTCTAAAGAAAAGCCTCAGCCAGGAATTTATGGTGGAATAATATTTCCAATTAGTTCCAGTAAATTTCAGAAGAAATGGAAACTGTTTTGTCATTTGTCAAAACAAATGGGTGGGCTGCTGGGGGTTCGCAGGCGTTTGGGAGAATCTCTAGCTAACATTCAGTGCAGTTCAGAGAACCCCCATATCCCACTGCCCACTCCGCCCCACCCCTCCCAGGAGTCCCCACATGGCCCTTTTGGATGCAGGTAAGTGCAGACCGCGCGCGGAGGCTCAGGGAGAACGAAAATTGGGGCCTTCCAGAAGTTCAGGAAGGGACTCCAGGAAGGGCCTCCAGAGGGCCTCCGGAGCCTCGGGAGGCCATTTTCACCCTCCAGGAGGCTCAAGAAAAGCCTCTGGAACCCGGGGAGGGCAAAAAACGCCCCCCCCCATGGTGCAGGAGGCCGACTAGGCCATGCACACCATGGCCACGCCCACCCAGCAACCAGGCAGAGAACCCTAGCTAAATTTTTTGAAGCAGACCCCTGGGCCCTTCCCTTTTATCTCCCCCCCCCCCGCCCACCCCGCCACAACAGCCACCAGCAATATATAAACAAGCAGCCAGCCAACTTCAGTTCGACAAATAAATGATTCTTGCAGGAATCTCAGAGTAGAGTTTCCCACTTTGGGAAACTTTTAAGATGTGTGGATTTCCATTCCCAGGATTCTGCTGCTTGGGGAATTCTGGGGATTGAAGTCCACACATCTTAAAGTGGCTAAGGCAGGGGTGGGCTCTACTTACTTTTACTACCGTTTTGCAGTGGGGCTTACTTCGACCGCGTGTGCGCTCTTCTGCGCATGTGCAGAAGTGTTTTAGTGACATCGGGGTCAGTGGGTGGAGCCCCCCGCTGGTTTTACTACTGGTTCTATAGAACCGGTGTGAATCGGGGGCAACCCACTACTGGGCTAAGGGGTGAGGTGGCACTGCTCTAGGGTTTGATGGAGCCTCTCCTCTGCTGATTTCCCCCCTTGTCTCTTCATTCACACAGCAGAAGAACTGTTGGCTTACAATGGGACAACTTCAGAGGTAAAATGTTCCCGGTTCGGACCTGATAGGCTGATCCGGTAGCGATGGAGGCGGGTGGTTCGGAGAACTGGTAGCAAAAATCCCTGCCCACCCACCATGCCCAGCTGAGCCACACAATCATTAGAGGCTTTTTTTTTTTTCACTTTTAAAAGCATTTTTTCTACAACCTCTTCGGCCAAAAAAATGCTCTTAAAAGTAAAAAAAAAAAAAGCCTCTGATGATTGCGCGGCTCAGCTGGGATCATCAGGCTTTTAAAAGAAAAAAAGGATTTTTTTCTTTTAAATGCTTCTGACGATCCAAGCTGAGTTGCCTGATCGTCAGAGGCATTTAAAAGAAAAAAAATCCTTAGTTATGCCGGCCACATAACCACAGATACATCTTCGGACAGCGCTGGCTCTTCAGCTTTGAAACAGAGATGAGCACCGCCCCCTAGAGTCAGGAACGACTAACACACATGTACAAGGAGAACCTTTACCTTTATCTTTAGGGAAGGTAAGTGAATCCCACCCCTGAATAGGACCTCCTGTTTCAGCAGGGGATTGGATTAGAAGACCTGCAAAGTCCCTTCCAGGTCTATTATTCTATATTCCATGAGCCACTTCTATATTATGAACAGACAAGCTCAGCTTGAAGGAAATTTTAATTGGATACTAGAGTCTGTTACTAGGGTCAGATTCCCTGTCTTCCTACTTGCAATTATACACCGGGACTCTTTTTGCAGAATTGAATCCAGCTCTGATCTGAATAGTTGGACTGATTTTATTTCTCCAGACAAGAGAGTATATAATTTCCTGACGTAGGAAAAAAGGTACCACAGATCTTTTCCCTCCCTTTTTCTCTCCCTGATGAGAGGCAGAAAAGCCAGAGAAGGAGCTGTTGTGTTTGATAATAGCCATTGACAATTGGCTACCCCAAAGCAAATTGTCACACATCCAGTCAGAGGCAACAGATGTCCCTGAAATATGCCATTTGTATGCCAAGCATCTCTCCGCGCGAGAGTGATTTGTCAGAAAAGTTGACAGGAGTACAAAGCAGCCAGGAATTGCAGCTTGATCATAGCTCCTTTAGATCTAACACAGAGTTTGGCTCCGGCTATCACAAGCTGGCTGGGGAATTCTGAGAGCTGAAATCCACATATCTTAAAAGTTGCCAAAGAAGAAAAACACTGAGCCAACAGAATCCTGAAAGAGAGGTGAAGAAGAGTAGAAACAGTAAACCCTGCCACCCTTGTTTTATTTACTCTAATTCAGCATTCCCCAACCTTTCCAGCTTTGCGGATTGTGGAGGGTGGGAGGTTCTGCACGAACGACGGGCAAGTGTGTGTGCACATGTGGTGGCCAGAAACGGAGCTGCACACATGCTCACCCACCACTCGTGCAAGTGGAGATGTGCATGCATAGTCTGCCACTTCTGCGGCCCAGTTCCGCAGGGTCGTAAGCGTGAAAAATGATCCTAAGTCATTTTTTTCCCAGTGTCCTTGTAACCTCCGACGGTCGCTAAACGAACTGTTGAGAGTTGAGGACTACCTGAGTTCAGGGAAAACATCAGCATGGTGGCCTTGTTCATGAAGTCATTAAATATGACTTTATGACATTAAATATAACATTAAATATGAGCTAACAGTGTGTGGCGGCAGCCAAAAAAGCCAATGCAATCCTAAATTGCATTAACAGAGGGATGCAATCTAGATCAAGTGAGTTACTAATACCACTCTATAAAGCCTTAGTAAGATCACTCTGAGAATAGTGTATCCAGTTTTGGTCATCACACTATAAAAAAGATGTTGAGACTCTACAAAGAGTGCAGAGAAGAGCAACTAAGATGACTGGAGGCTAAAACATTGTCAGCACTGGAGCGAGTGCAGCTTGAGGTGCTGACATGAATGGTTGCAAGAACTAGGCCTGGCTAGCCTAGTGAAGAAAAGGACCAGGGGATACATGATAGCATTGTTCCAATATCTGAGGGGCTGCCATAGAGAGGGGAGGGGTCAAGCTATTTTTCAAGGCACTTGAAGGCCAGACAAGGAATAATGGATGGAAACTGAAGAAGGAGAGATTCAACCTGGAAATAAGAAATTTTCTGACAGTGCGAGCAATCAACCAATGGAACAGAAGTTGCCTTCGGAAGTGGTGGGAGCTTCATCACTGGGAGCTTTCAAGAAGAGACTGGACTGCCTTCTGTCAGAAATGGTGTAGGGTCTGCTTGGGCTGGACTAGATGACCGACAAGGTCCCTTCCAACTCTGTTAATCTGTAATATCTATGAAGTCAAAGCCTCCCTTCTTTTTTATGGGCAACTCAAGGCTTTGATCTTGACCACTCCCTGAAGTTTCACCTGCTCCCATCTGAGGTATAACCATCCTATCTTGATGTTTCAGGAGATGTTATTCCTATCGCTCAAAGGAAAAAAAAAGCATACGCAAAAACCCCAATATATTCAATACAAGTTTGCAACTGTCTGAAGAATGTTAGTTGGGTTTATTTTTAAAACAAATAACAAATAACCAAGAGTAATGTTTTAAATATAGATCAATTCCCCATTCACTGCCTTTTTGCTTTTATTTTACAGCTGCTATAACCAGATTATATTCTACTTCTTAGGCAGGAATCACTTGGGTCTAATTTGGAAAATACATTTTTTTCAGAAGTTTGCATAATGTATGGCACTGAGGCCTGGCTTGGAGCCAAGAAAGGCCTGATTTTGCTCCACTTAGTATGGTTTGGGACATTTCAGTAGTGGGTGCTCTGGCTTTTTCAAACATATTAAAAGGACAATCTTAAAAAAGAAAAAAAAAAGCAACTACCATATTTTTCAGAGTATAAGACGCACCGGACTATAAGACGCACCAACCTTTTTTGGTGAGGAAAAGAAGAAAAAGAAACCTGCCCTCTGCCACCGAGCAATTTTGCCTCATTGCAGCAAACAGCAAACAGCCTGCTTTACTTTCATTTTCGTTTTCAACATAGCTTGATTAGCACAAGAGAAAAAAAAAATCTGCTTCAGCAATTTACCTCCTTGACGCAAGCAGCAGAGGCCTGGCAAAACAGCTGAGAGCAAAACAGCTGAGAGTCGGGAGGCTGATCCAATCAACTTGTGGCTGTGCTGAAGCTGAAAGGAGCTGTTTTTTCTTGCTGTTTGCTGCAAGGAGGTAAACTGCTGGGAGGCAGAGGCCAAAGGGTGGGGGCCAGTGGGTGGGCGGGGGCTACATTTGGTATATAAGACGCACCTAAATTTTCACCCCCTTTTTTGGGGGGTGTGGAAAGGTGTGTCTTATACTCCGAAAAATACAGTAAGTGAACAACTTCTCACCCCCCAACTCTGCATCAAGTAACATATTCTAGGTGGGGTTTCTTTTCACCTAGTTGGAACTATACCATAGAAACCACCTTACTGTAAAAATAAAAATGTAGCTCATGTTATATTTATGTACCTTATGTTTATACCGAAAAATATATTCAAGGTAGCTCAAACCAAGTTGCAAATCAAGACACGCACACTCAAGAATAGGAATCAACAATCATGCAATGCAGATAGTTGTGCTATGCATACCAATTTCCTCTGTTTTACCTCCAAATCACAGCACAGCGTCGGGAGTTTCTTTGTTAGATGTAATCTGAATGGATTATCCTTCTTAAACCAATTTTACAGATGAAATGTCTGTGATTTATTTATATTTCCTATTCTTAAGGTTAAATTTCTTTCAGGTTTCAATCTGGGAAACCTATTGCAGCTCAATAGAAAAACCAGAAATGAAAAATGATGGTAAAAACAACAACAACAGCAGATTTGCATAGCATAGCTTACATTTAATTAGATCAGCACTTCATTTGAGTAGGCCAAAAGCGCTAAAAACAATAGGTTCATTGCAAGGAGGTTAGGTCAAGAGTTTTATAGTAGTTAAAGATAGTATTTTGGTCCGCCTGTTATGGAATGAAGTGACCAAGCAACATTCCTGGGTCAATCAGAGAGAGAGTTTATTTGCGCAAAGACTCGTAAGCCAGGTTCCAATCTTGGCTTAGAGTAAAGTCTCCATGCTTGTATGACACATTATATACTTTTCTAAACAAAGGATTCTGCTAACACAGCAACTTTTCCATATATGGTTAACATACATTTGTCATTTTTAATTGTCATTTTCCTAATTATTAAAGTTTTACATTATCTCATAATTCTTCTTGTATTTTGGCTGAAGTACAAATTCTTCTTTTGATATCTGCTTCCCGTCCAGGTGCTATTCTCTGGCCTAATCACCCTTGACTATATTTCATGAAGATCTCCCTTTTCTTCTGACAAGTTATGGGAGTTGCTTAGAGTGTCAAGGATACAGTTCATGCTGACATTGTATTTTCTCTAGCTGGCAGTATTTCCTGTCTTCAGAATATAGTTGCTTTTAGAGTGTCTTTTTAGAATATAGTGAATAAGTATCCAGTAATCATCCAAATGGTCCCCAATCTACATTATCCCCCCCTGTGGAAGTTTGTTTATTAATATTTTTAATACATAAACTTCCATTATTTGTATACTAAGTTCCAATAAACAAATCTACCTTATATAGAATCTAACAAAATATAATAATAAAAGTAAAGGATAAGTAGTTCTTGATTGTTATTACTCTCTCTATTCGTGGGGAGATTCTCTCCACCTTTCTATAGGTCCCATGTTCTCATATGGGTCTGTCTCAGAATCTTTATGTTCTTCGAAGGCATTAGAGCTAAACTGATGATCGATGAGAGTTTTCATTAAAACTAACTTCTTTTCAGATTGCGGTTCCTTTACTGCTCTAAAGGATTTATACAAGAAAATAAAAATCTAGACCTGCTTCAGCACATATTAACAAAAATAACATTTGTTTTATCCTGCCGGATCCAGGCAACCAAGAAAACCACATATCTGCTGTCTGTATTCTGTGGCTTATTTTGGAAGCCCTATCCTGCAGTTCATTAGCACCTTCCTTGACCACACCTGATTTCCTTTCTCAGCTGTCAGGAGGTCTAAGGCACATCAGTTTTGTAAAATTACTGTTGCCAAGGAATCTATCTGATCTTGGACTTTGACCAAGGTTCCAACAATCTGGTTCAAGCTCTCTTGAAGCTCTTCCGACAATTGCTGAAACTGTATTACAGAGTGTGTCAGACCACCTACACCTGTTCCAAGTGTAGTTCCAATTCCCATGATTGCTAATAGTGGGATCAATATTGAGTCCCTCTTCTGAACATGTCCCATCTGGGGTGCCAGAATTGTTATGGAATGAAGTGACCAAGCAACATTCCTGGGTCAATCAGAGAGAGAGTTTATTTGCGCAAAGACTCGTAAGCCAGGTTCCAATCTTGGCTTAGAGTAAAGTCTCCATGCTTGTATGACACATTATATACTTTTCTAAACAAAGGATTCTGCTAACACAGCAACTTTTCCATATGTGGTTAACATACATTTGTCATTTTTAATTGTCATTTTCCTAATTATTAAAGTTTTACATTATCTCATAATTCTTCTTGTATTTTGGCTGAAGTACAAATTCTTCTTTTGATATCTGCTTCCCGTCCAGGTGCTATTCTCTGGCCTAATCACCCTTGACTATATTTCATGAAGATCTCCCTTTTCTTCTGACAAGTTATGGGAGTTGCTTAGAGTGTCAAGGATACAGTTCATGCTGACATTGTATTTTCTCTAGCTGGCAGTATTTCCTGTCTTCAGAATATAGTTGCTTTTAGAGTGTCTTTTTAGAATATAGTGAATAAGTATCCAGTAATCATCCAAACGGTCCCCAATCTACATTACGCCAGCAGCCTGCGGAACTGGCCGTGGAGTCGGACAGCGATGAGGCTAAGGAAGAACATGGGCCAGTCCTGGAGGCTGGGGAAGGCCCAGATGAGGGCTTTGCATTGGAGGCAGAGATGGGGCCAGGGCTGTCGGGGAGTGATGCATGGACTTCGGAGCCTCCAGAGGCTGACAGTAGAGAGGCAGAGGAACAGGAGGAGCCTGTTCCTAGTGCACATATGAGAAGAGCTGCCAGAAGGCAGGAGCAGCTAAAGCAGAGAGGACGACTCAGGAGTAGGGCCAAGAGATGATTGGCCCCTCCCATAAGGCTTAAAAGACCAGCAACAGCTCTTGGCCTCTTTGCTGGAAAACAACCATTGAGAGATTTGCTTCGTGTTTCGATATATTTCTTTCTTGTCAACATCTTCTGTTCCTGAACTGTTGCCAAGAAAAGCCTTTGGCAGTTTGTCTAATTATCCCAAGGTCAGAGATAAACTGAAGAATGGTATTTTGAGGACTTTGCTTTGATTTAATTTGGAATACGCTGAGAATGAGTTAATTCTCAGCTGTTTTAATAAAATCTGTTTGGTTTTTTTGGAACTCTTTTGCATTTTATTAACTACGTGGGCCTGGGTCACAACAGATTGCATTTGGGAGTGTACCATAAAGAACTAAGCCAGGAAAAAATAGACATTTCTAAATAACTCTCCAAGTTGCTCAATAATTGTATGCTTACTTGCCACCAAGTTGTCAACTCTTAGTGACACCTAGATTTTCTCCCTAATGATCCATCCATAATCTGGTCTTCAGCATTTCCAAAGGTGTTGTTGTGGCCCGCCGGCAGCCAGCACAGCTGGCAGCAGAGTCGGACAGTGAGGAGGTTGGGGAGGAACATGAGCCAGTCCTGGGGGCTGGGGAAAACTTGGATGAGGGCTCTGTGTCAGACAACAGTGGGAGCTAGACAGCAGTGAGGCAGAGGAGCAGCTGGAGCCTGTTCCCAGTGTGCACATGCATAGAGCTGCCAGAAGACAAGAAGAACTAAGAAAGCAGGATCGATTTAGGAGTAACGCCACACCTTGGAGATGATTGGCCCCTCCCATAGGAAACAAAAGAGGAGTGAACGGGGAGTGGGCTTTTGCAGGAAACAATTCGTTCGTTCGGTCATTTCAAGAGTGGGAAGATCTGTCCGTGACTTTGAGCCATGTTTTGCCTTGCACTACGTTTGGAAACTAGTTACCTGGCAGCTTTCCAAGCAAGATAAGGTCTGTGTTGATAAATATTCCTCTGAAAGACTGTTTGTACAGGCCTTCCTGACTGTGAATGAAAGGAATTCACAGTCGTGGAAATAAAGAGGGTTTTGCCAGGACCAAGACTCTGCCTCCTGCTTTTTAAGGGAGCCTAGGTCAGAACAGGTGTCCCCATTGCCATTGCAACTGAGCCCATCCACCCTGCTTCTGGCTGTCTTCTTCTCTTTCCTTTCACCTTTCCCAGTATTACAGTCTTTTCCAGAGGACATAATGTCTTTGAAGAAAGGTAAGTTGAAACTGGTCATTTGTGTCTTAAGTGAGAACTCTGGGTTGATGTGTTCAGTGACCCATTTGTTTCTCTTTCTTGGCTGTCCACAGAATTCTCAGGAGACTCTCTAACACCAAATTTGAAGGCACCAATACCTTTCCTCCTATCTTAAAGTACAACTTTTGCTTCCATAGAATGTCACAGTGACCTGCATTCAGTGATGGGATGCTGCCGGTTTAACAACCGGTTTGGTGATCGCGTGCTTCATGCGCATGCACAATTTTACAAATACTAACCTTCTGTGTTATCTCTTGGGAGTAACACAGCTGAGACATGGCAATCCACTCTGTCACGCCAATCAGCTGGGAAGATAAAGGTAAGTAAAGCACAGGGGTAGATGGGTGGGTGGGCGGGGTGAAATGCTCCCGGTTCGGACCGGATCACCCGATCCAGGAGCGATGGCAGTGGGTGGTTCGGAGAACCGGTAGCAAAAATCCCTGTGCCACCCCTCCCACCATGCTCAGCTGAGTCGCACGATCATCAGAGGCTTTTTTTTAAAACTTTTAAAAGCATTTTTTCTACAACCTCTTCTGATGAAAAAAATGCTTTTAAAATAAAAGAAAAAGCCTCTGATGATCGTGCGACTCAGCTGGGATCCTCCAAGGCTTTTCAAAGCATTTTTTTCTGCAACCTCTTGGCTCAAGAGGTGGTAAAAAAAATGCTTTGAAAAGTCTCTGAGGATCCCAGCTGAGTTGCCTGATCAGCAGAGGCATTTTTTAAAAAGCCTCTCTGACGATCCCAACTGAGTTGCCTGATCGTCAGAGGCTTTTCAAAGCATTAGAAAAAATGCTTTGAAAAGTTTTTTTTTTTAAAAGTTGGCCACGCCCTCCCAGTCACATTACCACCGCCACCACCAAGCCATGCCCACAGAACCGGTAATAACACATTTTACATTTCACCCCTGGGGCTGACTTCTTATAATTAATTTTGATTGCAAACACTAATGGTGCTATAGACATTTAGACCCCAAAAAACCCAAACCCCCGGACCAATAATTCTTAGTTTCTACTTACACATAATAAGCAATGCCCATATAAATTAATGTTGAAAACTATTGCTGCTTGATCATGAAATTCCCAGCATGGGGATATTGCAGATGATTAAAAAAAAATGGCAGAATTATAAAAGCGTCTTTTGCACAAAGAATTAAACAAGTTAATCTGACACAAGGATTTGTTGCCAGATTTCAGAGAAGGCAAAAAAGCATCCAAATGAGATGTTTTTCATCAAAAGTGAAAACATTGTATCAGTCAGCCTTGAAAGTTTCCAAAATAAATTCCAGCAGACTACTAATTAGTTAGTAAGTATTTATTGCCTTATGCTTCAAATAATTAGTCACAATTTTATCAAGCTCGAACAACTGTGAGGCTTGGAACTCCACTTCATTAGTTAAATAGCAGTAAAATTGTTTATGCAAGAGGAAATGTTATTTTACAGTTTCTCTCCGGTCATATTTATTACGTATTGCAAGAAACTGCAAAAGATCTCATTTGTTCTCCTAACTAGCATTTTAAATAGGCCAATAACTTGTACCATTTTTCAAAAGTATCATGAGTGTGAATGAAAAATTTGCCTAGAGCCAATAAATGAATTTACGCCGATGGCTTCTGATATAATAATGTGAATGTGAAATACTAATTAAGAACACATTATTAGTATTATTCTTTTATTCATTAAACATGAAACTCAGTCAACTGAACATTTAAAAATGTATCATAAATACCACTGACTGGTGCTAATGGTTGATACAGGTTGCTGCCAGCATCCTAGGTATCAACCAAGTACTTTGTTAAAATATATGATGTTCTGAGTAGCACAGTTTTTTGCAGTTCCGCTGATGTTATTGCAGGAAGCTGCAATTTCTTGATGTGTTTTGTAAAATTCTTGGACATGGTACCAAGTGTCCTGATGACAATGGGTATCACGGTTACATTTCATCCATAATTGCGTCGTTTCAATGGGCAGGTGGCAATATTTTGTGATTTTTTCCAGTTCTTTTTCTTCAATTCTGGCGTCTCCTGGTACAGCGATATCAATACATTGTGCATTTCAAATTTTCGACAACTGTGATATCCGGCGTGTTGTGTTCCAAATGACGAACCATCTGTATTCGAAAGTCCCAGAAAATTTTCACCTTCTCATTTTTGATAACATTTTCCACTTTATGTTCCCATGACTTTTTGGATACAGGTAAGTCGTATTTTTTACATAATGGATTAATTTAGCAACTTGAACACATCTACCTTTGTAATCAGTTTGTGCGATTTTGCTGCACTCACATATTAAGTATGAAACGATTTCAACTTTGTCATTGCAAAGTCAGCAGTTCAGATTGTCAGTGGTTTTTTTTATCTTCATTTTCATGGCATTAGTTTGTAGTGCTTGTTCTCGAGCGGCAAGTATTAAACCTTCTGTTTCTTTCTTGATGGTTCCCCTCTTAAGCCATGCCCATGTCAAGTTGTCAAGTGATGTTCATGCAAAGCTTTCGTTTTCCATCTATTTAATCTGTCATTCAGCTGTTTTTCCTTATATTCTGCTTTGTTTCTCTTGTTTTTATAATGCTCTCCGTTTTCACAGCCTGCAGCAAATTTTCTGTACTTTGGTTCACATAATCATTCAAACTATTTACTATAGTTTGAATTAACTATAATTCTAATTCTAATTCTAATTCTAATTCTAATAATAATAATAATAATAATAATAATAATAGAAGTAGGAGTCATAATAATAATAATAGGAGTCATAATAATAATAATAATAATAATAATAATAATAATAATAATAATAATTTCATTGCAACTGTATAAGTATAAAAAGTATAATTTCATTGTACTTTCATTGCAAATGCGATGAAGCACTGGAAAATGGAACTGTTTATTGGAAGTGAAAGCTACGGATTGGTCAACATTAAAAGAGGGATTTTCCAGGGTGATTCTTTGCCACCGCTGGTGTTCATCATCGCCATGACCCCTCTGTCAACAGTTTTACAGAATACTAACCTGGGTTATCAAACTGCTAAAAATTCACAGAAAATCTCTCACCTGCTGAAGTTATATGGAAAATCAGAAATTAAAATCCAGTCACTGACCAGTATAGTTTGAATTTTCAGCACTGACATCAGCATGGAGTTCGGCCTGGATAAATGCGCCACAGTGGCACTGAAGAAAGGGAAGATCGTAGAAAGCGATGGAATTGAAATGCCCTATGGACAAACTATCAAGTGCAACCAACCTGAAGCCTACAAATACCTGGGCATGCTACAGCTGGACAATGTCAAGCACGGGCAAGTGAAAAATGTGGTCAGCAAAGAATACACACAAAGGGTCAGGAAACTTCTAAAAAGCAAACTGAATAGCGGTAACACCATCAAGGCTATAAATACCTGGACCATACCCATCATCAGATTGTTGTGGCCCCGTCCTCTGAGCCTATCCCATTGGAGGAAGGAAGCTCTGAGCAGGAGGAAGAGGAGCCAGCCAGATCTCCCAGCCCCCCCCCCCTCTGGCACCGTCTCAGGTGCCAGCTGAAAGAGAGCCAAGTAGTGGGGAAACAGGTGTCTCAGATGAGAGTGAGGAAGAGACGTCATTCCTGGACGCACGCCAAAGAAGGCGAGAGAAAAGATTACTGCAGTTGCGGCGTATGAGGAAATAGATCTGAGTCACTGATTGGAGTCATAGGATCAGTGAGTCACTGGACCACACCCAGAAGCCTATCTATATAAGACAGGACGGTGGGTCAAGAAGTTGTGACGAACAAAGCTAAACAAACATAGCAACCTCGTAGTCTTGGAAGCTAGATGAACGGCAAAGCTACGTAGGTGATTTTCTTGTTTGTGTAACCTAATAAAGTCCTTGGCAGACGGTGTGCATATTGCTGCCAAGGTTGAGATAAGAACTGTGGAGTGTGTCAAGTGATTGTTAACCCTCGGCTGGCTGTGTTTTTGTGGGTCTTTGAAGGGGGAGGACAGATCACAGATATACTGCTGGGATCATAAACTGGACAAAGGCAGAAAACAAGAAAACTGATTACCATACACTATGCGCTAGCGTAGTAATGTCGACAGGCTTATCTAGTTTGAGAAACCAATTAGTGTTTTAACTATCCTCAATGCCTTTTAACTATGGGGTTATCCTAGTTAGTTCAGTTTGTGCAAGTTGACAGTACATTTTCTCAGCTCTTCCTGGACTTTTTTTTTTTTTTGTGGGGTGGGGAGCTGGGGGAGACAGAAGGATCATCTACTCCCGTGTTTCTAACACTGGCAACCAAGAGATGTGGGCTTCACCTTCAACTCCTAGAATCCCTCAGCCAGCGTTTGAAGTTTTCACCTCTTAAAGTCACCAAGGTTGAAATACATAGATCTTGCTCAAACCTCTGGAATGTGCAGGGAATCTAATTAAACCATGGTTGAGAGGGGGCTTGTCCAGCCTTCAAACCTTCAAAGACAGAGAAGTTCCAAGAACTTTCTTGCAGGTTTGAGCCTCCTCTTCTAGACCTTTTTCCCACGGCACAGAACACTCAGCTGCTGAGGTTCTTCTCTCGCTTCGTGTCACTGGGGGCAGAAGGCCACAACGCCCTCAGATCACCTTGGCCTCAGGGACTCCTTTATGTCTTTCCCCCAATACTGATCATTCCGAATGTCCTTCGCAAACTGATGGCGGAAAAAGCGGACCTACTGTTGGTAGCACCGTATTGGCTCCGCAGGCCGTGGTTCGCAGACCTGTTGGACCCGTCGGTTGAATCTCCATGGTTTATAGGTGGGTTATTTCATTCTTGTACAGATCTGACTTTCAGTGAGTTTTTCCTTATATTTAAGGTTAATAATATGTGTTAGCTAAACAGAAATATTGGAACCATAACTGAAAAGTAGGAAGAAACCTTTCAAATACAGGCAATAAAGAAAATCAAACTAGTTGGAATATCTGGATTGAGATCACAAGACCATGGAAGTGCCTTAAGAGATCTATTTAGTTTAAATAACATATTAATGCAAAATATACAATATTGTGCAATGCATGAATAATAACATTATTCCAAAAATGTTCTGAAAATGGGGGAGGGGGTTCATACTCACTGTATCAATCTACTAAAGACAGGCAATAGAAATACAGTTTCCTGACCAAGATGTTTATCCAAGTCTTTCCTTGCATGCTTTCACTTCCCTCTCTTTCTCAACCATGGAAGATGTCAGAGATTAGACGTGATGGAATGAGCCGCGGTGGCGCAGTGGTTAGAATGAAGTACTGCAGGCTACTTCTGCTGACTGCCGGCTGACTGCAATTTGGCCATTCAAATCTCACCAGGCTCAAAGTTGACTTGGCCTTCCATCCTTCCGAGGTGGGTAAAATGAGGACCCAAATTGTTGGAGGCAATATTCTGATTCTGTAAATCATTTAGAGAGGGCTGTAAAGCACAATAAAGTGGTATATAAGTCTAAGTGCTATTGCTATTTTATTTTTACAGCTGTCTGTTGTAGGCAACTGTGTTGAGATCCAGGCTGGTATGGTGAGGAAGATATTGGACTCTGAGCAGAAAGATCCAGATTTAAGTTTCCAGAAGATCACTGGGTGATGTTAGCCCAACTTTACACCCAGGGGTGTGGTTGCAGGGGTGGGTTTCAGCAGGTTCTGACCAGTTCTGGAGAACCGGTAGCAGAAATTTTGAGTAGTTCGGAGAACCAGTAAATACCACCTATGACTGGCCCCGCCCCAATCTATTCTCTGCCTCCTCAGCTGATCGGAAGGAAATGGATATTTTACAGTATCCTTCCCCTGGAGTGGGGTGGGAATGGAGATTTTACAGTATCCTTCCTCTGCCACACCCACCAAGCCCTGCCCACCAAGCCTCGCCACGCCCACAGAACCAGTAGTAAAAAATTTTGAATCCCACCACTGACTGGTTGTGGAGAAAAATACCAGAGATTATGCTTATGTATGCATCTTTGATTTCCCAGACGAAAGACAAGACATAAATAATAGTCAATTAAGCTTGAATCTCTGGAGTTTCCAACTGAAGCTTTTTAGCAATGCCACAATCCGTAAAATTTACACTTTCGATCTTCCTTGTTTGTATCGATGTTGTCATATACTTTTAATGCAGTAACAATATAGGCTCTGGACGTGTGCTTCAGAGGTATGTCGGCAAGCAATTACCTTGTGTGCCAAATAAAAAATCCCCTCAGATGGGGTCGACACATTATGCATGACAAAAAGCATTTAATTATGCTGGATTGTGTTCTTGTTTCCTAAGCTTTATCATCGGCTGAGAATAAGTGTGCCAGAAGTTAATAAACCATCTGCTTTGCTCACGGATCAATGCAGCCTGAATTCTGATAGATAACCCAGCTAGAATCTAACGTTAAGAGCAGAAAATTACAACCTGGGGATAGTCAAAATATTTACCGAAGCAAGAGATTTACAGAAGCCGGCTGATTTCATAACAAGATTATTGACAAAGATTTCATTTAGAAAGCATTCCTCTTATAGGGTCTGTCCAAGCATAAACTAAAAGGTTCTTGGTGTAACCTTACATGGTGGCATCCTACTGACCTTGGCTAGTCTCAAAAGGGTTTATCCTGGTTGTGACCTGAATAGGAAATCAGCAAGAGAACTCTCAAGGCATCTGGCTAGATTGGAGAGTTGGGGAAAAACACTTTCCAGGAGAAACATCCATATGAGGTATGGGATGTATGGGTTTTAGCGGCCTGGCATAACTGCTGTTCTGTTGTCATGAGTTAACAAATAGAGGGAAAAAACCCAGGAAGAATCTCAATTCTGGCCTTCTGGCTGTTGCCGGCACCGATGAGTTGACCTGCCTGCTAAGAGGGATGTTGTCAGGGGTAAGATTCAGCCGGTTAGGACCGGTTCAGGTGAACCAGATGTTAATTTTAATCTGGTTCGCCTGTGTTGTGGTCCGCCAGCAGCCTGCAGAGCTGGCAGCGGAGTCGGACAGTGAGGAGGCTGTGGAGGACCATGGGCCAGTCCTGGAGTCTGGGGAAGGCCTGGACAAGGGCTCTGTGTCAGAGGCAGAGATGAGGCCAGGGCCCTCTGGGAGTGATTTGTGGACTCCAGAGCCCACAGAGTCGGACAGCAGAGAGGCAGAGGAAGAGGAGGAGCCTGTTCCTAGTGCACGCATGTGCAGAGCTGCCAGCAGGCAAGAGCAGCTAAAGCAAAAGGGGTGACTCAGGAGTAAGGCCAGGAGATGATTGGCCCATCCCATAAGGCTTAAAAAAGAAATGAAGGCATTTGGGCTTTTTTGCAGGAAAGCAACGTTGTTAACTCTGTTTCCAGTTGGCACCTCTTGTTTGTTTCTGAACTTCATGGGGCTTTGCCAAGTAAAGCCTTTGGCAGGGTGTCAAAGAAGACAAGGTTGGTGATTATCCCGAAGGACTTCTTCCGAAGGACTTGTTTTGCTACTAATTGGGACTCAGCTGGGAATGAATGTAATTCTCAGATGTTACAATAAAATAGGTTTGTTTGGGACTAATTGTGTCTTGTAATGACTCAGTAAGCCTAGGTCACAACAACCAAACCAGTTGTTGCAAGTACTGGCTGACCCCGCCCACCCCACCCTGTCCCTCCCAGGAGTCTCCATGCAGCCCCTTTTGGATGCTATGTAAGTGCAAGACCTGTATGGAGGCTCTGGGAGGGTGAAAAGCGGGCCTATTGGAAGTCCAAAAATGGGCACGTTTCCAGCCCCTGGAGGGCCTCTGCAGCCCCGGGGGAGGCTGTTTTTGCCCTCCCAGAGGCTCAAGGAAAGCCTCCGGAGTCTGGAGAGGGCGAACCCCCTCCCCCCATGGTGCAGGAGGCTGAGTAGGCCCCGCCCACCCAGCAACCGGGCAGAGAACTGATTGCTAAAATTTCTGAATCCCACCCCAGCTGTTGTGGGGAGATGTAGCAACAGTAATCCCACTGGTCCAAACTGATCATAGATGCTGGGGATTAGAGCCCTGGGAGTGGGGGCGGGGGACATCCAACTTTTTAGTTGTTGGGGGACCTGCTGCTTTAGAGGCAGGGAGAAGGAGAAGACAGAGGAGAGAGAGAAAACCTGTGTGAATTGGAGAGAAAAGCTGGAGTGTGAAGTTACTTGAGTGTGCAGAGCAGTGGTTAGCTTCTGGTAAAAGAGGAGAACAGTCCATGGATAGATAAATCCCAGAGATGCAATGTCTTCACCCAAGGCCCAAAATGGATAGGAGGGAGGCAACTGCTGTTGTCAAACACTGGTCTTATGAGAAGAGTTGGACAGAAGACCAGACTCCTGACTGGGGAATTCTGGGAGTTCTGGGAGAACTTCTGGGAGTTGAAGTCCACCCATCTTTAAGGGTGGACTTCTTGCCAAGGTTGAAAAACACTGGTTTTCTAATCTATCCCATTTCTTAGACACTTAAGGTTACTTAAGTAGAGAATTTCATAATTATCCTCACAAAAATCCCCTTGAGAAAAAGTGACTCCCAGGTTTTCATGACTCGGGTTGTGGGGGGTGGTGGTGGTCTTGAGCTGGATCTCTCCAGCCCAGGTTCAACATTTTCACCATTCAGAATTAGTCACAAATGAGCCACCTTCATCAGAGATAATGAAATTACACAGAGTTGACACTGTGAATGAAATAATGTCATGGATCGATAGGTAGGTGATCCTATCTGGCTAAGTAATGACAACACCTAGGTTGGGTGAAGTGTAGGTGAATGTGCAATGTGAATTTTCCTCAAGGTCTACTAAGATCTTGCAGAAAAAAAAGGCAACATCTTCAAAGCCACAAAAGATATAGTAAAGAAAAGGTGTATGTGATTATTCATGTAATAACCACAGCTAGAATTTTATTGGCACAAAACTGGAAAAGTGAAGAGATTCCTACAGAGGAGAATATGATAAGGAAAATATTAGAATGGGCAGAAATGAATAGATTAACACTGGCAATTAAAGAGAAAGAACAAACTGGTTATGATGCGATATGGGAAACATTTTATCGATGGTTAGCGAATAAGTATAAAACTTAGAAATAAAAGTAGATGAGTAAAATATAAAAAATAGTTAATAGAGTTAAGCAAACTAAGAAGGTGTAAAGTATCAGATATTTAATGTATTGGTATTAAGCTAAGAATAGATTAAATAATGAATATGATCGTAAATTTTAACTGTTATTGCAGAAACATTTGTACTTGTACGACACACTGTTTAATGGAAGATGGATTATTTGTACTAAAATAAAATTTAATTTTTAAAAAAAGCCACAAAAGATATGGTAACAATAAATACTTTAGCTTCCCAAAGGGTTCTGTTCAATTCCTGAGAAGGAATTGCTAAAATACTGTGGTTCTGAATTAGTGCCACAGAAAAATGATTTCCTATTCCAGCAACGGTGCTGTTTGATCTTGTGTATCTTAACATCTACCCCAGGGAGAAATCTTCTCCTCTGCATGGAGAATTTGAGCAAGCAAATGCAAAGACATTATTCCCGGCGAAAAATATTGCTCCTTATAAACATCTGATCTAAGCCATAATGGTATCAATCAGGCATATGGTACAAATCATGTAGTTTGATAAATTATTAGATTTAGTGGTGACAACTGTAGTGATTATATACATAGCATGTTCAGCTTTTTAGTAGCGTTCTTCTAAATCGGGGTCGACAACCTGCGGCTCTGGAGCCGCATGTGGCTCTTTCACCCCTCTGCTGCGGCTCCCTGTCACTCAAAATATGAGTCACAATCGCCAATGAGCGACACCCACCGGCATGCAGTTTATTGAGCTTTTCAACCCCCGGTAGGCCAACCATGGATAAATCCAAGAAAAGAAAAGTTTCAGAAGAAAACAGAATGTTTAATTTAACTACATATGCTAGTTTTGTGGCCACTCAAGAAATAGTCAGGCACCGAAAGGGTTTTGTGGCTCCCGTTGTTTTCTTTTCTGTGAGAAATAGGTCCAAGTGACTCTTTGAGTGTTTAAGGTTGCAGACCCCTGTTTTAAATTCTTGGGATTTTTGAATTTCTGGGTCTTGATTTTCTTTCAGGGATGCTTCTGCAAATAGCTGATAAAACACAGGGTCTCTAAACCATCCTTCACAACTCTATTAAATACGTTCCTTTAAGCAAGTATTCCTATAGTAACAAGATGGAACTGCTAGTTTGAAATATACCCCATGGGAGAATAGGACGCAACAAATCATTGAGTTTAGACATTTATGACTCATGAGTCATCACTCTGATTGGATTTATTCTTCCTTCAACTCCATGAGAGAGGCAGGATATTTACAGTCCCTCAACTTCTGAGGTTGAGAACTTACTACCATTTGCAGCAACTCAGTCAGAACCCAGGAGAAAGTTAAATTACTTTTCCAGAGATTCCTTTTCTCTCTTTAATACACTGATAAGAAGTCTGGCGGGTGTGTGTGTGTAATATTACTCCCCAGTGTAAGCAAAAATATGAATCAACTGCAATTCCCAACTAGGCTATGGTTTACGATAAAGGAAAGCACAGACTTTGTTGTCTGAAACCTATTGGATGTCACTGCTTAAATTGAGTAGGAATCGTAAATCTTGGGTGATTATCTGGGACGTGGAGTAAGAATTGTTCTCTAACCCTCTTTTTTTTTTAATTAACAGAGTTGGAAGGGACCTTATAGGTCATCTAGTCTAACCCGCACCCCATTTCTGGCAAATGGCAGTCGCCCACATGCCACACGTTGACATTATTTAATACTCGATGCATATACCACATGGACTTAAATCAGGGATGAAATCCAGCAGGTTCTGGAGAACCGGTAGTGGAAATTTTGAGTAGTTCAGAGAACTGGCAAATACCACCTTGTCGAAGCGTGAAACAGCTTCATTCCCCCCCTGGGAAAAACTATGATTAATTAGAGGTGATTGGATCTTGTTTCCCATGGTGTATACTCTCAAAGAAAGAAAACCCAAAATATAAATCCTAATAAACATATTTATTATAAAAGTAAAAAAAAAACCTTAGCTAACTACATTTTGCCGGCAGTGATATCTCAGAAACGGATAAAAAAGAAAGTAAAGTAGAAAGTTAGAAAAGAAAGAATGTGAACATGCACAATAGGTTCAGAAAATCACAGGACGGTGTTATCTCTTGTTGATAAAATTCTCTGGCAAGCTACCATAATGCTTAGAATGGAAGCTCAGCTGGCAAATACAAAATAACACAGTGACACACCTCTGGCTGGCGTCAGGAGTGGGATGGGATTGGAGATTTTGCAATATCCTTCCCCCAGGAGTGGAATGGGAATGGAGATTTTGCAGTATCCTTCCTCTGGGGTGGGGTGGGAATAGAGATTTTGCAGTATCCTTCTCCTGTCACGCCCACCAAGCTGTGCCCAAAGAACCGGTAGTAAAAAAAATTGGATTTCACCACTGACTTAAATTCATTGTAATAACGATTCTCTTATAGCAGTGAATTATGAGACGTAGAAATCTGGAAGCAATGTCTCCAAAGATAAACTGAAAGTTGAGTCATGGCGATGGGACTTCTGTTCTTTTTGGTTTGAAACATTTCATAGCTTCTTCAGTAGATGGCAAAATGTTTCAAACCAAACAGAAAAGAAGTCCCATCGCTACGACTCAACTTCTAGACCACTCTGTCTGGGTGACTGAGAATTTTCACTGACGTGTCTCCAAAGATAGGTTTTAGCATCATTCCTAAGCTTCAATTTCTAAGATTATTTGAGAATTTACAAAAAATAAAAATAAAAACCAATATAACTTTCAGGGAATTATAGAATAGAAGGGTTGATAAAGACATTGGATAGAGACACTGGATAGAGAAGGGATGTGGTGGCTAAGTGGCTAAGACACTGAGCTTGTCGATCGAAAGGTTGGCAGTTCAGCAGTTCGAATCCCTGGTGCTGCGTAACGGAGTGAGCTCCCGTTACTTGTCCCAGCTTCTGCCAACCTAGCAGTTTGAAAGCATTGTAAAAAATGCAAGTAGAAAAATGGGGACCGTATTGGTGGGAAGGTAACAACGTTCCGTGTGCCTTTGGCATTGAGTCATGTTGGCCACGTGATCACGGAGAAGTCTTCAGACAGCACTGGCTTTGAAACGGAGATAAGCACCACCCCCTACAGTCGGAAAAAACTAGCACATATGTGCAAGGTGAACCTTTACTTTTAGAGACATTGTAGATCATCTAGTCCAATCTTGTTTCACAGGTAGGATTCTACTACTCCGACATAATTGATGGACAGTTTTCAGCCTAATTAAATACTTCCAGTGAGAATGAGACCACCATTGTCATATCTCCTTTTCTACATCATTAGAAATTCCGTTTCATGTTTTAATTTTAATCCACCTTCTTGGGATTTAAATCCCCTCTTGTCTGTCCCGTCTTCTGGAATACTTTTGAATAATTCTGCCCCACCTTCAAAATCACAGCCCTTCAGACACATGTAGATAGCTACTCTGGTTTCTGTATACCCCTGAAGAGACCCAGTAGCTATTGTATATAGCTATAGCATTTTTCTGCTACAGTAGTTCCATTGAGGACTTCATGCTGGGTATCGTAGACAAACAAACATATAATAACATCAGTCCTTCCGTGTGTCCTCTCGGTGTTTCTTCAGTGACTTCTGCTTTTTGTTACTCTTCCTCTTATTTCTTCCTTAATAAATCCCATTTCTCTATTTCAATATTTTCCCCAAAATACATATATTTAATGTAATTTTCTCCTGTTTGCTTATCACATTCTTTATCTATATCTCTTTTCTATCCAATCATAAAATTTCCCCCTTATCTTAAAATATTCCGTATCCACCTTATCTTTAATCATTAAAATTAATCTATTTATCTCTGTGCAGTCCAAAATTTTTCTAATTACTTACCCTTCAAAAGGGATTTTCTCTGCTTTCCATCTTTGTGCAAATACTATTCTTGCTGCAGTTATAATATATATAACCAAATATACATTTTCTTTACTAATTTTCTCTGTTAGGGGCTCTGTCATACCTTTGAATGGTCACTAAGCGACCAGTCATAAATTGAAAACTTTCCGCAAAAAATTCATGTTGTGTTTATGACCAACAAATGGCTTTTTCAGGATATATTCCCTTGAAGATACTAGATACACATTGTTCTATATTAAAAAATTGCTTTAAACATAGTCATCGATTTACAACAATAGAGCTCAATGCTGCTAAACAAGACAGGGGTTAAATGAGTCATGCCCCATTTCATGACCCGTTTGCTGTGGTTCTTTAGTGAGTCAGAAGTTGTTAAGCGAATAGTGTGGTTGTTAAGCAAATCTGGCTTCCTCCACTGATTTTGCTTGTAAGAAGTCAGCTGGGAAGGTTGCAAAAGTTGATCACATAACTCTGAGACAGTGCAATTGTCAAAACTATGAACCAGTTGTCAAGTGTCTGCATTTTGATCCCACGACCATGGAGATGTTGCAATGGTCGTAAGTGTGAAAAGCGGTCATAAGCCACTCTTCTTGGTGCTGTTGTAACTTCGAGCAGTCACTAAACAAATTGCTGTATGTGGAGGACTCCTGAGGGTGGAGGGCTGGA
Source organism: Masticophis lateralis (assembly GCA_030761175.1). NCBI lineage: Eukaryota > Metazoa > Chordata > Lepidosauria > Squamata > Colubridae > Masticophis > Masticophis lateralis. The sequence continues at coordinate 80,940,242 of JAUDYJ010000006.1, read as the reverse complement.
TGGTGCATCATTTTTTTCCCCATTTTTTTCTCCCACCTGAATCTGTTGGCCATATCAGGCTCTAAGTTCTGCCTCGTTCTACAAACTTTTCCAATAAGCAAACAAGTCAGAATATGATTGAAAAGCATTTAATTAGAATACATTGATAAAGGTGGGGGGGGGTCTCTATTAAAAGGGAGCACTTGGCTAAAATGATTTATATTTACATAACACAACAAAGAAGTTCAAAGCAAAAGTTGATTGGGTTGAGTCATCAATCCAAAGTTAACTCTTCCAAGAGGAAGTCAGAGTTCCTCCAACATTAGATCGCCTGCATGGAGAAAAAAAAAAAGAGAGAAATTAAGGAAAGTAGGTGGCAGATAGGAAGGCTACACGACCATAGGCCTTCAGAGTGCTTGTTGTGGCTCCGTTGCCTGAGCCTGTGTCATCAGCAGGAGAGGACTCTGAGAGTGAGGGAGAGGAGTTGGCAAGGCCTCCTTCTCCAGGACCCTCCTCTCTGGCAATGCCTCCGGAGGACACCGAAGGGCAAGAGCTAGGCCCAGAGCCAAGCACGTCCCCGCAGCCACAGGTGGACAGTGATGAGGGTAATGAGTCTTGGCTGGACCCTCGCCAGCGTCGCAGAGACAGGCGCGCGCAACAGAAGAAATGGTGTGCCCGTGATTAGCTGACTCACTGGATCACACCCCACAAGCTATAAAAGGGGGTGAGTTAAGCATTCAGGCTCTGTGACAGACAAAACTAACTAATCCCTTGGAGACACTTTGCATCTCGGCTTCAGATTTATTCCTGGACAATTGTTGTGGTGTGTATTTTCTTCTAAGTTGATAAAAGGTCTTGCCAAGCAGCTGCTGGGATTGCTGCCAATTAGACTTATCGGTCTAATTGGTTGCCTGCCAGTTTATTTAACCCCCGACTGTCTGAGTGTGTGTGTGTGTGTGTGTGACGGGGACAGAACAGTGCTCTGGCCATTTGAATTTCATTTGTGATGATCAGTCCTAACTACCTTCATTTATTACTTTATCAGTAATAAGGTTACCTTCATTGACAAAATCCTGATTTTCAGGTGGTCCCAATTGCACGATCGAATTTTGGACTTTAATGTCCTGGAAGAGACAGAAAGAATTCCATTGTCCTGTTGCCCAAGTGTCTTGCAGGGTCACTCCCCATCCTCCCTTGGCCCATTGACCCAAGTCTTAGGAGCAAGACATCCTATCCAGGGATTCCCTCGTCCCCCACCAAGTGGATCGAAAGGAAAAAGAAACCCTGCCTCCCTGCCCTTTTCTCCCAAGAGAGACGTTTCACGAGGATGGGTTCACCATCTTCACTTTTCTACATACCTTGTTTCTTTTAATGAAAAGAATCTTCTTCTCCCTTGTGGGGAAATCTGGGAAAGGACAGGGAGATGCTCAGTAGAGGTTTAAGTCTCCCCCCAGATGAAGAAAACCCTCCAAAATCAGATCCTCCTTTGCATCACTCTTCCCCTCGAGACTCAATTCCATCTATTAAAATCTTTTCCTGCTTCACAGAGCTAGTGGATTCCCCTGGCCATGAGAGATCTTCTCACTGAGGCCTCAGGCAAATCCGGCTCTATAGATTCTCCCTCAGCCCTTGTCTCTGACCTGTCCCTCTGTGCATCTTCAAAGATGCAGATGTGTGTCCTCTACATAGCAATAGCCCTTAGACTTATATACCTCTTCACAGTGTTTTATAGACCTCTCTAAGTGGTTTACAGAGTCAGCATATTGCCCCCAACAATCTGGGTCCTCATTTTACCTACCTCGGAAGGATGGAAGGCTGAGTCAACCTTGAGCCGTGTGGGATTTGAACTGCTGAACTGCAGCTAGCAGTCAGCTGAACTAGCCTGCAGTACTGCGCTCTAACCACTGCGCCACCTCAGCTCTGTCCCTGCATCTAGGTGTCCGCTCCTTCCCTTTCCCTCTCAGGGTCGCAGCCCAATCCAAAATATCCACTCACCACATCGGTCCACTTTGTGGAGCACCACTTCTACCACGTATCTTACTCTCCCCAGAGCCTTGGTGGTTTTCTCTTGTGGGAGGGTGGAAGATTGGCCCTTCTCCTCCTTTCTTTTGCCGCCAAAACACAGAAAACAATTGAAGAATGCCCTAGAAGAGAGAGAAAGGAATGTAAGGAAAGGGACCAACTAAAGCCTAGTTTACATAATCCCTTTGATTCAGGAGATTAGAATGGGAAAATGATAGTCCTGGTTTAAGGCCATCACTTTTAACCTTGATTTGGTTTTACATGGCTGGATGTGCTCCTCAACCACCTGACTTCATCCAGTTTTTAAAAAGTTTTCCTAATTCACAGGTTAAGGCTGCTAAATTATCCCAACCGATTGGCAGGTACACAACTAAGTCCTTTAACACCAATAAGGAATTAAAGATAAAATTTCTGTGGAACACATGTGCCCCTCTCCCATTCCCCTTTCCTAAAAGGACAAGAAAAAGCTCCTCTGTGGAATGTCCGAATTCTCTGAGAAACTGGCTACGAAATGGGGAAGGTTACCCAGAGCCCAGGAGCCTTTAAAAAGACCTACTTACATCTTAGGAGCCATCTTCAATCTGGTAACCAACAACTGACAGGAGCTGACAGTTGACTGGTAGGGATGACATCACAAAGCCATTAGAATCCCCAAGGAGATGACAGGCCTCCCTTGGGATCCCATCAAAGCTCCCCTTCTCTACCTTTTCTAGGCACACCAATGCCAGCCCAAGGGACCCTTCTAAGTACTCCCCAAAGCTGCCTATTTCCCATCTTTTGGCACGGAAGGCATGGCCCTTTGGTTGTAGGCTTTGGTTGCCATCCTGGGTTTTGGTCTTTTTTTGTTGTTGAAAGATCCCTCTGGCCAGGATCATCTCCCTGTGTTAGTTCTGCTTATGTGCAGACACCTATTTCTTCATGCCAAAGCATTGTGAGACAAAGTTGTGTTTAGTGACAGGGAGAGAGAGATGGGGTAAGAGAGGGAGGGAGATTGGGAAAGAGAGAGGGAGGGAGAGAGAGGGGGAGGAGAGAAATGGAGGAGGGAGGGAGAGAAAGAGAGACAGACAGAAATTGTCTCTCTTGGTTTCTAAATTCAGACATCATTTCTTATGCAGAAATGCAGGCAAGAAAAAAAGAAATTGTGGTACAGATTGTACCCAAGGAAAATATTATACAGTTCAATGAAGTTGAGCCCCAGATCATGGGATCCTCTTTTTAACAAGTTCCAATATTGAGGGATGCTACTTTTTTTGAGAAAGCTAAAAGATCAGACTTCCCCTTTTTACCCAAGAGGCCTAGATCTTCCAATGTGGACTGCCCCTTAGGATGGAAGCTCTATTACGCCTGTCATCTGAATGAGACTGATTAGGCTTTCTGCTAGTTGTTTTCCTGGCAGTTTCCCTTTGGTCCACATCATTGTTGAGGTACCATCATTCTTTCTGTTTGGATGGAGACACCTTCCTTTTTCTTCTGGCCCACAAAGTCCAAGTATAAAAGAAAGAGAAAAAGAATATTCCTCCCCAACCACGTCCCTCCTGAAGAGAGAGAAAACTGTCTCATGATCAGCCATTACTTTCTACTCATCCTCTTCAGCCCAACTGATTTTCAACACCAAGCTGCATTCTCCAACATGTGAAACCCTAAACCCAGTTCCAGAAGAAATGGTGAAAAATCCGTTCATGTGATCACGAGAAAGAATCTGACATTGGATGTGTTTTTTTTAAGGGCAAAACTTACCCAATTTGCACCCACTCCTAAATTTGTTCATTTCTCCCTAGCAGTATGATCCAGAGTTCAAGAATCTCCGCTGTGGAGAATTTTCTCAGGTTTAATATAGTCCTCCCCACACCCTCAAAGGTTTGGGGTATTTTTATTTCTGTTAGTGTCTTAATAGTTTAACCAGCTTATCTTTGCCACTGACGGATCGTTGATCTGGTCAAGATCAAGCTTTGAATTTAATTTTGCTTTTTCACTCAAATCCTGAGGTAGAATGACGTTGGGTCTCAGTGAAATTCTCAGTTACAATTTGGATATCAGAAAAGCTCATCCACAGACAGACAGACAGAGAAATAAATATTGGGTACTGCAAGGTTTCCCTTCCATAGTCTTCCAAGATGAAGGGAATGGTAGGCCCCAAATCGGCTGCTGTGAATACAATTGAAAATAATAAAAACTCCTCATCTCCATGTTTCTCCTGTATCTATTTTTTCTATACATTCTTAACTATTAAATTTTGGAAATTAAAATATCATGAATTCATTTATTTTGAAAGGGCCATTTTTTTTACTGCCACAACTTTTAAATACATTTATCTCACTTTTTCCTTCCTTTTTAATTTTTTTTTCTGCTTTGGGATAGAATTGTTATTAAATAGTTGATTTATTTTGTTTAATAATATTAATTCCAAATGTTACAGGAATTTTCTTTCTGTGGGTGTCTATAAAATACTATCTATCTCACCCAAATTTTTAGGAAAGGTATGGAAGTGCATGAGATGTGAATTTTACAAAAATTACTGAACATGGATACTTCTGGAAATTCTTTCAATTCAGTCTTAACATGCTTGGTTGTATTCCTGGAATTTGCAAAAGATCTTGTATCATCTACAAACAAGCCAACAGGCCCTTAACAATGACTACATTTCTGAACTCTATCATTTCCTTGAATTTGCATGTAAATCAGAATTCTTCCTGACTGGACTGCCTGTTATTCAATAGTTCTGTAGTTTTGTCCTTCCTCAAGCCAATGAGGAGCCAAAACTGCCCAATGCTGTGAGCAATCGCTGAAAACCACTGAAAACAGGCTGTGTCTGAAAAAGGGGCAGCTTGAGGGGCTCCTCCTGAATTCCTTGCCTGGCTTCAGCGGTTTGTTGGCTCAAAGAAACAGGGACACTGGGTGGCAAACAACCCTTAAACCAGTTAAAAACAGAACAGAGGCCCAGGCACATCACCAGCTCTTCAAGGCCTTTGGAAATTCCAACAAGGGCCCCTGGAATCTCGGGAGGGAGAATGTTCTAGAAGGGAGGTTCTATGACACCGTGACAGGCTTCCCAAGTAAACTAGACAGGAAATATAATTAAGTCAGCTTCATTCTATTTTAAGACAAGGCTACTTTAAGATAATCTTTCAAGTCCCAATGTAGAAACTTCCCGCCAGCATTTCTAAATCTTTGATCAATCCTAAATTTCTTGGTCTGACCATTGAGTGATTGGAGGGTGCTTGCCTCTCTTGTCTGACCCTTCCCTAGGCAGCATCTCTTCCTCTTCTTCCCCAACATCATCCAGGCATTCAATTTCAGAGTGTTTCTCCCCCTAAATCCTAAATAGGGGGCTCTTTCCCTTCCTCCAGGCTAAGAGAAGGGGAGTCCATCTTCCCACGGTCCGTCAAGGTCTTCCTCACATATTTCATCCCACAGACAAAAGATCCACAGCATCCTTCAACTATTTTAGTCGCAAAGCATTGCAGTCAAGTCTGGTCTCCATGTTACTGGACTTGATTTTAGGACCATTTGTTAGCGTTGGTTAAGAGAATCGCATGGTCCTTAAGCGAGTGATGTGGTCATTAATCCAGTTGAAATTATCCAATATGCTATATGTTATGGTTTTGCAGGAAAAGAAGAAAAAACACATTGCAGGAGATGATCACATGACTTCCGGTCAGTGCAACAGGTCATAAATGTGAACTTTTGCCAAGCCCCAAAATGTTATGACAAAACTGCTGGTCAGACGGATGATAAGTAACTCTTTTGGAATCTCTCTTATTAATCAGTTTTCTGCTATAGCAGTTCCACTGAGGACTTCGTGGAAGGTATGGCAATTGAGCCAATTGCGAATCCCCCTGGCGGTGGTACTGTCTTCCCACCAAGAAGCAGGTCTACCTTGTCAAATGCCTTCCTGAAGTCGAAGTATATGACGTCCGCAGCATTTGATTGGTCGGTTAAGTTAGTCACATATCAAAGAATGCGATTTTCCTGGCGTGATCCAAAGTGACTTTGGTCCAATTCCTTTGTCAACTCCAGTCTACTTTTCAGAATTGCTCTATTGGGGGAAAATGGGAGGTGGGAATGTCACAAACCCCAGCCTGAAATTCTGGACAGAAAGTCAGGATAGAAGTGGAATAAAGGAATCAATGCAGGTAGATCTCCACTTTCAACCGTTATTGAGCTTGCAATTACAGCAGTATATACTGATGGTCATTAAGCGGGTCATCATGGACTTTGACCAACTTTACAACTTTTGTTGTGATGGTCATTAAGTGAATGTGGTGGTCATGAAGAAAACGCCATGGTCCTTAAGCAAATCCATTCTTCGCTATGTGGTATTTTTTTTGCAGGAAACTGGAAGTGAATGTTTGCCTCCAGCAAAAGATGAATCTCTGCAATGTGACCATGGGAAGCTGCAAATAGCCGTAAATGTGGGCTGGTTGTGCAGGGCCCAAAGTGCAGTCATGTGACCATGAGGGGGGTGGGGAACCATCCGAACTTGGAATCTGGGTCATAGGTACCTGTGGCTCTCTCATGCCTTTTTTTAAAAAAATTTTTTTATTTTTTTTTTAAAGACAAACAAACATAATACATCAATCAGTCCTTCCATGTGTCCTCTCGGGGTTTTCTGCTTTTGGTTACTCCTCCTCTTCTTATTTCTTCCTTAATAAATCCCATTTCTTTATTTCAATATTTTCCCCAAAATACAAATATTTAATGTAACTTTCTCCTGTTTGCTTATCATATTCTTTATCTATATCTCTTTTCTATCCAAACATAAAATTTCCCTGATATCTTAAAATATTCCGTATCTTCTTTCTCTTTAATCATTAAGGTTAATCTATTCACCTCTGCGCAGTCCAAAATTTTTCTAATTACTTACTTACTTACTTATTTATTTATTACTTTGATTTATATGCCACCCTTCTCCGGAGATGCAAGGCGGCTTACAATGCCTTAAGCAATAGCCTTCATACTTTTGTATATATCTGCTTAGTAGGGCTTTTGCCCCCACCCCCCAAGCTGTGTTCTTATTTATGCAAATCAGTTTATTGGCCCCACAATCCGGGTCCTCAATTCCCCTACCTATTATCCTCTATCTTTTTAATCATTAAAGTTAAGCTATTCATGTCTGCACAGTCCAAAATTTTTCTAATTACTTCCCCTTCTAAAGGGATTTTCTCTGCTTTCCATCTTTGTGCGAATACTATTCTTGGTGCAGTAATTATATGTATAATCAAACAAAATTTTCTCTGGTAGGGGCTCTGTCATACCTTTGAATGGTCGTTAAGCGACCAGTCATAAGTTGAGAACTCTCTGCAAAGAATTCATGTTGTGTTTATGACCCACAAATGGCTTCTTCCAGATCCCTAGATACACACTGTTCTATATTAAAATATTGCTTTAAACAGTCATCGATTTGCAGCAATAGAGCTCAATGCTGCTAAAGAAGACAGGGGTTAAATGAGTCATGCCCCATTTCATGACCCGCTTGCTGTGGTTCTTTAGTGAGTCAGAAGTTGTTAAGCGAATAGTGTGGTTGTTAAGCAAATCTGGCTTCCTCCACTGATTTGGCTTGTAAGAAGCCAGCTGGGAAGGCTACAAAAGCTGATCATGTGACTCTGGGATACTGCAATTGTCAAAAATATGAGCCAGTTTAAAGTGTCTGCATTTTGATCTTGTGACCATGGAGATGCTGCAATGGTCGTAAGTGTGAAACGTCACTTTTCTTGGTGCTGTTGTAAGTTCAAGCGCTCACTAAACAATCCGCTGTAGGTGGAGGTCTCCTGAGGGTGGGGGTCTGGATGGTGCATCATTTTTTCCCACTTGAAGCTGTTGGCCATATCAGGCTCTAGGTTCTGCCTCGTTCTACAACCTTTTCCAATAAGCCAACAAGTCAGAAAATGATTGAAAAGCATTTTATTACAGTGCATTGATAAAGGGGCCGGGGGGGGGACACTTGATTCTTCCTCCAAGAAGTCAGAGTTCCTCCAAAATCAGATCACCTGTGTGGAGGAAAAAAAATGAGAGAAATTAAGGAAAGTAGGTGGCAGATAGGAAGGCTACACGACCATAGGCGTTCAGAGAGCTCTGGCCGTTTGAATTTCACTTGTGATGATCAGTCCTAACTACCTTCATTTATTACTTTAATAAGGTTACCTTCATTAACAAAATCCTGATTTTCAGGCGGCCCCAATTGCAGGAACGAATTCTGGACTTCAATCTCCTGGAAGAGACAGAAAGAATTCCATTCTCCTGTTGCCCAAGTGTCTTGCAGGGTCACTCCCCATCCTCCCTTGGCCCATTGACCCAAGTCTTAGGAGCAAGATATCCTATCCAGGGATTCCCTCGTCCCTCACCAAGTGGATCGAAAGGAAAAAGAAACGCTGCCTCCCTGCCCTTTTCTCCCAAGAGAGACGTTTCACGAGGATGGAGTTCACCATCTTCACTTTTCTACATACCTTGTTCCTTTTTATAAACAATATATTCTTATCTCTTGTGGGGAAATCTGGGAAAGGAGAGAGAGGTGCTCAGTAGAGGTGAGTAGAGGTCTCTGCCCTGATGAAGGAAACCCTCCAAAATCACATCCTCCTTAGCAGCACTCTTCCCCTCGAGACTCGGTTCCATCTATAAAAATCTATTCCTGCTTCACAGAGCTGGTGGAGTCCCCTGGTCATGGGAGATCTTCTCACTGAGGCCTCAGGCAAATCCTGCTCTATAGATTCTCCCTCCCCCCTTGCTCTCTGACCTGTCCTTCTGTGCATCTTCAAAGATGCAGATGTGTCTCCTCTACATAGCAATAGCCCTTAGACTTATATACCACTTCACAGTGTTTTATAGACCTCTCTAAGCGGTTTACAGAGTCACCGTATTGCCCCCAACAATCTGGGTCCTCATTTTACCCATCTCGGAAGGATGGGAGGTTGAGTCAATCTTGAACCTGGTGAGATTTGAACTGCTGAACTGCAGCTAGCAGTCAGCTGAACTAGCCTGCAGTACTGTGCTCTAACCACTGCGCCACCTCAGCTCTGTCCCTGCATCTAGGTGTCCGCTCCTTCCCTTTCCCTCTCAGGGTCTCAGCCCAATCCAAAGTGTCCACTCACCACATTGCTCCACTTTGTGGAGCACCACTTCTACCACGTATCTTACTCTCCCCGGAGCCTTGGTGGTCTTCTCTTGTGGGAGGGTGGAAGATTGGTCCTTCTCCTCCTTTCCTTTGCCGCCAAAACAGGGGAAAAACTTGAAGAATGCCCTAGAAGAGAGAGAAAGGAATGTAAGGAAAGGGACCAACTAAAGCCTCGTTTCCATTATCCCTTTGATTCAGGAGATTAGAATGGGAAAATGATAGTCCTGGTTTGAGGCCATCACTTTTAACCTTGATTTGGTTTTACATGGCTGGATGTGCTCCTCAACCACCTGACTTCATCCAATTTTTAAAAAGGTTTTCCGAAATCATAGGTTAAGGCTGCTCAATTATCCCACTCGATTGGAAAGTACTTAACCAAGTCTTTTAGCGCCAATAAGGAATTAAAGATAAAATTTCCCCCATTCCCCTTTCCTAAAAGGACAACAAAAAGCTCCTCTGTGGAATGTCCAAATTCTCTGAGAAACTGGCTACGAAATGGGGAAGGTTACCTAGAGCCCAGGAGCCTTTAAAAAGACCTACTTACATCTTAGGAGCCATCTTCAATCTGGTAACCAACAACTGACAGGAGCTGACAGTTGACTGGTAGGGATGACATCACAAAGCCATTAGAATCCCCAAGGAGATGACAGGCCTCCCTTGGCATCCCATCAAAGCTCCCCTTCTCCACCTTTTCTAGGCACACCAATGCCAGCCCTAGGGACCCTTCTGACTACTCCCCAAAGCTGCCTATTTCCCATCTTTTGGCAAGGAAGGCACGGCCCTTTGGTTGTAGGCTTTGGTTGCCATCCTGGGTTTTGGTCCTTTTTTGTTGTTCCAAGATCCCTCTGGCCAGGATCATCTCCCTGTGTTAGTTCTGCTTATGTGCAGATACCTATTTCTTCATGCCAAAGCATTGTGAGAGAAAGTTGTGTTTAGTGACAGGGAGAGAGAGAGACGGGGGGAGGGAGGGAGGGAGATTGGGAAAGAGAGAGGGAGGGAGAGAGAGGGAGAGGAGAGAAATGGAGGAGGGAAGGAGGGAGGGAGAGAAAGAGGGACAGAAAGAGAGAGGGAGAGAGGGAGGCAGGCAGGCAGACACAGAGACACTGACACAGAGACAGACAGAAAAATAAATGTTGGGTATTGAAAGGTTTCCCTTCCATAGTTTTCCAACATGAAAGGAATGGTAGGCACCAAACCTGCTGCTGCTAATACAATTGAAAATACTAGAACTCCCCATCTCCATTTTTCTCAGCTCTCCTTTATATCTGTTTTTTCTATTCATTCTTAACGGTTAAATTTTGGAAATTAAAATTTCATGAATTCCTTTATTTTGAAAGAGCCATTGTTTTTACTGCCACATCTTTTAAATACATTTATCTTACTTTTTCCTTCCATTTTAATTTTTTTTTCTGCTTTGGGATAGAATTGTTATTAAATAGTTGATTTATTTTGTTTAATAATATTAATTCCAAATGTTACAAGAATTTTCTTTCTGTGGGGGGAAAATAAAATACTCTCTATCTCACCTAATTTTTTAGGAAAGGTATGGAAGTGCATGAGATGTGAATTTTAGAAAAATTACTGAACATGGATACTTCTGGAAATTCTTTCAATTCAGTCTTAACATGCTTGGTTGTATTCCTGGAATTTGCAAAAGATCTTGTATCATCTACAAACTAGCCAACAGGCCCTGGCTTAACAATGACTACGATTCTGAACTCTTATCATTTCCTTGAATTTGCATGTAAATCAGAATTCTTCCTGACTGGACTGCCTGTTATTCAATAGTTCTGTAGTTTTGTCCTTCCTCAAGCCAATGAGGAGCCAAAACTGCCCAATGCTGTGAGCAATCGCTGAAAACCACTGAAAACAGGCTGTGTCTGAAAAAGGGGCAGCTTGAGGGGCTCCTCCTGAATGCCTTGCCTGGCTTCAGCGGTTTGTTGGCTCAAAGAAACAGGGACACTGGGTGGCAAACAACCCTCAAACCAGTTAAAAACAGAACAGAGGCCCAGGCACATCACCAGCTCTTCAAGGCCTTCGGAAATTCCAACAAGGGCCCCTGGAATCTCGGGAGGGAGAATGTTCTAGAAGGGAGGTTCTATGACACCGTGACAGGCTTCCCAAGTAAACTAGACAGGAAATATAATTAAGTCAGCTTCATTCTATCTTAGGACAAGGCTACTTTAAGATAATCTTTCAAGTCCCAATGTAGAAACTTCCCGCCAGCATTTCTAAATCTTTGATCAATCCTAAATTTCTTGGTCTGACCATTGAGTGATTGGGGGATGCTTGCCTCTCTTGTCTGACCCTTCCCTAGGCAGCATCTCTTCCTCTTCTTCCCCAACATCATCCAGGCATTCAATTTCAGAGTGTTTCTCCCCCTAAATCCTAAATAGGGGGCTCTTTCCCTTCCTCCAGGCTAAGAGAAGGGGAGTCCATCTTCCCACGGTCCGTCGAGGTCTTCCTCACATATTTCATCCCACAGACAAAAGATCCACAGCATCCTTCAACTATTTTAGTCGCAAAGCATTGCAGTCAAGTCTGGTCTCCATGTTACTGGACTTGATTTTAGGACCATTTGTTAGCGTTGGTTAAGAGAATTGCATGGTCCTTAAGCGAGTGATGTGGTCATTAATCCAGTTGAAATTATCCAATATGCTATATGTTATGGTTTTGCAGGAAAAGAAGAAAAAACACATTGCAGGAGATGATCACATGACTTCCGGTCAGTGCAACAGGTCATAAATGTGAACTTTTGCCAAGCCCCAAAATGTTATGACAAAACTGCTGGTCAGACGGATGATAAGTAACTCTTTTGGAATCTCTCTTATTAATCAGTTTTCTGCTATAGCAGTTCCACTGAGGACTTCGTGGAAGGTATGGCAATTGAGCCAATTGCGAATCCCCCTGGCGGTGGTACTGTCTTCCCACCAAGAAGCAGGTCTACCTTGTCAAATGCCTTCCTGAAGTCGAAGTATATGACGTCCGCAGCATTTGATTGGTCGGTTAAGTTAGTCACATATCAAAGAATGCGATTTTCCTGGCGTGATCCAAAGTGACTTTGGGCCAATTCCTTTGTCAACTCCAGTCTACTTTTCAGAATTGCTCTATTGGGGGAAAATGGGAGGTGGGAATGTCACAAACCCCAGCCTGAAATTCTGGACAGAAAGTCAGGATAGAAGTGGAATAAAGGAATCAATGCAGGTAGATCTCCACTTTCAACCGTTATTGAGCTTGCAATTACAGCAGTATATACTGATGGTCATTAAGCGGGTCATCATGGACTTTGACCAACTTTACAACTTTTGTTGTGATGGTCATTAAGTGAATGTGGTGGTCATGAAGAAAACGCCATGGTCCTTAAGCAAATCCATTCTTCGCTATGTGGTATTTTTTTTTGAGGAAACTGGAAGTGAATGTTTGCCTCCAGCAAAAGATGAATCTCTGCAATGTGACCATGGGAAGCTGCAAATAGCCGTAAATGTGGGCTGGTTGTGCAGGGCCCAAAGTGCAGTCATGTGACCATGAGGGGGGTGGGGAACCATCCGAACTTGGAATCTGGGTCATAGGTACCTGTGGCTCTCTCATGCCTTTTTTTAAAAAAATTTTTTTATTTTTTTTTTAAAGACAAACAAACATAATACATCAATCAGTCCTTCCATGTGTCCTCTCGGGGTTTTCTGCTTTTGGTTACTCCTCCTCTTCTTATTTCTTCCTTAATAAATCCCATTTCTTTATTTCAATATTTTCCCCAAAATACAAATATTTAATGTAACTTTCTCCTGTTTGCTTATCATATTCTTTATCTATATCTCTTTTCTATCCAAACATAAAATTTCCCTGATATCTTAAAATATTCCGTATCTTCTTTCTCTTTAATCATTAAGGTTAATCTATTCACCTCTGCGCAGTCCAAAATTTTTCTAATTACTTACTTACTTACTTATTTATTTATTACTTTGATTTATATGCCACCCTTCTCCGGAGATGCAAGGCGGCTTACAATGCCTTAAGCAATAGCCTTCATACTTTTGTATATATCTGCTTAGTAGGGCTTTTGCCCCCACCCCCCAAGCTGTGTTCTTATTTATGCAAATCAGTTTATTGGCCCCACAATCCGGGTCCTCAATTCCCCTACCTATTATCCTCTATCTTTTTAATCATTAAAGTTAAGCTATTCATGTCTGCACAGTCCAAAATTTTTCTAATTACTTCCCCTTCTAAAGGGATTTTCTCTGCTTTCCATCTTTGTGCGAATACTATTCTTGGTGCAGTAATTATATGTATAATCAAACAAAATTTTCTCTGGTAGGGGCTCTGTCATACCTTTGAATGGTCGTTAAGCGACCAGTCATAAGTTGAGAACTCTCTGCAAAGAATTCATGTTGTGTTTATGACCCACAAATGGCTTCTTCCAGATCCCTAGATACACACTGTTCTATATTAAAATATTGCTTTAAACAGTCATCGATTTGCAGCAATAGAGCTCAATGCTGCTAAAGAAGACAGGGGTTAAATGAGTCATGCCCCATTTCATGACCCGCTTGCTGTGGTTCTTTAGTGAGTCAGAAGTTGTTAAGCGAATAGTGTGGTTGTTAAGCAAATCTGGCTTCCTCCACTGATTTGGCTTGTAAGAAGCCAGCTGGGAAGGCTACAAAAGCTGATCATGTGACTCTGGGATACTGCAATTGTCAAAAATATGAGCCAGTTTAAAGTGTCTGCATTTTGATCTTGTGACCATGGAGATGCTGCAATGGTCGTAAGTGTGAAACGTCACTTTTCTTGGTGCTGTTGTAAGTTCAAGCGCTCACTAAACAATCCGCTGTAGGTGGAGGTCTCCTGAGGGTGGGGGTCTGGATGGTGCATCATTTTTTCCCACTTGAAGCTGTTGGCCATATCAGGCTCTAGGTTCTGCCTCGTTCTACAACCTTTTCCAATAAGCCAACAAGTCAGAAAATGATTGAAAAGCATTTTATTACAGTGCATTGATAAAGGGGCCGGGGGGGGGACACTTGATTCTTCCTCCAAGAAGTCAGAGTTCCTCCAAAATCAGATCACCTGTGTGGAGGAAAAAAAATGAGAGAAATTAAGGAAAGTAGGTGGCAGATAGGAAGGCTACACGACCATAGGCGTTCAGAGAGCTCTGGCCGTTTGAATTTCACTTGTGATGATCAGTCCTAACTACCTTCATTTATTACTTTAATAAGGTTACCTTCATTAACAAAATCCTGATTTTCAGGCGGCCCCAATTGCAGGAACGAATTCTGGACTTCAATCTCCTGGAAGAGACAGAAAGAATTCCATTCTCCTGTTGCCCAAGTGTCTTGCAGGGTCACTCCCCATCCTCCCTTGGCCCATTGACCCAAGTCTTAGGAGCAAGATATCCTATCCAGGGATTCCCTCGTCCCTCACCAAGTGGATCGAAAGGAAAAAGAAACGCTGCCTCCCTGCCCTTTTCTCCCAAGAGAGACGTTTCACGAGGATGGAGTTCACCATCTTCACTTTTCTACATACCTTGTTCCTTTTTATAAACAATATATTCTTATCTCTTGTGGGGAAATCTGGGAAAGGAGAGAGAGGTGCTCAGTAGAGGTGAGTAGAGGTCTCTGCCCTGATGAAGGAAACCCTCCAAAATCACATCCTCCTTAGCAGCACTCTTCCCCTCGAGACTCGGTTCCATCTATAAAAATCTATTCCTGCTTCACAGAGCTGGTGGAGTCCCCTGGTCATGGGAGATCTTCTCACTGAGGCCTCAGGCAAATCCTGCTCTATAGATTCTCCCTCCCCCCTTGCTCTCTGACCTGTCCTTCTGTGCATCTTCAAAGATGCAGATGTGTCTCCTCTACATAGCAATAGCCCTTAGACTTATATACCACTTCACAGTGTTTTATAGACCTCTCTAAGCGGTTTACAGAGTCACCGTATTGCCCCCAACAATCTGGGTCCTCATTTTACCCATCTCGGAAGGATGGGAGGTTGAGTCAATCTTGAACCTGGTGAGATTTGAACTGCTGAACTGCAGCTAGCAGTCAGCTGAACTAGCCTGCAGTACTGTGCTCTAACCACTGCGCCACCTCAGCTCTGTCCCTGCATCTAGGTGTCCGCTCCTTCCCTTTCCCTCTCAGGGTCTCAGCCCAATCCAAAGTGTCCACTCACCACATTGCTCCACTTTGTGGAGCACCACTTCTACCACGTATCTTACTCTCCCCGGAGCCTTGGTGGTCTTCTCTTGTGGGAGGGTGGAAGATTGGTCCTTCTCCTCCTTTCCTTTGCCGCCAAAACAGGGGAAAAACTTGAAGAATGCCCTAGAAGAGAGAGAAAGGAATGTAAGGAAAGGGACCAACTAAAGCCTCGTTTCCATTATCCCTTTGATTCAGGAGATTAGAATGGGAAAATGATAGTCCTGGTTTGAGGCCATCACTTTTAACCTTGATTTGGTTTTACATGGCTGGATGTGCTCCTCAACCACCTGACTTCATCCAATTTTTAAAAAGGTTTTCCGAAATCATAGGTTAAGGCTGCTCAATTATCCCACTCGATTGGAAAGTACTTAACCAAGTCTTTTAGCGCCAATAAGGAATTAAAGATAAAATTTCCCCCATTCCCCTTTCCTAAAAGGACAACAAAAAGCTCCTCTGTGGAATGTCCAAATTCTCTGAGAAACTGGCTACGAAATGGGGAAGGTTACCTAGAGCCCAGGAGCCTTTAAAAAGACCTACTTACATCTTAGGAGCCATCTTCAATCTGGTAACCAACAACTGACAGGAGCTGACAGTTGACTGGTAGGGATGACATCACAAAGCCATTAGAATCCCCAAGGAGATGACAGGCCTCCCTTGGCATCCCATCAAAGCTCCCCTTCTCCACCTTTTCTAGGCACACCAATGCCAGCCCTAGGGACCCTTCTGACTACTCCCCAAAGCTGCCTATTTCCCATCTTTTGGCAAGGAAGGCACGGCCCTTTGGTTGTAGGCTTTGGTTGCCATCCTGGGTTTTGGTCCTTTTTTGTTGTTCCAAGATCCCTCTGGCCAGGATCATCTCCCTGTGTTAGTTCTGCTTATGTGCAGATACCTATTTCTTCATGCCAAAGCATTGTGAGAGAAAGTTGTGTTTAGTGACAGGGAGAGAGAGAGACGGGGGGAGGGAGGGAGGGAGATTGGGAAAGAGAGAGGGAGGGAGAGAGAGGGAGAGGAGAGAAATGGAGGAGGGAAGGAGGGAGGGAGAGAAAGAGGGACAGAAAGAGAGAGGGAGAGAGGGAGGCAGGCAGGCAGACACAGAGACACTGACACAGAGACAGACAGAAAAATAAATGTTGGGTATTGAAAGGTTTCCCTTCCATAGTTTTCCAACATGAAAGGAATGGTAGGCACCAAACCTGCTGCTGCTAATACAATTGAAAATACTAGAACTCCCCATCTCCATTTTTCTCAGCTCTCCTTTATATCTGTTTTTTCTATTCATTCTTAACGGTTAAATTTTGGAAATTAAAATTTCATGAATTCCTTTATTTTGAAAGAGCCATTGTTTTTACTGCCACATCTTTTAAATACATTTATCTTACTTTTTCCTTCCATTTTAATTTTTTTTTCTGCTTTGGGATAGAATTGTTATTAAATAGTTGATTTATTTTGTTTAATAATATTAATTCCAAATGTTACAAGAATTTTCTTTCTGTGGGGGGAAAATAAAATACTCTCTATCTCACCTAATTTTTTAGGAAAGGTATGGAAGTGCATGAGATGTGAATTTTAGAAAAATTACTGAACATGGATACTTCTGGAAATTCTTTCAATTCAGTCTTAACATGCTTGGTTGTATTCCTGGAATTTGCAAAAGATCTTGTATCATCTACAAACTAGCCAACAGGCCCTGGCTTAACAATGACTACGATTCTGAACTCTTATCATTTCCTTGAATTTGCATGTAAATCAGAATTCTTCCTGACTGGACTGCCTGTTATTCAATAGTTCTGTAGTTTTGTCCTTCCTCAAGCCAATGAGGAGCCAAAACTGCCCAATGCTGTGAGCAATCGCTGAAAACCACTGAAAACAGGCTGTGTCTGAAAAAGGGGCAGCTTGAGGGGCTCCTCCTGAATGCCTTGCCTGGCTTCAGCGGTTTGTTGGCTCAAAGAAACAGGGACACTGGGTGGCAAACAACCCTCAAACCAGTTAAAAACAGAACAGAGGCCCAGGCACATCACCAGCTCTTCAAGGCCTTCGGAAATTCCAACAAGGGCCCCTGGAATCTCGGGAGGGAGAATGTTCTAGAAGGGAGGTTCTATGACACCGTGACAGGCTTCCCAAGTAAACTAGACAGGAAATATAATTAAGTCAGCTTCATTCTATCTTAGGACAAGGCTACTTTAAGATAATCTTTCAAGTCCCAATGTAGAAACTTCCCGCCAGCATTTCTAAATCTTTGATCAATCCTAAATTTCTTGGTCTGACCATTGAGTGATTGGGGGATGCTTGCCTCTCTTGTCTGACCCTTCCCTAGGCAGCATCTCTTCCTCTTCTTCCCCAACATCATCCAGGCATTCAATTTCAGAGTGTTTCTCCCCCTAAATCCTAAATAGGGGTCTCTTTCCCTTCCTCCAGGCTAAGAGAAGGGGAGTCCATCTTCCCACGGTCCGTCGAGGTCTTCCTCACATATTTCATCCCACAGACAAAAGATCCACAGCATCCTTCAACTATTTTAGTCGCAAAGCATTGCAGTCAAGTCTGGTCTCCATGTTACTGGACTTGATTTTAGGACCATTTGTTAGCGTTGGTTAAGAGAATTGCATGGTCCTTAAGCGAGTGATGTGGTCATTAATCCAGTTGAAATTATCCAATATGCTATATGTTATGGTTTTGCAGGAAAAGAAGAAAAAACACATTGCAGGAGATGATCACATGACTTCCGGTCAGTGCAACAGGTCATAAATGTGAACTTTTGCCAAGCCCCAAAATGTTATGACAAAACTGCTGGTCAGACGGATGATAAGTAACTCTTTTGGAATCTCTCTTATTAATCAGTTTTCTGCTATAGCAGTTCCACTGAGGACTTCGTGGAAGGTATGGCAATTGAGCCAATTGCGAATCCCCCTGGCGGTGGTACTGTCTTCCCACCAAGAAGCAGGTCTACCTTGTCAAATGCCTTCCTGAAGTCGAAGTATATGACGTCCGCAGCATTTGATTGGTCGGTTAAGTTAGTCACATATCAAAGAATGCGATTTTCCTGGCGTGATCCAAAGTGACTTTGGGCCAATTCCTTTGTCAACTCCAGTCTACTTTTCAGAATTGCTCTATTGGGGGAAAATGGGAGGTGGGAATGTCACAAACCCCAGCCTGAAATTCTGGACAGAAAGTCAGGATAGAAGTGGAATAAAGGAATCAATGCAGGTAGATCTCCACTTTCAACCGTTATTGAGCTTGCAATTACAGCAGTATATACTGATGGTCATTAAGCGGGTCATCATGGACTTTGACCAACTTTACAACTTTTGTTGTGATGGTCATTAAGTGAATGTGGTGGTCATGAAGAAAACGCCATGGTCCTTAAGCAAATCCATTCTTCGCTATGTGGTATTTTTTTTGCAGGAAACTGGAAGTGAATGTTTGCCTCCAGCAAAAGATGAATCTCTGCAATGTGACCATGGGAAGCTGCAAATAGCCGTAAATGTGGGCTGGTTGTGCAGGGCCCAAAGTGCAGTCATGTGACCATGAGGGGGGTGGGGAACCATCCGAACTTGGAATCTGGGTCATAGGTACCTGTGGCTCTCTCATGCCTTTTTTTAAAAAAATTTTTTTATTTTTTTTTTAAAGACAAACAAACATAATACATCAATCAGTCCTTCCATGTGTCCTCTCGGGGTTTTCTGCTTTTGGTTACTCCTCCTCTTCTTATTTCTTCCTTAATAAATCCCATTTCTTTATTTCAATATTTTCCCCAAAATACAAATATTTAATGTAACTTTCTCCTGTTTGCTTATCATATTCTTTATCTATATCTCTTTTCTATCCAAACATAAAATTTCCCTGATATCTTAAAATATTCCGTATCTTCTTTCTCTTTAATCATTAAGGTTAATCTATTCACCTCTGCGCAGTCCAAAATTTTTCTAATTACTTACTTACTTACTTATTTATTTATTACTTTGATTTATATGCCACCCTTCTCCGGAGATGCAAGGCGGCTTACAATGCCTTAAGCAATAGCCTTCATACTTTTGTATATATCTGCTTAGTAGGGCTTTTGCCCCCACCCCCCAAGCTGTGTTCTTATTTATGCAAATCAGTTTATTGGCCCCACAATCCGGGTCCTCAATTCCCCTACCTATTATCCTCTATCTTTTTAATCATTAAAGTTAAGCTATTCATGTCTGCACAGTCCAAAATTTTTCTAATTACTTCCCCTTCTAAAGGGATTTTCTCTGCTTTCCATCTTTGTGCGAATACTATTCTTGGTGCAGTAATTATATGTATAATCAAACAAAATTTTCTCTGGTAGGGGCTCTGTCATACCTTTGAATGGTCGTTAAGCGACCAGTCATAAGTTGAGAACTCTCTGCAAAGAATTCATGTTGTGTTTATGACCCACAAATGGCTTCTTCCAGATCCCTAGATACACACTGTTCTATATTAAAATATTGCTTTAAACAGTCATCGATTTGCAGCAATAGAGCTCAATGCTGCTAAAGAAGACAGGGGTTAAATGAGTCATGCCCCATTTCATGACCCGCTTGCTGTGGTTCTTTAGTGAGTCAGAAGTTGTTAAGCGAATAGTGTGGTTGTTAAGCAAATCTGGCTTCCTCCACTGATTTGGCTTGTAAGAAGCCAGCTGGGAAGGCTACAAAAGCTGATCATGTGACTCTGGGATACTGCAATTGTCAAAAATATGAGCCAGTTTAAAGTGTCTGCATTTTGATCTTGTGACCATGGAGATGCTGCAATGGTCGTAAGTGTGAAACGTCACTTTTCTTGGTGCTGTTGTAAGTTCAAGCGCTCACTAAACAATCCGCTGTAGGTGGAGGTCTCCTGAGGGTGGGGGTCTGGATGGTGCATCATTTTTTCCCACTTGAAGCTGTTGGCCATATCAGGCTCTAGGTTCTGCCTCGTTCTACAACCTTTTCCAATAAGCCAACAAGTCAGAAAATGATTGAAAAGCATTTTATTACAGTGCATTGATAAAGGGGCCGGGGGGGGGGACACTTGATTCTTCCTCCAAGAAGTCAGAGTTCCTCCAAAATCAGATCACCTGTGTGGAGGAAAAAAAATGAGAGAAATTAAGGAAAGTAGGTGGCAGATAGGAAGGCTACACGACCATAGGCGTTCAGAGAGCTCTGGCCGTTTGAATTTCACTTGTGATGATCAGTCCTAACTACCTTTATTTATTACTTTAATAAGGTTACCTTCATTAACAAAATCCTGATTTTCAGGCGGCCCCAATTGCAGGAACGAATTCTGGACTTCAATCTCCTGGAAGAGACAGAAAGAATTCCATTCTCCTGTTGCCCAAGTGTCTTGCAGGGTCACTCCCCATCCTCCCTTGGCCCATTGACCCAAGTCTTAGGAGCAAGATATCCTATCCAGGGATTCCCTCGTCCCTCACCAAGTGGATCGAAAGGAAAAAGAAACGCTGCCTCCCTGCCCTTTTCTCCCAAGAGAGACGTTTCACGAGGATGGAGTTCACCATCTTCACTTTTCTACATACCTTGTTCCTTTTTATAAACAATATATTCTTATCTCTTGTGGGGAAATCTGGGAAAGGAGAGAGAGGTGCTCAGTAGAGGTGAGTAGAGGTCTCTGCCCTGATGAAGGAAACCCTCCAAAATCACATCCTCCTTAGCAGCACTCTTCCCCTCGAGACTCGGTTCCATCTATAAAAATCTATTCCTGCTTCACAGAGCTGGTGGAGTCCCCTGGTCATGGGAGATCTTCTCACTGAGGCCTCAGGCAAATCCTGCTCTATAGATTCTCCCTCCCCCCTTGCTCTCTGACCTGTCCTTCTGTGCATCTTCAAAGATGCAGATGTGTCTCCTCTACATAGCAATAGCCCTTAGACTTATATACCACTTCACAGTGTTTTATAGACCTCTCTAAGCGGTTTACAGAGTCACCGTATTGCCCCCAACAATCTGGGTCCTCATTTTACCCATCTCGGAAGGATGGGAGGTTGAGTCAATCTTGAACCTGGTGAGATTTGAACTGCTGAACTGCAGCTAGCAGTCAGCTGAACTAGCCTGCAGTACTGTGCTCTAACCACTGCGCCACCTCAGCTCTGTCCCTGCATCTAGGTGTCCGCTCCTTCCCTTTCCCTCTCAGGGTCTCAGCCCAATCCAAAGTGTCCACTCACCACATTGCTCCACTTTGTGGAGCACCACTTCTACCACGTATCTTACTCTCCCCGGAGCCTTGGTGGTCTTCTCTTGTGGGAGGGAGGAAGATTGGTCCTTCTCCTCCTTTCCTTTGCCGCCAAAACAGGGGAAAAACTTGAAGAATGCCCTAGAAGAGAGAGAAAGGAATGTAAGGAAAGGGACCAACTAAAGCCTCGTTTCCATTATCCCTTTGATTCAGGAGATTAGAATGGGAAAATGATAGTCCTGGTTTGAGGCCATCACTTTTAACCTTGATTTGGTTTTACATGGCTGGATGTGCTCCTCAACCACCTGACTTCATCCAATTTTTAAAAAGGTTTTCCGAAATCATAGGTTAAGGCTGCTCAATTATCCCACTCGATTGGAAAGTACTTAACCAAGTCTTTTAGCGCCAATAAGGAATTAAAGATAAAATTTCCCCCATTCCCCTTTCCTAAAAGGACAACAAAAAGCTCCTCTGTGGAATGTCCAAATTCTCTGAGAAACTGGCTACGAAATGGGGAAGGTTACCTAGAGCCCAGGAGCCTTTAAAAAGACCTACTTACATCTTAGGAGCCATCTTCAATCTGGTAACCAACAACTGACAGGAGCTGACAGTTGACTGGTAGGGATGACATCACAAAGCCATTAGAATCCCCAAGGAGATGACAGGCCTCCCTTGGCATCCCATCAAAGCTCCCCTTCTCCACCTTTTCTAGGCACACCAATGCCAGCCCTAGGGACCCTTCTGACTACTCCCCAAAGCTGCCTATTTCCCATCTTTTGGCAAGGAAGGCACGGCCCTTTGGTTGTAGGCTTTGGTTGCCATCCTGGGTTTTGGTCCTTTTTTGTTGTTCCAAGATCCCTCTGGCCAGGATCATCTCCCTGTGTTAGTTCTGCTTATGTGCAGATACCTATTTCTTCATGCCAAAGCATTGTGAGAGAAAGTTGTGTTTAGTGACAGGGAGAGAGAGAGACGGGGGGAGGGAGGGAGGGAGATTGGGAAAGAGAGAGGGAGGGAGAGAGAGGGAGAGGAGAGAAATGGAGGAGGGAAGGAGGGAGGGAGAGAAAGAGGGACAGAAAGAGAGAGGGAGAGAGGGAGGCAGGCAGGCAGACACAGAGACACTGACACAGAGACAGACAGAAAAATAAATGTTGGGTATTGAAAGGTTTCCCTTCCATAGTTTTCCAACATGAAAGGAATGGTAGGCACCAAACCTGCTGCTGCTAATACAATTGAAAATACTAGAACTCCCCATCTCCATTTTTCTCAGCTCTCCTTTATATCTGTTTTTTCTATTCATTCTTAACGGTTAAATTTTGGAAATTAAAATTTCATGAATTCCTTTATTTTGAAAGAGCCATTGTTTTTACTGCCACATCTTTTAAATACATTTATCTTACTTTTTCCTTCCATTTTAATTTTTTTTTCTGCTTTGGGATAGAATTGTTATTAAATAGTTGATTTATTTTGTTTAATAATATTAATTCCAAATGTTACAAGAATTTTCTTTCTGTGGGGGGAAAATAAAATACTCTCTATCTCACCTAATTTTTTAGGAAAGGTATGGAAGTGCATGAGATGTGAATTTTAGAAAAATTACTGAACATGGATACTTCTGGAAATTCTTTCAATTCAGTCTTAACATGCTTGGTTGTATTCCTGGAATTTGCAAAAGATCTTGTATCATCTACAAACTAGCCAACAGGCCCTGGCTTAACAATGACTACGATTCTGAACTCTTATCATTTCCTTGAATTTGCATGTAAATCAGAATTCTTCCTGACTGGACTGCCTGTTATTCAATAGTTCTGTAGTTTTGTCCTTCCTCAAGCCAATGAGGAGCCAAAACTGCCCAATGCTGTGAGCAATCGCTGAAAACCACTGAAAACAGGCTGTGTCTGAAAAAGGGGCAGCTTGAGGGGCTCCTCCTGAATGCCTTGCCTGGCTTCAGCGGTTTGTTGGCTCAAAGAAACAGGGACACTGGGTGGCAAACAACCCTCAAACCAGTTAAAAACAGAACAGAGGCCCAGGCACATCACCAGCTCTTCAAGGCCTTCGGAAATTCCAACAAGGGCCCCTGGAATCTCGGGAGGGAGAATGTTCTAGAAGGGAGGTTCTATGACACCGTGACAGGCTTCCCAAGTAAACTAGACAGGAAATATAATTAAGTCAGCTTCATTCTATCTTAGGACAAGGCTACTTTAAGATAATCTTTCAAGTCCCAATGTAGAAACTTCCCGCCAGCATTTCTAAATCTTTGATCAATCCTAAATTTCTTGGTCTGACCATTGAGTGATTGGGGGATGCTTGCCTCTCTTGTCTGACCCTTCCCTAGGCAGCATCTCTTCCTCTTCTTCCCCAACATCATCCAGGCATTCAATTTCAGAGTGTTTCTCCCCCTAAATCCTAAATAGGGGTCTCTTTCCCTTCCTCCAGGCTAAGAGAAGGGGAGTCCATCTTCCCACGGTCCGTCGAGGTCTTCCTCACATATTTCATCCCACAGACAAAAGATCCACAGCATCCTTCAACTATTTTAGTCGCAAAGCATTGCAGTCAAGTCTGGTCTCCATGTTACTGGACTTGATTTTAGGACCATTTGTTAGCGTTGGTTAAGAGAATTGCATGGTCCTTAAGCGAGTGATGTGGTCATTAATCCAGTTGAAATTATCCAATATGCTATATGTTATGGTTTTGCAGGAAAAGAAGAAAAAACACATTGCAGGAGATGATCACATGACTTCCGGTCAGTGCAACAGGTCATAAATGTGAACTTTTGCCAAGCCCCAAAATGTTATGACAAAACTGCTGGTCAGACGGATGATAAGTAACTCTTTTGGAATCTCTCTTATTAATCAGTTTTCTGCTATAGCAGTTCCACTGAGGACTTCGTGGAAGGTATGGCAATTGAGCCAATTGCGAATCCCCCTGGCGGTGGTACTGTCTTCCCACCAAGAAGCAGGTCTACCTTGTCAAATGCCTTCCTGAAGTCGAAGTATATGACGTCCGCAGCATTTGATTGGTCGGTTAAGTTAGTCACATATCAAAGAATGCGATTTGTCTGGCGTGATCCAAAGTGACTTTGGGCCAATTCCTTTGTCAACTCCAGTCTACTTTTCAGAATTGCTCTATTGGGGGAAAATGGGAGGTGGGAATGTTACAAACCCCAGCCTGAAATTCTGGACAGAAAGTCAGGATAGAAGTGGAATAAAGGAATCAATGCAGGTAGATCTCCACTTTCAACCGTTATTGAGCTTGCAATTACAGCACTATATACTGATGGTCATTAACCGGATCGTCATGCACCTTGACCAGTTTTGCAACTTTTGTTGTGGTGGTCATTAAGTGAATGTGGTGGTCATAAAGCAAACACCATAATCATTAAGCAAATCCATTCTTCGCTATGTGGTGTTTTTTTTTTTTTTTGCAGGAAACTGGAAGTGAATGTTTGCCTCCAGCAAAAAATTAATCTCTATAATGTGACCATGGGAAGCTGCAAATGGCCCTAAATGTGGGCTGGTTGTGCAGGACCCAAAGTGCAGTCATGTGACCATGTTGGGGGTGGGGAACCATCAGAACTTTGAATCTGGGTCATAGGTACCTCTGGGCTCTGTCATACCTTTTTTTAAAAATTATTATTTTTTACTTTTTTTAAAGACTACCAAACGTATCAGTTACTTCTTTTTCTTACTCCTCTTATTTCTTCCTTAATAAATCCCATTTCTCTATTTAAAATATTTTCCCCATAATACACATATTTAATGTAACTTTCTCCTGTTTGCTTATCAAATTCTTTATCTTTATCTCTTTTCTATCCAATCATAAAATTTCCCCCATATCTTAAAATATTCCATATCCTCTATCTCTTTAATCATTAAAGTTAATCTATTCATGTCTGCACAGTTGAAAATTTTTCTAATTACTTCCCCTTCTAAAGGGATTTTCCCTGCTTTCCATCTTTGTGCAAATATGATTCTTGCTGCAGTTATTATATATATAATCAAGTGTACATTTTCTTTACTAATTTTCTCTGGTAGGGGCTCTGTCATATCTTTGAATGGTCACTAAGCGACCAGTTGAGAACTCTCTGCAAATAATTCATGTTGTGTTTAGGACCCACGAATGGCTTTTTCCAGATCCCTAGATACACACTGTTCTATATTAAAACATCGCTTCAAACACATTCATCGATGTACAACAATAGAGCTCAATGCTGCTAAACAAAACAGGGGTTAAATGAGACATGCCCCATTTCATGACCCGCTTGCTGTGGTTCTTTAGTGAGTCAGAAGTTGTTAAGCGAATAGTGTGGTTGTTAAGCAAATCTGGTTTCCTCCACTGATTTTGCTTGTAAGAAGCCATCTGGGAAGGTTGCAAAAGCTGATCACATAACTCTGAGACAGTGCAATTGTCAAAACTGTGAACCGGTTGTCAAGTGTCTGCATTTTGATCCCACGACCATGGAGATGTTGCAATGGTCGTAAGTGTGAAAAGCGGTCATAAGCCACTCTTCTTGGTGCTGTTGTAACTTCGAGCAGTCACTAAACAAATTGCTGTATGTGGAGGACTGCTGAGGGTGGAGGTCTGGATGGTGCATCATTTTTTCCCCCATCTGAATCTGTTGGCCATATCAGGCTCTAGGTTCTGCCTCGTTCTACAACCTTTTCCAATAAGCAAACAAGTCAGAAAATGATTGAAAAGCATTTTATTAGAGTACATTGATAAGGGGAGGGGTTCCTATGAAAAGGGAGAACTTGGCTAAAATGATTTATATTTACATAACACAACAAAGCAGTTCAAAGCAAAAGTTGATTGGGTTGAGTCATACGTCCAAAGTTCATTCTTCCAGCAGGAAGTCAGAGTTCCTCCAATGTTAGATCGCCTGTGTGGGGCAAAAAAGATGACAGAAATTAAGGAAAGTAGGTGGCAGATAGGAAGGCTACACGACCATAGGCCTTCAGAGTGCTCTGGCCATTTGAATTTCACTTGTGATGATCAGTCCTAAGTACCTTCATTTATTACTTTATCAGTAATAAGGTTACCTTCATTAACAAAATCCTGATTTTCAGGCAGTCCCAAGTTCAGGGGAGATTTCTGGATTTCAATGTCCTGGAAGAGACAGAAAGAATTCCATTGTCCTGTTGCCCAAGTGTCTTGCAGGGTCACTCCCCATCCTCCCTTGGCCCATTGACCCAAGTCTTAGGAGCAAGACATCCTATCCAGGGATTCCCTCGTCCCCCACCAAGTGGATCGAAAGGAAAAAGAAACCCTGCCTCCCTGCCCTTTTCTCCCAAGAGAGACGTTTCATGAGGATGGGTTCACCATCTTCACTTTTCTACATACCTTGTTCCTTTTTATAAACAATATCTTCTTATCCCTTGTGGGGAAATCTGGGAAAGGAGAGGGAGGTGCTCAGTAGAGGTGAGTAGAGGTCTCCCCCCGATGAAGGAAACCCTCCAAAATCAGGTCCTTCTTTGCAGCACTCTTCACCTCGAGACCCAATTCCATCCATTAAAATCTATTCCTGCTTCACAGAGCAGGTGGATTCCCCTGGCCATGAGAGATCTTCTCACTGAGGCCTCAGGCAAATCCTGCTCTATAGATTCTCCTTCCTCACTTGCCAATGTATATGAATATGTCCAGATGAACCCTCTTAAAGGTTCCCTAAAGGATCAAAAGGAAGCGGGAGAATTTATCAGGAGTCAATATAGATGCTGGAGCTGCAGGAGGAGAGGTGCTTGGTGGGTCAGTAACAGCTCGGTCTCTGACCTGCCCCTCTGTGCATCTTCAAAGGTGCAGATGTGTGTCCTCTACATAGCAATAGCCCTAAGACTTATATACCGCTTCACAGTATTTTATAGACCTCTCTAAGCGGTTTACAGAGTCATCGTATTGCCCCCAACAATCTGGGTCCTCATTTTACCCACCTCGGAAGGATGGGAGGTTGAGTCAACCTTGAACCTGGTGAGATTTGAACTGCAGTACTGCGCTTTAACTACTGAGCCACCTCAGCTCTGTCCCTGCATCTAGGTGTCTGCTCCTTCCTTTTCCCTCTCAGGGTCTCAGCCCAATCCAAAGTGTCCACTCACCACATCGCTCCATTTTGTGGAGCACCACTTCCACCACTTATCTCACTCTTCCCGGAGTCTTGGTGGTCTTCTCTTGTGGGTCCTTCTCCTCCTTTCCTTTGCTGCCAAAACATGGAAAAAACTTGAAGAATGTCCTAGAAGAGAGAGAAAGAAATGTAAGGAAAGGGACCAACTAAAGCCTCGTTTCCATGATCCCTTTGATTCAGGAGATTAGAATGGGAAAATGATAGTCCTGGTTTGAGGCCATCACTTTTAACCTTGATTTGGTTTTACATGGCTGGATGTGTTCCTCAACCACCTGACTTCATCCAGTTTTTAAAAAGTTTTCCTAATTCACAGGTTAAGGCTGCTAAGTTATTCCAACCGATTGGCAGGTACACAACTAAGTCCTTTAACACCAATAAGGAATTAAAGATAAAATTTCTCTGGAACACATGTGCCCCTCTCCCATTCCCCTTTCCTAAAAGGACAAGAAAAAGCTCCTCTGTGGAATGTCCGAATTCTCTGAGAAACTGGCTACGAAATGGGGAAGGTTACCCAGAGCCCAGGAGCCTTTAAAAAGACCTACTTACATCTTAGGAGCCATCTTCAATCTGGTAACCAACAACTGACAGGAGCTGACAGTTGACTGGTAGGGATGACATCACAAAGCCATTAGAATCCCCAAGGAGATGACAGGCCTCCCTTGGGATCCCATCAAAGCTCCCCTTCTCCACCTTTTCTAGGCACACCAATGCCAGCCCTAGGGACCCTTCTGACTACTCCCCAAAGCTGCCTATTTCCCATCTTTTGGCAAGGAAGGCACGGCCCTTTGGTTGTTGGGTTTGGTTGCCATCCTGGGTTTTGGTCTTTTTTTGTTGTTGAAAGATCCCTCTGGCCAGGATCATCTCCCTCTGTTAGTTCTGCTCATGTGCAGACCCCTATTTCTTCATGCCAAAGCATTGTGAGACAAAGTTGTGTTTAGTGATAGGGAGAGAGAGACGGGGGAAGAGGGGGAGGGAGATTGGGAAAGAGAGAGGGAGGGAGAGAGAGGGGGAGGAGAGAAATGGAGGAGGGAGGGAGGGAGGGAGAGAAAGAGAGACAGACAGAAATTGTCTCCCTTGGTTTTTAAATTCAGAGATCATTTCTTATGCAGAAAGGCAGGCAAGAAAAAAAGAAATTGTGGTACAGATTGTACCCAAGGAAAATATTATACAGTTTAATGAAGTTGAGCCCCAGAATACGGGATCCTCTTTTAGACAAGTTCCAATGTGGAGGGATCCTGCTTTTTTTGAGAAAGCCAAAAAAAAAAAAAAAATCAAACTTCCCCTTTTTATCCAAGAGGCCTAGCTCTTCCAATGTGGACTGCCCCTTAGGATGGCAAACAAGCATAAAACCAGTTAAAAATAGGCCCAGGCACATCACCAGCTCTTCAAGGCCTTCGGAAATTCCAACAAGGGCCCCTGGAATCTCAGGAGGGAGAATGTTCTAAAAGAGAAGTTCTATGACACTGTGACAGGCTTCCCAGGTAAACTAGACAGGAAATAGAATTAAGTCAGCTTCATTCTATCTTAGGACAAGGCCAGAAGTGGGTTTCAGCAGATTCTGACCAATTCTGGAGAACCGATAGCGGAAATTTTGAAAATGTGTAATTTTATTATAACATATATGTGACATTCACATAACATACAACATATACATATCTTATTTCTTTTAAATGTTGTTTCTTCGTGGTATTCTTTCTGTTATTTTATTTTTCCTCTCCTATATCTTCATTTCTTTTTTCCTTTTTTTTCTCCATTGTCCTTTCCTCCCCCTAAAAATGTTTTTATTTATTTTTTATTTTATTTTAACAATCTTAACTTTATACATTTCTCTACAATTATTACATACATATTTTCATTATATCTTTAATGTTATACATTTCTATAATCTTGTTGTATCCATACATTTTTATTCCGCTCCATACATTTGTTATCTATATATTTTAGACTTCTAATTTAGCGGAAATTTTTCAAGGTTTTCAAGAAGACATTGGGAGAACCATTTATCCGGAATGGTATTGGATCTCCTGCCATGGGCAGTGGGTTGAACGAGAAAACCTCCGAGTTCTATTCCAACCCTATTATTTTATGTCAGTGATGGCTAACCTTTTTGCCATCGTGTGCCAAAAGTGGGGGAAGGCACAGGGAGGTCACCCACAGGCGTGCCCACAACCATAATTCAATGCGCCCCGCCACCGTGCTTGCCCCCCCCCCACTTTTAGCACTGTGATGGCACAGTGGGCCTAGTAGGCCCATTTTTTACCCTCCCCATGCTCCAGAGGCTATCTAGGAGCCTGGGGAGGCTGAAAACAGCCTTCTCCACCCACCCAACCCGAGGCCCTCCGGAGGCCGGAAACAGCCCATTTCCCAACTTCCAGTGGGACCGGAAGGCCCAAAAATCAGCTGGCCGGCGCACGCATGCATGCTGGAGCTGAGCTACAGCAATGCTCACGTGCCCACTGATATGGCTCAGTCTGCCACCTGTGGCACTTGTGCCATATGATCGCCATCACGGTTCTATGTTCTGTGTTCAATGTACCATTTTTTATGACTCCAGAAGCAAAAATACCAGCAAATACTTAGTTTTTCTGCCTTGTATCTGAAACTGTATGCATCCCGTTTCCTTTTCTATAGCACTAATACAAGCCCACCAGTGGTGGGATTCAAATTTTTTTACTACCAGTTCTGTGGGTGTGGCTAGGTGGGCGTGGCTTGGTGGACATGGCAGGGAAAGGATACTATAAAATCTCCATTCCCTCCCCACTTCAGGGAAGGATACTGCAAAATCCCCATTTCCTTCTGATGACCTGAGACCTGGGAGGCAGAGAATAGATGGGGGCGGGGCCAGTAAGAGGTGGTATTTACTGGTTCCGCTACTGGTTCTCCAGAACTGGTCAGAACCTGCTGAATACCACCACTGAAATGGGTGAAATCCAGTAGGTTCTGACAGGTTCTGGAGAACTGGTAGCAGAAATTTTGAGTAGTTCGGAGAACCGGCAAATACCACCTCTAGCTGGTCCCAGAGTGGGATGGGAATTGGGATTTTTATCTATTTTATTGTTTATTTATTTATTGGTTCAATTTATATGCTGCCCTTCTCCGGAGACTCAGGGCGTCTTACAATGTGCTAAGCAACAGCTTTCATACTTTTGTATATATCTGCTCAGTAGGGCTTTTGGCCCCTCCTAAGCGGTGTTCTTTTTTATACAAAGTCAGCTTATTGCCCCCACAATCCGCGTCCTCATTTTACCTACCTCGGAAGGATGGAAGGCTGAGTCAACCTGGAGCCTGGTGAGATTGGAACTTGCAGTAATTGCAGGCATCTGGCAGATAAATGCTATTTAACAGCGCTTTAGTCCACTGCACCACCAAGGCTCACTTTTGCAATATCCTTCCCCTGGAGTGGGGTGGGAATGGAGATTTTGCAATATCCTTCCCCTGGAGTGGGGAGAAAAATGGGGATTTTGCAGTATCCTTTCCCTGGAATGGGGAGGGAATGAAGATTTTGCAGTATCCTTCCCCTGCCATGTCCACCCAGCCATGCCCACCAAGCCACACCACATCCACCAAGCCTCGCCCACAGAACCGATAGTAAAAAAAAATTGAATTTCACCACTGCGCTGAAGCCCACCCTAATTTACCTTGATGGAGCAGTGTAATATATTTGTTCTCTGGCAAGTGTACTCACAGCTTTGTAACGGCAGAGATAAAGCAGCCTATATTTCAATCAAACGTGGAGTGCTAAATTCTCCCTGGTACAAGAGCTGTTGAAATTAATTAGCTCTTGAACAAACAAAGCAAGTTGTGAACTTCTCTCTTTTTTTTTCTTTCTTCCTTTCAAAACATTTAATAGGCAGAGCCAATGCTCATAAGTGAATACTTTTTCTCCAGAACATGCAGGGTTAAATGTCTGCTCTGTTTATTAATGTTATCCAAATGCAATCTGCTACAAATACAATCTACAGATACAAGAAAAAAGGGGTTTGAATAAGACACGCAACCGAAGGTCAAAAATAAATCTGTTTCTTCCATTGAGAGCTTTCAACTTCAAGTTGTCTCATCTGGATCAAGCCTTTATTAAGCTTAAAAATATCTGACAAAGTAATGCAAACTAATTTACATTTGAATAGCTGAACTTGAAACCATTCCGTTAATGTGCCTCTTCCTAGATAGTAGACCCATGTCTAACATGACAACGAATTTTAAGATGAGATTGGACAACCATTTGTCTGAAATGGTACAGGGTCCCCTGCTTGAGAAAGGGGTTGGACTAGAAGACCTCCAGGATCCCTTCCAGCTCTATTCTGATTCTTCTAGAGCACAGGTGTCAAACTCGCGGTGTCACGTTGCCGTCACATGGCGTTTTGTGATGTTTTTTCCAGTGGTGAAATTCAATTTTTTTACTACCGATTCTGTGGGTGTGGCTTGGTGGGCGTGGTGTGGCTTGGTGGGCATGGCAGAGAAGGATACTGCAAAATCTCCATTCCCACCCCTCTCCTGGGGGAAGGAGATTGCAAAATCTCTATTCCCACCCCACTCCAGGGGAAGGATACTGCAAAATCTCCATTCCCACCGCACTCTGGGGCCAGCCAGAAGTGGTATTTGCCGGTTCTCCGAACTACTCAAAATTTCCGCTACTGGTTCTCCAGAACCTGTCAGAATCTGCTAGATTTCACCCCTGGTTTTTTCCCTTTGTGGAACTGGGATGGGCATGACCTATATGTGACATATCTGGTCCACGGGCCATCAGTTTGACACCCCTGTTCTAGAGAATACCCTTTCCCAACCTGAAAGAAAGCTAACTATATTTCATTTCAACTTCCTCTCCTTTTCTGTAGCACTCAGCACTTACAGAGGCAGTGTAGTCTAATGGTTATAGTGTTGACCAGGACTGGGGAGACCCAGTTTCAGGTCTATCTGCAATTACTAAAGCTCATTGAGTGTCTTTGGGCAAGTCACTCTCTGTGGATCCAACTGTTGTGACCTAGGCCCAAGTAGTTATTACCAGATACAGTCAATCCTAAACAAACATATTTTATTAGAACAGCTGAGAATCACTTCATTCTCAGCTTAGTCCAAATTAAGTCCAAAACAAGTTCTTCATAAACAGTCCTTCGGCCTTATCACCAACCTTTGTCTACTTTGGCACCCTGCCAAAGGCTTTTCTTGGCAAAAGTTCAGAAGCAAGAGATGCTGACAAGCAGGGCCAGATTTTCCTATAGGCTAACTAGGCCTCAAGATCAAGAGGGGCCTACATTCAAATTGTTAGCAAAATTAAAATTACACTATTCTAAAAACAGTGAACACTAAAACACTGAACGAAAAAAAATGGGAGGTGAAAGGGCCTCATAAGTGGAATAGCCTAGGGCCTCTTTTCATCTAAATCTGGCCCTGCTGACAAGAAACAAATGTAGCAACGTTGCTTTTCCTACAAAGATCCCAAAAACCGTTGCTGCTCTTTTAAGCCTTCTGGGAAGGGCCAACATCTCCTGGCCTTACTCCCAAGTTGTCCTTTTTGCTTTAGCTGCTCTTGCCTTCTGGCAGCTCTTTGCATGCGTGCACTAGGAACAGGCTCCTCCTGTTCCTCTGTCTCTCTGCTATCTGCCTCTGGAGGCTCTGGACTCTGTGCATCGGTCCCAGATGGCCCTGGCCCCATCTCTGCCTCTGATGCAGAACCCTTGTCGGGCCTTCCCCTGACTCCAGGACTGGCCCATTGTCTTCTCCAGTATCCTCACTGTCCGACTCCACTGCTGGTGGATAACAACACCAACCCCCCTCATAGGATTCTTGTTGGGCGAAAACAAACAAATACTCCCATAGAAGCCACCTTTTACTTTTGAGGGAGAGACCATATACATATCTCAAGAAATAAGCAAATAAGTAAATAAATGGTGTCTCCCTCAACAGATCAGAGAGAGAGTTTAAGCACGAAGAGAGAACACTTTAAGCATATTTGTTCATGAGCTTTCCATTTGAAAGAAAAAAATACAATTTACCATTCAGAGCTCCTTTTGTGCGTCAGAACGCAACTGCAGGTTTTTGTAAAAATGGAATAGAAGCAGAGACGCTAGGATCTGCTCTCAGGAGCTTTAAGAGACTTACACGGGGATTAGGAAGAATGCAGGGACAAACCACTGTTTCCAAGAAAAGGGCCCAACCACCTCTGCAAACTCCTCAGGGGCGAGATCTTTGTTTCCCCCAGAGTTATTTGTGTGAGGCTCACTGTACCATGAATAAATGCCTAAGGCAGCGGGTGGAAATCACTTGAACCTTTCCAATGAACAGGAACCTCTGCCTTCAGCTTCACTGCTGGAGACAAAGATCAATACATAGAAATGTTTGGCAAAGAATGGCCTAGAGCAAAAGAGTACCTCAGCGGTGCTCTAAAACTTTACATCCGTCAACTGTCTGTTTCTTTGTCCGCTAGGCAGAAAACAACCTTTTTTTTTGGCGGAGGGAAACTTATTGCAATATACAATATCCAGATTAGCATCTACAGGTCATATACGGGGGTGGGTTCTACTTACCTTTACTACCGGTTCGCAACGGGACCACACGCACGGGCTCGCTTCACTCGCACACGTGCCTTGCCTCTGCGCATGTGCAGAATCTTCTGCATATGTGTAGATCACTGATGATGACATCCGGGGTGGTGAGTGGGGCCTCCCACCTGTTTTGCTATCAGATTGCTTCTGATGATGTCAGGGTCAGTGGGTGGAGCCTCCCGACGGTTATAATACCGGTTCTTGCAAACTGATCCAAACCGGGGGCAGCCCACCACTGGTCATATAGCTTGGTTCATCTAATGCAACGCAAGCAAATCATTTCTAACATTGTCACATCCTATACCAGGGGTGGGTTCTACTTACCTTTACTACCAGTTCGTAATGGGGCGAATACTGCATGCGCAGAAATTTCCTGATGACGTCAGGATTGGTGGGAGGAGCCTCCTGCCGGTTTTACTACCAGTTCTTGCGAACCGGTCTGAACCGGGGGCAACCCACCACTGTCCTATACCTTAGAACTGTGATGGTGAACCTATGGCACATGCGTCCTCTCTGTGGGCATGCGAGCCATCGCCCAAAGTTCTTCTCTGCCACACATGTGCACATGTCTCCTGGCAGCCAGCTGGTGGTTGGGTCTATGGTGCACATGCATGAAGGATGGGGCCATGTGGGGGGCACTTGTGCATGCATGGGGGAAGGGTGCATGTGAGGGCTGTGTGCACATGCACGGGGGGTGGGATGCATGCAGGGGGTCACTCGTGCATGCGGGGAGCAGGGAGTGTGCAGGACGTGTGCATGCGCAATAGGTGGCGAGCATGCAGAGGGGCCGTGTACACATGCATGGAGCCAGGACACATGCATGGGGGCTGTAAGCGCAATGCATTTGGGGGGGGTTGGGTGCACTCGCATTCTCATGCACGCACGCTTTGGGCACTTGGTCCGGAAAAGGTTAGCCATCACTGCCCTAAAAAGAATCCAGAGAATAGCAATAAAGATGATAGCACTAGCACTTAATTTATATATCACTTTACAGTATTTTTCATCTCTCTCTAAGTGGTTTACAAACTCAGTCTATTGCCCCCAACAATTTGGGTCCTCATGTTACCCACCTTGGAAGGATGGAAGGCTGAGTCAACCTTGAGCCTGGTGAGATTTGAACTGCCAAATTGCAGGCAGCCCGCAGTCAGCAGAAGTAGCCCTGCAGTACTGTGCTCTAACCACTGCACCACCGTGGCTGTTGCCTTGATAAGGGCTCTGAAAGGTAAACCGCATGGTGTTCGATTGAAGGAATTTGGTATGCCTAGGCTAACGAAGAGAAGAACTAGGGGTGATATGACAACAGTCATCCATACTTGAGGGGCTGTCACAAGTAAGAAGAAGGATTCAACTTATTTTCCAATGCATCTGAAAGCAGGACAAGAAGTAACGGAAGTCCCTTCTCACTCTATCATCCTGTTATTCTGTTAAATCTTATTGCTGAAAATGAACACATATTTCCAAACTTCAGCTAAAATTTCAAAATTCCATCTCGGCCAAAACCTTTCTTTACAAGTATTGCTCAGGGAGAAAGTCTGCCAGCCTCTCAGCACACGGCCCCTGAATCCCAGAGCCAGCTGAAACATCCTGTTGTATAGCTGATTAATGTCGGTGCCAATTTGTGCTAATTATCTTGGCATCCAAATTTCTCCCCATGCCCACACAAAGTTTCTGCAAAGAGCTTTTTTGCAGAAACTGCGAGCGGCTTCTGAAATGAAAAGCCATTTTGGGCTTGACTGCCTGGCAGCTAAAGAGAGCGAAATGTCACTTTTCAAAGCTTTTCGCGCCCACAGGTGCTCCCCTTTTCAAGGGGCTGCTAAGGAATATTTTGAACGGCTCAGCTCATTCAGTTGGAATTAAGCGTGCCAAAGGGATGGGCGGAGAGCCCAGTACCCACTTTGAGGTTTCAAGCAGCACTATTAAAATAAATTGTGGCTTCCAAGTATATATTTAAAAAAGAAGCAAGGGACAATTGGCAGAGAGAAACAGATCCAGGGATTTCTACAGAAGAGAACTGGATTCAAAATTTATTTGCCCGCTGACTTCACTTTGGTCTAAGGATTATTCCCAAGAGAAAATGCAATGGTAAAAGGAAGCAAGAAGTACAGGGACTGTTTTAAGATGTGGCTACAAGCGTCTAATCAAAGTCTCTCCCCCGTTTTATATGAATTTTGGTTGCATGCTTGTGGCCACCAACCCAATAATACTTAATTTTTTGCTTTGAGATTGTTTGCAAAACTCTGCTGAATGCACTCAAACAATGTCTTCTGGGCAATTTGTCATCATCATAGTCGTACTTCAGAAATGAGGAGGTGATAAGCCGCCTGGGAAAGCCCAAGGGTAATCATCAAAACCATAAAAATGCAAAAGTTAGAATATATTGGACTTGTGATGTGACATCCGGAAAAATACGGCACGCTTCACTTAATCCTCCAGGGAAAGACTGAAGGCAAACGAGGTCCAGGCAGAAGAAGAAGATCATGGCTTCAAAGTCGAAGGGATTGGTTTGGACAAAATTCAGAAGCACTTTTTCCTGAGGCTGTTGATAAAAATAGGATCACAAACATCCAATGACAGATATATTTTGGCCCACTAGTGGCCAGCGGATCTGACAGCAGATTTGGACAGTGAGGAGGTTGGGGAGGAACATGGGCCAGTCCTGGAGTCTGGGGAAGGCTCTGACGAGGGTTCTGCATCGGAGGCAGAGATGGGGCCACAGCTGTCTGACAGTTGTCAGCTGCCTTCAGAGTCAGACATCACTGAGGCAGAAGAACAGCTGGATCCTGTTCCCAGTGTGCGCATGAGCAGAGCTGCCAGGAGAAGGGAACAGCTAAGGAACAAGGGTCAACTCAGGAGTAAAGCCACAGGTGGACGGTGAATGGCCCCTCCCATAGGGAATAAAGAGGAGCGAAGTGGAGGGGGGAGTTTGCAGGAGACAATTAGTTCATTTGGGTGAAGATCTGTTCCTGCATTCTTACCAAGTATTTTCAGTTACCGTGTGAAATCTGAAAGATATTGGCCTGGCCACTCTCCAAGCCTGATAAAGGTCGGTAATTGTGAACTATCTTGAAAGACTGTGGGAGAGGAAAGACTTTGCTAGAGAGGAATTCACTGTAAATTAAAAGGGTTTTATCAGGACGAGGACTCAGCTTCGTGTTGCTGGGGAAGCCTAGGTCAGAACAGTATATGGCACAAAAATAAGAGAAGGTCCTGCTTCTTTTTTATATGTGATGCACTATCATGGCCGCCATCTCGACTTTTTCGACTATATCCCAAAGACATTTCAGGTTTGAGGCTATCTTTTTTTTTTGTCCTTCTTCTAAGACCTTCTAAGACAAAATTTGCAGCAAGGCAGCCTTCCTTCCCATCTTCAAAAAGGGTAAAATTAAAAAAAAATCTGGCAAGTAGGAGGCTTTGTGGATTTATTCTGAGACTTGGAGAGGAACAATCAAGCCACCAAGCCAAAGCCTGTAGGCAGTGTGAAGATACTGTGTACAGACTTTTACAATAAAGTGTGCCAAAATGTTAGGACATATCAATAGAGGATGGGTTTTGCTAAAAAGATCTATTTTTAATATTAAAGCCAGATGGTTTTTTTAAAAAAAATATATTGCTAAATTTACTGTTCTTGGCATTCATAGTACATTCGAGTGAAAATAGTACCAATTATAAAACTCAATTTTTTAATATTAATTTATACCTTAGCCCCAGTGCTCTGTCCATAAACTTTTAATTGGTGAATAAATATCCAGGTTTGTCAACACCTGACACTGTGGTAATTTACTCTTGATGTGATGCAGTTTGCAAACAATTCCTTTCAAGTGCAGTCATATTTACTATGTACAAAATCATTGTCCAGTTATTTTGAGATCTGTAATATTTCTGGAAAAAGATTGACTCCTTTTGTAAAATTTTTTAAAAATGCAGTGAAATCTGCATTTGTTTTAAGCACAACTTCCCTCAATTTATACATTTTGGTGCAATTTGTACAAATATTTACATTGAAAGATGTGAAGCCTTAATAAATTTGCATTATGAAAAGCCTTGGGGGACAGAAATAGCAATACTAATAGCATTTAAACTTATATATCGCCCCCATAGCACTTCACAGCACTCTTTGGGTGGTTTGCAATGTTGGCATTGTTTGCCTATTTTCTCCAACAAACTGGATTCTCATTTTACTGACTTGGAAAGGATGGAAGGCTGAGTCAACCTTGAGCCCTGTCAAGATCAAACTCCAGACTGTGGGCAGAGTTTGCCTGCAATACTGCAAAATACTCTAACAACTGTGCTACTAAGGTTCCTAGGATATTTTTATAATTATCCTAGTTTCCATCTAAAGACGCTCCTTTAAATTCATGGGATTTGTTTTAGATTAGTAGTTTCCAACATTTTTCTTTATATTGACAAGTCTCATTATCACAATCTTTTGATGACCACAGATCATCCATGGTCTGTTATGCTGTTCTGGGATATACATGATTTCCCTGAGTTGTATTAAATCAAAACCAAGTAGCTAAAAATTGAGATTTCATTATTTCAACCAAAAACTCCATGCCTTCAACCAAAAATCTTTCTTATATGTCTTATAAAACATATTTTTAACTTTTGGTGTTGGTGTGGCTATCTCTTCCACCACCACCACTAAAGATCATCTCAGCAGACAGCAGGCTCTACTGAGCTTGAAGGAGATTTTTATGATTTTTCATCATCAAGAACCTGATAGAAGTGATTTTCATAATGGACCATGAGTGGTCTATGAACCACAGCTTGAAAACTTAATTCTAGCACACACACACACACACACACGAAGTGGGAAAAGGAAGAATGTAGAAATTCTAGATTCTTTTAAAGAAGAATTGTTCTACTGAATATTTGTGACATACCCTTGAGCAACTCTTAGCAGGAAATATACTTGGTAATATCTTGATTAGGGCCCAAGTCTATATGGGGGGCGGGGGGTTCAGGCAGTTTTCAATTAGTTTCTGATATAATTAAATGCTTATCTGAAGCCTATGCTCATTTTATTTAATCTAGAAAATCTTCAGAAGTACCGTTAACTATTCACTGCTATAAAACGTCTTTTATCTTAGCTGGTGTCTAAACAGGTCCATTTTGAGGTTATATTTCTATAACCGCAGGTGGAAACTGTGACTTTGTTAATAAGCAAAGTAATAAGAAAATCCCAGCTATTTGTTTGATTAATGGGCTTTGTTGTTTTACAAGCTCTTATCTAAAGCTGTTAAGTGTTCTTTGGTTACCTTCTATGGCAGATTGCAGCCAAGTCTGTTTCTCTGTTTGCTGGGATTGATTAAAGTGGTTATTGAAGTACGTAACAGAGATTGGGGGGGGGGGGGAGAGAGAGAGAGAGAGAGAGAGAGGTCTCGCCTAATGCTATATAACTCAACAACAAATTTTGCCCAGTACAAATTTAACATAAGGCTACTTATGCTACCCAACAAGACAGACAGACTTCAGAGGATAATTAGAACTGCAGAAAAAACAATGGCTACCAACCTGCCTACCATTAAGGACCTGTATACTGCACAAGTCAAAAAGAAGGCTGTGAAAATATTTACAGACCCCTTGCATCCTGGACATAAACTGTTTCAACTCCTACCCTCAAAATGACGCCATAAAGCACTGCAAATCAGAACAACTAGACACAAGGACAGTTTTTTCCCAAATGCCATCACTCTGCTAAACAAATAATTCCCTCAACACTGCCAAACTATTTACTAAATCTGCACTACTATTAATCTTCTCATCGTTCCCACCACCTATGTCTTCCCACTTACTCACCGACCAGTACGCTCCCATAGAGAGGGGCTTCTCAAGGTGCCGTCAGCCAAACAGTGTTGACTGGCGGCCCCCAGGGGGAGAGCCTTCTCTGCGGGGGCACCTGCCATCTGGAATGAACTCCCCCTGGAGATATGGAGGATCCCAGATCTGCACACTTTTTGTCGTGCTGTCAAAACACTTTTATTCCAGCAGGCTGGCCTAGCCTAATTCTCCCTTTTAAATCTTTTAAATTGCCTTTAATCTGTATCATAAATTGGGTGTTTTAAATTTGTTTTCGGGCCAAAACATTTAATAATTTTAATGGGTTTTTAACGTTTGTATTGTCTGTATTTTTATCTTGGCTGTTCACCGCCCTGAGTCCTTCGGGAGTAGGGCGGTATATAAATTTGATAAAATAAATAAATAAATAAAATAAATTATGACTGTATGACTGTAACCTTGTTGCTGGTATCCTTACGATTTGTACTGATTGTTTCTTAGTATGATTTGATTGCTTATTTGTACCCTATGACTATCATTAAGTGTTGTACCTTTGGTTCTTGACAAATATATCTTTTCTTTCTATGTACACTGAGAGCATATGCACGAAAGATAAATTCCTTGTGTGTCCAATCACACTTGGCCAATAAAGAATTCTATTCTATTCTATTCTATTCTATTCTATTCTATTCTATTCTATTCTATTCTATTCTATTCTATTCTATTCTATTCTATTCTATTCTGCCATAATTTCCCACAACCTCAGGCACTCTTACAGGATTAGACAAATTCAGCTGCCAATCAGTTACTATATCTAAAATAAGTCTCCTCATGCAAAGGTAGTAGACTTTTTCATGGAAAAGACTCAGGAAAAATGGAATGACCATTGTCTCCATCCCCTATTTGTGAGGTTACTAGATTTTTTTAGTTAGGTCATGCTGGAACAGAAGACTAGAGATGGCTTGATTCTTCTCACAGCTGTGATACAATGGTAACAGTCTTTCCCCTAAGCACGGCTGCATTTTGTGTAACCACTTTTATAGTCTTGAATAATGAGAAGTACTAGGAAGTTGGCCTTCAGAAGTTTTGGATACACATTAGCTCTTGCTAAAGAATACCAGTTCCATAAGATTGAGAAGTATTCGTAACTTCCAAATAACACGAAACACCTGGAATTTAAAAAGTGCTATATTTTTTTCACCCAATAAATGACCTATGAAGTATTAAATGGTAATTATCAGTGGTCAAAAATCACTGCTTTCATAAGTGCAGAAGGAATCATACAGCTATTTAAGCAGACTTTAATAATTCCAGATTGCAGAGAATATATTTAATGACATCACCATGGATTACATGATGAGGAAGATGGTTTTATAGCCTGACTTGATAATACTGTATTTTCAGAGTATAAGACACACTTTTTCCCCACTAAAAGAGGGTGGAAGTGTTGGTGGGTCTTATAGACTGAATACGGCCATTTTTGCCCTCCCAAAATCCCACCCCACACATCCCATTTTTGCCAAAAATGGGGCCATTTTTCTCAAAAACAGAATGCAGAAGGTTTGGGAGGCCTGCAGAGTGCTCCTGGGGGGGTTTGGGAGGCCAAAATGGGCCCAATTTCATGAAAACAGGTCAATTTTTCATAAAAATGGGAAGATTTGGGAGGCCTGCAGAGTACTCCTTGGGGCTGGGAAGGGCAAAAACTGGATGCACAGAGGCCAAAACCTATTTTTTTTTCTTGTTTTCCTCTTCAAAATCTTGGTGCATCTTATACTCCAGTGCACCTTATAGTCCAAAAAATATGGTATATAAAAAAAGATAAAGGTAAAGGTTTCCCTTGACCAGTCATGTCCGACTGTCAGCATTGTCTAAAGATGCTTCTGTGGTCATGAGGCCAGCATGACTACATGCCAAGGTGTAAGGAACACCGTTACTTTCCCATCAAAGTGGTACCTATTTATCTACTTGCATTTACATGCTTTCAAATTGCTATGTTTACAGGAGCTTGGCAAGTAATGGGAGCTCACCCCATTGTGTGGTGCTTGGGTCTCGAACCTGGGCTGTCAGCTTTCCTGCTGACAAGTTCAGCATCTTTAACTGCTGAGCCATCATGCCGATTGTATAATATATAAAACCAAATAGCAAATTGCAAATTAGTCAAAACACTCACATTCATAATTTTTAGTTCACAAAAAACAAAATTAGAAGTTCAAATGTGAGTAAAGAAAGCCACCACCAGGGATCTTATAGCTGAGACAAGATATACATGGTGGACTTCCTAGATGCAAAGAACATTAAATTTCAACATATGGAGAAAAGAATACATATTAGATTTTGAGAAAAAAAGTGCTGAGCAAGATTCTGGTTCTATCCATGGTGCTTTAAGGTTTATTCAGGTGAAATCCAGCAAAAATAAGGGAATTTTAAACATGTTTTAGTGCATGTTTTCTAAAGGGAAAATCTATTTCCGCTTCAGTTCAACTTCTCATGCCATATGGACACATCCATTTAGCTCAGTGGTGGAATTCAATTTTTTTTACTACCGGTTCTGTGGGTGTTGCTTGGTGGGAGTGGTGTG
Source organism: Masticophis lateralis (assembly GCA_030761175.1). NCBI lineage: Eukaryota > Metazoa > Chordata > Lepidosauria > Squamata > Colubridae > Masticophis > Masticophis lateralis. The sequence continues at coordinate 80,897,782 of JAUDYJ010000006.1, read as the reverse complement.
ACATGGTGGGTGTGGCTTGGTGGGCATGGCAGGGGAAGGATATTGCAAAATCCCCATTCCCTCTCCACTCCTGGGGGAAGGATATTGCAAAATCTCCATTCCCACCCTACTCTGGAGCCAGCCAGAGGTGGCATTTGCCAGTTTTCTGAACTACTCAAAATTTCCACTACCCGTTCTCCAGAACCTGTCAGAACCTGCTAAATAGCACCCCTGATTATAGTTACTTTGCAAACATTCAGAAGTGATTTGTCCTTGTCTTCCAAACAGGGTTGGCCAGATAAGTAACAAATGTTTCTTGTGCAACTAAATTTAGGCTTGAGTATGTACATACATGAATCTCTTCAAAACAACATTTGTTTTTGTAAGCGAATCCAAGAGTTTATCCTTTGGCCAATCCATCACTTGCAATAGGGATGAAGCAAATAGTCTGAATTATTACAACCCATTCTTGTCTACAAAGATGCATCTCTTGAAATGATGGTGCATTGCAAATATTGTAAAATAAATCGTCTTGGAAACTGTTCAGATAGGGTGGACAGCGAAAGTTTGATTCCTACTAACTACAACAAAAAAGCAAGACGTTCTCCTGGTAAAGACATCCATGGCCTCTGTATAATGGCCACATCAATCCACAGCCATGAGGTGTCAGACCGACGGCACTTTGCATAAGCTCTCCAGGAAAGCTTGAGGCCCCACTAAATGTGCTTATTGATAGTCCTGTCAGAATGAAAAATGACTTCTTGATAGAGGAATAAAAGAGCTCAAACGTTTCAGTATTTTCAGGGAGAGAGGAAAATGAAGTAACATTAAGAGCAGTCCCTATTGCTAAAAATAAATGTTATAAGAAAAGTTGTTAAGGAAATTCTGGAATGAAGTTTTCCAGAGGACCTTTGGGGATGGTATGCTGGATTGTTCCTGAAGACTCGCCACCAATATTGTGTGGATGATGAGGATCCTCTTATTGGTGGTAGAAAGTTTAGATGTTATTTACTATGCATTTTAATTTGATACCTACAAGGAGAAGTGTAAACCATTCAAGAATGAGCTTCTCATTGGAGAAATATCTAAGCCCATGGAATGAAACGAAGTATCATATTTTAAAAGTCAAAATATGGTCTCTGTAGAAGCTACTATTTAGTAAAGGGGTCTCCAGTCTTGGCAACTTTAAGACTTGTAGACGTCAAATCCCAGAATTCCTCAGCCAATCAAGCTGGCTGAGGAATTCTGGGAGTTGAAGTCCACAAGTCTTAAAGTTGCCAAGGCTGGAGACCCTTGATTTAGTAGGGATTGAGCCAGTGGTGGGTTTCAAATTTTTTTACTACCAGTCTGTGGGTGTGGCTTGGTGGGCGTGGCTTGGTGGGTAAGGTTACTGCAAAATCCCCATTTCCTCCTGATCAGCTGGGACTCGGGAGGCACAGAATAGATGGGGTCAGGGTCAGTCAGAGGTGAGGTTTACCTGTTCTCCGAACTACTCAAAATTTCTGCTGCCGGTTCTCCAGAACTGGTCAGAACCTGCTGAAACGCACCTCTGGTCTAAGCTAGTGTCTTAAACAGGAGGGTTTTTTTTTCCTTTCTACAAGGGGATTTCTCTTCATCTGGCATTGAAATGAAGGTGGACAATCCATCTGTGTGTTTCTTGATCTCACTGCCTTTCGTTACCATCACTCATGGTACCCTTCTGAATCAACTCCAAAGGCTGGAAGCTTCCTTTCTCTATGGCCAGCTGCTGTCATGTTGGTTCAGGAAAAGATTGCACCCTTGATGCTTCCTTTGTTGGTGGCACAAGAGACTGTCTTATCATATTGAACATCTACTAGTAACACCACCACAGGGGTGAAATCCAGCAGGTTCTGGAGAACTGGTAGCAGAAATTATGAGCAGTTCGGAGAACCGGCAGTGGAAATTTTGAGGAGAACCGGCAAATACCACCTCTGGCTGGCCCCAGAATGGGGTGGGAATGGAGATTTTGCAATATCCTTCCCCTGCCATGCCCACCAAACCACACCACGCCCACCAAACCACGCCCACAGAACCGGTAGTAAAAAAAATTTGGATTTCACCACTGGAGTTCACCTGCTAGCCTGGGGTTCAATATCATTAGTATGCTGATGATACCCAATTATATTTCTTGGCATAGGCAGGCCATGTGAGGTTATTTTGGTTTTGTCCCAGAAGGCTTTACATAGTTTCATCTGGTGGGCCTGTTGTGTCCTTTCCTTCATCAAGGGGGTCTTCAGACAATCTCTTATGCCCTGGTCACTTTGCAGCTCGAACGATGGGCTGTACATGGAGCTGCCCTGGAAGATCACTTGGAAACTTCAGCTGGCCCAGAATCAGGGGTGAAATCCAGCAGATTCTGACAGATTCTGGAGAACTGGTAATGGAAATTTTGAGTAGTTTAGAGAACCGGTAAATACCACCTCTGGCTGGCCCCAGAGTGGGTTGGGAATGGAGATTTTGCAGTATCCTTCCCCTGCCACCCCCACCAAGCCACACCACGCCCACCAAGCCACAACCACCGAACCGGTAGTAAAAAAAAATTGGATTTCACCACCGGCCAGAATGCAACAGTAATACAATTCCTACTGCCTCAGTAGGCCATGTGGTACCTCTGCTCTACGAGCTGTAGAGCTAGCCTGTTTGCTTCTGGATATAATTCATGGTGTGGGTATGATCCATAAGCCCTTCATGCAAACAGTCTAGTTACTTCAGGGACTGCCTGTCTTCTATAGCATCGGCCTGGGCAATTCGATCCGGCACCGTTGGCGTGCTTCACAGTGGGACAAGAGTTACATTGCTATCAAAGAAATGGTGGAATAGAATCATTAAAGAAAGGATGCAAAAGGAAGGACAGAACGAAATGTGAAGGGCAAAAATTGAAACAATGTTTTATTTATTTTAAATAATTAAATAGAATTGTTAAATAATTTTGTAGCAAGTTGTCTTGTGATGAGCTGGTTGTGGCAAGTTGTCCAGCAGTGAGTTGGCCACGGTGATCTGGCTGCGACAAGCTGGCCATGGCAAGTTGGCCACAACGAGTTGGCTGTGGCAAGTTGTCCCATCCCATGCTGGCTCATATTAGGGCACTAGGAGATTTCAAGTCTTAATGGGCAAACCGAGGGATGAAATCCAGTGGGTTTTGACAGGTTCTGGAAAACCGGTAGCAGAAATTTTGAGCAGTTTGGAGAACCAGCTACTACCACCTCTGGCTGGCCCCAGAGTGGGGAGGGAATGGAGATTTTGCAGTATCCTTCCCCTGCCACACCCATCATGCCACACCCACCAAGCCACACCAAGCCCACAAAACCACAATCCTCCACAACACAAGGTCTTAACATTGTTTTTCCATTCCTTACAGTTACATTTTACAGATATCAATAAAAACATGAAGTTAAAGTCAACCATGTACTTTCATAAACAATATTTAGCTATCCTCCTTTTGCTTTATTATTGAGTCAGCTATGCTTCTTGTTGTTTTAACTGCCATTCGCTTTGACGCACAATAAACGCATCTAAGGTTTCTTTTATGCTTAACTAAACCTTTGATTGACTTGTGGATATCTGTTTTTGTTCTATTTTTTCCTTATTAATGGCTGTCATATTGACCATACCCTGAGGACAGCCTAGTGGTGAAATCCAATTTTTTTTACTACCGATTCTGTGGGCGTGGCATGGCTTGGTGGGCATGGCTTGGTGGGGGTGGCAGGGGAAGGATACTGCAAAATCCCCATTCCCTCCCCACTCCTGGGGGAAAGATATTGCAAAATATCCATTCCCACCCCACTCTGGGGCCAGCCAGAAGTGGTATTTGCCAGTTCTCCGAACTACTCAAAATTTCCACTACCGGTTCTCCAAACTGCTCAAAAGATCTGCTTTCAAAATTTCAAAATTTTCTCCAGAACCTGTCAGAACCTGCTGGATTTCACCCCTGGGACAGCCCTACGTGTACTTGAATATTGTAGCTAACATGGTAAATGAAATGACCTTTGTAAAATAGTTAGTGAGTTGCACTGAATGTGATCCAAGGGGAGGGATGGAGATTTTTTTAAATAGTAGACAGCAAGTGAGAATAGCTATTTAGATAATTATACAGCTTGAGCTACAACTTGCTTTTCAGGAATGTGTGAGAATTTCGCTTAAAAGCCTATTGCTAATTTTCACAGCATGAATCTTCAAGCCTTAGTCCACATTAGTAACTGGCAACTATAATTCTCTCTCCTTGTGAGTTCAGTGCCTGAAATATGACTTCATTTGCTTTTCTGTAGGAGGAAGATCGGCTACAGATCTTGTTAACCACCAATGCTTGCTCACTACAGTAATGCTGGCTTAAATCTTATAAAATGGATTGAGTAAGGAAGTTGAAGCCAGGGGTGTTTATAAAAGTGGAGTCAAAAAGGTTTAGATGGTCATCGGTCCATGCAATGAAAACCTCACTCCTTTTTAAATGCGTCACACCAGTAGTGGAATTCAGCTGATTCTATCTGGTTTGGGCAAATCAGTAGCGTTCTGCCCCAGCTACGGGTCCCAAGAAGTGTAGCACACACACAGAGCTCCAAAAACTCCATTTAATACAAACAGACCCCTTTCAAAATGCAGGCTTTAACCACAAACGTCCTTATCAGCCTGCTATGAATTACAGAGATTAAACAAAGTCCGACAAGGGTTGGCAATCAGCCCAAAAACCAAGTTGTAAGAAAAAACTCACTCTGAAAATGCTCTGCATAGGACCAAACATTGTTTCCAGCCACATTTGCTATCTGTGTGCGAATTTAAATAGGCTAAGGGAGTGGCCAATTAATCCCAAACCTTACTCTCGAGGAGACCTCCTCCTGAGTAGCCACTCCTGCCTTTTGGCAGCCCTGTGTGTTCGAGCATTGAGAAGAGGCTCCTCCACTTCACTCTCTTCACTTGAAGGAGCTTCTGAAGGTTCTGAAGGCCCTGGCTCTGGTGCCACATCCTCTTCAGCCTCCTCGCTGTCCAACTCAAGCGCCAGCTGCACAGGCTGCTGGCGTGACACTACACCAGCCTCCTTGTCATCGGGATCAGCCACAATCCATGCAGGCCGCTGGCGGGCCATAACAAGTAGAGGTGATTGCAGGATGCCCCACCACCCACCCAGACGTCATGACGTCCCATTTTTCCACATTTTCGAAGCTCTGCGCATGCGCAGAAGGCCTTGAGCATACGTGGAAGATGGCGCGAGTGAATGGGGCGTGCACACACACATTTGCAAACTGGTAAGTGTCACTGCGTTATTTGTATTTGCCAGCTGAGCTTCTATTCTGAACATTATGGTAGCTTGCTAGAGAACTTTATCAACAGAGATAAGACTGTCTTGTGATTTTTGTAGCTACTGCGCATGTCTACATTCTTTCTTTTCTAACTTCCTGATCTACTTTTTCCTTTTGTCCGTCTGTGATAAGACTGCCGATAAGATGTAGTTAGCTAGTTTTTTTTACTTTTATAATAAATTGTTTCTTAGAATATATACTTTGGGTTTTCTTTCTTTGAGAGTATACACCATGGAAAACAAGATCCATTCACCTCTAATTAATTACAGTTTCCCAGGGGAGAGACGAGGCTGATTCATGCTTTGACAGTAAGGAAGGTAAGTGAATACCACCCCTGCATCACATATGTGATATTTTCAAAAAAAAAAAAAAAAAAGGTGGGGTTTCAATCGAACAAGTCATGGCCATTGTCCCAACTTTTTTGATCCCTCCCCCCCCCCCCCGGTGAATCCTCTCAGTAGTAGCAATTTTAAACATTCCTGGATTTTGATGCACATTAATCTACTAAAGCTCTCATCTCTGTAACCTTTAACTGGGCAAAACAATGCATCATAGGCCAAAAATGTTTTGAACCAAGGTACGTACCTCAAATGGGCTAACTTACAGAAGGTGTCCAAAATCTAAGATCTGTGACTCCTGTGGAATTTAAATTCCTCAAACTTTATAAAACATTTTAGGACATAAAAGGCTCATGAAGCGTTTTATGATATGATACCAAGTGTCACAAAACAATTTGTTTGGTCAACTCCTGATGGGCTACGTTTGAAGTAGATATATTTCTGAATACCGTATTTTTCGGAGTATAAGATGCAACTTCCCCCCCCTAAAAGGGGATGAAAATTTGGGTGCATCTTATACACCAAATGTAGTCTGCCCGCCCACTGGCCCCCACCCTTTGGCCTCTGCCTCCCAGCAATTTACCTCCTTGCAGCAAGCAGCAAGAAGAAACAGCTCATTTCAGCTTCAGCTGAGCCTAATTAGCACAAGTTGATGTTGGATCAGCCTCCTGACTCCCAGCTGTTTTAGGCTGCAGGGATTGCCATTGCCTACTACTGCACGGGCCTCTGCTGCTTGCTGCAAGGAGGTAAATTGCTGGGAGCAGATTTTTTTTCCTTGTGCTAATCAAGCTATATTGAAAACGAAAATGAAAGTAAAGCAGGCTGTTTGCTGTTTGCTGCAACGAGGCAAAATTGCTGGGAGGCAGAGGCAGATTTCTTTTTCTTGTTTTCCTCACCAAAAAAAGTAGGTGCGTCTTTTAGTTTGGAGCATCTTATACTCTGAAAAATACGGCATCTCCCTGGATTTTAAAGAACTTATCAAGACATAGGCACTAAGGAAACTGGTAAGGAAATATCTCTGAAACCAAGACCAAGGGGCCACGGGTTTTCTAGTAATCTCTAATTGCTCCATTTCGTCTACTGCTACAGAGTGGACACCCACTCAGGAACAGGCAATTTCAAAGTTCAACTTTAAGTAAAGTTCAAGCTTAAGTGGCTTAATTAAGGAAATAAGATGTGTGTTTTGTCGATTGCATCAAACTGGAGGAATGGGAGGATTGAAGGTTGGGTCTATAAACTAGGGCAAATCATATTTCATACTCTCAGTATAATAATAATAACCAAATTAGAACTGCAATCCCAGCATTGTTCTCACAAAAGAGCTGTTGTCAAAATTGCTTATTTAATAGATGTGCATCTTCCCTTCCTCCCATTATGAAGCTTATATATACAGGGGACATTTCAAAATGTGGTTTTCCAACAATACAGGTTTACAACCATTTGAAGTTACAACAAACTGCTTCTTATGACCCAATTCTGAAGTTCTGACAAGTCTCCCCCAGTCACATAGTTCCATGCCGGGGGCTCAGCAACCGGCCTGTATTTACCTCTGTTGGCAACAACTCATGGTCATATTTATGACTGCAATTTTGCTGAGAATTTTGCCAGCATTTATTTCTGTTTTTTTTTTCCGTGAAACACACTGTAATGAAAAGTTTACTGGGAAAAAAAAAGATTATAAAATCAGGTTGGTCATGGAGTGACCTGTTTTATGACCAACACAACTGACAATCATAATGGGCAGATCAATTACCATCATAAATTGAGGATTTCCTATATATTTAGGGAAGGCCACTTCCATGCAATTAGAATAGAATGGAATGGAATGGAATGGAATGGAATGGAATGGAATGGAATGGAATGGAATAGAATAGAATAGAATAGAATAGAATAGAATAGAATAGAATAGAATAGAATAGAATAGAATAGAATAGAATAGAATAGAATAGAATAGAATAGAATTCTTTATTGGCCAAGTGTAATTGGACACACAAGGAATTTGTCTTTGGTGATATGCTCTCAAAGAAAAGATACATTCGTCAAGAATCATAAGGTACAACACTTAATGATAGTCATAGGGTACAAATAAGTAATCAAATCATATTAGGAAACAATCAATATCAATTGTAAGGATACAAGCAACAAAGTTACAGTCATATATCATAAGTGGGAGGAGATGGGTGATAGGAACAATAAGAAGATTAATAGTAATAGTAGTGCAAACTTAGTAAATAGTTTGACAGCGTTGAGGGAATTATTTCTTTAGCAGAGTGACAGCATTCGGGAAAACACTGTCCTTGTGTTTAGTTGTTCTGGTGTGCAGTGCTCTATAGCGTCGTTTTGAGGGTAGGAGTTGAAACAGTTTATGTCCAGGATGTGAGGGTTCTGTAAATATTTTCACAGCCCTCTTTTTGACTCGTACAGTATACAGGTCCTCAATGGAAGGCAGGTTGGTAGTAATGGTTTTTTTCTGCAGTTCTAATTATCTTCTGAAGTCCGTGTATGTCTTGTTGGGTTGCAAAACCAGGTTTTTCCTATGTAAATCAAGATGTTTCTACAGCCATAGTTCAGTGAAACCTCATTCACTAGTTTCTAGGCTTTATCAGACATCAAAGCAGAATTTTGCTGTCTGTTGTGAGACTTAAGGGAGACTAAGATAGATCTATTCCTGACTAGTTTGTCTTCTTTAGTTAGTCACACCCTCATCTCATGACTCCTCCCTGTAACGGTCAAATATTTATTTTATTTTATTCTCTTTTCATAGGTCTTTATGTGTATTTTTCTCTCAGCCAGGTTTTTCCTACGTAAATCAAGATGTTTCTACAGCCATAGTTCAGTGAAATCTCATTCACTAGTTTCTAGCCTTTATCAGACATCAAAGCAGCATTTTGCTGTCTGTTGTGAGACTTAAGGGAGACTAAGATAGATCTATTTCTGACTAGTTTGTCTTCTTCAGTTAGCCCCACCCTCATCTCATAACTCCTCCCTGTAACCGTCAAATATTTATTTTATTCTCTTTTCATATATACATATACATATACATACACACACACACACACACACACACACACACACACACACACACATATATATGAATATATATATATTCTGCTCCATATGCAGGACTTCCTTTAGCTTAACTAAATTTTGGCTTCTCAGAACTACCTATTGAGCAGGATTGACACTGATAAGATGTTTACAGTCAAAGTGGGTAGATGAAGCGGGACGTCTGAGGCATAAAAGTATTTGAACATATGATGTATGAAGGTTTAATTGTGGGTTACAATGAAACCTTTCATTTGTGACATTCTTAGATGAATGCAAGAACACTGCATCCTTAATCTAACTGATAATTATTCAAGGATCTTTCTTTTAAAAAATACATCATAGGATGGGACTTTGAAGGTTGCACAGTGGAAAGAACCAGAAAGAACTAAAGATTATAATTAAAAGAGAACACTTAAACATAGATGTCTATGGAGATTCTCAGTTATCCAGGTCATGGTTGTCCCAAAGGTGCTTTTTCAAGAGGCAACTGGCCTTTCCGTTTTATTTTCTTTGAAGACGTTTCACTTCTCATCCAAGAAACTTCTTCAACTCTGAGCTGAAGAAGCTTCTTGGATGAGAAGCAAAACATCTTCAAGGAAAAACCAGAAAGTCCAGTTTAGTGGTGGGTTTCTACCGGTTCACCCCAGTTCGGGTGAACCGGTAGCAGCAGTGGCGGGAGGCTCTGCCCACCCACCCCAGACATCATCAAAAACACTCTGTGCATGCGAAGAAGAACCGCATGCTACCGATAGCGAACAGGTAGTGCCAGGATTTGAATCCCACTACTGGTCCAGTTGCCTCTTGGAAAAGCACCCTTGGGACTTAAACATAGAAATATAGAAAACTGGTGGCAGAAAAAGACCTAGTAATCCATAGAGTCTGCCCTTCGAGTTTTCTGGCGGGTTTTAAATTTGTTTTTTTTTTAAATTTTATTTTTTATTATTTTTGTTGGATGATGGAAATGTGATTTTCCCAAGCATGTTCAACTTAGTAATTCAGACTGGAGCAAATTTTTTAACAATAAAAAAACGGAAGGATATTTTTGAGCAAGGGACCCGGAAGTTAATTTTAAGAGTTGTTGCCTCTGTAGATATTAAAGGCTGTATTAAATGTTTTTTTTTTATGGAAGAGGAACAGATTCTTCTGGACAAGACTGACACTGATTTCAGAATAGAAGATTGATATGGAAAAAGATGCTATACACGACATACAAAAAAAAAAAAAAGAGGGGGGGGGGCCGCTGTCTTAATTAAAAGGGATTCAAAAAATAAAAACCAAGAGAGTAATGTGGATAATTTTTCTATACTGGATTTATAAAAGAGAGTTGTTAAACCTTTAAAGAATTTTGCGAGAAGGGACAAAAAAAGTAAAAAGAAATCAAGTTCTAGGAGAGTGATGGCTAATCTTTTTGCCATCGCGTGCCAAAATGGGGCGAATGTGGAGGGGGCTGCGTGCGTGTGTGCCAACACCCATAATGCTGGACTCCCGCACTCCCCTGCCCCCGCGCATGTGCGGGAGACTACCGGCCCGCCTTTTTGGGCCAAGTAGGCCTCCTTGAAGCTTCCTGGAACCAAAAATGGGCAGCAGGGGGGCATGCCGCCATTTTGGTGTGGGAGAGGGCGCACACCACTCCCCCTGCGCATGTGCGGGTGACCCCCCCACCCCCACAAAAGTGTGCACGACTCCCACGCATGCACACATGACGCCCCGCACATGTGTATGCAAAAGCTTGTGGATGCCCGCGCGTCTTCCACATGCACCCCACCCCCGTGCCAGAGACCTGAAAATCAGCTGCTTAGCGGGAGGTGTGTGCACATGCACAGTGGAGCTGAGCTGGGTGACGGAAAGGGCTCCATGTGCCACCTGTGGCACACATGCCATAAATTTGCCATCACGCTTTTAGGGCATTATTACTTGCTTTTTCTTTATTATATTCTTATTTTGCTTTCTGTTCTATTCTTCTATTTCTTTTTCCTTCTCTGTATCTTCTATTTTTTCTTTTTCTTTTCTTTTTTTCTTTTTACTTTTAATTTGCATTATTTTGTATCTTTGGAATTGTGATTTTTAAAAAAAATAAAATTACTATAGGAACGGTTGCTTTTTGGGCCGGCAGAATTGTTGCCGTCATTAGTGTATTAAATGTGCCTGCTTATTAAAAGTGCTAAAATTCCTGTCGCTGTTTTTGACGCTCAGAAAAGCACTACTGTTCTAACATGTTGAAGAACTGAAATAGGAGCAAAAATACAAATATTTTAATAATGTCCTCCCAAAATGATTTAACATCTGAAGTGGACAAAATAGACATAGCAATCTGCAAGGAACAATAGTTATTTTCTCATGGATGTACTAACTGGAAAATGGATTTCTCTTGTCACTTGATTAGATTTTTACGGTGAGCAAGTTTATTAAAAATTTCTCAAGGCTGCAACAGTGCTGGTAATCTCAGTCAAATGAGGTTTTAAGTTAATAGTTGCTAACATTTACAAGAGAATATCTGAAAGATATTCCAAGTATATAGAATAAATTTGCATATTATAAATGCGAAAGCTGGGACAGTAAATATTGTCAGTGAGTTGTTATCTTTCCTCATTTATGACTAAGAAAGCTTTTTTTACCCAAAGCTTTCTGCTACAAAAGAGGTTGACAGGAAATACTTCACATGCAAATAGAAATGTTGGTAGAAAGAGAGACTGTGCCTTTATCTTTAAAAATGGTTAGCCCACTTCTACTCTATTACTCTCTTTTTTCCCTTTTCCCCATCTATCCAGGTGTGTCAGCAGAGAGGGGGTCAAAAAAGATCACGATGAAGGCCACAACCAGGGATGGGCTGCTGGAGGTTCACAGGGAGAATCTCTAGCTAAGATTCTATGCAGTTCGGAGAACCCCCAAATCCCAGTCTTGGCTGGCTCCGCCCACCCTGCCCCTCTCCTCCCAGGAGTCCCCATGTGGCCCGTTTTGGATGCAGGTAAGTGCAGGGTGCGCACGGAGGCTCAAGGAGAGGGGGAAATGGGCCTACTGGAAGTTCGGGAAGGCTGGAAACAGGTCGTTTCCGGTCTCCCGAGGGCTTCTGGAGCCTGGGGAGGCCATTTTTACCCTCCCGGAGGCTCAGTGAAAGTCTCCGGAGCCCGGGGAGGGCAAAAACACCCCTCCGTCATGGTGCAGGAGGCTGACTAGGCCATACCCACTGTGGCCATGCCCACCCAGCAACCAGGCAGAAAACCCCTTGCCAAAAATGTTTAAACCCACCCCTGGCCACAACTGTGTAATCAAAGCCCTACACCTTTTTATATGTGTCATTTTATGTGACCCTCTTTTTTTTTTTAAAGGGGTAAGGCTTTGATCTTATGGTCATGGTCACTATTCTGACTTGTTCACCTCCTTTCCAGATGTTGATAGACTTTCCTAATTAATTTTAACACATGAATTAGATAGTATCAAGAGTGGCACTCTTTAAAATACCAAAGTCCTAAACCATTCTAGGCGTCATAGACGCCTATCAAAACTTTAAATGGAACCCAAATATTTTATAGGCCCATATAGCACATTCAGAACCAGTATTATGTGTTCCATTTAGCTGCCTTTCTTCTGCTTCATATACTCTTCAAGGGGAGATCCATGTACAGTGGATACATAATACAGTACCCAACTGAGTTATTCCAATTAGAATAGGTGAGCCAAATTCAAAGAGGCTATAGCTGGTGTACCAGACTAATGAGAGACTGCACCCAGGGAACCCCAAATTCCTTCAGCTTGGGCCTATTGACAGTTCTCCAGTTCTTTGTATCTTCAAGCAACTATCAAGCACAGCTTCAACTGACTGTGATGAAAAGAAGAGATACAGCCAATCCCAAACTCCGTTTGCAATGTCATTCAAACCCAAATCTATGGATGCAATGGCTTCACCTAAATAATGAGCAGCAGAGGAGAAATACCAACTGAGAATCTCACACATGACCCACCAGGGAGGGCAAGAGAAGACTTACACTCTAGGGTAAGGTAGGCCTTTGATCCCTAAGAAAAATGTTAGGGTTAGCATTCTCCATGTTTTATTTGCAGTAAAGGCCATCGATTGAGGCATCTCAGGTTGCTTCCATTTTACTGCATATCTTGGAAATGATCCATGGGTGAAATTCAGCAGGTTCTGACAGGTTCTGGAGAACCAGTAGCAGACATTTTGAATAGTTTGGAGAACCGATAGCGGAAATTTTGAGTAGTTCAGAGAACTGGCAAATACCACCTCTGGCTGGCTCCAGAGTAGAGTGGGAATGGAGATTTTGCAATATCCTTCCCCCAGGAGTGGGGAGAGAATGGGGATTTTGCAGTATCCTTCCCCGGCCACACCCACCAAGTCACACCCACAGGATCAGTAGCAAAAAAAATTGAATTTCACCACTGAAATGATCTATGTACTGTATCTACAGATGCTTCCACACCGTGGGTGATAAAATTGTGCGAAACTTAACAGTACAGGAGTATCACAACGATCCAGTGTTCTTCTAGATCATGGTGCTCCAGGGATGTTTCAGAAGTATGTTTTCAGGAATCAGAAGTGACTTGTGGTGTTCTGGATGCAGTCTGAGAAGTAGACAATTGTCTTGGCAGGAGAAAACTTCTTTTGTGGAAGTTAAAGAAAAGTAGAGAATAGCAGAAATGAATAAATCTGACTGCAGTTTATTGATACAGGTCAAAGTGTTCTGCTTAAGAAGATGTACCAAGCGGAATGTTCAGCATGTATTATGCAGTGTATAGTAAACATCTATTCTTGTCCTAAGCCTTCAAATCCTTCAAACTATGCTTTTATCTGTGAAAGTGTGACAACATACATTGTACATTTCAAAGGAAACCAACTGAATCACTTTAAGTATCCTAAATACCTTGAGGTTACCCTGGACAGGGCACTTTCTGACAAAGGAAGGACCTGGAAAAAGATTGCTGCCAAATTGAGAAGTAGAAATACCGTATTTTTTGGAGTATAAGATGCACCTTTCCCCCCAAAAAAGAGGGTGAAAATTTGGGTGCGTCTTATACTCTGAATGTAGCCCCGCCTGGCTTCTCAAACGGAGGTTTCAGAGGCTGAAAAAAGCGTCAGAAACAAAGCTTCAGAAAAAAAAGCCCCCAAATAAAGCTTCAGAAAAAAAGCCTCCAAACAGAGCTTCAGAAAAGAAGCCCCCAAACAGAGCTTTAGAGGCTATTTTTCTGAAGCTCTGTTTCAGAGGCTTTCAGAGGCAGGAAAAAAGCAAAAAAAAAAAAAAAAAAAGCAAGGCACAGAGCTCACAACCAAAGAACCTATTGCTAAAATTCACCTCCGGGAACAGCTGATTGGGAGTATTCCGGGAGGCTGATCCACCTGCCAATCAGCTTTTTTCTTATTTTCCTCCCCAAAAACTAAGGTGCATCTTATATTCCGGTGCATCTTATATTCCGAAAAATATGGTAACTTCTTGCACAAGATGTGTGGCAGTATTCAGGATTCGGTAACAGACCTATTCATATCTGCATTCAGAGTTGTTTATTCAATAGCAGAGTATTATGCTCCAATTCAGCTTAATAGCTCATGCACAAATAAGATTGATGTACAATTGCAGGAGTCAATGCACATTGTTAGTGGGACGATCTGAATTTCTCCCACACACTGTCTGCTTGTTTTAAGCCTATTAACCACCTCCAGAAGTAAGACAAAACAATGCCCTCTTCCAAGAATACCTGAAAATTATTGAAACTCCCAACTGCCAATACTGAGAAATGTAGCCTGCTTGGGGTAAAACAGGTTGAGAGCCAGGCATTCAGCTATTTCTACTGCTAAAGTACTTGTAGGAGATGAAATTGTCATACACAATATGTGGAAACAGCACTGGATAGAAAATTGCCTCCCACAATGTCAAAGTTTGCCTTGCATGTTGAAAAATACCACCTGGATTTGATCAGCCCCATGTGATATAGATAACATAACACTGATCTTTGCACTGGCCGGGATAGATAGGCTGACTGAATTGTGATTGCGGGGCCGAAAAACAAACTAGATTATTCATTTGTGACAAATGAAGCAAAAATTATATCTCTAATCCTTGATTTACTTTTATAATATTTTATATTTTATATTTATTTCATATTTATACTATATCAAAAGGTGATGTGAACATGTGTATAATTACGATAAGTTATAATTGTGTGACAACATTCCTTATTTCTTTCAGAACTGTGGTGGCATAGTGGTTAGGATGCAGTATTGCAAGCTAACTCTGCCTACTGCCAGGAGTTCGATCCTGACCAGCTCATGGTTGACTCAGTCTTCCATCCTTCCGAGGTTGGTAAAATGAGGACCCAGATTGTTGGGGGGCAATATGCTGATTCTGTAAACTGCTTAGAGAGGGCTGAAAAGCACTAGGGAGTGGTATATAAATCTAAGTGCTATTGCTATTTATTTTTAAATACATATATTGAATTTGTTCTTCTCAACCTCTTCTACGTTAAGGTGATTTGACTATTTTTAACCTGTTATATTCATACAAAAATTGCAAACATATAGGCCTAGTTCAGAGTGGGATTCTACTGGTTCGGACCGGTTCAGGCAAACCGGTTCACTTTGACGGTCAGGTTGGCTTGCCCACCTTACCAAGCGCTTTACTTACCTTTATCTTCTCAGCTGATTGGCGCGGCAGAGCAGATTGCCATGCCTCAGCTGTGTTACTCCCAAGTGGTAACACAGAAGGTTACTATTTATAAAACTGTGCATGATCACCAAACTGGTTGTTAAACCAGTAGCATCCCACCATTGGCTTAGTTCTTTGATTTTACATTATATGGTTTAGAATGTAGTTACATTCAGGGGTGGGTTCTACATTTTTTTACTACTGGTTCTGCGGGTGTGGCTTATTTTGTGGGCGTGGTTTGATGGTCATGTGACAAGCAATTCTTTAGGATTTAGCAGAGGTACTGGTCTACCTGACTTTTAACCGCCTGCAGAGCTGTACCGTCTACCCATTTGTTTTTGGAGCGTACTGGTCTACCCATTTGTTTTTGGAGCACACTGGTCTACCACCACACTGCCTTTTACTGATGATCAGCTGTAGGGCAGCCCTTTGAAGTGCCGCGGCAAGAGTTTAAACAGTTTTTTGCCACTCTGCCACCACCGAGAGCATTGGAAACTGCTTTCAGGCAGCTTGGCCTCAACTGCCAATCTATCACCACCGAGTGGTTTACAAGGAGCAGATTGGTTTTAACCAATCAGTTGGGAGGCTTCTTGGCTTCTCAATTTAAAGCTAAGGTGTCTTCTTTTTTTCCCCTCTCTTCTTTGTCAAGTGAGCCCTGATATTTTCCTTCTAGCTGATCAGCTGGGACTCAGGAGGCAGAGAACATATTGGGGCCAGGCAGAGGTGGCCAGGCAGAGGTGGTTTTTACCGGTTCTCCAAACTACTCAAAATTTCCACTACTGGTTTGCAAGAACCAGGGAGAACCGGTAGCAACTCACCACTGGTTATATTACACCGTGGATTTCATTTAGGATCCATGTTAGAAGAAATTGGCTTTTCACTACAAGGTGACTTTGGCAAGACTATTGTTTCCTGAAGTGTTCTTACCAGGGGAATCTGCAGGACATGGTCCAAAAAAAGTCAAGTGCAACTACATTAAAGCTCCACTAGTTTTTATGCATGTTGCATATCATGGGGTTATTTTAAATTTTGTTATTTGATGACTGCTGCACATAAAATCCAGACAGAGTTTCAATTGCGGCACTAATCTTTTTCATTGTACTCTGCAAGTACCACTCTTTGACACCATTCTTTGACTTATCAACCATGTGTCAGAATGGTCAAACAATTGGCAACTTCAAATCTCAACCAACAATGCTCTGTCTTACATATTGCCAAAAGAATAAATAAATATCAGAACACAAAATACAAACCGGGTGGACATGACCTTGCAGATGACCCTCACTTTGTCAAGGACCTTGGAGTACTCATCTCTAATAATCTAAGTGCCAGAACCCACTGTAAAACATTACCAAAAAGGCATTAAGAGTTATTAACCTAATCTTGTGTAGCTTCTTCTCTGGTAATATTGTACTGCTAACTAAAGTATACAAAACATTTGCTAGACCAATTCTTGAATACAACTCATCTGTCTGGAACCCACACTGCATATCAGACATTGAGCGAGTCCAGAGATATATCACGAGAAGAGTCCTCCACTCCTCTGCTCTGATATAATTGGTCTGATCTAAGCGTAGTACATAAAATTATCTGCTACAATGTCCTATCTGTCAATGACTACTTCAGCTTCAACTACAACAACACACGAGCACATAAAAGATACAAACTTAAGGTAAACCGCTCCAAACTCAATTGCAGAAAATACGACTTCAGCAACAGAGTGGTCAATGCCTGGAATGCACTACTTGATTCTGTGATTTCTTCCCCAAACCCCCATAACTTTAAACTTAGACTGTCTAAGTGTTGACCTCACCCCATTCCTAAGAGGTCTGTAAGGGACGTGCATAAGTGCACCAATATGCCTACCACCCCTGTCCTTATGTCCCCATTTATTTGTATCCATTTCATGTATTCATAATCATGTTTATACTTATATCTGTTATCTAATACATGCTTGACAAAATAAATAAATAATAAATAAATAAATTGCAAAGAGGTTGGTAGTTTTAGCAGGAGACCTTCGTGGTTTTTCATTTTAGCTAGCAGGATTTGGACTTCCACAGCTCACCCAGTTCAAATGGCTTCCAAGATCTATTTCACAATGTTTGCACAATTATTTTAGAAGGTCTCTTTCTCTTCCAGAGCATCCCAAGCCTGTAGACTATGCTGGAAAGAATGGGAAAGTGTTCTTCCACTGCCACCCAAACAGTGGTGAAATGTAAAATTTGTTACTACCGGTTCTGTGGACGTGGCTTGGTGGTCGTGGGGGCAATATGACTGAGTGGGCGTGGCCAACTTTTTTTTTTTTTTACTTTTAAAACCATTTTTTCTACAACCTCTTCGGCTGAAGAGATTATTTTAAAAATGCTTTAAAAAGCCTCTGACGATTCCAGCTGACTTGCCTGATCGGCAGGGGCTTTTTCTTTTAAATTTTTGTTTTCTACAACCTCTTTGTTCCAGCCGAGTTGTCCGATCATCAGAGGCTTTTTTTTTTTTAACTTTTAAAAGCATTTTAAAAGGTTTAAAATGGCCGAAAAGGTTGTAGAAAAAATGCTTTTAAAAATTAAAAAAAAAAAGCCTCTGATGATTGCGTGGCTCAGCTGGGCCGGGGGGGGGGGGCAAGGATTTTTGCTACCGGTTCTCCGAACCACCTGCCATCGCTACCGGATTGGGTGATCCGGTCCGAACCAGGAGCATTTCACCCCTGCCCCCAAAAATTACACCATAGATCCATGAAACCACCAGCAGTAATTTCCACTCAGGACTATCTTTATCTTTAGAAATTAACCCAAAATAAAAATGTAATTCTGTTAGACAGGGGGAAAAAAAAGGAAAAATTTAACACACACACTCAAACATAAACACACACACAAACAGAGAGAGTATATTTGGAGTAATTGAAAAAAAAAGGAAATAAAAGATGTCTGGATGAGACAAAGTTGAGAATTTAATTAGAGAATCGGACCTGCATTTAAAAATGGAAACGTGTTATTTTGTAGGCAGCAAGTTTATAAGCTGAGGCAGGAGAAAAAAATGGAAATTGTGCTAAGAAGGTACTGTAATCATGTCTCTAAAATCACAATAATTTGTAGAAGAAAATTTTATTTGCCTTGATTCCATTTCTTTCATAGTTTTCATTTGTTTGATATTTATTTTCCTCACCCTTCATTCCCCATTTTTATTTTTTATTGCTGGGGTGGGGGGGCAGCAATGCCGAAGCACCTGATCTAGAAAAGCAAAGCAAGAGTGGACATAGCTAATAACTGAGTTGAATTACACCAGGAATACCATGAATTGTAAAAGAGGAGGAGGAGGAAGAGGAAGAGGAGGAGGGGAGGAGGAGGAGGAGGAGGAGATTGGACACAATCTTAAGCTGTTCCTAGAGTGTTGTCAAGATGACTAAAGGTAAAGGTAAAGGTTCCCCTTGCACATATGTGCTAGTCGTTCCCAACTCTAGAGGGTGGTGCTCATCTCTGTTTCAAAGCCAAAGAGCCAGTGCTGTTCGAAGACATCTCCATGGTCATGTTGCCCGCATGACTAAAGGCCAAAGGCGCACGGAACGCTGTTACCTTCCCACCAAAGGTGGTTCCTATTTTTCTACTTGCATTTGTTATGTGCTTTCAAACTGCTAGGTTGGCAGAAGCTGGGACAAGTAATGGAAGCTCACCCTATTACGCGGCACTAGGGATTCGAACCGCTGAACTGCTGATCTTTCGATCAACAAGCTCAGCATCTTAGCCACTGAGCCATCGCGTCCCTCTTACTTAATAGTCAAGATGACTACTAAGGACTTAAACATAAACTCATCAGGAGCCATCTTCCTAGGCAGAAGCGTATGAAAAAATGCATTGGTTTGAGTATGTGCCATCAAATTGATGTAAGCCAATTTGATGGCACATACTTGAGTAATCAAACTAAGCAACCACTCAGATAGATTTTTTTCCACGACAATCAGTCCCTAAGTGGTCCTTTCAGATCTTCCAACCATGCATGGGAAATATTGCCTGTTTTGACAACACTGTTTATATTGCTATTTTTGGTACTTTTTCTCTTCATTCATTTTCAGAATGATGTTCTGAAAACATCATTTGACCTTAAGTGCAACTTTCCACGTCTCTTGCTTTTCTGGCTAATTGAGGTCAGGACCCTGTAAAAATTCTCTAAAGCAGAAGCTTTTTCAACTTCTCTCCTCCTTCAGTGCTTCCCGTTTGATCAGACCATAATTCAAGAAGGGAGTCTAACGTCAGGATCAGGGAGGGCTCCTGGGTGTTTGGCAGGATTCAGGTGATCCTCTAGCCAAGGATCACTGAGGCTCAAAATGCCACACCTGACTGGCCATGCCCACCTTGCCTGCCCCCCCCCACCGCACCCACCCCTCCCAGGAGTCTCAACGGGGCCCATTAATCAGTCCAGGTAAGTGCAGGGGCCATGTGGAAGGTCTGGGAGGGCAAAAACTACTGGAGGTTCTGGAAGTCAAGAAACAGGCCTGTTTCTGGCTTCCAGAGGGCCTCTGGAGCCTGAGGTAAGCTGTTTTCGCCCTCCCGGAGGCTCAAGTAAAGCCTCCGGAGCCTGGGGAGGGTAAAGAATGCCCCTCCCACCATGGTGCAGGTGGCCAACTAGGACACACCCACCATGGCCACACCCACCCAGCAACGGGACAGCGAACCCATTGCTAAAGGATTCTGAAGCCCACCCCTGGTCAGGATGTGATCGTGAGAGTAAAGCCCGCACTTTTTCTACATGTGTTGCATGTAAAAAGAGCCAGGGCTTTGATCTCACAAACACACCTGCCATCTTCACTTTTTGACTCCTGAGTCAAACTCAAAATCTCTTCCAGTCTGAATATGGCAGAATGCAGCAACCGTGGCTGGCGGTGTTTCCACCCCTGCAATGTTGTTATAGCAATAGTTCTTAGACTTATATACCACTTCACAGTGCTTTCCAGCCCTCTCTAAGCACTTTACAGAGTCAACCTATTGCCCCCCAAAATCTGGGGCCTCATTTTACCCACCTTGGAAGGGTGGAAAGCTGAGTCAACCTTGAGCCTGCTGAGATTCAAACTGCCAAATTGCAGGCAGCCGGCAGTCAGTAGAAGTAGCCTGTAGTACGGCATTTTAACCACTGCGCCACCCCAGCTCTTTATACAGATAGTCCTTACATTATGACTATAATTAAGCCTGCAATTTTCATTATAAGTTATGATAGTCATAAAGCAGGCATCATGTCACGGTGCCTAATTTTAGCCCTTTTTTTGCAGCGGCCATAAAGTGAATGGGGGGGTCATTAAGCAAACCATTATTCACTGTGGCGGTTTTTTGCTAGAAACTGGAAGTAAATGCCGGTTGCTGAAAAAAAATGTCCTAAATCATGATCATGTGCTGCAAACAGCCATAAGTGAGTGTTGTTTGCCGAGCGTCCAAAATGTGGTCATGTAATTGACTTTGGAACAACGAATCTGGGTTGGAAATCCCTTTTTCAGGGTCTGTTGCAGTGGTGGGTTGTCCCAGTTCGCAACGGTTTGCAAGAACCGGTAGTAAAAAAATTTAGTAGTTCGGAGAACCGGTAATACCATTGGCTGGCCACGCCCCTGAACCGGTCCCCAGCCCGGTCGCCGCTTGCTTACCCTGCCCACCTCATCAGAGGGTTTTTTTTTTTAACTTTTAAAAGCATTTTTTCTACAACCTCTTCTGCTGAAAAAATGCTTTGAAAAGTTAAAAAAAAACTTTTTTTTGATTGCATGGCTCAGCTGGGATCTTCAGAGGCTTCTGAAAACATTTTTTCTGCAACCTCTCCAGCCGAAGAGGTTGTAGGGAAAAAAAAAATCCCTTTAAAAGCCTCTGGCAATCCCAGATGACTTGCCTAATTGTCAGAGGCTTCTAAAAGCATTTTTTTCTGCAACCTCTTTAGGTTGCAGAAATGCTTTTAAAAGTTTTTAAAAAAAGAGTTGGCCATGTCCACCCAGTCACATTTCCCCCAAGCCACACCCACAAAATAAGCCTCACCCACAAAACCGGTAATAAAAAAAATTAGACAACTGGTCTGTTGTCACTTCAAATGGTAGTTAACTGAATACCTGTGTATACCATTGTTTATACCACACATGGTCTGTAAACACATAACTTCAAATGAGCCGGAAAATGTTGGGTACTTGTAAAATAATATGATTTGCACATAGTACAAAACAGGGGAAAAGACTAGCTTTGAGAACAACAATCAAGGAAAATCGTTCACATTTTATTTTACCATGGAATGTTTAACAAACCTGGCTTGCAAATTCAAACAGAGGGCATACGAGTGAATGATGCACTTCACAAATGGAGGCGAATATACATATCCCAGGATAATGCTGCAGGATCAGTGGTGGGATTCAAAAATGTCTTACTACCGGTAAAAATATATCTAGAAATCTATATGTCAATGTATACTGAACTTGTGTGTGTGATATAAGTTTATTGGATATGGATATAGTTGTTTAGGAGGAATTATGTAGATGATCCCGATGTCATCAGAACGCTTCTGCGCATCCACAGTGGCTTCTACGCATTCACAGAAGAGTGTGCATGCAGACGAACGAAGCAAGAGCGTGCACGCGGCCCCGATACAAACCAGTAGTAAGGGTGAGTAGAACCCACCCCGACAGGAACGATGAAAAGTTTCATAGTAATAGTATTGCAGACTTAGTAAATAGTTTGGCAGTGTTTAGGGAATTATTAGTTTAGCAGAGCGATGGCGTTCGGGAAAAAACTGTTCTTGTGTCTAGTTGTTTTGGTGTGCACATTGCAGGATTGTGGGTGCTACTATGTCTGCAGTCATCCCTGTTCTTGGATATTACCACTGTATTTTCACATGTTTTTCCTAATTATGTGTGACGTAACATCACATTTGACTTCTAACCTGTGGCTACGTTCCCTTTTTTGGCAAGGCACCTGTGTCCATTCTAAAACCAAAGTACATTTGTTTTGAAACTGAATTGAGAGAGTCAAGATATCCAAGACCTTTTTCTTTCACCACTGATATTTTACTGCAGGATAAAAATGTGAAAATAATTGAGAACATATGTAAGAGTTTCTTCTTCTTGCCTTCTTCTCATTTTATCTAATTTGGCGCAAAAGGATGTATAAAATGAGAAAATTGGCACAGGGCATTATATCCCTTGCCACGTAAGCAGCTCACTTTTTCAAAGCCAGACTTAGCTTATAGAATTCCTTCATTTCTTTCGTATTTTTTCAATAGCTTCTTTGATGTTCTTATGGAAAAATATAGAAACACCTGTTTCCCCTCTTCTCAAGAGAAAATGTGGGCTTATCTTTTGCTATAAATTATGATAACGAGCTGGCCAACATGTGCCTGAATATTTGTTCGTAAGAAGTGTGATCCAAAAAAATAAATATCATAACATTTAATATTGGAATTAATGTCATTTTTAATTAAATGGGTATTTGCATATAATAATACACATTACTTGCAAATACCCATTTAATTAAAAATTGTGAAAAGATAAGCAATGCAGAGGGAGCTTTTTAATCAGTCTATCAGCCATTGAGCTGATGTATGGATTTTAAAGCTCAAAGACTACAAAGTCCATTCATTGTTCAGTGCTCCTGTGAGTTAAGATAATGTGTGCTATTTGAACAAATCAGAATTTGCCTGCTGGAGTAAAAAAAAGAAAAAGAAAGAACTCTTGGAAATTTTGCATATTGTTATTTCCTGTATATTATTGATAGTAAATCAAAGAACGAAACAAGCAGCAATACAACTTAAAAGAGATTTCAGTTTTAAAATGGAAATGTTTGTGCTTGCATACAAATAACTATTGCTTTCGTTAAGTTTATTACATTCTAGGATTGATCCACTAAAGTGGGGGCTCCATAGGTAGGGACAAAAAAATCAAGATGGCAGCTACATTAAAAAAAAAATGGATGGAGCTTTGATTACAATGTTGTGGCACCATCTTCACTTTTTTGATCCCAATCCGTGGACAACCCTGGAATGAAGCCTGCATGGAAGTGGGGCATGTATGCAGCTTGCCTTCAGAAGTTATGGGAGCTTCATCACTGGAAGCTTTTAAGAAGAGACTGGACTGCCATCTGTCAGAAAGACTTACTTGGCAAAGCCACACGGATTCCAGAATCAAACAGAGATGCCGACTGGGAACAGAATTAACAACGTTGCTTTCCTGTAAAGTGCTCACATGCCTTTGCTCCTCTTTTAAGCCTTATGGGAGGGACCAATCATCTCCAGGCCTTACTCCCAAATCGTCCCTTTTGTTTTAACTGTTCGTGCCTTCTGGCAGCTCTGCGCATGCACGCACTAGGAACAGGTTCCTCCTGTTCCTCTGCCTCTCTGCTGTCTGACTCTGGAGGCTCCAGAGTTCGTGCATCACTCCCAGATGGCCCCATCTCTTCCTCCGATGCAGAGCCCTCATCCAGGCCTTCCCCAGACTCCAGTACTGGCCCATGTTCCTCACCAGCCTCCTCACTGTCCAACTCTACTACCAGCTCCGCAGGCTGCTGGCAAACCATAACAGATGCGGCCCTCAATGAAATTGTGTTTGACACCCCTGGTGTAGGGTCTTCTTCTTGGGCAGGGGGTTGGACTAGATGACCTACAAGGTCCCTTCCAACTCTGTTAATCTGTTAAAGGTGGTGATCATGAACACATGCAAAACCCCCTACTTCTGTTTTAGATACGTTGTGTCACACATATAGCTTGCTTTACCTGCACAAGCTGCTTTTCCCTATTCAAGAGAAGCACCCAGGCCCAACGGTTAAGAAAATGCTTGTTTCACTCTAATACGGCTTTGAGTAGGCTGAAGAAAACTCTCACAATCTGAAGGATAAGAGCAGAGATGGGGGGAAGCCAGCACAACCTACTATTTAGTTTCCTTTTAGTCTCAATTATATTTTGTTTTGTGGCAATGGGATTCCAGCTCAAGGTGACACTTTCTCAAATAGCTCCCTTCTTTTCTCCTCCTGGGGCCTTGGGAAGAAGGAAAGCAGGAAAGTAGATAAAGGCAGGAATTCTTGTGTGAATAACAAGCACAGTAAAATCTTTTAATCCCATGAAAATAATATTACAGCAGTTGAAAATAATATTATAGCAGTGGAAAGTACTACTCTGCATCTTGTAATGGATACTTAGAAAGGATGCACTCACAACCCTTGATTCTATTTTTTGAACTTCCTTTTAAAACATTCCTCTTTAGACATATTTATTTATTTGTTTGTTTACTTACTTACTTACTTATTTATTGAATTTATATTGCTGCCTATTTGCACATGGCGACTCAAGGCGGCTTACAGAATATAAATCCTCATTTAAAACAAAACTAATAAAAAAGAAGCAAATAAATTGATATAAATCATCCTGCCCCACCCCTCACCCCCCATCCCCTGCCCCGGCGACAGCAGATCACATGAGCCATTTAATGGACTCCATCCCGCTCTGGGTTCTCCAGGCCCACTGGCAGAACCAGGTCTTCAGCGCCTTCCGGAAGAGTGTTAGAGTGGAGGCCATTCTAATCTTTGGGGGAATGATGTTCCAGAGGGAGGGAACACCCACAGAGAAGGCCCTTCTTCTGGGTCCCACCAGATGTATTTCCCTAGGGGATGGGACCCACAACATTCCCTGCTTCCCTGCTCTGATGGATTGGGTAGATGTGACCGGTAAGAGACAGTGCCTCAGATAACCTGGTCCCAAGCCATGAACGGCTTTAAAGGTGACGACCAGCACATTTATTGGACATTAATACAATTGAGTGAGTCCAGAGATACTTCACAAGAAGAGTTCTCCACTCCTCTACTCTCAACAGGATACCTTATGCCACCAGGTTTAGATAATTTACAACAATGCCGCCTTTGGACTGATCTAAGCTTAGTACATAAAATTATCTGCTACAATGTCCTACCTGTCAATGACCACTTCAGCTTCAACCACAACAATACATGAGCACACAATAGATACAAACTTAAGGTAAACCGCTCCAAAATCAATTGCAGAAAATACGACTTCAGCCACAGAGTAGTCAAGGCCTGGAATGCACTACCTGACACTGTGGTTTCTTCCCCAAACCCCCAAAACTTTAACCTTAGACTGTCTACTGTTGACCTCATCCCATTCCTAAGAGGCCTGTAATGGATGTGCATAAGTGCACCAACATGTCTACATCCCTCGCCTAATGTCCCCATTTATTTGTATCCATTTCATGTATTCATAACCTCATTTATGTTTATACATTGAATTGCACCCCGAAGCAAATCAGCAGCCAATGCAGCTCCCGCAGGAGAGGTAATACATGTGCACACCGGGGTCTGCATAAAACCATGCGGGTCGCTGCATTTTGCACCAACTGGAGCTTCCAGATGCTCTTCAATGGCAGCCCCATGTAGAATGTGTTGCAGCACTCAAGACAGGAAGTTTTAGGAGACCTTTCTCTTGTAAGACCTACAAATCACAGTATATTCACGTGAAACCTTATCCCATTTTCAGCAGTACTTGTTGCTTTCGTTCTTATTGGATCAGGCAGGTTGAAGCAATAGTAGAAAAGAAAAAGTACATTTCAGTGGAGTGTTTATAAATGACATCATCAAAATGGGCTTCTGAAGGAGCCCTCAACATGGCAAATATTGTGGGCAGATCTCCCCAAGTCAGGACACCTGAGCTACATTGTCTTTTGTTCTGTGTACAGAAACGTTGAAGCCGTGATGACATCCCATGCCTCAAAATCTACTATAGAAATGACAGGAATTCAATCCTCTGCATCAGTTGTGCAATGATGACATAATGCATGGCTGGCTGGGGAATTCTGGGAGTTGAAGTTCATACATCTTAAATTGTCAAGCTTGAAAAACACTGCTGTAAATCAGCAGCATCTGCAGGAGGAGTCAAAATCTGCCAGATGGTAGTGCTGGAGTTGTGAGCCAAGCCCTGCCACCTGCCCAGGGGCGGGTTTCAAAACCTGCCACTACCTGTTCACTCGTGGGCGTGCGTGCGCTCGTGCGTGACACTTCTGTGCAGAAGCATCCGGGTGGGATGTTACATTAGTTACATTTATTGTTCTATTTTTTAAAATGTTTTATAATATATTTTTTAATCAGGTTGTATGTCACCCTTAGTTGCATGACTGCAAGATGGGTGGCATATAAATTTAATCAATCAATCAATCCTTCAATCAATCAGTCAGGTTTAGCTATATTTGGGACATCTGGATAAAGAGCAGATCCTGCAAGTTTCACTGCTGAAAAATGAGAATTATTTTTCAATCTTCTATTCTCACCGTAAAGTTGGAGTCTTGGTCATCTTCTCTGCTGCAGTCCATCTCGCTTGTTTCAAAACAGAAATGGTTGTTTGTTCTTTTGCCTGAATACATGCTAAAAACAGACAATTCTCTGACATTTTGCCTTGTAGCTGGAAATATACAGCAGCCTCAACTGCGCCTGGAGACTCGTCTTTCTGTTCTGGCTCATGTCTCTGCAGACTTAGCAGCCCCAAGCCAGCAAAATTCTTGAGAATTATACTATGTCTTGCAGCTTATATCAGGGGAATTAAAACCTCTAAAGACAAGAATGTCCAAATATAGGATGAGTTAGCGCATGGGGAATACGAATACTGAAGAGATTCTCAGCAATGAATTTATGATAGGTTTCTTCCCCCCAGCTTTTAAAATTATCTATTTACTACTAAAACTGCCCTGTTTGCCTGTTTGTAAAAGGTAAAGGTAAAGTTTCCCCTCGCACATATGTGCCAGTTGTTCCCGTCTCTAGGGGGTGGTGCTCATCTCCGTTTCAAAGCCGAAGAGCCAGCGCTGTCCGAAGACGTCTCCGTGGTTATGTGGCCGGCATGACTAAATGCCAAAGGTCCATGGAACGCTATTATCTTCCCACCAAAGGTGGTCCCTATTTTTCTATTTGCATTTTTTACCTGCTTTCGAACTGCTAGGTTGGCAGAAGCTGGGACAAGTAACGGGAGCTCACCCTATTTCGCAGCAATAGGGATTCAAACCGCTGAACTGCCGACCTTTCGATCAACAAGCTCAGCATCTTAGCCACTGAGCCACCACATCCCTGTCTGTTCGTAGCCTTCAATTAATTCAAAATGGTCCCTCACAGGGCAAAAATTTTCGAAGCAAGGCACTTCAAATGGGTTAACTTAAAGAATATGTATGAAATCCGAGACCTGTTACTCAGGTGAAATTTGGAATTTCAAAGTCTTTCAGAACAGTTGTGTTTGATGTGCCACACATTGTCATGTTAAGCTTTAGTCACGTGATGGTGATTTTTGACACTCCTGGCCAGTTCCCCACAAGCAAACTCAACGGAGAAGTCAGAAATCGTTTCCATTGTGTTTTTGCTCATTTATGGTCATTTTGTTTTTCTTTTAGGTAAGGAAATATCTTATCTAATTAGTCATGGATCTTCTAGTTGAATTTTAAAACTATTCCTGCTTTACTATTTTATATTTCCTGGGCAACCCTTTGCTATTTGGTTCTTTTATTGATATATTGTGTTTTAACTTGCCCTTGAGTTCCTAACCCTGATTAAAGCAGCCACACCCTTTTTAAGTTTCCACATGAACCTGAAAAAAGGTTCATGCCTTAAAATATCTGTTCATGTATTAAATCATGTAGTTTCCAGTCGACTATATCAAATGCCATAGAGTACTTGTTTTAGAAATGTGGATTAACATCCAGTCTCTCTCCTTCACGAAGACCAATGTTACCCACTCATACTGTCATTCTTTCATTGCCAAGATTTATTATAGTAATGGCAATTTAAAAAAAGACAACAACTAGTCAGTACTGTCCATGGCGGTAGTAAAGGCTGCAAAACTGTGTTTTCAATCCTTGAATGAAAAGACCTCTAGAGATCATCTAGTCCAACTCACTAGCCAGAGTTAGAATCCACTAGACCAGGGGTGTCAAACTTGATTTCACTGAGGGCTGTATCAGGGTTGTTTTTGACCCGGGGGGGGGGCGGAGTGGGCATGGCCAGGGTGGGCATGGCCAGCTTGACGCCACTTGTGTCGGGGGCGGCTTTGGCGGCCCGAGCCTCTGCCAGAGAAAACGGACTCCCAAGCTTTGTTTTCATCTGCCACGGCCTCCTGCAACCCTATGCCAACGAAAATGGAGCTTGTTGCCCTCCTGAGTTCCATTTTCGCTGGCAGAGGCACTGCGGACCAGTCCTTCACTGGGTGGCCCCACAAGCCAGATCTAAGCACCCCGTGGGCCGTATCCAGCCCCCGGGCCTTGAGTTTAACATCCCTTACTACAGTATTACAGCCATGAATGTTCTGGAGCAGAAATTTCTTAGGTGCCTCAGACACAGCATAATATTGTCAGGACCTTGAGGTGGTATCAATAGGGCCCCCTTCTCAATCTGGGTTTTATATGAATTCTTTTGCTATTTCCCCTCCTCTTTTCAAAAGGTAACTGAGCGATGTTTCTGACAAAATAGCTTTTGGAAGCTATTCAGAGGCATGGAACAATAATTACAGTGAGGCCAACTCACCTGCTGAGATGGAAGAGAGCGAAATAGAGGTTTGTTCGTATTCTTTACACTAAACGGTATTATTTCACATATGAACACCTGCCTCAAAACAGCAGCAGGGGTTCCTGCTCAAAAAAAAAAAGGAAAAAAAAAGGAAAATATCTTTTCTCTTCTTTTCAGAAAAGCAAGATTTTGGCAAAGAATCTGCCTTCCTCCTTTGAGGTAAAACCCATTTCTTTTTTAGTTGTGCTTGAGCGCTAAAACTGGGTTTCTCTTGGTCTCTCTATAAGGAGATATTTGTGTGGAATATATCAAATTATTTTCAGGCTCTGGCATCCTCGGAAGGAGTCCAAAAAAGGCAAGATGGCGGTCACAGCACTGGGATTGAAAGTGGGATTTTTCCATCACGTTGCCTTCTCGATCACCTTCTTCTCTGTTTTGACTCCTCTGGCAGACGCTGGCGCAAATCACATGCTCTACTGAACAGTTTATGGAATTAGGTTATTCGTCCTTCTCTGGATCATAAGGGATCATTTTCTTCCATCTCTCTTTGACTCTAAATCAGGGGTATCAAACCCGATTTTATTGAGAGCTGCATCAGGGTTGCGTTTGACCTGGGCGGGTGTGTGTGTTTTGCAGGGTGGGTGTGGCAACTTGACGTCACTCATGTCGGGGGCGCCTGAAGTGACCTGAGCACTCTGCCAGCGAGAATGGGCTCCCAAGCTCGGTTTTTGGCGGCCACGGCCTCCTGCAACCCTCTGCCAGTGAAAACGATATATGTACATACATACATATACATACATACACATATATGTAGGTCTTTGGTTATTCGGGTCTTCTCCCGCGTAGAATTGGAAGTATCTTGGCGACGTTTCGACGAAGTCTCATTCATCATCTTCAGGCTGGTGTTCTCGGCTTCGTGCTGCCCACATTGCTCCTGGGAGCACGAAGCCGAGAACACCAGCCTGAAGATGACGAATGAGACTTCATCGAAACGTCACCAAGATACTTCCAATTCTACGCGGGAGAAGACCCGAATAACCAAAGACCTACATATAAACACCCGCGAAAACCTCAGAAAACATACACATATATACATATACATACATACATACATACACATACAGTATGTGTGTGTGCCTATATGTCTGTGTGTGTCTGTGTGGTGGCTTATATATAGGCATTTATCCTATATAATCCTGCTTTCTCCAGTGATTTCACACACACACCCAGGAAAAAAGTTACGAGTAGAGAAGAAAATGTTTATATTAATATTTATAGTATTAGCATTTGCAGAAGAGTCTCTGTCAGATATTGTGATATTATGTGCCAGCTCCTTTTTTTTTATAGAGCAGTTTATTATGAAATTTATTACTTTGCAATCTTTTTAAAAAACCAAACATCTCCCCCAACAGCTCCGAACTCTATTTTTCTGGAATATTTTTCTTCCCCCACTCATGACTATATTTTCCTCCACACCACATTCTTCCTGTGATAATTTCTACTAACTGAAGTTTTCTGTATTGACTTCAAGGGCATCCTACATATAAAGCTTTGCAGTAATCTGTTCTGGAGGGCTCTAGATATGGATTACTTTAGCAAGGTCTAACAGGGTTCTTGCTGGGGCTACAGTTAGCTGGAAAAGCATGCTCCCTATCATAAAAAAAACACTTGTGCCTTTAATGTCCAATGCAGCTCTTTTAGCCATGCCAAACTGCAAATCTGATCCTTCCAAAAAAGGCTAAATATCTCTGAGGGAAAAACCTCTAAATGGCAGCACCTTTCCCTGGTCCAGACTGACTTTCAGTTTGTTGGCGGCCATTCAAACCGTTACCTCAGTGATTTCTCTAATTAAGGGCTTTTGAGAGGCCATTACCTAATCCTTTTCAAACCTGATTAGTTTGCAGTATACATTAAGCAAAAATTTCTTCTGTCTTATGGCAGCATGACCGGGGTTGGGGGGGGGGGGATTGAGAGGTTCTTATGGTGAACAGTTGATCTTACAACCAACTTCCTTTTAAAGGATTCCTTTTAAAAAAATTCTTATTATGGAATGTTGCAAAATTTAATGCACAGAAGTGTTTGTGTGTGTGTGTATGTGTGTGTGTGTGTATCTATATGTATGTATGTACATATGTATGTCTATCATCTATCTATCTATCTATCTATCTATCTATCTATCTATCTATCTATCTATCTATCTATCTATCTATCTATCTATCATCTATTATCTATTTATCATTATCTATCTATCTATCTATCTATCTATCTATCTATCTATCTATCTATCTATCTATCTATTTCTATCTGTCATCTGTCTGTCTGTCTGTGTTTGTCTATCTATCTATCATCTATTATCTATTTATCATTATCTATCTATCTATCTATCTATCTATCTATCTATCTATCTATCTATCTATCTATCTTCTATCTGTCATCCATCTATCTATCATCTATCTATCTATCTATCTATCTATCTATCTATCTATCTATCTATCTATCTATCTATCATCTATCTTCTATATCATCTGTCTGTCTGTCTGTCTATCTATCATCTGTCTATCTATGATCTTGTTTCTTGGGTATCGGCATAGTCAAAAATTAAGCCAACTCTGATCCCTTGCTCTGGCATAGTTAATTGATAGATACCAGGCACCCCCCTCATTTCACAGGTCATGTTAGCCAACCAAGCAGATGATGAACTTCTTAGCACTCCCTCCTGCCGTTGCTAAGACACATTGGTTTAGCCTTGATTCTCAGAAGTCTTATCTTTGTTATGTCTGGTACATTGGAGGAAAACATTCTACATTCCACAGGTCCCTCTCCCCCCTCTACAAGCGTGGCAACTAAGAAACGGAGCAGAGAAAATGATGGCTTTGGTTAGAGTCATTTCGAGAGTTGACAATATTTGTGTGTGTGTTTGTAACATTCAACTGGGCAAAGTACATCATAAGAGAACAGTTCGGTCCAAGGTACCACATACTGTATGGACTAATTTATAGGATCCGTGCAAAATCTGGAACCCATCAGTTCCTCTATGGGATTGAAAGTTGGCCAACATGCCTTCCAAAAATACTTTTCAGTAACCCATAAGTCGCACGGTGCAAGGGAAGATGGGAAAATTGTATCCCATCTCCTCTTTCCCTGCACCAAATTGTCTGGTAGCAGGGCCTGATAGTTGAGTGATAATTGGCTGCTTTGAACCAAGGGCAAAATTTGAAATCCCTTAACGGCAATGGGCAGTGAGGGATGGATGAGGGAGTGAATTAAAGCCCTGCTGGTGAGGTAGGGCTGGCTGGGAGGGTGATGCCAGTGGTGGACAACAGGTGAACCCCCTTCTTCCCTGGAGAAAGAGGGCCAGGGGTGAAATCCAGCAGGTTCTGACAGGTTCTGGAGAACCGGTAGCGGAAATTTTGAGTAGTTCAGAGAACTGGCAAATACCACCTCTGGCTGGCCCCAGAGTGGAGTGAGAATAGGGATTTTGCAGTATCCTTCTCCTGCCATGCCCACCAAGCCACACCACACCACACCCACCAAGCTACGCTAACAGAACCAGTAGTAAAAAAAAAATGGATTTTACCACTGAAGAGGACCCTTGAGATTTGCTAGGATAGGCAATAGCACTGAAGTTTTCCTTGTGGTCCTTGGCTCCATTTTCCCCTATCTCTCCCCAACAAAGTGGCAGTGTGGGTCAACTGAGGAGGAAGAAGAGCAATTGTCAACACTCTCTGTCAGCTTCCCACAAGCAACATCAATGGAGAACTCAGCAGGAAGTTGGAAGTCTCTCCAGCTTCCAATGTTTTTTTGTTGTTATTGTTTAACCATGATTGTTCTGTTTCTTTGTTTAGATAAGGAAATATCTCTGAAAAGATAATGAAGCATGGGTTATCTAGAAAAGAAAGGCAGTTTGGCCTAGTGGTTAAGGCACCAGGCTAGAAACTAGGAAACAGTGAGTTCTAGTTCCGCCTTAAGTATAAAAGCCAGCTGAGTGATTTTGGGCCAGTCAGCCTCCAGGGCCCATTCCGGTCAGAAATGTTGAAGTGCAGAGGTTGGTGTTATCCAGAAACCTCCTTTTCAAATTTTGGTTGTCAGCTTATATCTTTGTAAAGAGAATAGAAGTTTTAAAAATAAATCTCAAACAAGGAGAAGCCAAACGGACAGTTGTGTCTTCCTTGAGATGCTCATATATACTATATTTTTTAAAAAGCACATTTGTGCTTACTGAAATATTGTCCTAGTCTGCTGAATAGCCGTTGGCAATGAGGAAAATGGAAAATTGTGCATCTGTAAGCTTCTAATATATGCATGTATCCTTAAAATACACTTGAGTGTTTATGTCAGTAAAACAGAACAATATTTCCTGCAGAATTTTTTTAAATGCATAGAACGATGCACAATTATTTATATTTGCAATGCTGTACCTGCGTTGACTCCTAACCACCTGCATCCATGGATGCCAACCTACAACATGAACCATGGAACTTCAGGACTTCTTGGTTCCTGACTCAAAATAATTCTTTTCTCTTTTTGCAGTGGATTTCTTAAACCAAACGGAAGGGTCTTAAATCGTTCAGGGAGATCCTGAAATTATGTGTGTTGCATAATCTTGCAGCAGATATCAAGATATATAAGGAAAGAGCAATACCCAAGAAATTACAGGTAGTCTCGACTTACAACAGTTCGTTGAATGATCATTCAAAATTACAATGGCACTGCAAAAAGTGACTTATGACCATTTTTCACACTTACGACCATTGCATGTTCAAACTTTGGATGTTTGACAAGTGATTCATATTTACAATGGTTGCACTATGCCATGTGATTCCCCTTTGCAACCTTTTAATGATTCCAGAGCACCCACTCTCTGGAATCGACTCCCCTTGGAGCTCCGATTGGCTTCTGACCTTCTCACCTTCCGCCGCGAATTAAAAACTTGGTTATTCAAGTTCCCCGACCTGGACTGATGGGGTTTTAAGGGTTTTAAATTTTAGTGGGTCTAACCAGATTTTAACTTTGTATTATGGCTTGTGAATTTTATCATTGTGAGCTGCCCTGAGTCCATTGGAGATAGGGCGGCATATAAGCCAAATAAAAGAAAGGAAGAAAGGAAGGAAGGAAGGAAGGAAGGAAGGAAGGAAGGAAGGAAGGAAGGAAGGAAGAAAGAAAGAAAGAAAGAAGAAAGAAAGAAAGAAAGAAAGAAAGAAAGAAAGAAAGAAAGAAAGAAAGAAAGAAAGAAAGAAAGAAAGAAAGTAAGTCAATTGGGAAGCCAGATTCATTTAACAACTAGATTATTAACTGAACAAATGCAACGATTCACTTAACAACTGTGGCAAGGAAAGTCGTACAACGGGGCAAACTCACTTAGCAAATGTTTCACTTAGCAACATAAATTTGGGGTTCAATTGTGGTTCGTAACTTGAGGACTACCTGTAATGAATTATGAAATTGGAACGCCAACACAAACCAAAAGGGAAGAAATCTAGATCATTTAACAAAACCACCCTGAAAATAATTAACATGCTAAATTAATTGAAATAATCTAAATCAATCTAAAGCATGCAAAAGCAATGAATCAATTCTCATAAAATGTTGTATGCAAGAGGGAAATGTGCCTTTTTTTTTAAAAGATTGCCCCTGTTTGAAGAGATCTCCCTTTCTATACGTCTATCAAATTTTATTCTTTCTTATGTAATCAGGGGTGGGCTGCTGGGGGTTCACAGGGGTTCGGGAGAACCTCTAGCTAAGATTCTGTGCAGTTCGGAGAACCCACAAATCCCACTCTTGGCTGGCCCCACCCACCCCACCCCTCCCCTCCCAGGAGTCCCCACGTGGCCCATTTAGGATGTAGGTAAGTGCACAGAGGCTTGGGGAGGGCAAAAAATGGGCCTACTGGAGGGCCTCCAGAGCCTGGGGAGGCCGTTTTTGCCCTCTCGGAGGTTTGAGGAAAGCCTCTGGAGCCCGGGGAGGGCACAAATGCCCCTCCACTGTGGTAGAGGAGGCCGACTAGGCCATGTCCACCATGGGCAGAGAACCCCTTGCTAAAAATTTTGAAGCCCATCCCTGTATTCAACAATTAGAATAAAAGGAAGAGTATAATACAATAATTCTGGCCTCTGTTCTGCTCTCAAATACAGCCTTCCCAGACCAGAATACGGACAAATAAGATGGTGGCCAGAACAGTAGATCAAAGCTCTGGGTGAAAAGCTCTGCCTCAATCGCAGTTTGCTTTCTAAAGCTCAACCGTGTGCACAGCACACACACAACTATCCCTACAAAAGTCATTCTTCCAGCTGTCGTGCCATATTATGTCCTTGAACACTGGGACCTTATCATATCCCTCTATTTACACACCTGGTTTATGTTTGCCTGATGTTATGCGTGAAATAACCCATGGCTGCACTTCACAACAACAATCACCACAACAAATAACTAGAGAAGTAAATAGCTCTTTGTACTTTCTATACCTATAATAGGATTTTAACTGGAAGCTGGGAGTACTATAAATAAATACAGCATATTTTGTTTCCCTGGGTGATTTGAAGAATGGCCTGTTCTCTATACAATAAACTCCAACTCTTATTGTTCAGTTCAGTATAAACCAGCGAGAAATCCAAAACTAAATGGAATTATAGGGCTGGCTTTGATTTTCAGAAGTGTATTGTTGTGTCAGGGAGACAAACGCAAAGGGATCCAGTCTGAAAGGAGGCAAATCCTGTTCCTTTTGTTATTGCCTGGATGGAATGTATTTATATTTTTAAAAAAAATTAAGTTTATTTCATTCCCCTGTGTTGGCAGGGCCTGTCTCTCTTGCTTTCCCTCCTTCCCTCTGTGTGTGTGTGTTTGTGTGTGATGTGGAGCTTCAAAAGAGCCATGATGAAGGCTGTAATCATACAGCCTTTTTTCATGCACACACAAGGTTTTGATTCAGTGGTGGGATTCTAACGGTTCTATCCGGTTCGGGAGAACCGGTAGTGGCGTCGGCGGGAGGCTCAGTCCAGATGCCCGGATGTCATCACAGACGCTCTGCGCATGTGCAAAAGGTGCTGTGCATGAGCAGAGGTGGCATGCACGCTCATATTTGCAAACTGGTAGTGAAGATAAGTGAATACCACTACTGCTTTGATTGCGCAATTGTGGACACCATCTTAAATGTTGACCTTCCAGAACACTGGATATCTTCATTTCCTTTGCTGAAGGAAATGCCCAAAGTTTATTCATGGCATTCAAGGACTATCCTGGCTTTGGGGTTCAATTCTGAATGCCCAAAACAACTCAGTGAGAAAAAGCCCTGCTTTAGAAGGCATCTTCTGCAGCCATTTCCATCCTGACCAGGTCTTCCTTTGCTTGTTCGTGCTTCACCTGGGAAAGATGCATACCCCAAAAGCTCTGAAAGAGGTCTTCTGCAGTCACGACATAAGCCTAAGACTGAAAATCAAGCTTCTCAGATGTTACATCTTTTCGATCCTGTTCTATGGAGTAGAGAGTTGGTCTCTGATAGAAAACCACTTGAAGAAATTAGAAGCATTTTAAATGTGGATTTACAGCTGGAAAGCAGCAGATCAAGATGTGAACCAGTAAAAAATAAAATTAGGAGGAAGTGGAAGAAACTTTACAGGAGAATAATAATATAACTGTGAACCAGATTGGATCAGATTGGAGTTATATAAACTATATAAACTATGAATTAGCCAAAATAATTTTAATAGTATAAGAGAATAACTATGGAGTAATTAAATTAAAATTAAAATATTTTGGAAGTAATAAACTACAAAGCAAAAATGTTGATTGATTTTGTAAAAATTCTAAGAGAAAAAGGAAATAAATTTTTGGTAAGATTTGGATATTAGTTGTGATCAAGAAGAGGTATAGAATATAGATTTGGTGTAATGGGTCTTAAATTGAGAAATATATATGAAATATTGATTGTTAAAATAATAGAGATTTAGAATGGTGTCTATAGTTTAGAATGTTGGGCAAAATAATTGAATGTTAAATGTTTAGAATAAGATTTTTTTCTTGCTTTTTTCTTTTTTTCTTTTTTTTCTTTTTTAAAGATGTAATTGGATACAAATGGGAACAAAATTGATTCTGGGAATTTTAATAATTGTACTTATTATATGACGGTACAAGCACCTGCTCTAAAAAGATGTATTTTATGTTTTGTGTTTTGAAAAATAAAAAAATGTTTGGAAAAAAAAAGAAATGTGGATTTATAGATATGTATAAACAGGGTTGACAAAATCACAAATGAGGAGGTGATAAGCTGCCTGGGAAAGCAAAGGGAAATCATCAAAGCCATTAAAAAATGTTAGTATATTTTGGACATGTGATGCGACACGCAGAAAAATATGGCATTCTTCACTTAATCCTCCAGGGAAGGATTGAAGGCAAACGAGCTCCAGGCAGAAGAAGAACATCATGGCTTCAAAATCTAAGGGATTGGTTTGGACAAAACTCAGCAGCACTTTTTCATACGGTTGTTGACAAAATTAGGATCACCAATATGATTGCCAACATCTGATGATGGATATGGCACAAGAAGAAGAAGAAGAAAAGCTCTGAGCTTTGCTTGTAAATCAGCCAGTTTGTGGAGTCCAAACCACATTGCCCTTTTGGAGAGATTGGCTCAGAGCGGGGTTCTGCACAGCAATCTCTTGCCAAGGAACATAAAAATACAAGTGTTTTCGTGACCTCCCCCAGTGCTGCCATGTCCCTAGGGACACATCTCTTACTGATTTCTTGGCCACAGTGGAAAAGTGGCTTTCTCCCTCCCCGGTCTTCTGGGATATGGCTCTCTCCTGTGCAGCTTGTAAGGTCAAATAAGAGCTGCCTTACAGAAAAGATGAGGTCCATCACCACACACTGATGGTGATGGATAAATACTCCAAAAACACCACCCAATACAAACCCCTACTCTCTTCTCTGTCCCCTGTTCCTCTATCTAATTCACACATCAAAAGTCTCCTGGGCCATGGTGGTACAGTGGTTAGAGTGCGGTACTGCAGGTTGCTTCTGCTGACTGGCTGCAATTTGGCAATTCAAATCTCACCAGGCTCAAGGTTGACTCAGCCTTCCATCATTCCGAGGTGGGTAAAATGAGGACCCAGATTCAGGGATGGGTTTCAAAAATTTTAGCAAGGGGTTCTCTGCTGGGTGGGTGTGGACATGGTGGGCGTGGCCTAGTTGGCCTCCTGCACCACAGAGGGCAGGGGCGTTTTTGCCCTCCCCAGGCTCCAGAGGCTTTTCTCAAGCCTCTGGGAGGGTAGAAATGGCCTCCCCAGGCTCTGGAGGCCCTTTTCTGGCCTTACTGAACTTCCAGTAGGCCCATTTTTCACCCTCCCCGAGCCACTGTGTGCGCCCTGCACATACTTGCATCTAAAATGGGCTGGGTGGAGACTCCTAGGAGGGGCAGGGTGGAAAGGGTGGGGTGGGGCCATCCAGGAATGGGATTTGGGGATTCTTTGCACAGAATCTTAGCTAGAGGTTCTGCCGAACCCCTGTGAACCCCCAGCAGCCCACTCCTTCCCAGATTGTTGGGGACAATATGCTGACTCTGTAAACAGCTTAGAGAGGGCTGTAAAGCACTGTGAAGTGGTATATAAGTCTAAGTGCTATTGCTTTTGCCCCCAAACTATAGGAGGAATCTGCAGCATTTTGACACGTTAAGTAACATTCTTAGGTGAAGGGGGTGGAAAAGACTTACAAGCAAGTGTATCTAGTCAGTTTCACACAAAGGGTTGCAAACAAGGCAACAGCATTGGCTAATTCACATGAGGTCCTTTATATATTTCCAGAAAAGTTGAAAAATCCCCCCCGCCCTAAATTTTACCTTTGTAGATTGTGCTATTGCAACTTTGATAATACGATTGTGTTGCTAGCTTTATTTTTTGGGAAACACGCCCCCTCCCCTCCATGTACCGCCTTCCCATAAAAGGGTAGCGAAGGGGCCACTTTACTCTGACCAATGGAAAGGAGGCAGAGAAAGGAAGGAAAAGAAGGATGCTTCTGCAGTCTAACATCCTCCCTGCAGTGTGGGCCATGCAAAGTTACCCATTTCTTTCAGCTCTTTGGCCAGACTAAAAACCGATTTATTTCTTTGAAAACTTTGTATGGCTGCCTGTCTTAAAACACAACTCTGGGCGGTTCACAACGACAATGAAACCAAACAAGCTGATGAAATTTTACAAAATAAAATCTTGATCTCTCCAGCTAGTATACCCCCTCCTTCCAATCCCACTCAATCAAGCAAAGCTCTTGTGAAATGACTTTTTGCCTTCCCTGTTGTGACCCAGGCCCAAGTAAGTAGTAGGAAAATCAGTCAGTGAAAAAACAAACAAACTTTATTCGAACAGCTAAGAATTACTTCATTCCCAGTGTCGTTCAATTAAATTAAAGCCAATTCCTCCCAACACAAATTCCTCAGTCCTATCGTAAACCTTGGTCCAATTAGGCAAACTGTCAAAGGCCTTTCTTGGCAAACATTCAGAAGTCACAGATACAAAAATAAATACAAGACGTAGACGAAGAAGAAGACGAAGCTACCAATGTTGTTTTCCGGCAAAGCCCAAACGCCGTTGCTGGTCTGTTTTAAGCATTTTAAGCGTTATGGGAGGGGCCAATCATCTCTTCGCCCTACTCCCGAGTTGTCCTATTTGCTTGAGCTGCTCTTGCCTTCTGACAGCTCTTCTCATGGGTGCATTAGGAATAGGCTTCTTCTGTTCCTCTGCCTCACTCCTATCAGTCTCTGGAGGCTCTGGAGTCCGCACCCCACTCCCCGATGGCCCTGGCCCCATCTCTGCCTCTGACGCAGAGCCCTCATCCAGGCCTTCCCCAGCCTCCAAGACTGGCCTATGTTCTTCCTCAGCCTCATCACTTTCTGACTCCACTGCCAGCTCTGTAGGCTGCTGGCGGACCACAACATCCCCCTCCAGAGTCTCAGGGGGAAAAAAAACCTTGTAAGGCTTTCTTTATTCTACAAAGCAATTAATTATAATTGCTCTCATTATTCAATGTTACCCAGCGCTTACATAATGAAGTCAAATGGTGCCAAACACTGTTCGAGATGAGAAAAGTTAACACAGAGGAATAGTTCTGCTAAGAGATGTGAGCTGGGACTCATGGCGTTTCTATAAAATTTGTTGTATCTTCATTAGCTTCAGGTAGACCTAGAGAAGGTTATCTGAAAGCTTTTGATAATTTAAGACATTGTACAGTTGATGGGTCATTGATTCCCAACCTCAGCAATTTTAAGAAGTCTGCTTTAACTCCCAGAATTCCCCAGAGAACAAGACTGATATTGATTTCTAGGATACATTTGTGCAGTTCTCTTTGTCAAATATTGATTGATTGATTGATTGATTGATTTGATTTATATGCCGCCCTTTTCTGGAGACTTAACGCTTACAATGCGTTAAGCAATAGCCTTCATACTTTTGTATGTACCTGCTTAGTAGAGCTGTTGGGCCTCCCCAAGCGGTGTTCTTTTTTATACAAAGTCAGCTTATTGCCCCCACAAACCGGGTCCAAATATGGAAATGGCTACCTCTGTGTAAGTACTGGCAGTCTCCCATCCAAGTACTAACCACATTGACCCTGCTTAGCTTCCAAATCCGGATAGAATAGGTTAGAGGTTGTCAATTCAGGGGTGGGCTGCTGGGGGTTCACAGGGGTTCGGAAGAACCTTTAGCTAAGATTCTGTGCAGTTCGGAGAAGCCTCAAATCCCACTCCTGGC
This sequence comes from Masticophis lateralis, assembly GCA_030761175.1. NCBI lineage: Eukaryota > Metazoa > Chordata > Lepidosauria > Squamata > Colubridae > Masticophis > Masticophis lateralis. The sequence goes on along the minus strand of JAUDYJ010000006.1, from coordinate 80,857,239 downwards.
TGGCCCCACTACCCTGCCCCGCCCAGGAGTCCCCAGGAGTCCCCACACGGCCCGTTTTGGATGCAGATAAGTGCAGGACATGCATGGAGGCTCAGGGAGGGCAAAAATTGGGCCTACCAGAAGTTTGGGAAGAGGGCCTCCAGAGCCTGAGGAGGCCATTTTCAGCCTCCCGGTGACTTGAGGAAAGCCTCTGGCGCCTGGGGAGGGCAAAAATGCCCCCCCCCCACTATGGTGCAGGAGGCTGACTAGGCCACACCCACCATGGCCACGCCCACCCAGCAACCGGGCACAGAACCCCATGCTAAAAATTTTGAAGGCCACCCTTGTGTCAATTGGTGAGTCTCATAGACACAGTATTTATAAAACAGTATAGATAGTTTACAGTAAACATTTTTTGAAGGGAACAAAGTTGGAATAAAAGTATGTCTTGTACTTTGGGCTCGTTAAACAGCCAGGCTCATCTTTATATACCTATAAATATCCTTTCTGTTTGCCCCTCTCCCTCTACAGCATGAGAGTAATGCTTACTAAATATATGAAATTGGTTTTGGCTGAATATTTTCCCCCCGCCATCCTTAGTAATTATTGCTTTGAGCAATGCATGCTAGAATTTGACTTAAGGTTGTAATTTACAGCTATTTACAAGCCATCTACTTCTTGTCCCATTTTTAATGTTACTAGATATCTAAACAGGCAAATTGGAAAGGAGGAATATGGGTGTGTGTGTGTGGAAACGACAGGATACTAACTGTTTCAACCTAACTTTTTTTGGCACCCATGACAAAATTACTGTGAAAAAAAAGGTGGGGGGAGGTTAGCCCCACATGTACATGAAATTCCTTGTTCTAGCTCCGGAAAAACTGGTTTTTTCAATCCTGGGAATGTGCTAGACCAGTGACCTTTTTCCATCATGCGCCAGGAGGGGGGTGGCGGGAGAGGTCACGCACGTGCATGCCCACACCCGTAATTCTATGTGCTCACCCCATGCATGCTGGGGGTTTGCAGGGGTTCTAGCTAAAATTCTGTGCAGTTCGGAGAATCCCCAAATCCCAATTCTGGCTGGCCCCATCCACCCCGCGCCGCCCCTCCCAGGAGCCCCACGTGGCCCTTTTTGGATGCAGGTAAGTGCAGGGCACGCTCAGGGAGGGTGAAAAACGGGCCTTACCAGAAGGCCTCCGGAGCCTGGGGAAGCTGTTTTCGCCCTCCCGGAGGCTCAAGGAAAGCCTCCAGAGCCTGGGGAGGGCAAAAACAGCCTCCGCCATGTTGCAGGAGGCCATGCCCACCTATCAACCGGGCAGAGAACCCCTTGCTAAAATTTTTGAAGCCCACCCCTGCTCTGGTGTCCCAGATTTAGGAAAACTCACCCTCTTCTTTGGCAAATCTCTTTTGCCAAGCTTTTAACGGTCAACCGATTTGAATGGTATTGATTTTCTTGTCACGTATTACGATTTGCATTTTACTGCATTCACTTATTTATTAGATCTGTATTCTGCCTTTCCTTAGAGATGTCAAGACAGTATACATGACATTTTTTTCCTACCCCCTCCCCTCCCCCACACACAATAACCTTGCAAAGTAAACTAGATTGAGACAAAGACGGAGAAAATCATCCTGGGAGTTTAAACAACTATACCCACACTTTCATTCCAATACACACTTGGCTGTGTTATTTGGTGAAACCTAATTTATTGTAAGCAGGCAGGGGTGAAATCCAGCAGGTTCTGGAGAACCGGTAGCAGAAATTTTGAGTAGTTCGGAGAACTGGTAGCGGAAATTTTCAGTAGTTCAGAGAACTGGCAAATGCCACCTCCGGCTGGTCCCAGAGTGGTGTGGGAATGGAGATTTTGCAGTATCCTTCCCCTGGAGTGGAGTGGGAATGGAGATTTTGCAGTATCCTTCCCCTGCCACACCCACCAAGCCACACCATGCCCACCAAGCCACGTCCAGAGAACCAGTAGTAAAAAAATTTGGATTTCACCACTGAATGTAAGGGTACTACAATGTTGATATAAGCAGATATAGGGCACACACTTCAAAATAAATACAAATAGATAAGCAAAAGTAGTGTTTTATAAAAAGGACGCTATTATATTCATTGCAACCAGATTCCCTAATTATGTGCTGCAGACAAACATGCAGTCATGTGGTTTCTTGTCTAACTTTTATAATACCAATTATTTCTAATAATTGTTTTTTAAAGGGTCTCTAGCTCAGTGGTAGGGCACAACCTCTGTAGCTGCTTTTTTAAACATCACTTTTAGATGCCAAATGAATTTCTAAATAGGACCGGAAAAGCCATTAAAAAAATAGAAGGTTGGTCCTTGTGCATAATCCAGAGCTTAATGATCCAAAAGAAGAGATTCGCCAGGGGATTTGGGGGCAGATACTGTACATTAAAAAAAAAAAAGGCACTATAAAGCTGCAATACAAGATTATCCTTTTTGCATGTATTACAAATGCACACATTTACAAACACATTCATTGTTGTTGGTCCAAATGTCAGAATTGGGAAAGAGAGTTGGTGATGTTCCTTAGGTTTATTTATTGTTACACATTCTAGTCAGCATTGCTAAAAACTGACATTGTTTTGTAGAGTAATTGAAAGGATGGGAGTTAATTTCTTAAAATGGCCAAGAACGTCTGTAATTTTCTTCCTCTGGCCATCACATACAACCTGAGAGATTTCAGAAAATCTGATTTTCTCCTCTCTATGCCCTCTTAAGAATGGCAATGAATAGACACCCTCCCTTAAAAATTATTCGATAGTCGAAACAATAGTTCCATAATTTTCATTACTAAATTTCAGCATGTGTACAAATATCACTAAGGATTTGGGGAATGTAAGAGAAATAATTTGAGATTACTGCCCAGCCTCCAATGTCTCTTCTTTTGGAAAGGTTTGGTTAGTTCTCTTTCTTCTGTGATTGACAATTTTTGCAGGTTAGTTTACAATAATAGATTGATGTGCAGCCCTGGGTGGAGGCAGGAGCAAAGATGTCATTCCATCCTCCATTCATCACAGCCAAATTCTTCCTGCTATAGCTGACAAGGATAACAGTGATCGAAGGCTAAAATAGAACTTGTGTACGTGCAACTTTATTCTTTATGAGGACCACATAGTGATTCGGGAAGTCTCTGAGGCTGGGAAAGAAAAAGACAGAACAACCATCAGCAAAGGGGATGGATCAAGTTACAGCAGTGACAGGGGCAACTGTCAGAGAACCTAAAGGAAAGGGACAGCTCATCCTTGAGGAAATCTATCTATCTGGTTGCTAAGAGCTGAGCTTGGTTTGATGGTATGTGATCAATCAAAACCAACCAGTGCTTCAAGAATTATGTGGAAAAGGCTGTTGTGGTCCATCAGCAGCTTGTGGAGCTGGCAGTGGAGTCAGACAGTGAGGAGGCTGCGGAGGAACATGGGCCAGTCCTGGAGTCTGGGGAAGGCTCGGATGAGGGCTCTACTTTGGAGGCAGAGATGGGGCCAGGGCCATCTGGGAGTGATACGCAGACTCGGGAGCATCCAGAGTCGACATCAGAGAGGCAGAGGAACAGGAGGAGCCTGTCCCTAGTGTGCGCATGCGCAGACCTGCCAGAAGGATGAACAGTTAAAACAAAAGGGACAACTCAGGAGTAAGGCCTGGAGATGATTGGCCCCTCTCATAAGGCTTAAAAGAGGAGCAAAGGCACATGGGCCCTTTGCAGGAAAGCAATGTTGTTAATTCTGTTCCCAGTCAGCATCTCTGTTCGATTCTGGACTCTGTGTGGCTTTGCCAAGTAGATCTTTGGCAGGGTGTCAAGGAAGATAAAGGTTGGTGATTATACTGAAGGACTTCTTCCAAAGGACTTTTTGCAACTAATTGGGACTCAGCTGTGAATGAACGTAATTCACAGCTGTTGCAATAAAAGAGGATTTTGGGATTGCTCTTGTGTTTTAATGACTCAGAAAGCCTTGGTCACAACAAAGGCACTTAGAAGTATAAATCTAGCACTGAAACTCTTCGAAGCAGCCACATCATTTTGCAGGATTGTACTGCTATTTTATACAGAGGCATGTCAAAAAAGAAGTGGTTGGTTCAAGAGTTGTGGACAGAGAATAAAGCAACAGCAATAGCGCTTAGACTTATATAATGCTCCATAATGCTTTACAGTGCTCTCTTGAGTGGTTATATTTGGTTTCAACGTGCTTTGAGACACCTTTTTGGAACTGGATCTAAAGCACAGCTCAGTTCAATATAAACTGGTTTAAATCAACCAATAAAGCAATAAAGAAACAATGTCATCTACAAAATCAACTGCAACCATTGCAACCAATTCTTCTAGGACAAACATCATGTCAATTAAAAAGCAGGACTCACAATCACTGGCTGGCAGTCAAACGCCACGATCTCAAATCCTTAATCTGTACCCACACCCACACCAAACAGCACCAGTTTGATTGGAGCAACACAAAAATCATCGGCCACTGTACCACCAGCCAAGCTTGTGAGTTCATTGAAGCCTGGCACTCCACAAGCAAGTCTATCAATGGACACATTGACCTACAACCAGCCTACTAATCCCTCAGAATCCAAATAACTGCACAACCAACCAGAGACAGCACTGACCGTCAACCAACCCACGCAACTCCTGACCATCAACAGTTCATTTTCCAATTACCCTGACCTGCTGCAACCTCCCTATCACAAGACTCTCACTGATGACTTCCAGCTGACCCATCACAAGGCCCTCACTTGACACACCCACACTTGAAGCCCTTATAAACAGAAGAACACTGATACTCACTAAACTCAGGGGTGAAATCCAGCAGGTTCTGACAGGTTCTGGAGAACTGGTAGCGAAAATTTTGAGTAGTTCAGAGAACTGGTAATGGAAATTTTGAGTAGTTCAGAGAACCGGTAGTGAAAATTTTGAGCAGTTCAGAGAACCGGTAGTGGAAATTTTGAGTAGTTCAGAGAACCGGCAAATACCACCTCTGGCTGGCCAAGAGTGGGGAGGGAATGGGGATTTTCCAGTATTCTTCCCCTGGAGTGGGGTGGGAATGGAGATTTTGCAGTATCCTTCTCCTGCCACACCCACCAAGCCACACCATGCCCACCAAGCCACGCCCACAGAACCGGTAGTAAAAAAATTTGGATTTCACCACTGCCTAAACTCCGCGGAAGAGGTTACCTAGCCTAGTAACAAATCGTTCTGAAACCAGCCCATAAGCTCAGAGAACAAACCTTCACCCTCATCCTGCACCCGAGCTATACATATTCACCATTGTTGCAATAAAGCATTGCTATTTGTTAAAAATTAATTCTGCTTGCATGATTTAAATTATTCTGTTTACATTCTGTGAGCCCTTCAGACAGTCCCTCATGCCCTTTTTACCAAAAATCTTGACTACGGCAACACACTCCCAATGGGGCTGCCCTTGAAGAGCACTCAGAAAATCCAACTGATTCAGACTGTAACAGTGGGGGCAGTTCTGGACCTACCTCAGTATCCCTCTGTGGCGCTTCTGCTCTGTGAGCTGCACCGGTTGCCAGTTTGTTTCCAGGTGTGATTCACGGTGCTAGTATGATAAGTATGATCTGTGAAGCTTTACATGGCACAGGACCTGGTAAAAGGAGGGATTGCCTGTCTCTCATGGTATTAGCCCAGATGATTTTTGCTGGCAAGGTTAGCTCCGTTTCTTTGATTAACAATGCCAACTATCAGGACCCAGAAAGCTTTTCTACTCTGTTGTAGAGTCTGCAAGAAGGAATGCCCCCCCGTTGGCCGTAAAGCCCTGGCACTTTGCCCGGTCCTTGGGCTAGAGTCCTTGGGCCCCTTTGCTGCAATGTTCCGGGGCATTTGCTGGGATCAACATCTTGCTCTTCTCTTGCTTCATCTTGCTTTTCATCTGGATTACTGTATTATTTGGAGTATAAGATGCAGCTTTTCCCCCCAAAAAGAGAGTGAAAATCTGGGTGTGTCTTATAGTCCAAATGTAGCCCCACCATCTTCTCAAACAGAGGTTTCAGAAGCTGAAAAAAGCATCAGAAAAGAAGCTTCAGAAAAGAAGCCCCCAAACAGAGCTTCAGAGGCTTTTTTTTCTGAAGCTCTGTTTCAGAGGCTTTCAGAGGCAGAAAAGAAAGTTTTTTCTGAAACAGGGTTTCAGAAGTTTCAGAGGCAGAAAAAAAAAGCAAGACACAGAGCTTACAACCAATGAACCTGTTACTAAAATTCACCTCTGGGACAGGGGTGGGTTCTAAAGTTTTTTATTACCGGTTCTGTGGGTGTGGCTTATTTTGTGGGCATGGCTTGATGGTCATGTGATAATTCTTTAGGATTTAGCAGAGGTACTGGTCTACCAGGCTTTTAACTGCTTGCAGAGCTGTACTGGTCTACTCATTTGTTTTTGGAGGCACCGGTCTACCACCACACTGTCTTTTAACACTCATCAGCTGTAGAGAGGCCCTTTGAAGGCCCACGGCAAGAGTTTAAACAGTTTTTTCCTTCTAGCCAATCAGCTGGGACTCAGGAGGCAGCAATAGATTGGGGGTGGGGCCAAATAAAAGGTAAGAATAATGCGGGGAGGGTGGGGGGAAGAACCGGTTCAGTGATGTTATATCATCACCGCTACTGGCTCAGCGGAACCAGGCCGAACCGGAAGGAACCCACCACTGCTCTGGGAACAGACAGCTGATTGGGAGGCCAATCCACCTGCCAATCAGCTTTTTTCTTATTTTCCTCCCCAAAAACTAAGGTGCAGTGCATCTTATACTCCGAAAAATGGGTTAGTTGTTTGTTCTGAGTTGGGTTTTTTTTTTTTTTTTTTTTTGGCCTTTAGCATTTTGTGAGCTACCCAGAATCATTTAGAGTTCAGCAGTTTCAAGCTGAATGAATAAATAAGCGACTGAGAGTAATTTTGATTGTGATGGGTAAAAATGTATTAAACATACAAATAAATAAATCAATAATCTTTTTCTAGAAAGAAGAAGAGCTTGAACTGATGATTTTGAGATGTGGGGATTAAAAAAGAATGAAGAGGATGGGGGAAAGATACAAGAGTAAATATTCGATAGAAAGAAGGGCAGGCTGCATAATGGCATGTTTTTTCTTTTTCATTTCTTTCCTTTTTCTCATTTTTAACCTTCTTCTTTTTTTGTCTGTTGTGTATGTTGCACTATATGTACTGTACATAGTGGCATTGTATAATCTGGCAGTATCCTTTCCATACAGGGCTTCACGATCCTTGAAGCCAGATGCAAACAAGTTGGCCACTGTAGTTGTGCTGGGAATAACAGAATTACAGAATAACAGAGTTGGAATAAAGCTTGGAAATCTTCTCGTCCAACCCCATATTCAAGCAGGAGGCCTTATATCAGGGGTGTCAAACTCTATTTCATTGAGGGACGCATTAGAGTTGTGTTTGGCCTCAGGTGGGGCAAAGGGGCATGGCCTCGGGGGAGGGGTTAAAGAGGCAGAGGGGCATGGCCTGGGGAGGGTCAAAAGGGCAGAGGGGCATGACATTGGGGGGACAAAGGGGCAGAGGGGCATGGCCTCAAGGGGGGCAAAGGGGCAGAGGGGCATGGCCTCAGGTGGGGCAAAGGGGCAGAGGGGCATGGCCTCGGGGGAGGGGTCAAAGAGGCAGAGGGGCATGGCCTGGGGAGGGTCAAAGGGGCAGAGGGGCATGACATTGGGGGGACAAAGGGGCAGAGGGGCATGGCCTCAGGGGGGGCAAAGGGGCAGAAGGGCATGGCCTCGGGGGGGCAAAGGGGCAGAGGGGCATGGCCTCGGGGGGGCAAAGGGGCAGAGGGGCATGGCCTCGGGGGAGGGGTCAAAGAGGCAGAGGGGCATGGCCTGTGGAGGGTCAAAGGGGCAGAGGGGCATGACATTGGGGGGACAAAGGGGCAGAAGGGCATGGCCTCGGGGGGCAAAGGGGCAGAAAGGCATGGCCTCGGGGGGACAAAGGGGCAGAAGGGCATGGCCTCGGGGGGCAAAGGGGCAGAAAGGCATGGCCTCGGGGGGACAAAGGGGCAGAAGGGCATGGCCTCGGGGGGGGGGCAAAGGGGCAAAGGGGCATGGCCTCGGGGGGCAAAGGGGCAGAAGGGCATGGCCTCGGGGGGGCAAAGGGGCAGAAGGGCATGGCCTTGGGGGGGGCAAAGGGGCAGAGGGTCATGGCCTCGGAGGGGGGGTCAAAGGAGCAGAGGGGCATGACCAGGGTGGGCATGGCCAGCTCGACATCACTCATGTCGATGGCGCCTGAGGCAGCCCGAGTGCTGTACCAGCAAAAACAGGCTCCCAAGCTCCATTTTCGGCTGCAACAGCCTCCTGCAACCCTCTGCCAGCATAAACGGTGTTCGGGAGGGCTTCTTGCGGCCTTTGTGAGCTCTGTTTCAGCTGCGATGGCATCCTGAAACCCTCTGCCAGTGAAAATGGAGCTCGGGAGGGCTGCGCGGGCCAGTCCTTTGCTGTTTCCAGGGCGGACTGGATCCGGCCCCCAGGCCTTGAGTTTGACACCCCTGCACCAGTGGTGAAATCCAAATTTCTTTATTACCGGTTCTGTGGGTATGGCTTGGTGGACGTGGTGTGGTTTGGGCATGGCAGGGGAAGGATACTGCAAAATCTCCATTCCCACCCCACTCCAGGGGAAGGATACTGCAAAATCCCCATTCCCTCCCCACTCCAGGGAGAAGGATATTGCAAAATCTCCATTCCCACCCCACTCTGGGGCCAGCCAGAGGTGGTATTTTCCGGTTCTCCGAACTACTCAAAATTTCCGCTACCGGTTCTCCAGAATCTGTCAGAACCTGCTGGATTTCACCCCTGCCCCTGCCCTATATCATTCCAGACAAATGCCTCTCCAATTTCTTCTTGAAAATCCCCAGTGAATACAGCGAATTCCTAAGAAGCTCTTTTCGCTTCTTCCCCAAACAGATCCTCAAAAGCTTGGAAGCCAGCTGGTTCTAGGTCATCTTAAAATGATACCAAATAAGTGCAAGTTGTACAAAAGTAATTAGGCTTTATGGCTCATAAAGCAGAGACAGCTGAATGTAACCATGTTAAGTGAAAGAGCTAAGAATTAATCATTTTCCTCCAGCCAGCTAATAAGTGATAGTTCAAAGTAAGAAAATCAAAGCTGGAGCAAACTAATTAACCCAGGGCAAACATATAGGATGTGACAGAGTGGGTGGAAGATTTTCCAGTTGGGGATAGGAGGCTTTCCAAGTTTGAGAAACAACTACCAGAAATAATGGTAGCTGTCAGAAAGAGGGCAGCCACCATTGTGTAATTGAAGTTCTGCCTCTTTTTACACATGTTACCTGTCCAGTCACAATTCCATCTTGACTTTGACACTCTGGTAGCTGCTACAAATACAACATTGCAGTCACATTCCACGAGTTTGCTTTCCCATTAAGTTTTCTGTGTGACAGAGAACCACTTGCATTAGGTAACATGCTAGAACTGATGACCGGTGGATGAGATTTCCTGCTAGTATTAGAAATGCCCCAGCACAGCTGCTCCTTTGGGTTCGTAATAACAAGATGGCTTGTAATGAGAAAGTTTGCAAGATTAGACAGATACGCCAAGGATATATTTCAAAATGCAATTCTCTTCGTAGCTTAAAAAAAATCCAATTGTGCGGCATTAGATATATTTCTCTGAGTATCTAAGTGGCAATTGCAAGATCTTTGGTATTTCATTTTTATACAAATAAGTAGCACTCAGCAAAGTGAAAGAAGACTTTGGGAAGGTACAGTATTGGGTAACTGCTCCATGAAGTGGTGGCCGAGTGGGTAATTCTCCTTTTATGATGTCCAGTACAATTTCTACTTATCAAGGTTTGCTTTTGCAAGTAGGTTTTGGGTGCTTCTTAAGAAAACCTCAAAACAAGCGAAGATTTGTTTCACCTAAGCAGAGACAAAGACATGGATTAGGAGCATGCCTTCAACAATGTGCCTATCACAACAACTAATCTGAGACCAATAGTTCATAAACATTCTATAATCTTATTCGTGCAGTTCAGTGGTGGGTTACAAATTTTTTTACTACCAGTTCTATGGGTGTGGCTTGGTGGGCATGGTACATGGCATGGTGGGCGAGGCAGGGGAAGGATACTGTAAAATCTCCATTCCCACCCCACTCCAGGGGAAGGACACTATAAAATCTCTATTCCCTCCCCACTCCAGGGGGAGGTTACTGCAAAATCCCCATTTCCTCCCAATCCGCTGGGATTTGAGAGGCAGAGAATAGATGGGAGCGGGGCCAGTCAGAATTTTTACTACCGGTTCTCCGAACTACTCAAAATTTCCACTACCGGTTCTCCAGAACTGGTCAGAATCTGCTGAAACCCACCTCTGGTAAAGTTCCTTCATACATGGGTGAATTTTGTTTCTGGTTGTGGATTAGCCAGAAGAGAACATAAGAAAAGCCAAAGTGATTGTGCCAAAAACATATCTAATCCAATGTTTCTCAATCTTAGTAACTTTACGATGTGTGGACATCAATCCTCAAAGTTGTCCAGCCAGCAGTCTTAGACTTGCAAAAGGACAGTAACTTGAGTTTCATAGGAAGATGAGCTGATTGGTCCTCTTTACTTTAACCTTTTCCACATCGTAGTAATATTTCCCCCGGAAAACTGTGCAAAGAGTTTGCTGAGTCTGACCTCAAAAATATGCAGAGTATGATAGCAGAATGACCTTGGTGCAAAACTTGAGATACAAATTCTACCTTCCTGCAGATTTTTATGCCCATGGAGACCATGGGAGCCCTGGGCCCATCATTAAAGCAGAAAGAGGAAGTTTAATTGAAGTTGAACTAAGGATGATGGAGAGGGACATACAGTAGCTGCCTTGTTAAAAATCAGTGTTTCACAACTTTAAGACTTCAATTCCTAGAATTCCCCAGCTAGCATTTGTGATCTTTAACTCTCAAAATATCTCAGCCGGCATTGCTGGTTGAGGACTTCTGGGAGTTGAAGTCCAAACATCTTAAACCAACAAAGTTTGAGAAACATCTGATCTAGATCAGGACTAAAGTGCTTTCCACCTTGCATTTAAGTCAGCTGGTATTGAGTCCCTCTGATACTAAAAACAACCCTTAATAATCCTATTGGCAAGAGAAGGTTCTTAGGTAATGAATCATAATCAGTTCCAGCCAGATTCATAGATGGCTCCTGTTCATTGAGATTAGTTGGGTGTTCAAAGATAACGATGACTATGGGTCATTTGGTGCTCCTTGTCAGTCCTATTACCTATCCTCTAGGCATCTCCTCCATCAAAATGGTAGCAGGTGGAAACTGTGAGCTATTTTCAATATTTCTTGCAGAAAGAAGTCATCTGATTTGTGCCTAGTGTTAGGGTTGATTCTACAAAAGGAACCTTGCTCATACTTCGTTCAACTGGATCAGTGGTGAAATCACTGTGCGCTGCATGCCAAACGCACGCTACATGCGCATATGTGCTATGTGTGCCAAATGCACTGTGCATGCGCATGTGTGCTGTGCGCGCACATGTACACATGCGCAGTATGCATTAAAAGGAGACTAAGGAAGGTAAGTAGAAATGAGGGGGGATCAGCTGTGGCCCGTGATTTAGCTTCACTAGAAAGCAGGATTTCCTGCTTTCTAGCAAAGCTAAACCCCGCTGCACAGCTGATTCCCTCCCCCTGCTGTTCTACTTACCTTCCCAAGCCTCTTTTTGGCCCATGCTGTGTGCGCACTTGCTCAGTATGCACCAAAAGGAGGCTTGGGAAGGTAAGTAGAACAGCAAAGGATGGGATCAGCTGTGGCACATGATTTAGCTTTGCTAGAAATCAGGATTTCCTGCTTTCTAGCAAAGCTAAAGACCACTGCACAGCTGATTGTCGGAAATATCAGTTCGAAGGAACCAGTAGCTTTTTTAACTACCAGTTCGACCAAATTGGTAGCTTTTTTTTTTACTACTGGTTTACCCGAACTGGTAGTTTTTATCACTACCGATTTTCCCGAACCGGAGCGAACCGGTAGCATTTCACCTCTGATCTGGATCCATTTTGCTTGTGGAACTCAAGAATTTGCACAAAGTACATGAAGAAATGGGGGTCACCACTAAGGGGAATCTGTGGGGAAGATAAAAAGTGGCAAGATGGCAGCAGCAACTGCACAGTCAAAGCCCTGATTCTTTATTCACTTCCATTGCGGTTGCCATCATGATTTGTTTGCTCATCCCCAGGAAATATCCTTGTAAGTAATTGTAATAGCCCCAAGGACAGGTGAACTCTCCAAATTCCAATGAGACGAGAAACAGGAAGCCAATAACTTTGTTAAGAATATCAAGTGGATTGAGAATCAAGCAATATCTGGATCAAGGACCACAAATGTGTGACAATCCAATCACAGATTGTTCTATGCATGTTGGCTTTGTGCCGTTTTAGCAAGAAGGGCTTATGATTCTACTAGTAGAACAACTTGTATCCAGTCCATTAAAGTTTCAAGGTCAAATAGAATTTAGCAGAAAGTAGTTTTTATGGTCCCTGATTGACACTTGACAACTAGTTTCATATTTATGATTAAATGATTTGAGAGTCTCCATATTTCTATATTTCTTAGCTCAAGACACCCCAAAGAATTAAGAGTTCTCATAACTAAGTTTTGGCTCTGAACATAAAAATTGAATAAGGTCTATTGAATAATTGAATAATAAATTTATGGTAACATCTGCTATAAACTATAGAAACTGTTTTTTTCCCAGAGGGAGCTCTGTCTTGTATGTCTTATCATTAAGACTCCTAAATATCAAATGCATATTTTGAATCTAGCTGTCTTTTTACCCAAAGCAAAATTTTCCCAGTGGCAAGACTTGAATTTTTGAATTCAATTTTCGAACATAGAACAATAAAACAATAGAGCTGGAAGGGATCTTGGAGTTCTCCTAGTCCAAACCGCTGCTTAAGCAGGAGACCTTATATCAGTGGTAGGTTGCTCTTGGTTTGGTCCAGTTCTTGCAAACTGGTAGTAAAAGCAGTGGGAGGCTCCGGCCACCTGCCCGGATGTCATCATGAACGATCTGTGCATATGCACACTCCCGTTGCAAACCGGTGGTAAAGGTAAGTAGAATCCACCCCTGCCTTATATCCTTTCAGGCAAATGGTTGTTCAGTCTTGTTTTGAAAGCCTCTCATGATAGAGCACCTACAATTTCTGAAGGCAAGCTATTCCATTGATTGATTGCTCCCACCATTAGAAAATTCCTTCTTAGTTCTAGGTTGCTTCTCTCCTTGATTAGTTTCCATCCATAGTTTCTTCTGCTTTCTGGTGCTATGGAAATAGGTTGACCTCCTCATCTTTGTGGTAGCCCTCAAATTTTGCAACATGTCTCCCCTAGTCCTTCTTGTCACTAGTCTAGACGTATCAAATTCCTGCAACCAGTCTTTGTATGATTTATTCCACAGTCCCCTAATCATTCTTGTTGCTCTTCTCTGTACTCTTTCCAGTGTCTATGGAGATTCTCAGTCATCCAGGTCATAGTTGTCCCAAAGGTGCTTATTCAAGAACCAACTGGTCTGTTTTCCTTTGAAGAAATTTCACTTCTCATCCAAGAAGCTTCTTCAGCTCTGACTGGATGGTGGAGAATGGAAGGATTACATTTAAACGGCAGACAGCTGGTCATTTGCATTCGTTTATAGAGTCATTGAGGCCACCTGGAGGTTTATCTGTGTCCTCAGGATCACCTGAGTAGTGCAAATGGATGTGGAGCCTTTTTGGAATGGTTGAAAGGATTGTGTTGTAGACTGGAGATAAACGATGCAGTGAGACCTGTGCACTGTACACTGTACGCTGGTGAAACAAAACAACCACTTTAAAAACGCATGGCACAACATAGGAAACAAACCCATCAGGACAAGATTCATTTAAAAGACAAAGTCCACTGTTTGAAGACAGCAAAGTCCACATTTTGGACCGAGAGGACTGCTGGTTTGAAAGAGGGATCAAAGAGGCCATCTATGTCAAAACTGAACAGCCCTCTCTCAACAGAGGGGGAAGGATATGACATCATCTGTCTCCAGTCTACAACACAGTCCTTTCAACAGTTCCAAGAAGACTCCACACTCATTTGCACTACTCAGATGACCCTGATGAGACAAATAAGCCTCCAGGTGCCCTCAATGACTCTCTAAAAGTATGCAAATGACCAACTGTCTGAAAGGAATATAAATTCTCCCATTCCTGACCATCCAGTCAGAGCTGAAGAATTTTCTTGGATGAGAAATGAAACGTCTTTACAGAAAAACAAAAAAAGTCCAGATGCCTCTTGAAAAAACTCCTTTGGGACACACTTTTCAATGTCTCATCATCTTTTTTATATTGTGGTGATCAACACTGAATGCAATATTCCAAGTGTGGTCTTACTAAGGCTTTGTAAAGCAGCACGAGATCTTGATTCTATCCCTCTATTAATGCAGATTAGAATTGCATTGGCTCTTTTGGCTTCTGCTGCACACTGTTGGCTCATATTTAAGTGATTGTCTACTAGGACTCCAAGATCCCTCTCACAATTGTTGGCATTAAGCCAGGTTTCACCTAGCCTATACCTATACAGTTCATTTTTCTTACCTAGCTGTAAAACCTTACTATTATCTACGTTGAATTTCATTTTGTTAGATAGAGCCCAGTTTTCAGGTCTGTCAAGATATTTTGGGATCTTGAGCTTATCATCTTGGGTGTTGACTATTCCTGCCATCTTAGTATCATCTGCAAATTTTGATGAGTTCCTCTTCTATTCCCTCCTCTAAACCATTTATGAAAATATTGAAGGGTACTGGGCTTAAAATGGAACCTTGTTGTACCTCACTGCTTACTTCCCACCATGTAGATATAGTACCATTAGGAACTACTCATTGAGTATGGTTTGTCAGCCAGTTACAAATCTGTCTAGTGGTGGTGCTGTCTATCCCACATTTTTCTAGTTTACTAAGAAGTATGTTGCGGTCTATTTTGTCAAATACCTTACTGAAATCCAAGTATGCTATCTCCACAGCAATTTGCTGATCCACTAATTTAGTCACTTTGTCCAGGAGTGAAATAATATTTGTTTGGCATCATTTGTTTTCTAAAAAACCATGAAAATGACCAAAATGTCTTTAATTTCTTCATTAAAAACTTCAGAATAAAGTTTAAGAACTTTAATAAACTTAAGAATAAAGAATTGAACTGGATTTCTACTTTTACACACACACACACACACAACTGTTTATGCCTTTGGACATACTTTGTCATTTTTTATCTGTAAACAAGACTTCCCCCGCAATCCATCTGCCTTCATTCAGATCTGTTACATCCTTCATTTTTCTCTTTGTTTTAAACACAGAGAAAAAATAGCTATTTTTCCTTCTTTCAGTTCTTCTGTTCATTAATGCTCATTTTCCCCACCATATTCCAAGATGCAATCTTTCATGTGCCAGAGGAATATCTAGAGCTGCCACAAGCTGCGTGCTAATTCTGCAGTGTACCAGTGTGCAACTTAAAGGGGGGTGCCAGTTGCAAGTTAACTTATTTTACAAAAGTTGTGTGGCACCATTATATAAAAACAAAAGGAAATATTTTATGAGAGGGTGCTAAGGTGGAATATTGAACAAGGATGGTTTGTATGGCAGCACAAGCACTGCAAAGATGAGTCCATAGCTATTGCTCTCAGCTGTCCATCAAAGCTTTGATCAATTAAGACTTTTGCATGATGCTATTTGGTAAGACAAGGGACGCTGTGACTCAGTGGCTAGGACGCTGAGCTTGTCGATCGAAAAGTCGGCAGTTCAGCTGTTCGAATCCCCAGTGCCACGTAATGGGGTGAGCTCCCATTACTTGTCGCAGCTTCTGCCAACCTAGTAGTTCGAAAGCACGTAAAAAATGCAAGTAGAAAAATAGAGACCACCTTTGGTGGGAAGGTAACAGCATTCTGTGCACCTTTGGCATTTAGTCATGCTGGCCACATGACCACCAAGACGTCTTCGGACAGCGCTGGCTCTTCGGCTTTGAAACAGAGATGAGCACCGTCCCCTAGAGTCGGGAACAACTAGCACATATGTGCGAGGAGAACCTTTGCCTTTTACCTGGTAAAACAGAAAAACTAGACTAGGCACTCACATATAACATTCTCAGCAAATTGTGATTGGTCAGTTTTCACACCATTTGTTCCCTATACTCCAAGTTCAACCAAAGTGAACTTGTAATCCAGCTATGCTCACACATTATTAGATAGGTTCTTGCAAGCGAATCTACCATTGTCTCCATCCCCATCGACTCAAAGATACGTGTAAGTTAATAACACACACACGTCAGATACCATTAAGGGCTAAAACAATGGTGCCTTTGTGCGTACAACTAAATGCAACAATCTGAACTGTGCCAATAGATGCATTAGGCAGGATTCTCAAGGCCACATCTGAAAAGGTAGATTTCTGTAATTATGTTACTCATTTCCCCTGTTAATGTAAACTGGTTGCTCTTGCTGCTGTCACTTCTATAGCTGTTTGTGTAGGCACATAGTGCCAAAGTGGCTAAATTGCTTTCTTTTGTTTGATATGAATATGTGACAAATGCTTGCTTCGTGTTCATAGGCCGTTTGGATCATGGAAATGATGCTCTTCCAACATTTGCAAAAGTTGACTTTTTCCTTGGGATAAAATCAGGGGTGAAATGCTCCTGATTTGGACCGGATCGCCCAATCCAGTAGCAATGGCAGTGGGTGGTTCGGAGAACCGGTAGCAAAAATCCACCATGCCCAGCTGAGCCATAGGATTATCAGAGGCTTTATTTTTACTTTTAAAAGGGCTTACCAAAACAGGCTGCATGGAGACTCTTGGGAGGGGAGGGGCAGGGTGGGTGAGGTCCGCCAGTCCTTATAGCTACCAGTTCAGCGAACAAGATTAAAATTAATATCTGGTTCACCCGAATAGTTCCGAACTGGCTGAATCCCACTCCTGCATATGACACAGAATACTATTGGCCTCATTGAAATAGTTTGCAAGCCATTTATGTACTTCAGACCAAACTAATTAGGATCTAGTTCTAAGAGCCACTGTAATCTAATGATTAAGACATTAGGCTGGAAACCAGGAGACTGGGAGTTCTAGTTCTGCTCTAGGCGTGGAAAAACTGGTTGCGTGATTTTGGGCCAGTCATTCTTGTTCAGCTCAACCTAATGGTTGTTGTAGGGAAAATAGGAGGAGGAAGGAGTATTGTATGCATTCGTCTCCTTGATTTATTTATAAAAATATATTTTATAAATAATGAAATATTATTTATAAAAATAATAAAGGCAGGATATAAATAGATGAATGAATGACTAAATTAGATGAATGAACTTCTATGTGGAACATTGGAAAAGGGGATTAGAAAAAGGCCAATTTCATAGCAATAACTGTCAGGGCTCATAGATTCCTACTGGGACGCTGCCGTTCTGTTGGGGAGGGGGCCTGGGTGCCAGAAGTGGGATTCACTTACCTCCCCTACCAGTTTGCAAATGTGAGTGCATGTGCCACCTCTGTGCATGTGCATGGCCTTCTGCGCATGCACAGTAGCTGCACATTATCTGGGTGGGTGGGCAGAGCCTCCCGCAGTCACCGCTCCCGGTTCGTGTGAGCCGGAGAGAACCGGCTGAATCCCACCAGGTAAGTGCAGAGACTGCGCGGAGACTCTGGGAGGGTGAAAAATGGGCATACCAGAAGTCCGGAAATGGGCCTGATTCCAGCCTCCAGAGCCCGGGGGGCTGCTTTTGCCCTCCTGGAGGCTCGAGGAAAGTCTCTGGAGCCTCGGGAGGGTGAAAAACAGGCCTACCAGAAGTACCGCAAGTCCAGAAACGGGCCATTTCCGGTCTCCAGAGGGTCTCTGATGCCCAGGGGAGGCCATTTCCGCACTCCTGGAGGCTTGAAGAAACCCTCCAGAGCCTCAGGAGGGCAACCCATCCCCCCATGGTGCAGGAGGGTGAATAGGCCACGTCCCCATAGCCACACCCACCCAGTAACTGGGCAGCAAACCAGTTGTTAAATTTTTCAATTCCACCCCTGGTCATACGGTGCCCAGCCCTACAGCCTTTGCTATTCCATCATCAATTCAATTTCAAGTGAAAAAAGAAGCAACCAATTTCCATCTATCAATGCAAAGGGGAGAGCTTTCCCACAAGAGCAGGCAGAGTTTCTTAAATAAAAGGTTGCACTCTTAATGGTTGCTTCTCCCTCTGTGGCCTTTTGAATCTGGCACATTAATAAAGCTTTGCGGCTGGCCTGACCTAGTATGGTGACTTTGATTGCAATTCCAGGACAGAGTGGGGGGGGGAGGTGGGGGGGGGAAGAAGAGAGGCAGACAAGGGGTTGTCCGACAACAGCTGCTTTGGCAAAATGTCTGAGAGCAAATCGGCTTTGCTCAGCCGACAAGTATGAAGAGGAGCATTGTGAAAGCCTATGTGGAGCATCTCTTGGAAATCATTTGCAAATTGGAGAGCGGGAAAAAGCAGGCACCTGCGATGGCTTAGAAGGCAGAAAAGGCTCTGCCTCCCTGTTTCGCTGGCTGGTATTGTAAGGTGGTAAACACCAAAGTCAGTCGCCATGGCAACCAAACCATGGTCAGCACCAAGCTTTCATTCCTTTTCTAAGGAAGCAGCAATTATAGTCTTCAGGTAACAGCTAGGAGGACCTCATTAAAACAAGCCGTTTTGTTTAGCTCGGAGGGCAGTACAATGAGGCAAGGCTCAGAGCCACAGGCAGGATTCCTGTTCCCACCAGAGACTGAAAAACAAATCTCAACATTCCACGGGAAAATAAAAACTGAAACGAGACTCCCTGGAATCATTGAATTGGACTCAATGGGCCTTTAGCCCATTGAGTCCAATCATCTTTTCTGCCCAAATTGATCCCAATTAACAGACCTCATTCTTTCATTAAGACTTTTTTTTTGTCATCGTTCAATTGCATAATTCTGGTTTTGCTAACTTTTAATCCTCACGATTCCTTGGAATACATGTTAGAACGTATTTTGTATTGCGACAACTATAGAAGTATCCAGCCAGTAGATGGCAGTGTTTATAAATTTGCATCTATGGTCTTTTTTGTTCTGAGAAGAGTTTCCTCTTACGGTTACATAGTTAAGCAGCAAGGCCCATGATGGCTGTACACTTTATTTTGATCTGTAGGCAGGGGTGAAATGCTCCCGGTTTGGACCGGTTTGGTCAAACCAGTAGCAATGGCGGCTGGTGGTTTGGAGAACCAGTAGCGATGGCAGCGCGAGGCTCCGCCCATCTGCTCAGTCGTTACTTCCTGGTTTTAACCTGTTTTTTACCCTCTGTGCATGCACTGAAGGGTTTGCATATCCACAGAGGGTCCACACGCATATGATGCGCATGCGTGAGCGAGCAAAGCGGGCGCACGCAGACGGCGCATGCACTTCTGAACTTGTTGGGAACATAACAAGGGCCCTGTGTGCTCTCATAGAGCTGCCCTCTTCCGGGTGCCGTCAGCCAGACAATGTCGGCTGGCGACCCCCAGGCTGAGGGCGTTCTCTGTGGCTGCTCCGACCCTCTGGAATGGGTTACCCACCGAGCTCCGGACGGTGCCCGATCTCCGTACATTCCGCACCGGCCTTAAAACATGGCTTTTCCATCAAATTCCCTGACCGATTATGGGTTTTAATTGGGGATTTTAATTTTTGTATTAGATTTTAATCTTATTCTCGTTATCATTGTTCTTGTTTTTATATGTGAGCTGCCCCGAGTCCCTCGGGAGAAGGGCGGCATATACATTTTAATAATAAAATTAAATAAATAAATAAATAAGTAGATTTTACCCCTGTCTGTAGAGCTATACAAACAGAATTTCTAACACAATTTATCTTGAATCCCTTATTTTATGAATTATACTTTGAATGGATGAAATAGCCTGTAGGACGTTAGCACCCACCCCTCTCCTAGAAAAATGAAGTATGAAAATGAAATGAAAAAAAGGGGTGGATGCTAACTTTCTACAAGCCTATGTCCAGGAGACCGTGGGGCATGGTAACAAAAATCAAGATGGTAGCCATGTTGGTGGCATCAAAGATCCACCCATTTTTCATGTGCAGAAACATAAAAAAGCACCCTTACTACTTTGTGCATAACCCAAGGTTGCACTCTGAGCTTGGTCTTTAATCCAACTCTTTTTTTTTTTTTTTGGTTCCTCCCTTCCATATTCCTGGATTTTAGTGTTCCTGAGCTTATTTGGTAATTTGGATTTTCTGAAGTGTGACACCAAGCAAATAACAGGCTTAGGGGTTGTCTTATAAGTGGGCATTTGGCCATTGCTCGCCATTTTTGAAAAGCAAAGCTAGCAAAGCGGCTGACGTCTTTTTAAAAGACCAACTAGATGCTGTTTTATACATTATACATGAAGCCTAACTGCTTCACCTGGAATTTATTATCAGTTTTGCAAAAGGCTGCAATTTATTTATTGTTATACACACACATACCAGAGGTGGTATTCAGCCGGTTCGTACTGGTTTGTGCGAACTGGCAGCGGCAACTGCAGGTGGGCGAACCAGTAGTAAGAATATGTGGAACCCACCTCTCTCTCTCTCTCTCTCTCACACACACACACACACACACACACAAATTTGATTTGGATTCAGCTTTTGTTCTCAGACAAATAAACTTCTGTCTAGTTATCTCTCCAGCAGGAAAAAAAAGAGGCGAGACAGGCCATTGTATTCTGAGTTCTATATATCGTGACTCGCTTGAAGCATTTATTCAAAACAAAGGAGAGAGGCATTTCTATTTTTGGAACCCAGCAAAGCATCCTTGGCCTAAATGTAGCTTTACCAGAGACTATTATTCTCCCCCCCCCGCCCCCCAAAATGGTTTCTTTATCTTTTTCGCTCTCTTTTAATTGCAGCCATTATATTTTCTATAGTCTCCATATCGCTGCTTAGCAAATACTTTCTGCATAAGCACGGAATATTTTCTAGCCAGCTCGGTCTTTATCTGCACTGTCAGGCTGAATCTTATTTCAGGTATAATGTGTCATTAATTTCTATAGATAATGTTTGATGCTACAATTTTATATAAATACTTAATTGTAAGTTCAATAGTGTCATTTTTAAATGGCTTATAATTTTTTGTTGTTGTTTGCCCTACAAACAACAATTTATGACCAATTGCTTAAGTAGTAGGTTTCAATTTCGGTCACTACTAGTTTGCTCGTGGGCACTTGCATGCTTGCGCAAAGCTTCTGCACATGTGCAGAGATGTCTGAGAGGGTGGGTGGAGCCTCCCACCATCGCCGCTACCGGTTCGCCCAATCAGGGGAAAACAGGTAAAATTGCTTAGCAACCACGCAATGTTAAAACAGCCCCCCAAAGATATTTATAACCCAGATTTGAAGTGCCAATGGCTCTCCACCCTCTGAGGTCATGGGACTACATTTTAAGTGCTTGGCAGCTGGCTTTTGAATCTATGACTTGGTGTACACCAGTGCTTAGTTATTCATTTCCATTTATTTATTTATTTAATCTATTTATTTACCTTTTACAAGCCTATGTAAGCATCTTGCTTTGTCACATTGTTTTTTATTCTGATAGTTCGCATTTCATTCCTTTCTCCCCCTTCTTTCTTAGTTACAGTACACTAATGATGCTATCAAACGAGAGCTTTTAAATATATGAATGAAGTAACAGCGGTGTGCACTCACAGATGTATATCCATTTTTCACAACAAGTTTCAATAAATGATGACCAAATTTCATTACAGTGGTCCAAATCTAATTTATCTCTTCAGGCAAGTCATTCATAAATTGCAAGTAACAATAGATCTTCCACCCATTGAGTAATTGAGGCCATCAATTCATTTTTCTTATGTTGAAAATGCACCTCCAAAAACAGATTAGTCATTCTTTTTTTGGTACAAATGCAGTGGGGTGCCATAAGCTTGAAATAATATATTTTGGTTGAATAATCTATAGTTTAAGATCTATTGACTTTTTTGATATACATTAGACAAGTTTCCATTGTTATACAAAAAGGCAATTTCAAGTTCCTTTGTTTATTCAGTTTTTAATATTTACCCATAAATTCATAAAGGATAAATGTGTGTTCTGCTCCAGCTCCGGATCCCAAGGATTGTGACACACACTAACGGTCCTTATCAAAGTGATAATGTACAAGAATAAACAAAGTCCGGCAAAGGTTGGCAACCAGCCCAGAAGACAAGATACGATAAGACACTCACTCTTCAAAAATGCTCTTTAATAATTACACGTTGTTTCCAGCAAGAAATTACTAACTGCATGCGACTTAAATAGGCTAAGGGAATGGCCAATTATCCTCAAACCTTACTCTCAAGGAGACTTCCTCCTCCTGAGTAGCCACTTCTACCTTTTGGCAGCCCTGTGTGCTCGAGCATTGAGGAGAGGCTCCTCCACTTCGCTCTCTCCACTTGAAGGAGCCACTGGTTCTGAAGGCCCAGACTGAGTCTCTGCCTCTGGCACCACATCCTCTTCAGCCTTCTCGCTGTCTGACGCGAGCGCCAGCTGCGCAGGCTGCTGGCACGACCCCACACCAGCTTCCTCCTCATCAGGATCAGCCACAATCCGTGCAGGCCGCTGGCGGGCCACAACAATTTGAGACTTTTACTGGGATAGGATAGAAGCTGGATATATATCCATTTTATCCCATGGCCATATCAGATGCATTTTAAGAGGAATAGGCAATTTCTTTCTTTCTTTCTTTCTTTCTTTCTTTCTTTCTTTCTTTCTTTCTTTCTTTCTTTCTTTCTTTCTTTCTTTCTTTTTTTGTATAATAGCACTAGAAATAGCATTTGGACTTATATACCACTTCACAGTGCTTTACAGCCCTCTCCAAGCGGTTTACAGGGTCAGTGTATTGCACCCAACAATTTGGCTCCTCATTTTACCCACCTCGAAAGGATGGAAGGATGGGTCAACCTTGAGTCGGTCGGAATCGAACTGCTGGCAGTCAGTAAAATTAGCCTGCGATATTGCATTCTAACAACTGTACCACCACAGCTATTATGGTATCTTCCAGCCCTGATTTGTTTATTTAGTTAATATATGTGGTTCTTTGGTAGCTGGAATACCCCTGGCTTGAAGTATTAGAAATAATAATAATAATAATAATAATAATAATAATAATAATAATAATAATAATAATAATAACTTTATTGTCATTGTACATGTATACACAGTATACCCATAAACGAAACACCCAAAGACCAGGACCAACACACATAACAATTTCCAAACACACGCCTACCCACCACAATTCCCCACCCCTAAATCACCCAAACATCAACACAACAGACCAAGTAATCATTTCATTTCATTTCAATTTTTCATTTCATTTCATTTCATTTCATTTCATTTCATTTCATTTCATTTCATAATGCTGTCCAACAGCTCACTGACAGTGGCCCTAAGAAATCCTCCTTAATTGTTGGCAAGAAATCATACACTTCCTATGACCACCCACCTGCCTGCATATCCTCTTAGGTGAGAAGAGTTCTATCCAGTGACAGCTTCACAGGTGTCAAGCAGATAATGCCTAAGAAATAGTGTCATGGCTGCCTCTCTCTCATCCAAGTATCATGAGCTGACAGCCTGACATTAGCAATGGGGGGAGGGAAAGATTGGAATGTAAGGAAGAAGTGGGGGGGGGAAATGGAAGCCTAGATGACCTGGCCAAATTGTGAGAAGCTTCAAGGTCAGCTATCAGTATGCAGAGATGAGTACTGAGAGCCTGTTTCCTAAACAACAAACAAGCACCTACTTGGACATTTACAGATAACAGGGGGATGGCTGCGGGGAAGAGGAAAATTTACTTCGCATTGTTTGGGCAGGAAAACCTCAGATTCGGCTTCATTACTTCTGTAATCACTTAAGCTTCAGTAATGTATACTCTTGGCAAAAACGATGAGCCAGGAGTCTTTCTTTGCTAGAACAGCAACCCCCAACCTTTTGGGCACCAGGGACTGGTTCTGTGGAGAAAGGTTTTTCCATGGAGTGTGAGTGTTTGGTTTTGCGTGCTGTCTACATTTCGCAGGTGGGGCCTTTGTTGTTCGTGTGTCCTTTTGCTGTCATGCTGCAGACCAGTGTCGGTCCACAGATCGGGAGTTGAGGACCACTGTGCTAGATGACTGAGTGGGGCAGTTGACAAATAGTCCTATTCTTCTCTTGCGGAGGTTGTTCTTACTGTCCTCAAATGATAAAAAGCAGAGGGCTCTATGTTGTTGTTGTAAGTTGTGAAGTCATGTCCAACCCATCGCAAGCCCATGGACAATGTTCTTCCAGGCCTTCCTGTCCTCTACCATCCTCTGGAGTCCATTTAAGCTCACACCTACTACTTCAGTGACTCCATCCAGCCACCTCATTCTCTATCATCCCCTTCTTCTTTTGCCCTCAATCTTTCCCAGCATTAGGCTCTTCTCCAGTGAGTCCTTCTTTCTCATTAGGTAGCCAAAGTATCTGAGTTTCAGCTTCAGGATCTGGCCTTCTAAAGAGCAGTCAGGGTTGATCTCCTCTAGGACTGACTGGTTTGATTGCCTTGCAGTCCAAGGGACTCGCAGGAGTCTTCTCCAGCACCATAATTCAAAGGCCTCCATTCTTTGGCGCTCAGCCTTTCTTATTGTCCAACTTTCACAGCCAGACATTGCAACGGGGAAAACCATAGCCTTGACTATACACACTTTTGTTGGCAGGGTGATGTCTCTGCTTTTTAGTATGCTATCTAGATTTGCCATAGCTTTCCTCTACAGGAACAAGCGTCTTTTAATTTCTTGGCTGCAGTCCCCATTTGCGGTGATCTATAGGATGCTAGTTAAATACAAGTTTGAAGGATTGACCAAGGATGTCCATGGGAAATGTGCATCCAAAACTTCAAGATGGTAGCTACATCTGCATGATTGACGTGCCACTCTTTTTTGCATATGGCAACACATGTGGCATTTGTAAAAAAAAAAAAACAGGCTTGGTTGCAACTACTCTATTGAATTTAATAATTCTGCCCAGGAATTATGCTATTATGCACTCATGCTATCATCTACAGTACTGCAATACCCAACTGGTTTTCCTGAAATTCCTTTTCTGCATATCACTGTTTAAGCTTGTTGGCTCACATTCAACTGTTCAACTGCAGCCAGCCAAGTGGGGAATGTTCTGTATGTAGCTTGTCGCTCTTTTCAATTCCTTTGTGTTTTTAAGATGCAGATAGTGAAATCCATCCAAAATAAGAAGAAAATGGACAAAATAGGGAAAAAACCACCTGCTCGTGAGCTTTGACTACGATGGAGAAAGGGTGATGACAGAAGCAGGAATATCCTCCAATTTGGTGGAGATTCTCTTCCTTATAAGAACAAAGTTCATGCAGAAACTTGTTAATACGTTTCATAACATTATTAGGTTAAACACTTGTTCCCCTCTGGTGAGAGCAAGAATAAATCTTCATTTTAAAATGCTGATGTTCAGTGCAATTATATTTAACAGCCTGATAACAGGCGCAAGAATGCGAGGAAAGTTACTTTGCAGACAAGGGCTGGGCTCTGCCAGCTGAGCTGATTCTATTGAATAGTCGGGCAGGGCCTCTGAGGACTATATGTTTTAATATATTTTATTAAGATTCTCAAACAATGTTCACATAGCAGTAGCCTTTAAAGCCTAAGTATAAACAATACCCAACCTTGTCTAAGTGAAAACATTAAGCAGGGTCAGGCTTGCTTAAGAGTTAGATGGAGGACTGTAAGATATGCAAGATAGAATGAATTCCCTAAAGGTAAAGGTAAAGGTTCCCCTCACACATATGTGCTAGTTATGTGCTAGTCATTCCTGACTCTAGGGGGCGGTGCTCATCTCCATTTCAAAGCCAAAGAGCCAGCACTGTCTGAAGACGTTTCTGTGGTCATGTGGCTGGCATGACTCAACGCCAAAGGCACACAGAACATTGTTCTGTTCCCGCCAAAGGTGGTCCCTATTTTTTCTACTTGCATTTTTTACCTGCTTTCGAACTGCTAGGTTGGCAGAAGCTGGGACAAGGAATGGGCACTCACCCCGTTATGCTGCACTTGGGATTTGAACTGCTGAACTGCCGACCTTTCGATTGACGAGCTCAGAGTCTTATCCACTAAGCCACCGTGTCCCCTTGAATTCCCTACCCCGCCCCCAAAAAATCTGGAAAGGAAGACAATGAGAAATCATACCCTAATGCTACCAAGAAAATTATATATATATTTTTAATAAGTTTATTTCCATTTTTTTAAAAACCAATTCTTTACATATATACATACAAAGTTATTTCAATGAACGTACACAAATATGCGCCTATACAATTTAGATCACTGATAAGGTCCATTTCATTTCCTCCTCTTTTCTTTCACAGTTTTCTTTGACTGTGAGAGGGATCTTGGAGTCTTAGTGGACAACAAGCTAAATATGACCCAGCAGTGTGCAGGGGCAGCCAAAATAGCCAACACTATCCTAAATTGCATTAACAGAAGGATACAATCAAGATCAAGTGAGGTACTAATACCACTCTATAAAGCCTTAGTAAGACCACACCTAGAGTACTGCATCCAGTTTTGGTCATCACACTATAGAAAAGATGTTGAGACTCTAGAAAAAGTGCAGAGAAGAGCAACCAGGATGATAAGAGGACTGGGGACTAAAACCTATGAAGAACGGTTACATCAACTGGGCATGGCTAGTCTAGTGAAGGACGAAGGGAGACATGACAGCAGTCTTCCAATATTTGAGAGGCTGCCACAGAGAGGAGGGGGTCAAGCTATTTCCCAAAGCACCTGAAGGCCAGACAAGGAATAATGGATGGAAATTGACCAAGGAGAGATTCAACTTGGAAATGAGGAGGAACTTTCTGATAGTGAGAACAATCACTATCAGAAGTAAACAATGGAATAGAAGTTGCCTTCAGAAGTTGTGGGAGCTTTATCACTTGAGACTTTTAAGAAGAGATTGGACTGCCATTTGTCAGAAATGGTGCTTGAGTGGAGGGTTGGACTAGATGACCTATAAGATCCCTTTCTACTCTGTTAATCTAATCTAATTTAATCTAATCTTAGGAGACAGGAGGAGGAGCTGCAGCCAAGACAACAATCTGATGGATGCAATTTATATCTAAAGGAGAGATTGGGGTAGTAGGGAAAGTATCTCAGAGGAGATCCTCTCTAGCTTTCAGGAGAGTAGAAGGAGTACTTTCAGATTTACAAAACTGTGTTAATATGACCTTACAATAAAGATAGAGTTAGTGCTCATGGTTCTTGTCAGGATTATTTGAAAGGCTAACCCTGTGTGACTTCTTGAGGCAAAGCAATATGGAGGACCAACTTTTTGTGTGTGTTTGTGTGTGTGCTTCCAATCTCAAAATGGTATTGGGAAACTATTTTGACAACTGTGGTCCAAAGTTACTCACTGGGGATAAAATAATAATAAGAAAATAAATAATAAAATAAAATAACCATAAAATACAATTAAAAAACAGGAAGTGGATTTTCTGCAGCCTTAAACTGCAAAGATGTCCATCATTATTTTTGCTAAAATATTGTTACTTTAGCCAACTGCATAATGTGATTTGAATCCATTCCAAATGCATAGCTTAGTCTAAACATAGTTAGCTGAACATCTGTTCTCTTTTTTTTCCACTCTGATCTTCAGAATTGATCAATGACAGTTTTATAGAATATTTTGAAGATCATAGGAAGTTCACAGTCTTTTAGTCACAAAATATTAGCATAACTTAAAAACTGTATTATTTATGGATGTAAGTCCATAAAGGGATATATGTTGAGGATTAGGCCAATGCAAACTTAGATATAAGTACAAAAAGATTTTTTTTTAAAGTACAAAAAGTATGTTCTTAAGAGTTGACATCATGAAAAAGCAGAACTGCTTAATACCTTCTTTGCCTGTGTCTTCACACAAAAGGCGGAAAAAAATAGTCCAACCTACCAAAAGCAGCGCTGTGGAAGACAGAACATGAATGCAGGTCAAAATAGGGAAGAAATTAACCATGCAGTTAAAAGATAGAGAGGAAACAGAGTATTATAAGATCTGGAACATGTGATATAAATGCCTAGAAACTAGATGTAAAATTAATGCATAGAATATACATAGAAATCATGTAAAAGTGAAAATCGTATATATTTATGAATATGATAAAGGATGTTAAAGGTTAAAGGGATTAAGTAAGTATATATAAGTATATTTGATATATAAAGAATTTATAAAACATATACTAAAGGTGAACAATTGTATAATATAGCAAAAAGTTTTATGTATTTAGATCAGTGGTGGGTTTCAAATTTTTTTACTACTGGCATGGCTTGGTGGGCGTGGCATAGCATGGCATGGCATGGCTTGATGGGTGTGGCAGGGGAAGGATACTGCAAAATCCCCATTTCCTCCCAATCAGCTGGGACTTGGGAGGCAGAGAATAGATGGGGGCGGGGCCAGTCAGAATTTTTACTACCGGTTCTCTGAACTACTCAAAGTTTCCGCTACCGGTTCTCCAGAACTGGTCAGAACCTGCTGAAACCCACCTCTGATTTAGATGTATAAATTTTAAAAAAATACATAAATGTATAAAACAGTAGGCCGTAAATAGAAAATATGTAATTAGAATTGGTAACTGAAAGCTGTAAAAGTGGAAATGTGATTTTAAAACTAAAGAAAGTTGAATAAAGATTATTTTTAAAAAAATAGGCAAGAAATTGATAAGAAAACACCTGTCAATTCTAGACAACTTTGAATTGCTAAGGCCAGATGGTTTACATCCTAAGGTTCTGAAAAGGAGTTGGCAGATATGATCTCAGAACAACTAAACAAAATCTTTCATAGTTCCTGCAGCATGGGGGAATTACCAGAAGACTGGAAAATTGCTGATCTACAAAAAAAAGGGGGGGGGGTGGATCCAGGAAGCTACAGATCAATCATCTTGACATCAATACCTGGGATAATCCTGGAAAAGATAACTAAGCAGCAGATTTGTAAGCATCTAGAAATGAACAAAGCGATTATCAGAAGCCAACATGGATTTATTAAAAGGAGATCATGCCAGACAAAGCTTATTGCTTATTCTTGGATAAAGTGACTAAACTAATAGATCAGGGAAGCACTGTAACTACAGTATACTTAGATTTCAGTAAGGCATTTGACAAAGTAGAACACAGCCTGCTTCTTGGTAAGATAGAAAAATGTGGGATAGACAGTACCACCACCAGATGAGATTCACAGTTGGCTAACCAACCACACTGTATAGTTCTCAATGGAAGTATACCTATATGGAAGAAAGCATGCAGTGGGGTATCTCAAACTTCTGTCTTGTGGCCAGTGTTCTTCGACATTTTAATAAATGATCTAGATGAGGGGATAGAAGAAGGGCCCATCAGATTTGTAGACAACATCAAGTTGGGGGGAATTGCTAATGCTGAATTACAAGATTCAGAAGGATTTGGATAGATTTGAGCATTGCACCCTAGCTAACAAGATGCAGTTCAGTGTTGAAAAAAGTAAAGTTCTAAACTTAGGCAGGAATAATCAAATAGCATAGAATAGGTCAGTGGTGGCAAACCTTTTACTTACCGAGTGCCGAACAGGAACACACTTTGTGCCCTGTGTATACTCGCATGCCATCAGTGGTAATGCGTGGCTCCTCCCCACGTACTGCACATACAACCGCATCATCTGCACAGGTGCACAGCTTTTGCAGGTGCAATGCATGCGTGCAAATGCCGTCTGTGCATGCGCACACAATCTCGTGTGCATGCGCCAACACGTGTGCATGCGCAGGGGAGCTCCAAAGACCAGCTGGGTCCTCTGAATTGCGCGCATGCGAACCAGAGGCCTGAACACCAGCTGGGGCGTACACGCTCACGCAGTTTCAGGTGAGCTTGGTGACAGCCCGCGTGCCCGGAAAAATGGCTCCGCATGTCACTTCCGGCACGCGTGCCATAGGTTCTTCAACATGGGAATAGGTAGTATCTGACTCAACATAGTAAATGTGAGATGGATTTAGATTGGGGTCATATTCATTTATCTTCAGTACCGGTTTGCAAATGTGAGCGTGCGCGCCTAGATAAATGGTAGCATGTTTTTTTAAAAAAATGAATATTTCCACCCGCACCCATCTAATTCAGGTCTAAGAAGACTGCTCAGTTTATTAAAACTTTTAATTATTTCATGATATACTTCAGTCCATAAAAATAAAAGGTTCATAGTATCAAGAGGACAAATAAAAGATATGCAGAGAAAGAATTATCAATTAGAGATTCCTTCACATTCACGATGATATCTACTAACTACTCATAAGCACTTTGGCAAATACAGGATTCTTAATTAGAAACTGGTATGCTGAAAAAGTTGATGTCAGATATATCGTTGAGGAAATATCCCCTTCCAACTCTGGAATGCCTCCATGGAAGAGGTCCTATCTCAGAGGTGGTATTCAGCAGGTTCTGACCAGTTCTGGAGAACCGGTAGCGGAAATTTTGAGTAGTTCGGAGAACCAGTAAATACCACCTCTGACTGGCCCCGCCCCCATCTATTCTCTGCCTCCCGAGTCCCAGCTGATCGGGAGGAAATGGGGATTTTGCAGTAACCTTCCCCTGCCATTCCCACCAAGCCATGCCCACCAAGCCACATCCACAGAACTGGTAGTAAAAAAGTTTGAATACCACCACTGTCCTATGTCTATTAAGTCCTGTCACTACCCAAAATACATTTCCTGTTGATGAAAATCCAGGTGAACATTTTATCAAACCTCAGCACAGGATGTGGGAAGCTACCCCCCTTGTAGAAGAATGAAATACTTTGAGAAATATTAAAAAGGCAGAATATTTTATTTCCCTGGATGATTAAAGAAGAAATATGTTTTAAAGACAGAAAACACTCCCTGTCCCCAGCAGATATTTAGTGCCCATTAAGAAAGACTGTGCCAGCCTATCTACAAGACAAAAGACCTCCAGCTCCAGGGGGATGGGATTCAGACATGACCCCCCAGGACATAATAGGATTAACCCATCTAGCAGCAGAGTTCACCACATGGCACAATCACTAGGGACATTGCATCACCCAGCAAGCTTCAACCAAGCTTGGGACTTGCACAGTCTACAAAGTTAGCTGTGAACCCTACAACAGCCAATAGAATACACGTTCTTGCACAGGAACAAGAAGTTCAAGTGCAAAGCCCAAGAGAGGGTATAAATTCCTCTCTCTCTCAACTCCACGTGGTCAACTGCATCAGGATCATGTGCTTGATGGTTCTGCTTCATTAAACCATCTTTCCAATGTTTCCAACACTCCATGTTTCCAGTGTCTTTCTCCCTGCTTGGAACTGAACCAGATGGATATTTCTTCCAACAATGAACAGGACGCTCCTTCATCTGAAGTTCTTTAGAATTTTGTAGGTTAACTCTATGAACATACCCCAGAAACATTCCCCAATTATACTGGAAGATGTTATATACTATTCAGTACTCTTACACAGGACTTCAGATTTTGCTGGATGCTACGACTTTCATGAGTGCTTCTTTGTTGGGAAGAATTTGAGTATCTTTTTGGCATATTCAGAGTTCTGCCCCTATTTGTAGATCAAGGATTGCAGGAATAAGCAGGGTAAATAGACTTACACTTCTCTTGGAAGCTGCATGTGGAATTTGCCTTTCATACCCACTGAGGTGCATATAGTCAAGGCTATGGTTTTCCCAGTTGCAATGTATGGATGTGAAAGTTGGACCCTAAGGAAGGCTGAGCGCCAAACAACTGAGGCCTTTGAACTATGGTGCTGGACAGTTGTGGGTTTCAAAATTTTTTACTACTGGTTCTGTGGGTGTGGCTTGGTGGGCGTGGCATGGCTTGGTGGACGTGGCTTGGTGGGCATGGCGGGGGAAGGATACTATAAAATCTCCATTCCCTCCCCATTCCAGGGAAAGGTTACTGCAAAATCCCCATTTCCTCCTGATCAGCTGGGACCTGGGAGGCAGAGAATAGATGGGGCGGGGCCAATCAGAATTATTACTATCGGTTCTCCGAATTACTCAAACTTTCTTCTACTGGTTCTCCAGAATTGTTCAGAACCTGCTGAGACCCACCTCTGGGGCTGGAGAAGACTCCTGTCTCCCTTGGACTGCAAGGTGATCAAACTGGTCAGTCCTAGAGGAGATCAACCCTGACTGCTCTTTAGAAGACCAGATCCTGAAGATGAAACTCAAATACTTTGGCCACCTAATGAGAAGGAAGGACTCACTGGAGAAGGCCTAATGCTGAGGGCAAAAGAAGGGCATGACAGAGAATGAGGTGGCTGGATGGAATGAAGCAGTCAGCGTGAGCTTAAATGGACTCCAGAGGATGGTAGAGGACAGGAAGGCCTGGAGGAACGTTGTCCATGGGGTCGCGATGGGTCAGACACGACTTCCTGACTAACAACAACAACAACCCACTGTAATAACACTAAAGACATAGTAATCTATGGGGTGGGTGGACAAAGAAGGCAAAGCATGAAATGGGTATTGTGGTGTCCCATGACTTCTGAACTCTGTCCACCTATTGCATGGTGATCTGTGAAGTGAATTCAGAATATTCATTTCATCTTTTTTTCATCATTGTGGTTGTAGCAGAGGTCCAGGATCACAGGGAACATGAACATTTCAGAAGAGGGAGCCCTAAAAATATCTCAAGGGTGCTAATTGAAGCTTCTCACAGCCTCACAGTAATGATTGCAAACTGCTTTGTAATTGTCAATGTTTTCTTCATTTACTTCTCACCTCACAAATCTGTTTGGATTTAAAAGATCTTAAAAAGGTCTGAACTATGACACGGCACTAGGAAAGCTGCAGAGATGCTATGTGAAATTGCTAATCAGAATAGTCTACATGGCATTTTGCAAGAATATACTGTAGCTAATGTCATGCTTCACCAAAAGGTATTCCAGCAAGATTACCACTGTTGTGGCATTTTTAATATATCAAAAACAACAACACAACCCCTACAATAAGTAGTATGGCTACGGTTATATCCAGGGAGTAAATATAAAGTGTTTCTTGGGCATGCCATACAGGAGATACAAGAAGAATATGGAAGTGGTTTGCTATTTGAATGGAGATAACTTACCTCTCTTCTTCCTGTTCAATCTTCTAGAGATGGAATTTGGACATACAGCTGGGCCTGCAACTGGGACCAGAAATCTCTCACTAAGCAAGTGTAAAGTGAAACGTCTCGTGATTACACTGACTTACGATACCAGTTTTGACAGCAATCGTGACGTGAATCACCTCCACTTGTTAAGCATAATGTCACAGGATTGCAACTTGCAACTTCCTGCTGGCTTCCCCATTGAGTTTGCTGGTTGGAAACTGGCTGTGAAGGTTACAAATAGTGATTATGTGACTGTGGGATATAATGGTAAGCGTACGCTGATTGCCAGTCACAATCACAATTGTGTGACTGAGAGGGTCCTAGGACAGCTGCAACTTCAAGGGCCGGCATTAAGTTTCCTTTTACAGAGTCACCCTAACTTCAGTCACTGAATTTGGTTAATGGGGACTGTCTGTATAAGGAGGGGCCGCAAAGTGTATAGAAGAATTACTGTGTCAATAATTCCAGGATGAATCATTGCATCTTCAAGTCATTTACAAAAATGCCTGCCTGGAAATCTAAGTAGTTACTGTCAGCGATGGTCATCCGTACCAGAGTAAATGGGCCATCAATCTGACTCTGCATAGGCAGCTGTATTGATTCAGAGATAATAAAGCACTGCTACTATTCATGATGATTCATTTCACGTGTTCGAAGGAGGAAGCCTCTAAGCCAGTGTTTTCCAACCTCAGCCGCTTGAAGTACTATGAACCTCAACTCTCAGAATTCTCCAGCCAGCAGACTTCATTGTTTTAAGTCAGGGGTGTCAAACTCAAGGCCCACGGGCTGGATCCGGCCCACGGGGTGCTTAGATCTGGGCTGTGGGGTTACCCTGGAAACAGCGAAGGACCAGCCTGCGGTGCCTCTGCCAGAGAAAACGGAGCTCGGGAGCCCATTTTCAGTGGCAGAGCCCTCAGGCCACCACAGGCACTACCCCTGACATGAGTGACATCGAGCTGGCCAATCTGGCCATCCCCTCATCCCCCTTGAGGTCAAACACACCCCGATGCGGCCTTCAATGAAATCGAGTTTGACACCCCTGTTCTAAGCCCACTTACTGCAGTTTAGAAAAAAATGATGTCTGCCTAGTGAAGGAAATGAATAATAAGTTACTCCTTTATAAAAAGTGGTTAATGTATTTAAAAGCTATGATGTTCTTACTGTCGCAAACTGACCACAAATTGTAATTAGTAGAGACAATGTGTTATGACTTGCTAAAAGCTCCCTTGGAGACAGGAAGCTACGCCTTGGGCAAGACCATTATCAGTAAAAAGGAACATCCGCCCAAGCTGAAGTTAAAAGTAAACATAATAAGATAGTTGTTGTTAGGCAGGAAATGTCAAAATGACCCTTTCAAGTGTAAAACAACTTGAAGAATGACTTAGGAGAATAAAGGGGAGTTGGGAGGGATTCTTAGGTGTGGAATGCATTGTGTAGGAGTATAAAATGTGTAGTTTGAAAACTGCTTTTTTTGCGCTCTTTGAACTCAATCCATTTGGGAAGGGTCTAAGAGGCCGTGCTTTTTATTTTTCTTCATTTTATCTCCAATAAACCTTTGATTTTGTGAACCAGACTTGTTTATGAATTGTGAAGATTAAAATATTTGGATCTTATATCTCATACTCATGAAATAAACCAGACAAGAAGCATCCCCAGAAGTTCTAACACTAACTTGATTGTAAAGTTATGTTGACAGAAACTTACAAGTCTGAAAGTACATTTCTCCCCCTTCGCCTTTACAGCACAAGAAACTAGGGAGGGCCTCTTAGGAGACATTTGCCAAATCTACAATCTTTCTGCTGGTTGCTCATCCAATCATTGTCCCAGCAAGCAGAGAAACTTGAAAGGAGACATATTACTGCCTTCGTATGCCTGAACAGCAGCCACATTTTAGAGGGTTCAGATCAGTGGTGGGTTTCTACTGGTCCGCCTCGGTTTGAGCAAATTGGTAGCAGCAGTGGTGGGAGGCTCCACCCACCAGCCCAGACGTCATCAAAAAAGCTCTGTGCATGTGCAGAAGCGCTACGCACTTGCAAAGCGAGCGAGAGCACCTGTGCGCTACCGATAGCAAACCAGTAGCGCCGGGATTTGAATCCCGCTACTGGTTCAAATGTCTCCTCCCTTGCTCCGGAAGGTAAAACTAGAAATTAGGGGACAAAACTTCAAGACTGAAACTAAAGATTAGACATTAGAAAGAATGTCTTGACGGTAAGAACTGCCAATTAGTGGAATATGTTTCGGCCTGAAGTGACTTCTTCCCCTTCACTGGAAGTTTTTAGCTGGATAATTATCTATCATGATGGCTGGGGGATTCTAGGAGTTGAAGTCCAGCCATCTTCAAAGGCCCAGGGCTGAGAAACACTGGTCCAGTTTAATGCATTCTTTCAGCCTCTCGCCATATCCTATGTGCAAAATGCCTGCATATAGCAATAGCACTTAGATTTATATACCGCTTCACAGTGCTTTTCAGCCCTCTCTAAGTGGTTTCCAAAGTCAGCATATTGCCCTCAACAATCTGGATCCTCATTTTACCAACCTCGGAAGGATGGAAGGCTGAGTCAACCTTGAGCCTGGTGAGATTCGAACTGCCAAATTGCAGGCAGCCGGCAGTCAGCAGAAGTAGCCTGCAGTACTGCATTCTTCAGATTTTTTTCAGATTAAGAGTTGGAAGGGACCTTGTAGGTCATCTAGTCCAACCCCCCCCCACCCAAGCAGGAGACCCTACACCATTGCTGACACATGGCAGACCAATCTCTTCTTGAAAGTCTCCAGTGATGAAGTTCCCACAACTTCCGAACGCAACTTCTGTTCCATTGGTTGATTGCTCTCACTGTCAGAAAATCTCTCCTTATTTCCAGGTTAAATCTCTCCTTGTTCAGTTTCCATCCATTATTCCTTGTCTGGCCTTTTGGTGCCTTGGGAAATAGCTTGACCCCTTCCTCTCTGTAGCAGCCCCTCAAATATTGGAACACTGCTATCGTGTCTCCCCTGGTCCTTCTCTTCACTAGACTAGCCATGCCCAGTTCCTGCAACCGTTCATCGTATGTTTTAGTCTCCAGGCCCCTAAGCATCCTGGTTGCTCTTTTCTGCACTTTTTCTAGAGTCTCAAAATCTTTTTAATAGTGTGGTGACCGAAACTGGATGCAGTAGTCTAGGTGTGGTCTTACTAAGGCTTTATAGAGTGGTATTAGTACCTCACGTGATCTTACCTCACTTGATTTTGATTGATTCTAACCACTGCTCCACCACAGCACTTAAAATTTGTGTAAAAGTGATCGATTAGGAATCATTTACCAGCTTTCCCCATCCCACCACTCTACATTGTTCCCTAGTCAGATGCTTTATTTAAACAAATCTGTTGTTTTTCCATTGTTATCAGATTCGCACTGTTTTAACATCCCTTATCTACAGTCTGCTGCTTCTAAAAGAGTTAGGCCAAGACTTCCATTATTCTTAGATAGGAATTCTTATCCAAAACATCTTATTGGGGAAGTTGCTTTCCTCAAAATTTGACAATTTCAATTCGATTATTTTTTGCATTCCAAAAAATAAATGTTGCCTAAATTACTTTGTTAATGAATACAGGGTAATTCATAGTGTCCTCATTATAGAAATAAATTGCGATAACAACAGAATCTGCAGTCTCTCTGTGTTTGTGCCTCAGAGTTTGCAAGATGGTTGATATAGTCTTATCCTGCCATCTTGTAGATTTCAATCCCTGCCCTGGAGTGGCCCCTGTTTGAATATCTGAAACATATAGGCAGTCTGAATTTCTCCCTTTGAGAGTTTGAACAGAGTCAGTCTCATTTCCACAGAAAGAAGTACCTATTTTCATTATTTGGAAACAGAATCATCTCGTATGATAATTTCATTACGTGGTCTATTAACTTTCTCTCTCTTGAAGTGTAATGATGGGTACAGTCTCTCATTACCAAAATCCATCAGATTTTTTGCTACAATCAAAATCGTTCTTCTTCCCTTCCCCGTTTCAGAAGTGGATGGTTTGGTGGGCATTGGTAAGGTGGCCTGCTCCTCTTACTTTCCCAACTCCATTTCGTGGTCTGTCTCAAAGAAAAGGAATTCTAACATCTTGGTTAATGGGAAAAGAAGGAGGCCAGTTTGGTGGCTTATCTGGCTGGGCTAAAACAGTTCTCAAGCTTTAGCAAAAGGATGTACAGTTCTGTCTGGAATTATTAGCAAAGAAAGACTAGAGCAATTTGTGTATTTATTTTAAATATTTATATAGCTACCCATTTTACATATGATAACCCTGGTGGCTTATAACCCTGAAAAGCATACAACTGGGGTTGGCTCTGCAAAATTCCTCTCCGGATTAAGGGGAAGACAAAGATTGCCTATTCAGTTGCTCCATGTCAGAGTTTGTTGCAGCACACACAATCAGACAATTCAGCAGGATTCAAAACATCTTTATATACATAACAACCAGAGGTGGGTTTCAGCAGGTTCTGATCAGTTCTGGAGAACCGGTAGTGGAAATTTTGAGTAGTTCGGAGAACCGGTAAATACCACCTCTGGCTGGCCCCACCCCCATCTATTCTCTGCCTCCCGAGTCCCAGCTGATCAGGAGGAAATGGGGATTTTGCAGTAACCTTCCCCTGGAGTGGGGAGGGAATGGAGATTTTACAGTATCCTTTCTCTGTCATGCCCACTAAGCCATGCCCACCAAGCGACACCCACAGAACCGGTAGTAAAAAAATGTGAAACCCACCACTGATAACAACACATAAGGCACATGTAGGTTTTTCCACGTTGTAGAGAAGAGAAATAGCAAGTATAAAACACAAGACAAAATGGAAGGACAAAATGGACACTCCCCACAGAATCGCTCTACGAAGACATCTTAAAATAGCATTCTCCAGGGATTTGAGAAGTTTGGAAGCTGGGGAAATAATCATTTTGCCTAAGATGTGATTCAGCACTTTTCAAAGAAACACTGGATTTGCCTACGTTTAGAAGCTGCTCTTTACTAATTTCTTTGAAATTAAGAACTTTCTGAAGGATACGTTTTATTACATCACTGGGAATACACCCTTCTACTCTGGATGAACAAAGGGCTGATATAAATTTAAGGATTAAAAGAAAAACTTAAAACATTTTTGGTAAACAGGGAGATTAGAATGTTGATTTTTCTAAGTTAAGGAGCTAGATGGACTTGAAAGAATATTTCCTGTGGAGCATTTCGACATTCAAATAAAAAAATAATGAAGATTTTGAAATTAACTGTAAGAAATTCTCCTGTGGGAAAGTTTTGTTGACTGGAAAATTGATGATAAGAGGGGACTTTGAAGATTGACTAGAGAGAACCAGAGAGAATAAACGATTACAATAAAAGAAGACGGAATCCTTTTATATAATGGAGCAACTACTATTTGACTACAGAAGAAATCAAGGTTGTTTGGGAACAATGTATTCAGAAATTACTTACAAGAATGTTTGATACTATAGCAAAGGACATAGAAGAAACACATTTTATTGGATAACAGAGACTGAGGTTTATCTGAATGTAGACTAGAAGAAAAAAAAATGCTGGATTATAACAGTTATATGGGGTAAAAAATGCCAAAATGGATTTACAAATGAAACCAGTCGAGGTCTTAATAATTAAAGGTGTAGAAGAACAGCAGAGCTGGGGGAGGAATTAAAAGAGGAATAAGGTTAAAATCATTATATAACCACAAGGAAACTAAATTCAATCCCTCACCATGCTATTGACCTTTATCCAGGAGTGGGCTTCAAAAATTTTAGCAAAGGAGTTCTCTGCCCGGTTGCTGGGTGAGCGTGGCCATGGTGGGCATTGTCCAGTCGGCGTCCTGCACCATGTCAGAGCATTGTTTTTGCCCTCCCCGGGCTCCAGAGGCTTTCCTTGAGCCTCCAG
This sequence comes from Masticophis lateralis, assembly GCA_030761175.1. Lineage (NCBI taxonomy): Eukaryota > Metazoa > Chordata > Lepidosauria > Squamata > Colubridae > Masticophis > Masticophis lateralis. Next base: position 80,818,230 of record JAUDYJ010000006.1, on the reverse strand, counting down.
GAGGGCAAAAAATGGCCTCCCCAAGCTCCAGAGGCCCTCGAACTTCCGAATTTCTGGTAGGGCCATTTTTTGTCCTCCCCAAACCTCCACGCATGGCCTGCACTTACCTGCATCCAAAATGGGCTGCGTGGGGACTCCTGGGAGGGGCGGGGTGAGGTGGGTGGGGCGGGGCCAGCCAGGAGTAGGATTTGGGGATTCTCCAAACTGCACAGAATCTTAGCTAGAGGTTCTCCCGAACCCCTGTGAGCCCCCAGCAGCCCCACCCCTACCTTTATCTAGTTGTAACCAGGTGTTGATAGTTGAGAACATTCTTGTATGTAGGCTTTTATAAATTAGTTAATTTGAACCTTCAGGCATGGACCTGTTTTTCCCCAGCTGACAAAAGGGAATATACAAATGATATGTCAACATGGAAAGCCTTCTTATCTCAGATTTACAAAGGAATGTGTTAAACCAAGGAACTGATTCTGAGAAGAAACAAAGAACAACTGAAATTGTTCCTGAAGAGAGTCAAAGAGAAAATGGTAAGAAATCAACTTGTGAAATATTACTTAAGGGGATTAAAGATTAAAGTTTTTAAAGGTAAACAGAAGTTTTACAAAGTGAGTCTGTTCAGTGTTAAAATATATATATATTTGGTTCCTGGCAATTTAATTGAAGTACTAGAGAAGGTGTTTAGTTACTCAAATTGTTATACTTATCTGAAGGAAGGAAAGATCATCTTTTATATATCTCCTTTTTCTTTTCTTCTTTTAAAAATTTCTTTCCACTTTTACATTTCTTTTTTTTTTCTTTTTGCATTTCCCTTAGTTTATATTAGGCGTTTTTAATCTTTGTACTTGTAAACGTTAATAAAATTATTGCCAAAAAATGATACAATTGGGACTTATTCAGATTGCTAAAACAAGGTACAAGAAAGTTCTTTGCAAAGAAAAACCCAGCAAACCATATGGGCCATAGTTGCTCTTTTGAATTTCAGAAGCCGACTGGCAATTTTGACAAAAGGGAAGAGAAGCCCTAAAATTTGTCTGCAGATGGCAAAAATAGACCTGGAGTCCAAAAATTTGGGCAGATGGCAAAAATAGATCTGGAGTAAAAAATTTTTTACTACCGGTTCTGTGGGTGTGGCTTGGTGGGCATGGCATGGCTTGGTGGGCGTGGCTTGGTGGGCATGGCAGGGGAAGAATACTGTAAAATCCCCATTTCCTCCCAATCAGCTGGGGCTTGGGAGGCAGAGAATAGATGGGGGCGGGGCCAGTCAGAATTTTTACTACCAGTTCTCCGAATTATTCAAAATTTCTGCTATCGGTTCTCCAAAGCTGGTCAGAACCTGCTGAAACCCACCTCCACTGGGGCCTCCATGGAATGAGGAAGGGCAGAATCCAAGAAGAATAGAATGCATACAAACTCCACATTTCAGAGAAAATAACTTCGCTTTGGGTCCAAATCAAGAGCAGTGGAGCCAGGACAGGAGATCTACTCAGTTCTCCAAGTGGCTGCTATTCTGTGACCAGATAGAGGCCAGGCTAGCTCAGAACAGTCCCAATACCCTTGAGCGGAAGAGCTCCAATGGAGCAACAGTTCATGGAAGAATGTTCTGATCTAGGCTTCCTTAGAAAATATGCAACACAATCTTAGTCCCGGCAAACCTCTTTAATTCATACAGCTGTGAATTATTGTCATTCCCAGTCCAAAAGGCTTCTCAAACAATCTTTCAGGGGAGTGTTTACAAACACCCATCTTATCTCCCTTGGAATGCTGCCAGAGAACTAATTGCCATATGCAGGGCAAGGCCAAACTTAGCACAGAGTCAAACAGAGCTTTTCCAAAGCTTTTACCAACCAGATGAACTAATTGCTTCCTGCAAAAGCTCACATCCTATTCACTTCTCTTTTATATCTTATGGGAGGGGCCAATCACCTCCAAGCCTTACTCCTAAGTCAACCCTGTTGTCTTAATTGTTCCTGTCTTCTGGCAGCTCTGCGCATGCGCACACTAGGAACAGGCTGACGTTGTTCTTCTGCCTCACTGATGTCAGACTCCGGAGCCAGCAAAGAACTACCAGATGGTTTTGGCCCCCTCTCTGCCTCCAACTCAGAACCCTCGTCCGAGCTTTCCCCAGACTCCAGGACTGGCCAATGCTCCTCCCCAACCTCCTCACTGTCCAAATCTGCTGCCAGGTCTGCTGGCTTCTGGTGGGCCACAACAAAGAGTGTGTTGTTTCCAATTTGGGTCTGAGCCTGGTGCCAAGGCCAATGAAGAACAACAGACAAGAGATGCAGGTTTTGTTCCTTTTATTGAAACACTCCAAGAAAAGGAGTCCCGGCCAAAATGCCAAGGAACCTTGAACAATCGAATTAAGAAAGCTGTATACATTTTCACTAAAGCAGAAAGAGGTATAAGGTGAGATATATAAGAAATATCATCTAATAAACATCTTAGTATTGTTCTAACAATTATTCTATTGGACTCCAGCCATCCCTATTCCTACGCCTTGGCTAACGAATGCTTCAGGAGTTGTCTAATGCACATTCTACTTGCTCCAGGCCATCCCTATTCCTAACTTCTAGCTGAGGTCTGTAAGATGCCTAACTTTTTATTACTTTTATCAGCTTTCTAACCACCCATAATTGTTACAAGCTTTACATGTGCACATTCCCCGTGAATAAGCATTCTTTGTTCTTGCCAGACAGACTCCATAATTACAGCCTTCCCGGTCTCTTTTCAAGTGTATGCCATAACCTTGCTTTGTTTCAGCAGACAACCCATCCAGTGGGTGGCAGATCAGAAGAAAAGGGGGCCAGATGGAGAAAGAGCCTTGGCTTCAGTTGTTGGAGGGAAACTGACTGGCACCAATGGTAGGGTTATAATTTGCAAGAAGGTGGGTGCAGAGCTGTCACTGAAGCTCTCCATGCTATCCTTTGGCATGGTTCTGATTGTGATGACATACCTGCCATCTTGTCACCCACCCATTCCCCTGCTGACTGGACACCTTCATCAGGCCCAAAGCAAAGCATTAGCAGATGGGGTGAAATCTTTACTCTGCTGCGCAGGCGCACATGTCCATACATGCACACATTCGTGCCCGTTCATGAATGCACGTGTTTGCACATGTCTGTGCATGCGTGTGTTTGCTCAGGTGTGTGCACTTTTCAGTTTGGGCATGCACGTGCGTGCAGTTTGGGCACTCAAGTGTCTAAAAGGTTTGCCATCATTGACCTAATCTGTACCTGTACATTCGATTGTTCTTGCCTAAATGTAAAACTTTACTTTTCTCTCCACTGAATTTCATTTTGTTAGATAGGGCCCAGTGTTCAATTCTGTTGAGATCCATCTGGACCTTCTGAGATGTTGGCTATTCTTGCATGGCTATTCTTAGTGTTATTTGCATGTTTAATAAATTCCCCTTCTATTCCCTAATCTAGACCTTTCATGAAGATATTGAAAAGTATTGGCCCTAAAATGGGACTTTGGGGTATCCCACTGCTTACTTTCCTCCATGTACGTAGATGTAGTTCCATTAAGAAATACATGTTGAGGATGGTTTATCATCCAGTTACCAATACATCTAATGGTGCTGCTGTTTATCAAGCTTATAAATTGTGGTCTACTTTATCAAATGCCTTACTGAAACCTAAGTATATTATGTCCACAGCATTTTGCTTGTCCATTTGTTTAGTCACTTTGTCAAAGAATGAAATAAGATTTGATTGGCATCTCTTTTTGACAAAAGCATGTTGGCTTCTGGTTATAAACCTTGTTTACTTCTAGGTGTTTGCAGATCTGTTGCTTGATTATTTTTTCCAGGATCGTCCCAGGTATTGATGTTGGGCTGATTGGTCTGCAGTTTCCTGGATCTGTCCCCCCTCCCCTTTTTTTTTGAAGAAGGGGACCGCATCAGCTCTTTTCCAGTCCTCAGGTAGTACTTTTTTTAGACTTTAAAAGTCTAAGACATTGGTTTGATCCAGGCATGAGCTGCTGGGGGTTCGCAGGGGTTTGGGAGAACCTCTAGCTAAGATTCTGTGCAGTTTGGAGAACCCCCAAATCCCACTCCTGGCTGGCCCTGCCCACCTCACCCCGCTCCACCCCTCCCAGGACTCCCAGGAGTCCCCACATAGCCCATTTTGGATGCAGGTAAGTGCAGGACACATGCGAAGGCTCGGGGAAGGCAAAAAATGGGCCTACTGGAAGTTTGGGAAGGCTGGAAACGGGCCCATTTCCAGCCTCCAGAGGGCCTTGAGAGCCTGGGTTGGCCATTTTTGCCTTCCCAGAGGCTCGAGGAAAGCCTCCAGAGTCCGGGGAGGGCAACCCCCCCCCCCCAAGGTGCAGGAAGCCGACTAGGCCATGCCCACCATGGCCACACCCACCCAGCAATCGGGCAGAGAACCTCTTGTAAAAATTGTTAAAGCCCACCCCGGTTTGATTATGTTCTATTGCTTGTGTCTGCATTATTTTGAATTGACGGGGTTACTCTCCCGCAAAGTTCCTGCAAATTCAATCCCCTCTATCACTTCCTTTCTGTCAGTAAGAATTAGGTCCAGTATATAATTGTCCTTCTAGTGTTACTTTTTGGATGACAAAGTTGTCAGTTTAGGAAGGAAGGACAAAAGTCTTCCTTCTTGATTGGTTCATCTTCCCGGCAGACACCCTTGAACAAAACACTATTGTGGTGGAATGTTTCATGGAAGATGCTGGAAAGGCTAAAATCTGTCCCCCCAAATAAACCAAATGGGAATATCCCCCAAATCATTAGCTAGTATATTTCCAGTCTCTAAAACCATTTTTTTTTCTCCAATCAGGTTGGGATACAAAATACACTTTGTAAAGATATGGACTTCAGGGGGGCAGAGTAACAATTTCCTTCTGTTGTGCAGCTCAGTACAATCTTTTTTTTTTCATTTCTTTTTCTTTTTTCTTTTATCAACTCTGCCCAGGCTTCTTTCATTCCCTGCTTGGCAAAGATAACCAACAGAGAAAATTGGGAAGGAACCAATATGAAAGCAAGACACGCATGGAGGAAAAAGATGATCGGAAGATAATGGAACTTGATTAACTCCCCGCAAATAGTCATCCAGGCGCATTTCTAAAAGCTGTGGCTTCAGTTGGCATGCTGCATTGTTGCATTGTCAGATGCTGAAATGAGACAAGCCAGCGAATTCACCTTTGTTATTATTTACCAGACTTTTTCTATACTTGGGTCTGTTTGGCATCCTGGGACCAAAAATGGCAATAGACGTTCTGTGAAGCGGTGTATGACAATTCGCTACATTCAAGTCTCCATGGCCAACTCACCATGGCCGATTTCCCTCGGCCAACTGGCTGCGGGACAACTTACAAGAGTTACACGAATATCAAAGAAATGGTGGGACAGAATCATTAAAGAAAGAATGAGAGGTGGGCTTCAAATATTTTAGCAAGGGGTTCTCTGCCTGATTGCTTGGTGGGTGTGGCCATGTGGGCCTGAGCTTGTCAGCCTCCTGCATCCCGGGGAGGAGGGGTGTTGCCCCAGTGGTGAAATCTACTTACCTTCCTTACTGGTTCGGAAGTGCACGTCACCTGCGCGCACAGACACTCTGTGCATGTGCAAAACCTTCTGCGCATGCGCAGAGGGTAAAAAATACAATACTTCCTTGTTAAAACCAGGAAGTAATGATACCCGAGGTGGATGGGCGGAGCCTCCCACTGCCATCACTACTGGTTCTCCAAACCACCTGCCACAATCGCTACCGGATCGCCTGATCCGGTCCGAACCAGGAGGATTTCACCCCGGTTTGCCCTCCCCAGGCTCCAGGGGCCTTCTGGAGGCTGGAAAACAGGCCCGTTTCTGGCCTTCCCGAACTTCCGGTAGGCCCGTTTTCCACCCTCCCTGTGCCTTCATGCGTGCCCTGTACTTACCTCATCCAAAACGGGCCACGTGGGGATTCCTTGGAGGGGATGGGAGTGGTGGGCGGGGCCAGTCAGGAGTGGGATTTGGGTGTTCTCCGAACTGCACAGAATTTTAGATGTTCTTGCAAACCCCAGCAGCCCACTCCTGGAAAGGATGCAAAAGGAGGGGACAAAATGAAATGTGAATGACATTAAAATATTTTTTAAATTTATTTTAAATAATTACATTGAATTGTTAAATTGTCCTGCAGTGAGTTTGGCTGTGGCGAGTTATCCTTCAGTGAGTTGGCCATGGTGAGTTGGCCATGCCGAATTGGCCGCAACAAATTGGCTGTGGTGAGTTGTCCCTTTCCGTCTGTGAATGGCCTGGATTTGACTGATTATGCTTCTATCCCCATGACAGAAACCCTGGCTGTAGGTCTGTGGTTCAGTTTATGACAGCTGTGAATTATTTCTCTCTGGCTTGACGTAGGCTGATCTTTTTTTTTTCCCTTCACTTGGGTCATCCAATAAAACGGAATGATGAGAGATTCAGAACAGAACAAAGGAGCATTGTAGCATTTTGCTCCATCATGCATAAATATGGGGATTCTCTGCTCTAAGAAGGCTAATCCCCTTTTAAAGCAGGCTAAACTGGGACTTGCAGGCCCTGAAAGCTGCAGTAAATAATGATGGGTAGGCTTCAAAAATTTTAGCAAAGGGTTCTCTGCCCAGTTGCTGGGGGGGGCATGGGGGGCGTGTAGCCTAGTAGGCATCCTGAACCATGGTGGGGAAGGGCATTTTTGCCCTCCCCGGGCTCTGGAGGCCTTCCTCAAGCCTCTGGGAGGGCAAAGATGGCCTCCTTAGGCTGTGGAGGCCCTTATTTTAGTAGGTCCGTTTACCAAAACGGGCCGCGTGGGGACTCCTTGGAGGGGCAGGGTGGGGTGGGCAGGGCCAGCCAGGAGTGGGATTTGGGGGTTCTTCGAACTGCACAGAATCTTAGCTAGAGGTTCTCTCGAACCTCTGCGAACCCTCAGCAGCCCATCTCTGTAAATAACCCTTTGGCCGTTTGCTCGCAATGCATTTTCAGAGGATACACTTTTATTCATAGCAGCTCCGAATTCTGACATAAAGTTGAGTGTAGATCCCTATAGAGATCCTCTCCTCTAATTCAAATTGAAAAGGGCATGGCTATTGTGCACAGTTTATCTTTCTTTCATTCTCATCAAAGGTGTGGAGACCTCACATTTCTTCGGCCATCGTGGTCCAATGCATTCCAAGTTGGATTCCCGTTCCCAAAAATAAATGCTCTGATAGATAGATGAGGAAACCTTGTTATTCACTGGTGGGTTGTATTTTAGATGCATTGCTTTGGGTGAGAAGTATAGCAGGAATGGTGAAAACATGCATCCATTTTAAGGGTGACCAGAAGAGGTTTCTGAATCTATTTTTGTCCTGAAAGCTTTGCTCTAAAATGTAGAAAATTCCAGCCCATAGATTCCTTTTGCCTCTCAGCTATCATGATAGTTAATCCCTATACCCCCTGAGCTTCGTTGCTTGCTTACAGATATTTCATTACCCAACTAGGTAACTTCATTAGTATGACAAGTGTGGGCTCATTGTTTATATACAGGAGTTTGCACTGCCAGTGTTGGTGAGACTGTAGTTTTCTTTTTGGAGTACCTTGAATAGCATATTGTTTTCTGTTTGATTGTCTGGTGTTAATCCCTGCTTATCTGTGTATTGGCTGCTGGAGAGCAAGTGTTCTAGTCTTTTTGTTTCCTACTTATCTTTTTAATTGTCTCATTTTAATGGTATGTAAATATGATTTGTCTCTGTGTCTATTGATGGCTAATTTGTCTGAATGCCAAGCATCCTGGAATTCCCTAGCATTTTTTGATTTTGGCTCCATGACCCAACTACAGTTTCAGCTGGGAAATTGTAAGCATCCTAGACCAGACTTGGGCATTTTACAGTGCAATGGGCCAGATCCGGCCATTTGGCTGTCTGTGTCCAACCCATGGCAGCAGCAGGGACTGCCTGGGCAATAGCCTTATTGGTTTGGCCCTCTACAACAGCCCCAATTTTGCATAGGTCCTCTTGGGAAAATTAATTGCCCATCCCTGTCCTAGACCTCTCCAGAATTTGAGCATCATTGTAATTTTATGATTGAAAAGATAAGCATCTCCTTTGAGCCAAGCTTGATAGAATATTTGTTGACTTCATGGGATGGATTTGCTTACTTTTCTATGAAACAGATTTGCCAATGCCTTCTTGTAGGCTTTGTGGACGTCACAATCTAGCCCATAGTCCTGGCGTTGTCCCTGGAAGTGTCCCTACAAGTATTGGGTCCAGTGGTGGGATTTAGCCAGTTCGGGCCAGTTTGGGTGAACTAGTTGTTAAATTGCTGGCTAGTCCCAACCATTCCCATCCCTCCCCTTCCAGGAGTTCCCCCGTGGCCCATTTTGGCACCCAGATAAGTGCAGAGAGGCCAACTAGGCCCAAAATGGGATGCGGGGGTGCAGCATAGCCCCTCACCCCGTTTTTACTCCCAGGGGGAGTGAAAGAGGCCAAGTGCTGCCTGTCACACCCCCTGGCCACGCCCGGCGCAGCCAGGCATTAGGGCAGAGAACCGGTTGCTAAATTATTTGAATCCCACCACTGATCGGGTCCAATCCTGCTTAGCATCCAAATCCAAAGTTGGCTGAGGCTGTCACTTACTGAGTCAGTTTTATCATTAGCCTTACATAAATTAAAACACTAATGTAACTCTGAAAAGACATTAGCATAATTATAATTGTATCTGTGTTTTATTAATTTTAATTTTATCAATGTGAGGGTTTTTCTATTTTTTTTAATTTTGATTTATATGCTGTCCTTCTCCGGAGACTCAGGGCGGCCTACAATGCGTTAAGCAATAGCCTTCATACTTTTGTATATTTATACAAAGTCAGCTTATTGCCCCCACAAACTAGGTCCTCAATTTACCTACCTTAGAAAGGATGGAAGGCTGAGTCAACCTTTAGCCTGGTGAGATTCGAACTTACAGTAATTGCAGATAGCTGGTGTTAATCACAATGCTTTTAGTTTGCTGAGCTATCCAGGCTCTTGGTTGATATCCAGGTTGATCTGCAAGCTGTCAGTTCCCCATTCCAGTCCCAGAAATAGGTTCCCCTCCATTTGGTAGGACAGACTTCCAAGGCAACATGGTTTGCATTTGATTTCACGGATGGCCAATTCATCAAAGCTTTTTATGAAAATAACTTTTGGGACTAGCTGACCAATATTGTTGCAAAAACAATATTTATTAGGCTGTAGGAGAAAATAAAGTGTGATGCATTGGGAGATCCATTTAGGATTGTATTTGTCCTTAAAACCCGATTTCGCCTGTGGCTTGGCTTGTGAGAGGTCAGAATAAAAACCTCAATTTAGCTAGGGAAAACAGGCAAGTATGAGAAAGAAACTCAAGTCTGCCCCGCTTGATTCTCTTTGAATAAGAGAATAATAGAATATCAGAGTTGGAAGGGACCCTGGAGGTCTTCTAGTCTAACCCCCTCCTCAAGTAGGAGATCCTATACAATTCCAGAGAGATCCTCTAACATCCAGGGGTGGGCTGCTGGAGGTTCTCAGAGGTTCGGGAGAACCTCTAGCTAAGATTCTGTGCAGTTCTCTGTGGGGAACCCCCAAATCCCACTTCTGGCTGGCCCTTCCCACACCTTCCGACCCCCTCCCAGGAGTCCCCATGGATTTAGGATTTTAGGATTTATTAGATTTAGGATTTATTGGATTTATATACCGCCCTACTCCCGAAGGACTCAGGGCGGTGTACAGCCAACAATAAAAATACATACGTACAAAATTTAAAAACCAACTAAAAACAGATTAAATGAATTTGGCCCGGACAGAATTAAAACACCCCAATATAATTTAAAATTTTTTTAAAATTTAACACTAAAAACGGGGAGTGGTTAGGCCAGGCCCGCCTGGCGAAATAGAAAAGTCTTAAGAGCGCGGCGGAAGGTGGGCAGATCCGGGATCCTCCGTATCTCTGGGGGGAGCTCATTCCAGATAGTAGGTGCCCCCACAGAGAAAGCTCTCCCCCTGGGGGCTGCCAGCCGACATTGTTTGGCTGATGGCACCCGGAGGAGCCCCTCTCTATGAGAGCGTACTGGCCGGTGGGAGGCTATTGGTGGTAGTAGGCGGTCCTGCAAGTACCCAGGTCCTAAGCCATGGAGCGCTTAAAAGGTAGTAACCAGGACCTTGAAGCGCACCTGGAAGACCACCGGGAGCCAGTGCAGCTCGCGCAGGAGAGGTGTCACATGGGAACGCCATGTCGCTCCCATCACCACCCATGGGCCACCCATGGGCCACGCTCCTAAGGGCCCGTTTTGGATGCAGGTAAGTACAGGGCATGCGTGGAGGTTCAGGGAGGGCAACAAAACAGGCCAACTGAAAGTTTGGGAAGCCTCTAGAGGGCCTCCGAGCCTGAGGAGGCCATTTTCACTCTCCTGGAGGCTTGAAGAAAGCCTACGGAGCCAGGGAGGGGAAAAACACCCCTCCTGCTGTGGTGCAGGAGGCTGGCTAGGCCACGCCTACTATGGCCACGCCCACCCAGCATCCAGGTAGAGAAACCCTTGCTAAAATTTTTGAAGCCCACCCCTGATAACATCCCACTGATATGGGTGGGTGGGTGGGGTAGAGGAGGAATACTGCCAGTGCTTCTAGATTCTAGAGGAGAGGAAAGGAGGAGGAAGAAAGTAGAAGAGGAGAGGAGGGAGGGAGGGGAAAGAACGAAGAAGGAGAAGAAGGTTTATTGTGAAAAGAGGGAAAAGAGAGGATAGAAGAGCAACCCCAAATGTAATTAAAATGTCTTATTTTTATGCTTTCATTAGAAAAAAAATATCTCTATATATGATCAATTACGGATAAGAGAATGTACATTTACAATATATCTATAAGAAAGAAAAATAAAAAAAAAACTTTTTTCCAAGGTCCCTTCCTACTTTGTGATTCTTTGTTCTGTATTCTATTTATTTTAGAAGAAAGACTTTCTGACCAAACACATTTAATCCCACTGGATGGGATATCTATCCTACAGAATTTAAGTATAGACCCCAGCTGCTCAACTGAATCTCATTTCAGCACTATAACACAAATGACACTCCTCTCAATGAATGATAATATTTTTATTCCTTGACTCAGTTCTTCTCTTCTGGAGATTTATTTGGGGCATTCTATTTGATTTAGAAAGAGAATCACTGATGGATCACTTCTAATTCTGTTGTCACCTTCCTTTTAGCCTATAGGTTTTAGCCTAAAAAGCTGGAGATGGGTGTGTTAATGAAATCACACAAAAATTGTTAGATTTTCAGAAGATGCAACCTTTGAATAATAAATGGGATCTATGTTTTATAGTCCGTTTAAAAAATGGGCTCAATGCACAGGTACATAAAGCAAATAAATAAAGACGCATGATTGTAAGGAGACAAAGAGGCAGAAATTTGAATGTGGAATTTGTTAGTCCGTATTTCAAATAAGGACATTCACAGAAACTATCAATTGAAAAAAGGAGAAAAATCCCTTTTTTAAAAAAAAGGATCCATTTTTTTTTATTCACTTTTAAGATACCGACGTTGAAGAAATCCTACCATTATATGTGACAGACAGACACTCAGCTGGAATTAAGCTTTCAAAGTTGGCTAGAGAGTGCTGAGAAATGGAAGTTGCTGAGTAGCTCAGCCTTATGACCCTTGGGCACGGAGCTTTCCCTCCGTTTGCATTTAAAGAAATGCAAATTCGGATAGGAAAAGAAAGCCTGTGAATCAAGATGGCCTTCTGGCGAAAGGAGTTTTAGAATTGGCTGTCATATTAAAATGCTATTTAACTGGAAATCTCTAGGAAAATCAAAAGCTTTCTGGCCCTCCGATGGTAATCTCTTTTTAGACTAAAGTGGATGGATTTCAATCAGGGGGGTAAAAAAAGATGGATTTGAAGTCAATTTGAAATTGAATTTCCTGAAGGAGAATTTATAGTAACAGGTAATTTGCTGTTAAAATCAAGTTATTATAATATTGAAGTACAAACAGCTGACAACACTATCTCCATGCATTATGTGCTAAGGCAGAGTAGATGAGAATGACTGCATTCTCATCAACTGATACTGATAATGAGAAACTCGGTTGCAGAAAATACCTCTTCAGCAACAGAGTGGTCAATACCTGGAATGCACTACTTGACTCAGCTGTTACATCCTCAAACTCCCATAACTTTAACCTTAAACCAGTGGTGGGTTTCAAAAATTTTTACTACTGGTTCTGTGGGTGTGGCTTGGGTGGGCGTGGCAGGGGAAAGATACTGTAAAATCTCCATTGCCTCCCCAATCCAGGGGAAGGGTTCCGCAAAATCCCCATTTCCTCCTGATCAACTGGGACTTGGAAGGCAGAGAATAGGTGGGGACGAGGCCAGTCAGAGGTGGTATTTACCGGTTCTCTGAACTATTCAAAATTTCCGCTACCAGTTCTCCAGAACTGGTCAGAACCTGCTGAAACCCACCTCTGACTTAAACTGTCTACTGTGGACCTCACCCCATTCCTAAGAGGTCTGTAAGGGGGCATGCATAAGCGCAAAAGCCTACTGTGACCGTCCCTGTCCCACTGTTCCTATATATTTGTACTCATTTATTATGTATATACTTATACCTGTTTATACTTACATCTTTATATGTTATGTTCAGACTTAGATCTGTTTTCTCATACATGCTTGACAAGATAAAATGAATAAATAAATAAAAATTGTATTCTGATTCTAGACTACAATTTTCTTGAAACTGCAGAAAGAGGTCCAGAAATCACTGTGAAATAAGAGTAAACATTCTCCCTTTCATTCTTTGTCTAAAATACCCTGGTGGTGAACAGATCAGCTTCGGATCAGAGCGATCCTTGAAATCCAAACCCTAACTGATTGAATCCAATGACAGCACATGAGGGTGGAGAAATTGTGGGGTTGAGAAATGATCAGAGGATCTGTTAAGGATATTCTTGGCTCATAACCAATGTTGCGGGTTATTGAGCAGAGTACCCTTTGAGTAAACGCATGAAAAGTGACTGGGAGTGGTTGTGAACAATCACAGTTAACATACAAACACACTGAGTTGTTGTAGTCTTTTACTTTTAGAAAAAGTAAAGCAAAGTCCAAAAACAATCCAAGTCATACACAGATAAGACAAGAGTTAAAAGATCAATCCAGGGATATTTCAAGTACAAAGTCTTCTTACCAGTTGTAGTCATACCCAATAAAACAGTTCTTCTTGAGTTTCAAAACAGGAACAAGTTCAATATCAAAACATTCATTCAAACAAACAGTGATCATGCAGAGAGATCAGGTAGAGAGTTACAGCAAATAAGCAGGTAAAATGGTGTAGTATCCACACAAGCCATGATCCTGACTTCCCTTAAGTATATTGGCTACAGAGCTTAGCCAATCAGGATACAGGATGATGCAATACAGTCTTAAAGCAATATAATACCTTTCTGACTGCAAACAAATATTGTTGGTTTATATATTGCCTGACCAACTAGTTAGACAAATAACCATTTCCTAACAGGGTCCATTGAATGGAAAAGTTGGAAGGGACCTTGAAAATCATCTAGTCTAATTCCTGCCCAGGGCAGGAATTCATAACTCTAGCATCCCAACAGATGCCATCTGTTAAACATGCATTTATTTAAACATGTCCAGAAGATGAGGGATCACCTCCTCCTCCTAAGGTAGTCTTTTCCATTGCTAAAAAAAACTTTTCATATTAGAATTATTTCTCATATATTCAGTTGAAATCCACTTAAACCCTCGCTCCTTGCCTCAATTTCTGGAACAATGTTCAACAATTCTGTCTCGTCTTCAATGTGACAGCCTTTCAGATACCTTAAGACAAGCATTGCGTTCCTCACAATCATCTCTTCTCCAGGCTAAACATATATAACAGCTTCAACTGTTCTTCATTACACATTACGCTGCCTGTTGTTTAGAGACCATTTAACATAATGTTTCTCAACCTTGGAAGCTTGAAGATGGGTGGACTTCAACTCCCAGAATCCCCCAGCAGGGATTCTGGGAGTTGAAGTCCACCCATCTTCAAGCTTCCAAGGTTGAGAAACACTGATTGAACAGATTTTCCTCCTGTGAGATTAGGCTGAAGATACCATAACTAAAGATGAAGCAGGAACATAAGTGGAGATGACAAAAAAGAGCCCAGGAATCTTGTCTAAAAGCCTCTTTGCAGAGATTGATTAGAAGGAAACAAGTCATTAAGGCAACATAGGAAAAATGTCACCTGAACTAGATAAAGAATAAAGCAAAAACTTTTGGGGATAAAATGGAGTCCTGAAGCCCACTCACTCTTTGAAGCTTTGGATCCAGACTTGGTGGCTTCTGTTCTGTCCCTCTAATTCAGGGGTCCCCAACCCCTGGTCTGTGGATTGACAGAGAGCTGCCTGTTGTTTCTTTATCTTGCCTTCTGGAGCTTTGGAAAATAGATTGACCCCCTCTCTTCTCTTTATGTTTTGGTGTCTAATCTTTAGGGTGGACCAGCCTCTCTCACAGTGTGTTGATGGGTTTGAAGAAGAACATTATGTCAGAGAAGCTAAAATATCCATTTTAGCTTCTCTGACATAATGGCCATGTAAGGCATGATCAGGCTCTTTCATTGACTGAGTCTTAGCTTTGTTTGCCATCCTTTTGTTGGATCCAGATAGTGATTTAATAAAGGCCCAATTTGGATACCAACAGGCCTTAAGAGCAGGGGTGAAGTTCTGACAGGTTCTGGAGAACCGGTAGTGGAAATTTTGAGCAGTTTGGAGAACCGGTAGCGGAAATTTTTAGTAGTTCAGAGAACCGGCAAATACCACCTCTGGCTGGCCCCAGAGTTTTTTGGTGGGGGGGAGGATGGAGATTTTGCAATATCCTTCCCCCAGGAGTGGGGAGGGAATGCAGATTTTGCAGTATCTTTCCCCTGCCACCCACACCAAGCCACCCCCACCAAGCCACACCACACCCACCAAGCCATGCCCACAGAACTGGAAGTAAAAAAATTTGGATTTCACCACTGCTTAAGAGCTGTCCTCCAGGAGCCTGGTTTAGCTCTGCAGACTAAAGCACCGTAATTAACATCCAGCTGTCTGCAATTACACCAGTTCGAATCTCCCCAGGCTCAAGGTTGACTCAGCCTTCCATCCTTTCTAAGGTAGGTAAATGGAGGACCCAGTTTGTGGGGGCAATAAGTTGACTTTGTATAAATATACAAAAGTATGAAGGCTATTGCTTAACGCATTGTAAGCTGCCCTGAGTCTTCGGAGAAGGGCGGCATATAAATCAAATTTTTTAAAAAAGTCCCTGTTTTCCTTTCTTTTGGGCATTCCTGGAAGTGAGGATGTTTTCTATCCTGTGATATAGTGTCCCGATGACTCCTAGTTTATGTTGAAATGGATGGTGAGAGTCAAACAACAGGAACTGTTCTCTGTGTGCCGGTTTCTTGTAGAATTCTATTTCTAGGTTGCTACAGGTTCCAGTCAGAACCTCACAGTCTAGGAATGCCAGCCTGCTGTTCTTGGTGTCTTCCCTGGTAAATGTGATGTCTAACTCCACAGTGTTAATATGGTCTGTGAAAGCTTGTATTTCTTGGACCCTGATTTGTTTACTCAGGTGGTAATCCAAGTCCAGGAAATACAGGCCTTCACAGACCCATATAATACATGGACTCAAACATCAAGTTCATCAGGAACGACAACAAGAACAACATGCTGGCATGTCCCTCGGTATTTGGTTACAAGTGATTTGTGTGTGTCCTTAATTATTTCCTGTCAGTTGACCATAATCTATCTGTTCTAGCCACACCTCTCTGGAAAATCCTGGTAGAAAACGGGGCAAGGGAGGCTTAAATAAACCCTGTGCCTCAACAGGCACATAGGTTTGTGAGAATATTTTTTCAGATTTAGCTTTTGCTTCAGAATGAGGATATGCATCTACCTTCTTGTCTGTTTTCCTGAGTTGTTGTGTGAATCTTAAAATACCTTATTTCATGGCAAAAAAAAAAAAAAAAAAAATCAGTAAATTAATCCTCTGTGAGTTTATCTCAAATCCCAGCAATTGTCTCTACTGTACTTTTAGAAGAGAGATCACCATTCCTTTATAAACACACTATTTTCTGGACAAAAAATATACAGTCTGTCTGGAAAATTTGGCAGACTTCTATTGCCAGAAACTTAATGATGGCCTATTCCAATATAATGAAACAGTATGTTATTAAAATAAGTATAAGACACCCAAACTATTCAAAACCAAGCCAATGGCATGACTTATTTACACTGCCCAAATGGGGCCCTTTTCCAACTTTGTATCATTAGCACTTGTTCAATCCAAATGTTTAAGATTGGCCCTTCGAGTTCCAAAATGTGTTTCTAATGCTATGCTGAAATTAGAAACAAGCATTAAGAAAGTGGAAGCCAGAATGAAGATGCCCGTACTCAACTATTGGCTTAAAGTATTCCCCTTTCCTGTTCGACTCACCCCGCTAGGAATGAAGGATGACGTTCAGTCCATGTGGAAGAAGGTAGTGGCAACTAAAATCTCGTTCTTGGGCTTATCTCTAGCTTTTTCTACACAGCATGGGTGATGAGCATTCTCATGATGATGAGTTCGATTCTAGGTAGAGGGAGATATTTCTCGCTCTGGGCACACTGAGAATATATCTGCCGAATATAACTCCACATTGGCGACAGGAAGGGCATCTGGCCAGTAAACACTCAGTTCCATTCAGTTGCCCAAACCCCATTCTGCAAGGGATTATGGGGTCGTTAAAAGAGGATGATGATGAATGATGAGCATGCCAAAGCTCTTATTAAACAGTGTATATCAGACTGGGCACCAATTGGTATTAACCATTTCTCCAACCTTTATTGCCAGCAGGTATTCAGCAGGTATTCCCATGATATATTGACTGAACCTCAAAGTATGTAGGCCATTGGAAGGACTTCACTCTGGCACCGTGTCATTCCCTTAGCTGTTCTTGAAGACCAATACAAGAAAATTCCTTACCCATCAGTGACAATGTCTCTGTGGCTCTGAATATACAGAAACAATGCCTGTACTATAGAGAATCCATACTTCTATCATTTCACCAACACTATATAATACTCAAGGCGCACAGGAAAATTTTACACCTCCCTGACACTTGCAGACACTAATCCTGCTACAACATGGCAGGTTTTGCTCAACAGTGGATTAAAATCAAATGATGATTTGTGCCTCAAACCAGCCTTGATGAGTATTTGATATGTTAGTTGAGAGTGTTTTGTGTTGATAGATTTAGTCAGCCATATACAGTAGTGGCCAAAATTGTGGAAACCTTTTGGGAAAAGTGTATTTTTGAAGTTTGATGGCTAATAACACCACTCTTTTTTTGGAGTTTCAAGATAATCCTATTCCACTGCTGGAATGGCCTGGGAATAGCCCAGACCTTAACCCAACTGAAAATCTATGGAGCTGACTAAAGAAACTTATTAGACAGAAGTGACCCAGCAATAAAACCCAGTTAATAGAAGTAATCATTCAATCTTGATTTCACATTATAACAGCTGCAGAACTAAAAGACTAGGTTCACTCCACGGGAAGATGTTGTAAGGCTGTAATTCATGATAAAGGTTACCCAACTATTAACTGACGGGATAATTTTTGTATATCTCGTTTTTTTCTATGTATTTCACTTTTCTTCTTTATACTGTAACTGCTATTCTAATAGCAAATCCTTCCTAAAAGTTATTGCATTACATTCTTGATTAAATTATCTTTCCATTGATATATAATTTTATAGTACTACTCAAAAAAAAAGTGGTGTTATTAGCTACTTTTAGAAAATACACTTTCTACAAGTTTGGCCACTACTGTATTAGCTATTTTTTTTAAATTTATGTAACATTTTATCCCTTTTTGTAGGTATTTTTTTAGTTTTTTAAACTTTGTGTACAATTTTTAGCTTTTAAAACCATTGTTTGAATTCCATAGTTAGGTTGGTCTATGACTGTAATAGAGAATTGAATTGATTTGTTAAAGAGGCTGTTAAAAAGTGGAAATCAGGCTCTACTCTGACTTCCACGAAAAGAGCTCAGGTAGTTAATGACAATAAAGTATTAGAAGAAAATGTATGCTGAACACAAGAAATTGATGGGTTACTAACTAAGGTCTAATGTGTTCTCTTACCAAAACAAATTCATGCTAATATGGTTTTGAGATTTTCTGGCATGCGGCAGGCTTGAAAATAAAACCAAAGTTTAAAAGAAAACATAATAATGCTTCATAATAAAAATATGCCCCAAGTTTAAAGTCCAACATAAAATTGCTATTCACTTACAGAATTTCTCTTTAGCTCTGGTATTATCTGCCAGAAGGTGAGTTTGGGAGTGGGTTTTTTTTTTCACTTCAAAAAGTGCCAACATCAATTTCTCCTCAGCCAAAATATTTTTCTGCCTTGTGCCTAGAAATCAGTGAAGCTATTAATTTAATCTCCCATGTAAAAAGCATCCAGATGTTGGGAAACTGAGACCCACCTATGTTAAGTATAGGCCAAGAAGAATAGTTTTACTTCTGCTTTGGAGAGCCATCTACTTCTAAAATATTTTATTTTTACTTACTGCAAATGTTAATCCAATTTAATGGGCCCCCAAAAGAGCTGGTGTCTTTCATTTTGGATTTCAGATGAAATCACACCTCATTGTTTTGCTTCCAGATTGGATTGTAGAAAATCCAGGTTTATATTGCTAAAAATTTTCAGATTATAACACTACTCAGGCAGTGGTGAAATCCAAATTTTTTACTACCGGTTCCGTGTGCTGGCTTGGTGGGCATGGCAGGGGAAGGATACTGCGAAATCTCCATTCCCACCCCACTCCTGGGGGGGAAGGACATTGCAAAATCTCCATTCCCACCCCAACCCTGGGGGAAGGATACTGCAAAATCTCCATTCCCACCCCACTCCTGGGGGAAGGATACTGCAAAATCTCCATTCCCACCCCGCTCGATACTGCAAAATCTCCATTCCCACCCCGCTCCTGGGGAAGGATACTGCAAAATCTCCATTCCCACCCTGGGGGAAGGATACTGCAAAATCTTCATCCCCACTCTGGGGCCAGCCAGAGGTGGTATTTGCCGGTTCTCCGAACTACTCAAAATTTCCGCTACCGGTTCTCCAGAACCTGTCAGAACCTGCTGGATTTCACCCCTGATTTATGACTTTACTTGCCACGATTGATAAGTGACTCACTGCAGGTGTTAAGTTAGGAACACCGTTATTAAGTTTCCCCTTGACTTTGCTTGTCAGAAGGTCGCAAAAGAGGATCACATGACCCCAGGACACGGCAACCCATCATAAATATGAGTCCATGTGCCAAGTGCCTGAATTTTGATCCTGTGACCATGGGGATGCTCTGTGAAAAAATGGTACTAAGTCACATTTTTCAGTGCTGTTCAAACGGTCACTAAATGAACTGTTGTAAGAAGCGGATGAACTGTACTAGATTTTTTTTAAAAAAATAAAAGAGTTATGTCCTCAATGCTTAAGACCCAAGTATTTACAGTGGAGCAAGTTAATCACAACTACACCTGAACTGTGTGATTCACTGGAACGTTTGAAAAATGAGTTAAGGCCTTGTTATTTATGCCTCGGTTTCCTTCTTCATTACTAATACGTTTCAGAAATTCGCCTCTGCCTCAAGGGTGAAATCTAAAATTTGTTACTACCACTGGCTTGGTGGGGTGGGGGGGTTATGTGACTGGGTGGGCGTGGCCAACTTTTTTTTTTTAACTTTTAAAAGCATTTTTTCTACCTTAAGAGGTTGCAAGAAAAAATGCTTTTAGAAGCCTCTGACGATCAGGCAACTCAGCTGGGATTGGCAGAGGCTTTTGAAGGCATTTTTCCCCCCTATAACCTCTTCGGCTGAAGAGGTTGTAGAGAAAAAATGCTTTTAAAAGTAAAAAAAAACAGCCTCTGATGATCGTGCGGCTCAGCTGGGCATCGAGGGTTGGTGGGCGCAGGGATTTTTGCTACCGGTTCTCCGAACCACCCACTGCCATCGCTGCCGGATTGGGCGATCCGGTCCGAACCGGGAGCATTTCACCCCTGCTCTGCCTAGTTTTATTTTCTAGACTCCGTTCCCTGAGCTTTTGCATAACAAATGGGAATAATAACTATTTGCTTTCTTTACAAAAAACATTCACTTCAGACCATTCGGATGACTGGGTATTGATTCACATGTCATGGAAAAAGAATGCAGCAGGAAGAAATGGCAGCATTTAAAAATGTATTATAATTGCAACTAAGTAAGCATCGATCTGTTGCCTAAAGATGCCTGGGGCAATGCTTAATAAAGCAAGCAAGCAAACAGAAGCCTAAGTATTATGAAGTTGAAGCACTGTATAGCAGTATTTCTCACGCTTGGCCAACTCTTAAGAGGTGTGGACTTCAATTCCCAGAATTCCTAGCCAGTAAAACACTGCTGTGTAGACAGGCAAGCTCATTCCTTCATATTGGAGAAAACATAGGGATAGGATTGGTGAGAATTCCTTAAGATAAAAGGGATAACTTGTCCTTCCTTCTTGGAAGCATATTTAACATGTCAATGTATTATTTGTTGTTTTTATCATGTTGTAAGCCATCCAGAGTCACTTCATAGTGAAATGAGTGGCGTATAAACTGAATAAATAAATTGTAATTCTACCTGAACAATTTGCCATCATCTTATTAACAGAGATCAAAAGGGACGTGATGGCTCGGTGGCTAAGATGCTGAGCTTGTCGATTGAAAGGTTGGCAGTTCAGAAGTTCGAATCCCTAATGCCGCATAATAGGGTGAGCTCCTATTACTTGTCCCAGCTTTTGCCAACCTAGCAGTTTGAAAGCACATAAAAAATGCAAGTAGAAAAAAATAGATGTCTTGGACAGTGCTGGCTCTTCGTCTTTGAAACGGAGATGAGCACCATCCCCTAGAGTTGGGAACGACTAGCACATATGTGTGAGGAGAATCTTTACTTTTTATCAACAGAAATTGACTGTAGCTTTATCAGAATCACAGGAATACCCAGCTCTTCTCTTCCCTGCATTAATTCACAAGTTCCTGATCAAACACACAGAAATATAAACAGTCATCTTTTAACGACCCCATAATCCCTGGCGGGGTGAAGTCTGGGCAACTGAATGGAGCTAGCAGAGTGTTTTAATGGCCAGATGCCCTTCCTGTTCCCAATGGGGAGTTTTGTTCAGAAGATTATATTCTCAGTGTGCCCAGAGAGAGAAATATCTGCCTCTACCTAGGATAGAACTCACAGCCTCCTGATTGTGAGGCGAGAGTTCCACCTCTAGGCCACCGCACCACTCGCCACACAAAATTATAAACTGTGAATGAAAGCATGTGTGAGATCTATGGGCAGATAGTAATGTGCTTTGACTGCAAAGCTGAGTTGACCTTTGCAGAAATGAGGGAAACATTCTCAGGTCAAAAACTTGCAAAGAGACACAATCAGCACTCCGGAACTGGCAATGTAAAAACAAGTAATCTGAACCCAGAAAAACAATGTCGGCTTTCGTTCACCAGAGTTTCCTCAGACCATTAAGACTGGCTGAGAGTCTTATGTTTGGAGCAATGGAAGGAAAACTTCTCCCCCCATCCCCGGGAAATAGATTTGAGATAAAATTCTGAGCTAATCCTGGACTGAATTCATTACCTACTCCTTCTTAAATGTCACCCTTAGTAATTTACTATTCCCAAAAGAGTTCTGATCCTTTCCCCCTTCTTCATCTTTGAGTTTTAATAAAACAAACAAACAAATTGAAATGATTACCTGCTCTCTGTCATTGGGGATTGGCCCTTAATCAGTACACAAATTTTATTTTTCTTCCATGTCTGCATGACATTGTCTTCACCTTGTCTTGGGTCGTTATGTTCTGTCCCCCTTCCCCACACAGGCAAACATTCAACCAGGCACGCCTGCCAAGATTTTATTAAGCAATCAGACTAGAAACCCTTGCAGAAAGAGTTTTGGCAGTAAACTGCAAAATGCCTGCCAAGTCAGTTTTCACTCACAGTCAGCAAGTTTATCCTCAGTCTGGTTCAGTAGCAAAAAGTAATCCACGAAGCAAGAGTTAGCCAAGGTCCAATCCAGATTTCAGGTAACGCCGATGTGACTCTCAGGTTTTCAACTTTGACCGTCACAAAGCCTGAAGAGCAATCACACCCACTTTTCTTCCTTGTGGGGTGTGGCTCAGTGATTCAGCTCAATCTCTGGCCCTTCTACGCCTATTTCGTTGCTGCGCACGCTTCTCCCTCCGACGCTGTCTGGGATCAAGCCAGGATTCATCATCCTCGCTCCCTATTTGTTGTTGTTCCAATATGCTTTCCTCCTGGCATATCCCAGGCTGTTCCTCTTGGCCTTTGGATGGAACCTGAGGCATTGCCAAAGAGGAGGGTCCTGGAGAGGGAAGCCTTATCACCTCCTCCCCATCACCTTCTGAGTCCTCTTCCTCTGTTAGAACAGGCTCGGGAGTCAGGGTCACAACACCTTAAATGAAACTGTCTTCACTCATCCTCTTGTTGTTGTTGTTAGTTGCAAAGTCGTGTCCAACCCATTGCGACCCCATGGACAACGTTCCTCCAGGCCTTCCTGTCCTCTACCATCCTCTGGAGTCCATTTAAGCTCACGCTGACTGCTTCAGTGACTCCATCCAGCCACCTTGTTCCCTGCCGTCCCCTTCTTCTTTTGCCCTCAATCGTTCTCACCATTAGGCTCTTCTCCAGTGAGTCCTTCCTTCTCATTAGGTGGCCAAAGTATTTGAGTTTCAGCTTCAGGATCTGGCCTTCTAAAGAGCAGTCAGGGTTGATCTCCTCTAGCACTGACCAGTTTGATCGCCTTGTAGTCCAAGGGACTCTCAGGAGTCTTCTCCAGCACCAGAGTTCAAAGGCCTCAATTCTTTGACTCTCAGCCTTCCTTATGGCCCAACTTTCACAGCCAGACATTGCAACTGGGAAAACCATAGCCTTGACTATACACACTTTTGTTGGCAGGGTGATGTCTCTGCTTTTTAGTATGCTGCCTAGATTTGTCATAGCTTTCCTCCCCAGGAGCAAGCGTCTTTTAATTTTAATTTACTCCTCTTGTTGTTCCTCCTTATTCCAACGCAACCCAAGAGCAGCATCAAAGTGTATAAAGTCTGTTAGACTTTTTCTCATCCATAACCTTGGAAGGAGGTCATTGGAACTGGCACAGAAGAGAAGTCATGGTGGCATCATTTGTTAACTCAGGGCTGGATAGAAAGCAGTTCAGGTCAGTGGTGGTGAAAGGTTTTAGTTGCAATTCATTCTGGCGTAACTAGCTGTTCCTTTCACCCCCGGTGTTTATTTTAAGCTTTAATTCTAAAAAGATTAGAATTGATGTTTGATTTCACACTCCATCAATGAGACTTAGTAGCCAATTGAGGGACCTCAACCAATCTCATTGTACATATGTTGTGCACTGACAATAAAGATTTGAAATGAAATGAATACCTGTTCAGAGTGTGATTGGCTTCGTCTGAGTTTCACATTTTGCTTTACTTCTACATAAAGATAGACCACATTTCTTTTAGCCAGATGGTTTTCTATTTATTTATTTGTTTGCTTGTTTATTCAATTTATATGCCACCCTTCTCCAGAGACTCAGGGCAGCTTACAATGCGTTAAGCAATACCCTTCATACTTTTGTATATACCTGCTTAGTAGGGCTTTCCCCCACCCCCCTAAGCAGTGTTCTTTTTTTATACAAAGTCAGCTTATTGCCCCCACAATCCGGGTCCTCATTTCACCTACCTCGAAAGGATGGAAGGCTGAGTCAACCTGGAGCCTGGTGAGATTTGAACTTGCAGTAATTGCAGGCAGCTGGCAACTAAGTGCTACTTTAACAGCACTTAGTCCACTGCGCCACCAGGCTCTTCTGTCACTGCGCCACCAGGCTCTTATGTCAGTGTTCCTGATACTAGAGATCGATGGTTAGACCCAATAGGTAGCGCATTTATATGTGACAGTTCCAATATCTCAGGGGTTAAGCTATTCTCCAAAGCGCCTGAGGGCAGGACAAGAAGTAATGGGTGGAAACTAATCAAGGAAAGAAGCAACCTAGAACTAAGGAGAAATTTCCTGACAGTTAGAACAATTAATCCGTGGAACAGCTTGCCTCCAGATGTTGTGAATGCTCCAACACTGGAAATTTTTAAGAAGATGTTGGATAACCATTTGTCTGAAGTGGTGTAGGGCTTCTTGCCTGAGCAGGGGGTTGGACTAGAAGACCTCCAAGGTCCCTTCCAACTCTGTTATTCTGTTGTTTTTCATTCCCAAGGGAGATCAAGAGATGCAAGAAACACAATTCACAACACCGTGATGCAAAGTCCACCCCTTGAGTAATGGGGAGTATGAAGGAGCAGAGCTTAATTGCAGTGTTGTGATATCTCAACAAGGCCTCATGACCTCATGGTTAGGAACAAAAACCTATGCAAAGATTGATCTGTAAATTTCTGCTATTACCTCCCCCACCTCCATGATGGTTATAACACATCTAGATGCAACCAGAACGTGGATCAATTAGTTGATTGGTTAAGCTTAAAGGAGAAAGTGTGTTTTCTAGTTTCAGGAAATCGATCCTTGCTCTTTAATAGATCAAACAGCTTTGGAAGAATTCAAGGGTGAAAATTAAGAATCTCTTTGACCAAAAACATCTCATAGAAAAGCATTACAATATACAATGCTTTAGATATTTGGTGCTTGCACCTGCCCTGCCCTGTGACAAATATGTGAGTATCTTGTACACTGGTTGGACAAAGGGGAAGGGAAGAGAGAGAAAGGGGTTGTGAAAAGACGGAGCGAACGGATGATAAGCTCTCCTATAATTGCTGGTATCTGCAGTTGCAATGAGTTCAGTGGAAAGTTGCCATAAATAGCAGGGAGGATTTGTCAGGCTCGGCAAGATCTGAGCGTTCATTCAAGCCTTGATTGGCCTCCCTACCAATGTACTTTTGACATTTATCTCAGGTTAAGCCATCATTCTTGTCATTGGCATCTGTTCCACATCAATTCATTTTTTTAAAAAGGCAACAGAGCCTTCCATTTTGTCACCCGCTGTTCTTGCCCTCTTTACTTGCTTGTGGCTCCAGATTTGACAGGCTGCAGTCCTAACAAATTATCCCTAATTTGAAACGAACATGCTGTCTCTGCTGACTTTTTCTGCTGCTAATGATATACAAGCAGAGCCAGAATGGGAAAAGTGGGAAAATGGCCTTTTGTTTCCAGGCTCCGTTGCTGTAGAATAGTAAGAAAAATTAGAATTCCCAAGCATTTGAGAGACTTAACAATCATTCAGTACTCAAAGAATCTGGACCGTTTGTCTTCGGTTGTGAATGAGAAAGGTAGCCCTCTTTCCGTCTCTTTGGAGTCCCACAACTAAAGCAACATAACAGCACTCAAAGCTAACTAGCTAACCAACTACCTAACTAACATAAACATGGCAATTGTGAGCAAATTGCAGTTCTCACCATTTTAATTTCTTTCAATGAGCAGAATAACTTAAAAGGCAGATCTTACTATTATCTTGATAGCTGAAGGAAGAGAAAGGCATAGTGGAAATATTAGATAGATAGATAGATAGATAGATAGATAGATAGATAGATAGATAGATAGATAGATAGATAGATAGACAGACAGACAGACAGACAGAGCGAGCTTGAGAGAGATAGAGAAAGAGAGCTAGAGAGAGCTAGAGAGAGATAAATGGAGAGAGAGGGGGGGAGAGAGAGATGATAGATGGAAAGATATATAGAAAGATAGATGACAGATAGATAGATAGATAGAGATACATGGAGATAGAGAGATGATAGATAGATAGATAGATAGATAGATAGATAGATAGATAGATAGATAGATGATAGAGATACATAGATAGAGATACATAGAGATAGATAGATGATAAGAGAGAGAGAGAAAGATTAGATAGATAGATAGATAGAAAGAGATAGATAGATAGATAGATAGATAGATAGATAGATAGATAGATAGATAGATAGACAGATAGAAATAAACATGTCACCACAAAGTGTGAATTCTGATTCTTATATCATTTTAATTAATAAATGTATATATTTGGTTGTCTGGTTTTTAATTTGTTATACCTCCAAGACTTTGTTCTGCTCAAATTAATATGTGGGGGTACAGCGGTTGTTTATACAACAATTATAAGGTAACCCTGAATGATGGAAGGGTAATTTGTTAGACATTTATCTCCATCTGTAATCAATAAGAAGGTTATTCCTGGGAGAGCCCAGATAAGTGACATCAGAATCAAGCTGATCTGTTTTGGTGATGTGCCCTCAAGTCATTGTCAACTCTTAGCAGTCACATAGATAGATTTTCCCCTGTGAAAGCTGATCCAAGCAATCTCAAAATCTCCAAGAATTAGATTAGGCTGTGCGGAAATGACATTACCTGTTGAAAGTTTCATCTACTGTATCAGATGAAGTGATGGTGCATTAGATGTTGGATTAGATTCTAATAATGCAATAATTCTAAAATTCAATGATGAACAAGAGCTGGGCTATCAGACTTCTGGTCCACCGGCCAGATGCATCACATGCTGGCCATACCCATGCCTGGTTTAGCGAAGAGGGGGAAAGTCCTGATACGTTACGTGATGCCACTGTGACAATGTGAGTTTGACAGCCCTGAAGAAGAGGAAATTAGATATGACCAAAACTAAGGAACTTAGAATAGGAAAAATGAAATAGTGACATGGCCTATCTTTGGCATGCTATGAAAAGCATCAAGAGACACACAAAGTAACAGAAATTATGTGTAATTTCAATTCAGGAGCAGTTGGTATCCACAAATACTGAGCCTAACTTCAGTGTAAGCTTGCATAGAATTGTGGTAAACATTGTTATTTAGATTATAGATATTCCAATGCTCCCTGCTCAAGAGTCAGCCCTACAAATTATGTGGGCTGGAGAATCGTTGGAGTTGAAGTCCACACATCTTAAAGTTGCCAAGTTTGAAAAATACTGCTGTAGATCAGGGATCTCCAACCTTGGCAACTTTAAGACTTGTGGACTTCCAGAATTCCTCAGCCACTGTCTGTGGAATTCTGGAAGTTGAAGTCCACAAGTCTTAAAGTTGCCAAGGTTGGAGACCCCTGCTGCAGACTGTCACCATCTGATGGAAGAACTGCATCAGATAACTTTTTTGTAGTAGGCTTGAAAGTGGTTACTAAGTTAATATCACATAGATTGAGCAGAAATAGTGACAACTCTTTAAAGTCACCCTCCCCAAATCATTTTCAATCTGGAGGTGCCTTCTAAATCATACTTGATCAAAAATTGAAATGAACATTTGATAAAGATTGCTTTCTATGTTTAATCAAGATCACATGAAGTGTTAATACCACTTTATAATGCCTTGGTAAAGCCACACTTGGAATACTGCATCCAGTTTTGGTCGCCACGATGTAAAAAAAAATGTGAAGACTCTAGAAAGAGTGCAGAGAAGAGCAACAAAGATGATTAGGGGATTGGAGGCTAAAACATATGAAGAATGGATGCAGGAACTGGGTATGTCTAGTTCAGGGGTGAAATCTGACCTGTTTGGACCGGTTCAGACCAGTTCAGGCAAACTGCTACGGATTATTGGCATTGGTTCACCAAACTGGTAGTAATTACCCCTCATTGGCCCCACCCATGCCTGGCCGGTCACCACTCACTTCTTCTTGATATTCTACAGAATTCAATGTTAAATGCAGCAGAGAGAATGCTAACTTTTCTCCTTCCATTCAGAATGGAGCTACTGCAACCTATTCCTTTAAGGTAGTCCCCAGGAGGGAGGGAGATAGGGGGAGCAGCTGGAATGGAGCCGTTTTTATGAAAGGCAAGAAAATGGAGAAGGGGATTTTTCTGCCTGTCATCCATTCCTCAATCTCAACATAGACTGAGGGAAGGATGATAGGTAGGAATATTCCCCTCCCCATTTCCTACCATTCATGACAAGGAGTGGATGGGAGGTGAGGGGCCAGTGAGAGCCCCTCGATGTGAGTGATGTCGAGTTGGCCATGCCCACTCAGTCACATGACCTCCCCCCAACAAGCCACGCCCACAGAACCGGTAGGGGAAATTTTTAAATTTCACCACTGGTCTAGTTTTATGAAAAGAAGGACTAGGGGGAGACATGATAGCAGTGTTCCAATATCTCAGGGGCTGCCACAAAGAAGACGGAGTCAAGCTATTCTCCAAAGCACCAGATAGTAGGACAAGAAGCAATGGGCAGAAACTAATCAAGGAGAGAAGCAACTTAGAACTAAGGAGAAATTTCCTGACAGTTAGAACAATTAATCAGTGGAACAACTTGCCTCCAGAACTTGTGAATGCTCCAACACTGGAAGTTTTTAAGAAGACGTAAGATAACCATTTGCCTGAAGTGGTGTAGAGTTTCCTGCCTAAGCAGGGGTTTGGACTACAAGTCCTCCAAGGTCACTTCCAATTCTATTCTATTCTATTCTATTCTATTCTATTCTATTCTATTCTATTCTATTCTATTCTATTCTATTCTATTCTATTCTATTCTATTCTATTCTATTCTATTCATTTCATTTCATTTCATTTCATTTCATTTCATTTCATTATTTCATTTCATTTCTTTTAATTTAAAAAAAATCCCCAGTGATTTTTTTTCTTTTCTTTATTTTTTAATATATGTCCCGTTTTAATTTCTGTTAGTCAGAGTCACACTGGCAGGGTAGGTGGCTATATAAATCCATCTAAATAAAATGTTCTTCCAGCCATTCTGGCCATGACAATGCTACTTTTGTGGCATCAGACATTTATCAAGCGGCTTCTGTGCCTGCACTGTGGAATGAATAAATAGCCTTAATACTGCAGAGTTAGAAAATGTTACAAGGGAAAAGACTTGAATTAAATGCCAGCTTCGTGCAGATGGTTCCACCAAGGATTTGCCTGAAGATTGGCAGTCTCTCAGCTCCTCCAGACCTTTTGCTGCTCCTGAATTTCTTCCAGATATAAAAGTCACATCAACAAACATTCTCCTCACACCTACCTTTCCAGGATGAACAAAAAAATACAGCTAGCCTTCAACTATGATCACTCATTTCGCGACTCTTCAAAGCTATAATGGAACTGAAGAAAGTGACTTAGACCAGTGGTGAAACCTAAAATTTATTACTACTGGTTCTGTGGGTGTGGCTTGGTGGTGGTGGGGTAATGTAACTGGGTTGGTATGGCCAACTTTTTTTTTCTTTTTTACTTTTAAAGCCATTTTTTTCTACAACCTCATCGGTGAAAATGCTTTTAAAAGCCTCTGATGATCCCAACTGAGTTGCCTGATCGGCAGAGGCTTTTTTTCTTTTAAAAACATTTTTTCTACAACCTCTTCGGCTGAAGAGGTTGTAAAAAAATGCTTTTAAAAGCCTCTGACGATCCCAGCTGAACTGTGGGATCATCAGAGGCTTTTTTTTTAACTTTTAAAAGCATTTTTTCTGCTGAAGAGATTGTAGAAAAAATGCTTTTAAGAGTAAAAAAAAAAAGCATCTAATGATTGTGTGGCTCAGCTGAGCATGGGGGGGGCATGGATTTTTGCTATCGGTTCTCTGAACCACCCACCTCCATTACTACCAATCAGGTGATCCAGTCTGAACCGGGAGTATTTCACCCCTGACTTAGACCCAATATTCGCACTTATATCTGTCACAGCCATCCAGGGGTCAGATGATTGTGATTTAGTTGCTTGGCAACTAGCCGGTATTTATGATGATTGCAGCATCCCAGGATCACACTGCTATTTGCAATATTCCCACCTGTTTTTCCGACAAGCGAAGTCACCGAAGCCAGCAGAGGGTTGCAAGTCCCTGGCCAAAAAAAGTTTGTAAAATTGGGTGTGATCATGTGAGGCTTCAATTAATGACTGGACCACTTTTAACAAGGAATGTTCTGGTCCCCAATTATCGTAAGACAAGGACTACCTGTATTCGCATGCAGATGAGTGACCTCTATAACTGTCTGGTTTGGCACAGCAGTCAAACATTATTGATTATTTAGTACCCTATGACTATCACTGAGTGTTGTATCTTATGGTTTATGATGATTGCATTTTATGGTTATGGTCATGATTTATCACTTTTTGCTTGTATGTACACTGAGAGATTATGCACTGGAGACAAATTCCTTGTATGTCCAATCACACTTGGCCAATAAAGAATAGAATAGAATAGAATAGAATAGAATAGAATAGAATAGAATAGAATAGAATAGAATAGAATAGAATAGAATAGAATAGAATAGAATTCTATTCTACGCTACCCTACGCTACGCTACTCCACTCCATTCCATTCCATTCCAGATACTAGCATAGCTTTTCTATATGAAAATAATTATCCATAGGTAACACTTCAGTGAGAAGATAATAGCATTCTGTGTACCTTTGGCATATAGTCATGTTGGCTACATGACCATGGAAAATGTCTTCGGCCAACAATAGCTCCCTTGGCCAAGAAACAGTTGACCACAGCACCCCACAGTTGGATACAACTGGACAGAAGAACTTCTATCTTGACATTTAATATGTTAGCAGAATAAATTTGGTGCAATATTTAAGATACAAATTCCACCTTCTTGCAGATTTTTAGATCCTCCCCTAACTGGTTGCCTCTGAACCCTTCTCTAAAGCAGAAAGAAGGGGTAAAGAGGCTCTACTGAAGCCTAGTCAAGGTTGACATGGAAAGACATGGCTGTCTTGTTCTAAAACAGACTTTTTCAACCTGGACAACTTTAAGTGGTCAGGACTTCAATTCAACCATTGTAATTTTGAAAAGCAGGTCATAAATCACTTTCGGGGAGTCTGTCGTAACCTCCAATGGTAACTAAGCAACCTGTTGTAAGTCAAGGACTGCTTGCGTTAGCTCCTCAGAAAAATTAGCTCTACATAAAGCCTTCAGGGACACAGGTTGGTTCCAATCAGTGACAGCCACAGGAACATGCGTCAAAATTTGCAAAATATCAGACACGGTGTTGCAATCAAAATCCCTAGCGAACCAAATGTACTTTTAAAACCTCTGGAGTGAAAAGATGAAAACATGAAATCTGGCCACTCATCGCCACAGCCAACTTGCTGAGGCCAGTTCACCATGACCAACTTGCTGTGGGACAGTTCACCCCGGGACAAGAGTTACACTAATATATATTTTAAAAAATAGTGGAATAGAAACATTAAAGAATGCATGCCAAAGGAGGGACAGAATGAAATGTGAATGACAACAATTCAAATATTTTTAACTGATTTTAACTGATTAAATTGAATTGTTGAATTGTTCCACAGACCGTTGTCCTGTGGAGAGTTGGCCAGGGCGACTTCTCTTGTGGTGAGTTGGCTGCAGCAAGTTGCCCCATTCCATCTTTAGATACTGTTGATTAGTGGGTTTAAACAAAGGACAGAGGACACGTCTGGCAAGGCAACAGGTTTATTCAGCTCCAGTAACAGCAATGCCAAATCTAGCCGCGGCAGCTCTTTTTAAACTGGAGCAGTCTGCGGTATCAGGGTTCCAGAAAACCCCAACTCCAAGTAAAGACACAGAAGCAAGCATTCTCCAAAGCTCTCTTTACTAGAATAGATAAACTGGCACATCTGCGAAAACTCAAATCTGAAAGGTCCAGGTTTTCCCTCAGTAAATCAAAACCCCCAAAACCATCCCCTCAGTCCTCAGTCGATCAAATGCTCCAATCAACCGCCGTCCCATCTCGAGACATCACTCTGACCCTCCTTCTCCAGATGCTGAATCGCCCTGACCTTGACCGACAGGAAGAATGCTATTATGTCTACAGACAACCCCTCTACTAAATCCCCCCTCCTACTTTCCCACACATGAGAAGGTGGCAGCATGGAAGCTTCCAGCCTAATATGGCTTCCAAAGCTGACACGCGGCTTCAGCCACTGACGTGAGCTTGATTTTCCCGCTCTAGCTAGTGGCTCCTGATTGGTTCCCGAGCCCATCTATTCAATATCTAACAGAAACCTTTATGAGTTACCCATGTCAGAGGGGCAAAATTCAGCATACTGGCTCATCAGCCCTGGATAGGGTGTATCTCTTTTGAATTAAAACCTCTGTTCCTTGTACGGGAATGGCAAGGTTATAAAGAAAGTCGCAAAAGGTGAGAAACTAGACCCTGTCATGTTT
This sequence comes from Masticophis lateralis, assembly GCA_030761175.1. NCBI lineage: Eukaryota > Metazoa > Chordata > Lepidosauria > Squamata > Colubridae > Masticophis > Masticophis lateralis. The sequence goes on along the minus strand of JAUDYJ010000006.1, from coordinate 80,786,080 downwards.
GGAGAAGGGGAAAATATAAATGAAGGTATTTCTTTGGGTAATTAACTGGAGTTGCATTTCCAGTTGCATGATTAGCCACCATCTGTTTGTAGTACAGCTGGAGGGTTTAGAAGCAACTGCTTTATATAAATCCTTATAGGAAAAGAGAGGAATTCAGTGGCAAGAGGGGTTATTAAAGCAGGAGTCCCCAAACCCCAGGCTGCGGCCCACTAGTGGGCTGTGAACTGTTTGCAACCTGGCCACTTCTGTGGCGAGCATCAGGAGTAAAATCCAGCAGGCTCTGACAGGTTCTGGAGAACCGGTAGCAGAAATTTTGAGCAATTCAGAGAACCGGCAAATACCACCTCCGGCTGGCCCCAGAGTTGGGTGGTAATGGAGATTTTGCGGTATCCTTCCCCTGGAGTGGGGTGGGAATGGAGATTTTGCAGTATCTTTCCCCTGCCATGCCCACCAAGCCACACCATGCCCACCAAGCCACGCCCATAGAACTGGTATTATAAAGAATTTGGATTTCACCACTGGCAAGCGTGTGTGTGCATCCTGTTATGTCAGCAGCAGGCGAGTGCACGCACACGTGCTCCATTTTTGCGAATGGTAGGCATGTGTGCAAATGGAGCTGCACAGAGCGCTTGCCAGCTGCTCACACAGAGCCATCCCATCTCCCCTCTACACTGTTCCACAAAACCAGAAACATTGGGGAACTCCGTCTTAAAGTCAAGAAATATTTGAGGAAAACTATACAATATAGTACAATACAGGGGACGCAGTGGTTCAGTGGCTGAGCTTGTTGATCGAAACGTCAGCAGTTCAGCGGTTTGAATCCCTAGTGCTGCGTAACGGGATGAGCTCCCGTTTCTTGTCCCAGCTTCTGCCAACCTAGCAGTTCGAAAGCACGTAAAAAATGCAAGTAGAAAAATAGGGACCACCTTTGGTGGGAAGGTAACAGCATTCCGTGCACTTTTGGCATTTAGTCACTGGCCACATGACCACCGAGATGTCTTTGGACAGCGCTGGCTCTTTGGCTTTGAACCAGAGAGCACCGTCCCCTAGAGTCGGGAACAGCTAACACATATGTGCGAGGGGAATCTTTACCTTTATACAATATAGCTGCGACACAATAGGACAAACTGAGAAAGAAATTTTAGCAATAACTCTTTGTTTAGCTCTAAACCAGGAGGACAAAGTATACGAAAAGAACCTGGGAGTTTTGGGGAACAATTTCAAACACGTAGCCGCAAATAAAGCAGATGCAATCCCAAACTGTATTGTGTCAATATGAAGAGAAGTCATTCTTCTGTACAGGTAGCCCTTGACTTATACAACCACAATTGAGCCCAAAATCTATGTTGCTAGGTGAGAAATTTGTTAAGTGAGTTTTGCCCCATTTGTGAGTATTTAGAGCTGGAATTTGCATCAGGGAGAGAACATGTTAATTGGCAAGGCAGAAAATGGTTTTATAAGTCTCTGTGAATTGAATGGTAGGAAACGAAAGGGGGAAAAATTAAGAAGAAAAGAAGACGGCCTTCAGTAAGGAGCATTGGTTTTAATTATTCATTTCCAACTTCTAACATGCTTCCGAGAGGAAAGGGCACAATGTGATTAATCAACTGAGAAAGGCAACTTGTGAAAAGGTTTAGAGATTCATTTGGTCTTACTGCCTGCATTTCTCTTTGGCCAGCCTTTTTAATCCCCCAGCTGACAAATTTAAATTTAAAAAATCATTTTAGTCAGTGGTGAAATTCAATTTTTTTTTACTACCGGTTCTGTGGGCGTGGCTTGGTGAGCGTGGCAGGGGAAGAATACTGCAAAATCCCCATTCCCTCCCCACTCCTGGGGGAAGGATATTGGTTCCCACTCCTGGGGGAAGGATATTTGGGGCCAGCCAGAGGTGGTATTTGCCAGTTTCTCCGAACTACTCAAAATTTCCACTACCAGTTCTCCAGAACCTGCTGGATTTCACCCCTGATCTTAGTGCTATTTTCTCCTTTTACAGTGAAGATTTAAGGGGTGATTTTTAAGGAGTGATTTCTATCACTCTCTCTAACATGTCTGCCCTGCTGTTTACACTGATGAAAAGTAGAGGAGAATGAAGTCTTTAGAAATCATTGACTGACAAATTGTTTCATAGAACCCATGGTTTGAGGAATAAATCTTATCTAATTTATTCCACATCATTTTCCCCACTCTCTAATCCCTCCTAATGTGATTTGAATCCAATCTGCAATTATCTGTTGCCAAGACAATCAGGGTCCATTCTGTCTGTATTGACCACTAAGGAGACTGAAGAGAAAGTCATCCAAATTCCATCATTCATAGCATGGCGGATACTGAAATAATAAACATTCCATTTCCCCCAACTCCACACAAATGTTATAAATAGAAAGATCATAAATACCAATTGCTCTTTACCAAGTTATTTTGCTCAAATTTGTCATGGGGTGGGGTTGCTACCAGGAGCTTTCCAGATGCAAATTCCTCTATTGGAAGAAATATCCTTCTGGGTTCAGTTCCAAGTGGGGAAAAAGACACTGGATTCATGGAAGTTGCTTGGAAAGAAGATTTATTGATGAACAATAAATGTGTTTTATACCCTCTCTGGCTTTGAATTTACTGGGGCACAGGAAGAGTATCCTGATTGGTTGCTGACAGAGGTCATAGCTAGCTTTGTCTGTTTGTACGTTTGGTTGAATCTTGCTGGGTGATGCAATGAAGGGCAATTAAATGGCTCTGCCTAAGAGATAGACCTTTGTTATGTAGAATAGACTGGCCCAGGCTTTAATGGCCCATTAACAAAGGGGGGGGCTGAGTTTCTGCCTTCCTTTTAGGGGAAATATTCTGCCCTTTTAATATTTCCTAAAATATCTCATTTTCCAGGAGAGGGGTGGGTTTTAACCAGAAGTGGGTAATAAATACTGACCGCCAGACTGACAGAGACTGAGGCAACATCAAACGGTAACTGATAACTTTATTAACTAACAGCTAACTAGCATAGCAACAACAAATCCTGTGCTTGACAGCTCCTTTTATACCCGAGCTGTCAACGTCTTAACCAATCAGAATTGTTGGAGCTACCGGCCCGTCCACTAGGGGCCACACGGCAGCTCGGTTTGGTATGCAACTCCTTCCCACCAGGATTGCGCATGCAGTTCAGGCGGCGGTCTTGAGTCGTCCCTCTGGATAGGATCATCCCCGTTGATTCTGGAGTCCCCTGTCCATTAGGGGCCACACGGCAGCTCGGCTTGGTATGCAACAGTGGGTTCTACTTACCTTTACTACTGGTTCGCAACGGGATCGCATGCGCAGATCACCTATGACGACATCCAGGGTGATGGGCGGAGCATCCCGCTGGTTTTACTATCGGTTCTTGCAAACCAGTCTGAACCGGGGTCAACCCACCACTGATTTTAACTTCCTACACCTCTGTTGCCTCTCTTTTTTAAGCTTAAAGTTTTATGGGTTTTAAATTTTAATTGCCTATTGGGTTTTTAAATTTATTGGGCCAAAATTATTTAACTCTTTTATTAATATTTTAAATTTTGTATTGGAGTGTTTTTTATTCTTGGCTGTACACCGCCCTGAGTCCACTAGGAGAAGGGCGGTATATAAATTTAAATAAATAAATAAATAAACAAATAAATAAATAAATAAATAAAATAAATTGAACTTGTGAGCTGTGAAGCCGAAATGCTGGCAGGTTAGCGACCAGCCTCTTTCCTTCATGGTTGCACCCACAATCACACTGTAATTGTGAATATTGTGAAGCTTGCTTAGGAGAGAATAAAGACAGGGCAGACAGTGAATGGTCTGTGATATGGGAGAAGAAACAGAAGCGGCTGACTTGAGTCAGCCAAGAGATGGGTTGAGGTAAAAATTCTGAGGGGGCCATTCACAAGCTCTTTGTTGCCACAGCATTGCAAATGAAAACATCAACTTGGTGGTGTTTTCAAATGCGCTGGATCCGAGTCAGAAATTAATCAGGTTAACACATCTCATAATCTCCTTATGCGCAGGGGTGGATTCTACTTACCTTTCCTATTGGTTTGCAATGGGAACACACACGTGCTTCTGCACATGTGCAGATCATCCGTGATGATGTCGAGGTGGGTGGGCGGAGCCTCCCACCGTTCTTACTACCGGTTCTATAGAACCGGACTGAACCGGGGGCAACCCACCACTGATTCAGTGGGAGGGGAATGGCCAGCTTGGCAGCTCCACCCTCATACACTCCAGCTCTGGAGTTCTCCAGACCAGGAGAACAGGCTGGATACAAGGGAGACACCTCTGACTTTGCCCATTTGATTCCTCTTAAACAGTAGTGTAGGAAGTTAGCACCCACCCTCTCCTAGAAAAATGAAATATTCTAGGAAATATTAAAAAGGCAGAATATTATATTTCCCTGAATGAGAAATGGAGAAACAATGTTTTTAGGCAGGAAACAGAGTCACTCTTAATAGTCCACACCATTCTCAATAGCCCACAGCAGATGTCCGCACTTAAGAGATAAAGAGATAGCTAGATCTATTCATAGGCAAATGCCCTCACCCAAGATCCAACAAAGGTAGGATTAGCCCTCTACCAGGGGTGAAATCTACTTACTTTCCCTACTAGTTCAGAAGTGTGTACGCATGCATGCGTCACCTGCGATTTGGACCCTGTGTACATGCGCAAAGCCTTCTGCGAATGCGCATAGGGTAAAAAACAGGTTACTTCCTGGTTAAAACCAGTAAGTAACAATGTCCTAGTGGGTGGGTGGAGACTCATGCTGCCACCACTACCAGTTCTCCAAACCACCTGCCACCGCCGCTACCTGTTCAGCTGAACCAGTCTGAACTGGTAGCATTTCACCTCTGCCCTCTACATCTAGCAACAGAACTCACCACATGGCTCCTGGAAGATTACATCATCAAGGCTCAGCTAAGCTTGAGACTCAGGACAGCCTACAGAGTTGGCCCTGCATGGTCCCATGGGAGTCTGACAATCAATCAGAATACAAACTCAAATTCAAAAGCCCAGAGTGGGTATAAAACTCAGTCACTCTCAGCATCTCTGTCATTTTTTTCTCCTTCACCCAATATCATCAAGGCATGTGATCCTGTCCACCATTAAAAACCATCTTTCCAATCAGTCTCCATGTTTCCAGTGTCTTTTTCCCCACTTGGAACTGAACCCAGAAGGATATTTCTTCCAACAGTAGGAAGATCTCTTAGACATGTGGAAAGCTTTGGATGTTGGGAACTGTGGCAAAATGATGCTTTGACTGAACTCCCATCCATGTTGCAATTGCCTTGGGACACAACCTCAATCCCTTTCTCTCTAGAGTGAACTGAAGCTGTATGGAAATACACATATGCATTGTTAACACCCCTTTGTTGTATTACACGAGGAGGAGGAAGGAAAAAAATCATTCCCCCGTAGGAAAATGTAAAGTGACTTTAATTGGCATTTTTCCAGGAGAACAGCAACGGCAAATTTCTCTGCCATTTCCCAAGTGTATAATCATAATAATATACAGGCTCCTATTTTAGCTAGTTTGATTTCACTGCCACCAAATCTTCTATACGTTCATTGAAATATGGAGTTTCGGTATAATGAATGATATCCCATTAAACATAACTTTAAATCCTGAAGGCTGTTCAATTACAGCCCTGAATTAAATTGAAATTGGTGCCAGTTCTTGGCTGAAGGAGTTGTATTATATATACATTATATATTAATATTAAGGCTCTGTCTCAGGAGTGAAATCCAGCAGGTTCTGACAGGTTCTGGAAAACCAGTAGCGGAAATGTTTAGCGGTTTGGAGAACCCGTAGTGGAAATTTTGAGTAGTTTAGAGAACCGGCAAATACCACCTCTGGCTGGCCCCAGATTGGGGTGGGAATGGAGATTTTGCAATATCCTTCCCCTAGGATTGGGGAGGGAATGTGGATTTTGCAGTATCCTTTCCCTGCCACGCCCACCAAGCCACACCACACCACGCCCACCAAATCATTCCCCCAGAATGGGTAGTAAAAAAATTTGAATTTCACCACTGCTCTGTATATACATATTGGCAGATGACAAAAAATAAATAAAACTAGAGATCAAAGCTTCTTGGCTTCACATCTAGCAGAGCCTTAATTTAATTCATGAATTTAATTTCAATTATTTATCATACATTATTCAGCAAAGGTTGTTCTGCCCTCTATTCTTTTCTCTCCAAATACCATCAGTCTATTTGAATTGCAGCCTGAGGGCAAGATCTTTGCTCTAGATTAACTGACTTCTAATTAATGATGTTCTAGAACAATCTCCCATGTTGGTGGTGATTGGGATGGATGGCGGTTGTAGTCCCAAAGGCTTCAGGGGACAATCGCTTGGAGAAATCCACTTTTACAAATAATAATAAGATTTTGTTGCATTCCTAGCATCCCAAATTCTAACCATCCTAATCAGGGGTGAAATGCTCCCAGTTCAGACCGGATCACCCGATCCGGTAGCAATTGTGGCTTCCTGGTTTTAACCACGCGCAGAAGGTTTTGCTATTTTGCTTTTAAAAGTAAAAAAAAAAGGCTCTGATGATCACGCAGCTCAGCTGTCATCGTCAGAGCCTTTTTTTTAACTTTTAAAAGCATTTTTTTACAACGTATTTGCCCGAAGAGGTTGCAGAAAAAAATGCTTTTAAAAGCCTCTGACGATCAGGCAACTCAGCTGGGATTGTCAGAGGCTTTTAAAGGCATATTTTTCTACAACCTCTTCTGCTGAAGAGATTGCAAAAAAAATGCTTTTAAAAGCCTCTGACGATCAAGCAGCGGCCCCGTTGCGAACCAGTAGTAAAGGTAAGTAGAACCCACCACTGGGCCAAGGCCATCGGGGAACGAGGTGCAGACTCCGGAGTCTCCAAAGGCTGACATAGAGAGGCAGAGGAACAGGAGGAGCCTGTTCCTAGTGCACGTATGAGAAGAGCTGCCAGAAGGCAAGAGCAGCTAAAGCAAAGAGGGCAACTCGGGTGTAGGGCCAAGAGATGATTGGCCCCTCCCATAAGGCTTAAAAGACCAGCAATGGGTCTTGGGCTCTTTGTTGGAAAACAACATTGATAGACTTGTTCTTGTCTTGCTGCACTTATCTCTGGTCGTTTTCTGCTTCTGAACTTTTGCCAAGAAAAGCCTTTGGCAGTTTGCCTAATTATACCAAGGTTGGTGATTAGACTGAAGAATTTGTGTTATGAAGAATTCGTTTTGATTTAGTTTGGACTACACTGAGAATGAGTTAATTCTCAGCTGTTCTAATAAAGTTTTTTTATGGAACTGTTTGCGTCGACTACTACCTACTTGGCCCTGGGTCACAACAGATAAGGAGGCAATGGCAAAGCACTTTTGAAATCCTGCCCAGAAAACCAGAAATCAAGACTGACTTGATGCCACCCCAAATGTAGATAATTTGCCCCCAAAGTGCTTCCTCAAATCAGGGTTTTTAAATCACTTCGTTGTACATGTTGAAATCAGGGATTTTAAAAATGCTTAATTTGGGCTGGTTGATGTGGTCTACTATGCTAAAGCAGGAGGCGAGAGAAATGAAGCCTGAATCCATGCATCATTTATAAAGCTTCGAACTATCAGGAAATTGGGAAGTCATTTTTAGAAGACGGTAGAAGATTTTTTTTTTTTCTTCCTTTATTTGAGGTCATTGCAAAATTAGAAAAAAATCTTTAGGAAAAAAATCCATTACAGAAGGAAGGTGTCACAGAAAAAAAAGAGAAGAAAAACAGGCCTAGTAGAAGAAATATAGCAAAAGCCAAAAAAAGAAAGAAAGAAAGAAAGAAAGAAAGAAAGAAAGAAAGAAAGAAAGAAAGAAAGAAAGAAAGAAAGAAAGAAAGAAAGAAAGAAATCTTAGAAAAGTGTTCTTATTTAAATTTGATTCTCATTCAGGGTATGTGTCTATACACATGTTTCCGTAAACCCTGTTGGAAGAAAAAATCCAGTTCCAGTTCCAAGCCTGGAATAAAATGGAGGCTGCTTAAGAAAGAAAGATCCATTTATTGATGAACAGAACCAACACATACACTATGTGTAGTTCTGGGACAGCTGACAAAATGGAGTTGAGAGTAGGTAGGTTTTTATACTTCAGGGTTCCTCAAACTTTTTAAGCAGGGGGCCAATTTACAGTCCCTCAGACTGTTGGGGGGGGCTGGACCTGCTGGGTGGGTGTGGCTCGGTGGTCATGTGACTGGGTGGTCATGACCAATTTAGCAAGTCCATTAAACAATACACATAAATTAAACTTCAATTTGTTATGCTCTTGAGGGTGGAAAGCAGGTTTGTGAAGGGATGTGGCTGCCTTGGGGGTGGGGGGATGGAGGGACTTCTGTTTGTGTGTGTGTGTGTGTGTGTGTGCATGTCTTCCTCCTTCTCTCCCTCCCTCCCTCTCTATCTCTGTCTCTGGAGGCTAAAAACAGACCCGTTTTTGACCTCCCGGGCCTCTGCGCATCCCGTTTTTGGCCTCCTTGGCCTCTAGAAGGCAGATGGGGGCTGGCGGGTAGGTGGGGCAATATGGGTGGGGTAGCCTTGTGGTCCCACATGGGCTGGATTAATGGCTTTAGTGGGCCATCTCAGGCCCACGGGCTGTAGTTTGAGGATCCCTGTTATACTTATTTGATTCCTATGGGGTCATGTAGGGGTCATGGCTGACTCAATAGGCAAAAGGGGAAAAGCAATTCCTAGGTGTTTGTCTGAGCTAATCTTGTCAACCTTTGGCTTGCCTAATTGTGTTGCTTATCTGGAGTTTCCATCTGACCCAGTCTTTCTGAATGGATTATTAAATCTGCATTTCTAAAAGCTGGTCTCCTCAGTTTCTGCTTGGGGCAGGGAGACTGGGGCTGGTTTCTGTTTCCCTTAAAAATTTTCCCCCCATTTCTCCTTTAGGGGAAATATTCTATCCTGCCTTTTAAATATTCCCCAAATATTTCATTCTTTAGGATTATGAGATGTGTGTGTGTGCTGACTTTCTACAACCCCTTTGAGAAAATCTAATTCATAATTTTGATAAGGCTTTTTACAAAGCCTTATCAAAATTTACAAAGCCATTACAGAGGCATTAGTGGCTATTTTCTCTTTTATTTTCCTACAAAATGGATCCAGGGCCATCAAGATCCGAAAATCTCTATGCAGCCCAACCGATTTTCTTTTATGCTTACTTCATTAAGGGGAAAAAAAGAAGTTAATCAGAATAAATATAATACTGCCATATAGCTCACATTAATAAACCAAATAATTTAGAGATCACTTTAATCTATCTATAACGATCCCTGGGTGGGGGTGGTAAAAATCATTGGACTGTAAGGAGGGATATCAATCCTGATAAAAGGCTGTATATTCTTCGTTTGAATTTAGCATGTAATTTTTAAAAAAAAATCAGAGCCCAAGTATTTTGTCAGGAAGTCAAAGTCAGCAAAGTCATATTTGCTCTAAATAATGAGTGGAATTATAATCATGTCCAGTTTTAAGAGATATCAGACATGAAAAGCCATGTTAGAGAGACACACAGATTGTGGAGATATGAGATGTTCTCCAAGATTTAGAAATGAATGACAAATTAAATAATACCCTGTTTCCCCAAAAATAAGACATCCCCTGATAATAAGCCCAATCAAGCTTTTGAGCACATGCACTAAAATAAGCTTCCCCGAAAATATTTAAACGCAGAGCTGGAAATCAGGTAAGACAGCAAGAGGAGCTCCATTTTGCTCCACACACCCCAAAATAATAAGACCTCCCCGAAATAAGACCAAGCGCTTATTTCGGGGTTCAAAAAAAGAAATAAGACAGGGTCTTATTTTCGGGGAAACGCGGTAGTGGGAATACTTAAAGTCAATATATTAGTCTCATGAATATTCAGTCTGATAATGCTGCTGGAATGTAGTTTCTATAAAGGAAAGTGGGGGGGGGGCTTACAAAATCTATTTAGCCCCACAGATCTGTTCCTAAATGCTAAAGCAAACGAACTTTAAAGGGAAGCTTCATATCATTTCTAGACAGTGCCGCTGTTATTTAAAATGCAATTAAGAAGATCTCAGCAAAGAAGGTCTACGCACTTACTGCTCCAAATATAATCAGCGAGACTTCGTTCCTTCATTTTTCAAACTTCTGTAACTAGTTCTTGCCTCAGAAAAGTTCAGTTATTTGCAAAGGTTAATTTCATCCTTTGGGGCATGGCAAATTGGAAAGTGCTTTTAAAGAAGCTTGCGATTAAAAGGAGACTGATAATGGTGAAGACTTGAGAACAAAAAGGTATCTTTTCAAGTAATCTTTGAGTTATTACAAATATTGATTGTGGCTATGTTGCTGCTGAATACATTCAGTGGAGTAAGCCATTAGTATGTGTAGTATGTGTAGCAATTCTAGCTCCAAAGAGATCTATTTGTGATTTTTCTCAGCGAAATCTGAGGGAAGCAGTGTGGGTTTTTTTTCAAAGTGGACCTGAGGTGGTCCCCCTAACCCCCCCCCCCCAGCAATGTGCAAAGAATATAATTCGGGGGTTCTCCCACTCTTTTTGCCTATTAAATTGATAATTCTACCATTGCCATGGCTGTGGAAGTTGGGCCGTAAGGAAGGCTGAGGGCCAAAGAATTGAGGCCTCTTGAATTCTGGTGCTGGAGAAGACTCCTGTGAGTCCCTTGGACTGCAAGGCGATCAAACCAGTCAGTCCTAGAGGAGATCAACCCTGACTGCTCTTTAGAAGGCCAGATCCTGAAGCTGAAACTCAAATACTTTGGTCACCTAATGAGAAGGAAGGACTCACTGGAGAAGAGCCTGATGCTGGGAGAGGCTGAGGGTAAAAGAAGAGGATGACAGAGAATGAGGTGGCTGGATGGAGTCACTGAAGCAGCAGGCGTGAGCTTAAATGGACTCCAGAGGATGGTAGAGGACAGGAAGGCCTGGAGGAACGTTGTCCATGGGGTCTTGATGGGTCGGACATGACTTCCCAACCAACAACAACAAAACCATTGCCATGGGGTATACTTTATTATTTGTTGATTTATTGTAATTACCCACATAGCCTCCCATCTTTCAGCTACAACTTGTCAATACCATGAACTGGTTTTGTCAAGAAAAAGATGTGGTTGAAGATCTTTTGTAATAAAGTAAACATGGGTGCCTTCTTCATATGAGTCATCTAAACCGGTGTAACCCAGCCTTTTGGGCACCAGGGACTAGTTCTGTGGAGAAAGGTTTTTCTGTGGACTGGAGGGGTCATGGTTTGGCGTGCTGCCTGCACCCCATGGATGGGGCTTCGTTTGTTTGTGAAGCCCAGTTGCTGGCACTGGTGCCCGACAGGGAGTTGGGGACCCCTGATCTAAACAATTAACTATCTGAGCCTGGACAGCTCAGCAGACTAAAGCATGTTATTAACGTTCAGCTATCTGCAATTACTGTAAGATAGAATCTCACTAGGCTCAAGGTTGACTCAGCCTTCCATCCTTTCTAAGGTAGGTAAATTGAGGACCCAGTTTGTGGGGACAATAAGCTAACTTTGTACAAAATATACAAAAGTATGAAGGCTATTGCTTGGCGCATTGTAAGCCGCCCTGAGTCTCCGGAGAAGGGCGGCATATAAATCTAATTTTAAAAAAAACTATCTGGAGTAGCAGAAGAATAGATAGAAGAAGAAAAATGATTAATAGTTATGCTCCTTCAATAATTCAGTTAAACCTGTGGATCTCTCTCCCTCCCTCCCTCCCTCTCTCTCCCTCCCTCTCTCTCTCTCTCCCTCCCTCCCTCCTTCCCTCTCTCTCAAATAATCATCAGAGATTCACTGATGGACTAATGATACTCCTGAGTAATTTACAACTTTTTTTAAAAAATAAATCACGCTTACTGTAATATTTCCATAGGATGAATGGAACAACAATGCCATTTCTCTCTCTCTATTCTTGTACTTCTAGATTAGGTAGCTGAGAAGTAACTCTTATGGGAAAAGATTCCACTTTATAGCAAACATGGAAACAGACAAGAGATAGGTTTGTACCGCGACACACAATCTTAAATGCACACACAAAGCAAAATAAATTGAGCCCAAAACTTACCTAACCTCTTTCCTGTTATTTTAAAGAATAGACACATCCTAAAGCAAATATTAACTCTATACCATTTTTTTTTCCTGAACTCTTTTTGTTTCCTGGGGGAAAAAAATATCCTGAAAAACTGACTTTTTCTCCAGATCACTTGAGCATCCCACTCAGTTAATTCTCAGTTAATTGAAACTTTTGTTCAAGCCTTAACTTCAATTTCCTTCTGTTTTTCTTTTTTTCCACTACAAGTAGGAAAGAATTAGGGAAAATTTTACTTTGTACATGGAAGTTTGGATGGAAATTCCAGGTCTAAACAACAACAACAACAAAAGTGGTTTGTATTTGGCTGCCAGTAGAAATGGAAGGCAGTTTGTCTGCTCATTCTCTATACTCCCACTTAGCTTCTAGAGAAACAGAAAAAGACCTTAATCTCTTCCTTCCTATCCCTAACTGGTCTTGTTAAGTGTGTTGTGGGAACATAGCCATTAGAAATGGGCATGGTTTCAAGCATTTTAGAAAAGATTTTGCAGTTATGGGAGAGAAAGTAGCAAATGTTTGGTTTCCACAACCAATTCCCAGCATGGACAGTCAGTTCTCTGCTCTAAGTACGGCTTTTTGGCTTTACAGTTCAGAAGACCATTAGCTCTGTTTACAGAAAAATTGTCCCGTAAGTACGTTCCTGGAATAAGATGTTACTTGAACAGCAGGGAAGCCTCAACTAAGAGTAAGTGAAGAGAAACTCTTGAGAGTATTATTGTCTAGGAAAAGCTTGGGTGAAATTCTTCACAACCCAAATATAAGGCATTCCCCCAAAAAGAAGACCCCCATGGATCATTGACTGTGAAAATCAGGTGTTAGTTTTAGATGAAATCATGCTGTTGGAAGAAATCAGTGATGGGTTGCTCTCGGTTCAGCCCGGTTTGGACGAGCCAGTAGTGGTGATGATGTGACGTCAGTGAATCAGTTCTCTATGAATGTGAGCTGGGCCCTCCCGCCTGCCCCCACGTTATACCTACCTTTATTTGTCATTTTTTAGCCCAGCTGATAGCACAGCAGAGTGGATTGTTGTGCCTCAGCTGGGCAGAAATCTAATGTGCTTGCGTGGAGCGCAAGTTCGGCGCACGGGCGAGCAAAGCAAGCATTTGCGCAGCAATCAGCAGCAATCTTGCGCAAAGCGTGTGTGCAAAGAGAACCAGTAGTAACACCGGTTGGAACCCACCACTGGAAGAAATATCCATCTGGTTCAGTTCCAAGCAGGGAGAAAGACCCTGGAAACATGGAGGCTGATAGGAAAGATGGTTTAATGAAGCAGAACCATCAAGCACATAGTCCTGGTACAGTTGACCACATGAAGTGAAGAGCGAGGGTTATTTATACCCTCTCGGGGCTTTGAACTTGAGCTTCCTGTTCCTGTGCAAGGGCATGTATTCTATTGGCTGCAGTCAGACTCCCATCCCAGGAGTTTGTCTGAGATAGGTTTGGTTGAAACGTGCTGATGCAATGAAGGGGCTTGTTGTGCAATTCCTATTGTAGCTGAAGGTTGCTTTTGTTCATCTTGCTGCAGGCAGTAATGGATTACCAAATCTGCATTTCTAAAGCTGCCCCAGCTCAGTATCTGCTTGGTGACGGGGGTGGGGGATGGGGGGTGGGTGGGCAGGGAGCTGAGGCTGTGAGTTTCTAGCTCCCTTAAAATTTCTATTTCTCTTTTAGGAGAAATATAATATTCTGCCTTTTTAATATTTCCCAAAATATTTCATTCTTCTAGGAGAGGGGTAACTTCTCTCAACGCCTACAATAATAGAGGCATTTTTCCTGTATATAATCTTCCTTCTGGAGATGTTAATCTGAAATTCAGGGTTATCTAATTGATCTGGTATTTGCCACAATATCATGTTAATGAAAGATATATTCTGTCTCCATTAAACAGATTTGATTTCTGTAATTTGAAGGCATTTGGCTTCTTAAGGATGACGGATACACTATATCTCTAAAACACATATGGCATACACAGGTAGGCCTCGATTTACGACCAAAGTTGAGCCCAAAATTTCTGTTGCTGAGTGAGGCAGTTATTGAGTTAGCAACACATTTGTTAAGCGAATCTGGATTTGCCATTGACTTTGCTTTTTAGAAGGTTGCGAAAGGTGATCACATGTCTCCATGAGACATGTCCCTGTCATAAATATGAGTCAGTTGCCAAGCCTCTGAATTTTGATTGTGTGACCATAGGGATGCTGCAACCATTGTGTGAAAAATGGCTACCACCTTTTTCACTCCCGTTGTAACTTTTAACAGTCACTCAATGAACTGTAAATCAAGGTCTACCTGTATTTTACTCCCTAAGCTCATCCAATCACCAAAGGGACTTGCTTGGCTCCCAGAAACTCACAGGAGATGTGATTTGCTTAGTTTTGGCTTACTGTAAATGTTGAGTGAACCTAGTTGTTAAGGCTTGAAATCACAGCTTATGGCTTATTATAATTAACTTACTATATACTTGCATAATCATGCAAATAGTAAATTATAAGGGACTGCGTCCCCCTAGGAACATATAAAACCAGATAGAAGGGATAGTATCAACTCCCAAAGCATCCCTGGCCTGCTTTCGAGTTGCCATAAGCAAGAGGGGTGGGAAAACGGCAAAGCAGCATGGCAGCCAAAAACAAAAGAACATTCCAGACATATCTCTCTCAAGGTTGTCTCCCAGGGTTAGCCACAGCAGGCGGAGGGGAGTGATCTCTACAACCCATGAAATTGCTCCATTGGCAAATGTGACTGATGACACACCCTGGGGGGAGGGGGGAAACAGGGTCAAGATTGGGTCATAAACTAGGTAGGGTCAGAGTTGGCTTCACTTGGAACATGCCGACATGAAGCTCCTAATAAATGACTGGATTTCTTTTGAAGCTTGGCTTGAGGCTTATGATTTAATGTCGGAACCCTGACAGATTATACCCATGATTTATTTAATTAACCTGACCTGTTTGGGATATTGTATTCTGTATCAAGAGCTTGAACTAAGACTACAATATATCATTAGTTCTCCATTCTTATTACTTCTTTTGACACTCAACCTTCCAAAAGAACAAAATATGCAGTCTACTAAATAAAATCCTGATGTCACTTTTCTTTCAGTTTTGTTAAATATGCTTCTTCACCTTGTTTCCCATCCACCAACACCCACCCTCGATAATGGTGGGGGCGGGGGGGGGAACATAATAACAGGCAAAGTTATTTCAAAATATTTCCAGAGGAAGGTCGGGAGGATATTTTACAGCAGAATATCTCCAGGAAAAATAAATTAAGCTGTGTCTCCATTTTATATTCCAGGTAATAAAGTGGTTTTTAATGAATTTGGCTGTTTAAAGAATGGTAACTTGCTAAAAGGATTAACATTTTTATGAATGTCCTTTCAAATTACAAGGGTAAACAACAGAAATTATAACTCAAGAATTTGAAACAAACATTTACCTCTTTAGAGAGAATTTATACGAATCAAAGTTGATGGATTTCAGACACAATGTGTTTATTGCACATTTAAAAATCCCATGAGCAGGGATAGGGATCAGAAAAACCACTGGACCTGATTAAGTAATTCTGAAATGAGAGGCCAGAAGGAACAGGAGAAGAAAAGTCTTGAATGCCATGTGGGGTAATCATGGTTTCCAAGTATTGAGTTAACTTGTGGAGAAACAAACCCACTCTAGATGTGGATCTCTTTCATTCAGTCTCCACTTATTTGTTTGTTTATTACCTTTTATGCTACACCACAATTCCACAAGGCTCTTTACAAGAACGCAAAGTATCCTATTTCAGGGGTGAAACCCAGCAGGTTCTGACAGGTTCTGAAGAACCAGTAGTGGAAATTTTGAGTAGTTCGGAAAACAGGCAAATACCACTTCAGGCTGGCCCCAGAGTGGGGTGGGAATGGAGATTTTGTAGTATCCTTCTCCTGGAGTGGGGAGGGAATGGGGATTTTGCAGTATCCTTCCCCTGCCATGCCCACCAAGCCACGCTCACCAAGCCATGCCCACAGAACCGGTAATAAAAAAAATTGGATTTCACCACTGGCTTAATTTCTTAAGTATTATCCCTGATTTAATAAGATTCAAAAAAAAAAAAAAAACCACCCTAAAATACAAAACCCAGAAACAGCTGGGAAAACTCAAAATAGGATCATGGGTTTGACTATCAGAAGTCTTCATCTGGTTTATCAAAATCAAGACAAACTCTACCGTATCTATCTATCTATCTATCTATCTATCTATCTATCTATCTATCTATCTATCTATCTATCTATCTATCTATCTATCTATCTATCTATCTATCTATCTAACCCAATAGCACTTAGACTCATATACTGCTTCATACAGCTTTACAGCATTCTCTAAATCAGGCCTGTCCATGGGCTGGATATGTCATGCACAGGCCATACCCACCTTGGTTCAGCAAAGGCAAAAAGCATTATGATACCTCACGATATGTCCCATGACATGATTGCGCTTGACACCCCTGCTCTAAATGGTTTACAGAGTCAGCCTATTGCCTCCAATAATCTGGGCCCTTATTTTACCGACTTGGAAGTATGGAAGGCTGAGTCAACCTTGAATCAGTAAGTATTGAATTGCTGGCAGTTGGCAGAGCTAGCAATACTGCATTCTAAACACTGCACCATCATGACATCCTTCATCTATCTATCTATCTATCATCTATTTATCATCTATTTATCATCTATCTATCATCTATTTATCATCTATCTTATTTATTTATCATCTATCTTATCTATCTATCTCTATCATTTATTTGTCATCTATCT
The DNA here is from genome assembly GCA_030761175.1 of Masticophis lateralis. Taxonomy (NCBI): domain Eukaryota; kingdom Metazoa; phylum Chordata; class Lepidosauria; order Squamata; family Colubridae; genus Masticophis; species Masticophis lateralis. The sequence continues at coordinate 80,769,222 of JAUDYJ010000006.1, read as the reverse complement.
ATCTATCGTCTATCTATCTATCATCTATTTATCATCTATCTATCTATCATCTATCATCTATTTATTATCTATCTTATCTATCTATCTATTTATCATCTATCTTATCTATCTGTCTGTCTGTCTATCTATCATCTATCAAGAAACATGACCACATAAGCTTCCTGGCAATTTTCTTCTGAAATAAAAATTTGCTATTTTTAAAAAGTGATGGAGATCTGTAATTCCCAAACAAGCATCATGATGCTGAACTTTCTCTGAACCACAAGGAGAGAGCCGCACCACTATCATTTTCAATAAAAACCCACAGGAAGCTGGGAAGACTGTAAACCTCCTTCTCAAATATAAACAGCAGTCTTCAAAGATTTTATAAAAGATTTTTAACATGTCTTTTATTTAAAAAAAAATAGGGAGTCAAGAAAGCATTTGTTTTTCTCTTCTAAAGGTTACCGATTTCTCCTCGTGATGTTTATTAAAAGATATCAGGCATCATAAAGTCTACTATACAGCAGGTTGCTGAAAATAGAGAGGTAGCATCAGGGATGCTATTCAGCAGGTTCTGACAGGTTCTGGAGAACCAATAGCGGACATTTTGAGTAGTTCAGAGAACCGGCAAATACCACCTCTGGCTGGCCCCAGAGTGGGGTGGGAATGGAGATTTTGTAGTACCCTTCCCCTGGAGTAGGGTGGGAATGGAGATTTTGCAGTATCCTTCCCCTGCCACGCCTACCAAGCCAAGCCAAGCCAAGCCACGCCCACCAAGCCACGCCCACAGAACCGGTAGTAAAAAAAATTGAATTCTACCACTGGGTAGCAAAAATACTCATTTGCACAGATTCAAAAGCTCAGAAGCATAAACCTCTAGTGCTAGTGACTGATCCAGATTGGATCTTGCAACATTACCTGGAATAAATATATAATGAGCCATGGTGGCGCAGTGGTTAGAGTGCAGTACTGCAGGCTACTTCTGCTGCCTGCCGGCTGCCTGCAATTTGGCAGTTCAAATCTCACCAGGCTCAAGGCTGACTTAGTCTTCCATTCTTCCGTGGTCAATAAAATGAGGACCCAAATTGTTGGGGATAATATTCTGACTCAGAATATTGAGTGCTGCAAAGCACTGTGAAGCGGTATATAAATCTAAGTGCTATTACTATTGCCTTCATTTGTCGTAACAGAAATGTTGTGGGTGGGGAAATGGCTAAATTCTAGGACTTTGTTGGTAAGGGAGGCATCATTTCTTCCATCTTCCCATTGAGTTTCAAGCTCCTTTCAAAGAGTTGATAAGATTCGCATTTCTTTGTAATAGCTCCCCTGAATTAATATAAGAAAGACCACATGGGGGCCAAAACCATCAATGTAGTGCTCGTGCCTGGGCAATCAAAGTCACGCCTCTTTGATACATAAAACACTATAAAAAGGCTGAAAGTTCAGCTGTGACCACAATCTTGACTTCTTCTGAGTAGAGTAGAGTAGAGTGGAGTGGAGTGGAGTGGAGTGGAATGGAATGGAATAGAATAGAATAGAATAGAATAGAATAGAATAGAATAGAATAGAATAGAATAGAATAGAATAGAATAGAATAGAATAACAGAGTTGGAAGGGACCTTGGAGGTCTTCTAGTCCAACCCCCTGCCCAGGAAGAAAACCTTACACCACTTCAGACAAATGGTTATCCAACATCTTCTTAAAAACTTCCAGTGTTGGAGCATTCACAACTTCTGGAGGCAAGTTGCTCCACTGATTAATTGTTCTAACTGTCAGGAAATTTCTCTGTGCTTCTCTCCTTGATTAGTTTCCATCCATTGCTTCTTGTCCTGCCCTCAGGTGCTTTGGAGAATAGTTTGACTCCCTCTTCTTTGTGGCAGCCCCTGAGATACTGGAACACTGCTATCATGTCTCCACTGGTCCTTCTCTTCATTAAACTAGACATACCCAGTTCCTGCAACCGTTCTTCATATGTTTTAGCCTTCAGTGCCTAATCATCTTTGTTGCTCTTGTCTGCACTCTGTTTAGAGTCTCCACATCTTTCTTACATCATGGTGACCAAAACAGGATGCAGTATTCCAAGTGTGGCCTTACCAAGGCATTATAAAGTGGTATTAACACTTTACATGATCTTGATTCTATCCCTCTGTTTATGCAGCCTAGAAGTCTCCTCCTCCTCCTCCTCCTCCTCCTCCTCCTCCTCCTCCTCCTCCTCCTCCTCCTCCTCCTCCTCCTCCTCCTCCTCCTCCTCCTCCTCCTCCTCCTCCTCCTCCTCCTCTTCTTCTTCTTCTTCTTCTTCTTCTTCTTCTTCTTCTTCTTCTTCTTCTTCTTCTTCTTCTTCTTCTTCTTCCCTGAAAGACCGTGATTGCAGAGAAAACCAGGTGATTGGCAACATTGCAGAAAAAGCTGAGCCCATAAAACAAGGAAAAGTAAGATTTGGGGAAATGGCGGGAATCAAAGAAGGCTAAGATTAAAAAGCTGGGGCAGAAGGATTCTGAGGAAGGAGGACCATGATAGCAGATGTCTTGGGACAACATTCCCATTTGCACTTCTTTTCCTGAAAGCAACTATGGAGTATTAGGGTGATGGATCACTAGTGTCACATCTATTTTGGCCCTAGATTCTAAGAAATATGGAGAGAGAGAAATCTCCCTGACTAGTTTCCATCCATTGTTGTTGTTGTTTTTTGTCTTGCTTTCTGATGCTTTGGAAAATAAGTTGACCCTAGTCAACCTTTCCATTGGCATATGCAACAAAAGAAACTCCTAGGACATTATTTTCCTGATAATTCCACTTGGAATCCAATTGGGGTGTAAATTATGTAGGGTCAGAGCTGGCTTCACTTGGGAATGTGCCAACGTGAAGCTCCTAATAAATAAATGGATTTCTTCTGAAGTTTGGCTCGAGGCTCATGATTTAACTAGGGCATCCGTCAGAACCCTGACAGCAAGCTGGTTTCTGGCCACATCCAGACAAGCTTCCTTTCTCTCTCCTGCTCTTCTTGAAGCTACAAGCCAAAGTGGGGCTGAATGGGTTCATCCAGACTAAGGCTACTACAGAGGTACCTACTGTGGAGAGGATCCAAATGGCAGCCATGGTCGAGCAATCGAAGGCTCAGCCCTCTTTTATGCATGTCGGACATGGGTGCAATTTTATGTGATCTGTTATGTGATCGTTGCATATTGTCTTGGCCCTGTTGGAAGAAATATCCTTCTGGGTTCAGTTCCAAGAGGGGAAAAAAGACACTGGATTCATGGAAGTTGCTTGGAAAGAAGGTTTATTGATAAACAGGATCACATGACTTGAGTTCCTGAGCAGAAAAGGGAGAAGATGCTGAGAGTGCCTTGGTTTTATGCCCTCTGTTAGGCTTTGAGCTTGTTTTCTGATTGGTTGTCGGATTCCCATGATGCCATGCAGGGGCAACTCTGTAGGCTGTCCTGAGTCCCAAGCTTGGTTGAGCCTTGCTGGGTGATGTAATCTTCCCAGGTGCCATGTGGTGAGTTCTGTTGCTAGATGGGTAGAGGGCTAATCCTACCTTTGTTGGATCTTGGGTGAGGGCATTTGCCTATGAATAGACCTGGCTATCTCTTTATCTCTTAAGTGTGGACATCTGCTGTGGGCTATTGAGGATGGTGGGGGCTATTAAAAACGAGTCTGTTTCCTGCATAAAAAACATGTTTCTCCATCAAAAACATGTTTCCATGAGGGAAAAAAACATATATTTCCCTCATCCAGGGAAATATAATATTCTGCCTTTTTAATATTTCCTAGAATATTTCATTTTCCTAGGAGAGGGTGGGTGCTAACTTCTTACGGCCCTAACTGTACAATATCTGCAGCTTGGGTACTAGTCTACATCTTGAATGAGGATTCATGGGTGGGGAAAACGCTTAAACCTTTCCCCAATTCCTCACCTTGAGCACACAAATGCCTACACAATTATTCCTTTTTTTTAGTGATGCTCCATAGTACTTCTGACTCTTTAAAAAAAAAAACCATTTTGTGGAGATGGAAAGGAGAGGGCTGAAAAATTACAGGCTCGATGGGTGAACAAGAATCTTTGCATTAATTATTGCATTTAAAATGTCTTAGCAAGAGGGGAACTATTTATTGCTCCGGTGGATATGGAATAAATGCTAAGTGGCTGATGGGAAGATGGGGAATGAAAAATGGCTGGGAAAGGGAATGGGATAGCTTTGTATAAAGATGCTTATGGCAGAGCCATCTTACCTGAATTTCCCGATCTATAGCAACACTATCACTAGTGGGTTTCAATTTCAGCCGCTACTGGTTTGCTCATGGGTGCACACATGCTCACATGTGGACATAATGCTTCTGCACATGCGCAGAGATGTCCGGGCGGGTGGGCGGAGCCTCCTGCCACCGCCGCTACCGGCTTGCACAATCCAGGGCGAACCGGTAGCAACCCACCACTGGTGCCTATGTAAAGTATCTTAGAAATTTGACACAAGAAACATGAAGCAATCATCTAGTACTGTGATGGCAAACCTATGGCACGCATGCCAGAGATGGCACATAGAGCCCTCTCTGACACGCAAGCCGTCATCCCAGTTCAGCTCCGCCGTGCATGTGCGCCCACCTCTCGCCAGCCAGCTGGTCTTTGGGTCTCTGCAGTGCATGCGCGGGTGTGTGTGTGTACGGGGGGGTGCACATTTATGCATGGGGGGCATGTGTGTGGGAAACATGTGTGCATTGTGGGGGAGTGTGCAGGGGGGCTGCACACATGCGTGGGGGTGGGGACCTTGCAGGGGGACCATGCATGCATATGGGAGGCCTCAAGCAGGGGAATTGCAAGCGCATGTACGAGGTGGGACGCATGTGCACGCATTGCATTTTTGGGGGTTCGGCCATGCGCGCGCGAGCTTTGGGTACTCAGTCCAGAAATGGTTAGCCATTACTGATCTAGTAATATATTCAAGAACTCACAGTGATTTTAAATCTTGGAAAGGGTGCAAAACTGCCCTGATTAGTATAGAAAAATACGATAGATTGAACTTAAGTAGGGACTAAACTAAACTCTAGTTATTATTGAGCAGGTGGCCCCAAATTTACTAATAAGGGAAATGCAAACGTTCTAGTCAATGAAATATTAGTTATTGGTTCCCAGATTTTCAGAGTCTCATGGTCAGTTGCCGGCTTCTCAACAATCCATAAATTGTTCGGAATGATTGAAAGTATTTTAATTTGTTGGAGGGCTGTTGAAGTTTCAGTGAATTCTCTCCAAACCATTTAATTGTTCACACATATATAAACACACATGCATTTGAAATTCTATTTCAAAAGATGATAAATTTATGACTGCTTCCATAACTCCGAAACAACTCTATTAATTTTGGAACCTACACACGGGAACGCTCTTACAAGAAGATCCTGAATAACCAATTGCTTTTATTAAAAATAACACCCACCCAGAATAAAAAACCATTTACTGACTGCTTCACTTCACTGTGAAGTAAGAAAATCCTCTTAGCTTTATGCTTCAGCTGTTCCCTCAGTTGTGAGGTACTCAAATATTTTATAGGCTGGATCAGAGATGTGACTGGAGAAAATGACAGATGTCTAAGCAAAAATGGTGACGGGGTTGAGAAAAGACACAGATGGATATTGTGATTGTTATGTGTGAGAGAGAAATTAACAGAGACAAATATTTTTACTGTGAGTGAATTAGATGTTGAACTTTCCTGTCGGAATACAATGGAAAAAAGGTGATTGTAAATAAGACATAAAAATAAAAGATGAAAGAAAATAGGTTGTTTCTGTATTCTTAGGTAAAGGTTCCCCTTGCATACATGTGCTAGTCATTCCCAACTCTAGGGGGCAGTGCTCATCTCCTTTTCAAAGCCAAAGAGCCAGCACTGTCCCAAGAGGTCTCCATAGTCATGTGGCCGGCATGACTAAACACCAAAGGCGCACGGAACACTGTTACCTTCCCACCAAAGGTGGTCCCTATTTTTCTACTTCCATTTTTTACCTGCTTTCGAACTGCTAAGAAGTTTCTCCTTAATTCCAGGTTGCTTCTCTTCTTGATTAGTTTCTATCCATTGTTTCTTGTCCTGCCTTCTGGTGCTTTGGAAAATAATTCTTTGTGGCAGCCCTTCAAATATTAGAATACAGCTATCAGGTCTCCCCCACCCAGTCCTTCGTTTTTCTAGACTAGCCATAGCCAATTCTTATAACCATTCTTCATATGTTTTTGTCTCCAGGCCTTTAATCATCTTAGTTGCTCTTCTTTGAACTTTTTCCAGACTTTCAATATTTTTTTTTTTTTTGTAATGTGATGACCAAAACTGGATGCAGAATTCCAGCTGTGGCTTTACTAAGGATTTATAAAGCAGTACAAATGCTTCATGTGATTTTGATTCTATGCCTCTCTTTATACCATCAAGGAGGCAATTAGCCCACCCAATATAGAATATAGAATAACAGAGTTGGAAGGGACCTTGGAGGTCTTCTAGTCCAACCCCCTGCTTAGTCAGAAAACCCTACATCACTTCAGACAAATGGTTATCCAACATCTTCTTCAAAACTTCCAGTGTTGGAGCATTCACAACTTCTGGAGGCAACTTGTTCCATTGATTAATTGTTCTAACTGTCAGGAAATTTCTCCTTGGTTCTAGGTTGTTTCTTTCCTTTATTAGCTTCCACCCATTGCTTCTTGTCCTGCCCTCAGGTGCTTTGGAGAATAGCTTGACTCCCTGTTCTTTGTGGCAACCCCTGAGACACTGAAACATTGCTATCATGTCTCCCCTAGTCCTTCTTTTCATTAAACTAGATATACCCAGTTACTGCAACCGTTCTTCATATGTTTTAGCCTTCAGTGCCTAATCATCTTTGTTGCTCTTGTCTGCACTCTTTCTAGAGTCTCAACATCTTTTTTAGACCCTGGTGACCAAAACTGGATGCAGAATTCCAAGTGTGGGCTTACCAAGGCATTGTAAAGTGGTATTAACACTTCACGTGATCTTGATATATTTCAATATGCCCAATGTTAGGGCTGGTCTTGCAAAGTATCTCTTTTTCTCATTGAAAAAAAGAGGAGTCGATACCAATGGGTAAAATAATCTTATATTAAGTGTGGATTAATACATTCTATTAAAAAAAAGAATGTTTGAATTTAAGGCGGACCCATGCACAGAGGGGAGAGATTCCTGCTTTGATGACCTCAAGATTATTTACTGTCTGGATTCTTAATGGATTCTTAATCTAAGCTTTAAAAGTGATTCCCCCCCCCCTCCCCTCAAGCAAGCAGATTAGTTTTGATCCCAAATTCCGCTCTGAAAAGGGAGATCAGTTGACTAAAGCGTTTAGGGATTCTAGGATTATATCTGTTTGTGCAACATGATTACAGACAAGCCCCAGAACATCTCCTAATGGATTACAGGCAAATTATGTGATCATTAATTCCAAAATGATTTTTAAAAAGTATAGCAATCCAACACAGCAAAAGACGTCGCTGCAAAAAAACATTTGCTTTGTTTTTGCCATTTTCCCCCCTTGGCATTATTTGCTCACACTGCTATTTAATTTGTTAAGAGGAATCATACTCCATTAATAAATTAGATCAATTATACCAGCAAGTAAGACTGAACAGTATGTTGCAACAGAAAGGGAAACGAGAAGGAAGAAGATGATATCAATAGAATGGAATGGAATGGAATGGAATGAATGGAATGGAATGGAATGGAATGGAGTGGAGTGGAATGGAATGGAATGGAATGGAATGGAATGGAATGGAATGGAATAGAATAGAATAGAATAGAATAGAATAGAATAGAATAGAATAGAATAGAATAGAATAGAATAGAATAGAATAGAATAGAATAGAATTTTTTCTTGTCCAAGTGTGATTGGACAAACAAGGAATTTGTCTTGGTGCCTATGCTCTCAGTATACATAAAAGAAAATATATGTTCATCAAGAATCATAAGGTACAACACTTAATATATATATTTATCAATATATCAAACAATATCAATATAAATCGTAAGGATACAAGCAACAAAATTACAATCATACAGTCATAAGTGGAAGAGCATCAAACACAATAGTGTGCTCATCCCCCATCCTTAAAATCTGACAAACACAGGTTAGGTAGTCCTTGATTTATGATTGACCTACTTTAGGGGTACTTATGACCCAAATTCAAATTTCAGGTGCTCAGCAACACAGCTGAGTTTATAGCCATTAGCAACATCTCCCAGTCTTGCGAACATAGGGGTTTTTTTGCTGAAAACTGTGATAACACTAATTTCTGGTTATTAGCCAAACTGCACCCATAGCAAACCATTGGAACACCTAGCAGGGGTGGGATTCAGAAATTTTAGCAACCAGTTCACTGCCTGGTTGCTGGGTGGGCGTGGCCATGGTGGGCGTGGCCTATTCAGCCTCCTGCACCATGGGGGGGAGGCATTTCCACCCCCCAGGCTCCGGAGGCTTTTCTTTAGCCTCCAGGAGGGCAAAACCGGCCTCCCTCGGGTTCCAGAGGCCTTCTGGAGGGCGGAAATGGGCCCGTTTCCAGACTTCTGGAACTTCCGGTAGGCCCACTTTTCGCCCTCCCAGAGCCTCCGCATGGGCCCTGCACTTACCTGGCATCCAAAACGGGCTACGTGGGGGTTCCTGGGAGGGAAAGGGAGGATGGGCGGAGTCAACCAGTCCTTGCAACTACCAATTCGGCAAACCATCTGGTTCACCCAAACCGGTCCGAACCGGCTGAGCAACAATTGCCACCAAAAAAGTCAGGTCAGTCACATTGCAGCTCTATTGCGGTCATAAATCAAGGATTACTTATAGGCATCCTTACATGATTGCAAAATTCCTTTGCAGAATAGAATGTGTGTTTACTCTGCGGTAACAACGATGCCCAGCACTGCCTAATTTATGCATCACCATGCCAGGAGAAGAGAAAAAAAGTTTGATAACCTTTGCAAGTTGTGAAAGTGATGCAGATGCTACCAGAATGATGGTTTGATTTATTTTTTTTTTTTTTAGCAACTTAGGTCCAACCACAAATGTTTCTGCCCTGGAGAACTAAAGAACATTCCTAACAGTGGATCAGATCTAAAAATATCAGAAAGTCTCTCTGTGACCTGCAGCATTTAAAAAAAAATAGTTTCATTGACAAATAATCTCACTCTCTCTTAAATCATGAAAACTTGGCAGAAGCAAGGCAATGTGGAAGCTGAATTGTGGGTGGTTTTTCATGAGAACTGGCATTTGATAACAACTGTGGAATGCAGGATCAAAATACCAGTCACCCCAGGGACAAGCATGCAAGTCTCTAGGATTTGGGCAAGAGATACAGAATAATGGTGACATGATGTATGAGTCAGGTATTCTTTTTTTATTATTATTTGATTTATATGCCGCCCTTCTCCGGAGACTCAGGGCGGCTTTCACCAGATGCTTTTTTTGAGATGTTTCCTTATATTCTCTTCATCCAGGCTCAAGCTCCTCCTATCTGACCATTGCCTTGGCAGCAACTTCCTTCCTTCCTCCCTCCCTCCCTCCCTCCCTTCCTTCCTTCCTGCCTGCCTGCCTTCAATCCTTCCTCCCTCCCTCCCTCCCTTTCCTTCCTTCCTTTCCTTTCCTTCCTTCCTTCCTTCCTTCCTTCCTGCCTGCCTGCCTTCCATCCTTCCTTTCCTTTCCTTTCCTTTCCTTTCCTTTCCTTTCCTTTCCTTTCCTTTCCTTTCCTTTCCTTTCCTTTCCTTCCTTCCTTCCTTCCTTCCTTCCTTCCTTCCTTCCTATGGGGTAGAACTACAAAGAGACTGGGGCTTTGAAAAAACAAATAGACAATATTTAATGAACTTAAGTTTCTTTCTAGGAAGTTTCTTTCTTTTGTTTTTGCAGATCTCTGCTTACCTCCATGATGATGTCCCAGCTTATTCCTTGGACTTCTAAATGTTTTATGGCTAAAATGACAGTTTAGTTTCCTCGAAGAAGGGGACACTTGGATCTATTTATTTATAATTAATATAATTAATCGTATTATTTATATAACAAAGCTAATGCTTTGTTTCTCCAGGAAGATATCTTTGGGATTAGGGGCTTTTGGCTTGATCCCTAAAAATCTCCGTTCAGTCCTCCCTCCCTCTGAAGCTTAAAATAATTTATTGTTTTATTGAAGGCTTCATGGGAGGTTTAATTAAAATTGTGGTTTAGAGAATTAATGAGACAAAGATATATCTTTGTAGAAGTTGGGTTGCTTTCTTTTTCACCAGTTTGGTTCTTCTAGATGCTTGATTTTCTTTTTAAATGATGCCTTCAACTGCATTCCCTGCAACAAAGTCTTAACTTTATGGTTTCATTTATCACCAGTCATTCCCTTTATAAAAACTGGAATCCTACTGGGTGTTTGTCAGGCATCAGGAAGAGATGCAGACAGTGGTGGGCTTCAGCCGGTTCGGGATGGTTCGGGCGAACCGGTAGTTAAATTGCTGGCTGGCTCCGCCCCTCCCCACCCCTTCCAGGAGTCCCCACATGCCCCATTTTGGCTCCCAGGTAAGTGCCCTCCCCTGTGACCCAGTTCCGCTCCCAGGAGGCTTCAGGGAGGCCTCCTAGGTCCAAAATGGGGAGCGGGGTGGGTGTGGTGTCCCCCTATGGCCCATTTTTGTGCCTAGGAGGTTTCAGGGAGGCCTCCTAGACCAAAACAAGGTGGGGGGGTGCGACTCCCTGCCCGCGGCCCGTTTTCACTCCCAGGGGAGGGAAGGAGGCCGAGTGCTGCCTGTCACACCCCCTGGCCACGCCCACCATGGCCACACCCACCCAGATGGCCATTAGGGCAGAGAACTGGTTGTTAAATTATTTGAATCCCACCACCGGATGCAGGCAAGATTATCTGCAAAGTACCATTTTAAAAAATCGTAATGGTATGATGTGCCACCTGGTTTTTAATTTAACATCAATGTATAAAAAACAAATGGAAGTTCAGTTGTACTGTTGTGACTGCTATCTTGACTTTTCTGACCCATAGACACTAGGTACAGATGTTGAGTTGCATGGTTTTTTGTTGTTGTTGGGGGGTTTTTTGCAAAAAAAAAAGTCAGCAGTTTCATTTCTTGAAAAACTTTCTGAATGGTTATCATCTTTTGCATCTCTGGAATTAATTATCTTTAGCCTGACAGTTTTGCTTGTAACTTTATATATGCCCACTTGGCTTCTCAAGAGCAATGGTGCCATGGATTTACTTAGGAGTAAAAAAATACCCTACTGCAAACTATCAGCAGAAGGCGATTAGCAGTTTGGTGATTCAAGATGTCATGAGAACAGCTGGTTGAGGTTATTAACGGTTTCGTGCATTGAGTAAATCACCTCAAACAAGTTAAAATGCAATTAAAGTGTGTTGTGTAGATATAATCGGTACATCCATAAAAACCCGGTCCTTTTTTTGGGTCAGATCTGAAACATTTTCTTCCTTGCTCAAGATTTCACCAGGAGTGGTACCCTAAATGTACCTATTTCATCAAGGCAACAAAAACATAGATCTTTAAACATTCAGGGCAGGTTCTTGTTCAGGCATAAATTATACTGTGTTGTTTCTGAACAGACAACTTTATATAAATGTGCAAGTAAAATCTATGGCTCTTGTTGTTCGTCTCTGCATGTGCCACTCGGTGAGGCACTGTGAAATGCTATTAACCAACCACGCTCTTGTAAATTCAGTCTCATAATTATATCAGCTTCAAGCCTCTTTTTCTGTAACTTGCTTAAAGGAAGATTGAATATTCATGCACATGTTAGCACAATGAAAATAATAGCCCACGCTGACTCTAATTCAAAGATCCGTCTTGGAAATTTTTATTCGCCAAGGAAAGAATTACTGACTGACATGTTCATCCAATATAGGAAGACGGAGACCCTTCCTCCAAACTGAACAACTGCTAGATATAGAAGTCTCAGAATTTGACCAGATAATTTGAGCGTTAAATTCTGTGTATCTAGAAGGTAAATCATTACATTTATTCAAGCCTTCATACACCTCTACAGATAGTGGTGGGATTCTAATAATTTAACAACCAATTCTCTGTCCTAATGACTGGCTGGGTGGGCGTGGCCTTGGTGGGAGTGGCCAGGGGTGTGTGCCAGGCAGCACTTTTTGCACCCCCCTGGGAGCAAAAATGGGCTGCGGTGGGGGGATGCGCCGCCTCCCCATGCCCCATTTTGGGCCTAGTAGGCCTCCCTGCAGCCTCCTGGGAGTGAAAATGGGACATGTGAGGGATGCTACACCCACTCCACTCCCCATTTTGGGCCTAGGAGGCTTCCCTGCATTTACCTGAAAGCCAAAATGGGTGCATAGGGACTCCTGGAAGGGGCGGGGTGGGAAGGGACGGGGACAACCAGCAATTTAACTACCGATTCTGCCGAACTGGCCCGAACTGTCTGAATCCCATCACTGCCTACAGACCACAGATTGAGAACCATTGATAGAGAACAGCTGAATCAGTTATTGCTCTTTTCCCCAGAATTTCCTGGTGGTCTCTTTTCCACATATTTACTAGGTCTGGCCCTGATGATTAAGCCCATAAAATAAAAAAAATAAAGTAGTATATATAAAGTATTCCCTACCTTCTCCCCAAGTCTTGATGAGAAATTCTATTTGCTATTTGCTGAAGAAAACCATATTTCTTTGAAAAGTAGTCATTTGGAGAACACTGAGCATTTATGCCTCTATTTTCTATCATCCTTGCTACCTTTTAACATGGTCATATACTGGTGATAGTTTCTCTTATTTTCAGTTCTGTGATGCAGGCTGGTGGAAAACATCACCTAAAAATATTCCAATAATTGGAGAAGATCCAGCAATTTTTTTTTAAAGTTAGCAGATTACAGTGAGTCACTATTCTCTTGCCATCACAGAGCAAGTAGGGACAAATTCTATTTCATCCAAGTCATTATACTGGATTGCAGAGGCTGAAGATGGGAATATGTCTACCTTGATCATAGCAACTTTTATAAACTGATAAGGGGTAGAGATAGGGGTACCCAGGAATCCAAGCTCCTCTGTACTTGGAAGGAGAACATTTGGTAATGAAGTGAGGAATGCCATTGCCAATCAAGTTGATAATTATTCTAACAGTTGTACTCGGATTTGTTCACCATGATAATAAAAAAGATACTGAGATTCTGGAAAGAGTGCAGAGAAGAGCAACAATGATTAGTGGGCTAAAACATATGAAGAACAGTTGCAGGAATTGGGTATATCTAGTTTAGTGAAAAGAAGGACTAGGGGTGACATGATAGCAGTCTTCCAATATTTAAGGGGCTGCCACAAAGAAGAGGAAGTCAACCTATTGACTTCCAATTGATGTTGCATCAATTTCAGATACAGTGAACTGGTCTCCGCATTCACTGTGCTGACTTCTCCCTTTTGTGGACTTCAAGAGGAGCCAAAGCCACCTTGTAGGGGTGGTGAAGCAAAGAGGGGCACCCTGTGAGATCAAGGAGAGTCACAGCTCTCCTGTCTGACCTGGGGTTCTTTTTCCCTCAGAGCTATGGCAAGAAGAGGCAGCCTAAAGATGGCTACCACAAAACTAGGACAATGGATGAACAACTAAGACTGAGGATCCCCTGTATGAGCAGAAGTTTGGACTAGAAGACATCCAAAGTCTGTTATCTTGTTATTTTGTTAAACTAACAATGAAGATATCAAAGAGGTGGGTATCTTTTGCTTTGTACAATCAGCTATCAACAGTAAAGGAACAAGCATGTCAAGAAACACGCTATAGATTAGAATAACATAATAACAGAGTTGCAAGGGACCCTGGAGATCTTTTAGTCCAACCCCCTGCACATACATTCTGGACAAATGGCTGTCCAATCTCTTAAAAACCTCCAGTGATGGAGGACCCACTAGGACTTGGTAAAGCAGCCTCGGAAGTCTTAGAAATGATATTCAAATGCATTTAGATTTAGATTTAGATTTTATTGAATTTATATACCACCCTACTCCCAAAGGACTCAGGGTGGTATACAGCCATAAAATAAAACATATAAATACAAAATTTAAAATAGACAAAAACGAAATTAAATAATTTGGCTGAAAAATTTAAAATCCCAATAATTTAAAACAAATTAAAATTCCCATTTAAAAGGGGGAAAAGACTTAGGTCAGGCCGGCTTGATGGAATAAGTGAGTCTCAAGCGCGCGACGGAAGGTGCGCAGGTCCAGGATCCTCCATATCTCCGGGGGGAGCTCGTTCCAGATGGTAGGTGCTCCCACAGAGAAGGCTCTCCCTCGGGGGCCGCCAGCCGACATTGTTTGGCCGACGGCACCCGGAGGAGCCCTCTCTATGGGAGCTGCCGGTGGGAGGCTATTGGTGGTAGTAGGCGGTCCTGTAAATAACCAGGTCCTAAGCCATGGAGCACTTTAAAGGTGATAACCAAAACCTTGAAGCGCACTCAGAAGACCACCGGGAGCCAGTGCAGCTCGCACAGGAGAGGTGTTACATGGGAGCGCCACGTCACTCCCATAACCACCTGCGCGGCCGCACTCTGTGCCAGTTGGAGCCTCCGAGTGCGCCATGATGTATCTATACCTAACGAAGTTCAAACTCACACAAACTATGGTATTTCCCAGTGACATTCTATGGAAGTGAAAATTTGACTTTGAAGGAGCAAGAGAGGAAGAATATTGATGCTCTTGAATTTTGGTGTTGGAGAAGAAAATACCATGGACAACCAAGAAAACAAACCAGTGGATCATTGAACAAATCAACCCAAAGTTCTCACCCAAGACTCAAGTAACCAGGCTGAAAGTACCCTGTTTTTGACACATCATGTAAAAACCCGGAAAAAGCTTTGATGCTGGCAAAAATGGAAAATGAAGAAGACCGACCAACAGCAGGTTGGATTCAAACACAGTGGCAATAGATGCACTGTGGGAAGAACTGAAATATCAAGTTAGGGATAGGTCCATCAGGAGAAAATCTATCTATGCCAAGGGTCGGCAATCTTAAACACTCAAAGAGCCATGATGGTCCTAACTGGAAGCCCCCTGTTCAATTCTGGAGCCAACCGGACGTCTTGTTCCCTCATCATAGAGTCTCCTCCTAGCGCGGTGTCCTTTTTCCTCTGCTGACCAGAAGTCCTGTCCCACCCCTGCCCCCACCATCATAGAGTCTCCTCCTAGCACGGCGTCCTTTTTCTTCTACCTGTCCTAACTGAAAGCCCTATCAATTGTGGAGCCAACTGGCAACAGAGCCTCAGCACAGAGATGAAAGAGCCACATGCGGCTCCAGAGCTGCAGGTTGCCGACCCCTGATCTATGCGGTCACGAAGAGTTGACAACAACTTGATGGCAATTATCAATCAAACCTTTGAAACCTGTTTTTAGGAAACTTCTCTTCCACAGCAGAAATGGCTTTGGGATGGACTCCTCCACCTTACTAGATGGAGACAGACAGTCAAACATAGGGGTGACCCTTACAAGGATAAAAATGATGGTATTCAATCTGCAGGGAAGGTTTTAAAAATGCATATAATGAAGGGCAGGTTTGATGATCACAGGTTTGGACAAGACACACCCAGGCACACACCAGATGTTCCCAAATTCTGCCTTATGGTTTAACATGCTGGAAATATTGTTCTTCAATGTGAACTGCCTAAAATGTTTGCTCATAGCTTCCAAAACATCTCACCCCTTGCAAATGGAAGCTCTTCCTTCATTGACACAACCTTATTTATACTTAAATGGGGGGAAAGAGGCAAAAAACCCCAAAACCCCTTCTCATTAATGTAACCTGCCAACATCTATTCCAACACAGTTTATTCTCCTTATGTTTTAATTGGATTCAGCTTTTGAAAACACATTTCAAAATGGAAACAACCCCCTTGTATTCAAATGCAAACAGAGAGTTGGTGTAATCCCACCAACCTTCATTTGTTTCTTCAATGTCTGCTGGCTAAGACAGCACTAAGCAGGTAATTGTGCATGCTCTCTTCTTGTTTTTCTGAATGTACCATTCCTAATGAGTGTGGTTCTCTTCATCTGAACCAGAATCTGAATTTTTAAAGTCTCACTTTTACTGCTAAACTTCCTGCCAACAGATTTGCATTTTCAGAATAAGCAAACGATTTCCTGGAACTGCAGTTCTACTTCACTACTGTACCACAGGTTGTAATGACTCCCAGGGGCTTCTGGATACAATTCAAGATATTGTACCTATAAAGCCACACGGCCTGGAGCTGGATATTTGCAAGATAAGCTACCTCCAACTTTATCTACCCAAACAAGTTCATCTAGTTCTGGGTCAAGCTATCTGATGGGATACAAGCAGGGGTGGGCTGCTGGGGGTTCTCAGGAGTTCGGGAGAACCTCTAGCTAAGATTCTGTGCAGTTCGGAGAACCGCCACATCCCACTTCTGGCTGGCCCCGCCCACCCTGCCCCACCCCTCCCAGGAGCCCCCAAGTGGCCTGTTTTGGATGCAGGTAAGTGCAAGGTGCGCACGGAGGCTCAGGGAGGGCAAAAAACAGGCCTACCTGAAGTTTGGGCCTACAGAGCCTGGAGAAGCCATTTTCACCCTCCCGGGGGGGCAAGAAAAGCCTCCGGAGCCCGGGGAGGGCAAAAATGCTTCCCCCACCCCATCCCGCTTGGTGCAGGAGGCCAACTAGGCCATGACCACCATCGCCACGCCCACCCAGCAACCAAGCAGAGAACCCCTTGCTAAAATTTTTGAAACCCACCCCTGGATCCACGAGGCACAGTTTCTTATGCCTTGATTGCACTTATTTTGAATAGCTTGTTTTTGTGCAGCCAAAATCAAACCTTTGGGTCCTTTTTTTTAATTGTTCCAGTTGTAGCCACTGCTTGGTTATATCTTTATCCATTTTCCCTCAATCTTTTGTAGAAATAGACCCCATGTAATACTTTTTCTTACCAGCATTACGTTCAGGTTTTGTTACATCATTTCGATGTCCATGTTTTGATTTCTGCACATTCAGTAAGCTCTGATTTTTAAATCGCATCAGTTTTTCTTCTTGGCTTCCTTTTATGTAGCCAATGCAGACTTTTCTTCTTCAACACTTTGATTGACCTGAAGGAAATGTTCTGCTTCCATTTCTATAAGGCAAATATGATCTATCAATATTACTAGGAGGATGTGAAGGCACAATGAATAGTCATGAGTTTCCTTGCTTTTCAGTCTAAACGGAAGTTCAGTTCAGCATATGTCCTTTTAATAATACCAACCAGAGGTGGGCTGCTGGAGATTCTCAGGGATTCGGGAAAACCTCTAGCTAAGATTCTATGCAGTTCGGAGAATGCCCAAATCCTGCCACTGGCTGGCCTCACTCACCCTGATCAATAGCTTAGGACCCGGGTACTTACGAGACCGCCTTCTGCCACCAGTAGCCTCCCACCGACCAGTACGCTCCCACAAAGAGGGCCTCCTCAGGGTGCCATCGGCCAAACAATGCCGGCTGGCGGCCCCCAGGGAGAAAGCTTTCTCTGTGGGAGCACCTACCCTCTGGAACAAACTGCCCCCGGATATACGGCAGATCCTGGATCTATGTGTTTTCTGAACTGCCCTAAAGACTTTTTTGTTTCACCAAGCCGGGCTGGCCTGACCTACTCTCTTAAATTGTTTTTAACTTAAATTGCTAAATTTATGGGTTTTAATATAGGGGTTTTAACTATGGGTCAAATTAATTTAATTGGATTTTAATACTGTTTTAAATTTTGTATTATCTGTATTTTATTTGCTGGCTGTTCACCACCCTGAGTCCTTCAGGAGAAGGGTGGTATATAAATATAATAATAAACCATAAATCCTGCCCCTCCCCTCCCAGGAGTCCCCATGCAGCCTGTTTTAGATGCAGGTAAGTGCTGGGTGTATGTAGAGGCTCGGAGAATGGGCCTATTGGAAGTTCGGGAACATGCCAGAGGGCCTCTAGAGCCTGGGAAAGTCATTTTCATCCTCCTGGAGGCTCAAGGAAAGCCTCCAGAACCTGGGGAGGGCAAAAACATCCCCCCCCCTGCTGTGGTACAAGAGGCCAACTAGGGTACACCCAAAATGGCCACGCCCACCCAGCAACCAGGCAGAGAACTCCTTGTTAAAATTTTTGAAGACCTCCCCTGATACCAGCAGTGAATTGTATTATCGGTATAGATAGAATTATATTGAATTACAGATATGGCCCAGGTATTGATGGCTTTGAAAGTGTTTCCACTCTTCAACTTTGTCTTTAGCACTTCCTCCCCTCCCCCCCCCCCCCCCCCCACTCTTTGGGTATTCTTTACCAATCTCATTTTTTAAGAAAACCCACTAAAATAAAATAAAGCTTCCCTTTGGTCTTTAGAAGGTTTATGCTCGCCTGACATAATTAACAAACGGCATCATGTTTTTATGGGAAAGATCTAGCAGGAAAATGGAACCAGAATGAAGGAAAATGAACATGTCAGTATCTTGTAGTCCTCTTGACACAGCTTTAACATGTACGGTATATCCCACAACCAATCTTGGCTCATCCTGATTAGGATTGGACCACGGGTGGGCTTCAAAAATTTTAGTAAGGGTTCTCTGCCCAGTTGCTGGGTGAGCGTGACCTTGGTAGGCGTGGCCTAATCAGCCTCCTGCACCACAGTGGGGGGGGGGAACAATGTTTTTGCCCTCCCCGGGCTCCGGAGGCTTTCCTCGAGCCTCCAGGAGGGCAAAAACAACCTCCCCAGGTTTCGGAGGCCCTTGGAGGCCAGAAACAGGCACATTTTTGGTGTTCTTGAACCTCCAGTAGGCCTGTTTTTTGCCCTGTGCCCTGACCCTCCGTGCACACCCTGCACTTACCTGCATCCAAAATGGGCTGCATGGGGACTCCTAGGAGAGTCGGGGTGGGGTGGGAGGGGCCAGCCAGGAGTGGGATTTGGGGATTCTCCAAACTGCACAGAATCTTAGCTAGAGGTTCTCCCGAACCCCTGCGAACCCCCGGGGGCCCACCCCTAGATTGGATCTAATTCAGTGGTGAAATCCAATTTTTTTTACTATCGGTTCTGTGGGTGTGGCTTGGTGGGCGTGGCTTGGTGGGTATGGCAGGGGAAGAATAGTGCAAATTCTCCATTCCCACCCCACTCTGGGGCCAGCCAGATGTGGCATTTGCCAGTTCTCTGAACTACTCAAAGTTTCCGCTACCAGTTCTCCAGAACCTGTCAGAACCTGCTGGATTTCACCCCTAGCCTAATTCATATTTTAGATGAGAGATCACTAAGAGATTGAAGGCTGTGAGCTAGGCTGGGAAGCTCTTTTTTTAAAGGGGGGGGGGAAGCAGAAGCCAATGGCAAACAACTTTTATAGAGCAGCTCCAACCCCTCCCTGTACCGAGATTGGAGCTCAGCTTGAAAAAAGCCTTTGTCTTCAGCATGGACCACAACAGCATTGGCCTTTTTATAGATCTGTACAGAAGCGCCAGTCATTTCTGACTGTATTTTTTAAAAACGTCTGGAGAGCGTAAAGGTGGGGAGGGGATGGGAGGACGAGGTTTGACAGAACTAAAATAAGAGAAACTACTTCCAAATCTCCAATCATAGCTGGTGGGGAAGGGGGGGCAGAGGGGTTCCCCCTCCCACTTCCCCAGTTAAGAACAGGTTTTTTTTTTAGCTCAGCTCCAGATTCCATAATTTGCAATTGCTCACCAGAGGCTCTTACCTCTGGATCAGCAAGAACGGAAGAATTAATTAGAGCAAAGCTAATGTCCCTGGCGATTAGAAAGCCCTGATGTCCTGTTGCTGCACCAACGGAGGATAGAGAGCAGCAGCTGGGGTGTCTCCCTGCCTGTTCCTGTTATGATCACCACAGCCAGAGAAGAGTAAGCAGAATATTCCTATTTTCAAAGGGGTTGGGAGCAGGCATTGCCTGCCTCTTCTTTTGTGGTTGGCTTCCCGGCTTTTAAAAAACCGGGAACACTGCTAAAGACAGATGTTTTCCTCTTTAATTGGTAGAGATGGCCATCGAAATTTCCAGATGAAGGCATAAAGATTTTTTCTTTCTTTCAGAGAGCGGCAGGTGGATAATCTTTATTGTCACTTTTTACAATAGGCACACTGGCACATATTAAAAATGAAATTCTGTTGCCTGCTCTCAAAAGTATACACATATATAACACGTACATACCAGGGGTGGGCTTCAACACTTTTAAGCAAGGGGTTCTCTGCCTGGTTGCTGGGTGGGCATGGCCATGGTGAATGTGGCCTAGTCCTGCACCATGGCAGTGGGGGGGGGGGCGTTTTTGCCCTCCCTGGGCTCTGGAGGTTTTCCTCGAGCATCCAGGAGGGCAAAAATGGCCTCCCCAGGCTCCAGAGGCCTCTGGAGGCCAGAAACAGGCCCATTTCCAGCATCTCTGAATTTCTGGTGGGCCCATTTTTCATCCACCCTGAGCCTCTGTGCGCCTTACACTTACCTGCATCTAAAACATGCTGTGTGGGGACTCCTGAGAGGGGCGGGCCAGCCAGAAGTGTGATTTGGGGGTTCTCCAAATTGCACAGAATCTTAGCTAGAGGTTCTCCCAAACCCCTGTGAACCCCCAGCACACCACCCCGATGCATACACTAGAGAGGAGAGAGAGAGAGAGAGAGAAATATGTAGATATGTATGTATCAGAAAGAGGAAGCCTGAGTGTTCACAAGGTTGGAACAAAACTGTGATTGCATTTGGATGTTCTGCTTCTGATACCACAAAGCCTCCTCCCAGAAGGTAACAAGGAAAACAGGTTGTGAAGAGAATATGTAGCGTTCCAGACAATCCTGCGGACCCTGCTCAAGCATCACCTATGGGCTACATCCTGGATAGAAGGGAGTGAACTGCCAATGATCTTTTCTGCTGTCCTCACCACTCTCTGCACCGCCTTCCTGTCTGAAGCAGTAATGCTTCCAAACCAGACAGTACTGCAGTATGTAGACATCTATCTACAGAAAGTGGTAAGGACAGAGGAAGGAAGATGTACTTTTCTCATGAGACACAGAAAATGCAGGCACTGCTGAGCTGCTTCACCAGTGTCTCACTGTTGAGCGACCAACCTAGCCTACTCATTAGCTGCACACCCAGAAACGTGATGCTGCTAACCACCTCCACAGGGGAATCATTGATACTCCGAGGTGTGTGGCTGTGCCTGCTTTTTCTGAAATCGACAATGATCTCTTTAGTTTTTCCAATCATTAAAACAAGGCTGTTTTTATTACACCTGTTCACCAAACCCTCTACCTCCTTACGGCAAGCACCCTCACTGTCATCCTGAATAAGGCTCACTACTGTTGTATCATCTGCATACTTCACAATATGGTGGGTGGCAAACCTTGCACAACAGTCATGAGTCAAATGCAGGATGACAGAAGTAATCTTTTATTAGGACTGCCCAATTGTGCAGCTACTATTATGACTTGTTGGTTCCCTTTTGTGGGATACCACTGGGTTTTATTTTTTATTTATTTTTATTTATTTATTTGTCAAGCATATATAAAATAACAGATAAAAGTATAAACACGATTATGAATACATGAAAAGGATACAAGTAAAAAGGGACATTAGGATAGGGACGGTAGGCACGTTGGTGTGCTTATGCACCAGAAGTGGGTTCCACTTACATTTACTACCGGTTTGCAATGGGAGCGTGCATGCACAGAAGCTTCTGTGCATGCGCAGATCATCAGTAATGACATCGGGTTGGGTGGGTGGACCCTCCTGCCATCATTGCTACCCATTCTCAAGAACCGGACCAAACCAGGAGCAACCCACCACTGTTATGCACGCCCCTTACAGACCTCTTAAGAATGGGGTGAGGTTGACAGTAGACAGTCTAAGGTTAAAGTTTTGGGGGCTTGGGGGAGAAACCACAGAGTCAGGTACTGCATTCCAAGCATTGACCACTCTGTTGCTGAGTCGTATTTTCTGCAATCGAGTTTGGAGCAGTTTACCTTGAGTTTGTATCTATTGTTTGCTCGTGTATTGTTGTGGTTGAAGCTGAAGTAATCATTGACAAGTAGGACATTGTTGCAGATAATTTTATGTACTACGCTTAGGTCAGACTGAAGGCGGTGTAGTTCTAAGTTGTCTAAGCCCAAAATTTCAAGTCTGGTGGCATAAGGTATTCTGTTGCGGGTAGAGGAGTGGAGTGCTCTTCTCGTGAAATATCCCTGGACCCGCTCAATTGTATTAATGTCCGATATGCACCGTGGGTTCCAGACAGATGAGGTGCATTAGAGAATTGGTCCAGCAAATGTTTTGTACGCTCTAGTTAGTAGTACAATGTTAACAGAGAAGAAGCTACGCAAGATTAAGTTAACAACTCTTAATGCCTTTTTGGCAATGTTGTAACAGTGAGCTCTGGCACTTAGATCATTTGAGATGAGTACTCTAAGGTCCTTGACAGAGTGAGGGTCGTCTACAAGGTTGTATCCGTCCAGCTTGCATTTTGTGTTTTGATTTTTTTTTTCTCAGTGTGTAAGACAGAGCATTTGTTGGTTGAGATTTGGAGTTGCCAATTGTTTGACCATTCTGACAGATAGTCAAGGTCTTTTTGTAAAGTAGCAGCATTGTCGGTGGTGTTGAATAGTTTTACATCATCAGTGAAGAGAATGCTATTGCTTATAATATGATATTATTATCATATTATATGATATTAAATATATTAAATATTGAATATAAGATATTAAATATGATATGACATATTTAAGTGAAAATAGAATGAGTTCACCTTGTCTTTATTAGGTTCTGCTCAAAGTGGGGATCTGATTTGGAAAATCAATTCAATGGGATCACAATGATTCTAATTTCTGATATGATTTAATTCAGATGTTTGGTTTCATAGCTCTGCTATTATTAAACATCCTTCTGGTCCTTCGTAGACTTCACTTCCAGCCCCTTCACCAGGCATGGCTGCAGAGCATGGTCAAAAAAAAGTCAAAACGTTAGCCATGACAGTGAGATTCAAGCTCTGTTCATGTTTTGTGTGCTTTGCGCATAAGAACACACAATACACATTAAAGAAGAGGGATTGGCCAATCACACTTTGACATTTTTACCATATCCTGTATTTAATCGTGAGGTGTTTGGATGCAACTTTAACAGTTTTAACAGAATGCCCATAAATTATATTTTTAGAACTACCTCTGAGAAATAATTACTAGAAGAAAATCTGAAACCCTGGCAAGCATGGAGCTCATCCATGTTCCCTGTTTTATTTTTGCTGCTTCATTAGCTGACTTTTTCTTTGACAGCTGAATACTTCTCCATTTAAGTTTTAAAATGCAGCAAAAATGACCTTTACTTTTCAATACCTAGCACCTTATTCCACCGTATTAACATTAAAATGGAATTAATTTAGAGGAACCTCTGACAAGACGATTGCCTATTCTCATTTTCTGCCTTTTTTTTTTTTTTACAGCCTCAAAATTCATGGAGGATGATTCAGAGTTTAGTGCTCTGTAGGAAGTCACTTCTCAAGGTCAGCTCTCTCTATATGGCATAAATGCAATTTCCATATCCCAAAAGGAACAGAAATAAAATGAAATTGCTCCCGAATTTGGGCTTTGTTAATGTCTACCTGTCATAAAACGGGGAGGAAATCTCTTAAGTGTGTAATTACCCTATGAAACTATAGATTTAGACAAGTCAAAAGCAGCTGCCTCAAAAAAATGAACCTCTTCTCCAAAATAGGAGAAAGTGAAGTAGAAGTCTTTAATAATTTGCAGAGCTGTTGAATAATTCAATAGCCTGAACAGGGAATTTAAAGAGGTGTTGGTTATCTATAGGTCCATACATACAGGAAGTCCTACAAGGCATTTGTCTGGAATTTGAGAACGGTCAAAACCCAGAAATCACAGTTTAAGCTTCATTTTGCCATACTTCCATCTATTAGCAGTGGGGCAGTGGTGATATTCAGCCAGTTATATCCGGTTTGAGTAAACTGGTAGTGGCGGCGACGGGAGGCTCCGCCCTCCAGGGGTGGGTTCTACTTATCTTTACTACTGGTTCTCAACTAGAGCGCGCGCGCAGAAGCTTCTGCACATGCGCAGATCGTCAATTATGACATCAGGGTGGGTGGGTGGAGCCTCCCACCACTTTTACTACCGGTTCTAAAGAACCAGACAGAACCAGGAGCAACCCACCATTGCCGCCCACCCACCTGGACATCCCGTTTTTGACGCTCTGCATATGTGTGGCAGGGATGCTATTCAGCAGGTTCTGGAGAACCAGTAGCAGAAATGTTGAATAGTTCGGAGAACCAGTGGGGTGGGAATGGGGATTTTGCAGTATCCTTCCCCTGGAGTGGGGTGGGAATGGAGTTTTTGTAGTATCCTTCCCCTGCCATGCCCATCAAGCCACGCCCACAGAACCGGTAGTAAAAAAAATTGAACTCCACCACTGGTGTGCTTGATAGGAAAACGAGAGCGCCTGTGAGCATGCTCACATTTGTGAACCGATAGTGAAGGTAAGTAAATGCCACCCCTGGTTTGGAGGCACCCTTGATGAACATGTGGGTTTTACATGACAAATTACATCTATTTCCTCTTCCACACACCTTTTTCCATGTGTCATTTCTTTTTCTTTCTCTCCCCTTCTGCCTCTCCCTTTCCCTTTCTCTCTCTCTGTCTCCCTTCCCTTCCCTTCCCTTTCCCTTCCATTCTTTTTCTCTTTGTCTTTCCCTTTCTCTCTTTCTCCTTCCTTTGCCTTTGTTTGGTTCATTCTCCATGCATGGAGGGCCCTCATCAGAAAGTTCTTGAAAGTGGAAGAAATCGATGTACATTTTCCAATGCAGAGTTTCCAAGAAGAGCTATGAAGCATCTGGATGAGGAGAATTGTACCACCTTCCACGAGTGACATTTGAAGAGGCTAAAAATATATCTGTAAAGTGTTAATATAGAACTAGGTGAATACTTTAACATATTATTGAATCTAGCCATGTAGATCATCTTGGCTAGATTCCATCCTCTCAGTTTTGACACAGTATGCTATTTCATTACAGTGACATTCATATAATTTAAATTCTTAATATTCTATTTAGGTGCCTTAGAATATTATAAAGGTAGTCACTGACTTACAACCAAAACGGGGACCGGAATTTCCATTGCAAATAGTTGAGGTCATGTTGAGTCGGACCCAATTTTCCAACCATTTTTTTTAGCTATCATTAAGTAAATTACCATTGGTTGTTAAGTGAATTACATAATCCTTAAAGGGAATTCAGTTGCCCCAATGGGGAATATTTTTTGCTGGAAATTGTACGAAAAGTTCACAGTTTGCGATCACGAGACCTCAGGATGCTGCAACCGGTCATAAATGGGAGCTGATTGCTAAGTGCCTGAACTGGAATGAGGTGACCATGGGGTGGTTTGAAACTGTTGTTACTTTTTCTGAGGGTCGTGATAACTTTGAACCATTGTTAAGTGAATGGTCCCAAGTCAAGGGCTATAACAGTGGTTCTCAACTGGTGGTGGGATTCAGCCGGTTCTCTCTGGATCACGCGAACTGGTAGCGGCGAGTGCGGGAGGCTCCGCCTACCTACCTGCATGGGCAAAATGCCACACATGCTCACATTTATGAATCTGTAGGGAAGGTAAGTGAATCCCACTTCTGTTCTCAACTTGTGGTCCACGGATCCTTAGTGATCCATGATGTCATCACAGGGGATCCCCAAAGGCTTGAAGAAATGTTAAGATTTAAACCTTGAGTTAAGTTTTTATTTATTTATTGGTTCGATTTTATATGCCGCCCTTCTCTGGAGACTCAGGCCTTCATACTTTTATATATACATGCTTAGTAGGGCTTTTGACCCCCCCCTCCCCAAGCGGTGTTCATTTTTATAGTTTTGGTGGTCTGTAGCCATAGTCTGCGTCCCCAAAAGGTATTTAAAAGGGGATTCCATGGTGGAGAAAAGGTTAAGAACCACTGATCCCGTAACAGAAAGAAAAGGCAGATATTCTATCAATGTACATTAAAGTTTTGGATACTGATGTTACAAGTACGGTGATCATTGGACATTTTCTTCAAAATTAAATCTAACATTGGAAATGATGATGAAAATAAGGAAGGGAGAGCATAGATCAAAGTATTTGTTTTACAATGTCTTGAGACCAGTGGTGAAATTCAAATTTTTTTACTATCGGTTCTGTGAGCATGGCTTGGTGGGTGTGGTGTGACTTGATGGGCGTGGCAAGAGAAGGATACTGCAAAATCTCCATTCCCACCCCACTCTGAGGCCAGTCAGAGGTGTCATTTGCCAGTTCTCCAAATTACTCAAAATTTCCACTACTGGTTCTCCGAACTGCTCAAAATTTACGCTACTGGTTCTCCAGAACCTGTCAGAACCTGCTGGATTTCACCCTTGCTTGAGACCTGGAGAAAATGACACAACAAATATGACGCTGATGACAATGACTAGGGAGAAATATTTGTATTTATTTTTATAAAGTGAGCTGGCTGCAAAGAGGGATAGCATCTTTGAGGGTAGAGTAAAATCCACCCCCAAACCTATAATCAGAATATACAGGTAGTCTTTGATTTATGACCAAAATTGAGCCCAAAATTTCTGTTGCTAAGTAAGACATTTGTTAAGTGCCTCATTTTACAACTTTTCTTGCCACAGTGAATCATTGATAAGTTGGTAACCCAGTTGTTAAGTGAATCTGGTTTGCTCATTGACTTTGCTTGTCAGAAGGTCGCAAAAGGGGATCACATGATCATGGGGATGCTGCAAAGGTCGTAACTGTGAAAAACGGTCATACGTAAGTCATAAGTCGAGAACTGGCTGTGTTAGATTTCATGCTGTTGATGCATCACTTCCTCTCTCTCATGAACAGTTTTCCATTGATTCAATGCCAGGACTATTGAAAGCTTTAAAAAATAGTTTTAAAATATATAAAAGGTAAAGGTTCCCCTCACACATATGTGCTAGTCATCCCCGACTCTAGGGGGCGGTGCTCATCTCCATTTGAAAGCCGAAGAGCCAGCGTTGTCCGAAGACATCTCCGTGGTCATGTGGCCGGCATGACTCAATGCCAAAGGCGCACGGAACACTATTACCTTCCCACCAAAGATGGTCCCTATTTTTCTACTTCCATTTTTTACGTGCTTTCGAACTACTAGGTTGGCAGAAGCTGGGACAAGTAACGGGAGCTCACCCTATTACACGGCACTAGGGATTCGAACTGCTGAACTGCCGACCTTTCGATCAACAAGCTCAGTGTCTTAGCCACTGAGCCACCGTGTCCCACTCTTTAAATATATAGTTAACTAAAATTGAAAACTCAAAATGTCATTTTCATATCTCACACCTCAGAAGCCAACAGCAGGCCATACAGCTGGTTTACCCAAAGTGCTAAACAGGTTTTATGACCCAGATAATATGCCCCTCTGCAGTATTTCTCTTTTGTTCTGGCTGATGAAGAATAATTTCAATATGATAGCTGTAAATTTTATCGCATGTCAGGGCAGGAATGCAATCTTTGGTTGCAAAAAAAAATTAAAAGTACCATTATCTAAACTAGCGTGAGAAATCTTGTCCTAGCTTGGGCAAGATAAGATTTATGAAGGACATCTGCATGAGCTATTTCAAGAAACAAAACATCTAAGATGCTCCTAGAGGCAATGTTGTTATTTTGTGATAACAGAGTTATTTTTAATGCTAAATATAAGTAGCAGTTGAACAATTGCATCAATGCAAGGATGAACATAATGCCTCACCCCAGGAGTCTTCCAAAGATTGCTTTGGATTGTCTTCCTATCTTCTGTAGAAATTTATAATATCTTGTTTATAAACTTGTGGCTCGTTGATTCTCAAAGTAACAGGCGTATAGCAGGCATAGGTAGAATATATGCTATAAATTTAAGTTAGAAATGATATCAACCTAAATAAATAGATTAGATTAACAGAGTTGGAAGGGACATTGTAGGTCATCTAGTCCAACCTCCCACCCAAGCAGGAGACCCTACACCATTTCTGACAAATGGCATCCAATCTCTTCTTGAAAGCATCCAGTGATGAAGCTCCAACAACTTCTGAAGGCAACTTCTGCTCCATTGGCTGATTGTTATAATGGTCAAAAAATTTCTCCTCATTCCCAAGTTGAATCTCTCCTTGATCAGTTTCCATCCATTATTCCTTGTCTGGCCTTCAGGTGCCTCGGAAAATAGCTTGACCCCTTCCTCTCAAATATTGGAAGACTGCTTTCATGTCTCCCCTGGTCCTTCTCTTCATTAGACTAGACTTGAAATAGATTTATCTGATTTTTAGTGGAAATAAGTTTGAATCTAGACATCTTGCAGAGCAAAGCGCTTAGATTTAAGCACAAAAAAAAAGATATGTGCATCCAAATGCTAGTCACCATCTTCAAAGTGCTCAATGGTTTAGGACCAGGATACCTACAAGATCGCCTTCTGCCATCGAATATCTCCCACTGTCCAATACGCTCTCACAGAGAGGGCCTCCTCAGGGTGCCCTCGGCCAGACAATGTCAGCGGGCGGCCCCCAGGGGGAGAGCCTTCTCTGTGGGGGCTCCTGCCCTATGGAATGAACTGCCCCCAGATATAAGAAGGATTCCCGACCTCCGCGCCTTCCGTCGGGCTCTAAACACTCTGTTGTTTCACCAAGCCGGCCTGACTGAATAGATAAATTTTAAATGGGTTGTAATTGGTTTTAAAAGGGTTTTAGCAAGGGGTTTTAAACCACGGCCAAATAGTTTTAAATTATTTTAATAGTTTTAATTTTTGTGTTGGATTGTTTTAACATAGCTGTAAACCACCCTGAGTCCTTCGGGAGAAAGGCAGTAGAGAAATGTAATAAACTCAAACCCAAACTCAAACTCATTTCTTCTCTAAAAACCAGAAAATGTTGGAAATGCACTTCCACCAGTGTCAACTCTTATATTATTTTGATCATAGACTTCCTCCCTATTTTTCTGCTAAATCATATCTGCAGGAGGGAGCTGAGCTGGCAAATTGGTGGAAGTGCATTGCTTTTGTCACCTTGCTTGTCTGACCCTGACCTACACATGCCCTGTGGAATATCACTGTCTTTCGGGCCCTCGCTGCTGTCTACTGATTTAAAGCTGATACTCTTCTTCTGTCTGCTTCTAACAGGATCATAACACCTTAGAGGTAGAAGGTGCCACTGTAGAATCCAAATTAAAGTGCACTTGAGAAATTGTTCTCTCGCCCCTGCTTGAACACCTGCGGTGAAACTGAGCCTACCACTCGGTTACATAATTGATATTTTCTTCGTTCTTTCACTCCCTCCACCTCCATCATCAGAACAAGAAGCTCAAAAGCATTTTATTGGAGCATTTATAATTTCCTTAATAGATTGTATTTGTCCTTTTGGGTCATAGGCATTGTCTCTAGATACTTTTAGCAATTTACGTGAATAGTGAAGGGGGAAGTATTAAAGGGAGCCCCCACCCCCCAACCCCGTTGATAAACCAAAAGATCATCTAAATTAGCTGCATTACTTGTTCTTATTCTTTTGTTGTTGTCAGTTTGCTTTAATCAGCGGTGGGCTGCTGGGGGTTCGGGAGAACCTCTAGCTAATATTCGGAGAACCCCCAAATCCAACTCCTGGCTGGCTCCTCCCACCCCACCCCACCCCACCCCACCCTGCCCCTCCCAGGAGTCCCCATGCGGCCCATTTTGGATGCAGGTAAGTGCAGGCCATGCGCGGAGGCTCAGGGAGGGCGAAAAACAGGTCTCCTGGAAGCTTGGGAAGGCTGGAAACAGGCCAGTTACTGGCCTCCAGAGGGCCTCTGGCGCCTGGGGAGGCCGTTTTTTCCCCTCGGAGGCTCAAAGAAAGCCTCCAGAGCCCAAGGAGGGTAGAAATGCCCCCCCACCATGGTGCAGGAGGCCAACTAGGCCACGCCCACCATAGCCATGCCCACCCAGTAACCGGGCAGAGAACCCCTTACTAAAAAAATTTTAAGCCCACCCCTGGCTTCAACAAAGCACTTAGTTCAATGTGAACCAGCTTTAAGCCAATTCAGGCATCAGAAAAATTTCTTTTACAAGTGAATGCTAGGCTTCACATGTAAATTTGCTGGTTTCGGCTGATGGGTTTGAGCTGGGTGAGCAGAGTCAAATCAGCGCATGAAGTGCTTCATCTAGCCACTTCAGATACCTGAGAACTGAGAGATGATTTGTCATTATGTCATATATCGTTTATTATTATAATTGTATTATTTACTATGTATAAGAACGGCGCAGTGGTTAGAATGCAGTATTGCAGGCTAATTGTGCCAACTGTCAGCAGTTTGATTCTTATCGGCTCAAGGTTGACTCAGCCTTCCATCCCTCCAAGGTCGGTAAAATGAGGACTCAGATTTTTGGGGGTAATAGGCTGACTCTATAAATCACTTAGAGAGTGCTATAAAGCTCTATGAAGCAGTATATAGTCTAAGTGCTATTGCTATTGATAGATATAGATGATAGACATAGATAGACAGACAGACAGATAGATAGATAGATAGATAGATAGATAGATAGATAGATAGATAGATAATAGACAGATAGATGATACATAGATTCATAGATAGATAGATATAAATAGATACTGTAGATAGAGATAGATGATAACAAGAGAGGTAGAGAGAGATGACACATAGATGATAGATAGATACATGATAGATAGAGAGGTAGAGAGAGAGATAGAGAGACAGAGATCGAGATAGAGACAGAGAGACAGAGAGACAGAGTCTTGATCTTGATCTTCTGTAGGCTGACTCTGTAAACTGTTTAGAGAGAGCTGTAAAGCACTTTGAAGCAGTATATAAGTCAAAGTGCTAGTACCGTATTTCCCCAAAAATAAGACCCTGTCTTATATTTTTTTGAATCCTGAAATAAGCACTTGGCCTTATTGCCATGCGCTCAAAAGCCTGATTGGGCTTATTATCAGAGGATGTCTTATTTTGAGGGAAACAGGGTACTAGTGCTTTTATTTTCCAGAGACCTGAATTATCTTTTGTATTTCTAGATGATTCTAGGCTGTAAAAGAAATGCATTCAAGGAGTTGCTTAGGTTCTTTTTATTATTATTATTATTATTATTATTATTATTATTATTATTATTATTATTATTATTATTAATTCAAGATGATGTATTTTCGTACATCCATGTCAGCGGTTCTGCAATCCAAATCATACCAATTGGCGTGACATTAAAGAGGGGCAGATTGCTTAGGCCTGACCAGACAGAATTTCACTTTCACTCTCAATGGCTGGTACTTTGGAATATGGCGCAGAAACATATAAAGATGACATGGATTCTGATAGCAGGAGAGGCTCAAAAATTTAAAAATCCTTCAATTCCCCCTTTCCCACTCAGCTCTCTTTCTTGGCCAGAATCAATTTTGTCTCCCATTTAGTTTGTTTTTCAGGCTCAACTGACTCAATATCAATCTCATAATCTGTGGAGCTCCTCACTGCTCTTTTTAATATCTTATCCCTTTCAAAGGAATGATGATGTTAAATCCGTGGGATTATCTGCAGCTTTGACGTTTCCTATGGTCAGCATAAGAAGCATATTCAGTTTCACCTGGTTAGATGTTGAAAGATTTCTTGGCCATATCTGGAGGGAGTCCTATTTGGCATAAAATCAGCCAACAAATCAAAATGGCAGCGACAATATTTTTTATATGTGATGCACTTTTCATTTTGGGGGGCCATCCTCTATGGAGAACCCCATAATGATTCCTTTTGTACAGAAATTTGAGCAGCTGTATTTGGATATTGATGACTCAGTTTATTTGGAGAGAAATATATAACAATTCATCTGCCTTTCTGTTCGAATACTTAGCTAATTTATTCCTATTCCTACCATCTCCAAATCAAATCATAGAATTGATGGCAGTTATAAACCAAGTACATTCCAGAATGATATAGTGGGAACTTTGTCCAAATATGTATTAATCTTAGAGAAAATCTATTCCCAGAACAGAACTGAATGATGACTCGTCTTCTAGATTAATCTGGATTACATCAAGCTTCTATTTTGGGATTTATCAGAATCAATTTACCAAATCATTACAAGAATTTTCCTCACAGCAAATTCCAAGACATACTGACAAACAAATAAGCTTAATTCTTTTGGCTCCTATAATCCTTGATTTCCATAAGCAAAAAACAAAACAAAGCCAACCCCCCCCCCCCCCACCACCACCACCACCATTTTGTCCTGATGTAACTTTGGAAAATAGCAGATTTTTATGCTGTGATGTTCTACTCTGAAAAGAAAAGCTTCTTTAGTTCATCCATGCTTGGACTGAGAGATATTTGTCAGCTAGCTGCAAGGATTTAATCTGTTTAGAATCATGAGTAAATCTGTTTGGAACAACATTTGACCAGGACGAGTGCAGGATCTGCTGAGCACACAGTAGTCTAGATGTTAGTTTAATGGTACTTTTCTTCTGATGATGTAAATATGACCCTGTTCTGCTTAAAATATATGTAGCATGAACATATTTCTTTCAGAGGAGCCTCAGATCTCTATGATTTCTGTCTGAATATTTGAGTAGAGGTCACTTGTGACCAAAATTTTTCCTCATCCAAATGTCTCACAGCTACTTTGAATTTTCCAAACATATTGTGAATTTTTTTTCACCTACAATTTGCTTTCTGGATGCTGTTCCGTTTCCTTCAATGTGCTAAGAGTATATTTGAGAAGCCAGTTAGAGAAGAAAATGGTAGCAGATTTTGATCTAATTCATTTTAACAAATATTGTAATTTTAGTGATTTAGAATAGCGTAACAGAGTTGGGACCTTGGAGGTCTTCTAGTCCAACCCCCTGCATAGGCAGGAAACCCTACACCACTTCTTAAACACTTCCAGTGTTGGAGCATTCACAACTTCTGGTGGCAAGTTGTTCCACTGATTAATTGTTCTAACTATCATGAAATTTCTCCTTAGTTCTAAGATGCTTGTCTCCTTGATTAGTTTCCACCCATTGCTTCTTCTTTTTTATTGAAAAAGTTTTACAAATACAAATCCCCCCCTTTTCCCCCCTACCCCCCTACCCCCCCCCCCCCATTGCTTCTTGTCCTACCCTCAGGTGCTTTGGAGAATAGCTTGACTCTCTCTTCATTGTGGCAACCCCTGAGATATTGGAAGACTGCTATCATGTCTCCCCTAGTCCTTCTTTTCATTAAACTAGACATACCCAGTTCCTGCAACCATTCTTCATATGTTTTAGCCTCCAGTCCCCTAATCATCTTCGTTGGTCTTCTCTGCACTCTTTCTAGAGTCTCAACATTATTTATTTATTTATTTTTACAATTTATACATTGTGTTAATTAGCTATTTGAAGTTTGAAGCTTAATAGCGATTTTTCATTTGCCGTTTGATCTAACACATTTCAAGACTTGATTAGTAACTAACGATACATTGAAAAAGTGATTGTATTTTACTTTTTTATTCTGTTCACATTGTTTATTCTTCGTGGTTTATATTCCTATTTAAAATGTTTAAGAAGAAAGGGGAGAATAATAGCAGATAAACTGCTCTTTGACAGTTCCTACTGTTCCCAATCCATATCTCTTGGCAGAAAAATCAATATACATATGGTAAGTAATGCACACTTTCAGAGTGGTTAATGACAAGTAGGATAAAGTGGATTTGTCCGGTTAATACCGTACAGCCCTTGTTCTCAATTTCTATTTGGAGCGATTCTGAGAATAAGAGTCCATGGATAAGTTGCTTAGCAGCCATATTGTATCAGCCTCTAGACTGGCTGATGCAAGAAGTTGGATTTTTTTGAACACGATCTTGTTGGGAGAAATGCCCATTTGGGTTCAGTTCCAAGTGAGGGGAAAGACACTGGAAACATGGAGACTGCTTGAAAAGATGGGGTTTTAAAAAAATTTTTTTATTTTTTAGACAAACGAACATTTAATACATCAGTTTTCTCTTTCCTGTGACATATATGGTGTTATCTTCCAAAGTTCTTTCTTTTTCTGTATAGTTGTCATTACTTCTATCTTGATCCTTATCCAGTCCACAATATCAATTCATCACTAACATAATATTCAACTCATCACATATTTTACATACTTATATAATTAATCATTTATATCTCTTCTCCAACCAATAATAAAAATTATTCTATATTTTAAAATATTCTGAGTCTTCTCTATCTTTAATCATCAGAGTTAATCTATTCATTTCTGCACAATCTAGGATTTTTTTATTACTTCTTCCAAAGGTATTTTCTCCACTTTCCAATTTTGTGCATAAGACAATTCTTGCAGCTATTATTACATGTATTATCAGATAAACTTTTTCCTTACTTATTTTTTCAAGTAGGATATCCAGTAGGAACAGCTCTGGTTTAAATTCGATACGTTGATGTATCATTTCCTTCAACCAAGTCTTAAATTTAATCTAATAGTTTTTAGCTTCTGGACACGTTCACCACATATGATAATATGATCCTGGTAGTTGATGACACTTCCAACATTCAGCTGATTTTTCTTTAAACATTTTTGCTAATTTCTCAGGTGGCATATGCCATCTATAAAACATTTTATATTGATTTTCCTTATATGCAGTGGACACCGTTAATTTATAATTCCTTTCCCATAGTTGTTGCTATTTTTCCAAATCAACTGAATATCCAAAGTTTCTTCCCCAAGCTATCATTGTTTCTTTTACTTGCTCCTCTTCTAAATTAAAATTAAAATATAAAAAAATATAAATTAAATTTTAAAAAATTCAATACTAAGCAAAAAATTATATTTTTTATTAAATTATCATCTGTTCCCATGAGTAACCTATCCAACTCAGTCTTTTCCATATATAAACCATATAATTTAGCATCCTTCTGATATCTTGTTTATATCTGCATACACATATACCACTCTCTCTCAATCCCCTGTCCTTCTAGTTCCTGTTTCCCTTTCAATTCGCCCTCGTCTGTTAGTAAAACTTTATATCTAATAATATTGCCAAAATTAAAAACATTTGGGTGTATTAAAGCTTCCATAGTTGATAACCATGTTGGTATTTTCACATAGTATTTGTCTCTTACTTTTTCCCAGACCAATAACAATGCATTTCTTATATAGTGTCTATGAAAATATGACTGTATCTTATTACTGCTATACCACAAAAAAGCATGCCATCCCAGTTGCAAGTCATACCCTTCCAATGTTAACAATCTTATATTTCTTAACTCTACCCATTCCTTCAACCATGTCAGAGTACCTGCCTAGTAATATAGTTCCCAATTTGGTAACCCAAATCCACCTCTCAATCATGTATCTTGCATCATTCTTATGCTTGTTCTTGTCTTTTTCCCTTGCCATATATATTTCCTTATTATCTTATTGAGATATTGAAAATAGGTCTTTTCAATTTTTATCGGCACATTCTGAAATAGAAACAATAATCTTGGTAATATATTCATCTTTATCAGTGCAATCCGTCCCATGAATGATAGTTGAAGATTCTTCCATTTTTCCAAATCTCTTTCAATTTGCTGTTTTAATTTATAATAATTATCTTCTTTTATTGTTACATATCTTGAAGTTAAATAAACTCCAAGGTACTTAACTTTTTTCACTACTTGTATATTCAAATTTTCTTCCATCTCTCTTTTTTGTTTTTCTGTCATATTTTTAGCCAAAATTTTTGTTTTGTCTTTATTTATTTTCAAGCTGGAGACTTTCCCATAGTCTTCTATTTGTTCTAATAATTTAAGGCCTGTTATTTGCGGATCTTCTATAATAAATATCAAATCATCTGCAAAGGCCTGCAATTTATACTCTTCTTTTTTAACTTTTATCCCTTTTATCTCTTCATCTCGTCTAATATTTCTGTTTAAAACTTCTAATGTCAAGAGAAACAACAATGGCGAAAGAGGACATCCTCGTCTAGTACCTTTCATTATGCTGAATGAACCATCATTTCTGTCATGATGGTTTAATGGTGGACAGGACCACATAGTTTTGAGGTCCTTGGCAAAAAAGCACATGGGTGAGAGAGAGAAATTTATACCCTCCGTTGGGTTTTGAATTTGAGCTTGTATTCTGATTGGTTGTCAGATTCCCAAGGGGCCATGCAGGGGTAACTATGTAGATTGTCTTTTGAATCCCAGGATTGGTTGAATCTTTCTGGGTGATGATGTAATGAAGAGGGTTTGGGGCAATTCCTATTATGACTATGGGTTAATCCAGCCTTTGTTGGATCTGGGGTGATGCCATTTGCCTATGAATAGACCTAGCTATCTCTCTATCTCTTAAGTGCTGACATCTGCTGTGGGCTATTGAGGATGGTGTGGACTATTAAGAGTGAGTCTATTTCCTGCCTAAAAACATTGTTTCTCCATTTCTCGTTCAGGGAGATAATAATATTCTGCCTTTTTAATATTTCCTAGAATATTTCATTTTTCTAGGAGAGGGGTTAGTGCTAACTTCCTACAAGCTACTGACAGATTGCTTCGGTTTGCTTGCTACCAAACCTTCTTTAGGCAAATGTAAAACAAATATACTTTTGTTTTATGGGTCAGAAAGGTGGTGAGTCACGACTACGCAGAAAGTGGTGTCCAAAAGCCCCTCCTTTTATTAACGTGCGTGGCAATCTCAGAGGAAAAAAAAAGGAAACCATCTTGATTTTTTGCCCTGCTCTTTGTACTGCATAATATAACAGCAGTGTGGTTTCTGAGCATGTTCTTCATCTAAAACCGTGATGGCGAACCTATGGCAAGCGTGCCACAGCTGGCATGCAGAGCCCTCTCAGAGGGCACATGAGCCATCACCCAACTCAGCTCCTCTGCACATGCACATGCGCGCCTCCCACCGACCAGCTGATTTTCGGGATCTGCAGGGGGCAGGATGCATGTGGGAGATGCAGGTGCATGCGCAGGGGGGGGTCACACATGCATGTGTTTGGGCGCAGGAGGCTGCAGGGAGGCCTACTAGGCCCAAAGGGGGGGGGGGGCGAGGGGGTTGCTGGTTCAGACCAGTTCAGGTGAACCGGATGCTAATTTTACATCCGGTTCGCCAAACCCGTAGTTGAAAGCACTGGCTGGCCACATTCACCCAGTCCTTCCCTTCCCAGGAGTCTCCATGTGGCCCGTTTTGGATGCCAGGTAAGTGCAGGGCCCACATGGAGGCTCTGAGAGGGCGAAAAACGGGCCTCCAGGAAGTTTCAGAAGTCTGGAAACTGGCCCATTTCCGCCCTCCAGAGAGCCTCCAAAGGCCGGGGGAGGCTGTTTTCGCTCTCCCGGAGACCTGAGGTAAGCCTCCATGTTATGGAATGAAGTGACCAAGCAACATTCCTGGGTCAATCAGAGAGAGAGTTTATTTGCGCAAAGACTCGTAAGCCAGGTTCCAATCTTGGCTTAGAGTAAAGTCTCCATGCTTGTATGACACATTATATACTTTTCTAAACAAAGGATTGTGCTAACACAGCAACTTTTCCATATATGGTTAATATACATTTGTCATTTTTAATTGTCATTTTCCTAATTATTAAAGTTTTACATTATCTCATAATTCTTCTTGTATTTTGGCTGAAGTACAAATTTCT
This sequence comes from Masticophis lateralis, assembly GCA_030761175.1. Lineage (NCBI taxonomy): Eukaryota > Metazoa > Chordata > Lepidosauria > Squamata > Colubridae > Masticophis > Masticophis lateralis. The sequence goes on along the minus strand of JAUDYJ010000006.1, from coordinate 80,731,740 downwards.
TCTTGTTGAAGGACAAGTTTTAGCCCATATGGATGCCCATGACCTAACCACCTTTAGCCATCTGTCTTCTGACAAGCTAGGGATGCTCCTTTCTTCTGACAGGTCAGGGAGTTACTTAAAGTATCAAGGATACAGTTCATGCTGACATTGTATTTTCTCTAGCTGGCAGTATTTCCTGCCTTCAGAATATAGTTGCTTTTAGAATGTCTTTTTAGAATATAGTGAATAAGTATCCAGTAATCATCCAAACGGTCCCCAATCTACATTATCCCCCCCTGTGGAAGTTTGTTTATTAATATTTTTAATATATAAACTTCCATTATTTGTATACTAAGTTCCAATAAACAAATCTACCTTATATAGAGTCTAACAAAATATAATAATAAAAGTAAAGGATAAGTAGTACTTGATTGTTATTACTCTCTTGATTCTTGGGGAGATTTTCTCCACCTTTCTATAGGCCCCATGTTCTCATATGGGTCTGTTTCAGAATCTTTATGTTCTTCGAAGGCATTAGAGCTAAACTGATGATCGATGAGAGTTTTCATTAAAACTAACTTCTTTTCGGATTGCAGTTCCTTTACTGCTCTAAAGGATTTATACAAGAAAATAAAAATCTAGACCTGCTTCAGCACATATTAACAAAAATAACATTTGTTTTATCCTGCCGGATCCAGGCAACCAAGAAAACCACATATCTGCTGTCTGTATTCTGTGGCTTATTTTGGAAGCCCTATCCTGCAGTTCATTAGCACCTTCCTTGACCACACCTGATTTCCTTTCTCAGCTGTCAGGAGGTCTAAGGCACATCAGTTTTGTAAAATTACTGTTGCAAAGGAATCTGTCTGATCTTGGACTTTGACCAAGGTTCCAGCAATCTGGTTCAAGCTCTCTTGAAGCTCTTCCGACAATTGCTGAAACTATATTACAGAGTGTGTCAGACCACCTACACCTGTTCCAAGTGTAGTTCCAATTCCCATGATTGCTAATAGTGGGATCAATATTGAGTCCCTCTTCTGAACATGTCCCATAAGGGGAACAGGGATAGTATGTTTTCCAGTGACAACACCTATTTTAAGAAAATGTACATGTTCTTGTTCAATTTGTTGGCAAACATAAATGTGCATCCTTTCCACACAAAAAGAACACTCCATTTTCTTCTATGCATACTCCTATGTTCATAGAGAAAGCATGACTCTTACGATGGTCTTCATTAGTCCAGACCCCTAGAGTCCCTGCCACCTGCCAGTGGTTGCAATGGGATTTCTAATGAAGGGTCCTTTTGTTTATCTGAGAATTGGTCCTTCAAAAAGGATATATAAACCTGATTTGATCTTAAAGTTTAGCCAAACTGGAAACTGTGGAGGCTGAAATCGTTGTGGACAGCTTTCAAAGGTTATATTCCATCTTCCCCACTTACTTTTGTTAAAGGTCAGTCCTGGTGGTGCTGAGACAGTGACCTTTTGTCGAAATAGGTGGTGGGCAGAGGGAAACATATCCTTTGTTAATTTCATATCCATCAAATATATCTTAGGGCCAAGTATATATTTTTTTTTTGACTGACATTGTTTTTTTGTCAGGGATCCTACAGGCCTACCAAGTTTCTGGTGTCTCTTTACACACAGAGAAGGCATTCCTATGAGGTCTATGCCTGTGGCTATTGGGCCTGTAATAGGAAGACGGCTTTTACCCAGTCTTTTGAATGCCTCATAAAAATCTCCTTGTATCGGTGAGACAGGTACTTTATCTCTACTATCCCCTTCAAGGATAATTGTAGCCTTTGTTCTAACCCAGAGTTGTGATTTAACAGGCATAGCATGATAAGATGCAGGGCCAGCAGATAAACATAACCAACATCTTTGACCTAGGGTAGGATTATATTGATTAACAAGTTCTTGACTTAATTCCAGGATTCTGGATATGTAGTCTGCTTTATGCAATTGTTGTAGAGGCCCATTTTCCTTATCTATCCCCCCCTGAGCAGGGTATGTTAATATCGGAACCTTAGGTTGTGGAGTCACCTTAGGTCTAAAGTAACGACCCCGTGCAGAGACAATGCGTTTTTGACGGGAGCGTACTTGACCTAAAGTTTGACTACTTAGGGGAGTAGTGTTCATGATATGGTCATGTGAGAGTCCTATTGCAAACAATGTCCAAAGCCATAAACAAAGCATGATCACCTATGTTGTAAAATATACTATGTCAGGAATAGAGTCAGTAGTACATGATTATTGGAACTAGCAGTAGGAAGAAAATCCTAGGTGTACCACAAAACCTATCCTTATATATGTAAAACAAGAGTAAAAGTAGGGCTAGGAGAGCAGCTACCCATACAATCCACACCCACACCCAACCTATTTCTAACATTAGTATGTGTAAGAATGCATTACATTACAATGAATAAGATATATCTACAGTATGAAGGTTGTCTTCATCCTTACTGATCTTCAGCCGTGCGCTGGGAACCAGCTTCCGGAGTGGTTCAGCAAGGCAGACGTTCACCACCGTGCGTAGAGAGTCCATTGCCGGTAGGACTTAGCAAGGTGTATTCTTGAATGTTAGCACCAATGGTTTGTCAGTGTTTGTTACCTGGTATGTGACCGGATCACTCTGGTCTGCAAGTGTCAATCTCGTCCAATGGATCCAAGATCTTCTTTTCTAAAGTCTTAAAAGGCACTATTACAAAATCCAACACATCTGGGAGAATTTGCAATGGAATCTAATCAGTTGCAGTCCTCTGCAGTTGGGAAACAGCATAGGCAACTACTTAGTCCTAAAAAGAAAAATACAAACATAGTCCAGGTGATGAAGAACGCTATTGCCACTGGTTACTGCTCGCCAGTCAGTTGGTTCCTTTGGATCCGCAATGTCAATAGATTTCCTTGGTGATATTCCACCTTCCACTCCTTTGGGGCTGGCACGGGCCCTTTCACTTGGAGTTTAACTTCCTTCCAGCTCCGGCTCAACACTCAATCATCGTGGTGGAAGTTGTGGTCTGGAAACTCCAAAAGTGGCATCTGGGCTAAGAGTCCTTGTTTCCTAAGAACTTCAAAATATCTGGACAGTTTATATACATGTTGTTTCAATACTATGTTTCTGGTTTCCAGGTAATCAATGCATATGCTTCCTGACATGAAAGCTACTCCAAACAACAATACATCTGATGGTATTCTAATATTCTTTCTAGGTTGGATCTAAGTAAACTCTTGACACTTCTGTTGTTGTAGCATTACTGCAGGGAAGGCGTTAACCCCCCTTATGAGGCGGTCTACTATGACCAATAAATATTGTACTCTCCCCCTTCTTGGTAATTTTGTAAAATCCATTTGAGTACATTGAAATGATTTTAAAGCTGGTGATCTCCACCCATCTGATCACCCATTTGATGTTTTCTGAAGCTTGTTTATTCGCCGCTTTTCTTCACAAATTAAACATTTGTCTATAATTTGCTATAGGATATATTCCAATATTATTATAACATTTTAAAAGTTCATTTACAATAGTTTGAATTCCCCAATGATTTCACCCATAGTTTGCTAAATGTATGCATTATCCCAAATGCATGCTTGGAATCTGTTTATGTTTCCTCCCAAGATGCATAGAGATTGATTTAGTGCATACACTTCACAGGTTTAAGCAGACCAATTTTGAGGCAAACCCCTTGCTTCCAGGATCTCTAAAGTGTGTCCATTTATAATAAAAATTGCTTGTTCTTGTTCCAGGGGGTGTACCTCCAAATCTGGTCTTATTTTTATTTATTTATTTATTTTATTTTGTAAATCAATTACTTTAGCACAATAATGTTTTAATCCAAACTGATCCATTAATCTAGTTTTGGCTAAGAACTGTGCTGGATTCAAATTGTGATCTCTAATTAAAATTAAGTCAGTCTGCTGCATTAAAATAGCTTCATATTTTAGATGGGGTGCTCACAATAAGGGCTTCCCCAAAGATCAATTTCCCACTTTATTGGACCAGTAACAGCAATTGCTTGAATACATAGTGGCCATCCCCTTATTACTGGGTCCATTATTTTTGACAGGAATGCCACGGGTTCTTTTGTCCTGTCCAGTCCTAAGCCAACACCTTTTTGTGCAAATCCATATACTGTGTTTAAAAGAGATGGAAGGGCTTTTCCAAATTTGGTAAACTTAATATAGAAGCCTTGGTTAAAGCTTGTTTCAAATTTTCAAAGCTTCCTCTTTTTGTGCCCCTCCCATTTCAAATTCCAAAGTCCAGATTCAATTAATTTTGCATACAGGGGTTTGGTAAGATCAGTATTCCCATCAACTCAAACCTCAGTATCTCCTTAGTTCTTGCTTGATTTCAGGTAGAGGTTGTAATGCCACCTCTTCTATTCTATCAGGAATGATGTTCTATTTCCTTCACTTAATTAAGTGTATTCTAATGCTTTGTTCACTCATTTTGATTTCAGTTAATTTAAAAAAATACTACTTTCTTCTGTTGGTCCTAATATTAAATTTATCAAGAGCTCTCTGTGTAATCCAAAAAGGAATCACCCATCGCCACTAGTACTGACTTCCATCTTCTGCCATCAAATTGTACACTTACGCTTCCTTTCTTTGGATCGGGCACCCTTTCTTTGCCTTCCGAAGGTCCCACATGATCCCAAAAACAAATCCCAAATCTTTCTGTTTATCGGTTCCACCCTCTAATTCCCATTTCTAGCTTCCAAGTCCGCACAAGTCTATGCAAACCAACTTTAAAGACAAGTTTTCTGGATTACACTAAAACTTCCTTTCTCTCTTTGTTGGAAAATATAGGAAACACAAAAGAGTAGTGAAATTCCTCAAAAAGAAATAAGCAAAAAACGCAGGCAGAGATCCAGCCCCCACCTTAAAGAAAAAAAATACCCAATAAGGAAAAGAAAACAAATCAAAGTAATTAGAATTTTTTAAAACAATCACACACAAATCAAAGGAATTTCAAAAGACTTTAAAGAGTCACAGAGAAAATCAAAAGACATTTTAGGATATAAAAAGGTTACCCTTGCAGTCCAAACAGGCTAGCTTCGGAAAGCTATGCTTGCATTTGTCATGTCGCCTTCCTATAAACAATAAACTACTACTGTCCCCAACCACCTTGAAGCAATTTCCTAGCCGGGAGCTTTTGAACCCCAGAAAGGAAAGGCTTTCCCTTCCTTCCCAACTTTCTTAACTTCCTATATTGTAAGGAGAATAGCTGCAAAAGTAAAACAATTTAAATGAAGTATTTTAGATCAATGCTCTGAAGCATATTTGTATCAAACTTTAGGGTCAGTCTCTGCTTTTTAATAAAATGCAAGTCAGATTCAGAAAATTTTTTAAAGTCATTTCTTTTATATAGGTTTAATTAAATATTTGAAACCTCAAGAATTAGCAGAAAAATAAAATCAAAATTGTTTTCAGAGCAGAAAGAAAAGCTTTTATATGCAAATGAAACATTGAGAGAGGGGGGGGGGTGGGAGGCTGCAGCCGATCCCCCACTAGTCCTCCCTTCTCAGACAGATTAAGAGAAAAGGAAAAAGTTTTTAAAAGCAAGCGGAGAAGCCATCCTCCCTTAAAGAAACTGTATTCCGAGTCAAAAACGGTGAAGCTACAAAGGCAGGTATCAGATAGTCTTACCCCGCCTTTCTCAGGCTGGTTCAGCAGAGAGAAAAAAATGGTGAAAAGAACAAAAGCCCGCAGCCCACCCTTTTCCTGCTTTTTGCAAAGGAAGCGGGGGGGGGGGGGGTCCGGAATACAGGGAGAGGGAAAAAAATGGTTAAACTGCATAGGATTCTCATCTCCTTTCGCCTCTTCAGCATCCATTCAACAACACACAGACATTCACAGGGCACAGAATCAATCATTCCTTATGAGCTTTTAGGACACCTCACATACACACTCACATTTATGCTGCAATCAAATCTCTTCATGCAGAAATCTCACTTAAACCAATCATTAAAATGTGTTAAAGGAGCTCCATTTTTCTAAATATTTGTTTGGAAATGCCTACATACATACACATACACAAACATACCATTAAACATTTCCAGATCTGTGGAGGGAAGTTGTTTGTTTTAATTTTACTTCCTTGGCTAGCCTATAGTTTATTCTTAAAGGAGTGGGGGACCTCAGAGAGCAGTTAAATCATAATTATGATTGTGGGCCCAAACTACTCTCCGTTTCCCACATCTCCAAGTCAAGATGTTCAATTAATAGACATGTCATAATTAATTCAATTCTTATTCAATTCTACACACTATCATTATAAATGCACATCAACAAAACAAAATAATTTTCAACAGAAATCACATCAAAGCAATCAATTCAAGTTGTTTTCCCTTTTAGACAGGCTTTACTTTTTTATTACCTGCTAAACCCCTGTGGGAAGAACAATAAAACAATTTCCTTTCGTTTCTTAGTTCCTTTTCATTCTGTGTACTTTAACTTTTTCAAGTTCTCTATTACACAGACCTAACATGAGACTCTAACTCATGACTTGAAGACTTAAGGCCACTCCTTGTCTTCCAGGAAATTGATCAAGTTTCCTCATCCACTAATTAATAGTGGGCACCCTTGTTAAAAGAAACTAAAATTCCTTGATTTATACTTACCTGCAGGCTTGCTTTTCTTTTTTGAAATTTTTTCTGTTGGGGTCTCTGTCTGATTGACCTTTGTGGGTCCTTGACTGGTCTGTTTCGCTGGTGGGTTTACGGCACCTCCTCACCGGAAGATTCCTGAGACTGCAATTGAGTCCTTGTAGCCGGCTTAATGGATGTTCCGTTTGGGAAGGAGCCGATCCCACTAGGGCAGCCATCACTGTAGTCCCATCTGGGGTGCCAGAATTGTTATGGAATGAAGTGACCAAGCAACATTCCTGGGTCAATCAGAGAGAGAGTTTATTTGCGCAAAGACTCGTAAGCCAGGTTCCAATCTTGGCTTAGAGTAAAGTCTCCATGCTTGTATGACACATTATATACTTTTCTAAACAAAGGATTCTGCTAACACAGCAACTTTTCCATATATGGTTAATATACATTTGTCATTTTTAATTGTCATTTTCCTAATTATTAAAGTTTTACATTATCTCATAATTCTTCTTGTATTTTGGCTGAAGTACAAATTTCTTCTTGTTGAAGGACAAGTTTTAGCCCATATGGATGCCCATGACCTAACCACCTTTAGCCATCTGTCTTCTGACAAGCTAGGGATGCTCCTTTCTTCTGACAGGTCAGGGAGTTACTTAAAGTATCAAGGATACAGTTCATGCTGACATTGTATTTTCTCTAGCTGGCAGTATTTCCTGCCTTCAGAATATAGTTGCTTTTAGAATGTCTTTTTAGAATATAGTGAATAAGTATCCAGTAATCATCCAAACGGTCCCCAATCTACATTATCCACGCCTGGGGAGGGTGAAAAACGAGCCTCCCTAAAGTTCCTGAGATCTGGAAACGGGCCCATTTCCAGCCTCCGGTGGGCCTCTGGAACCCAGGGGAGGCTGATTTTGCCCTTCCAGAGGCTCGAAGAAAGCCTCCAGAGCCTGGGGAGGGTGAAAAACAGGCCTCCCAGAAGTTCCAGGAGTCCGTAAACAGGCCCGTTTCACACACTTTTGGCACACAAAGAGAAAAAGCTTAGCCATCACTGATCTAAAATGTCAATAGTTTCATTCACCTGTTTTCCATGTGATCTGAATGAGGTTGTGTATGTTATACAGGAAGGTTATTTCTGCGGCTGGGCCTCCAAAGGTGGGAAATCCCACAATGACAGTTGTCTTGATTGAAAGGTAAAAGCTCACATTATTGGGGTTTTGGGAAAGACAAAGTTTGGTGTTAACTCAGCTGCTTGCCAAAAGATATTTGCTCTGATATTTTAGTCATTTAGTTAGAATGCAGATAATCCTCAACATATGATCACAGTTAGAAGAATTTCCATTACTAAAGCAAGGTTCAGTGAGTTGTGCCCAATTTTACAACCTTTTTCTTTTTACCATGGTTGTTAAGTGAACCACTGCAGTTGTTAAGTGAGCCACACCATCATTAAGCAATGCCAGCTTTTTTTAGAAGGTCCCAAATGTGATCACATGACCCTAAGAGACTGCAGTTGTAGTAAATATATGCTGATTGTCAAGCACTCACATTTTGATCATGAGACCATAGGGATCCTGTGATGGTTGTAAGTGCAAGAACCAGTCTTAAGTCGTTTTTTAAAGTGCCATTGTAACTTCAAACAATTGCTAAATAAATATTTTTAAGCCGAAGATTACCTGTAATCAGTGGTGGGTTCCTCCCAGTTTGGTCTGGTTCTGCTGAGCCGATAGCGGTGACGATATCACGTCACCGAACCAGTTCTGCCTCCCCGCACACACCCCACGTTATTCTTACCTTTTATTTGGCCCCACCCCCAATCTATTGCTGCCTCTTGAGTCCCAGCTGATGGGCTATAAGAAAAAAAAACCTGTTTAAACTCTTGCCGCGGGGCTTTAAAGGGCCGCCCTACAGCTGATCAGTGGTAAAAGGCAGTGTGGTGGTAGACCTGTGCCTCCAGAAACAAATGAGTAGACCGGTGCCTGCAAAAATAAGTGGGTAGACCAAATGCCTCCAAAAACAAATGAGTAGACCAGTATAGCTCTGCAAGCAGTTAAAAGCCTGGTAGACCAGTACCTCTGCTAAATCCTAAAGAATTGTCACATGACCATCAAGCCACGCCCACAAAATAAGCCACACTGACAGAAAGGGTAGTAAAAAATTTTAGAACCCACCTCTGCCTATAATCGTTTATAAAATCTTCAACTTTCTGTCTTTCGAAAATTATCCATCTGAGGCTTTGGAAACGTAAAGCCAGACTCAAAGATAGTCTAATCCAGGAGTTTGCAACCTTAAACACTCAAAGAGCCATTTGGACCCATTTCCCACAGAAAAGAAAACACCAGGAGTCACAAAAATCTTCCCGTGCCTGATTATTTCTTGAGCGGCCACAAAACTAGCATATGTAGTTGAATTAAACGTTCTGTTTTCTTCTGAAACTTTTCTTTTCTTGGATTTGTCTATGGTTGGCATACTGGGGGTTGAAAAGCTCAATAAATTGCATGCTGGCAGGTGTCACACATTGGCGGTTGTGACGCATATTTTGAGTGCCAGTGAACCGCAGCAGAGGGGTGAAAGAGCCACATGCAGCTCCAGAGCCGCAGGTTGCTGACCCCTAGTCTACTCAGACTCTTTCAACCAGCTCTTCTTCTGATAAAAAACAGTGCACAGAAAGAAAGTAAAAAGCAAACATTTCAACAACAACAGCAACAAAAAGCCAATTCTATCCAACAGTTCTGATTATCCGGATTCAAGCCATTGCTTTATCCAGTCTACAGGAATGACTTTTTGAATTTATAACAGAATACTGTCTCAGCATAAAAATATGCTGTCTATTTCACAAATCTACTTGGCTGTGGAAAGAAGGAATATTTATGTTGTCTCACATAACAAACTTCTGCAGAGGGGGGGATGAAAGAGATGAATAGAAAAGTATATTAAAAGCCTATCAGGTTATATCTTCTGTTCCAGAAGTAGTCAAACAAAAAAGCCTCTGAGATCCACACCTATTGAATTTAAATGACAACTTTCTTTGTGTCTCCTAAGTACTGTAAAGGTAACTCTTTCTGACATGTAGCTTTATTTCCCATGAATTTATCAAATCCTCTTTTAAAGCCATCCAAGTTGGCAGCTGTTGGGAAATCTTCTAGTGAATACCATGGGTCTATGGAAGGAAGTAGAGGGACATAGTGGCTCAGTGACTAAGATGCTGAGCTTGTTGACTGAAAGGTTGGCAGTTCAGTGGTTCGAATCCCTAGTGCCGCCTAACGGGGTGAGCTCCCGTTACTTGTCCCAGCTTCTGCCAACCTAGCAGTTCGAAAGCTCGTAAAAAATGCAAGTAGAAAAATAGGGACCACCTTTGGTAGGAAGGTAACAGCGTTCTGTGCGCCTTTGGCATTTAGTCATGCTGGCCACATGACCATGGAGACGTCTTCGGACAGCGCTGGCTCTTTGGCTTTGAAACAGAGAGGAGCAGCGCCCCCTAGAGTCGGGAATGACTAGCACATATGTGCAAGGGGAACCTTTACCTTTACCTTTATGGGGGGAAGTTATTTTTTCATTTATAATATTATTAAATCACCCAATCACTACATCTTTTTGCTAAGGAATAATAGAACAAATCCATCATGCATACATGAAAAAGAATTAGCTCAGCATTAAAAGGCACCAAGCGTGCCTCCTTGAGCATAATTTACCACAAGTAGCCCCACAACTACGACTATCTCCTTTCAGTTCCTCTCTTAGTTTCACATGCCAAGTTCTGCAGAATATCCAGGCAGGTGTGTTCTTTTTATCCCCAAGGCAATTCCAGCTTTTCAAGATCAGAATCAAGACTTTGAACAGGAAACGAATCATTAGCTAATGTAGTTGACAATATAAGTCAGTCCTAGGTAGAAATTTTTCAGCTCAGTGCTGACAATCAAGTTTCCAAAACTTCTTCAATCATTAGTCTCAGGAACAGCTCATTGTCACAATCTAATAGAGAACTATTAGAGTTTGAAGTATTGATGCCAGGTTAAGAAAGGACAGGCGTAGCAGTGGGTTTCCATTATTCTTACCACCAGTTCGCCACGCGCCCGCACAATTGCTTCCCACACATCTTCCGCACATGCACTTTGCTCACTCACATGCCTTCTGCGCATGCGCCCAGCCTTTAAATCGTGCCTAAATAGGACGTCATAGAGCCGGGGTGGATGGACAGGTGGGCAATCCGCAATCTTCATTACCGGTTTGCCTGAATCGGTACAAACTGGCTGAATACCACCTCTGGATAGGAGCATAAAAGTTTGTATCCTTCTCATCCTGCTGAGGTATGAAGAGCCTACAGCATGGGAATCGTGTTTTCTAGGGCCCTTCAGAAAAGGAAATGGAGTGGTATCTATCAAGTTGCAGTCAGATATTTTGGTATCTTCCCATCTTCTGCAGGTGTATACCAGCTGAAGAATCCTTGCCTTGGGGCTCTTTCTGTTGTGGTCCTCCAGCAGCCTACAGAGCTGGCAGCAGAGTTGGACAGTGAGGAGGCTGGGGAGGAACATGGGCCAGTCCTGGAGTCTGGGGAAGGCTCAGACCAGGGCTCTGTGTGGGAGGCAGAGAAAGGGCCATCTGGGAGGTATGTGCTGCCTCTGGACTCCAGAGTCAGGCCTCAGCAAGACAGAGGAACAGGGTGAGCCTGTTCCCAGTGTGCGCATGCACAGAGCTGCCAGAAGGCAAGAACAGTTAAAACAAAAGGGACGACTCGGGAGTACGGCTTGGAAATGATTGACCTCTCCCATAAGACTTAAAAGAAGAGGCACATGGGCCTTTGCAGGAAGCAACATTGTTAATTCTGTGCAGTTTAACGCCTGAAGCTCTGTTTGATTCTGGGCTCTGTGTGGCTTTGCCAATTAGGTCTTTGGCAGCGTGTCGAGGGAGATAAAGATCGGTGATTATCAGCCTTATCCCGAAGGACTCTTTACAACTATTTGGAACTCATCTGTGAATGAACAGCTATTAAAATAAAACAGGTTTTGGGGACTACTCATGTATTTTACTGACTCAGGAAGCCTAGATCATAACACTTTCTTGATGAATTGACTGTCAGATCAGGTGGACCTATGCTGCTTCCATGTCACAGGACATTTGCCCATTCAGCATCCCCTTAGAGACAGCTAGGACAGAAATGTGAACTGACTTGTTCCAACCTTCTCATTGCCAGCATGCTGAAACTCTTCACTACCTAATTCTAGCTGGACCATCTGTTGGTGTCTTGGTCAACTAGATAAAGTATTCCCAACTTTTTCTTTTCTTTTTACAACCCCATAGTCTCTTAATTTGAGGCAGAGTTCAAGCAAAATAAGACTCTTAAGGCTAACAGTTGTTGAAGCTCCCACATGAGCCAAAGCAAAAGACATGGCTGCTTCATGAAGCCATGTCATTAAAAACAATGCAACTTTTACAGCCGCAGCATATGTTCACCAGGGTCATTCAGAGGTCAGGGGAAATGAGTTGTCTTAATGAGAAGAGAAAGATTGGGCTAGTGCGAGGTCTGAAGCCCTTCCCCTAAATGATTTTCAAAGTGTGAGCTGCCACAGTAATTAATCTTTCTGAACTGTACTCTGTTGGGAAGTTGACCTACCTTGGTGATTGATTGATTTTTATTCTTTACTCTGCCGATATCTAACTCAGACACTCTGCAGATACCATCCATCATTTTAACAGTACAACGTTCATCTGCGAGTTGATAATAGACAAGAGAACAACCATTAGTTTCTCCTTTAGCCACAACATGCAAAAATTCAATATTTTAGCATTCAGGATGGGATCTCATTCCAATGTTCCTGTTGTGGTCCGCCAGTAGCCTGCAGAGCTGGCAGAGGAGTCAGACAGTGAGGAGGCTGGGGAGGACAATGGGCCAGTCCTGGAATCAGGGGAAGGCCCGGATGAGGGCCCTGTGTCAGAAGCAGAGATGGGGCCAGGGCCATCTGAGAGTGATGCACAGATTCCGGAGCCTCCAGAGGTGGACAGCAGAGAGGCAGAGGAACAGGAGGAGCCTATTCCTAGTGCACATATGCGAAGAGCTGCCAGAAGGCAAAAGCAGCTGAAGCAAAAAGGATGACTCAGGAGTAAGGCCAGAAGAAGATTGGCCCCTCCTATAAGGCTTAAAAGAGCAGCAACGAGCCATTGGGTTCTTTGTAGAAAAGCAACATTGATTCCTGTGCCTCTTGTCAACTTCTCTTGAACTTTGTGGGGGGTTTGCCAAGAAAAGCCTTTGGCAGGTTGCCAAAGACATCAAAGGTTGGTGATAAGGCCGAGGGACTGGTTATTAAGAATTTTGTTTTGGACCAAGCTGAGAATGAATTAATTCTCAGCTCTTTTAACAAAATAAGTTTGTTGAGGACTGAATTATGTTTGGTAATCACTACTTGGGCCTTGCTCACAACAGTTACCCAGTCTTTCTCTTGGTAGCATCTTCAACCTATTTGTTCGAGATTTGACATGGATGTTCCCTAAAAAGGGCCTACTATTACTGCAGATACTATTAGTTTCTGTCCCAAAACAAATTTAAGTAACATAAAAAAGAAGTAAAGCAACATAGCTTCAAAACTGTTGAACTGATTTCTTCCCTCATAATAACAATAGCACTTAGACTATATACCACTTTACAGTCCTCTCTAAGCAATTTACAGAATCAGCCTATGGCCCCCAACAATCTGGGTCCTCATTTTACCAACCTCAGAAGGATGGAAGGCTGAGTCAACCCTGAGCCGGTGAGATTTGAACTGCCAAACCGCACCTAGCAGTAAGCTGAAGTAGCCTGCAGTGCTGCACTCTAACCACCCTGCCACCTTGGCTCTAACATAAAGTTTTAGCATGCCTGGCAATGTCACTAATTCTTTGGAAAAACAAAAATTACAGCATTGTGTTTTTTCAGTACTTCAATGGTAAAATCTCCTTTGGATTGAACTCAATTTGACTTATTTGACTTATTTAGGAGATTTATATTGCCGCCAATTTGCACACGACAACTCTAGGCGGCTTACAAGGAGATAAAAACAATTTATAAAAACAATAAAACCAATAAAAGAGAGAGTCATATAAAATAAAATAAAATAACCCTCCAGTGCCCCGGTGACAACACATCATTTGAGCCATTTCATGGGCTCCATACCACTCTGCGTTCCCCAGGCCTGCTGACCAGAGGTGGTATTCAGCCAGTTTGGGCAAATCGGTAGCTGAAATCACGGCTGGGCAAGTTCTATGCCGTCCTATTGAGGAACATTTTTGAGGCTAGGCGCATACACGGAAGGCAGGTATATACACAAATCGGGTGCGCACATGGCAAACCGGTAGTAACAAAATGTGAAACTACCACTGCCACTGACAGAACCAGGTCTTCAGCGCCTTCCAGAACATTCCGCAATTCTTGGTGACTTAATAGAAAAGACATCATTTTGTCCAAAAGTGGTCTGTCCTTGTCTTGTTCCCTGATGTTTTTTGATTTCACCATCCAGATCTCCGGTTTATTGCCGGTCTCCTTTTCAAGCATAAACAGCCCAGATTCTGCTTAGCCTTTCAGATCAGCTAAACACAACTAGTGCCATCCCTCCGACACACAAAATAAACATTTTATGGGCAGCCACAACAGTTGGAAAGAGAATAATGGAAACACAGAAAAAAAAACATTAAAAGCCGTCAATAATCAAGAGTTAAAAGAGAAAAGAAAAACAGACGATACAACATTGCACAAGAGTTTTGAAAATGTTGAGAAAGCTTATATGGGAAAAAATGAGGGATTATGGAGATAAGACAAATGCACAAATTCAGAGCATTTTATTCCTTGGAACAAAATTAGCAATTTGGATCAGAATTATATTTGCAACATTGCTATGTTAGTTTCTATTCCTTTTAAGCATTAAAAAGATACTACAGCTTACACGAGAGGGGGAAAAAAGGAAAAAAAATACTTTTTTAAAATAGATTTCCTTCTTCCAGGTTTTTTTTTAAAAAACAAAAGCTCTGTTGTGACCTAGGCCCAACTAGTTATCACCAGACAATATCATTCCTAAATAAATATATTTTATTAGAACAGCTGAGAATTACTTCATTCTCAGCTTAGTCCAAATTAAGTCCAAAACAAATCCTTCATAAATAGTCCTTCGGCCTTATCACAAACCTTTGTCTTCTTTGGCACCCTGCCAGAGGCTTTTCTTGGCAAAAGTTCAGAAGCAAGAGACGCTGACAAGAAACAAATGTAGCAACGTTGCTTTCCTACAAAGATCCCAAGAGCCCTTGCTGCTCTTTTAAGCCTTCTGGGAAGGGCCAATCATCTCCTGGCCTTACTCCCAAGTTGTCCTTTTTGCTTTAGCTGCTCTTGCCTTCTAGCAGCACTTCGCATGTGTGCACTAGGAACAGGCTCCTCCTGTTCCTCTGCCTCTCTGCTGTCCACCTCTGGAAGCTCCAGAGTCCGTGCATCGCTCCCAGATGGTCCTGGCCCCATCTCTGCCTCCAACGCAGAGCCCTCATACGGGCCTTCCCCTGACTCCAGGACTGACCCATTGTCCTCCCCAGCCTCCTCACTGTCTGACTCCACTGCCAGCTCCACAGGCTGCTGGTGGATCACAACAAGCTGTAGCCAACAAAAGGAAATTTGAGTGAGTGGCATGTTTTAGCCTCTATATGAAACTTTAACACTTCTGAGGAAACATTAATTCAGCTTTATCAGCTAATTAAGACAGACTTATTGCTGGAATTCAGCAGCCCTTGGGAAAATGCAGCTTCTAAGACAGGGGTGTCAAACTTGCAACGACAGGTCTTCACATGATGTATCTGTCGGCTATGCTTCCTTCAGTATCCAGGAAAGGAAAACCCAGACTTCATCATAGATTAAAGTATGGTACTTTTACTAGATATGAAATGAATGCAACCATGGAAAGCAGGATTCTGAGGCAAAAAGCGTGAAAGTTACATATAGAAAGCATCCCCTCCCACTGTCCACCGTAAATCATCCAATCCAAAGGTCTCCCAGAGGTCAGGTGGGAGCACACGTCTAGCCGTGTCAGCATCCAGGAATGCAGTGTCCGTTGGCCTGATAACAGCTTAGGAATTGGTTTCGTTTCTTAGATTCATTCAAAGCTCAGCTACCTAAACCCCCCTCCCTCCTTTACTATGACAGCCAAAGCAAACGAAGGCTGACAGTATCACAATTTCCCCCCCTTTGCTAAAATGGGGCTGGGCATGGCTAGTATGTGATGCATGCACCCCATGGGCTGTGAGTTTGACACCTCTGTTCTAAGACATGCCACTGTATGACATACGTTAGAGCCATTACTTTATTGAAACAACACAAATAGATAGAAAGGCATTTTACTGAACAACAATTCCAAGAACCAGCTTCTGTCCCAAGGAACCTATGGTTGGAAATCCAATCTAGAAATTGGTCTGGTCTGGCTTGGTTACTGGGTAGGAATAACAAACCTCTACTCTTCCTATTATGTACCGTTAGTCTTCCTGATTGGGACCCATCAACATTGGGGAAGACTAAGGAAGTGTCATACGAAAATTTGCAAATAAAGAGAGTGATGCAAATTTATTTGCAAATTTATTTTGCAAATTTGATTTGCAAATCAAGAGAGCTTTGCTTTCAGTGGAATAGGAAAACTCACCACAGGCAACCCGCAACAGGACAACTTGCTTCAGGACAATTCAACAATTCAATTTAATTATTTAAAATATTATTTCAACTTTTGTCATTCACATTTCATTTTGTCCCTCCTTTGGTATCCTTTCTTCAATGATTCTATTCCACAATTTCTTTGATATTAGTGTAACTCTTGTCCCGCAGTGAGTTGGCCATGGCAACTCAAGTTGGTGCCGCAAGTTGGCTGTGGTGAGTTGGCCATGACGAATTGACCTGCTTTCAGCGTGGATTTCATAATGTTCAGCAAAAGGGGTCCAAGTAAAATTGTATATCCCCAGCAAGAATTGCACCAGCTATTAAAAACCCATTAAAGGAATGAAATCATCAGTGGTGAGTAAGTGAGAGGAGATTCTCGACAACTGGCTTGCCCTGGCTTCATTTCTGTCTATTGATGTCCAACTGTGCATGTAATGCAAAACAATCTGTGCCAAATTACATGTTGAGAAATTATAGAATGGAACAAAAATAATTTATTTCTTTTTGCATTTAAATTGAATTTTGAGCAAGGTAGACACGGAGATAATAAGGCAAATGAGGCTTTCTAAATCCAATTAATATAATCAGCTGTTGCCAAGACTGATATGTCCTTATCCTATTTTTTCCAAGGGTCTGCATGTGTAGAGGGTTAAAAATGGGCTGTGATGACATCTGGGTGGGTGGGCGGAGCCTCTCATCACTGGCGCTACCAGATTGCGCGATCCTGATAGAACCAGCTGAATTTTACCATTGGTTTGGAGACAAGCAGTCTCTCAGGGGCTCTATGACAACTCCCCACGGCCAACTCGCCATGGCCAACTCGCTGCAGCCTAGTCACCACGGCCAACGCGCCACTGGATAAGTCACCACAGCCAACTTGCCACGGGATAACTCACTGCAAGACAATTTAACAATTCTATTTAAATATTTAAAAAAAAAAAATTATTTTAATTTTTGCCATTCACATTTCATTCTGTCCCTCCTTTTGCATCCTTTCTTTAATGATTCTATTCCACCATTTCTTTCATATTAGCATATCTCTTGTTCTGCAGCAAGCTGTCCTGCGGCAAAGTAGCAGTGGCAAGTTCTCCTGCAGTAAATTAGCAATGATGAGTTAGCCATGGTGAGTTAGTCGTGGTGAGTTGTCATAGACCCCCTGAGAAACTGCTTGTCTCCAAACATTTCTGACTAAATAATAGTAACTGTGAGAGGGATCATGGAGTCCTAGTGGACAACCATTTAAATATGAGCCAGCAGTGTGCAGCAGCTGCCAAAAAAGCCAACACAATTCTAGGCTGCATCAATAGAGAGAAAGAATCAAGATCATGTGAAGTGTTAATACCAATAATGCCTTGGTAAGGCCACATTTGAAATACAGCATCCAGTTTTGGTCTCCATGATGTAAAAAAGATGTGGAGATTCTAGAAAGAGTGCAGAGAAGAGCAACAAAGATGATTAGGGGACTGGAAGCTAAAACATATGAAGAACAGTTGCAGGAACTGGGCATGGCTAGTTTAATGAAAAAAAGGACCAGGGGAGACATGATAGCAGTGTTTCAATATCTCAGGGGCTGCCCCAAACAAGAGGGAGTCAAGCTATTCTCCAAAGCACCTAAAGGCAGGACAAGAAGCAATGGGTGGAAACTAATCAAGGAGAGAAGCAACTTAGAACTGAGGAGAAATTTCCTGACAGTGAGAACAATTAATCAGTGGAACGATTTGCCTCCAGAAGTTGTGAATGCTCCAACACTGGAAGTTTTTAAGAAGAGGTTGGATAACCATTTGTCTGAAGTGGTGTAGGGTTTCCTGCCTAAGCAGGGGGTTGGACTAGAAGACCTCCAAGGTCCCTTCCAACTCTGTTATTCTATTGTTCTATTGCTTTAGTCCCAAGCCTGGAGTTGATGTTTACGATTTGTTCAGTGGCCCCTGCTTGATATTGTTTTTGCTGCCTATTAGATTGTTTTTGCCTAGGCTGTTTTTAGTTATTTTTATTTTTTCTCTAGTTTTGTATACTGTCCAATGTCCATTGGAATTAAGCAGCCAATAAATTTAAACGAATAATGATAAATTTGTCAGGTGCCTCGTGTGTTCGGCTTCATAATTAGCGGCTCAGAAAACTGCATTCTGCAGTGCCCACTATCAAGGTCACAATTGGGACAAGGCTAGAATACAACTCTGTGTTCCAGAAAGTTTAAATATTTTCCACTTGAAAAAATCTGATAGGCAAATATGCATATAATAGCCGACAAAAGGAACCCTGCAAAACGCTTCATCCCCATAAAGCCATTATCTAAAATTAGTTGAATACATAAGGTTCATTCCAATGAGCAAGTTTGCCTTCAGAGTTTAAATGAGAGCATTTACTGTACATGTACATTTAATCAACCATTTTTTGTCTGTAAATGAATACATCTCCCTGCAGCAAAACCTGCAAAGCAACAAGGTCAACTTACTGACCTCAACTGAGGTGGTGGCTCAGCAGACTAAAGCATTGTGATTAACATCAGCTGTCTGCAATTACTGTAAGTTCGACTCTCACCAGGCTCAAGGTTGACTCAGCCTTCCATCCTTTCTAAGGTAGGTAAAATGAGGACCCAGTTTGTGGGGGCAATAAGCTGACTTTGTATAAATATACAAAAGTATGAAGGCTATTGCTTAACGCATTGTAAGCTGCCCTGAGTTTCCGGAGAAGGGCGGCATATAAATCAAATTTTTAAAAAAAACAAAAACTGGACAATCAGCTAAATATGAGCCAGTAGTGTGCAACAGCAGCCAAAAAAGCCAATGCAATCCTAAATTGCATTAAGAGAGGGATACAATCAAGATCAAGTGAGGTACTAATACCACTCTATAAAGCCTTAGTAAGACCACACCTAGAGTACTGCATCCAGTTTTGGTCACCACACTATAAAAAAGATATTGAGACTCTAGAAAGACTGCAGAGAAGAGCAACCAAGATGATTAGGAAACTGGAGACTAAAATATACAATGAACGGTTGCAGGAACTGGGCATGGCTAGTCTAGTGAAGAGAAGGACCAGGGGAGACATGATAGCAGTATTTCAATATTTGAGGGGCTGCCACAGAGAGGAGGGGGTCAAGCTGTTTTCCAAAGCACCTGAAGACCAGACAAGGAATAATGGATGGAAACTGACCAAAGAGAGATTCAACCTAGAAATGAGGAGGAACTTTCTGTCAGTGAAAACAATCAACCCATGGAACAGAAGTTGCCTTCAGAAGTTGTGGAAGCTTCATCACTTGAGACTTTCAAGAAAAGATTGGACTGCCATTTATCAGAAATGGTGGGTCTCCTGCTTGAGTGGGGGTGGGGGGGTTGGATTAGATGACCTATAAAGTCTCTTCCAACTCTGTTGATCTGTAAACTTAACCTTAAGCAAAGGTGTCTAAGACCTGGAAGTCCAATCATGGAGGAGAGCCACACAAATGCTGTCTGTGTTGACATGGTGGCAAGTTAGCTTGGCACCTCATTTGCATCTACTCTCTGATTCTGCTGGCTGTCTTCACGTGGAAGAATGAAAATTGAATCAGAATAGATTCTGGAAGGGAACTTGGAGGTCTTCTAGTCCAACCCCATGCTCAAGCAGGAAAACCTATACCATTTCAGACAGGTGACTGTCCAGTCTTTTCATAAAAAACCTCCAGGGATGAACCACCTAAAAAGTCTGAAGGCAAACTGTTCCACTGGTTAATGGTCTGTTAAGTTTCTGCGTAACTCCACATTGCTTCTCTCCTTGATTAGTTTCCCTCCATTGTTTCTTTTCTTGACTTCTGGTGCTTTGGAAAATAAGTTGAGTTGGCTATCAACTAGCCACCAACAGGGATATAGTGCAAAGCATGAGCTAGGGCTGGGGCTAGGGCTAGGGCTAGGGTAAGGGTAGGGTTATGGTTCGGGTTTGGGTTTGGGTTAGGGCTAGGGCTAGGGCTAGGGCTAGGGCTAGGGCTAGGGTTAGGGCTAGGGCTAGGGCTAGGGCTAGGGCTAGGGCTAGGACTAGGGTTAGGGTTAGGGTTAGGGCTAGGGCTAGGGCTAGGGCTAGGGTGTAAAAACAATTTTTAAAGTCAAGATAACAGCCATATTCCCTGATTAAAGTCTTGCTCCTTTTTTACACGAGTGGTATATAAAAAGTGTGGCCTCAAATCAAGTCACATCTGCCAACTCGGCTCCCAAGAGATCACAAATCTATTGCTTCTGGTTGTCTCTTCATTCTGAGTGCTTCCCCAACCCAACTTGCTCCTGGATGGACTGATGATATAATGGCATAGTGCAAGATTTTTATGTGTGTGTGAAGAGACTCTTATTTCCCTTCTAATGTCTTCAAGTGATTATATTATTTTAATGGAGTAATTCTATTTTCTATAGGCATTGGAGAACCATCAGTATGCTGACTATATCTGGCTCACAAGCCTGCTCTCCTCCTCTTTTACAGACTCTCTAGCTCTAGTTCGACCTGGGAGGTGACTTCTAAAAGTGTCCTCAAGGTTTTAAGCCTCAGCTACTGGAAGGATGTTTGAGAAGTCACAGCATAGCTTTCTGCCATTTTGAACAACCTAGAAAAAATCAGTATAAATCCCAAGAGGGACTTCAGCTAGATTTTAAATGAAAGGCAAACCTCCAAGCTTTTCTTCCAAAGTGCAGAAAAAAGGATGTAGGCCCAGATATCTGTATTATCCTGCCCACCTTCAGGGGTGTAATGCTACCGGTTTAAACCGGTTCGGATGAACCGGTAGTGATAAAAGATACCGGTTCGTTCAAACCAGTATTGCTGACAATCAGCTATGCTGCGTGGTTTATATTCACTAGAAAGCAGGAAATCCTGCTTTCTAACGAATCTAAATCGTGCGGCACAGCCGTTCTGCCCCCTTGCTGTTCTACTTACCTTCAAATGGCTCCTTTTTCAGCGTGAAGGCACATTTGGTGCACACTGTGTATGCACGCAAGCGCAGCGTGCATTTGATGTGCGCTGCACATGCGTGTGTTGCACACATCTGGCGCATAGCGTGCATGCGTGGGCAGTAAACTGGTGGCAACCCGTGAAGGATTTCATCACTGCCCACCTTCCATGTCTTAAGCCAATCACTTAGTAGCCAAAAGAGCAGAAAAGGTTAGTATCCAAAAGAGCAGAAAACCTTAGGACTGTGATGGTGAACCTATGGCATGCATACCAAAGGTGGCACATGGAGCCATATCTGTGGGCAAATGAGCTTTGATCTAGCTCAGCTCCAATGCGCATGCATGCGCCGACCAGGTGATTTCAGGCCTTCCAGGTCCACCAGAAATGAGGAAAGGGGCCTTTTCCGGCCTCCAAGGGGCCTCTGGTGAGGTGGGGAAGGCCGTTTTTATTTATTTATTTATTTATTTAATTTATTTATTCAATTTCTATACCGCCCTTCTCCCGAAGGACTCAGGGCGGTGAACAGTTAAAATAACATGCATATAAAATGTGAATATAAGATAATTAAGCCAGTTTGGCTCAACAGTTAAGAATCTTCAGCATAAAGATTTAAAAAATTAGAAGAGATTTATGCCAGACCGGCTTGGTGAAACAGAAAGGTCTTAAGTGCACGACAGAAAGTACAAAGATCTGGGATCATCCGTATCCCTGGGGGTAACCTGTTCCAAAGGTAGGTGCTCCGACAGAAAAGGCTCTTTCTCTGGGAACCACTAGTCGGCATTGCTTTAGTGATGGCACCCTGAGGAGGCCCACCCTGTGGGAGCGTGCTGGTTGGTGGGAGGTTATTTTTTTTATTTATTTATTTTTTAATTTGATTTATATGCCGCCCTTCTCCGGAGACTCAGGGCGGCTTACAATGCGTTAAGCAATAGGTTATTGGTTGTAGAAGGTGTCTCGTAGGTACCCAGGTCCTAAGCCATGGAGCACTTTGAAGGTAAGAACCAACACCTTGAAGCACACCCGGAAGACCACCGGAAGCCAGTGCAGCTCGCGTAGGAGAGGTGTTACATGTGAGCACCATTACACTCCCAATATCACCTGCGCAGCTGCATTCTGGACCAGTTGGAGCCTCCGCGTGCACCTCAAGGGGAGCCCCATGTAGAGAGCATTACAGTAGTCCAGACGGGAAGTGATGAGGGCATGAGTGACCAAGAAAGCTTCTGGAGCCTGGGGAGGGTGAAAAACAGGCCTAGCGGGCCCACCATGCCATCATGTGCCAAAAGCGGGGAGAGCGCGGGGGGGGTCACACACACATGCGCGGGGGTTGGAGCGCAGGGGGATTGAATTATGGGTGTGGGCACACACACGTGTGACACACACACACACACCCCGCCGCTTTTGGCACGCAATGGCAGAAAGGTTAGTCATCACTGCCCTAGGATGATTTTTTTTCCCCAATAGCCCTTGCCAGAATAAGACTTTTCTCTCTTAATTGGAAAGTTCATGCATGCTGTGGGTGAAAGAAAAGGCTCAAATTAATACGATCCCACAGTGTATTGATGAAGCTTCTGACTCATACAACCAATTTTAAAACAGATCTGCTCTTGATTTATGTATTTGTCTCATCCAAGAAGAAATTAAAGCACTTGCTAAGAGAATTCTTTATTCAAATCCCTGCACGGCGGCGGTAGGTGATCAACTGAGAAGGTGATTTTGGCCCTGAAGCCTTGCATTTTTTTAAGTGGCCAAAATGTTTGCAGTTCTGTCTGCACGCTGCTAGTTCTTCTGTGTCTGAATCAAGCCTTCTCCAGCCTTCGATGCAGATACAAGCACACGTTTTTACTGATTCTACAGCCTGAACCATAATGCACCAATCGGCTTTTTGGTGTCAAAAAGGAGGTGAACAGAGGAAAAGCAGAACAGCAGGCAAGTGGCCCCCTTCTCTGCGCATACAGGGAGCCCTCAACTTATGACCACAACTGAGCCCACAATTTATATTGCTAAATGAGACATTTGTTAAGAGAGGTTTGCAAATTTAATTTTAAAAGTTTTACAACTTTTTCTAGCCACCGTTGTTAAGTGAATCGTTGCGGTTGTTAAGTTAGTAACTCGGTGGTTAAGCGATCATCTGGCTTCCCCATTCACTTTGCTTGCCAGAAGGCCACAAAAAGTGATCACGTAAACCTGGGACTCTGCAACCGTCAGATACCGGTATATGAACCAATTGCCAAGCATCCAAATTTTGATCACGTGACCATGGGGATGCTGCAACGGTCGTAAGTGTAAAAAAACACAGTCAAAACACGGTTTTTCCAGTGCCGTTGTCACTTTGAACGGTCACTAAATGAATGTTGTAAATCGAGGACTACCTGTATTAGATTAGCACAGCACATCTCACAATGTCATCAGGTTAAAGATAAAGGTTTCCCTCCAGTAGTGGGTTTCAATTTCAGTCGCTAACGGTTTGCTCGTGGGCGTGGGTGTGGGCATGTGCAGAGACGTCCAGGCGGGTGGGCGGAGCCTCCCACCACCACCGCTACCAGTTCGCCCGAACCAGGGCAAACCCCTAGCAACCCACCACTATACCCCTCACACATATGTGCTAGTCGTTCCCGACTCTAGGAGACGGTGCTCATCTCTATTTCAAAGCCGGAGAGCCAGCACTGTCCAAAGACATCTCCGTGGTCATGTGGCCAGCATGACTAAATGCCAAAGGCACACGGAATGCTGTTACCTTCCCACCAAAGGTGGTCCCTATGTTTCTACTTGCATTTTTTATGTGCCGTCGAACTGCTAGGTTGGCAGAAGTTGGGATATGTAACCGGAGCTCACCCCATTAGGTGGCACTAGGGATTCAAACTGCTAAAACTGCCGACCTTTCATTCAACAAGCTCAGCATCTTAGCCACTGAGCCACCGTGTCCCTTGTCATTAGGTTACGAACGAAAAAATGTTCTGAACACTGTGATTTTTGTCAATTAAAACACTCCTGCCCTTCCTTTTTGTTTTTTTTCACATGCCATCTCCAAAAATGCAACTGGAGAGATAAGATTAGTGCCTGAGGTTCCTCACAGCTGAAGAGAGCTGCTATCTGTCTGTTTCCTGCTGGACTTCTTTTTCTACTCCCTATACTGAGTGCTTTCTTTTAGCAAAGAAACTTAAGTAGCCTTGATGGCCATTTCCATGTGCCGCTTTTGCAGTTGGCTCATTTCACTGGAGTGGCAAATCTTCTATTTTTTTTTCTCTGGAATAGGCACTTCTGAATTAAATTCGGATGGGACTCTTAGCATTAGAGTATTTTTAGCCATTGGAGATACTTGGGTGTCATTTCTCTAATTGAACTATGTGCTTTCCTGCCATTCTTTCCGACTGAAGTAACTACAATTATTTAGCCCATTTAGCAGGATATTTATGAGTTTTAATATGCTCCTTGGCAGGGCTGCCTGCAGAGTAAGGTCAAAGAAGTCAAGATGGCAGTGATAATAGTGCAATTAAAACTCTGCCATTTGTGCTCTTAAAAGCAGGTGGAGCTTTGACTTACAGCTGTAGCTGCCATCTAGATATTTATGACTTTATTCTGTGGTCCCTGCCCTTCCTCTACTTTTCTTCACTGCTGGATTTCTTTCCCGTGCACATTTTAAAAGCTCAGCTCTTGGTGACTATAGGGAGAAATATTCGTCATCTTAACCTTTCTCTAATAATATATCTCAGGATTCATTCAGAGATATGGTATAGGGCAATGTTTCCCAAACTTGACCCTTTGAAGATGTATGGACTTCAACTCCCAGCATTCCTCAACCAGCCATACTGTCTGGGGAATTCTGGGAGTTGAAGTCCATGCACCTTAAAATAGCCAAGTTTGGGAAACACTGGAAAAGGGCAATGATGGTTAACCTTTTCTGGATGGATTGCCCAAAGCGTGCGCGCACGAACCCCCAAAATGCAATCCGGGCGCGGCCCTCACACACGTGTGCCATCCCTGTGCATGCACATGTGGCCCCTGCATGCGCCCCACCACGCACCCATGCGTGCCTCACCCCCATGCACATGCGCACGGCCTCCCACACGCTCCCCATTCATACATGCGGCCCCCACACCCACCCCACCTTCCACGCATGCGTGGCCAAGACCCGATGACCAGCTGGCCAGTGGGAGGCATGCCTGCATGTGCGGTGGAGCTAAACTGGGGCAACGGCTGACGTGCCCACAGAGAGGGCACTGCGTGCCACCTGCTCGCCTTCACAGGTATAGGGTATAGGGTAAATAGGTTTCAGGTAAATGGTATAGTGGCGTGATGGCAAACCTATGGCACGGGTGCCCCAGGTGGCACACGGAGCCATATCTGTGGGCACACAAGCATTGCCCTACCTCAGTCCAGCATGCATGTGCGTGCTGGCCAACTGATTTTCAGGCCTTCCGGGCCCACTGGAAGTCAGAAAACGGGCTGTTTCTGGGCCTCCGGAGGGCCTCCGAGGGAGTGGGGAAGGCTGTTTGCACCCTCCCCAGGCTCCTAGAAAGGCTCTGGAGCCTGGGGAGGGCAAAAAAATGGACCTATCAGGCCCACTGTGCCATCACGTGCCAAAAGCGGAGGGGAACGGGGTGTGTGTGTGTGTCACGCACGTATGCATGGGGGGATGAGGTGCATTGAATTATGGATGTGGGCACGCGCGCAATCCCCCCATTGCTCTCGCTTTTGGCAAACAACAACAAAAAGGTTAGCCATCACTGGGTTTCCTGCCAAAGCAAGGGTTGGACTTGAAGACCTCCAAGGTCCCTCCCAACTCTGTTTTCTATTCTGTTCTGTTCTGTTCTGTTCTGTTCTGTTCTGTTCTGTTCTGTTCTGTTCCGTTCCGTTCCGTTCCGTTCCGTTCCGTTCCATTCTTCTATATCCATGGATAAAATTTTTGAATCCCATCCCTGAGCAAAGCTTATGAAATAAATTGTGAAAATAATAACCATTGGCTTGTTCGTGGAAAAGAATCCTCATTCCTCATTCTCAGGGAGAAGGAATAACTTCTGGCCTGTCCTTTGTGACCCAGAAAATTCAGGGGAAACAACCATTGCCACCACCACAACTTGAACAAACACCATAGCATTGTAAAAGTTCACTGCCTCAGTTCGTCTAGCATTGCAGTGATATTAATAAGGCTAAAGATCATGAGTTCCCATATCGCAGATAACTTGAATTGGATTTGTTTCCATTGCAAATGAGTTACAGATTTCTTTCATAGTAAGCAATAAAGGAAAACGAATCGGCCAAAGGGAAAAAATTCCTTTGGAATGTTTAATCCAGGAGTTATTCCAGAGCAGCTTTTTAAGCATAATATTTACATGGAATAATGGAAATGTACCTTGAATTTAGCAAACCTGTTTTATGAAATGACAGTCATTTGGCTCCCTCCCTGAGAAATGTACAGTGGCAGAAGATGCAAATTCTAGTATAAAAATGTTACTTAGAGACCGGGAAGATGTTCTGTCACGACAAACCCTCTGAAGTGAACTCAAAGATTCTTTTAATTAGGAGTGCTGGCAGTCCTGGCATTTATCTCTCAATGCAGGCTAGCAAATCTGTCTGGCAGGGGAGATGAATAGTTGTCTGCCATATCTATTAATCTCTGCCCTCTGCCTTTTATCCCCAGAGCTAGGGTGGGGCTTCGCTAGCAGCAGTGGTTCTTCCATTGCAAGGACCGGCCCATGGATCTCCACTGCTCTCCTCTCCTCTGCCTCATGCACAGCTGCGCGTCAGGCACTGGACCCAGCTCTTCCTCCTCTTCCTTATCAGCCACCTCCAGACCTGGAGGCTGTTGACTCTCCATCTGAGGGCTGACAGACACCCAGGCTCCACCTCTGTCTCTCTCTCTCTCTGCCAGCACCATTCGCTCTTCCCCCTCAGACCTCTTAGGTTGCCTTGATGCTGATCCTGACTCCCACACCTCCTCCTCCTCCTCTGATTCAGCTGCTGGAGGGGCCGGCGGCCGACAGGCCACAACAGAAGGCTGGTAAAGTTTGTGGGTTCCAATTCCTGGCTCCAAGATCACCGCAGATAGAGAATGCAGCCAAGAAATTAAAAGAAGCTTGCTCCTGGGGAGGAAAGCTATGGCAAATTTAGACAGCATACTAAAAAACAGAGACATCACTCTGCCAACAAAAGTGTGTATAGTCAAGGCTACGGTTTTCCCAGTTGCAATGTATGGCTGTGAAAGTTGGAACATAAGGAAGGCTGAACGCCAAAGAATAGAGGCCTTTGAACTATGGTGCTGGAGAAGACTCCTGCAAGTCCCTTGGACTGCAAGGCGATCAAACCGGTCAGTCCTAGAGGAGATCAACCCTGACTGCTCTTTAGAAGGCCAGATCTTGAAGATGAAACGCAAATACTTTGGCCACCTAATGAGAAGGAAGGTCTCACTGGAGAAGATCCTAAGGTTGGGAAAGATTGAGGGCAAAAGAAGAAGGGGATGACAGAGAATGAGGTGTCTGGGTGGAGTCACTGAAGCAGTAGACGTGACTTTCAATGGACTCCATAGGATAGTAGAGGACAGGAAGGTCTGGAGGAATGTTGTCCATGGGGTCCCGATGAGTCGGACACAACTTCGCAACTAACAACAACAAAGGTTTATGGGCCTAGAATGCTGGCTGGCTGGAGAATTCTGAGAATTGACCTCCATGTATTTTAAAGTTGCCAGGTTTGAGAAGAACATATCAAGTTAAGAGTGTTTCATAATGTAAAGGGAACCAGACAGTAAAAGGTCATGTAAATAATAACTAGCAGTGCATAAAAACATTAAAACCAGATGTTTCCTTCATGCTTAAAATCCGCTACTTTATAATGTGTTGTTGCCTTGTAATATTTGAGAAACAATTTGCTTTGGGGTTTGTAGTTAATACACTGCAGATGTGTTAAGAGAGAGCATGCAGGCTAGAGGTTGGATCAGTTAAGAAGCATTTTTCCCTTTTTACTCTCGCCTTTGTCATCTCAGATGGAACAGCGGAACCAGTCCAGATCTACGAAGTGATGTGTCATTTTAGAATAGTGAGATCAAACCTATTCCCTACCATGAACTAGAGCCGTGATGGCGAACCTATGACACGGGTGCCAGAGGTGGCACGCGGACCCATATCGGTGGGCACATGAGCTCAGCTCCGGCATGCATGCGTGCGCCAGCCAGCTGATTTTCAGGCCTTCTGGGCCCACCAGAAGTCAGGAAATTTCCAGCCTCTGGAGGGCCTCTGGGGCGGTGGGAAAGGCTGTTTTTGTCCTCCCCAGGCTCCTAGAAAGGCTCTGGAGCCTGGGGAGAGCAAAAAATGGGCCTACTGGGCCCACCGTGCCATCCCGTGCCAAAAGCAGGGGGAGCATGGGGGGGCAGGGTGCATAGAATTATGGATGTGGGCACACGTGCGTGTGACCCCACCACGCTCCCCCCCGCTTTTGGCACGTGATGGCAAAAAGGTTAGCCATCACTGAACTAGAGAGATTTGTGCTCCAGTGGATTATTCTGATGAGAGAGAATAGAATAGAATAGAATAGAATAGAATAGAATAGAATAGAATAGAATAGAATAGAATAGAATAGAATAGAATAGAATAGAATAACAGAGTTGGAAGGGACCTTGGAGGTCTTCTAGTCCAGCCCCCTGCTTCAGCAGGAAACCCTACACCACTTCAGACAAATGGTTATCCAACCTCTTCTTCAAAACTTCCAGTGTTGGAGCATTCACAACTTCTGGAGGCAAATCGTTCCACTGATTAATTGTTCTCACTGTCAGGAAATTTCTCCTTAGTTCTAAGTTGCTTCTCTCCTGGATTAGTTTGAATCCCTAGTACAGGTCTCCTGCGTGAGCAGGGGGTTGGACTAGATGACCTCCAAGGTCCCTTCCTACTCTGTTACTGTTAACCTGTTTGATATTAATTTAGAAAAAGGAATGTTTTCAGATTACTTCAATGGTTGATGAGTTCAGAAGACTTATATTCGTTTAGAATTGTAACTTTTTTTTTTCTGGAAAGGGAGATAATATAGTTGATTGATCTATTTGATCCCAAATATCTGTTCTATTGAATCATCTCTGAATTGAATTCTTAGTCTAATGAAACCGTGAACAATAAAACAATAAGGATCCTACTGTATACGGAAAGTGAAGCAAAACTCCTGATGAATATTACTGAACGTATCTTTGAACTCATTTTAGGAAGCAATGGAAACAAGGGGTTCATAAGGAGCCTGCTGGAACAGTGGACTAAAGTGCTGTTAAATACCAGCTGCCTGCAATTACTGCAAGTTTGAATCTCACCAGGCTCAAGGTTGACTCAGCCTTCCATCCTTCCGAGGTAGGTAAAATGAGGACCCAGATTGTGGGGGCAATAAGCTGACTTTGTATAAAAAAAGAACACCACTTAGGGGGCCCGAAAGCCCTACTAAGCAGGTATATACAAAAAGTATGAAGGCTATTGCTTAATGCATTGTAAGCTGTCCTGAGTCTCCAGAGAAGGGCGGCATAAAAATCGAACCAATAAAATAAATAAATAAATAAATAAATATAAAATAAATAAATAAATATAAATATAAATATAAATAATATAAATATAAATATAAATATAAATATATAATGTTTCAATGATCTTTGTATTCACTCGTTTATTTATTGTTGTATATGATTCAGTTTTGGGTCACAATTGCTGGAAAAGCCACTGGAACATTTATGAGGAAAAAAATGCTGATGAATAATGTTCCAATCCAGTTCAAACTGGACTCATTTATAGTTACAGTGTCTGGACACAGTGTCCTTATCCGTGTTGTTTGAAAGAGTTTCATTTGTTATTGCTGGAAGCTTTGAATATGGAGATGGCTATAAGAGCAGGGATGGGCTGCTGGGGGTTCGCAGCGGTTCAGGAGGACCTCTAGCTAAGATTCTCTGCAGTTTGGAGAACACCCAAAATCCTACTCCTGGCTGGTGGCACCCACTCCTCCCCACTCCTCCCAAGAGTCCCCACACGGCCCGTTTTTGATGCAGGTAAGTGCAAGGAGCGCACGGAGGCTTGGGGAGGGTGAAAAACAGGCCTACCGGAAGTTCGGGAAGCCGGAATATTTTCCAGCTCCAGAGGGCCTCTGGAGCCTGGGGAGGCCATTTTCGCCCTCCTGGAGGCTCAAGGAAAGCCTCCAGAGCCTGGGGAGGGCAAACACACACACACACACACACACACACACACACACACACACACACACACACACACACACTGTGGTACAGGAGGCTACTAGGCCACACCCACCATGGCCACACCCACCCAACACCTTGCTAAAAATTTTTTAGCCCACCCCTGTATAAGAGGTATTAGCCAATTTCACTAGGGAAATTGTGAACTTTTATTTCAGAAAAGGGATGTTCCCTGCTCTTTGAAAGTAATAGTGGATAGATTTCAGACTTACAGATGCTAAACCTCCCTTCCTCCTTCTTTCCTTTCCTCCTTCCTTCCTTCCTTCCTTCCCAGTTAAATGTACTGGCCTACAAAATAACTAAAACTAGACAATTTTTAGTTGATCTGGCTGAGCAGAATTGATCCTGGTTACCCTTCACAGAAAGAGTTTCAAAACATTCATAAAGAAGGAAGGGAAAACACATCCATAGTATCGCCAAAAATGGAAGATTGAAAATATACTAGTACTTCAAATATTAAAGATTGGATTTGAGAATTATATAATATACCAATTCTAGAAAAGGCAAATTTTTCTCTGCCCTTTATTTGAAATATATTTGAAATATATTTTGTAAAAAGAAACTTTAGAATTGAACTCAAAGGAAATTTTACTCAGTGTTCTTCTGAGAAAGCATGACTGTTGACTGTATCAAGCAACATAGAACATAAAATAACAGAGTTATAAGGGACCTTGAAGGTCTTCTAGTCCAATCCTTGCTTAAGAAGGAGACTCTATATCATTATGGACAAATGGTTGTCAAATCTTTTCTTGATAACCTCCAGTGATGGACCACCCACAATTTCTGGAGGTAACCCCTTCCATTGATTAATTGTTCTCACTGTCAGGAAATTTCTTCTTAGTTCTAGATACTTTCCTTCCTTCCTTCCTTCCTTCCTTCCTTCCTTCCTTCCTTCCTTCCTTCCTTCCTTCCTTCTTTCTTTTTCTTTCTTTCTTTCTTTCTTTCTTTCTTTCTTTCTTTCTTTCTTTCTTTCTTTCTTTCTTTCTTTTTAATTTTTATACTGCCCTTTTCCCGAAGGACTCAGGCGGTGAACAGTCAGAATAACATACATATAATTTGAAATAAAATTAATTTAAAATAACTAAACTGATTTGGCTCATCAATTAAGATCCTCCGCGTAGAGTTTAGATAAACTGAAAAATTTATGCCAATCCAGCTTGGTGAAATAGAAAGGTCTTCAAGGCACGACGGAAAGTACGGAGATCTGAGATAATTCGTATCCCTGGGGGTATCCTGTCCCATAGGGCAGGTGCCCCCACAGAGAAGGCCCTCCTCCTGAGAACCACCAGCCGACATTGCTTTACTGACAGCACCCTGAGGAGGCCCACTCTGTGGGAGCATACTGGTTGTTGGGAGGTTATTGGTTGCAAAAGCATTATTTGCTTTTGTACTGAAAGCTCCATTCAAATACACTTATTCATTCATATTTATTCAGCTGAAAAAGTAGGTGGCCAGGGGATGAGTTCCAAAAGACTTGAGACAGGTCCACTATGTATACAGGTAGTCCCTGATTTACAGCCACAATTGGGACCAGAATCGTTAAGTGAGATGTCATGTAACTACTTCACTCAATTACCACTATCTCAGCACTCCCAGTTACAATCGTTCAGCAATCTCGTAGGCCATTAAATAGATGGAGTCTCAGGTAAGGAACACATGGTGCCTCAGGGGACTGGGCAAGATCCTGGGAGGTCCAGAAGAGGTCGCACATGAAAGTCTCTCCAATGAGGAGCTGAAAACCCTGCTGAAATCCAAGGATGATTTTCAGTCCGTGAGTGAGGAGATGTTCTCATGTAGCCTACTGGGGGCTCCGCTACCTCACTGAAGCACCCCATGCTCCTTATCCTATCACGCTGCCTTTCTGCTCAGAGGCTGAAAATCTTCTTTAGATTTCAGCTCCCTCTTGCCTCTGGGACTTGCTGAAGGATTTCATCTCCATGCAAACAGGTACAGAGTTGTAATCCTTTGGCAGGGAGCTCTTTCAGCCAGTTCCCCGAGACATTTATTTATTTAGCGTATGACAAATACATGGACTTATAGTAGTTCAAAAGTTAATGTCCAGTCCACCCAGCTATTCAAGGACAGGGTGGTCTATGTTGAAGAAAATCAGACATTGGGCCGATATAAGCTCTTGATAGACATTCGGACATAAAGTGATGGACATTTTGTCGAGAAGCACCACAGTCACACTGAGGGGTAGAGACAAGACCCCCACATAAACAATGAGTCCCAGCAGACACCATGTTGGGTATTGATCCTGTTCAGAGTTGACCAATGCTGGCGAGGAAGGTCTAAACCTGGCACCTTTTGTGTAGGGTCATCTACATAACTGCCTGTATCTTGGCGTTCAGCAGCCCATTTGGCTTTCCACTTTGTGTTGTTGTCAAAGTTGCTAGACAGCTGTTGAACGAGTGCCAGAGAGGGCTTCCTGGATCAAGACAAAAAAAAAGGGGGGGGGCATTTTGTTTATCCATTGCCGTGTATTTAGAGAGCCAGGAGTTCTACAAAGATGTCTGACTGCCAACTGTCGTTAACTGCCAATTCTTCTATGTAGTCTGGCTGCCAATTGTTGCTAGTCGGCCCATAATACTTGCTGATGTCATTGATCCAACTTGTTTTAAGGTCTCTTTCATAGACGCTTTTTATCAAGTGGGATCCATTCTACGGCTGCCTTGGTCCACCTGCCATCAGTTCCTCTTGCTGTGTGACCAGCCCATTTCCATCTCAACTCTTTCACTCTCTTGATGGGATCGTATATTTTCATTTGTTTTCTAATCCATGTGCAGGTCTTTTGATCTTGTCTTGTGATGCCGAGCATGTATCTTTCCATGGCTCTTTGCACCACAATCGATACAAAAGCTTTCCATAGCTTCTGCATCGATTGTGAGGTTACTG
The DNA here is from genome assembly GCA_030761175.1 of Masticophis lateralis. Classification (NCBI taxonomy): domain Eukaryota; kingdom Metazoa; phylum Chordata; class Lepidosauria; order Squamata; family Colubridae; genus Masticophis; species Masticophis lateralis. Next base: position 80,698,512 of record JAUDYJ010000006.1, on the reverse strand, counting down.
TCCATGTTTCGCCGGCATATGTTAGAACAGGTAGCACACACTGATCGAAAACTTTTCTCTTCAGGCATAGGGGGAGATGGTTCTTGAAAATTACATTTAACTTGCCAACATGATAACAGATGAGAAAACAGCTGGACCAATTAGTTTTCTTGATAGGATTCAGAATGACCAATCCGGATGTCCTTTGGTTGCATAGCAACATAGGGATAGGTAACCCTATTTTGCCCTGACTCAATTCTTCTCTGCTGGAGACATCATAAATACCTCAGTCCAATAAGATTTTTTCCTTTCTAGCAAGACAGATCTGCCAACTGCATCTGGACTGAAGCTTATTGCCCATGTCACTAAACACCAAATACTCCCTTGACCCTACTGGGAAAAGATAATCAAAATTTCTGAACTAAATTATCACATTGCTGATCTTTAACAATCTCCTTTTTGATCCCTGAGATGATAACAAGCTAAAAATTCTGTGACTAAAATGCAGATGTAGATAAAGGTGATAGATGCCTTCCCAGAGGATGAACTCGATGTTAAAACAAGTTTTACAATTTGGGGGGAATGATCTCGATATACTGCTTGAGCCTCAGTGTAATTGTTTGTTATTATAGGCACTATTTTTCCTCTTCCAATTTGGTATACCCGCTATATATCTTTGGCAGGAGAACAAAGACATGATTTTGTCAGCTTCGTGATCTTGAACATTGGAATTGGAGCAAAATGCAAGGCTCCTATCCAGACTGCTCACATAAGCACCTATTTGGAATGATCACCTCTCTGAGGTATTCCTGGAGATCAAAACAGTCAAGATGGTGTCTGCAAAAATCACATCTACGTGAGATACTTAAAAGGGTTGCGGCATTGGTCACATGGTTGTAGACACCATAATGACTTTTTTAACTCCCTTCTGGCAGACAGGCCTCTCAGCATTGTGGCCTATTTATTTTTGGATACTGTTTTTGACCTGGAGGGGATTTTTGTCAGGAATGCATGCATAGGCAGCAAAAGACTTTAGTAAAAGTCCTTTTTTTGTTGTTAGTTGCAAAGTTGTGTCTGACCCATCGCGACTCCGTGGACAACATTCCTTCAGGCCTTCCTGTCCTCTAAGCTCATGCCTACTGCTTCAGTGACTCCAGTCAGCCACCTCATTCTCTGCCGTCCCATTCTTCTTTTGCTGTCAATGTTTCCCGGCATTAGACTCTTCTCCAGTGAGTTCTTCCTTCTCATTAAGTGGCCAAAGTATTTCAGTTTCATCTTCAGGATATGGCCTTCTAAAGAGCAGTCCTTTAGTAAACCTTAAAAATAAATATGGCCATCTTGTAAATGCCTGGCCTGGCCATTTTATGAGAGTACTTAGCAACATATGTTAACATTTTTCTTTTTATGACTATAATATGTATTAAAACTTTTAACAAGAAGACTAAAAAACCTAACACTAATAAGGAAGAAAAAAGGAAAGGAACGTGATCTAGGAAAGAGACAAATGTACAAGAAAACCAAAAATTTGAAGAAAAATAGAAAAGGAAGAAAAAAAAAGATGTAAAGAAGTGACTTCCTATATTCTTCACTGTAGTTATTTGTGTTCAGTTTGAAGGGGTCTACCGTAATAGACCCCTTCAAATGAAATTCAATGGTGAAATAAGTAAGGGTCTACATTTAGGCAAGAAAAACAAAATGCACAGATACGGTATATGTGGTACCTTGCTCAATAGTAGTAACTGGGAGAGGGATCTTGGAGTCCTAGTGGACAGTCATTTAGATACGAGCCAGCAGTGTGCAGCAGCTGCCAAAAAAGCCAATACAGTTCTAGGCTGCATAAACAGAGGGATAAAATCAAGATCACGTGAAGTGTTAATACCACTTTATAATGCCTTGGTAAGGCCATACTTGGAATACTGCATCCAGTTTTGGTCACCACGATGTAAAAAGGATATGGAGACGCTAGAAAGAGTGCAGAAAAGAACAACAAAGTTGATTAGGGGACTGAAGGCTAAAACATATGAAGAACGGTTGCAGGAACTGGGCATGGCTAATTTAATGAAAAGGAGGACTAGGGGAGACATGATAGGAGTGTTCCAATATCTCAGGGGCTGCCACAAAGAAGAGGGAGTCAAGCTATTCTCCAAAGCACCTGAGGGCAGGACAAGAAGCAACAGGTGGAAACTAGTCAAGGAGAGAAGCAGCCTAGAAGTAAGGAGAAATTTCCTGACTGTTAGAACAATTAATCACTGGAACAACTTGCCTCTAAAAGTTGTAAATGCTCCAACACTGGAAGTTTTTAAGAAAAGGTTAGATAACCATTTTTCTGAAGTGGTATAGGGTTTCCTGCTTAAGTAGGAGGTTGGACTAGAAGACCTCCAAGGCCCCTTCCAACTCTGTTATTATATTATATATTATATTATAATCACTAAAAGATTTTCAGGAAAGAAAACTTTTGAAAAAAATTATTGCCCAGTGTAATAAGGCAAGAATTTAAGGTAGGGTAACTGCTTCCAAGTAATATCTGTAAATAGAAGTTAATCTTTCCAAAGAACACTCCAAAATTTTATATAAAAGAAAGTACAGAATTGGGGGAAGTAAAAATAAAAAGTCAAGATGTATCCACATCAATATGATCTTTTTCGGTTGGTGGATCAGAATGCAGGATTATGTCAACAGAAAGAACAACCAGACAGATTTGTGAAGAGATTGTGACAATGAAACCCTGAAAAGGGTCATACTCTTTGTGATACACACAGTGGCTGTGCAAATCCTGTGCCTGGAAAGGATGATTCATGAAGTGGGGCAGTTCTTTTTTTTTTTAATTAAATCTTTATTAAATATTTACAGTAAAATTAATACAAAATAAAGATTGGAAAACAATATAAATGGTGAATTGTAGAAACACATAAACACGACCATCTGATAATAAACAAGATTCTTCGATGTGCTGAGATGGACAGATTAACCTATATCTTAAAAGATAAGAAAGATTCAATATACAATAGAAGTTGGGACAGATGCTTTGTCTGGTTCAAAAGAAGCTTAAACCTAGGAAATGGGTGATAAGATCGTCTAATTAGATTAATGAGATATTTATTAGGCTATATGACTCCTTAAAAATTTGACTAAAACAGGCCAATTGTTTTGTAGATAGTTAAGAGAAATTGATTGTATTGAAATGTTTGGTTTGGATGACACTGGTTATTATTAACTGGAGAGTGAGCTTAACTTTCAGTTAGTCATGTTTGTCGTTTCGTTTTAGTCTTGTGTTTATGTGTTTCTACAATTCACCAAGTGGGGCAGTTCTCGACACCCTGTAAAGATAACAAAAGGAAAATATTGACAAGGGAAGACAAATCTTCCTTGCTGGAATTGAAAGTTAATATTAATGAATAATCTTACCATGTTTCCCTGAAAATAAGACCCTGTCTTATATTTTTTCTGAACCCCAAAATAAGCACCTGGCCTTCTTTTTGGGGAGGTCTTATTATTTTGGGGTGTGTGGAGCAAGATGGGGATCCTCATGCCGTCTTACCTGATTTCCAGTTCTGTCTCCTTAACCCTAACCAGAGGAAATGGCAGGGACCGGCTGTGCATGGGTTTAAATATTTTCAGGGAGAGCTTATTTTCAGGAAAACATGGTAGTTTTAGAGAAAGAGGGCAGGGTGTTCTCCACTCAACCCACGTCATCCTCAGTGCCTGTAATATAATTTATGAAGAAGACAGACATCTTTAGCCTAATTGGAAAACTCCAGCCATTACCATACATTGCTATCATTTTCCAAAGTCCTTTAATCTACTTTTCTTAATCTAATTATTCGGCAGTACATGGGTGTATCTAAGAAAGATTTTCATGCATGGCTAATGACCTGACTTTCAAGGAGCCAGATCAATGAAAAAAGTGGGGAACTGCACAATCCTTCCAAATTTTCAAAGAACTGACACCGGATATAAATTGGTTGCAAGCACAAAGAGATCCCTTGATGTTTTTATCTCTGCAGGTGGCACATATGTTAATGAGGTGCCTACACAGGGTGCCAGCAGGACGTGATTAAAAAAATAAGTTAAGGCGGTGTCCATGGCATTGCAACACATATAAAAATGGGCAGAGCTTCTGTCATGTTGCGGTCACCATCTTGATTTTTTTGGGAACACACCCCAGGGGAACAGCCCTGTCCTAGCAACACCTGAAATACGACTTCTCTTTGCAAACCAGACTCTTTCTGGGGGATTCATTCTGCCTACAGAATGATGCGGGGGCTCAGTGGCTAAGACGCTAAGCTTGTCAATCGAAAGGTCAGCAGTTCAGCAGTTCGAATCCCTATTGCCGCGTAAGAGAGTGAGCTCCCATTACTTGTCCCAGCTCCTGCCAACCTAGCAGTTGAAAAGCACGTAAAAAATGCAAGTAGAAAAATAGGGACCACCTTTGATGGGAAGGTAACAGCGTTCTGTGCGCCTTTGGTGTTTAGTCATGCCGACCACATGACCACAGAGACATCTTCGGACAGCACTGGCTCTTCGGCTTTGAAACGGAGATGAGCACTGCCCCCTAGAGTCAGGAACAACTAGCATATATGTGCGAAGGGAACCTTTACCTTTACCTTACACCCAAGCCAGTTAAAAATTTGATCTGAACATTGATGGTGATTTGCGCTTGACTCCAGAAACACCCTCAATTCTTCACCTTCATGTCATCTAGGACTTGTTGACTGAGTGGACTTTTCCTTCTTGCACCTAAGTGAAGAACAACCGTGCCCTGGGGAGTTTATTTTGTTGTGGTGTTCCTATTACATTGTCTTGATCTAATCTAGAAACCAGAAGACTGTGAGTTCAAGTCCCGCCTTAGGAACGAAAGTCAACTGGGTGAATTTGGGCCAGTCACTCTCTCAGCCCAACTGACCTCAGTTTGCTGTTGTGGAGAAAATAGGAGAAGGAAGTATTACTATGTTTGCCACCTTGAGTGATTTATAAAATAATACAGTTACCTTTGGTGAGATAGGTGTTTTAATAAAGAATGTTTAATATTAAATAAATAATTAAAAAATGAAAAAGGTGGATAAAAAGCTAATAAATACATAAATACCCCCCAAAAGGAAAGGCAAGCCGATGTCCCTTTACCATTATCATGTGTTGAAGTATTCTAATATGGATGGATATTATAACAACAGGTTTTAATGTGTCTGCAGAGCTGATTCTTAAAATATATGCTTAGAACGACAAGAAAAAGAGTACAATAGTAAAGGATGTGTTTGAAAAGAGAAATGAGTTTGAAATAGATTATGGCAAATATATTTCCACTTCGTGCCTCTGTAATTTAAAGTGAAACCAGTATGAAATTACGCATTATAAAGTGTGTTTTATTACCACCAGCTCTCGATAATGAATATACAATATTCATTTTCTGAAGACTCAAAAAGATTATAAAATCATTTCTTTCTTTCTTTCTTTCTTTCTTTCTTTCTTTCTTTCTTTCTTTCTTTCTTTCTTTCTTTCTTGCAAATGGATTCTGTGTTTTGATAGAATAAACTACGTAGACATTACCTGGCATTCATTTAAATAGTTATAGTCTATATTGAGAGTGAGATTTTTTTTTTTAAAGTTAGTTTATATCTGTTAGTGAGAATCCAAAAATTCCTTTGGATCACTCTCGCTGTTTTTGTACCAATTTTCTATTCTGGAATCTAAAGCAATGGAAAGCAACAGGCAATCTGGGGTGCTCTACAGCAGTGGCCCACAACCTTTTGGGGACCAGGGGACCAGTTCCGTGGAGAGATATTTTTTCAGTGGACCGGTGGGAGCATGGTTTCGTGTGCTGCCTGCATCCCACAGGCGGGACTTTGCTTGTTTATGTGGCCCAGTTTTTGGCATGCCGCAGCCTAGTGCTAGTCCACGGACTAGGGTTGGGGACCAGAGGTTTCAGCAGGTTCTGACCAGGTCTGGAGAACCGGAAGTGGAAATTTTGAGTAGTTCGGAGAACCGGTGGTAAAAATTCTAACTGGCCTTGCCCCCATCTATTCTCTGCCTCCCAAGTTCCAGGTGATCGGGAGGAAAATGGGGATTTTGCAGTAACCTTCCCCTGGATTGGGGAGGGAATGGAGATTTTACATTATCCTTCCCCTGCCATGCCCACCAAGCCATGCCCACCAAGGCACAGAACCAGTGGTAAAAATTTTTGAAACCCATCACTGTTGGGGACCCTTGCTCTACAGGTAAAGAGCGGGGTTAAAATGGTTAGAAGTTGTCACTGAAAGAACTAAGGACATTCGCTAAGAATTTCTATGTGGGAAAAGGTTTTTATCAGTGGTATTCAAATTGTGGGATCTGTGGGAAAAATCTCATTTGGCCTGCAATATTTTTTTTTTTAATAAAAAATTATCTAATTCACACTTTGAAGACTATTAGAGTGACTGGGACACAATTATCCCTTAAAATTCGCCTTTTCCTAAAACTTTTAATGCAGTTCACATTTCAGAACTTGAGTGCAACGCAAGATACCACAGCAGAATAAATCAAATATTTGTACCGTAGTTACATAAAATGATAAATAAGTTTCATCTGTACTGTTTGACTCAATTAAAATAATATCTGTAAAGTATTTATTAACATAACAGAGTGCCTGGTCATTTTTTTTTAACATGTATTATGTATTAATCTCTCTTCAAAATTAATATATAATAAGTACAGTTTGGGGTTTATATTTTCTTGAGTTCTTCAGTTGTTCCTGGGACTCTATTTCACCAGGACTGGTTATCAGTAATGCTTGAATTATTGATAACAATAAAATGTATTTATATAGAGAATTAAAGATGCCTTATTCGTTTTATAGTTGACCATGGCTGGTTTTAGAGGGAAAAAGCTAAGTAGCTTCATGGTTTGGTTTGGTTTGGTTTGGTTTGGTTTGGTTTGGTTTATTTGATTTATATACTGCCCTACTCCCGAAGGACTCAGGGCGGTGAACAGGCACAAGATAAAACACGTAAAGTACAAAAATTTAAAAGCAGAAATAAAAATGAATTAAAGCAATTTAGCTCAAGACAGATTTAAAACCCCCAAATTTAAGAACAGATTAAAATTTATTTTTTAAAAGGAAAAGGGGAAGGTTAGGCCAGACCAGCCTGATGGAATAAAAAGGTCTTGAGAGCGCGGCAGAAGGTGCGCAGATCCGGGATCCGCCGTATCTCCGGGGGGAGCTCATTCCAGATAGTAGGTGCCCCCACAGAGAAGGCTCTCCCCCTGGGGGCTGCCGGCCGACATTGGTTGGCCGACGGCACCCGGAGGAGCCCCTCTCTGTGAGAGTGTACTGGCCGGTGGGAGGCCGGTGGTGGCAGCAGGGGGTCCCGTAAATAACCAGATCCTAAGCCACGGAGTGCTCTAAAGGTGGTAACCAAAACCTTGAATGTGTGTTTAGTGCTTAGACGGGAGAACAAAAGAAAAATCCAGAATTATGGACTTGACTGGAAAAAAGAATCTGGAGAAAAGCAGCCACAAACTACTTGCCTTATTGTCCATGTATTCATGCATAGTTGAGTGCCATTTGAGAAAGCAGGTGATTGAAAATGTCAAGCTGGCAGCTTTGACAGTGTGAAGCCCTGCCTGATTCTGATTTGCACGGATGGATGGAGCTTCAATTGCTACTGCCATCTTGACATTGTGACCACACAATGTGGACAACGCTGTGAGAAAGACGCTCAAAACAATAAACAGGACCAGACCTGGTTAGTATTTGGCTGAAAGAACTGCCGTGGGATCCCAGGGTGGTATTACTGATGGTATATTTGTTCCCTTCCATCTATGGGACCTTCAAGATACTTCGGGTGAGGCAGAACATTTGAAGTTCCTCTAAAGCAGAAGAGAGACCAACAACATTCGATTGGTTGAAAATTCTAGCTGTGAACACTAAGAGGATGCTTGTTGAAATAAACTTTCTTGAGCCAAAATATAAAATACAGAATAGAGCTGCAAGGGACCTTGGAGGGACCAACTCCTTGCTGAAGCAGGAGACTGTATCATTCCAGACAAATGGTTGCCCAATTTCTTCTTAAAAAACTCCATTGGTGGAATACCCACAACTTCTGAAGGCAAGCCATTCCACTGATTATTGTTCTCACTGATACGCAATTTCTCTTTAATTCTATGTTGGACTCTCTTCGTTAATTTTCCATCTATTACTTTTTGTCTTACTCTTACGTGCTTTGTAAAATAGATTGATCTCCTTTCTGTGACAGCTCTTCAAATATGCTGCCATGTTACCCTTAGACCTTCTCCTTGTTACACGAAACATGCCCATTTCCCACTATCATTCATTACACGGTTTAGCTTCCAGTCTCGTAGTCTTTTTTTTTTTTTTGCTCTTCTCTGCACTCTTTCTAAAGTTTTGACATCTTTTTTGTCAGGGGTTTTTTTTTGGTAGTGATCTTAAACTGGACCTTCTATTCCAAGTGTAGTCTTACCATGCGATATAAAGCAGTACAAACACTTCACATGATCTTGATACTATCCAGTGGTGGGATTCAAATAATTTAACAACCGGGTCTCTGCCCTAACGATTGGCTGGGTGGGCGTGGCCATGGTGGGTGTGGCCAGGGGGATATGATAGGCAACATTCAGCCTCCTGCGCCCCTCAGGAGCAAAAACAAGCCATGGGGGGGGGGCACAGCTCCCCATGCCCGTTTTGAGCCTAGTAGGCCTCCCTGCACTTACCTGAGAGCCAAAATGGGGCACGTGGGGACTTCTGAAAGGGGCAGGGAGGGGAGGGGCCAGCGAGCAATTTAACAACCGGCTTGGCCGAAGTGGTGTGAACCAGTTGAATCCCACCACTGATACTATCCCTCTGCAGCCTAGGACTGCATCAGTCTTTTTGACAGCTGATTCATATACTTAAATTGTTGTCCACTAGGATTCCTTGATTCCTCTCACAGTTACAGCTATGGAGCCAGATACCACCTATTCCATATCTCTGTATTTGGTTTTTCTTGCTTACTTTTCTCATTACTGAATTTGTTGGGCCCAGTTTTCTAATCTGTCAAGATCTTTCTGGATCCTAAGCTTAAAGTGTTGGCTGTTCCCCCCAAGTTGCTGTCAACTGCAAATTTGATGTGTTTCCCTTCTCTCTCCTAAGCTAAATTATTTACGAATATGTTGAAGAGGACTGGGCCTCAGACAAAACCTTGGGGTACCCCTCTGCATGTTTCCCTCCATTTAGATAAACTTAGTTCCATTGAGGACTACACATTGAGTGCGGTTGGTCAGCCAGTTACAAATCCATCTAGTGGTGATGCTGTCTATGCCACATTTTTAAAAAATCTTATTAAGAAGTAATCTGGGGTTTCTTTTGTCAAATGCCTTACTGAAACCCAAGTATATGTCCACAGGATTTCACTGGCCCGCTAATTTAGTCACTTTATGGGGGAAAAATGCACTAAGGTTTGTCTGGCATAATCTGTTTTTCACAAACCTATGTTGGCTTCCAGTATTAGTTTTGCTCGTTTCTAGGTGTTCACAAATCCATCGCTTGATTATCTTTTCCAAAATCTTTCCACGTATTGGAAATGTCAGACTAATTGGTCTGTCTTTTCCTGTTTTCATTTTTGGTTCCTTTTTAGAAGATTGGAACCATACCAACTCTTTTCCAATCCTCTGGTAGCTCATCAGTGCTCCAGGATTTTTTAAAGATAGGGGTAAGGGCAGTGGTGGGATTCAAATTTTTTTACTACCAGTTCTGTGGGCATGGCTTGGTGGACGTGGCTTGGTGGGCATGGGAGAGGAAGAATACTGTAAAAATGTCTATTCCCACCCCACTCCAAGGGAAGGATACTATAAAATCTCCATTCCCTCCCCACTCCAGGGGAAGGTTACTGCAAAATCCCCATTTCCTCCCAATCAGCTGGGACTTGGGAGGCAGAGAATAGATGGGGGTGGGGCAAGTCAGAGGTGGCATTTACCGGGTCTCCGAACTACTCAAAATTTCCTCAACCAGTTCTCCAGAACTGGTCAGAACCTGCTGAAACCCACCCCTGGTTCAGGGATTCTAAGATTGCGTCTGCCAGCTCCTTCGGAGCCCTGGGATGTAATCTGATTTAAACGCATCTAGAGTGGATAGGTATTGTCTTACCATTTTCTTGCATGTGGGGAATTTTGGGAGATGAAATCCACACATCTTAAAGTTGCTAAGGTTGAGGAAACCTGCTCTAGATTTTATATCATCTGCACTTGTAGCCCTGAATTGCTATGAACCCAATAATTGCATGTCGTCTAATAATGATATTGCTGCCAAAAGAACCTTAGTGTTTTAATTAGTAGCACCATGAGTAGAAGGATCACTTGGCCAAGTGTTATGAATTAATTGTTTTCCACCCTCCTGGTTATACAGCAAGATGACTAAGCAAAGCTTAACTGGCTATAGTGTTAATTAAGGCCTGGCATTTTTGTGGGTCCTCTTTTCCAAACGGAGCGCTTCATCGGCCCCTTTTCTTCCCCCCAAATGACAGCTTGACTCCCTGGTGCCGACAGCAGAAGGGAAGGATTGCACAGCTGTGGTGTCTGGCTCCTAAGCTGGCTTCAGAGGCAGTGGTGTGTAGGCAGTATTACAACTGAGTCTTCTTTTCAGCACAAATGGAAAGTCAGGCTTCTACGCAAGTGACACTTCGCCTGGCCTTCAGAAAGAAAGGCATGCTGTTCAGATATTTGCTATGAGTCAGATATTTAACACCCTGCAGGAATCTTCCCACACCTCTACATCAAGAGTCAAATTCTCAGTTCTTAGCAATTTCTCTGTCTTGGATTAGATTGGTTGCAAACTCACTTTAAAGCTAATTCAATCTTTTTGACGGGTTGGAGGTAGCAGTTAGAAAGCAAGGGGGAGAGTGGGGTATCCATGGGGAAGTCAAGAAGGCAAAGTGACATTCACGATCACCCAACCCAAACCCTCTGTATATGTCCTACCAGACAGTTCTTTCTTGATTATTGCATGTTGACCATTATATTGCTGTAGCTTAATGTCAACTGTCCACTTGGCGAATCCAGAAAAAGAAACTCCTGGGACCAAGAGTATATGCTGAATAAATCCACATTGGCACAGAAAAAATGAAACCAGCTATGGACTTCCTGTGCAAAAGCACGCATAGTTCATTCCCTCTTTCCCCACGGGCCACTCACTGTCCATTACGTCCACCAATCACTTTCATTCATTGTTATGGGAACCAGTCGATCACACTGTGGCATCTGTTCTGGGTGTCCTTGTGGGGGGAGAGCAATATCTCCCGGGAATTAAGGATGCTTGGAGGCCATTCCCCCCACCCTTGAATTCCAATATATATACATATACATATACATACATACACACCTACTGCTTCAGTGACTCCATCCAGCCACCTCATTCTCTGTCGTCCCCTTCTTCTTTTGCCCTCAATCTTTCCCAGCATTAGGCTCTTCTCCAGTGAGTCCTTCCTTCTCATGAGGTGGCCAAAGTATTGAGTTTCATCTTCAGGATCTGGCCTTCTAAAGAGCAGTCAGGGTTGATCTCCTCTAGGACTGACCGGTTTTTTTCACCTTGCAATCCAAGGGACGCGCAGGTGTCTCTCTAGCACCATAGTTCAAAGGCCTCAATTCTTTGGCGCTCAGCTTTCCTTATGGTTCAACTTTCATAGCCATACATTGCAACAGGGAAAACCATAGCCTTGACTATACGCTCTTTTGTTGGCAGGGTGATGTCTCTGCTTTTTAGTAAGCTGTCTAGATTTGCCATAGCTTTCCTCCCCAGGAACAAGCATCTTTTAATTTCATGGCTGCAGTCCCCATCTGCGGTGATCTTGGAACCCAGGAAAATAATATCTGTCACTACCTCCATTTCTTCCCCATCTATTTGCCAGGGATTGAGAGGGCCGAATGCCATGATCTTAGTTTTCTTAATGTTGAGTTGCAAGCCAACTTTTGCACATACATACATACTGTACATACATACATACAATTAATAATTTTCTGATGTGCCACAGAACTAAAGCTATCTTCAATATTTTGCTGCAGATTCAATAAAAGTTGAGATTTACTGCATTCGATTATCAGAGGGAAGAAGGGAAGAGACAAGCATTCAAGATTCTGTTATTATAGCCTAACTCAGTAAAGTATAGTTTTAATTTCTTGTGGAGTTGGTTTCCTGGCCTGGCTTACCTTGCAAGTCTGTCTCATGGGATTTGACTCCTGGAGACAACATATTGGTGGGGTTTTTTCTTCGCCACGGCTGTTGTTCTTTTTTTTTTCAGCACTAGTTTATCACTGGCTTACTCCATGTTGTTTTTTCTGCTTTCCCCTCCCAAGAGATTCCCTGGTGTGGACCAGAGGTGGGTTTCAGCAGGTTCTGACTAGTTCTGGAGAACCAGTAGCGGAAATTTTGAGTAGTTCAGAGAACCTACCATCTCTGACTGGCCCCGCCCCCATCTATTCTCTGCCTCCCAAATCCCAGCTGATCAGGAGGAAATGGGGATTTTGCAGTAACCTTCCCCTGGAGTGGGGTAGGAATGGAGATTTTACAGTATCTTTCCCCTGCCATGCCCACCAAGCCATGCCACACCCACAAAGCCACACTCACAGAACTTGTAGTAAAAAAATTTTGAATCCCACCCCTGGTGTAGACTCCTTTCTAAACACTAAGCAAACCCATCCTAGGCTGATTCGGTGCTTCAGGGCGAAAGCAAGAAGCAATATGGATTGAGTTGTCCTTTGTATGAAGAAGGATTCCTGCAAAAGAGACCACTGAAGTGTCAGTCCTGGGGAAAGCAGAGCCCTTGAAATGAGCAAAGGAGTTTCTTGCTACTATCAGACAATAAACACATCAATTTTTTCACACATCTTGGTGTTTTCAAAAGGAAAAGAGGGTGCATCACTCAATCAACCGGTTAATTGCTAATTTTGGTCTCTTTCCACGTTTCTATCGTTGTATTTCTCCCTCACACAAACCCTCTTCCTCCCTCCACCCCAGAAATGCTGCATAGTTTGATAAGCAGAATGTCGCAGAAGCATTGATGGGCCCAGATCATTTTAAGGTAAAGATCATTAGCACAGAAAGTTACCCTTGGGTCTGATTCCCTCCAGACAACCTTTCAATTTCTCCAGCTAGATAACTAGCCATCTGTCTTTTTTTGACACGAAGTAGCAATTTCAGAGTATGTTATCAGAAGTGTGCTGGGCATTGTTCCAGGCGCCATTATTTCTTGGTTGTATTATATTTTACCTGCTGTCAATTCCGGTGACATTTTGGTCTGAAGATTCACACAGCCTCAAGCGCACATTCCTTGAGGAGGAATTTGTTTGACAGCAGAATTCCTAAAATTAAGAAAGAAATGACCACATTTTACTTTACCTTTCCTCTGAGAAGAATATGGACTACCAAATTGCCAAAATCCAGCAGGGATTTTGTGAGCTTCTTACGATTTCACCAATATTGTATATTTTATATTCAGTTTTTTTTAAAAAATTGATTTATATGCCGCCCTTCTCCGGAGTCTCAGGGCAGCTTACAATACGTTAAGCAATAGCCTTCCTACTTTTGTATATTTATACAAAGTCAGCTTATTGCCCCCACAAACTGGGTCCTCAATTTACCCACCTTAGAAAGGATGGAAGGCTGAGTTGACCTTGAGCCTGGCTAGGATTGAACTCACAGTAATTGCAGGTAGCTGGATGTTAACTACTACCTTAGGAGGCATTAGCCCCCTACGCCACTCAGGCTTTTCAGTACTTATTGTCATTCCTTCCCAAAATGAAGTGCCTTCTATTATGACTTTCATTATCAGCATCCAGTTTTGATTGCCACACTATAAAAAAGATGTTGAGACTCTAGAAAAAGTGCAGAAAAGAGCAACCAGGATAATTAGGGGACTGGAGACTAAAATATATGAAGAACGGTTGCAGGAACTGGGCATGGCTAGTCTAGTGAAGAGAAGGACCAGGGGAGACATGATAGCAGTCTTCCAATATTTGAGGGGTTGCCACAGAGAGGGAAGGGGTCAAGCTATTTTCCAAGGCACCTGAAGGCCAGACAAGGAATAATGGATGGAAACTGAACAAGGAAAGATTCAATTTAGAAATAAGGAGAAATTTTCTGACAGTGAGAGCAATCAACCAATGAACAGAAGTTGCCTTCGGAAGTTGTGGGATCTTCATCACTTGAGACTTTCAAGAAGAGATTGGACTGCCATTTATCAGAAATGGTGTAGGGTCTCCTGCTTGGGCAGGGATATGCATTAGATGACCTACAAGGTCCCTTCCAACTCTGTTAATCTGTAATCTGCAAAATATAAGTGTATGTGAATAACCAAATGTACTAAATGAGAAGTCATTATAGGACAAAAGTATGCTTCCTTGTTAAAAAAAAAGAATCACACAAAAACTGGAAGGCAAGTTTGAAATTTCCAGAATTTATATTATTCTCTCTAATTATTTGACTTATCTAGGAAGAATGGAAGAATCTGTATTAGCAAGAAAAATCTCTCATATTGTGATCTAATGCAAAATATATAAGTAATGCATTAGTGACTGTTTCCTTAAATCATGTTCTAGTTTTTCAGGATCATCAGTTATTGAGTCAGAAACAGCCAAAAAGGAAGTCTATTGGTTCAGGACTGCATATTGGAAAGGTGCACTTACTACCCTGTTTCCCCTAAAATAAGACATCCCCGATAATAAGACCAACCGGACTTTTGAGTGCAAAATAAGCCCCCTCCTGAAAATAAGCCTGCCCCAAAAATAAGCCCTCCCCAAAAATATTTAAATGCATGCGCAGCTGGTCCCCACTATTTCCTCTGGGTAGGGTTAGGGAGACAGAGCTGGAAATCAGGTATAATGGCAAGAAGAGCCCCGTCTTGCTCCATGCGCCCCAAAATAATAAGACATCCCCGAAAATAAGGCCAAGCACTTATTTTCGGGTTCAAAAAATATAAGACAGGCTCTTGTTTTTGGGAAAACACGGTATCTCATTAGCAAACAAACTAGATTCAGTCTGAATTTTAGTATTTTGGTCTGCTTTGTAACAACCAGTCTTTCTTTGGCACAGTAAACAAAAAGTGGTTTAAAAGTGGTTAATTAGAAGCTGAACTGCAACCTCAGCATAATCAGGAGCAAATGAAGGTTGATGGAAATTCGAGATTAATCTTAGAAGCTCTTAGGAAGGAATTGGTGACAGCATTGTGTGTGTGTGTGTGTGTGTGTGTGTGTGTGAGAGAGAGAGAGAGAGAGAGAGAGAGAGAATGGGAAGCCCCCAGCTGCCACTGCCTCCTTGCCACCTGCCCTTCCCACTGTTGTCACCATCGAATGGTCCGAATGGGAAGACCCTGGCCGCCAGCTGTTTCTCTGCCCTCTCACAGCCCACCAGTGGTGAAATGTAAAATTTGCTACTATCGATTCTGTGGGCGTGGCTTGGTGGGGGGTAATATGACTGAGTGGGTGTGGCCAACTTTTTTTTTTTTACTTTTAAAACCATTTTTTTCTACAACCTCTTCAGCTGAAGAGGTTGTAAAACAACTGCTTCTAAAGCCTCTGACAATCCCAGCTGACTTGCCTGATTGTCAGAGGCTTTTTTTCCTTTTAAAAACATTTTTTTTCTATAATCTCTTTGGCCGAAGAGGTTGTAGAAAAAAATGCTTTTAAAAGCCTCTGATGATCCCAGCTGAGCCCCGTGATCATCAGAGGCTTTTTTTTAAACTTTTAAAAGCATTTTTTTTGGCCAAAGAGGTTGTAGAAAAAAATGCTTTTAAAAATTTTTTTAAAAAAGCCTCTGATGATTGCATGGCTCAGCTGGGCAATGTTGGGGGGGCGGACAGAGATTTTTGCTACCAGTTCTCCAGACCACCCACCTCCATTCCTACCGGATCGAGTGATCCGGTCCGAACTGGGAACATTTCACCCCTGCAGCCTACTCACTCGCTCATCTGCTTGGCTCTCCATATAGCATTGCCCCTTTTCCTGGGATGTTTTTTTGAAAGTGTTTTTGACACCCAGTGTAGATTCCAGTCTTGGAATTTCCTTTCTCCTATTCAGGTATTTATAAATGGCACTTACAAGGTGGGAAAAAATTGTCATAAATCATAGAGCAGGGGTTAGAGTTAGGATTAGGGGTCCCCAGCCAGTGGTGGAATTCACATTTTTTTACTACCGGTTCTGTGGGCATGGCTTGGTAGGCGTGGTGTGGCTTGGTGGGCGTGGCTTGGTGGGCATGGCAGGAGAAGGATACTGCAAAATCCCTATTCCCTCCCCACTCCTGGGGAAGGATACTGCAAAATCTCCATTCCCACCTCACTCTGGGGCCAGCCAGAAGTGGTATTTGCCGGTTCTCCAAACTACTCAAATTTTCCGCTACTGGTTCTCCAGAAACTATTGTAACCTGCTGAATAGCACTCCTGTCCCCAACCCCCAGGCCACTGCCCACTACCAGGCCGTGAGACATTAGGAATTGGGCCATGCATCTCCACTTGTGTAAACAGTGGGTGAAAACGTGCCTGTCGGCTCCATTTGTGTATCCACCACTTGTGCAAATGAAGCTGTGTGCGTTTGCCTATTGTTCATATGGAACCATTCCCTCTCCCCCCCCCCACCCCCACCAATAGGTCCAGAAAGCCGGAAAGGAAAGAGATCTCAGTCATAGAGGACTAGTACACATTTTAAATGTTCTAGGAATATTTAAACATGATGATTTACTTAGTTTTTTGAACAGCTTGAAGTCTTTCTTGATGTGAGAAATGGACCTGTTAAGATTGTGACAAGGTTTACTGCAACAATTAATGGCTTTTTTCCAATTCATGCATTCAGTGATTGCACATGATTGCACATGATTGCATGTCCATACGTCACGCTGGAATCCTACCACAATTATTTATGCAGATGCTTGGAACAGACTAACTCATTGGAATTAAAACGAACTTTGATCTGGAAACCCAAATTCAGTCCGCACCGCCCCTAAACTGTTCCTTTTTTTTAAAAAAAGAAAAGCATTTATAAAGAAAGAGAAGATCAACTTTCCTTTTTTTTTCTTGTGTTTATTTTTTATTATTTAATTTGTCAAACATGAATGAGATAATAGGTATAAATATAAATATGGACATGAGCACATGAAATGAGTACAAATAAATGGGGACAGTAGGACAGGGATGGAAGGCACTCTGGTGCATTTATGTACACACCCCTTATGGACATTTTAGGAATGGGGTGAGGTCCATGGTAGCCAGTTTAAGGTTGAAGCTGTGGGGGTTTGAGGATGTAACCACAGAGTCAGGTAGTGCATTCCAGGCATTGACCACTCTGTTGCTGAAGTCGTATTTTCTGCAATCGAGTTTGGAGTGGTTTACCTTGAGTTTGTATCTATTGTTCGCCCGTGTATTATTGCAGTTGAAGTTGAAGTTGAATTTAGAAATGCACCTCAAATATTGATTGTACTCCTACAACTTGTAATTGTCTTCAAAGGAGTGGGAAACCAAGCACTGCCACCTTTAAGGGTCTTCTTTCAAAAAAGATTTCAAGTAAAAGATTTGTTTAGAAACATAAAACGAGTAATTAGCCTTTTTCCACAATAGGGAGGAAACCACTGATAGAGAGGTTACCTGGTACAAACGTGACCCTATTTGCAAGAGGGAAGTAGTAAATACGGAATGAGATTATTTACCTTGACTCCAACCAGCTTTAGCAGGCTGTCAGGCTGCCATTCCCACCATTTGTGCTGGAGCCTGCCACAACCCAGAGTGGGAAAGCAGGTGGGATGGGGTGGGGTGGGGTAAGAGGACCTGTTGTAAAAGGGGAAAGGGGGGGGAAACGGCACAAACAGGAAGTAGAGGTGTGAACCAGTTTCGTTTTCTAGCCACTTCAAGGACTTCTGGGCACCGAGGACCTGGGAATGGAATGTTAATGGAAGTGTCCTAAGAGCCATGGTGGTGCAGTGGTTAGAATGCAGTACTGCAGGCTACTTCTGCTGCAGTTTGGCAGGTCAAGTCTCACCAACTTAAGGTTGACTCAGCCTTCCATCCTTTCGAGGTGGGTAAAATGAGGACCCAGATTGTTAGGGGCAATAGGCTGACTCTGTAAGCCGCGTAGAGAGGGCTGTAAAAGCACTGTGGAGCGGTATATAAGTCTAAGTGCTATTGCTATTCTCAAAACTTCCAACTACCATCCTATTGAGCACTGATGAACTGGTCAAAGTAGGAGAGGGGTGGGGAATAAAGGTTTGGAACCGTGTATCAATTTGTGCGGGTTTTCTTCAGATCTGGCTTTGCTTTCACGGCATCCAGTTGTCTCTAGTAAAAGATCCTTGTAATCTTTCGATGGAGTCAAGTGTTTTTTTCATTCCTAGAGAGCCAGCTGGGGCAGTGCTGATATGGAGCAGACAGAATATGGGTGAATATCCCATAAGAAAATGAGGCTAAGGGGATGCTATACATTCACAGTAGGGAAGGTTGCAGTGGCAAAAGGAAGATGGGGGTTCTATGGGTGAAACAGATATGGAGAAGCATTCCAAGGTACATATCATCTCGATATGGAGAATCTTGAATTACAAGTCCAAGTGTGTGTGTGTGTGTGTGTGTGTGTGTGTGTGTTAGGAGGACTGAGGGTGTCTCTTGACTGCAACTCCATCTTTCTCTGTCACCTGTTACATTTGTGCACCACCAGAATCAGAAAATGACTTCTGTTTCATAGGAGATTTTTAAAAAAAATTACAGAGTATATTTACCTTTTGAAAGAATCTAGTCATGTGATAGTTATTCGACAATCAATGCTTTGCACAACATGGATCTCAGGTTAAGCTCCTGATTCCTGCTGAAAAAAACGATTGGGTAGTCAATGATGTGGAAGAATGTGCTGAAAATCCTGAAAGGATGCTACTAGCTTAAGAATGCATAGTATTGGAGTTGTTGAGCAAAATGGCGTATCATGCTTCAACAAGAAAAGCCATTCCAATACTCAATAAAACCAGCATCATTGTGATTGTCTTAATCATGCATTTCAGTTCCTGAGTGAACTTGTCTGGGACAGAAATGGAAGCAAAAGCATAAATGGGAAGCAACGGGATTGAGATGACTCTGACAACTTCTGCATAGCTGCTGTAAAA
This sequence comes from Masticophis lateralis, assembly GCA_030761175.1. Taxonomy (NCBI): domain Eukaryota; kingdom Metazoa; phylum Chordata; class Lepidosauria; order Squamata; family Colubridae; genus Masticophis; species Masticophis lateralis. The sequence goes on along the minus strand of JAUDYJ010000006.1, from coordinate 80,679,446 downwards.
ACCAGCAGCCGTGGCACTCTTTCATCCCACTGAAACACTGACAGTATGCTAAAGAAGAAATCAGTGGCCCTGTTTCACGTGACTGGCTGTATGACAGGAGACCTACTTATCACTACTATATAGGTGATAAGCAGTGGAATGCAGCGGTGAAATGCACTTACCTTCACTACCTGTTCGGAAATGTGAGCACTCACACCTCTTCTGCGCATGCGCAAAGCCTTCTGAGAATGCACAGAGGGACAAAAATGGGACATAATGACGTCCCGGTGGGTGGGTGTTGCCTCCCGCTGCCAGCCCTACCGGCTCGCGCAAGCTGGATAGATCCGGTTGGATTTCCCCACTGATATGGGGGGGGGGGGAGGGTTGGGATGTTAAAGATTATAGAGAGGAAGGCTGAACTGATGCATGCTTGATTAGGCATCTCAGTGGCAGTCTAAGCACAGGAACAGCATAATATGGTCAGAGTTCAGTTCTTTATTTGCTTACTCACAATCGACAGAATCTTGCCAGACTAAACCCCTATTGCTCTTACCCTAATGGGCATACCCTGCCTGGGAGATTCTTGGGAGTAGCTATCCTTCTCTCTTCCTCTTGTCTGCCTCTTGTGGTGACTTTTGTCTTGCCCCTCTTTCTGTAATAGAAAATAGTATTTAAGCTTATATACTGCCCCATAGCACTTTACAGAACTCTCTGGGCTGTTTACAATGTCAAATCATTATTTGCATATTGCCCCCAACAATCTTGGTCTTCACTTTACTGACTTCGGAAGGATGGAAGGCTGAGTCAACCTTGAGCCCTATCAGCATCGAACTCCAGGCTGTGGGCAGAGATTGCCTGCAATACCGCACTTTAACCACTGTGCCACCAGGAATGTGCTCTAGAAACTGTTGCTTCACTGTAGTCCATCTCACCAGTTCCAGCACCACTTTCTCACATTCAGTGGCATTTGATACCACGGCATTCATTTGGACTACAGGGGATGAGTGTTGGCAACACTCTATTGCAGTGGTTCCAGTCCTTCCAAGAAGGGCTTTCTGGTCACTAAGAAATGGAAGGGCATCTGAACCTTCTTTTCCCCATACTATTTGTTGTGGCCCGCCAGCAGAGCTGGTGGCAGACTCAGACAGTAAGGAGATTGGGGAGGAACATGGGCCAGTCCTGGAGTCTGGGGGAAGGCTTTGATGAGTGCTCTGCGTCGGAGGCAGAGATGGAACCAGGGCCATCTGACAGTTGTCATCTGCCTTTGGAATCAAACATCAGTGGGGCAGAAGAACAGCTGGAGCCTGTTCCCAGTATGCAACATGTGCAGAGCTGCCAGGAGAAGGAACAAGGGTCAACTCAGGAGTAAAGCCATGGGTGGATAATGAATTGCCCCTCCTATAGCGAATAAAGAGAAGCAAAAGGGGGAGGGGAGTTTTCAGGAAACAATTTGTTTGTTTAATTGGTTCATGACCCTCAGAGACTCCTTGCCAAGTTTTGAAGATATTGGCCTGGCAGCTCTCCAAGTCAGATAATGTCTGTGTCTATAAATTCTCCCTTGAAAAACTTTGCTGGATGTGAATGAGAGGAATTCACAGTAACTTAATAAAAAGGGGTTTTTGTCAGGACAAGGAGTCTGCTTCATGCTCTGGGGAAGCCTTTAACCATCGGGGAAGTCATCTGTTGCTTCAGAGTCAAAAGACATCAGGATATTTCTATCCTAGAAAGATATAGTGGATGTCCTTGTTTCATGACTGGAGGTAGGAAGGGACTCAATGGGGGCAAATCCAGTTGAAGTGGACTCTCACCAAACAAGATGCCTGTTTATGTAGAAATGATATGGTTTTCTGACAATACAGCTTTTCAGCTGTATGAAAAGTCCCATTACATGGAAAAACATATGGACTATGAGAATAATTTTGAGGAACAAGAAGAAGAGTAAGAACCGAGGCAGTGGTCAAATAAAAGAAAACTTGGCTTAAAGTAGAAATGTAATTTGAGTAAGTATCTTTGACTAAACTCTCCGTAGTTCTGTATGGGAAAGTTCATTAAACCTGGCAAGTATAACAAAAGTAATACCCTGTTTCAGGGGTGAAATGCTCCCGGTTCGGATCAGATTGCCCGATCCGGTAGCGATGGAGGCGGGTGGTTCAGAGAACCGGTAGCAAAAATCCCTTCCCACCCCCCATGCCCAGCTGAGCCACACAATCATCAGAGGCTTTTTTAAAAAAATTTTTTACATTTTTTTTAAAAAAAATTTCTACAACCTCTTCAGCTGAAAAAATGCTTTTAAATTTTTTTTAAAAAGCCTCATGATCACACAGCTCAGCTGAGATTGTCAGAGGCTTTTAAAACCATTTTTTCTACAACTTCTTCAGCCCAAGAGGTTGTAGAAAAAGTGCTTTTAAAAGCCTCTGACGATCCCAGCTGAGTTGCCTGATCATCAGAGGCTTTTATTTTATTTTTTATTGAAAAGTTTTATAAAAGTACAAATATATAAAAAACACCCCCCCACACACCCATCCCCCCCTCAACCCCCCTTCCCCTCCCCCCCAACTTCCCAGAGTAAAATACAGGGTTTTTTTAAAAAAGAAAAAAGTACAGTAATCATCAACATTAATCTATCAAATTTCTAGTTTACAAACACCATCTAAAATCTTAACTCCAATTTAATAAGAAATACATTTCTATAATTCTTCTTCATTCATACGCGATTTGATGTCTTCTTATATGATATTTATTCCGAATGTAATCAATCCATTTGCTCCACTCCCGAATGAATTTTCCTTGCATATGGTCTTTCAAATATGCCGAGATTTTAGCCATCTCAGCTAAGTTCATTACTTTTATAATCCATTCTTCTATAGTGGGCAAAGAGTCTTTCTTCCAATATTGCGCAACCAACAGTCTGGCTGCTGTTATTAAATTTAAAATCAATTTCATCTCCAATACTGTTCAGTCATTTATAATACCCAATAAAAACAATTGTGGTGTAAATTTCAACCTCTTTTTCAAAATATTTTGCATTACCCACCAAACATCAGAGGCTTTTAAAAGCATTTTTTTACAACCTCTTCAGCTGAAGAGGTTGTAGAAAAAATGGTTTTAAAAATAATTTTTTAAAAAGTTGGCCACGCCCACTCAGTCACATTACATCTCCCCCCACCAAGCCACGCCCACAGTCCCGGTAGTAACAAATTTTACATTTCACCACAGCCCTCTTTCCCTCAAAATAAGACATCCCCTGATAATAAGCCCAATCGGGCTTTTGAGTGCATGATAGTAAGGCCAAGCGTTTATTTCAGGGTTCAAAAAAATAAAAGACAGGGTCTTATTTTTGAGGAAACACAGGTATTAGTATTCCTAACTTTGGTTTTCTAATCTATTTTGACATACTGAAATCCCACGAGTTGGGAGAAATACAGTTCCTTCTAGATTAGCACACAGAGTCCATGAGCCAGTGACCCAGTGAGATTAAATTGGCCACCCCTTAATTGCCATTTTAGAGAAAACCCAGATATTTGACCAACACTTGTGGTTTGAGGGCTCTGGTTTCAAGGCATTTTATACTGTTTTTCAATATTGTAATTATAGGACTGATTAATGGTTTTGAGACAGTATATAATTATTATGTGAGCCTCCTAGAATTTGTTGAGCAGATGAGATATGAGGTATTGCAATACAAATAAACAAATATTCTCTTTTTAGAGAGAGCACTGTTATCACCTCAAGATGGTAAATGCATCAGTGATATCCCACAAAATTCAAAACGTAGCCACTAATACAGATTCACTCATCCCCCATTTTCACCACCAAAATAATGTTCAAATGGCCTGTTGCTAGAATGGGGCTATATTTCAATACTGAATTGTTAAGAATGAATACAAATGGTGGATTAGCTCTTCAGACAACTTGCCTGCTAGCAAATCTTGATCGGCGGGTCAAATTTTTTTTGGCTGTTCCACTGTGGCTGTCAGCAGGTTCCCTAATTTAAGAGCCAACATGCCTGCCACATGGCAGGACGTGTCCCAATCTTTTTTTTTTTTTAATTTGCACCCCACCAGTCCAAGAAATGATGAACATAAGATGTGCGAGTGAAAAAGGGGTAAAGACAGCGTGATCACATTTGGGAAATGCTAAGTGGATTTCATTGAACAATGCTGGGAAGGCATGTCTAGACTGATAAGGCTGCTCTCCAAAAATAGCAACACCTTCTGCGGTCAATGAACTGCATACGTGAGGAGTCTAGAGAGGCAAAGAAATCCATCCCAGTTTCTTCTTGAAGGGAGTGACACAGGATCCACCCCTATGGATTTTGTTCTCACAGAGATAGCTCTGAAACAGCCAGGTCTTCTCAGTTACAAATGTGCTGGATCTATCTGTCATTGATCTGTTTATTCCGAAGTAACAGTTATAAGAGGGACGTGGTGGCTAAGTGGCTAAGACACTAAGCTTATCGGTCGAAAGGTTGGCAGTTCAGCGGTTCGAATCCCTAGTGCTACATAACGGGGTGAGCTCCCGTTACTTGTCCCAGCTTCTGCCAACCTAGCAGTTCAAAAGCACATAAAAAATGCAAAGGGAAAAATAGGGACTACTTTTGGTTGGAAGGTAACAGCGTTCCATGCACCTTTGGTGTTTAGTCATGCCGACCACATGACCACGGAGACATCTTCCGACAGCGCTGAATCTTCAGCTTTGAAACGGAGATAAGCACTGCCCCCTAGAGTCAGGAACGACTAGCATATATGTGCGAGGGGAACCTTTACCTTTACCTTTTTAACCAGGTTGGCCAAATTGGGAAGCCATGTTTGATTCAATTGCTTCCTTCCCTGGGAACAAAGCCAAATGTTCTGTCTCTGAGCAGGGAGCACAGCTGTTTCCCCCCTTGGAATGTCTCCTTAAGGGTCTCCAATCATCACAAACTTTTTATAGCTGATACATTATCAAGTTTTGCTCTGACAACCTTGGCTGGTTTCAGAAACCCAGACCGGTTTTCTCAAAGGAGACAGATGAAACTAGAATATTCACAACAGAATAGCCATCGTAATGGGAGATGGTGGAGCAGATGTTACAGTGGAGTGTGTGTGTGCATGTTGAGGGGCTATTTTAATACTGGGTTTATCAGTTACTAATCTTGGAATGGAATAGAATAGAATAACAGAGTTGGAAGGAACCTTGGAGGTCTTCTAGTCCAACCCCCTGCAGGAAACCCTATACCATTTCAGACAAATGGTTATCCAACATCTTCTTAAAAACTTCCAGTGCTGGAGCATTCACAGCTTCAGAAGACAGGTTGTTCCACTCATTAATTGTTCTAACTGTCAGGAAATTTCTCCTTAGTTCTAAGTGATTGATTGATTGATTGATTGTAATTTATATGCCGCCATTCTCCCGAAGGACTCATGGCGACTTACAACAATGATCATCAATACAAATCACAATTAGATTAAAATAAAACTAAAATTAAAACATCAGTTAAAATCACATTAAAATTATAAAATCATGCAACACCCCGATCAGGTTAGTACTGAAACAGCCACGTCTTAAGTTCGCGGCGGAAGGAGAGGAGGTCAGGGGCCGTCCTGAGCTCAGTGGGCAAACCATTCCAGAGGGTCGGCGCTCCAACAGAGAATGCCCTCCCCCTGGAGGCCGCCAGTTGACATTGTTTGGCCGACGGCACCCTGAGGAGGCCCACTCTGTGGGAACGCACAGGCCATTGGGAGGAAGGCAGGAGACGATCTTGTAAATACCCTGGGCCTAAGCCAAGTTGCCTGATCCCTTCTATTTTTAATTTTTTTAGAGTTTTATTCGGTTTTATACTCTCAGCCTAATTTATATTGGTTTTAGTATGTTTTTAACTTTTTTGTATTGGTTTTTAATTGGCTGTTCACCACCCTGAGTCTGGTAGGAGAAGGGCGGTATAGAAATCAAATAAATAAATAAATAAATAAATAAATAAATAAATAAATAAATAAATAAATAAATAAATAAATAAATAAATAAATAAATAAATAAAAAGTTGCTTCTCTCCTTGATTAGTTTCCACCCATTGCTTCTTGTCCTACCCTCAGGTGCTTTGGAGAATAGCTTGACTCCCTCTTCTTTGGGGCAGCCCCTGAGATATTGGAACGCTGCTATCATGTCTCCCCTAGTCCTTCTTTTCATCAAACTAGACATACCCAGTTCCTGCAACCGTTCTTCATATGTTTTAGCCTCCAGTCCCCTAATCATCTTTGTTGCTCTTCTCTGCACTTTTTCTAGAATCTCAACATCCTTTTTACATCGTGGCGACCAAAACTGAATGCAGCATTCCAAGTGTGGCTTTACCAAGGCATTATAAAGCGGTATTAACACTTCACATGATCTTGATTCTATCCCTCTGTTGATGCAGCCTAGAACTGTGCTAGCTTTTTTGGCAGCTGCTGCACACGGCTGGCTCATATTTAAATGGTTGTCCACTAGGACTCCAAGATCCCCCTCACATCTTGTATTCTGAAGCCCAACTTGAACAAGTCAGACTTTTCCCCTAGGGCAGTGATGGCTAACCTTTTTGCCATCGCGTGCCAAAAGCTGGGGGAGTGTGGTGGAGTCACATGCACACGTGCCCACATCCATAATTCTATGTGCACCGCCCCCCATGCTCCCACATGCTTTTGGCATGTGGTGGCACGGTGGGCCTGGGAGGCCCATTTTTTGCTCTCCCCAGGCTCCAGAGCCTTTCTAGGAGCCTGGGAAGGGCAAAAACGGCCTTCCTCACCCCCCTAGAGGCCCTCCAGAGGCCAGAAACAGTGTGTTTCCTGACTTCTGGTGGGCCCAGAAGGCCCGAAAATCAGTTGGCTGGTGCACGCATGTGTGCTGGAGCTGAGCTCGCGTGCCCACTGATATGGCTGCGCATGCCACCTGTGGCACCCGTGCCATAGGTTCGCCATGACGGCCCTAGGGAGTTTTCATGTGGATTTTGTTAACTGCTGAAACAAGAGAGATGATGTTAATTAGCGAATGGGTTAAAAACCCCTGATTCCATTCCTACAACATGAAGAATTGTAGAAAGATGAAAGTTTCAGAAAGGGAATTGTCCTTTTTATGGTCCCCAGAGCAAATATAGTATGGAAGAAGAAGGTAGATGCAGGGTTTTTATATCATATCAGGAAGAACGAAACACACACACACACAAATAATGATTGCCATCTCTTCCATAGGGAAAACTACAAAGTCTAATAAGTAATAAAGGGTGGAAGAACCAAAGGAACACTTGAATTATATTTAAATATAATTAAAATCAAACACAGTTACCATGAGTACTCTCCTGCTAGATATTTAATTCTTATCCCCTCCTGTTACATTTCATAGAGAAAAATCTATCTATGTAATCCCTGGGAGTCAGAAATTACTTGATGGCACATAATTATCGTCTACTCTATTAAAAATTCCAGTTGGTAACAACTTTTGGAGGTCTCTTAAAACTGTACGAGAAGTTATTCCCTTGGCATGTAACTTTTTCCCTCCGAAAGAAGTTTGGTTTTGTTTTGGGGAAAAGGAGCATTAAAAAATATGTGCCTGATCTGTAATCCGATATGATGCAACTCGGATACAGATTTATCACTCCAGTAAAAAAAAAAAAAAAATCAAGCAAAAGATGCTTAAATTCATAGGAAGACAAAGAGAAGCAAAGTTTGATTTACATTATAATTTCAGGCAGACTGATTTGCTCTTAAAATTGTCAAGGGCTTCCAGCTAGCCCAGAAGCAGTGAATTTTCCTTATTATTCTCTTTTATTATTACTACTAGAAAAGGGGGGGGAAAGTGTATTTTCATTGCACCAGAAGTTGAATGCCTAGATTTACTGTAACTTCCCGTATTCGTCTTATATTCTTTCGTTTTCCAAACAAGAAAAAAAAACTGCTGCTTGGAGGATTCTGTTAGCCAAATATGAAAGATGATGCCTCATATTTAATAGCCTAAAATCAATAACAAAGCTTGTAAAGAGAGCGGAGAAGGATTGTTTTGAATTCTTCTAAATTAGGCTGGTTTTAATAAGGCAGGAAAGTTCGCTTGACATCTAGTTAAAAACTGAGCCAAAAACATAAAGCCATGAATTTTAAATTTTGCCCAGTATTATATGCATTATAAGCAAAGAATTTCATTCTCCACAAAAATGCTGAGATTATGCAAAGTGCAGGCAACCATTATTCTCTTCCATCAGAAATATTTTGTTTTTATTCTATAATACATATTAGGGAAATTGTTATCATTCTTTCCCTCTAGCCTTTTCTTCTTAGGGCAAACATGACCAGTTCCTTCAGAGTTTAACCTTTAAGTCCCCTACCATTTTTGTTACTCTTTTGTGGACAACAGTTCCTCAGCATTGTTCTTGAATTGTGGTGACTGCAACTAGATATGCTGTGGTCTGACCGGTGCAGCAGAAAACGGTGCTATCACTTCCTGTGATCTTGACCCTATGCTTCTGTTGATGGAAACCAAAATTTTATTGGTCCTTTTGGAAGATGAAACGCACTCATGGTTCAAGTGTGGTCAACCAGGACTCCAAATCCATCCTATAAGCTCTGCCTCCAAGCTAGAGACCATCTATTTTGTACCTGTGTATCTAGTTTTTTCTGCCTAAGTTTAACACCTTACATTTCTCACCGTTGAAGAATGTTTCCCTGGAAAGGGGCTCAAAGTTCAAAAGATCCTTTTGAATTTTCAGCAAGTCACCTGAGGTGCTACAATCCCCCACGTTTGTTTCCTTCAAACAAAATTTAATGGGTGGAAACTAATCAAGGAGACAAACAACCTAGAACTAAGGAGAAATTTCCTGACAATTAGAACAATTAATCAGTGGAACGATTTGCCTCCAGAAGTTGTGAATGCTCCAACACTGGAAGTTTTGAAGAAGAGGTTGGATAACCATTTGTCTGAAATGGTATAGGGCCATGATGGCGAACCTATGGCATGTGCGCCAGAGGTGGCATGCAGTGCCCTCTACGTGGGCACGCGAGCCATCGACCCAGTTCAGCTCCGTTGTGCATGCGCACGAACCTCCCACCGGCCAGCTGGTCTTTGGGTCTGTGCCGCGCATGTGCAGGAACCTGGGGAGCATGCGCGGGCTTTGCACACATGTGCAGGGGGTGCACACATGCACGGGGACTGGGCACATGCATGGGGAGCTTCACGCACATTGCATTTTGGGGGGTTGGGCGCATGCACGCTTTGGGCACTCGGTCCGGAAAAGGTTAGCTATCACTGGTATAGGGTTTCCTGCCTAAGCAGGGGGTTGGACTTGAAGACCTCCAAGGTCCCTTCCAACTCTGTTATTCTGTTCTGTTCTGTTCTGTTCTGTTCTGTTATTCTATTCTATTCTATTCTATTCTATTCTATTCTATTCTATTCTATTCTATTCTATTCTATTCTATTCTATTCTATTCTATTCCTCATCTATGATGTTGTTGAAGCTCAGTAAAGAACCTTGTAATACTCCATTATGTACCTCCCTCCATGGGGACATTTATTCATCAAGGATCACATCTTGGCCACTGTTGTTCAGCCAACAGCAAATTCATCTGGCAGTGATCAATCCCACATTGTGCAAGGTTATCAAGAAGGTGGGTATGCTCTACTTTATCAAACGCCTTACTGAAGCCTAAGTACAGTAGATTCGCAGCATTCCTTTCGTCCACTAATATAGCCACATTCCCAAAGAAAGGAATAAGATTTGTTTGGCACAACCTATTTGTAATGAAAGCATCCTGCCTTCTGGTAACCATCTTGTTCATTTCTAAATATTTGTACGCCTGCTGCTTGATTATCTTTTCTAGGATTTTTCCTGGGATTGATGTCAAAATATTTGATTCATAAGATATATTTGCTTCATGCGACCAGGGATCCACCAATCCACCAGCTACAGAGAAAATCTTTTTCTCATTCCTATCAATCATGATATGCCACAGCTGACACCCAGAAGATGCTTCTCTAGCCCAAATGGATGGAAGTTGATATATACAGTAGTCACACAAAAATAAATTGGCCAACTACTACGGCATATAGAAATATTCTGTAATTAATCTCTATGTTGTAATGCACCATACTTGTCTGACTTTAAAAAAATCAGGTTACAAACTGAAGCAACTGAAGTTTCCAGACAATTTTAAGACTCAGTCCTAAGCATAATCCATTCTTGTAACTGAATTGCAAATGCATTATGTAGGCATATGTGCAGAGGTGCTATTCACTTACTTTCCCTACCAGTTCGCAAATGTGAGAGTCACTTCCGTGCATGCACACGGCCTTCCAATGCTTTCCATGCATGCGCCCAGACTCAAAAACATGTCAAAATAGGATGGCATGAAGCCAAGGAAGGGTGATTTCCGCTACCAGTTCGCTTGAACTGGTCAAACCGGCTGAATACCTCCTCTGCATATGTGCATGCGATCACTCTCAGTAACTAAACTCCTTCAAGATGGCGGCTATCTCCAATTTGTTGATTGCAACAGTCAACAACCAATGCTTATCATTGCTTTGTTATTGTTAATTCTCAAACTGTATTCACCGAAATAAATAGAACATAGGGTGCATCTCAGAGGTGGGTTTCAGCAAGTTCTGACCAATTCTGGAGAGCCGGTAGTGGAAATTTTGAGTAGTTTGGAGAACCGTTAGTAAAAATTCCTACTGGCCCTGCCCCCATGTATTCTCTGCCTCCCAAGTCCCAGCTGATCAGGCGGAAATGGGGATTTTGCAGTAACTTTCCCCTGGATTAGAGAGGAAATGGGGATTTTTCAGTAATCTTCCCCTGGATTGGGGAGGGAATGGAGATTTTACAGTATCCTTCCCTTGCCACGTTCACCAAGCCATGCCACATCCACAGAACCGGTAGTAAAAAAATTTGAAACCCACCACTGGTGCATGTATATGTCTGTACACAGTGTCCCCATCTTCTTGCTCTTCAACACTGTATTGGTCTTCATAGTATTTTGAAGTGTGTTTTCCTTGCCCTAAATTTATCCATGATAGGGATGTCCCACAGTATCTTCTCATTTGGTGAGCAAAATCATGTTGCCTGTATAGTGCAAACTTGTCAGAGTCCTTCCCACAGGTTTATCAGACACTAAAGTCAACTCAGATCAATGCCATCTGAGACAGCTTGTGTTGTAGAACTTCTGGTTTGCAATTCTCAGGCGTCTGATGCCTTTCCTCAAGGAGAGGTGATTTTCACTGGCTTAATTGGACAGGTTTTGATTCAATCTTCAGTTGGTCTGATATGGCAGCAGAACCTTTCACATTTCTCTCATTTGCAGAAAACAAAGAAGTCATTCTTAACATTAGGTGTTATGTCAAGCTGGTCTGTCAGTCAGTGTGTGTGTGTTGTGGCCTGTCAGTGGCCTGTGCAGATTGAAGCTGATTCCAACAATGAGGAGGCTGGTGTGGTGTTGCGCCAGCAGCCTGTGTAGCTGGTGCTCGAGTCGGACAGTGAGGAGGCTGGAGAAGATGTGGTGCCAGAGGCAGGGATTCAGCCAGGGCCTTCAGAACCTCCAGAAGCTCCTTTAAGTGAAGAAGACGAAGAGGAGGAGCCTCTTCTCAAGGCATGGGTGCACAGAGCTGCCAAAAGGCAGGAGTGGCTCCTCAGGAGGAGGTCTCCTTAAGAGTAAGGCTTGGGGCTAATTGGCCACTCCCTTAACCTATTTAAGGAGGAACACCACTTGCAGCAAGCTGCAGGGAACAACTTTAGTTCACTCTCCTTCGCGTCTGGATTCTCTGCAAAATTGCTTCTGGGCTTTCTGCCAAATCTAGTAAGACTGATTACCTTATCTCCAAATTCTTGTAGGCTCTTAAGACAGTTTATTAACGGTTTTTGGTTGATAAAGACTGAGTTATTTGAGTAAAATAAGCTTTGTATAGAGTTTGTGTGAGCTGCATTCTTTGGGATCCTTAGCTGGGACAGAACAGTGTGTGGGTGTGTGTGTGTATGCATGCATGCACGTGTGAAATATATTTAATACCACAGTGCCTATTCTGCTTGACAAGAGCTCTTGACAAGAAGATGTGATTAAATTTTAGCAGATGCAAGGCACTGAATAATAAGCAATAACAAGAGGACTCAAATTAGGGGTGAGTAGAATGTATGAGTTTCACCGCAAAGCATAATTTAATAGTCCAGCAACAAGTATAGCTAATTTGCTTTTGACTGTTCAGTAGCCCGTGTTAGGTGACTTTTTTATGTCAATTAGAAAGATGTGAAATCTCCTTCAGCCATTGTTATGAGACTTTATGGGAAGGTTTTTTTTTTTTTTAGTACCTCCAGACTTTGCTATAGATGTTCATTCCTAGCAGGCCCCTTCATTTCATTGGCATTCTCTTTCATTTTTGGAAGATTCAAGGAACAGTTCCAGCCTCTGGGTCAAAATAATGTTCCATCCTGATGTTATCCTTGCCCAGAGGTGGGTTTCAGCAGGTTCTGACCAGTTCTGGAGAACTGGTAGCGGAAATTTTGAGTAGTTTGGAGAACCGGTAGTAAAAATTCTGACTGGCCCCACCCCCATCTATTCTCTGCCTCCCAAGTCCCAGCTGATGGGGAGGAAATGGGGATTTTGCAGTACCCTTCCCCTGCCATGCCCAACAAGCCACGCCCAACAAGCCATGCTACGCCCAACAAGCCACACCCACAGAACCAGTAGTAAAAAAATTTGAAACCCACCACTGTCCTTGCCCCAAGCCAATTCTCATTAAAGGTAAAGGTTCCCCTCGCACATATGTGCTAGTCGTTCCTGTCTCTAGGGGGCGGTGCTCATCTCCATTTCAAAGCCGAAGAGCCAGCGTTGTCCAAAGACATCTCCGTGGTCATGTGGCTAGCATGACTAAATGCCAAAGGTGCACGGAACGCTGTTACCTTCCCATCAAATGTGGTCCCTATTTTTCTACTTGCATTTTTTACGTGCTTTTGAACTGTTAGGTTGGCAGAAGCTGCGACAAGTAACGGGAGCTCACCCCATTACGCGGCACTAGGGATTCGAACCGCTGAACTGCCGACCTTTCGATCGTCAAGTTTAGCGTCTTAGCCACTGAGCCACCGTGTCCCTTTTCAAGGATAATTCTCATTAGCCTCTCTCGAAAGGGAAAAAAATCCATAGGCTTCACTAGGGCTAATGCCACTTTTCCTTTCATTATTTTTAATTGTAAGCCCTAATGTTAACAAAATAGACAAGGCTCTCCCTGCTCTAAATTGGATTTAGAAGAACGAACATTTTGCAATCTCAGGTGACTCAGTTGGTTCAGGTGATTCAGTCAGTGCTTCTCTTTACTATACAGGTAGTTCTCAACTTACAACAGTTCGCTTAGTGACCATTTGAAGTTACTACAGCACTGAAAAAAATGAGTTATTACTATTTTTCACAGTTATGACCTTTCCAGCATTCCTATGGTCACATGATTTACATTCAGATGCTTGAGAACGGACTCACATTTATGACGGTTGCAATGTCCCGGGATTACGGGATTACCTTTTGTGACCTGATGACAACCAAAGTCAATAACTTAATAACTTAACAACTGCACTTAACAAATGTGGCAAGTAAAGTCGTAAAATGGGTCAAAACTCACTTAAGAAATATCTCACTTAGCAACAGAAATGTTGGCTTCAATTGTGGACGTAAATTGAGGACTACCTGTACTAAGTTGGTGCATTTGGCATCTACTCCAATGCCTGGTAAATTCCACTTACTTTCTTCTTCTAAACTTAGCTGGGTATCTAGGGGCGTTCGGTTTTCACCCAAGAGACACCACCAAATCGATAGCCAGGATCTAAACTATGTTTGTTTGACCAGTTTGACAAAGATGTTCAACTAATGGAATTAAACCAGACATTGAGGAGACTGAACGATCCCCCCAATAAGATTAAAAAAACAAATCAATAGAGTTAGATTAATTCTCAGCAAGGACCTCTTTAAAGTCAGACCACAGAAACAAAATATCAGAACACCACTGATGGTCAGCTACAGCTCAAGCTCAAACCACTCAAAGGCACTGTCAATAAGCCATAGTCCATAACTGTCAGTGTCATTGCATTATCAAGCATTGGGTGGCAGGCCCATACTTTCATAGAAACAACCACCCAATCTAAAGCAGACAGTATATATATTATATTGTTTGTTGTTGTTAGTTGCAAAGTCATGTCCAACCCATCATGATCCCATGGATAACGTTCCTCCAGGCCTTCCTGTCCTTTACCATCCCCCAGAGTCCATTTAAGCTCATGCCGACTGCTTCAGTGACTCCATCCAGCCACCTCATTCCCTGCCGTCCCCTTCTTCTTTTGCCCTCAATCGTTCCCACCATTAGGCTCTTCTCCAGTGAGTCCTTCCTTCTCATTAGGTGGCCAAAGTATTTGAGTTTCATCTTCAGGATCTGGTCTTCTAAAGAGCAGTCAGGACTGCTCCTCTAGGACTGACTGGTTGGATCGCCTTGCAGTCCAAGGGACTTGCAGGAGTCTTTTCCAGCACTATCGTTCAAAGGCCTCAATTCTTTGGTGCTCAGCCTTCCTTATGGTTCAACTTTCATATTGTATTGTATTGCATTGCATTGAATTGCACTGCACTGCATTGTATTGCATTGTAATACAATACAGTACAGTATAGTACAGTACTGTACTGTACTATACTATACTATGCAACAAACCCAGATGTTTCTTTGCTCCCACATCAGCAGCACAATCATAGCCACAACAAATGGTCACACTATATTAAAAGTACCTTCATATGGTCCTCCTCTAATATTTTAGAATGCCTCTCTGGATTCTACATCAGACAAATGGCTGAAACATCGCACCCCAAAAAATAATGGATATAAATTTGACACCAGAACTCAGACAAGGACAAAGCAAAATCAGAGCATTCCAAAAAAATAAAAAAATAGAAAATAGAAAAGTAGGACTCTAATAGTACCACCGAGCAAGAAATTATTGGCTTCACACACATCAAAAGGTTTCCCAGAAAGTCTCGACAAACTCAACAGGTTTTTAACACACTACTATCGTTGATTGATGAGATACTTGTAAATTGTTTCACTGACAACCTGCCTCTGCATAACCAACCCTTTTCTACTTCCTTTTTCCACACTTCAGTGAAATTAAATTCTATCTGTGTCAGGACTGTTATCCTGCTACAACAGCCATGCTTTGCCAGATGCCAGTCTGCCATAGGCAATGGGGGAGGTAAAGGGGAGGCTGGGATAAGGAGAATCAAAACTACTCTTCCTGCCATCCTGTGAGAGTCACTGGCCATTCCAAACTCATGTAGCAAGCAAGGGACTGTTACCAAAACAATTTGTTTGAATGTAATTGGACAGTTAGAGATAACCAGGGGAAAGGTGGGGAGAAGGGAAAAGTTAATCAGATGCTTTGGGCAGGAAACTTCAGATCCGGCTTTGCTAGCCTGTAACCACTTGGCTTTAGTAAAGTGTACTTTCCCTAACAATGGATTCGAGAGTCTTTCTTTTCTAACTGACCAAGTTAGGATGGCTGTCAATCTCACTCTAGTCACTCTATGATCTGATGAAAAGCATGTCAAGAGAATTTGGAATCTGGATCCGAGCTGGGCGTTTCAACAAAGGACATCAAACATGCTGCATGGAAAGGAGGTAGTTTATTTTTTCAAGAGCAAGGAATTTACTCCCGAATTTAGCTACCGTAGATATGGGTGTCCTCTTAAAACTTCCAGCCAGCAGTAGGAAAATAGCAAATGCTATCTTGCCTGGAATCTCTTTAAATCTTGCTAATCTATTTGACATCGTTCATGGATTTTCAATAATTTAGTAAGCATAAAGCTAGAAAGAAAAAATAAGTATTATGTATTTAACGTCTTTGGCTTACTAATTCTTTTCCGCTCTGTGTATAAAGCTGCTTAGGCCAAAAGAGAATATGGACATCTCAGTATGCTCAGCTCAGGTTCTTCCTATCAGAACTGTGCCATTACTGTACTCATGAAAACTTGTGCATTCCCATAATCAGTGGTGGGATTCAGCTGGTTTGGGCCAGATTGGATGAACTGGTAGTTAAATTGATGGCTCACCCCTCCCCTCCCCTTCCCACCCCGCCCCTTCCAGGAGTCTCCATGCAGCCCATTTTGGCTCCCAGGTAAGTACAGGGAGGCCTTCTAGGCCCAAAACTCCCAGGAGGCTTCAGGGAGGCTATTTAGGCCCAAAACGGGACACTGGAGATGTGGTACACCCCCCCCCCCAGCCTGTTTTTGCTCCCAGGAGGCTTCAGGGAGGTCTCCTAGGCCTAAAACGGGACACAGGGGAGTGGCGCATCTCCCCGCACCCATTTTTGCTCCCAGGGGGGGTGCAGGAGGCTGAGTGCTGCCTGTTACACACCCCTGGCCACGCCCACCCAACTAGTCACTAGGGCAGAGAACCGGTTGTTAAATTATTTGAATCCCACCACTGCCCACACTTAATAAATGATAGATTTATTAAGTTCTCTCTCCAAAAAAGGTTTGCAACCTACCATTGTCAGATTATTATATATAAAGCAATGTTTCTCAACCTTAACAACTTTTAAGATGTGTGGATAAACTCCCAGAATTCCCCAGCCAGCATACCTGGCTTAAAATTAAGATTAATTTTAATCTTTAAGATTAACACTGATAAAGTAATAGCAGGAAAGAAATTATTGTTTTTGAAAGTTTTAAAGAGCAGTAGTATTCTTTTTATATTTGAGAGACACAGAATTAATTTTTCTTTCTTTCTCTCTCTTTCTCATTCTATGTAGGAGCAGCTGTTCTATTATATATAATTTCATTAGATAGGTTTTTTTTTTTTAAAGGAAGATGGCATTAGGTTTTTATCTTCCTTTTTAAAATCTTATAAAAATTATGTATAATATATGAACCAGTTGAATAATATTCTTGTCCTTTTTCTGGGTTTTCCATAAGAATGGAATCATATTCAGCTGCTTTAATTGTTGTTAAAAGCTTGGTGAATAGCAGCTGGATGAAAAATCTACAACCCTACTGAGAATAGGAAATATTCGATTTAGTCCAGAATTTTGACGGTACAGTCAAAAGCTCGAGGGCTCCTGATGCTTATACAGATACATAACAGTTCCTGATTCTTTGCTAATCTCCTAGGAATGGACTAGTATTTTGAGTAGCCTGGCTCTGAATCAGAGAGTTGATTGCTGAGATAGAATCCGGGATTAAGAAGTAACCTGTAATGGAATGTATACAGAGGTGGGTTTGGACCGGTTCAGGAAAACCATTAGCTCCGATGATCAACTGAGAGGAAACCGGTTCACTCCAACGATCAGCTGGGCCCAACTGCCTGCCCGCCCCTATGCTATACCGATCTGTATTTCCTTTGTTTGAAGCCCAGATGATAGGTGCAGCAGAGCGGATTGGGGTTAGGGTTAGGGTTAGGGTTAGGGTTAGGGTTAGAAGCTCCTTGGATGAGAACCAAAACGTCTTCAAAGAAAACCAGAAACTCGTTGCCTCTGAGATATCCAGTTGCTCAAGATATATCCCATTCCACAGCTATTTATATGCAGTAATAATTCTTTGGTTTTTGAAAGTCCTTTTTCCTTTTGTTTATCTCTAGGGGAGGAAAATTTCAACGTTCTAAATGTTGAGAGTAAATTAATAAGATACCAAATCTGCTGATCGCTTCAGATGTCTGAAGTCAAATCCACATGAGAAATTGCCTAGCTATTCAACTGTTTGGAGTCTCTCACTTTGTAGATCCAAGTATAATTGCTAACTGGAATATAACTTGTTCAGCCAATCTTAATTTTTCCCCACGGCCTAGCTATATCTTCTTGTTCTTGGATCTGGTTTCTAAAGAATATTATATCATATGAATCTGGACTAGAACACAACCACAGCTACCCCCCAATTAATTTCATTTTGTTTCAAGCTGAATTGTCTGCTTTTGGACTCCGCCTTAGTGGGACTCTTGAATCTAAGCAATTCAGGGTTTTTAAGAATCGGAAAACAATCTGCGACCAGTGTAGATGAAATATGATCACAGAATTATAGAATTGTTGATTTTTTATTGAATATGTTTAATTGTTGCAATCTATTATTTGGAATAGTTGATAAAAGAATCATTGGTGATTGGAATAAGAGAATTTAAGGTAGTAATGGGGGATGGTATTATGTTATATGAATTTAAACTTAGGGATTCAAATCTTAAGGAGGGAAAAGAAAAAATGAACTATATTAGGATGAGAAGTTAAGATGAAGGGTAATATTGATTTTTTAGAATTAGAGAGAACAAATGATATGAGAAAAACCTATATATAAAATTGTGTTAAATTTGTGTTAAGACGAACAAAAATTTGTATTAATCTAAAACCGGGCCAATATTCTGTTCAGAAAAGATGCATTGTATGTTTGTTTGTGTGTTAAAAAAAAACTTTATTAAAAAAAAAGAATTATAGAATTGTTAGTTGACCTGCTGTATTTTCCAACAAGTGATATTTCCAAACATTTTTAAGGGCAGCCTCACAGAAATTCATCAGTCAGGGTCTGATACAATGATGTCGGATTTTATCATATTAGGAATGGTGCATCAGATATACTGCTGAAAATGTGCTCACAATTGTTGCCTAGAAGTCAGTGATGGGTTGTTACTGGTTCACTCCCATTTGGGGAACTGGTAGTAGCGGCAGCGGGAGGCTCCGCCCACCCACCCGGATGTCATCAAATGCCCTCTGTGGATGCACAGAAACTTGCAAACCGGTAGCAAAGGTAAGCGAAACCCATCACTGCTAGAAGTTCATTGATAGCAAAAGATTGGGAGAACCTCAAGGCAGTGAACATGATCTATCCAGACAAATGAAGTCCATTCTAGCACAAGTTGAATCCCAGTTCCAGAAACTGACTTTCTACAGGCCAACAATAGACCAAGAATGAGTCATTAATAGCAATAGCACTTATACTTATATACCGCTTCACAGTGCTTTACAACCCACTCTAAGGGTTTTACAGAGTCAGCCTATTGCCCCCAACAATCTAAGTCCTCATTTTACCGACCTCGGAAGGATGGAAGGCTGAGTCAAACATAAGCCTGGTGAGATTTGAAATGCTAAACTGCTGGCAATTGGCAATCAGCAGAATTAGCCTGCAATACTGCATTCTAACCACTGTACCACCATGGCTCATTAAAATCAAGTATCCACCAAGAGTCGAGGTGGCGCAGTGGTTAGAGAGCTGTACTGCAGCTACTTCAGCTGACTGCTAGTTCAGCAGATCAGCAGATCAAATCTCACCGGCTCAAGGTTGACTCAGCCTTCCATCCTTCCGAGATGGGTAAAACGAGGACCCAGATTGTTGGGGGCAAGATGCTATTTAGTATACTGTTGATTGTTGTAAGCCGCCCAGAATCCTTGGAGAGTGGGTGGCATAGAAATATGATTAATAAATAATATACTATAATGCAAACAAATAATTGACACTGATAAAGAAGCCAAGGCAAGCCACTGCTGATCAACAGAGTAGTTAATCCATGCTCATTTCATCTTGAGTGAACAAACGGGTTATGGGAAGCTGTGATAGGGTTAATAGTAAAAAAATCAGCACCAGGGAGTTGCTAAGCAACAGTGAACTGCCCTCTGGAACCTTTACAACCAATGGTGATTTATTCTGCTGATGAAATCCTGCCACCTTAACAGCTTTGCTGAAGAAATGTGTGGGTGGAGTTCTATGGAAATCTACCTTGGCTAGTTTTAATTAGCACCATCTCATAAAATTGGCTCCCTCCCCACCTCAAATTTAGCTCCAAAGCTAAATACTTTATATGACAGACTGAACAAAGAAAATATTGATATTCATTCATTATTGTCGATCTAAATAAATTGTCATTCTACATCGTTTGGGTCCTGTACTTTGTTGGTAAGTTGAGCAGTTCTGTTTCGTTAAAGTGCCCGCTAACACACGTCAGATCTGTATACCGACTGTTTTTTAAAATGGCCATTTAAGACTTTATATGCTACACTGGGGCTAATGTTCTTCTTCCTGTGAAAACCTTACCGAACGTCTTTTTTAAATAACGTTGACTAGAGTGAAACAGCATTAGCTCAGAGATGAGCATCCTTGTTTGAAAGCCATGAGAAAAAGGTCGGATGCTTTTCGGAAGAGTTTCTGATGATGGCGTTTCAAGCGTTTTTATTTAGCGGGAAAATGTGCCTTTGTAGAGTTTGGATTTTGCAGGAGGTCAAGTACAACTTTTCCCCTGTTCATGCTATTGTGCGGGCACCGGTGAACGTTGACAGCAATTCACCTCCGTGTGTGTGTCAGTCTTGATACTATATATCCTACAAGTGAAATCCAGTCAGAGAACACAACTGAACACGATGACGTTTAGGCGTGTGGAAAAAATCAAGACAGTGGCCACAGCATGGATCAGAAGGCACACCCTTCTTTGAGTGCTTCATACACACACCACACACATTTAAAAAAGATTTTAGCAAGGGGTTTTCTACCTGGTTGCTGTGTGGGCGTGGCCATGGTGGGCGTGGCCTAGTCAGCCTCCTGCACCACAGTGGGGGGAGGCATTTTTGCCTTGCCCGGGCTCCAGAGGCTTTCCTTGAGACTAGGAGGGCAAAAACAGCCTCCCCAGACTTCGGAGGCCCTCTGGAGGCCGGAAATGGGCTCATTTCCGGCATTCCCAGACTTCCGGTAGGCCTTTTTTTAGCCCTCTGCACGCACCCTGCACTTACCTGCATCCAAAATGGGCCACGTGGGGACTCCTGGGAGGAGTGGGTGGGGCAGGGCTAGCCAGGAGTGGGATTTGGGGGTTCTCCAAACTGCACAGAACTTTAGCTAGACGTTCTCCCGAACCTCTGTGAACCAAAAGTGGGTTTCAGCAGGTTTTGACTAGTTCTGGAGAACTGGTAATGGAAATTTTGAGAAATTCAGAGAACCAATAGTAAAAATTCTGACTCGCCCCTCCCCCATCTATTCTCTGCCTCCCAAATCCCAGCTGATCGTGAGGAAATGGGGATTTTGCAGTAACCTCCCCTTGGAGTGGGGTAGGAATGGAGATTTTATAGTATCCTTCCTCTACCATGCTCACCAAGCTACGCCTGCCATGCCATGCCCACCAAGCCACGCCCATAGAACCAGTAGTAAAAATATTTGAAACCCACTACTGCTGTGAACCCCCAGCAGCCTACTCTTGAGTTGCACCCCACATGTCTGCACTAAAGTACTCTGCAATGCTGGTTGTACATGCAGGAAGCATGTGAGGGAAACTTCAATATATCCGGAGTCACAACTTTTGGCCTGCATCATTAAGCAAAATCACATTTTTCAAAATGTGCATGTAGCCTCCAACAGTGGCAGAGTAAATCACAAGAAAAGCTGATTGTAATGTGAATGGTAAGTTTAGCAGCCGAAGACAAACTTGCAGGATGGTAGATTAAAAGCTTCACTAGATCCACAAGGAGAGATAAGGCAAAGAGAAGAGCGAAGAGTTGGAGAGAAGGGTTCAAAGGAAAGACCAATCTGAATTACAGGTTTTAGACTTATCATCCTTTGGGTCATTTGACAATATCAGAACATGTCACCTCCAGCACTTATTGTTGGCTGCCAAAAATTGATAGTTGTTGAATTGCAAGGAAAACCAGACCAATAAGGAGGGAAATATTTGGCTCTGGTTACCAGAGTTTTTGTGATGCTGCTTTCTTCTATTACCGGTATATGGCTAGAGTTAAATCCCTCTCAAACAATATTCCTCGTGAAATATAACTGAACATCTGAACTTCCCACATTTAACATGTTTTATGTGTAGATGGATATAGATGATCTAGATAATATAGTTAGATGGAAGATATAGATATAGATAGATATATAGATATATGAGAGCCATGGTGGCACAGTGGTTAGAATGCAGTATTGCAGGCTAACTCTACCCACTGTCAGCAGTTCAATTCTCACTGGCTCAAGATTGACTCAGCCTTCCATCCTTCCGAGGTCAGTAAAATGAGGACCCAGATTGTGGGGCCAATATGATGATTTTGTAAACCACTCAGAGAGTGCTGTAAAGCATTGTGAAGTGGTATATAAGTCTTAAGTGCTATTGATATTTCTATAGATAGATATACACACATCCAAGGGTGAAATGCTCCCGGTTCAGACCGGATCGCCCGATCCAGTAGCGATGGTGGCAGGTGGTTCGGAGAACCAATATCAAAAATCCCTGCCTCCTCCCCCCCCCCCCATGCCCACCTGAGCCATGCAATCATCAGAGGCTTTTATTTTTAGCTTTTCAAAGCATTTTTTCTACAACCTCTTCAGCCAAAAAAATTCTTTTAAAAGTAAAAACAAAAAACCTCTGATGATCGTGCAGCTCAGCTGGGATTGTCGAAGGCTTTTAAAAGCATTTTTTCTACAAAAATACCTCTGAAGTAGAGGTATTTTCTACCTCTGTAGAAAAAATGCTTTTAAATGCCTCTGACGATCCAAGCTGAGTTGCCTGATCATCAGAGGCTTTTTTTCTTTTAAATGTCTCTGACCATCCAAGCTGAGTGGTCTGATCATCAGAGGCTTTTTTTTCTTTTAAATGTCTCTGACGATCCCAGCTGAGTTGCCTGATCGGCAGAGGCTTTTAAAAGAAAAAAAGCCTCTGCCGATCAGGCAACTCAGCTAGGATCGTGAGAGGCTTTTGAATTTGAAAGCATTTTTTTACAACTTCTTCACCAAAGAGGTTGTAGAAAAAATGGTTTTAAAAGTTAAAAAAAAATGGCCATGCCCACCCAGTCACATTACCCCTCCCCCCACTAAGCCATGCCCACAGAACCAGTAGTAACAAATGTTAGATTTCACCACTGCACACACCCTTCTAATCTCTGCAAATCTCCCGACCGCAATAAGAAGATGAAATAATATAAGAGTCATAAAAGCGTGCAGAAGATGATGGTTTAACATAACCCGCCTCTGATGGCAATACAAAGGAAGAACCTGGGGTCCTTGCCCAGTGACCCCAAAAGCTTATCTGTGGAATCCCTTTGAGCTGAAATAACTCAAGGAGATTTAAACTCAAATTCATTGCTAACAATGTACGGCACATACCGTAGCATGCATTATTTTCAAACTGATTCTTTCTACACAAATTAAGCCCCCCCCCCAAAAAAAGAAAAGAAAAATGTGGAATGTCAAACCAACTATTCCTATCTGGTTCCACAGAAAAAATCTCCATACAAATAGAACAAAGGGAGGTAACTGCTTTCTTTCTGAACGTTTAATGTTTCTTTTACAGCGGTGATGACAATTATGTGCCTACTATGAAGATGTTTTTACCAAATGTAATTGTAAGCAAGAAAAACCAAATGCACAGGTACAGAATAGGTGGAACTCAAATACTTTGGCCACCTAATGAGAAGGAAGGACTCACTGGAGAAGACTGGGAAAGATTGAGGGTTAAAGAAGAAAGGAACAACAGAGAACGAGGTGGCTGGATGGAGTCACTGAAGCAGTAGGCATAAGCTTAAATGGACTCCAGAGGATGGTAGAGGACAGGAAGACCTGGAGGAATGTTGTCCATGGGGTCGCGATGGGTCAGACACGACTTCCCAACTAACAACGACAAAATAATAGGTGGTACATGGCTCAACAGCAATAACTGTGAGAGGGATTTCGGAGGCTTTTCTTGAGCCTCCAGGAGGGCGAAAATGGCCTTCTCAGGCTCAGGAGGCCCTCTGGAGGCCAGAAATGGGCCAATTTCCAGCCTTCCCAAATTTCCGGTAGGTCCATTTTTAACCCTCCCTGAGCCTCCAAAACGGTCCGCATGGGGACTCCTGGGAGGGGCGGGGTGGGGTGGGCGGGACCAGCCAGGAGTGGGATTTGGGGGTTCTCCAAACTGCACAGAATCTGAGCTAGAGGTTCTGCCAAACCCCTGCGAACCCCCGGCAGCCCACCCCTGCAATGAGTGGAATGGCTTGCCCTCAGAAGTTGTGGGTATTCCATCACTGGAGGCTTTTAAGAAGAGATGCGGCAGCCATTTGTCTGAAATGGTATATGGTCTCCTGCTGGAGCAGAGGGTTGGACAAGAAAATCTCCAAGGTCCCTAACTAAGCTTGTTCTTTTGTATTCAGTAAGCCTTGACTTGCATTGCAAATCACTTGCATCCATTAATGGGAAACCTCTAGAAGAGAAGTGATAACTTTAAATCCATTATTGGGGCAACACACTTTGGTGTGAAGTCTCACCTCTTGAACTGAAGGCAATTCAATTAAGAAGGCAACGTGAAGGCACAAAATTTCCAGATGTTAAGGAATGCAGACTATGCATAGCATATCATCATACCTTTCTACACACAGGTATATTAGATTGTGCAGGTTTTCTAAGGGGTCTTTAGTTTCGGAAATTGGTTGGCACTGCTTTTGCAGTTCAGAAGTAGCAACAGCAATAGCACTTAGACTTATATACCACTCCATAGTGCTCTACAGCCCTCTCTAAGCAGTTTACAAAGTCAGCATATTTCCTTCAACAATTTGGATCCTCAATTTGGGAATTTTACCGGAGAATTATAGTAAAGAAGATACATATTTGATTATTGATATAATAACAGCTGCTAGAATTTTATTTGCACATTGGAAAGAAGATAAAATCCCGTTGGAAGGAGAAATTATAAAGAAAATTTTAGAATGTGCAGAAATGAATAGATTAACATTGAGAATAAAAGATAAAGAGGAGTCGATGTATTTCAGGTCATGGGATAAATTTTATGATTGGTTAGAAAGGAAATATGAATAAGGATATAGAGATAAAATAGATAGACAAAAGATGGGATAAAATAATCAGAAAAATAGAAATCCAGATGATGCCTAGGTAAAAGGAGAAAGGGGAGGGGGGTAAAAGGAAAAAAGTGAGATTATTATAAAATTGTACACAAATTATGAAACATATATAAATATTAATCAAATAAGAAATTGAAAGAATAGAGATAAATAGAAAATTGGGGCTGCTCAAATACCATTCTAGATTGAACTGAACAGGGAAACAACAAGAGAGGGGGGAAGGAGTAGAGAGAGAGGAAGGAGAAGATTGGAGAGGAGAGGGAGAGAGAGAAGAAAGGGAAAAGGAGAGGAAGAAAAAGGAGGGGAAAGAGGAGTAGGGGAGAAGGTTAGAAAGGGGGAAGAAGAGAGGAGTGGGGGAAGGGAAGGGGAAGTAGGAAAGAGAAGGAGAGGAAGAATGAAGAAAGTAAGAGGAGATAGTGGAAGGAAGAGAAGGGAAGGAGAAGAAGAAGAAAGGTTGTGGCAAAATAAAGCATCGTAAATGGTAAAAGAGCAGCCCTGAATAAGTAAAGATGAAAAATGAAAGTTAAAAGATAAGATGAATGAAAAATGCTGGATAAATGACTGTACATGTAAATATGTTTATGAGAAATAAAAATAAAAACTTTTTTGGAAAAAAAAACAATTTGGATCTTCATTTTACCGATCTCCGAAGGGTGGAAGGCTGAGTCGACCTCAAGCACTGTCAGGATTGAACTCCAGACTGTGGGCAGAGTTAGCTAGCAGAATTAGCCAAGAATTGTGAATCGGTTAAGCAAATAATTTCCGTTGAATCGCTGAATTACTTTTTATGAGCGTTTCATATGTTTTTGGTTTATTTTTTTGAAAATAATTCAGGGCAATCCATCAGTGGAACATCCTGCTTCAGAAATAACAATGCCTTTGCAGACTATGGCCCCTTTAATGAAAGGACTGTTTCCCATCAATGCAGTCACTCGCTGACAATCTTTCAACCGAGTTGGAGCACAGATTTTTAAAAAGAAATATTCATTCGTCTCGCTCTTTCCCTGCTACTGTCACAAGCAGATGTGTGCCTCCTGCATAGGCCTATTATTGTTTATTTACTGATGGGGAATGGCATGTTGTGACAACTGCAGAGGGAGCCTGGTGACAGCCAGAAAAACTGAACCTGAACATTCAAATGAATCAAGACTCTTGCCACAACCACAATCGGTATGCCACCTACTCACCCCCTGGTACTATCTAAACATAATTGCTCACCTGGTAATAGCTTCCCATTATGTGTACCTGCTCCGTGATGTTTGGCTGAGACAAAGGAAGGCCAAAGGAATACATAAAACCAAAGTTGCTTTCCCGATCTCTTGCAGGGGTGGGTTCTAAATATTTTTACTACCGGTTCTGTGGGTGTGGCTTATTTTGTGGGTGTGGCTTGATGGTCATGTGACAATTATTTAGGATGTAGCAGAGGTACTGGTCTACCAGGCTTTTAACACAACTTGCAGAGCTGTGCCGATCTACCCATTTATTTTTGCAGGCACTGGTCTACCCATTTATTTTTGCAGGCACTGATCTATTCATGTATTTTTGCAGGCACTGGTCTACTCATGCATTTTTGCAGGCACTGGTCTACCCATTTATTTTTGCAGGCACTGATCTACTCATTTGTTTTCTTTTAACACTGATCAGCTGTAGGGCGGCCATTTGAAGCCCCGCGGCAATAGTTTAAACAGTTTTTTTCTCTCTAGCCATCAGCTGGGACTCAGGAGGCAGCAATAGATTGGGGATGGCACCAAATAAAAGGTAAGAATAACATGGGGGGGTGGGGGGCAGGGGGAGGCAGAGGGCTGGGGGAGAACCGGTTCGGTGACATTATTTTGTCACTGCTATAGGCTCAGTGGAAATGGGAGAAACCCACCACTGATCTCTTGGATCAGCTTAAAGAAGGAAATGATGGGAAAACAGGTAGTTCTTGATTTATGACCACAACAGAGCCCAAAATGTATGTTGCTAAGTCAGAAATCTGTTACATTTTACGACTTTTCTTGCCCCATTTCTTAAGTGAATCACTGCAGTTGTCAAATTAGTAACGCCTTTGTTAAGTGAATCTGGCTTTTGCATCGACTTTGCTTGTCAGAAGGTCACAAAAGATGATCACATGACACAGGACACTGCAACCATCATAAATATGAATCAGTTGCCAAGTGTCTGGATTTTGATCAGGTGACCATGCAGATGCTACACCGGTCATAAGTGTGAAAAATGGTCATAAGGCACTCATTTTCCGTGCCGTTGTAAATTCAAACAGTCACTAAATGAACTGTTGTAAGTCAAGGACTACCTGTATCAGGTTACCAAGTTATATGATTGGAATTTGTAGTGAACTTGGAACTATGGCCATCTACTCAGGATCTTCAGAGGATGTGTCAGAAAGTCAAGATGGCAGCTGAATTGATGTGGGGCATATAAAATTCAGGCAGCATTTTGATTGCATCATCATGGCTGCCATCTTGGACTATTCCTAGGTGTCAAAAGTGACCTCAAAAATTACCCTCTCTTAGTGGGTTCCCCAGTTGCATGGGTGGGCTGCTGGGGGTTCGCAGGGGTTTGGAAGAACTTCTAGCTCAGATTCTGTGCAGTTCAGAGAACCCCCAAATCCCACTCCTGGCTGGCCCCTCCCACCCTATCCTGCCCCTCCCAGGAGTCCCCAAGTAGCCCCTTTTGGATGCAGGTAAATGCAGGACATGCAAAGAGACTCTGGGAGGGTGAAAAATGGGCCTACTGTAAGATTGGGAAGGCCAGAAACAGGCCCATTTCCAGCCTCCAGAGGGCCTCCGGAGCCTGGGGAGGCAGTTTTCGCCCTCCTGGAGGCTTGAGGAAAGCCTCCAGAACCCAGGGAAGGCAAAAATGCTGCAGGAGACTGACTAGGCCACGCCCATCATGGCCACACCCACCCAGCAACCAGGCAGAGAACCCCTTGCTAAAATTTTTGAAGCCCATCCCTGCCCAGTTGTATTAAAGAGAATTTGTAATGGAAAGAAGGGGCCCCTTTCTTGCTTGGCCAAGGCCAGGGAGAAGTGCTTCCATTTCTGCAATTCAGGCAAGACAGATCACAAAACAAAGGAGGGCTGGATCAGATCCTACTGCCTCTGGAGAAATCCACCTTTTCAAACTTGTATCAGATTTGCAAAAGTCGCAGAAAGAGTCACTAAATAAAACAACTAAGGTGACCAACTTCTTTTACAATGAGGAGGAGGACACAAATAAATTGAAGAAAAAAAATATCATAAATAAAAGAAACAGTTTACTCTTTGCAACAATGAGTCTAATGCGTGCGTGTGTGCCGTGTCATGTTTCGGTAAGAAGTAAACAAAGCCACTTGTGCGCGGCGCACTCTCGTGAGCAGCGCACTCTCTCAAAACAATTCTCCTGTGCGGAGTGCATGCGTCTCATAATCACATCTCGTCGCACTGTACTGAGCCTTGACGGATTGTCATCTCAAATACAAATATGTCACATCACATGCAATGGATCAGATCGGCATCGATTGAACATGGAGATTTATATCGAAAAGGAGGACGTGTAGGAGGACACTTTTTGAGAGAGGACAGATGTCAACCTTGGAAGCCATATTAGGCTGGAAGCTTGAATGCTGCCATCTCCTCATGTGTGAGAAAGTAAGAGGGGGGATTTAGGAGAGGGGAATTGGTAGACATAATAGCATTCTTCCTATCGGTCAAGGTCAAGGTGATCCAGCATCTGGAGGAGGAGTGGTCAGGGGCTGGGTTGAAGTAGAATGGACATTGATTGGAGCATGTGATCGACTGCGGAGAAAGGGGGTGGTTTTGGGAGCTTTGTATTATTGAAGGAAAGCCCGGGCTTTTCAGATTCGGGATTTCCCAGATGTGCCAGTTTACCTATTCTAGTAAAGAGAACTTTGGAAAATGCCTGCTTCTGCATCTTTACTGGGAAGCAGCAATATATATATTATTTGGGTCTTCTCCTGCATAAAATTGGAAGTGTCTTGCCGACATTTCGACGAAGTCTCATTCGTCATCTTCAGGCTGGTGTTCTCGGCTTCGTGCTTCCAGGAGCAATGAAGCTGAGAACACCAGTCTGAAGATGACGAATGAGACTTCGTTGAAACGTCGCCAAGACACTTCCAATTTTACGTGGGAGAAGACCCGAATAACCAAAGACCTACATACAAACACCCGCGAAAACCTCAAAAATATATATATATATATATATATATATATATATATATATATATATATATATATATATATATATATGTGTGTATATATATATATATATATATATATATATATATATATATATATATATATATATATATGTTTTCAATTATATATATATAAAATTGCTCCTGGAAGCACGAAGCCGAGAACACCAGCCTGAAGATGACGAATGAGACTTTGTCGAAACATCACCAAGACACTTCCAATTTTACGCGGGAGAAGACCCGAATAACCAAAGACCTACACATACATACACACACACACACACACACAGATATATATATATATATTCCAGTTTGCATCACTTTATGGAGCTCGCGCATTGCAGCTTCTACTAGGAAGCAGATCAATATCCTAAAAGTAGCATTGACAATAATGCCAAATATATTTTAAGAGATAGTATTAAACAACAATCAATAATCTGCGAGAAAGCACTAATTCTGCTGTGTCTGAGGATGTCTTCTTTTCTTGAAGCATTATTCATGTTATGTTGTCTTGGTTGCAAACCCTTTCATATTTTAAAATCCCAAAGAGCTTTGCAAAGCTACCCTTGGTGAATGAAGTTAGGCTCTGCCTTTTATCTTTAGTTGTATTACTTTATTATTATTATACTCAATAACATCATTAATGTTTGCTGAGAGATCAGCTGGTCTTTCAAAATTTTGTAGGGGAGTCATATCAGAAAGAAAATAAGTTCAGTGCACAAATGAAACTGTTTTTGCTCAGCCCTCAAATTTTTAAGCAGTAGGTTAAAACTAGACCCCCCTGAGGCAGTGTTTTGAGAGTGCTATGCCTAATACATAAAAGGAAAGATGATTTGAAGCAGATCTAATATTAAAAGTATTGTTCCGCTTTAATATTCTCTCTCTCTCTTAGCTCTTCAAGTAGAAAAAGAAATGAGAAGTTGACTAGAAGTTGCTTTTGATGACTCTGAGAAGATCTTCCAACAGGGAATTAGGCAGCTACATATGGTTTTGAATATTTCTCTACCCACCTAAGAGGCAAGGGTTTATACGCATGCCACAGCTTAATTTTATAGACTTGCTTTTTAAATATGGGGATCAGTATCCATAATATGTGAAAAGTAGCATGAAACCTGGGAGATTTCTTGAAGACAAGTCAGCAAGAAGAAGCAGAGGCTTCTCAGTGGTGGCTCTTTCGTTGCAGAGTTCCTAAACTCTGAAGATCTATCAGGCTGATTTGCGCATTCTTGTGGCGGTCTGAGACCTTCCTCCCTTGATAATCTTGAATTAGCAGCAGCTGGATAGAAAATCAGTAGGACCAAATCTGGATGAAAGGCAGTCAGAAAGCCTAGATCTGCAGGCTAAATTGAGAACTTGAAGCAAAACAAAAAACTTAAGGGAAAAAGGGCATTTCTGTATGGATTCCAAAAAAAGCCTTCAAGTGTTTCTTAAAGCAGTTGTCACTGACTGGTGGTCTGTGAACCATTGGTGGTCCACGAGAAAATTTTGGTGGTCCACAGAAAACTTATTTGCATTTTTTATATTGCACTAAATCAGGGGTCCTCAAACTAGGGCCCCTGGGACGGATATGTGCAATGAATGTTTGTGCTGCTGCAGAGAATCTCCCCCTTTGGGGTCCTTTTATGTGGATTGGAGGGGGACAGAAAATCTGATTTGGGGTCTGCTTCAGCCTTCTGGTGCGGAGCTTTGGCGAAGGCTGGAGGGAAGCAGTACTGGTGGCGAAGAGCCAGAGAACCTTGTTCCAGTGGGACTGCATCATGGCCTGGAACTGGCTGACCATCTCAGCCCGCTGAGCCTCCAGGCGCCAGTACCTGTCCTTGCACTCTCGCAGGTCTTCCCTCTGCTTGGAAAGCCTATGCTCATAGTCCTCAATGAAGTGCTTCTGCTGAGCCTCCTTCTCGGTCAGATCCAATTTGAACTGAGCTGTTTTGTCAACTCGTTCTCATGGTGGCTGCTTAGCAACTGCTTCCTGTTGGGGCCCTAAGGAGCCTGGGTGGGGAGGCGAGGAGTGACTGGGAGGGGAGGGGTGAGTAGAGGCTGGTGAGGCGTCCCTTAACGTGAGTGACACCGAGTTGGCCATGCCCACCCATGTCACATGCCCACCTAGCCACACCCACCCAGCCGATCATTAGGCAGATCATATTAGTGATCCACAGGATTTAAAATTATGAATGTAGTGGTCCCTGAGGTCCGAAAGGTTGGTGTCCCCAGTCTTAAAGGTCTGGCTCTCTCCCTAGGACTGGAATTGGAATGTTGATGGAGCTCTGGTTATTTTTTTTCCCTGGATGTTATTTATGTGGTTTTGTTAAAAGCAGTCATGTTCCTTTTTCTTTTTAAATTATGAAGTCTTTTAACAATTGTAAAGCGGCTCAGATTCATTTTGGAGTCATGTGGCTTTATAATCTAAAAAACTAACAAGTAAAGTATTCTTCAAGCTGTTGCGTTTTATTGTGGGTTTGTTTTCATAAAGCCTTTTAATGTATTGTAAACTGTCCCAAAGTCTTCCTGGGACCCAAGGATGGATTGCAACCATTAATGAGATTCCAGCAGACTTATTTCTGAGTCGAGGCATGTAAGGAAAAAAAAATCTGTTTTTTTTTTCAAATGACTGATTTACAAATGATTGGAGTAGGTGATACATTTCCCATTTGACCCCATTACTGGGGTGTTTTTGCATAGGTGCCCTCTGCCCATAGATGGTGAAGAATTGGCATCCCATTAGTTCCATATTTATTTTATTTATTTATTTAGTTTGTCAAACATGTACGAGATAACAGGTATAAGTATAAACATGAATATGAACATTGGAAATAGATACGAATAAATGGGGACAGTAGGACAGGGATGGTAGTCACATTGGTGTGCTTATGCACGCCCCTTACAGACCTCTTAGGAATGGGGTGAGGTCAACAGTAGACAATCTAAGGTTAATGTTTTGGGGGTTTGGGGAAGAAACCACAGAGTCAGGTAGTGCATTCCAGGCATTGACCACTCTGTTGCTGAAGTCATATTTTCTGCAATCGAGTTTGGAGCGGTTTACCTTGAGTTTGTATCTATTGTGTGCTCGTGTATTGTTGCAGTTGAAGCTGAAGTAGTCATTGACAGGTAGGATGTTGTAGCAGATAACTTTGTGTACTATGCTTAGGTCAGACTGTAGGTGGAGTAGTTCTAGGTTGTCCAAGCCCAAAATTTCAAGCCTGGTGGCATAAGGGATTCATTTGCAAGCAGAGGAGTGGAGGACTCTTCTCATGAAATATCGCTCAATTGTATTAATGAACTATCTCCGACCTCCGGATTTTTCGTCGGGCCTTAAAAACATATTTTTTTCAGCTCGCCGGCTTGGCCTGATCCCTGCTAAATTTTTAAAGAGTTTTTAGAGTTTGATATCTATTTTAAATTAATTTTGTTTTAATCATCAGCTAAATTTATATTTGCTCTTTTTATAATATTTTAACTTTTGTGTACTTTGTTTTTATTTGGCTGTTCACCGCCCTGAGTCCGCAAGGAGAAGGGCGGTATATAAGTCTAAATAATAAATAATAAATAAATAAATAAATGGCACATTAATTTGCACCTGGACTGTTTCAGTTCAGATTACAAATTCGAAAGGAAACGTTTAAATATAAGCATTTATGTGCCGCATAAAAAAGCTACTATGTATTTTCATAATTAGTATGCTGGAAAGAAAGATATAATCTAGCCTTTTTCTTTTACAGTTTGTGTGTTTGTGTGTGTGTGAGAGAGAGAGAGGGAGGGAGAGAGGGAGAGAGAGACCATTTCTTATACATATAGGGAGCCTTTTACCTATAGTTAAGATGGTGGCTGTCAGCCCTTGATCCGTACAACAACATGGTTATATATTAAGAAGCAGTCAGTACAGGTAGACTTTGATTTATGTCAGGGATGAAATGCTCCCGGTTCGGACCAGATAGCCCAATCTGGTAGCAATGGCGGCAGGTGGTTCGGAGAACCGGTAGCAAAAATCCCTGCCCTTCCCCCATGCCCAGCTGAGCCGCACGATCATCAGAGGCTTTTTTTTTTACTTTTAAAAGCATTTTTTCTACAACCTTTTCCACCGAAAAAATGCTTTTAAAAGTTTAAAAAAAAAAAACCGCCTCTGATGATCCTGCGGCTCAGCTGGGATCATCAGAGGCTTTTAAAAGCATTTTTTTCTGCAACCTCTTTGGCCGAAGAGGTTGTAGAGGGAAAAAAATGCCTTTAAAAGCCTCTGGCGATCCCAGCTGAGTTGCCTGATCGTCAGAGGCTTTTAAAAGCATTTTTTTCTGCAACCTCTTAAGGTTGTAGAAAAAATCCTTTTAAAAGTTAAAAAACAAAAAAAGGTGGCAGTACCCACCCAGTCACGCCCACAGAATGGGTAGTAACAAATTTTACATTTCACCACTGACTTACGTCCACAATTGAACTGAATATTTCTGTTGCTCAGTGAAACATTTGTTAAGTGAGTTTTGCTCCATTTTACAACCTTTCTTGCCACAATTGTTAAGTGAACCACTGCCGTTGTTAATTTAGTTGTTAAGTGAATCTGGTTTCCCCGTTGACTTTGCTTGTCAGAAGGTCGCAAAGAGGGATCACATGACCCCGGGACATTGCAATGTCATAAATATGAAACAGTTGCCAAGCATCTGAATTTTGATCACATGACCATGGGGGGGGGATGCTGACAGGGTCGTAAGTATGAAAAAGAGTCATAAATTCCTTTTTTTCAGCACTGTTGTAACTTTGAATGGTCACTAAGTGTACTGTTTTAAGCCGACGGCTACCTGTAAGAAATCATTCAAGTTTTTCAAACAAAAGAAAAAGGAGGGGGGAAAAAATCTGCTGTCATATGAAGAGAAGATGTATTTTTGTGGCAATTCTTTTGTTATGCCCAATATGCTAAATTTATAGCGCAAAGGAAAAAAAGAAAATAGTCTCAATGGTATTGGGTCTTTTTTGGACTCGGATTTGAAACAGTGGTGAAATGCAAAAAAATTTTTTGCTACTGATTCTGTGGGGGTGGCTTGGTGGGGGTGGTTTGGTGGGGGTCACCATCCCCAAAAGTTGGGGGTGGTGACCCACCCTCAACTTTTGGGGGTGGGTGACCCACCACCCCCAAAGGTTGGTCGTGGCCAACTTTTTTTTTTTACCTTTTTAAGCATTTTTTTACTACCTATTTGCCCGAACCGGTAGTTTAAAAAATACTTTTAAAAAGTTTTTAAAAGGTTCCGACGATCACGCGGCACAGCCGTGATCGTCGGAACCATTTTTTTTAACTTTTTAAAGCATTTTTTTACTATCAGTTCACCCAAGGGTGGTATATAAATTCAATTAAATAAATAAATAAATAAATAAATAAATAAATAAATAAATAAATAAATAAATAAATAAATAAATAAATAAATAAATAAATAAATAAATAAATAAATAAATACTATCGGTTCTCTCCCAAACCAGTAGCATTTCACCCCTGGTTTGAAAAATCCCAAGTCTTCCCTTCTGCATTCTCTGAAGTCTCATTCCTTCTCCATCTCTGTTTCTGAAGGCATTCAGAATGAAAAGAATTCAGTATCGTATCAGAAAAAGAATTCTGTGATCATTCTAAGTTGCCTTACACTTTCCTCAGAGGTATTATTAGATGACTAATGGAAGGTTGGGATATCTGATTCTGTTCTTTGATACAAGCATCAAAGTTTTTTTTTCCCCCTCTTAGGATATTATGAAATTAATTGTCAGTCTGAAGGCGTTACAGTCCACAAACATTGCACAGCATTTACAGATGGCAGATTTCTTTATTTTCTACTGCCTGGCTAGATATGAATGAACCTCCTGTATCTACCATTTACCCACCTCCTCACTGTAATGTATCTAACATTTATTAATAATTTGTCATTTGCTTAACAAATTTAGTAAATCTCTTTTGAGAGATTCTCCTCACAAGGCATCCCAAGATGTCAAGATTCAGTCAAGAAGGCAGATTATGATATCCCCAGACATATCCCCTGAAAGGCAGAAATCACGCAACTGCATCTCACTTATTTTGGCCGTGTCATATGAGGGAATTCACTGGAGAAGACAAGGATGTTTGGAAGCGTTAGAAGTAAAAGGAAACCAAGCCCTCAAAGAACACAGTGGCTTGACAGTTCTGGGCACAGATATGGAGTCTAGGACTTTTCGGCTCGGTTTCCTGTTTTGCCTTGAGGTTTTCGCCTCTGGGTTATTAGCCACAAACTTTTCTCCTCAGCTGACCCTCCGGCAGTCTTTCACCCTGGCACAATGGCTATGGCCACTCCCTCCCAGGTGCTTCGCCGCAGCCCATACACAGAAGGAGGTTTTGTCCTATGTTTTTTGACACCTGGGGCCCAACAAATCAGCTAGAGGGTGGGAAGAAAGGAAGGAAGGAACAGCCTTAGTGAAATGGGAGGGAGAATGAGGTGAGAGGACTTCCACCTCTGGCTTTTTTTTCAAGAGAAGGAGGAACCTTTTTCAGGCTAGATATCCGAATCACTAACAAATGACAATGAATAATTTACGGCATTGATTCCCACCCCAAAAAAAGAGGGGAAATGGTGGCAAGCATCCCATTCAAGGTTTAGAAAGGAAGAAAAGGAAATTGTAAAAGCACTCCGTTCCCGCCCCTGCCCGTTCCCCCAGTTCAAAGAGAAGCACTCCTGGTTTGTGGCTAATAACCAGGGCCGGATTTAGATGAAAAGAGGCCCTAGGCTATTCCACTTATGAGGCCCTTTCACCTCCCATTTTTTTCGGTTCAGTGTTTTAGTGTTCACTGTTTTTAGAATAGTGTAATTTTAATTTTGCTAACAATTTGAATGTAGGCCCCTCTTGATCTTGAGGCCCTAGGCTGAAGCCTAGTTAGCCTATAGGAAAATCCGACCCTGCTAATAACCCAGAGGCGAAAACCTCAAGGCAAAACAGGCAAGGCGAAGAGACCGAGCTGAGAAGTCCCGTTCCGACAGATATGAGATAACCAGTGGTGGGATTTAGCCAGTTTTGTCCGGTTCAGGCGAACTGGTAGCGGCGACTGCGGTAGGCCACGCCCACACATCCGGACGTAATGCCGTCCTACTATGCCACCTTTTGGAGGCCGTGCACATGCGCGGAAGACGCACAAGAGAACAAAGAGCATGTATGGAAGGCCAAGCATGCATGAAAGGCCCATGCGCTCACATTTGCGAACCGGTAGGGAAGGTAAGTGAATCCCGTCTCTGGAGATAACCCAAAGAAATATAACAAGAACACAGTTTGGTTAAATAATAATAATAATAAAAAAGAAGCTGAAAGAACTTGTAATAGCAGCAGAAATGGTGGAGAAAAGGGGCAAGGAAGATCAAAATTGGTCAGCACCAGGTGAAGATGAATTGCATAGTTTTTGGTTGGAAATATGTGACTGATCTATACACACTAATTGCCAAGCGGTTTAACAACCTATTAAAAGGAGGTGAAATTGAACAGTGGCTAACATCTGGCAAAATCTTCCTGATAATGAAAGATCCTGCTACTGTCCAATTATCTGCTTACCAACAACTTTCAGATTGCTTATTGGTGTGATAGTTGATGCAATCCAACAGCATCTAGTTGAAAACAAGTCTCTTTCCACCTAAACAGAAAGGAAACAGTCCAACCAACTAAAGGAGCAAAAGATCAACTCCTAATTGTCAAGATGATTCGGGAACACTGCACGAGAAGAAAGACTAACTTGAATGTACCATGTACTGATTACAAGAAGGCATTTGACTGCCTACCACATGATTAGATAAGCGCCTAGAAATAACAGGATCCATTAAAAACATCAGAGGCTTTGTGCAAAGATTGATGGCGCAATGGAAGACACGGTTGCTGGTCAATGGTGATAGATTGGGAGAGGTTAATATCAAAAGAGGAATGTTCCAAGGACATTCACTATCACTGCTACCGTTTGTCATTGCACTGATTTCTGTGTCAACAAAACTGAATAACTCAGACCTTGGCCATCAAACATCAAAAACATCTGCCAGCTCATCCCATTTCCTTTACATGGACAACCTGAAGCTGTATGGAAAACCACCATCTGAAATGGAATGGCTGCTCAAGACTGTCCATATATACTATACAGCCATGATATTGCAATGGAGTTGGACTGGACAAATGTGCCAAGTTCACCATCCAACAGGGAAAACTAGTGAAAACTGAAGAAATCAAGATGCCCTTTGGAAATAACATCAAAAGTTTTGATGAAGGCAATCGTTGCAAATAACTGGGCATCCTTCAAGGTGATGGCATCAAGCACACTAAAGTCAAGAAAAAGTTAGAAATGACTACATTAAAAGAATCTTACATTCCAAACTCAGCGAGAGCAACACCATCAAGGCAATTAACACCTGGACAGTTCTAGACATTAGATACACAGCTGGCCTAGCCGATTGGGCTCGAGCAGAATTAAAAGCCTTGGTTAGGAAGACCAGAAAAATAATGCCAGTGAATCATACCCTTCATCCATTGATGTTGACTGACTCTGTACTTACCAGGGAAAATGGATGGATCTGGAATGTTTTTTTTTTAATTTAATTTATATGCCGCCCTTCTCCGGAGACTCAGGGCGGCTTACAATGCGTTAAGAAATAGCCTTCATAGTTTTGTATATACCTGCTTAGTAGGGCTTTTGGCCCCCCCTAAGCGGTGTTCTTTTTTTTATATACAAAGTCAGCTTATTGCCCCCACAATCCGGGTCCTCATTTTACCTACCTTGAAAGGATGGAAGGCTGAGTCAACCTTGAGCCAGGTGAGATTCAAACTTGCAGTAATTGCAGGCAGCTGGTGTCACTTTAACACCACTCTTAAGCTGCTGCGCCACCAAGGCTCTTGTTACATGTATGTCAGATGATTGAAGAAGAAAAAAAAGGCAACGGAAGAATGTCCGAAGATATTGAAGAAGATGTACTGAAGCTAGTACAGGTAGTCCTCGACTTATAACAATTCATTTAGTGACCGAAGTTACAACGGCACTGGAAATGTGACTTACGATCCTTTTTCAGAGTTATGACCTTTGCAGCATCCCTATGATGATGCGATCAAAATTCAGTCAGTTGGCAACTACTCATATTTATGACTGTTACCGTGTCTCAAGGTCATGTTATCATCTTTTCCGACCTTCGGACAAGCAAAGCCAGATTCACTTAGATCCTCATCAGGTTTAAATGCAAATGGTGGCATGTCAATTTCTTTCAACTGAATGCACTGTCACAACCAAAGGCAGAACTGGATGCAGATCAAAATGTAAACATTGTCCATTAAGAAGATAAAAGAAGGCAAGCTCAATTGCATCGCGCCCCGTTATGTTCACTATTCTGCTTTTCGCAGTTGCCAGCTAGAGGCTCCTAGGAAAGAGTTCATGGAAGAAAAGAGTCAGCCTCCCTGTTGCTTCCCAACAGATGTTATTTAGAAATACAGCCCTTCCCGTTTAAACATTCCATGCCGCCTTCTCATTTCATAAATATTTGAAACCTTTAATAGTGATGGATGCAACTATTCTCCTTAAATTAAGCCAGTTCTCCATTAAAGGCTTCTCAGCTAGTGGGGCTGAATCAGTTTCTAATTTCACAATTACCATCAGATGGTTTTAATGGCCTGGCATATGTTGATAAATTTACGGTTTCAAGGTTCATTGATGCTCATTCTAGGGAAGATAAGGCTGTGTGCTTTGCTGGCCATTTTTGTATGTTCTTTTAAATACATGAGTGAATATTTAGTTCTGTTCATTTTTATTCATTTTATTCATTCTATATATTCCACATTCTAATTCTTTGCTGATTGGAAGTCTTTTTTGCAGTCAGCGATCCAGTGTTTATTTTTGTTTCTGAAAACATTCTGAATCATAAAGTAAAGTTTAAA
The DNA here is from genome assembly GCA_030761175.1 of Masticophis lateralis. Lineage (NCBI taxonomy): Eukaryota > Metazoa > Chordata > Lepidosauria > Squamata > Colubridae > Masticophis > Masticophis lateralis. The sequence continues at coordinate 80,640,606 of JAUDYJ010000006.1, read as the reverse complement.
CAAATGCAAGAAAACATGCATGCATATTGTCAGGTAGATGGTCAAAAGTCAAGATGCCTGTAATCAAACTTTTGCCTGTTTTTTTATGAGTATGCTGGATATCCTAATTGTTAACTTAACTCTTCCTGAGCAATTCAACTCAACAGTTCGCTTCTCCAAATCCTTATCTCATCTTTGACTCACAGGGCAATGGGTCAGTGCCCATGAAGCTGTAGTTCAGGCAAGATAAATCACTCTAATAGCAATAGCACTGCTTCACAGTGCTTTCCAGCCCTCTCTAAGCAGTTTAGAGAGTCAGCCTATTTCCCCCCAACAATCTGGGTCCTCATTTTACCCACCTCAGAAGGATGGAAGGCTGAGGTAACCTTGAGCCTGGTGAAATTTTAACTGCCAAATTGCAGGCAGCTGGCAGGCAGCAGAAGTAGCCTGCACTACTGCATTCTAACTGCGCTGACGTGGCTCATACTGTATATCACTTTTTAATCAGTTGTTCAGGTGATTTGTACTGGAATGGAGTCTGCCCATTATGGTCGTAAAGATCATAAAATGTCCCTATTTTCAAACAACAAAATAATATTCTATAACCCTTTATTTCTTGAATGAACTACAGATCACTTGATTCCTTGAAATGGGTTGACTCCTGGGCCTAAGTCTCCCTTTCTGTAGATAGATAGGCCCACCAATAGCTTCCAGGAGAAGACATGGCTGGGAATGAGACTTTTTTTAAAAAATTAGATTTATATGCCACCCTTCTCCAGAGACTCAGGCGGCTTACAATGCGTTAAGCAATAGCCTTCATACTTTTGTATATTTTATACAAAGTCAGCTTATTGCCCCCAACAAACTGGGTCCTCAATTTACCCACCTTAGAAAGGATGGAAGGCTGACTCAACCTTGAGCCTCGAACTTGCAATAATTGCAGACAGCTGAATGTTCATAACAGGCTATTTAGTCTGTTGAGCTATCCAGGCTCCTACTTATCAGGAATAGGATGATTATCAAAGGTGCTATAAACCACCCAATGGTAACCAAGAGTTGCTTTTCCTCTATTTCACTGAATTTTTTCATGGGTCTAGGACTGGGGTTTTAAACTCGATCGCGTCATGTGATGTCATGATACATCATTTTTGCCTTTGCAGAGCTGAGGTGGGTGTGGCCTGCATGTGATGCATCTGGCCCATGGGCCGCCAGTTTGACACCCCTGGTCTAGAACAATTCGCCACAGCTAACTCACTGCGTCCAACTCACCACAGCCGACTCACCACAGCCAACTTGGTACAGCCGACTCGCCACAGCCGACTCACCAGGGGACAATTTGCCATGATCAACTCACTGAGGGGACAACTTGCTGTGAGACAAAAGTTACATAATATTAAAGTAATGGTGGAATAGAATCATTAAAGAAAGGATGCAAAAGGTGGGACAAAATGAAATGTGAATGTCCAAAATTAAAATATTTTTAAAAATTATTTTAAATAATTAAATAAAATTGTTGACTTGCTGCACAGTGAGTTGGCCGCAGTGAGTTGTCCCATGGCAAATTGGTCATGGTGATCTGGCCGCGATGAGTTGGCCATGGTGAGTTGTCCCATTCTGTCTTTTCACCACCATCTGGTGGTCAGCCAAATGCTTGCACACTACCTTTGGTGCAAGATGCCACAATCAACCATAAAGGCAGTCCAGTTGCCAAATAGATAGGACACATGGCCATGGGAAAGGAGTTTGTGATCATCAGAACATCCAATCCAGGTTGTAAGTAACCTCCAGGTAGGTCTGTTGTAACTTTGAGTGATTGCTACACAACTGGTCATAAAGCAAGGATGTATGATTTACAATCATAAGGCGAGGATTTATGACTTATGGTTATAAGGTGACCTCTAGATCTAAACATAACTCATAGAATCACTGGGCTAGAAGGATCTTGGAGGCTAAGCCTCTGCCCAAGGCAGGACACCTCCTACTATCTCAGACAAATAGTTGTCCATTCACTTGAAAACCTCCAGTGATGGAGCACCCACAATCCAGGAAGAAAACTGTTCCATTGCTTAACAGTTCTCTCTTTCAGGAAATTCCTCCTTATTTCCAAGTTGGATCTCCCTCTGACAAGTTTCTACCCATTGCTCCCACCCATTGCTCAGGTGCTATGGGAATAAATTGACTCTCTCTTCCCTAGGGCAGCCCTTCAAGTATTGGAAGTCAGTTATCATGTCTGACCTCAATCTTCTCTTCGTTAAGCTAAACATACCTAATTCCCTTAGCTGATCATCATACAATTCAGCCTCCAGACCTTTATCATGTTTGAGCTGTGATTCGTTGAAAGAGAGGATGCGATATTGGAAGAGACAAGCTTTATGAGTTTTGCTTTATTTTTCCACTTTATTTATTGATTAGCCCTTGAGCCATATCAAAGTGCAAAGTCCCAGAAACAAATTATTACTAAAATTTGATAAAAAGCCATTTAAAATGGAATTGGATAAAATACGATTTAAAATGGGATTGGAATAAAATACGATTGAAAATGAAATTGGAGTAAAATGCAGTCTAAAATGCTGTATTTTTATTTCATTCTTAATAAACCAAAGCAGGGTTGGAATGCAAGTGTATTCTTTAAAAAAGTTGATTAAATTAAATAGTTGTAAGTGGACATCTATATATTGTTTATTCAAAAGCAAATGTTTTTTTTTGTTTTTGTTTTTGTTTGTTTGTTTGTTTTTGCTCTGTGTGATTATCTGCCCTACAGCCTCAGCCAGTTCAAAGGGCATATAATAGTAATCAGGACAAAAAAACACAGTTTCCTAAACAACTACCTGCAAAATTCTCCACCAAAATTAGTCTCTTCACTAACTCATAGGGAAGCCATTAAAATAAACTAAATAATCTCTGTACCGGTACACTAGAAGATAGTTTGGAAACTGTCCACTTGCTGAAGTTCTTGTAACTTATCATTTTCATACAGTAAATTTTATTTAAAAAGACTCTGGGAGAATAATGCTCTGAACATTCAACTTTTACCTAAAGCAAATTGCGAAGTCTTAGAAATGGGAAAGATACGAAAATTGCACAATTCAGTGAAAAAAAGGGAATCCCGCAGTGTGCAGTTTACTCTCTCTAAGATGATCCCATCTGGATAACTGATTTCATTTGATTTGGGCTGTTTGAATCAATTCAGAAAACCAGTTGGATTCCACACCTCAGTTAAAGCAATGTTTCTCAGCCTTGGTAACTTTAAGACCCATGGATTTCAACTCCCACAATCCCCCTTCTAGCGTCAGAAATTCTGGGAGTTGAAGTTCCCATCTATAAGTTGCCAAGATTGAGAAACACTGACTTAAAGAACCATGTTAAATTAGAACTCTTTATTGGCCAAATGTGATTGGACACACAAGGAATTTGTCTTTGGTGCATATGCTCTCAGTGTACATAAAAACAAAAGATACATTTGTTAAGAATCATAAGGTACAACACTTAATGATAGTCACAGGGTACAAATAAGCAATCAAATCATACTAGGAAACTATCAATATAAATTATAAGGATACAGCAACAAATTACAATCATACAGTCATAAGCGGGAGGAGATGGGTGATAGGAACGATGAGAAAACTAATAGTAATAGTAATGCAGTCTTAGTGAATAGTTTGACAGTGTTGAGGGAATTGTTTGTTAAGCAGAGTGATGGTGTTCAGGAAAAAAACTGTTCTTGTTTTCTAGTTGTTCTGGTGTGCAATACTCTATAGCATCGTTGTGAGGGTAGGAGTTGAAACAATTTATGTGCAGGATGTGAGGGGTCTGTAGATATTTTCCCAGCCCTCTTTTTGACTCGTGCAGTATACAGGTCCTCGATGGAAGGCAGGCTGGTAGCACAAATCAGAGGGCATATGGAACTCATGGCTTCATATTGGGATTTCCAATCTAACTCAGCAGCGCAGCTTGGCTTCCTGATTCAATCGGGAACATCATTTCCATTCAGAGATTCAGTGGAATCAATTTTTCCACTGCACAGTCTTGTTATGTGCCCCTGGCTACTTTCCTTCATGACCAGAGACAAGCTCACCAGACCAATAACCAGCCAAAACTCTTCAAAGGCCTTTTCTTTCATTTATTGCAATGAGCAGAAGAAAAGCTTTCAAAGTTTGGTTCTCTTCAAAATTTCAACTCATACCATTCCCTTCTTAATACACCCCTGTCCCGGCTGCCATGTCCCTCCTCGTTCCCCATTGTCTGAGATACTATAAGGTGACATTCTTTCAGCCTGCCTCCTAAATGTTTCCTCAGAACCTCTCCAAATATACTAAATCATACATCGCATGTGTATCGTAATTAGCAGTTAACATATGCAAAGTGTGACAATGAATATGTAGTATTCTATTAAGCATGCACTTTGCTTACTATTGTGACCCACTTACTTACTTACTTCTGAGTATCAGGTGCTTTTTCACAATTTATGTTTCCCTTTTTTATGGCTAGGCTAACGATTTACTCTTGCAGCTATTTTTCACCTTAAATCTTTCCATTCCTCACACTGAAGCTTCTTCTGGTGATTATGCTGTGGGTCCTTGGAGTCGTAGGTACTTTCCTATTACTCTAATTATTTACTTCTGCAGTTAAGCTAGCTATTTCCTCTTGCAGCTTGGTACTTTCCGAAGCCCCTTCATCCATATTCTCTTTCTCTCTTTTGGTTTACAGTATCTATTGAAAAAAATGCTGATATTTCCCCCCCAGCTTAATGGCTTTTTGCAAATAAATATAAACTTAGTGACTGAAATGAGGTGCTTTGCATGATAAAGGACACATCAAAAAGCCTCACTCTCATAGTTCTTATATGCAGGCCCAACCAGTGCAAGTAAATAGTGGTAAATAGCCAAGGAAACATGACTTTATTCAGCACATTGTTCAACTATGGCCTTCACTTCTAACAGCTCGGTATGAACTGTCATTTTAGGAAGGACATTCAGTGAACTTACACAATAGTGTTTCTCAACCTTAGTAACATTTAAATGTGTGGACAGTATGCTGGCTGAGGAATTCTGAGACTTGATGTCAAGATTGAATCGCTTGGTTTCTTTCAAACCTTAATGCTTTTCAAGCTTGCCAATGAACTGAGGGGAGGAAAAGAGGAAATGGAATGTGGAGAAAGTATGCAGAGATCGTGAGAATATGGAAGCCATCAAGGTCACCTCTGCAGGTGCTTGAGAAAGTGATGGACTGTTCCCATAACAAAATAATGTCTTGTAATTGGACAATATGATCATCCAGGGATGGGGAGAAGGAGAAAGTATTGTTTAACTGGGCAAGCAATTGCGCAGGAAAGCCAGAGCTAGTTTTGTTTCTTCAGTACCAACATGGTGTATCCAAATAAATTTTTACTTTTGGGAATTCAGTTCTCCTGAGAGTGATTCCTTGCTTTGGGTTCACTAATTGGGTGGTTGAAATCCACAAATCTTAATGTTGCCAAGGTTGAGAAAGAAGTGTTATAGAAAACTAGCTGGACTCCCAAGCTTTGCTATGAAACTATGTGCTCGGGCTTAATAAATTGAAACTTACAGCCTGAAACTTAATGTAGAATGTGTAACTCCGTAGCATCAGAGTGTGTTAATATAATGCAACTGGCAGTTGGAACAGAGAGGGAGGAGGAGTAGAATGTCCAACCCCACAGTATCCATTGGTATTCATCTGGCTAGCATCATGTCAGTGTGTGAGAGAGTTGAGGGGTGTTTGGAAACTCAAACAGTATTTATTGTGTGAGCAAGGAGGAGACAGGAAGTAGACTGTGCATGGCTTAGCTCAATTGTTCTGAAGTAAACTGCTTGCTGCTGTGAAAGTAAAACTGAAAGTGAAACTCCTCTCCTCTGCTTGTGTTTTGTATTTGGAGCAGATTTCTTTTCAGGTAGAGAGGGGGAGTAGAACTCCTTAGCATCAGAGCATGTTAATAATAATAATGTAGGAAATACTAATGTTCTGATGGTCATTTTGAAAAATCCTTTCTTAGTGAGCACCTAGAAGCCAAGAGGAACATACATGGCAAATTTCAAGTTTGTAGGCTTTACGGTTCTGGAGATTTCGTGATTATGGCGTGAATGGTTTTCGCTTTTATATATATAGATAAAGCCTTCCAAAGCTTATGAGTCTTGGTGGCTACTCTGTCTTCCACTGTTAGACTAATCATGAAGGAGGAATGTGAGTGGAAAGTATTTTGCAGTCACATTCTCATTCTGGGTTTCCAGATCTGGGTTTCGGCCTTGTGGGAACGATGGCTGAAATAGATAGGCCTTTGATCCGATCCATCTTTTTTATGTTTTTATATTCACAAGGGAATTGCATTAGTCTCATACATTCATTATTTGGTTATTTTGCATAACATCCTATTACAAGGGAAAAAAATTCTCTGGGGATGAAACGTTTGTGGGAAATCTGTTACTTGGCTCTTCCTCCTCCTCTTCCTCCTCTTCCTCCTTCTTTGTGCAGATGAGATCCATGGAAACAGAACAAACATGAGGAACAACTGATTTTGGCTGGAAACTTTGGTTCAAAAAGCATTTGACCTGGCTTAGCGAAGTTTATTGCTCCACCACCCAAAAATATTTCAGTGACAGTTTTCTTCTTCTTTCTTTCTTTTTTTCCTTTTGCATATTTCTTCTATAAAAAGCTGTTTTTTTTCTCAGGCATCAGCTGCAAAGAATCCTTCCAATTAAATTTTAAGGGGAAAAGAAACATTTCTCTTTATTAGAATGAAGCCATCTGCAGATGAAAATATTGTGGCATTTTAACTGGGATGAGAGAATTTTGATTTGTTCAACTCTCTCCTTTCATCTCTCTCCTTCTCCTCATTTCCCTTTCATCTCCACACATACCCCCAGCCAACCTCAATAAAAGGGATTAGAGTGATATCTGAAGAGATTATTTGAATGAATTACACACCGGATTAAGAAAGATCTCGTTTGCAATAGCATTAAAATAAAACTTGTGATTAAGAAGGGAGCCACATGTTTCTTTTTTTTTTCTTTTTCTTTTTTTGAAAATAATGAAAGTGATGTTTGGTTCTGCACAAAGGCATCTGCTGGGGTGGGGGATCAATCTCTTTTATTTCATCTCCCATATTGTAGTTTGTGTGGTTTTTTGACAAATATGCACACTCGTGGACTCCGATAATTCTGCATCTGCCATCCCTTCTATATAGGGGTAAAATCCAGCAGCTTCTGGCAGGTTCTGGAGAACTGGCAGCGGAAATTTTGAGCAGTTCGGAGAACCGGCAAATACAACCTTTGGCTGGCCCCAGGAGTAGGGAGAGAATGGGGATTTTGCAGTATCCTTCCCCCAGGAGTGGGGTAAGAATGGAGATTTTGCAGTAACTTTCCCCTGGAGTGGGGTGGGAATGAGGATTTTGCAGTATCCTTCCCTTGGAGTGGGGTGGGAATGGAGATTTTGCAGTATCCTTCCACCAGGAATGGGGAAAAAATGGGGATTTTGCAGTATCCTTCCCCCAGGAGTGGGGAGGAAATGGGGATTTTTTAAAAAATTTGATTTATATGCCGCCCTTCTCCAGAGACTCAGGGCAGCTTACAATCCATTAAGCAATTTTAATTTTAAGATATTTTGCAGTATCCTACCCCTGCCAGGCCCATCAAGCCATGCCCACCAAGCCATGCCACACCACACCACACCCATCAAACCACACCCACGGAACTGGTAGTAAAAAAAAAAATTGGATTTCACCACTGCTTCTATACCTGCCTAATGATGTTGTGTAATCTGCATCATGACATCTTCACACCTGTTCCATCATTTTAGCATTCTTGTGCTTAGAACCAGACAGGCTATGTGCCTGTCTGCCGTGTTGAGAATCTAGCATCACAGCTACTAATCAATTCTCACGCTCGTTGAATTTAATTCCTGGTGACTCCCATCTTACAAAGAACACAGTCGTTCTATTTTTCTTGCTAGAGGATGGAAGCGGCTTGTCGCTGCCTCGATGTGAAGTTTGAAGAAAGAGTTTAAAATGCCCGTTTGTTCTACAGCCCTAGAATTTCCTGATGTTTTCTAAGCACTACTAAGTCCAGACCTTGCTTAGGAAGGTTCCACCTGCTCCCTGAAGTTTCTCTGTCTGATGTTGCTGCTGATGCAAGTTAGAGTGAAACCAGCTTCAGAAATTGTCAGACCTGCCCCAGCTAAGTCCCTAGGAAAGAAAGACCCTCGACTCCATTCGTTTCAAGTGATAGGTTCTTTTACTAAGGATTAGTGGTTGCAGCAAAAGCAAAGCTAGATCTGAATATTCCCACACACGTTACTAATTTTTCCTTTCCCTGCCTCTCCCCTCTTGACTAGATTGGCAGTGTCCAAAGGCATTCCAGTTTGATTTTGGGAACTGCTTTGATATCTTGAAATTTTTTCACATTCTTTTCCCAGGCCAGGCATCCTTGGGGCAGCTGGATTATTCCAATTTGACTCCTCTGGTTTCTGTCAGCGCATTTCTCTACCCACCCACCCCCCCCCATATCCTTCTTTCTTCATTCTGCTCAACTTCCCCAAATTCCTGTGCCCCCTTCCCTCCGTTGTTCTCATGTCAAAAAGAGATCATTTATTTGCAACCACCATCCAGACTTCTTGATATACACACAAACACACGTTCTTTTAAGGTGGAGTTTGCCTTGTTCTGATGTTCAGCCACCTCATCCTCCCTCACACTAAAAGATGGAAAAGCTATTTCAAACAGAGAGGCAGTGGTGGGTTGCTCCAGGTTCAAACCAATTCGCAGGAACCAGTAGTAAAACCGGCGGGAGGCCCTGCCCACTGTCCCGGATGTCGACATCGGCGATCTGCACACACGCAGAAGTGGATGCGTCTGCGTGATCCCATTGCAAACCGGTAGTAAAGGTGAGTAGAACCCGCCCCTGGAGAGAGGTCTTCTCTTTTGAAGCCCTTGCTTTGAAAAGGGCTCTTCGGTTTATATGTAATTGCACATTAAACGATGGCAGGATTGTGAAGTTGCTCATTCAGATTCGGAGAAGAGTTTTTCTTCTTTCTAATTGTATTCGGCATTTTCAAGATTGCAACTGTACAGATCCTGTATACGTAGTTTAGCACCTACAAAATTTAATGTAAATCATGTCTTCTTGGTTATCCTTCCTGTCATTTTCTGGATGTCATAGTATGCTGTGTTGGGGGCAGTGGTGAAATTCAATTTTTTTTATTACCGGTTCTGTGAGTGTGACTTGGTGGCCATGGTGTGACTTAGTGGGCATGGCTTGGTGAGCGTGGCAGGGGAAGGATACTGCAAAATCTCTATTCCCACCCCACTCTGGGGCCAGCCAGAGGTGGTATTTGCTGGTTCTCTGAACTACTCAAAATTTCCGCTACCAGTTCTCCAGAACCTGCTGGATTTCACCCCTGGTTGGAGGCCTTTCCTGAATGATTGAGGTAATTTGATTTCTCCCCTCTTTTTCCTAATCTGGTAAATACACCAGAAGACAACTTGTTAAAAAATGCGGTGGGCAATGAAATCAACATCACAAAATCCTCTCCTCATCTTGAATGCTAAAGGTTCAAGGTAGTCCTTGATTTACGACCACAACTGAGCCCAGAATTTATGTTGCTAAGTGAGAAGTTTGTTAAGTGAGTTTTGCCCCACCTTACGACTTTTCTTGTCACATTGGTCAAGTGAATCAATGCAGTTATTAAATTAGTAACACAGTTGTTAAGTGAATCTGGCTTCCCCATTGATTTTGCTTGTCAGAAGGTCGCAAAAGGTCAGAAGGTCATGAACCTTGGACATTGCAACCATCATAAATATGAACCAGCTGTCAAACACCTGGATATAAATCATGTGACCATGGGGAATGCTGCAACAGTTATAAGTGTGAAAAATGGCCATAAGTCACTTTTTTCAGTGCCGTTATAACTTTGAACTGTCACTAAATGAATTATTGTAAGTCAATATTCACTTCTTGTTTGTGTTTCTTGAAGCGCAGGATTTATGACCCAGCACGAAGTTGTGAATTGCTTCTTTGGGGGTGGGGGGGTGAGGGGAATATTTCCAGATGGATCTCAACCCATTTGCCTTAGAAGTAGAAAGTAAAAAGTAAAGCACAGCGTGCAAAATATAATTTGGGGATCCAGACTGATGTTTTGAAAGCAGAGTCAGGTCAAAAAAATCAAGAGGGCAGTTGTAGCTGTACAATTGGAACCCTGTGTGTAAAGGGGGATCGGGCTTTTGATCACCAAGTACAGCTTCTGTCTTTGACCTTCTTGTAGGCACTTCTAGTTCTACAAATTCATGAAGCTGTTCTGGGAAGCACTATAGCAGATCATGACATGAAGAGGCAATCAAAGGTAAAACATGAAAATGTGTGATTCTACTTCTGTGCTGGTTTTGGATAGAGATATTCAGGAGGAATATTATTGGAATTCATTGTTGGAATATATTTCTATGCAACAACTGCACTAGTTGTTCCATCACTAGTGATAGGAGGGGAGACTTTTTTTTTTGTAAAAAACAAACTTTATTTAACTTTCAAATGTATACAAAAACAGATAAAAACCATATTAAAATATCCATGTCCATAAATCGTAGTCAATGATGAAATTCGTTTCTACTCTCTTAAGTATCTATATGTGATTACTATACATATACATATATATATACATACATTATACCATTCATTGCTTGTCCCATTTTCATCCACATGCCTTTTGTCGGTGAAGTCATCATGGGTACTTATATAAGGTTATCATACAAATACCTTTCCAATTTTCATTCTTAATTTACAATTCACTAAGAGTATAATAACATATATTGCTTGTTCAAATTAGCTTTCATATTCAATTAAAAGTATCATTATCCATTTTGTCTTTGTTTGATCCAATCGTACCATCTATCCCATACCCTAGAATATTTTGAGCTTTCCTCATTTTTTAATTTCTGCGTTAATTGATTTGGAATATTTGCCAAACGATCAGGAAGTAATACAAAAGATATATTTGTGTGCGGAATCGGATCAGGAGGGGAGACTCTTACTCGCTCCGATAGGGTTCGCAATCTGGGTGTCCTCCTGGATTCTTGGCTGTCCTTGGATGATCATTTGACAGCCGTAAACAGGGAGGCTTTCGCACAGGTATGCCTAGTGCGCCAGTTGCGCCTTTCCTAGACCGGGATGCCCTCACCACGGTCACTCATGCCCTTGTTCCTTCTCAGTTGGATTACTGTAATGCCCTCTACATGGAGCTGCCCTTGGGATGCACCCAGAGGCTCCAGCTAGTCCAGAATGTAGCTGTGCGGGCTGTTACAGGAGCTTCTCGTTACTCCCATGTAATACCTCTCCTGCGCAAGAAGTTTTGAAATATCCTGTCTTGAATGGACTTCTGCCTGCAGTATTTGCTTTGCTTATGAATAGAGCGATTAGATACTTGTCTTCCTCTTTTAATAAGTTCTTTATCTCTTAAGTGCTGGCATCTGTTGTGGGCTATTAAGAAAGACTTGGGGGGCTGCTTTCTGCCTCTAAAACATGTTTCTCCATTTCTCCCTTTGGGGAAATATAATATTCTGACTTTTTGATATTTCCTGAAATATTTCATTCTTCTGGGGTGGGAGCTTCCCACAGTTTGTATGTACCCACAAACAGCAACTTTTGTGGTAAAAACAGAGATATCACGAACACAGACCACCGCACCATGATCTCTTAAAATAAAACAAATCACCATTAGTGTTTAACATACGACTTTCCCAGGAGATAAAAGGTGATAGAAATGGAGCAGGTTCCCTGAAGAGTAGCTGACCTGATCACTTTGCATACTCACAAAATGCTCCTGCTTTTCTCCCCTCCAATTTCGCTGTGCTGAAATATACCATGATTCGAGCTCCACTGCAAACCAGGGGTGGGATTCTACCAGTTCGGACTAAACGAATCTGACATTAGCTCCGACGATCAGCTGGGAGCGAACTGGCTAGCCTCGATTGTTATGGAATGAAGTGACCAAGCAACATCCCTAGGTCAGCCAGAGAGAGAGTTTATTTGCGCAAAGACTCAGAAGCTCGATTCCCATCTTAGCTTTGAGTGAAGAGTCCATGATTACATGACAAATTTTATACTGTTTCAAACAAAGGATTCTGCTAACACAGCAACTTTCCATATATGGTTAACATACATTTGTAATTTTTAATTGACATTTCCTTATTACTAAAGTTTTACATTATCCTTGCCAAACAATCATTCTGTGATAAATGATTTCCCGCCAGGTGGCTATCCTTGGTCTTACTAGCCTTTTAACTATATTTCATTCCTATCTTCTGACAAGCCAGGGGGCCCCTTAGACTATCAAAGGATTTTAAGCTGACTTTGTACATTTTCTAACCGGATGTATTTCCTGCTTTCAGAATATAGTTGCATTTAGAATATAGTGAATAGAAAGTTATCTAGTGGTCATCTAGCAGCTCCCACTTTATGATGATTAGTTGGGCCCACCCACCCTATTTTCCTACCTTGATCTTCTCAGCTGATTCCCTCAGCTTTGTTTCTTCTCCAAAGAAACACGGAAGTGAAGATATCTTCAAACTGCGCACACACAAAGCGCACAATCACCAAACTGGTTTTAAACCAGGAAGCTCCCACCACTGCTGCAAAAACCCTTCCTTAGCTCGCCCACCACCACCACTCGTGGTCTCGAGTAATTCCTATTTTTCAGATGTTGCAGTTTTGCCTGAGGTCTGCAGCAATGGATGCTACTAACGTCACTGGGTCAATGGCGGTTTTCAGATATTTATCTAGCAAAAGCAGCTGTTTCTTTTTGAAAACCATCTGTGTAGTCTGGTTTTCCCAGTACAAAGTTTTGTCTGGGAGTCATTTCCTGGATATTGGGAAAGCTGGTTAATTTTCTCGAAGACCTTCGTCTGGACTTCCTGTCAGAGTCAGCCATTTTTGCTCCTTAATTCAGTGCAGATGGTGATTACAATAAAATAATAAAACATGACATGTTTGTATGTCTTGCCTAGTTAGAAATATATATTTTGAAAGTAGAATCAAGTCAAAAAATTTCAAGAGGTCAGTTGCAGCTGCAGAATTGAAACCCTGGGTGTAAAATTTGGACACTTGACGGTCCACTTTCTCTCCAGTCTTTTTCAACCAAAGATGCAACTATGTACATTTGTACATAAGACCACAATGACACTTTATTAAGTGAGACCAAGGCCCATCTTAGTCTAATATTTTGTTTCTCAGCATGGCTGGCCAAACCAGCTGTCTCTAGAGTGCTCACACGTTGTGTTCCCCCACAACTGGAAACTGAGATCCATACAAAGTTACGCAGCCAAAATTGTAGTAATAAAATTGGCTAGTCTTTAAAGAGACTTCTTTGTGGATAGTAATTTTCTTCCCAAAGATATTAACACAATTCTCTGCAAATATACAAGATCGTTCAGTATAGATATTAAGAGTCCTGCTGGCAGTAGCTGGGAAGTAGTTATAGAATTTGGAAACCAGCAGTTAACCAACGAAATTGTTTTAGGACTGGTAAAATGATTGCAGTTTTTTTAAATTTTTGACAATAATAATTGGTTTACAGAACTTGATACCACTTGAAATTTCCATTCTACATCCAAGGATACCATCTATTCGAAGAATTGTTGTAAGGTTATGTATGACATGAATCACTTTGGGAAAACAATAGTCCAATCAATGAACAATTATTACAGATTAAACCTTAAGAATCGTGATAGGACATTAATCTGATTAAACACGCACATCCTTATAAACGTTAATAATCCACAGCAATGTCAGACAAGAATATCTCACTTGGCATCTGAATTTACTCCAAGTTATTTTATTATATCAAACCTCTCCTTACCTATTGGCAACATCTTAATCAAAGGATCATTAACACCTCGATCTTTTTTTTTGTTTAGTTTTATTTTATAGATAAAAAGAGAACACTACTACAGTATAAACATTCCGAGAGCCTGCATAGCGAGTCACAGAAGACAGAATGTAGAATAATAAAGTTGGAAGGAACCTTGGAGAACTTCTAGGCCAGGGGTGTCAAACAGAAGGCCCGCAGGCTGCAAAGAGAAAACATCGGGCCAAGGTCGCTTCAGCCCAGTCCATCCAATCCGAAGAGGAAACATCAGGCCAGCGTGGCTTCAGCCCGGTCTACTCAATGCAAAGAAGAAACATGCCAGCAGTTTGGGGAGTGGCGTCAAGCTGGCCACGCCCACTCAGTTGGCCACGCCCACTCAGTTGGTCACACCCCACGCCCCTGAGGTCAACCTGATGCAGCCCTCAATGAAATTGAGTTTGACACCCCTGTTCTAGTCTAACACCCTGCTCATTGCATGCCAAAAGTGGGGGGAGCACGGGGAGGTTGCCCACATGTGTGCCCACACCCATAATTCAATGCGCCCCACCCATGCACATGTGTGCCCCCCCACCCCGCTTTTAGCACATCATGGCACGGTAGGCCCATTTTTCACCCTCTCTAGACTCCAGAGGCTTTCTAGGAGCCTGGGGAGGGTGAAAACGGCCTTCCCCACTCTCCCAGAGACCCCCCGGAAGCCAGAAACAGCCCATTTCCCAACTTCCAGTGGGACCGAAAGGCCCAAAAATCAGCTGGCCGGTGCACACATGCGTGCTGGAGCTGTGCTACAGCAACGCTCACGTGCCCACTGATATGGTTCCGTGTGCCACCCTTGGTGCCCGTGCCATAGGTTCGCCGTCATGGCTCTATCTCATTTCAGACAAATGGTTGTCCAGTCTCTTTTTGAAAGCTTCCAGTGATGGAGCACCCACCTGTGACTGAAAGGGCCCTTTTGTTTTCAGAAATCCAAACCACAACTTAGAGGCAAGGTTAGGTGGTTGTTGGCCACCTAACCTTGCCTCTAAAATAAAAAGGTTTCAGAGCATGCTGTAGCTTTGCATAGCTGTGATTGGAATGTATCAATACAAAGAGGGGGGAAAAAATAAAAGTAACATGTTTCCCACAAAATAAGACCGGGTCTTATATTAATTTTTGCTCCAAAAGATGCATTATGGCTTATTTTCCAGTTAGGTCTTATTTTGGGAGAAATGCAATACGAAACACCTCCATCTGACGAGGTGACGATCTTAACTGGGGTTTATTTTTGGGATAGGGCTTATATTACAAACATCCTGAAAAATCATGCTAGGATTTATTTTCCGGCTGGGTCTTATTTTCGGGGAAACGGGGTAACTAACACCTTTGGACCAATACAGCTAATGCTAACTTCAAGGTTGAGGATGAGATTATTGGCAAAGATGCTTTCCAGGCATTATTGTGGTTAAATGCTAGTAAATATGGGACCTGTGGCAGCTCCACATAATGGAGTGGAGTATTAACCACTTCCAAAATACTCTTTGTATGTTTGCAAACCAAGCTTGTAAACAAGGTTGGCATTTATTGCCATCTGCCCTATAGCTTTCTGTCTTAAAAATGGAACAGCAAGTCAGTCTCTCTCTACCTCTCTCTACCTCCCTCTCTCTCTTTCTTTCCATGTGTGCATGCATACAGAATACAGCTATTCTCATACTTACACCCACCCCCACCCACCCCCACCCCCAATAGCTTAGAGTAGCTTTCTGCAATTTCCTTCCATTTCATTTTGGATTAACCTCTCTCTAAGCCAAGGGTGCTGTTTGGCAGTGCTGATACCAGCAAACAAGTGCTTGCGTCATTCTTTTCCTAGGAGATGCTATTCAGAGGAATTGTCTTTAACATATTTTCAGCACAAATTATATCTGCTCTTGCTAGGTTTGCCTATAGCACTAATTGAGGCCTGCCTGAATATAAAATAATGCAAAACGAGAAAATCAGAAATGGATATGTATTTTTTATTTTTTTTTAGACAAGTCGATGCATGCTGTTGCTTGTGTAAAGTGCTTTTCCCACCCATTAAAACTGTTCTTTTTCTAACTTCTGAAAGGAAGGCTAACAATCTTTCAGAAGCCTTTACTGAGTTCAGGAACAAAAGCTTTTCAGGATCCTGATTTCCCTGCCGTTTTTAATCCAAATGAAGAGAAACCTGGATATTGAGTATATTCTCAATTTATGCTGTTTTATGGTGAGGGTCCATAGACTGGGATGAAGCTAAAGCTCCAATTAACTACTTGGACATTAATTGTCCTCTGCAACATTGTAGATTCAGTGGCAGATAACGGAGGCATTGATTAAAATCCACAGTACAAGTAGTCCAGTGGTGGGTTGCTACTGGTTCTCCTCGGTTCTTGCAAACCAGTAGTGGAAATTTTGAGTAGTTCGGAGAACCAGTAAATACCACCTCTGCCTGGCCCCGCCCCCAATCTATTCGTTGCCTCCCGAGTCCCAGCTGATCGGCTAGAAGGAAAAAATCAGGGCTCACTTGACAAAGAACAGGGAAAAAACCAGGATACCTTAGCTTTAAATTGAGAAGCCAAGAAGCCTCCCAACTGATTGGCTAGAACCGATCCACTCCTTGTAAACCGCTCAGTGGTGGTAGATTGGCAATTGAGGCCAAGCTGCCTGAAAGCTGTTTCCGATACTCTCAGTGGTGGCAGAGCAGGAAAAAACTGTTTAAACTCTTGCTGTGGCACTTCAAAGGACCGCCATATAGCTGATCAGCGGTAAAAGGGAGTGTGGTGGTAGACCAGTGCGCTCCAAAAACAAATTTCTTGATTTAGAAAATAATTATGACTACCATCTGAAACAAGTAACACTGGCAGCTTACAAACACACACCAGAAAACATATTATAAAAACCAATAAAAAACTAAACCAAAAATTACAATTAAAGAGATACCCAAAATCAGGGGTGGGCTTCAAAAATTTTAGCAAGGGATTCTCTGCCTGGTTGCTGGGTGGCCGTAGCCATGGTGGCCGTGGCCTAGTCGGCCTCCTGCACCATGGGGGGGGGGGGGGGGGGGGTTCTTGCCCTACCTAGGTTCTGAAGGCTTTCCTCGAGCCTTTGGAAGGGCAAAAATGGCCTCCCCGGGCTTCGGAGGCCCTCCTGAACTTCCAGTAGGCCCATTTTTCACCCTCCCCGAGCCTCTGCACACACTCTGCACTTACCTGCATCCAAAATGGGCCACATGGGGACTCCTGGGAGGGGCTGGGGGGGATGGGCCAGGAGTGGGATTTGGGGGTTCTCTGAACTGCATAGAATCTTAGCTAGAAGTTTTCCCAAACCCCTGCAAATCTCCAGGAGCTCACCCCTGCCCAAAGTACAGTAACAGAGGACCTTTTTATACCAATTCACAATTCTCATAATGTTTACGGGGGAAAGCCAGGTCTTCATAGCCTTCCAGAAGACTAAGAGGATTGGGACAATTCCAGATTTCAGGGGTAAAGCCGTTCCGGGGCAGGTCCTGTGACAGAGTAAGCAGGTTTCCTGGGTTCTGCTAGAGGGAAATTGTTTTACAGAAGGGACCTGGAGAAAGTGATTTTTGCCAGAATTGGTGGAAGAGGCAGAAATCATTGGAGGATTCTAGAATGCAAGAGAGAAGAGCTTGACAGTGTTATGTTAGGTCAGCTGCCAAGTTACCAAGAGGCAAAATATATTTTAAGTCCACAACAGAGAGATAATATTCAGAAACAGCTTGAACACTTCCCTAACTTACCAAAGAGGAGGAAGAGGAGGTGGAGAAGGAAGAGGAGGTGGAGGAGGAGGAAAAGGAGGAGGAGGTGGTGGAGAAGAAGGGGGAGAAGGTGGTGGAGGAGAAGGAAAAAGAGGAGGAGGAGGAGGAGGAGGAGGAGGAGGAGGAGAAGGTACACCACAATTCCTTCCTGTAGAATAGATCTCCTGTTCTGGATTACTTAATGGGGATGATATTTACTGGGAACCAGTACAGCATGTGCAATAGCAACATCACATAAGCAAGCCTTGTTGCTCACAATATCACATATGATGCTTCTTTTCTGGCAGAAGCATCTGTGTGCTTTTCAAGGGCAGCCCCATGTAGAGTGCCACACAGTAATCCAACCAGGAAGTGCTTTAGGGTGTGAGTAACTGTAAGCAATCTCCTGATTCAGGAACAGGCACAACTGGTACCCAAGAGACTTTATGCATCAGCTCCCCAAGAAGGAAATGTGGATCCAGAAGGACCCCTGCACTGCACATCAACTCTGTCTGGGGAACTCTGTTACCCCATTTAGAGATCCAAGATGGAAAATGCCCAGATGTGGTGTGTGTGTCAAATCCATAGTCACTAAATTGCCAGGTTGTAGCTTTTTCTTCTCCATCCAGATCCTCAATGGTACTTGGAAGTCTTAAGGTTGAAATCTATAGTTACAGTACATTTCAAGAGTAATCAATAACACACTGAAGGTACTTAACTGGGCATCAGCGATAGACCTCTCAGTTTCAAGTAAATGTTGAGTGGAGAGACATCTGAGACCTGAGGCACCTCCACACATCAAAGGTTAGAGATAGATCTTTCCTCACCACCACCAACTGGGACCACCCTCAGAGGAAGGGGAAAAACCACTATAAAATTGTGTCCGAACTCTTGAAACCAGTCTAGAAGAATAGCAATACCAATAGCACTTAGATTTAGACTTAAATGCCACTTTACAGTGCTTTATAGCCCTCTCTAAGGGGTTTACAGCATCAGCATATTGCCCCCAACAATTTGGGCCCTCATTTTATCCACCTTGGATGGATGAAAGGCTGGGTCAACATTGAGCCTGGTAAGATTTGAATTGCCAAATTGCAGGCAGCCGGCAGTCAGCAGAAGTAGCCTGCAGTACTGCACTCTACCCATTGCGCCACCGAATAACCATGACTGAAGGTACTAAAAACTGCTGAGACCCAGGATAGATGATTACCTACCCCCATCCCTAGCCCTCTAGTGCAATTAATGCCATCTTGGCATTAATGCCAAGAGCTATTTATTAATGCCAATTAATGCCATTAGCTATTTTTTAAAGTACTAGAAGTCAGTCTAAGGATTTGACTTAGATATGTGAAGCCAGGTTGGCCTCACACATCTAAGTCAAATCCTCACTGACTTCTAGCACTTTTTAAAAAGTAGCTAATATCATTGCCTTTTTTCCTGTAATTAATCAAAATCCAGTGGAGAAGAAATATGCATGCATGTCTTCCCTTTTGACTGAGAAATCCCAATTTTCCAGGGTTTATGAAAGAACCTCAACACATAGGCACGTTCCCTACTCAGTAATTAAAAACACCTTGGATGTCTTCTCTACCTGTCTACATATTTCTCCCATTCTTCTCCCCACAGGATGTGTGTGCAACTTTCAAAAGTTGTGAGCTTTCTGCACTCTTCATTATAGTAATCTGTCGGTTTATATCCATAATTAATCCTACAATTATGCTTTTTCTTTACATGTACATACAGCCATGGAAAGCAGCTTAACTGAATTTACTGTATAGATCCAACAACGTGAAATTCAGTGTGGAGAAAAGCAAGGTTTTATCCCTAGGCAGGAAAAACCAAAGATACAAGTACAGCTATGGTTTTCCCAGTTGCAATGTATGGCTGTGAAAGTTGGACCATAAGGAAGGCTGAGCGCCAAAGAATTGAGGCCTTTGAACTATGGTGCAGGAGAAGACTCCTGCGAGTCCCTTGGACAGCAAGGTGATCAAATCGGTCAGTCCTAGAGGAGATCAACCCTGACTGCTCTTTAGAAGGCCAGGTCCTGAAGGTGAAACTCAAATACTTTGGCCACTTAATGAGAAGGAAGGATTCACTAGAGAAGAGACTAATTCTGAGAAAGATTGAGGGCAAAAGAAGAACGGGACGACAGAGAACGAGGTGGCTGGATGGAGTCACTGAAGCAGTGGGCGTGAGCTTAAATGGTCTCTGGGGGATGGTAGAGGACAGGAAGGCCTGGAGGAAAGTTGTCCATGGGGTCACAATGGGTCAGACACAACTTTGCAACTAACAACAACACAAGTACAGGCGAAACTTGGCTCAAAAACAGTAACTGTTTGAGGGACCTTGGAGTCCTTGTATAAACAGAGGCATAGAGTTGGGATCGTGTGAAGTGTTAGTACCACTTTATAAAACCATAGTAGGATTAAACCTGGAATACTGTATCCAGCTTTGGTCACCACATTAGAAAAAAGATGTTGAGACTGGAAAAAGTGCAAACAAGTGCAACTAAGATTATCGAAGGCTTTCAGACAAAAACATATGAAAACATGGTTGCAGGAATTGGGTATGGCTAGTCTAGAGAAAAGGACTAGGGATGACATGATAGCAGTATTCTGGTATTTGAAGGGCTACCACAAAGAAGTGGGGGTCAACTTATTTTCCAAAGCATCAGAGAGCAGGACAAGAAACAATGGATGGAAACTAATCACGGAGAGAAACAACCTGGAATTAAGGAGAAACTTTCTAACAGTAGGAATTGCTACCGGTTCTGTGGGTGTGGCTTGGTAAGCATGGTATGGCTTGGTGGGCGTGGCATGGCTTGATGGGCGTGGAAGGGGAAGGATACTGTTAAATCTCCATTCCTCCCCACTCCAGGGGAAGGTTACTGCAAAATCCCCATTTCCTCCAGATCAGCTGGGACTCGGGAGGCAGAGAATAGATGGGGGCGGGGCCAGTCAGAGGTGGTATTTGCCGGTTCTCTGAATTACTCAAAATTTCCTCTACCGGTTCTCCAGAACTGGTCAGAACCTGCTGAATACCACTTCTGGATTGGCTGTATTTTCAGTGCTTTCACCAAAGCAAGAAGAGTTTGAATCAACAGACTAGGACTGTTCATCATATCAAATTTGCAGCATCCGCATTTCACATCAAATTACAAACTGAATTTACCGAAAATGCTAAGCTCAAGCGGGGTTGACTAGTTTGCAGTTCTGTATGTCTTGGGAATACAATCACTAGACAATTAATAGCCCGGCATCCTTTCAGTCTAATCATTCAGTCTAATGGCTGTGGGATTTGAGAAATGTAAACACTACTGTGTAACTACTACTAGGATCAGAGTTTTAATAAGCTCCGAGTCGGGTCCTTTCTTCTAAGCGCCAAAGAGTCTCCATATTTCATATGTATGAATATGGATAAACTCTTCCCAGTTTACGATTTTTGGAGTAGAGAACCCCAAATGGCAGATGTTCTGTTCAGAGCGGTCAAAGACATGGATGTTTAGTTGAAATCTGCAGGATGGAGAATGTGGTGTCGGGACCCAAGATCCATTCTCTACATGCAGGTATAAAAGGGGTGGGGCCTTGACTGCAATGCTGCATGTGCCATTTTGCAGGTTTTGACAGCACTGCCTCCATAAACACCCAGTGTAAAATGGGACTGTACAGGCTGAGTAAGTACCATGCCAGTATACACCATTTCAAGGAGGAAAAACAAGCATCTTTAGGGGAATCTTTAATTTCCTGTCCCTGAAGGGTGAGGGCTGACTTAAACGTCCAATTCTAAGCATTTTAGCTTAGTACAAACACAGCCAAAGCCTTGTTGTGGAAATAAAATTAGGGTTCTAGGCTTCCTTTGAATCTCTGGCGGTATAATAAAGGAACAGAAAGAAAAGCAGCAAACGGGGTGTTTAGAAAGATAATGACGTAAGCAAATGGGATTTGCTTTTATAAAGCATCCTTGCTTCCTAAAAGAGTCTTAAAACTTCTCCAAAGGAAGTCAAGTTGGAATGCTAGTTAGAATTTAAAAAACAGCAACAACAACAACAAGCAGAGACCATTTAGAAGGCAAAGGAGAAAGAGAATAATTATTTCTCAGGACCATTTTTTTAAAAATGATAATTACATTTAGAAGTTAATTATTTGACATCGAAGAATTTGAGCTGCCAGCCAGTTTTGGCAGGCATCATGTTGTTTCTTGGCCAAATGTAATCATAATGTAATGACTTATACTTTTACACACTCCAATATGGCATTGTATGTATGTATGTATGTATGTATGTATGTATGTATGTATGTATGTATGTATGTATGTTTGTAGAGAATCCTAGCTGCTTCTAAGGAGCCAATTTAGAAGAATCCCGATGCAGCCTAACCCTAAAGGCCCTTGAAAAGAAATGCTCTGATTTATTTATTTTTTTAACAAAAAGGCAAATTGGGAATTCAGGGGCTTTTTCCGATCCTTTAATCCTCACCCAATGTTCCCCTCCTACGGACCTCAAGCTTTCAACAGAGCTTGCACAAAACTGTCGCTAAGTAAACTTGGACAGGCCACCGGGCACCGGATTCTCAAGCGTGTCGGGGTTTTTGAAAGGCATTTGCGAGACCACAATCCCGGGATTTAGAGGTCCCTGCAAAAGCGCACGGCCTCCTACGGAACGGATACGGGAGCCTGCATAAGCGTTGAACCGCCCGTAACCGGGCTGCTTTGCTGTTCAGACTATAAAGCGGATCCGATCGTCCCCGCGCTGGGAGCCAGCGGCGAAAGACCGGCAAGATTTTGCTTCGGAGTAAGCACATCTGGCACCCAGAGGAAGCCGGGTTGGGCTTTTCCCGCAGGCTAAACGCCAACCCACTCGGGGCCTCAAGAGGGTTTCCCTCTCCGGCGCAGCCTTCGCAATTGTCCGCTACCGGGGAGGACGCCGCTTCGGAAAGTGTAAGTCCCGCTGAGGTCCGATTCCCCAGAGCTGATGGGAGGAGAATAACAAGAATAACAGAGATGGAAGGGACCTTGGAGGTCATCCAGCCCAACCCCCCCCCCCACCACCACCCCTACTCCTGCTCAAGCAGGGGACCCTCCCTAGACCATTTCTGGCAAGCGGCATCCAAGTCTCTTCTGGAAAGCCTCCGGGGGTGATGGGGCACCCACAACTTCTGAAAGCAAGCCGTTCCATGGGGTCGATGGTCAGAAAATTTCTCCTTATCTTCTAGGCTGAACCGCCCCCTTGATCGGTTTCCATCCATTGTTCCTTGTTCTCCTTGCAAGAGGACCGGGGGGGGAGGAAAGCGGGGGGGGGGGCGAGCGCCCCTCTCTGCCGCCGGCTCAACCTCTTTCGGGCGGCGGCGTAGACCCGCACGCTTCCTCCGGCTGCCGCTCCGCTCCTCCTCCTCCTCCTCCTCCTCCTCCTGCTTCTCTTTCTCTCCACCCCTCCGGCTCGCTCGGGCGCGAAGGGAGGGGCAGGGGGTGTCGCTTTGCCCGCGCGGGGAGGCGCCCCCGATCCGCCCTCGGCAAAGAGCTGGCTGAAAAGCAGGCGGGCGCGAGCGCAAGTCACTCGCGCTCTCCTTCGCCGGCGGTGATGTCGCTGCTCGCTGGCTCCAGCGCTTCCCGCAGGGGGACCAGGTTGCCGTTCAGGTGGGTGAGCCTCCGCGGGTCCCCCTCCCTTCTCCCCGCCGCCGCTGCCGCCGTTCAGCTGCCCCTTCCTCCTCCTTTCCTCCCCTCCCTCCCTCCCTCCGCCGGGCGGGGCTTCTGGCGCGCGCTGAGTTAGGGAGGACGCCCCCCACCCCACCCTCCCTCCCTCCCGCCATCTCGCGGTTGGGGGCTGCTTGCTTTCCGGGGAAGCTACGCTGTTTTTCCCCCTCTTTCGAGGGTGGGGGAACGACGGGCATTTTACGTCCGCCGAAGAAAGACAGCGGGTCCCAGAGCTACCTTTTCTCTGTCTGTCTCTTTTTTTTCCCTTCCTCCCGGCTCAGCCTACCTGACAGGAGTGTTGTGTGTATGTGTGTATGAGGCAAATCACGCCGCGAAGGGGTGGGGTGGGGGGGACGGAGTCACTCCCGAGATGGTCAAACAAACAAACAAACAAACAAGGAGCGCCTTTCATTCGCGAAGGGAATAAAATCTTCAAAAAAAATCTTCCCTGAACAGCCCTCGACGTTTGCCCCAAGAAGGCGGCGGGATGTCGCGCCTCAGTTTTGATGCTTCGGGCAACCAAGTCGGACTCTTTTTCCCCGCTCTCCTCTCCCCCTCCCTTTATTTCCCCCACCTCCATCCCCCGCTCTTCCGTCGAGAGGCGCTGCCCCATCTGAGGAGGTCTCGCGCTGCCCGGAGACGCCTCAGGAATCGGCGGGACGGGGCTGCTGCGAGGCAGGGAGGGAGGGAGGGAGGGGGCGCCGCCGAGCGGGGGAGAGGTTGAGGGGAGGGGGCGCTGCTTGCCTTCTCCTCTGCCCCGCCCCGATTCCGCGGCTCGCGCTCGGGAAGAGGCTCCCCGGGCAAGCGGCTGAGGAGCCGGCATGGAAACGCCACCCTCCCACCACAGCCGGTGGCTGCAGCCCCGCGCCCTGGAAACCGGAGCCCCGCGCCGCCCTCAAGAGACACACGAGAGTTGGAAGAAGTGGTTTCGCGGAGCCTCCCCTGGCTCTCCCGTTGCCTGCGGGGAAAGTTGGGGTGGGGATGATAGAGGCTGGCTAGAAGGGGAACTGGGCGATGGGTGCCGCTGTCCATACAGGTAGTCCTCGGTTTACAACAGTTCGTTCAGGGACCGTTCAAAGTTAACAACGGTGCCTGGAAAAAAACCTTGACTTGGGACCGTGTTTCACATTTACGACCCTGTGGTCACGTGATTTACATTCTGATGCTTGACAACTGACTCGCATTGAGGACGGTTGGGGGCGGGGAGGTGTCCCGCACCTGAGGTCCCTTTCGCGACCTTCTGACCAGCAAAGTCCTTTGGGAAACCACTATTCACTTAACCACCATGTTACTAATTTAAGATCATCATGATCACTCAACTTCATAGATTCCTCACTTTTAACATAAATTTTGGCCTCCATTGTGGTTGTAACGTGAGGACTACCTGTGTATGGAGATCCTCCAATGGGTTGCCCCTGTTGAAAAAACCTGGGTCAGGGCCAGTTAGTGGCTACAGGTGACTTTAAAAAAAAAAAACGACTTTGGTACAGGTAGTCCTCGACTTATATGGCCACAGTGAAGCCTGAAATTTATGTTGCTAAGTGAAACATTCGTTACGTGAGTTTGCCCCTTTTTACAACTTTTCTTGCCCCAGTTGTTACGTGAATCGTTGCATTTATTTAATTAGTAATATGGCTGTTAAAGGGGTGTGGTGGCTCAGTGGCTAAGGCACTGAGCTTGTCGATCGAAAGGTCGGCAGTTCAGCAGTTCAAATCCCTAGTGTCACATAACAGGGTGAGCTTCCGTTCCTTGTCCCAGCTTCTGCCAACCTAGCAGTTCGAAAGCACATAAAAAATGCAAGTAGAAAAATAGGGACCAGCTTTGGTGGGAAAGTAACAGCGTTCCGTGCACCTTTGGCATTGAGTCATGCCAGCCACATGACCACAGAGACGTCTTCGGACAGCGCTGACTCTTCGGCTTTGAAACGGAAATGAGCACTGCCCCCTAGAGTCAGGAACGACTAGCACATATGTGCGAGGGGAACCTTTACCTTTACCTTAATATGGCTGTTAAGTGGATCTGGATTCCCCATTGACTTTGCTTGTCAGAAAGTTGCAAAAAGGGATCACGGGACATTGCAACCGTCATAAATATGAACCACTTGCCAAGCACCTGAATTTTGATCACGTGGCTATAGGGATGCTGCAATGGTCACAAGTGTGAAAAACAGTCATAAATCACTTTTTTCAGTAACTGAATAGTCACTAAGTGAAGTGTTGTAAGTCAACAACTACCTGTAGTTCACTTAAGCTCACACGGTTTAGTCTGAAAAGGTGTAACCAGTGACTTCATATATAGAAATACAGCATTTCTACAACAGGTACCTTACAAAGTTGTCAGCTCGAAAATAACAGTATAGTCAAATAACAGAGTTGGAAGCGACTTTGGAGGTGTTCTGCTCCAACCCCCTGCCTTATACTATTCTAGACAAGCAGTTGTTCAATCTCTTTTTGAAAACCTCCAGGGATGGAGCACCCACAGTTTCCAGAAGATGTTCCAACTGATTAATTGTTGTCACAATCAGGAAATTGTTCCTAAATTCTAGATTGGATCTTTCCTTGATAAGTTTTCATCCCTTAACTTCTTGCCTTTCCCAACCTTTCTCAACTTTGGCAACTGCAAGATGGGTCAACTTCAACTCCCCAAATTCCCCAGCCAGGAATGGGGAAGAGAAATTGTAACCCGCACCTCCTATATTTGTGTATGTTTGTATTTGAGCGAATGCAAGAGAGAGAAAGAGAAGAGACAATGAATATGAATATTACATAGGATAGGGGATTTTGGCAACAGACTTTTCTGGAGGTTGACAAGTTTGCATGCTGTTGCTCCACATCTGGGATGACTGAAGTTCCAAGCAGGAGGGGTGGACTAGAAGTCCTCCAGGGTCCCTTCCAACTCTGTTATTCTGTTACTTCTGTTAAATCAGTGCTAGCATGCAGAGCCTGGTTCCTTGATTTTTTTTCTTACAGCCCCTTTAGCAAGAGTGGCCAAGGGAAGCCTCTGATTTCTTCTATATCGCCAAGTACTGTAATGGGTTTTACAGAAATCTTGTGCTCCTGCATAAATCTTGTGTTACATTTTTCTGGAGTTGTTTTTCTTTGCAGGCCTGGCCAGATCTAGCCTGTGTTGATCCTGATTCATTTGGTACCTCTTTCCTGTACCAAATTTGGCCCCATCCTATTGACCAAAGGAGAGTTAGTTCTGAACTCCTTAATATATGTTTATCTCAAAGATGGACTAGTTGCATTTTTCTTTAGTCCCTCTTGTGTGTCTCCACAACATCCATGGTATCAACAAGGATAAATTTTCCCAGCAGGACAGTAGTAAACTGACAGCCAGGCTGGGGGTTTCAGTTTGCTACTTCACCAGTCACGAATCTAAAAAGATTTGAAAATACAATTTAAAAACCCGCGCAATAATTCTGTGAGAATGTTCTTTGCAGACAAACCATGTTTCTTTTAGTTCGAAGATATAAGAAAGATGAGGGCTGGAGGAGAAAAGAGAAGTAATGAGGAGGCAGCAAATGATAGAAGATTTCTAGGCTCAGAATGTAAATGGCACCATATCTTATTAGTATCTCTATTAGGAAATCCCAAGGTTCATGGATATCCACAGCTAGTATTAAATAGTATTTTTATTATACATTTTCTTTTATTATACATTACATTTCTAGTTTTGCAATGGCAGGGTACTGGCTGTATCAAGTCCCTTTTAAGTATAGATAGTGTTATACACCTGAGTATAACCATTATTCTCGTAGTCATACCATATAGTCTCTTTTAAATACATAATGTTGTAGGTCATAGTTACAACCATTATTTTCATAGTTGTACCGTAACGCTCTATACATTTATCAATCTATATGTTTTAATCTATAATCACGTACAGTCCGATAGTACTGTTCCTTACAGTGTATATCAGGGGTCTGCAACCTTAAACACTCAAAGAATCATTTGGACCCGTTTCCCACAGAAAAGAAAACACCGCGAGCCATAAAACCTGGGTAGGCGTGGCCAGCTCGACGTCACTCATTTCCACCAGTCACATGACCCCTCCCCCCAGCCACGCCTACCCAGCTGGTCATTAGGGCAGAGAACCGATTAAAAAACACTGGGAACCACAAAACCCTTTTGACATCTCTCTCTCTCTCCCTCCCCCCTCTCTCCCACTCTCCCCACCTCTCTCTCTGTATCTCTCTGTCTCTGCCCTGGCCACTTCTCCATCACCCGCCATTGCCCTTACCTTCTCAGGCCAGGTGAGGAGTGACTAGGAGGGGAGGGCGAGGGGCAGGGGCAGCCAGTGGGGGGGATCACCCAACAGGGAGCCACAGCAGGGGGCTCAAAGAGCCTCATGTGGCTCCGGAGCCGCAGGTTGCCGACACCTGGTATATATTATGTATATCTATATAATTGTATTGATCTTCTTTCATTATTAAGTTACTAATCTCTGCACCTGTTATCCAAACATCTGTTTTTTATGTACATTACTTTGAATATACCATTTCCACCATCTTGACTTTTTTGACCATATAAGATCATCCTTGCTCTAAGAGATGAAATCTGGACTAAGAAGCGGGGGGGGGGGGGAAATCAAGTAGAAAAGATTTTTCAATGGAATATAACCTGTCACTATTGCTAAGAACAACATGAGTTGCTCGATTTGATTTGCCACAGGCAAGTTGTAGAAATAGAGCAGGCCAGGGATAAAATCCAGCAGGTTCTGACAGATTCTGGAGAACCGGTAGCAGAAATTTTGAGCAGTTCGGAGATCGGTCAAATACCACCTCTGGCTGGCCCCAGAGTGGGGTGGGAATGGAGATTTTTCAATATCCTTCCCCCTGGAATGGGGTGGGAATGGAGATTTTGCAGTATCTTTCCCCTGCCACCCATAAAGCCAAGCCCACAGAACCGGTAGTAAAATAATTTGGATTTCATCACTGGAGCAGATCCCTATAATAGTCTGTCCCCAATGAAATTAGGGGGTCCGTTTTATTCAGTTGCCCAGCAATGATTCAGTCATTGCTGTTTAAATCATTTTTTTCCCCTCAATCTTGGAAACTTTAAGATGGTGGACTTCAACTCTTAAAATCTGGCTGGGGAATTCTGGGAGTTGAAGTTCACCTATCAATGTTGCCAAAGTAGAGAAACAATATTGGGTAGGACAAGAAGTAATAGATGGAAACTTATCAAGGAGAGCTCCAACCTAGAAATAATGAGAAATTTCCTGTCAGTGAGGACAATTAATCAGTGGAACGGGTTGCTTTCAGAAGTTGTGGGTGCTCCATCAATAGAGGTTTTTGAGATTAGACAGCCATTTGTCCAGAATGGTATTGGTCTCCTGCTCGAGCAGGGGGTTGGACTAGAAGATCTCCAAGGTCCCTTCCAACTGTGTTATTCTGTTTCAGAGGTCCTGCACTAAATAGCAATTGCACTTAGACTGATATACTGCTTTGCAGTGCCGTTACAGCCCTCTCTAAGCGATTTACAGAGTCAGCCTATTGCCCCCAACAATCTGGGTTCTCATTTTACTCACCTTGGGAGGATGGAAGGCTGAGTCCAACTTGAGCCGGTGAGAATCGAACCGCCAAATGCAGACAGACAGCTGGCAGCTGAAGTAGCCTGCAGTACTGCATTCTAACCACTGTGCCACATGCAAATACATGAATTCTCCACCACACCCTTTGGGAGAGAGCAATTCTTGTGTGGGGTTAAGGCAGAGGTCGGCAACCTTAAACACTCAAAAAGCCACACAGATCCTAACCGAAAGCCAGCCAAAAGTCCAGTTCCATCATAGTCTCTTCCTAGCGCGGCGTCCTTTTTTCCTCTGCTGACTGGAAGTCCGGTCCACCCACCATAGAGTCTCCTCCTAGCACGGCATCCTTTTTCCTCTACCTGTCCTAACCGAAAGCTCTATCAATTGTGGAGCCAACCAGCAACGGGAAGCTGCAGCAGAGGGATGAAAGAGCCACATGAGGCTCCAGAGCCGCGGGTTGCTGACCCCTGGGATAAGGGCTGGATCATTGGAATGTCTCTGCAGCTGTTGTTTTGCTGTTTCTCAAAGTGAGAGAGAACGAGAGTTGCTGCAATCAGAGTCCATCCATGTCCTCAGCCTAAGAATTCAGAAGTCTGGCCGATCTGGACCACCCAGGCTGTTCTCCAAAATGCATGTATTAGAACAGGAATTCCTTTTGCATGTGCTTCCAAATAAATTGCACTGAGCTTCCAGAAAGCTCTGCAGCTAAGCAGATGAATTTGAATTTGGTAGCCTTCAAGCCAACACAAATATTTACTCCTCTCGGTAGGGCTTCTTAGAGCCATTGTGAGTAGCACCAACTTTTAAGCAGGGAGGGGGTTGTGGGGATGGTTTCCACTCCCACCCAATGTTGCCTCCCCATGGCAAAAATAAATACCAGTCCCGCTTCTTAAGCCAAGTTTAGCCAAATGCTTAGAGCTAAGAAGTCCAGCTCAAGCCCCAGATTCAGTAGCAGCTAGAAGTAGCCATTGGACAGCCAAGAAGAGCTTGCCCACTGAAGCAGATTTTTGGAATCGCATGCCAGTAAGCCTTTGAACATTTAATCTGCTATAGGTTGTTGTTGTTAGCTGCAAAGTCATGTCTGACCCCTCATAACCCTATGGACAACGTTCCTCCAAGTCTTCCTGCCCTCTGCCATCCTCTGGAGTCCATTTAAGCTCATGCTGACTGCTTCAGTGACTCCATCCAGCCACCTTGTTCTCAGCATTAGGCTCTTCTCCAGTGAGTCCTTCCTTCTCATTAGGTGGCCCAAGTATTTGAGTTTCCTCTTCAGGATCTGGCCTTCTAAAGAGCAGTCAGGGTTGATCTCTTCTAGGACTGACCGGTTTGATCGTCTTGCAGTCCAAGGGACTTCTCCAGCACCAGAGTTCAAAGGCCTCAATTCTTTGGCGCTCAGCCTTTCTTATGGTCCAGCTTTCACAGCCATACATTGCAACTGGGAAAACCATAGCCTTGACTATACACGCTTTTGTTGGCAGGGTGATGTCTCTGCTTTTTAGTATGCTGTCTAGATTTGCCATAGCTTTCCTCCCTAGGAGCAAGCGTCTTTTAATTTCTTGGTTGCAGTCCCCATCTGCGGTGATCTTGGAACCCAGGAAAATATTTTTTTTAAAAAAATTGATTTATATGCCGCCCTTCTCTGGAGACTCAGGGCAGCTTACAATGCATTAAGCAATAGCCTTCATACTTTTATATATTTATACAAAGTCAGTTTATTGCCCCCACAAACTGGGTCCTCATTTCACCTACCTTAGAAAGGATGGAAGGCTGAGTCACCTTGAGCCTGGTCAGATTCAAACTTACAGTAATTGCAGACAGCTGATGTTAATCACAATGCTTTAGTCTGCTGAGCCACCTGGCCCTGTCACTACCTCCATTTCTTCCCCATCTATTTGCCAGGAATTGAGAGGGCCGGATGCCATGATCTTAGTTTTCTTAATGTTGAGTTTCAAGCCAACTTTTGCACTCTCCTTCTTCACCCGCATCAAGAGGCTCTTCAGTTCCTCTTCGCTTTCTGCCATTAGAGTGGTGTCATCTGCATATCTCAGGTTGTTGATATTTCTCCTAGCAATCTTAATTCCAACTTTTGATTCATCTAACTATAGGTACCCCGTCCTAAAACCACACACATCCCTGCTTTCATGACTTGAGTTACTACAAGAAAGCATGCTGTTGACTACTCT
The DNA here is from genome assembly GCA_030761175.1 of Masticophis lateralis. Taxonomy (NCBI): domain Eukaryota; kingdom Metazoa; phylum Chordata; class Lepidosauria; order Squamata; family Colubridae; genus Masticophis; species Masticophis lateralis. Next base: position 80,609,616 of record JAUDYJ010000006.1, on the reverse strand, counting down.
TTCTCCAGGGCTGTGTCCCACTGCAAACTTAAAGGCATGGCTGCTCCTGCTTCAAGAGAAATTCATCCACCTGTAACCTGTCGGCAACTCCTGATGAAAACCCCATCTTTCCTCAGGGTTGGACCCCAGCTGCAGAGCCATCTGTGCAATTTGTAGGAAAAGATACAGCTGACAACTGTGCTGCTAACCGGTGTTCTATCAAGATCCAACTCCAGCCTTCTGAAAGGGCCTTTTCCTTTGAAGTTACATCCTAGTAGTCTTAGAAGAACAACATTGAAAGATGTTCTTTAGAGGCCTCCTGGACAGGGTCGCTTCTTCCCACCAAGAGATTGAGCAACATGGAGCCTGTTCTCTAGTGGAAAGAGGAAAAGATGGGGGAAAGAAATTAGTGAAGGTTTACTCCCTTCTCCTGAGCTTAAAAAGCTTAAGGTAAAGGTAAAAGTTCTCCTCGCACATATATGCTAGTTCTTCCCGACTCTAGGAGGTAGTGCCTATCTCAGTTTCAAAGCTGAAGAGTCAGTGCTGTCCAAAGAAATCTCCATGGTCATGTGGCCAGCATGACTAAATGCCAAAGGTGCACAGAATGCTGTTACTTTCCCACCAAAGGTGGTCTCTATTTTTCTACTTGCATTTTTTAACGTGCTTTCAAACTGCTAGGTTGGCAGAAGCTGGAACAAGTAATGGGAGCTCACCCCGTTACGCGGCACTAGGGATTTGAACCGCTGAACTGCCGACCTTTTGATCGACAAGGTCAGCATCTTAGCCCCTGAGCCACCATGTCTCTTTTTTTAAAAAAAAAGCTTAAAGAGCTTTTTTTCTTTTTAATTTGGTAAATTTATATGGCCACCCATCACGCACGAAGTGATTCTGGTTTCCGCTAAGAAAATCTTCCAAGCAGACTTGAAGAAGAGGAAAATAGGTAGCTCCAAAAACTGAAAAAGGATGGAAGGGAGCCAGCGTCTGTTATTTTCTACCTTCCAGAAGGCAAGGTTAGCAAAATTATTTGCTACCTTGAAACCTCTGTCTTCTTGACTGCTCTGCCTACAATTGACTTTTGAGTCAATGTTTGCCATTCTTAATCATTGGTGTCTTGGAGAGCTCATTAGTGTTTCCATGACAATGTGACCCTTAGATTGTTCTGGTTATCATTCTGCCTGGGTTTGATATTTATAGTCATACCGATGAATGGGGTGCCATGATTATCTAGTTGAAGAGCCCTTTGCTTCTTCCCCTGCCCTGATTTCTTTACAGTATCTAAAATGTTAAAGCAAGAGACCATTTGCCACTGACTATGGTCTACATTAGTGTTTCTTCTGCTCTCTGGGGAATTTCCGGCAATTAAAGTCTATACATCTTACATTTATCAAGGCTGAGAAACGCTGCCTATATTTTTATTTTTGGTGGATTGATGTGCCAGGCAGGGAGAATTCCAACAGGAATGGAGTGACTTCATGGCTGAATATTTGGCATTTGTTTTAAGTCATTTAAATTTAGTCTGTACATTTACTCAGAGTATCTTAAGCTGGTGTACTTTCAGAGATAGCTAATTGCTTAAAATTGTATAAAATATTTGTCTACATTTCTAAGAAGACTTTCTTTAGTTGGATGTTAAACCAAATAAGAGGGAAAGAATTTTTTTTTTAGGAACCAGTTACCTGCCTAATCTTTGGCATACATGCAATCATATTTCAACTTCTTGTAAATGCTTTTTCAAGATGGGAGTTATGGGGTTGATCACATCTGGACGACAGATGTTGGGGAAAGTTAATTTATATGACGAATTTAATTGGATCTTTCATAAAGATATAGTTCTATCCTTCCATCTGTTGTAGTATTGTACAATACAAAGCCAGGATGGAACTAGAAACAAAGTGTTACTCCAGACTGACATACTGCCCCTCACTCATTTCTCGTTCCTTTGCATTTCGTAAAGAGGAAATTTAATTTTGAATCTGCTTCTAGCAAGTTTTAAAACTGTTTTAAATGACTGTGCAGAAAGAGTGACTTAAAATGGAAATTCAGGTTTCTTGTGCTTTAGTAAATGGGTTCGGAAGAATAACGGCACCAATTGTATTCCCTGTCTCAGTTTTTAATTTTTCTGCTTTCTTGCTGCCTTGTAGATTCTCTGTCAGTTGCAGTGAGCAGGGCAGATTGGTTCTGACATCCAAGTGCAGCTGTTGAGCAGTAACAAAAGAGGAAGTTGTAGGATGAAGACAGAGTAACAAGACTGAACAGACATGTGGATTTGAAGGGGCATCTAGCATCTGTTGGAAAACCTTGGAGTAGCTGTGTCTTTTTCTGGGCTCCTGTGCCTCCTTCTGTAACTGATGCACCTGATCCCAGGAAGACATATGCCTTCTGTCATGCCTCTGTCGGAGTCTGACTCTGAGATGGAACAGATGACAGAGAGCGAGAGAGTGGCTCCGTTGGCTGTGGAGGAAACTGAGAAAGGGCAAAGTCAGAGCAGGGGAGAGTTAGAACAAGGGAGAGGGGATTCTGATGAAGACCAAGGCCCACCTCCTCCTCATCCTAGGGCACACAGGGAAGAAGAGAGAAGAGAGCAATGCGGGTTGCATGGATTACGAGGGAGGAAAGGGCCCCAATTCCCTTCACAAGGCACACCTGGGGATGGAGTTTAAAGGAGAGGCAAATGGGAGGGGTGATTGTTGGGAAGAAATGCTGAGTTCATGTTCGTGTTGACTGCTTTATCTGAGTTCCTGGCATCCTCCCAACTGGTTTAATTTACGGCCGTGCTACTTCAATTCTGGAATTCCTTATCTTGCTTGCCCTGCCATTAATTGCCTTATCTTGCCCTGTTAGATTTATGGTTGGAAGTTTTGTCTGCTTACAGGTTTGTGGAAGGGTTTTTCTCCAGACCGGAGAGTAAAGGGACATTGGGGGCAAAGTTTGGAGCTAATAAAGGGACTTTTATTTATTTTCTGGCTGTGTTGCCTTTGTGCCATGCCCTGGGTCATCATACATTCCTTCGGGATGTTCTCAACAGCGGTCCATGAGATCCATTACATTTGGCCTTTTGAATCCCAGGTGACTGTGCAGCCCTAACTGATAAAGGAGCATCTTCTGCTTTAATTGGGACAATAAAAGTGAGTAAAACAAAACTTGTAGATGGTTTTAATCCACACCAGAGGGACGAGGGTTTATGAAAAGCTTGTCTCCCTTGAGTCAAGCTCATCACTGCCTTCTACCAGGACTTTGATTTTTATTTTTTTTAACTTCCTACTATTAGGAAAGGGTGAGATATCTGGTGGTCTCCCATTTGGCTCAGACCTCTGTTAGCTTTTTCAAGGTTGGGAGAACATTTTGAACTCTGCTTTTATTCCCTGTGAACTTGCTTTTAAGGGTAATGCGCATTTTCTCTGTGATAACAAGCTGTCGTGTGCTTGTTAGGATGAGCCCTCAGGCAATAAAAAAATCTTACATATTATATATTCTTAATGGTCCAGCAGAGGCTTAGTGTTCAAAGTTGACACGACTCAATGGTCAGCGAGATAGACTTGGAATGTTATTAGTAAGGCATGAAGAGTGAGTAATATATTTCATTCATGCACACAAACATACTGGTATCTTTCAGAAACTTCACACATATACTTTGTTTGAAACTGACAATCTCTGGGAACAGAGATTCATTTAGCCGATTGTGATAGTGATAGAATTAGTCTCCATGATCTTTTCCTCACTCTACGGAATACGATCAGTCACTTTGGCAAGTAAAGGAGACAGAAATTTTACTTATCTTTTGGTTGTTTGTTGTGGCTGGGATTTTAAAATGGTGCTAAAGAGCAGGTAATTTTTTTTTATTTTTTTTATTTTTTTTGCCAACCCAGCTCTTTGTCAAGAAAGATCTAATTTGTTTTTGACCTCAGGGAGGAAAAAGGATCTGTTGCAAACTCGTCTTGCATTTTAAGAATCAAAATGTCAGTGATATTATTAAGTAATAATTCAGTTTGTTGATTGGCATGCTGTATCTTAGCTGAGTAGTAGCAACATGTGTTGATGCAGTAATTCAATTTTGCTAAAATAGTTTACAGACTGAACCAGCAAGTCTTGATGATCTAAATTTACTGTGCCATTATATACTGTCCAAATGGAAGTAATTTGCATAGGAAATAATTTGCATAGAATCTGCTAATTAATTAATATTTCGAACTGCTTTGACATTTAGCAGTGTCCCTACAGTTGAAGTAATTGGAAGGCAGATGTCCCTATAAAGCCAAATATCAACATTTGCAAATGTTGGTAACCATCTTCACAGCTTCACCCCACACGTATTTCTTTTATGATTTATCATGGGCTTGAAACATCTTCTCATCTTGTCTTCCAACCTATAAAAGCTCTGAATAGCTATTTACAAGTCTGATTGAAGTTCTCTACCAACTACAATGAATAATTTGAAAAGCAGTTTATCTTTAGTTTTTTGTTCATCATGCAACATTCATGAAATTTTATGCACGTATTACAGAGGTTCAAAAGCAACCGGTATATTGTCTGTAGAAATGTTTTTAGACAGCCCCTTTGCCACAAATGAAATGCTTACAGTTTGTCTGATTAGTTGACATCTTGAAAACAGTTCCCAAACAGTCAAAATTAGTCAATCCTCAGGTGCTATTCCAGCATCAACTTTTTAACAGTGCTAAAAAAAAAGAATATATTCCAAATTTCTAAACAGAACAAATTTTGCTAATGAATTCATTAGATGAGTTTGCAAAGAACTACTTTTTAGAACATAGCTGCATTCAAATATAAAACCAATTAAAGTGTTAATTTGCATTACAAAAGATTATTGCCTTTCAGATACAAGGAAAAGATCTTTTGACTAGATGAAAAAAATGTTTTAGAAAATCAGTTTGCACTTCCTTTCCACCCTCACTGCTTTCCTTCAGAGCCTAAACTCATTTGTACCTAGTCTAACCTGACCAGCATTAAATCCCAGGTGTGCTGTGGTCAGCTGGCCGGGAGATTTCATTAGCTCATTAAGTAGCATGTACATCTCCTCCTTGCAGAAAAGTTTTGAGTGCTGGCTAATAAACCTCCTCTTGGAATCTAGGAACATCTAACCCAGCTAGGAAGAGAGATCCTAATGGTGGAAAGATTTATTTATAATCTACAATCAAGCTTTTTTTTTTAAAGCTAACTTCCATATACATGGTTTAAATGTTTACAACAGTGCTTTTATCTAATTGCACAGGAAGTAAATTGGAGGGCCCTGTCTTTGAGGTGACTGAAATCTTCTTGATCCCATACTCTCATAACATCCATAACACAAAGTCCACTTTGGCTGTTGGAAAAAATGTCCATCTGGGTTCAGTTCCAAGTAGGGAGAAAGACACTGGTAACATGGAGACTGCTTAAAAAGATGGTTTAATGCAGTGGTGGGATTCAGGTTTTTTTTAATACCGGTTCTGTGGGCGTGGCTTGGTGGGCGTGGCATGGCTTGGTGGGTGTGGCAGGGGAAGGATACTGCAAAATCCCCATTTCCTCCCAATTAGCTGGGACTCGGGAGGCAAAGAATAGATGGGGGCGGGGCCAGTCAGAGGTGGTATTTACCGATTCTCCGAACTATTCAAAATTTCTGCTACCAGTTCTCCAGAACTGGTCAAAACCTGCTGAATAACACCTCTGGTTTAATGGTGGACAGGACCACATGGTTTTGAGGTCCTGGGCAAAAAAAAAGGCACATGAGTGACACAGAGAGAGAGATTTATACCCTCCGTTGAGCTTTGAATTTGAACTTGTATTCTGATTGGTTGTCAGATTCCCATAAGGCCAACTTTGTAGCTTGTTTTTTGAGTCCCAAGCTTGGTTGAATCTTGCTGGGTGATGTTATCTCCCCAGGTGCCATGTGGTGAGTTCTGTTGCTAGATGGGTAGAGGGCTAATCCTACCTTTGTTGGATCTTGGGTGAGGGCATTTGCTTATGAATAGACCTAGCTATCTCTTTATCTCTTAAGTGCTGACATCTGCTGTGGGCTATTAAGAGTGTGGGGGTTATTAAGAGTGAGTCTGCTACCTGCCTAAAAAAACATGTTTCTCCATTTCTCATCCAGGGAAATATAATATTCTGCCTTTTTAATATTTCCTAGAATATTTCATTCTTCTAGGAGAAGGATGGGTGCTAACTTCCTACATGATTATGTGGTTTATTGTTTCATAGGCCTCCTCAAATTCCATTTCTGCTGTTTCAAGAACAATTTCATGCACAGTTAGGAACAGATTCCATTGGACATGGTAGGAATTACTTCTCTGTAAACACATACAGGGTTACTATGCTGTTAAATCTATGTTAGATTTCCTCAGTGCGTGGGTTTATTTATATTTAACTATCCTTGATGAAATGGTGCAGAAGGGTATATAGATTCTGTGCATTTGTTTTCATAATACATGGCCAAGAGTTTTACCTGAAGTATCTTAGGTCTAACTCAGGGATCTGCAACCTTAAACACTCAAAGAGCCATTTGGACCCGTTTCCCACAGAAAAGAAAACACCGGGAGCCGCAAAACCTGGGTGGGCGTGGCCAACTCAACATCACTCACTTCCACCAGTCATATGACCCCCCCTAGCCACGCCTACATAGCCAGTCATTAGGGCAGAGAACCGGTTGTTAGAAAACACTGGGAACCACAAAACCCTTTTGACATTTCTCTCCCTTCTCCTCCCTCTCTCCCTCTCTCCCCACCTCTCTCTCTGTATCTCTCTGTCTCTGCCCTGGCCACTTCTCCATCACCCGCCATCACCCTTATCTTCTCAGGCCAGGCGAGGAGTGACTGGGAGGGGAGGGTGAGGGGCAGGGCCAGCCAGTGGTGGGATCACCCAACAGGGAGCCACAGCAGAGGACCCAAAGAGCCGCATGCAGCTCCAGAGCCGCAGGTTGCTGACACCTGGTCTAACTAACTCTGTCCAATATTATGTTTCTTAATTGTCTCTCATTTCTAACTCTGTTTCCACAGAGAACTGGATGAGATTTTGTGAGAAACTAAGACCAAAAAATATTTTTTAAAGAAAAATTCTTTGGGACAAGTAAGGGGTGTCCATAACAATTTTTCTAAGGAAAAGCAATCACATCTTGGTCATTGAACGGTGATTTGTCAACGTCAAGTTTTAATTTTATTCCATTTTATTACTAATTTTGTATCACTAGAGCTTTGCCTCCTGATCGGGGGCACTGGAATATAAAGGTAGTCCTCGACTTACAACAGTTCATTTAGTGACCGTTGAAACTTACAACGGCACTGAAAAAAGTGACTTAGGACCGTTTTTCATACTTATGACCGTTGGTCACATGATTTACATTTGGATGCTTGACAACTGACTTACTTTTATGACTGTTGCGGCGTCCTGGGATTATGTGATCCCCTTTTGCAACTTTCTGACAAGCAATGTCAATGGGGAGACTAGACTCACTTAATGACTGTGTTACTAATTGAACAATTGCAGCGATTCACTTAACAACTCTGACCAGAAAGGTCATAAACTGGGGTGAGACTCACATAACAAGCTTCTCAACTTAACGACATAAATTTTGGGCTCAATTGTGGTCATAAGTCAAGGACTACCTGTATGGTCTGAAATATATATGCATGTCCTTTTAACCAGTAGGTTCCACCCCCTCTAAAAAACATGTGCCATAAGTTTACCATCATGGGCTTAGGGCATGTAATGATGTAGACGACTTGAAAGAAAAATACTGGTTCGTCGCTTCAATGTGGTGGTTATTCACATTTTAGACCCTGCAGGAAGTTGTGTTCCAAGACTCCTGTTAAACACCCCCAGTGTCTTGCATGAAAGGATGAAGATTTCAAGAAACCACAATTAAACATAGCATCTCCTTATATACAACTGTATATAGAAGTTAAAATAAAGGGCTTTCTTGGATCTCATTTGTAGTAGGTGGTTTCCAGCAAGGGCTACTCATGGTTTCTTCAGTTGTCTGGCTGCTTGCATCCTGGAGGGAATGAAAAATCAACAAGAAGACTGCAGATTTTATACTGCAACATGTGCATTTTAGTAATCTGATCATATGAATGCAGATAATCTGATGGGTTGTATGCTAAAATAAAGCCAGGTCATGGCACACACTTGAAAGTAAATCAGAAAGACTGTAATTGTGGAGGGTGTTTAGCAAAAACAAAGAATGCTTATCTACAGGAAATATGCATGTGTAAACCTTGTAACAATTCTGGGTACTTAGAAAGCTGTTAAAAGTAACAAGAGTTAGACAACTTGCAGGCCTCAGCTAAAAATTAGGAATACAGATGGCCTGCAGCCAATAAAATGTGTATTAGATAACTCCTGGGGCATTCATTAGCCAAGGTTTAGGAATAGGGACAGCTGGAGACCAATAGAACGAATTGTAGAATTATTACTAAAATGTTTATTAGATGATATTTCTTACTATCTCGCCTTGTCCCGCCTTCTCTTTTAGTGAAAGTGTAGAAAGCTTACTTAATCCTTTGTTCTTGGTTCTTGGCATTTTGGCCAGGAGCCCTTTTCCTTGGACTACTCCAAGAAAAAGCAATCAGAAAACCTGTACCTCGTGTCTGGCATCCATCATTGGCTTCGGCACCAGGCTCAGACCCGAATTGGGGACAACAATCCTTAATTGTCCGAGAATCATGGTATAATAAATATTGATAAATAAAGAGGGGAGTTTTTCCATTTAAAGGGTATACTTCACAGGAGTTTCTGCAGGGTGTGTTTAAAAATATTGAAGAAAATCAAGATGGTGTAATCAAAGCTGCAATTAATTTGTGTGTGAGTGTGTCACACTCCTATGCACTGGCACAGGGACCGTCTGCAGATCCCCTTGCTTCATAAACATATTTTAGTTGTGTCATCCTTGTAACCTATTGATAAAATACTCCCTAAATCATAATGTAAATGAGCAGAGGGGAGGGGGTACTTATCAAAGCTCTTTGTGATGCAGTGATTTAAAGGGATGTGACATTTTATGTTTCCCTGGTGACATTTTTTGGAAGTCATCCCATTAGCAAGATAAATTTAATTCTTCCAAGGCTATTTCTAATAAAAAAGTTGCACAAATAGTGTGCCTCAGTAATTCACTTTATTATAACTCCTTGAACTTCGTGTGCAGATTAGTGTAGGCAACGAAGTAAATAATTATTTAACCACCTTTTCAAATTACATTTCGGAGTAACAAAATCCGGCTATCGGTGCTTTTTTGAATTAGTGCTAGGAAGAAATGATCATATCTTACCATGAAACAGAAGATCTGACTTATTTATTATGAAGACACATATTTAATAATAGAAACCAGAATTGAAAGTGCCATTAGAAAAGTTAAATTTAGCTTCATTTGATTTCTGTTCACAGATTATACTGACACCGAAGGATTGAGACACATCAAGCAAATATTTATTGTATTTTTCATAAATATAGTTGTAAAAATATGCATGTAGACAATATAATTCATCAATGCTTTCTGTCAGTTGTGGAAGAGCATTGTTAGGCATTGGCTGAGTTCATGAAATGAAACAAACCATATTTCCAATGTCCTGTTATGCGTAAATCTCACCATGGGTATTCTTTAACCTTGAGATCTTGCTGTGAAAACAGCCAGCAGGGTTGGTTTTGAAAAGTAGTCCCATTTGTCCAGCTGAACCAAAACTGCCAATGCAACAAATAGAATACATGACAGAAATGTACTTGAAAATGCTTCAGGGCCATTTTCTCTCTCAAGCATTTCCCATTCTTTCAAAAGAAATCTCAAATCGATTGATTTCAACCAGGATTTGCAGAGATTTCAGCCAAATAAATGATAATATTTGCAATAGTGGCAAATATCTGTAGCTCGGGTGTAGGATGAGGTTGAAGGTTTGTTCTCTGAGCTTGTGGGTGGGTTTCTGAACATTTCATTACCAGGCTAGGTAACATCTTCAGGATTTTTTCAGCTGAAGAGGTTATTTAGCCTGGTAACGAAACGTTCAGAAACCAACCCACAAGCTCAGAGAACCAATCTTCCCCCTCAAATGATAGTATTTCCAGCACTTGCTTGTCACACAGACCAGGATCAGTTGTAACGAGAAGCCATGATTCTGTTTAATGTGTCTAGATAAACCTCTACCTTCCTCCTTTTTTTCCTCAGGAAGTACTCCAAAAATTGGGCTTCTGAAATGAATCCTTGATGACCATTATTTATTTATTTATTTATTTATTTATTTATTTATTTATTTATTATTTATAATTACACTTTTATAGCACCCGAAGGACTCAGGGCGATGTACAGCCATAATAAAAACAGTAACGACAAAAATTAAAAACCATTAAAACAATTCAATAATTAAGCCATGAATTAAAACCCCAAGGCTAAAATCCATTAAAACACCTATTAAAAAACCATTATTCCGTCAGACTGGCTTGATGAAATAGTAGGGTCTTAAGGGCACGACGGAAGGCACAGAGGTCAGGGATCCTTCATATTTATTTATTTATTTATTTATTTATTTATTTGTTTAGATTTGTATACCGCCCTTCTCCTTGCGGACTCAGGGCGGTGAACAGCCAAATAAAAATAGTACACAAAAGTTAAACAATTTCTTTAAAAAAGCATATAACTTTGGCTAAAAATTAAAACCATTAACCATTAAATATTTAAAATACCCAACCCTATAATACAGATCTTAAAAATTCAGCGGGGTCAGGCTAGACCAGCAAGCTGAAAGAGATGAGTTTTCAGGGCCCGACGAAAAGTCCGGAGGTCAGCAATTGTTCTCAGTTTTGGAGGAAGATCGTTCCAGAGGGTAGGGGCTGCCACAGAGAAGGCCCTCCCCCTGGGGGTCGTCAGCCGGCATTGTCTGGCTGACGGCACCCTGAGGAGACCCTCTCTGTGGGAACGCACCGGCCGGTGGGAGGCTATTGGCGGCAGAAGGCGGTCCCGTAAGTACCCTGGTCCTAAGCCAGGGGCAGTTCATTCCATAGGGCAGGGCCCCCCACAGAGAAGGCTCTCCTCCTGGGGGTTGCCAGTCGACATAATTTGACCAACGACACCCTGAAGACCTCTGTGGGAGCGTACCGGCCTGTGGGAGGCAATCGGTGGCAGAAAGCAGTCTTGTAAGTATCCAGGTCCTAGGCCATGGAGCGCTTTAAAGGTGGTGACCAACACCTTGAAACGCACCTGGAAGACCATCGGGAGCCAGTGCAGCTCGCGCAAGAGAGGTGTTACATGGGAGTGACGTGTCGCCCCCTTAATCATTCATACGGCCACATTCTGGACCAGTTGGAGCCATACTGCCCAAACACTGAAGCTCTGGTTTCTTTGAATTATAGTTAGTGAGGAAAAGTTAGAATGAAACCATAGGTTCAGAGCCCATAATTTAAAATAAAATACAGGGAGTCGTTGTCTTATACCCTGTTTCTCCGAAAATAAGACCCAATCGGAAAATAAGACCTAACACGATTTTTCAGGATGCTCGTAATATAAGCCCTACTCACAAAATAAGCCCCAGTTAAGATCACCAGCAGGCGGAGACGTTTAGCACGGTATTTCCCTCAAAATAAGACCTAATTGGAAAATAAGCCATAATGCATCCTTTGGAGCAAAAATTAATATAAGATCCGGTCTTATTTTGGGAGAAACACGGTAACTATTCATTTAGTAAATGTTTGAAGTTAACAACAGCGCTGGGGAAAAGTGACTTTCGATTGGTCTTCACACTTAAGACCATTGTAGCATCCCCACAGTCACGGGATCAAAATTTGGGCACGTGGCATGTATTTATAATGGTTGTAGTGTCCGGGGTAATGTGATCGCCATTTACAATGTTCCCACGTGGCTTCTGACAAGCAAAGTCAACGAGGCAAGCCATGATTCACTTAACTGCAATGGTTTGCTTAGACGTGGCAGAAAAGGTCATAAAATTGGGCACAACTCATTTAACCACCTTGTTTAGGAACAGAAACTGTGGTCCCAATTGTAATTCATTGAAGATTATCTGTAATCGGGAGAGAGAGGTTAGAGTTGGCTTCAAGTTAGAAGAGTAAAAGAGGCATTGGAAATCCCTGGATGTCCTCGGGCAGTGATGGCTAACCTTTTTGCCGTTGCGGCCAAAAGCGGGGGGAGCATGGGGGGGTCACGTGTGTGCATGCCCACACCCATAATTCCATGCGCCTTGCCCCGCGCATGTATGTGAGACTCCCTCATGCTTCCCCCGCTTTTGGTACGCGATGGCACAGTGGGTCCGGTAGGCCTACTTTTCGCCCTCCCCAGGCTCCAGAGCCTTTCTAGGAGTCAGAAGAGGGCGAAAATGGTCTTCCCCATCCTCCTGGAGGCCCCCTGGAGGCCGGAAACAGCCTGTTTGCCAATTTCCAGGGGGCCCAGAAGGCCCAAAAATCAGCTGGCCGGTGCATGCATCTGTGCCAGAACTGAGCTCATGTGCCCACTGATATGACACGTGCCATAGGTTCGCCATCACAGTCCTAAGGATTTGCTTTTCCGACATGAAACCATAGTGAGTAATTATCCTTCGTCAGGTTCAATACAGATTACACTCTGGAGTTATTTTCCCTATTTTTGCTGTACATGTCTTGCTAAGCTACTGGAGCAGGCAGTAGGACAGCAACGAGCCTCGATTGCAGAGACTATTTTGTTGTTCCTAAACATTGGGGTTTTTTTTTAATGTCTTTGTGCTCAACCCAGAATTAGCAAATGATCTATGTGTTGTAGTGCAGCATGAAAATCCAAGTAAAGATGCTATGATTATTGTTCTGTTCGATTCGATTCGATTCGATTGTATTCGATTAAGTTCTATTATTTTCCTCACATACTTGGCCAGATGTTCAGACTGGGTTTGGCATTTTTGTCTTCCTATCAAGTCCTTGCCAAGGACCTGAGATAGGCAGATGTGGATGTTTGATGATGTTACAGATATCGGCACAGGATGGAAGTTGTTCTGCAATTGACCGATGGCAAATTTGTCAATTCCTATGGTGTCCAAGTGGTGCTCCACTTGTTTTGGGACTGCACCCAAGACACCTATTACTATTGGTCCTACCCTTGCTTGCCTTTGCCACAGTCATTCTATTTCTATTTGTAGGTCTTTGCATTTTGTTATCTTCTCCAGCTCTTTCTCTTCTCCTCTACTGTGTCTAGGCACTGCCACATCCACTATGCAGCATTTTTTGTCTTTCTTATCAACAATTGTTAAGTGTGGGGTGTTATGTGGCAGGTGCCTATCTGTTGTTGTTGTTGTAAGTAGTAGTGTTGTTGTTATTTGTTAAACTTGACTCCTGATGACATTGTAAATAACACATCTGTGTTATTTTTTGGGTAACCAAACAGAAGTGATTTTAAAGCACATCTGCAAGATGCCAGATGCTCTGGGACTCCTGCCTCTTTTTCTATATTGCAAAAGAAATTGGTCCACTCTGACTCTTCTCCGTGAATACCCAAGGACAGGGGAATCAAAAACGTCAAGATGGTAGCAGGGGTGGGTTTCAAAAATTTTACCAAGGGCTTCACTGCCCGGTTGCTAGGTGGGCATGGCCATAGTGGGCATGGCCTAGTCAGCTTCTTGCACCATAGCGGGGGGCAGGGTGTGCCTTCCCCAGGCTCTGGAGGCTTTCCTCGAGCCTCCGGGAGAGTGAAAATGGCCTCCTCAGGCTCCGGAGGCCCTCTCGAGGCTGGAAACAGGCCTATTTCTGGCCTGCGCGGACTTCTAGTAGGCCCATTTTCCCCCTCCCCAGACCTCCATGCACACTCTGCACTTGCCTGCATCCAAAATGGGCCGCGTGGGGGTTCCTGGATTGGAGGGGAGGGATGGGCAGGGCCAGCCAGGAGTGGGATTTGGGGGTTCTCTGAACTGCACAGAATCTTAGCTAGAGGTTCTCCCGAACCCATGCGAACCCCCAGCACCCCACCCCTAGATGGTAGCCACAATAGCAAACAAACCCTGTTCTATGCATATCACAAAAAGGGCCAAGGCTGTCGTTGTGTGATTGCAATCAGCCTTTTGACTCTTCCCTTTAAACACCTCTATAAAATCAGTTGATGCGATTTCCGATCTGACTGTTACTTCTTCTCTAAGCATTTGATCAACAGGATACCTTCTGCGCTGGAGGCATTAGACCTTTGGTGCTCATTAGCCTCCTGTAAGCATGGAAAAATCCAAAGCCTCCACTGTGAGTATTTGAGAATTTTGAAAGTTTCCCTGGAGACAGCTGAGCTGTTTATTTCTGCTTATTATTATTTTTTTTTACTCCTTTGACAACTTACCTTCCTTTTTCCTGCCTCTCCCAACCTCTTGGTAAAATTAACTGCTAAAGGGGAAGATGAACAGCAGAAATAAACAACGGGCCCTGCTTTAGGGGAAAGCTTTTGGATTTTCATTTGCCCATGGTTTCTTTTCCCCTTAATCATGAATAATTTAGAGGTCATTTGATCCCATCTCTCTGTTCAGACCATTTTAATGGAAATAGGAGTATTTCTGCTTCCTGATCATCGCCACCAGGGAGTTGCTAGCCTTCATGGTGACTTATGGATTGATTGATCACTTCTTCTTTGAATTTATAGCGCTGCTCCATCATTTCAGTACACCTATCTTCTTTATGTCCTTTTTTTTTACAGCAGTAGATTATTGCTAGAAAACATAATTACTTTTATCTGGCCTGATCCTTCTTGTCAAAATATATATATATATCCCTTATGATCTGGTCTCATTTTGACAGTACCTCCCTCTTTAGAATTAATCTCCATCGTACTCTTTATGTGTCTGTATTCTTGAGCCCCAGAAAAGAACATTCTTTTCACTTATTCATTGTCAGCTGTAAATTCACTAAGCATGCTGATTGGCATCACCTTTGTCTTCTAACATTAATCCTGGAGGTTTTGTTTTTTGCCTTCCATTTTTTATTTTATAATGAGATCTTCTAAATCTTCTATTCTAATTTACTTTCAGCTAATGAAATAAATTATTTTGAACTCCAGTTCTGATTCCAATTGCCATCTCCTCAATCCTGACAATACAATAGCTGTAAATTAACACCGAAAAAAGATCCATTCTTGGGCATCTCTGGATGGAGGGAAGCAATTGTGATATTGTAAAATCACAACGTTATGCAGATTCCATAAACGCAGCATTTGCAGTATAAATTGGCTACGATGATGACATCATGTCGTTATAGTATCATCTGGTGGTTGAACCATCATGTGGTTTCCAGTGGGCACCTATGTGCCCATCTTCCTCATTCTTTTATTCTGTTTTTCCAATTCCATTCTTGGGGAACCTGTTTTACACTAAAGATTCCCCAGAAGGATGATGGTTGAGGCTGGATGAATGTTAGTCTTAATATATGCCACATTGAAACGTGATCTACACAAAGGCCTAATGCCAGGTATGCCTCTGTTCACAACTCAAGAAAGAAAAAACCTGACTCCTTTTTCATCGAGAAAGGTGCTTTTACTGAGCATGAACTGAATGCAACCAAAGAAAAGCAAGGTCTGAGGTAATAGGTGCGAAAATCACATATATAAAGCATCCCCAAAACCCTCCCCATAAGGGTCCAGTCAGGATTATCCAATAAACATCCCCCCAAGGTATCATGTGGGGTGCAGTTTCAGATGGCTCCATCTTTCTGGTATGCCAGGACGGTTGACCTTGACTTGTTATCAGCACGCCTTCCAGCTGCAGAGAAAGTGCTGAGAAAAACTTTCTCCAATTCACTCCCTGTTAGGAGACGTCTCCACCAGCTCGCTTCCCCCCTCCCAAATACCCAGACACTTCTCCCCTCCCCCCCCGTTACAATGGCAGCCGAAGCCAATATAGAGGCGGAAGCTGACATTCAGATGCTGTAATCAATGAAGCAAGGACAAGCCTTCTTAAATAGTAAATAATATTATGAACAGGTTCATATTTTAATCCAAAATGGCTGGGAAACTTTAGAAGTTGAAATCCACACATCTTATAGGTCAGTGATGGCGAACCTTTTTGGCGCTAAGTGCCGAAAAGGGAGCATTTCACGGGCGCGCTCTCATCAGGGCCATGAACAGGAAGAAGAGCTGCCCAGGGAACATGTGCGCAGCGGATAAGGTATTTCCAGTTTCTTGTGCACATATGCACGCCGGCCAGCAAGTCTTCTGGTTACTGCCATAGATTTAGATTTAGATTTAGATTTAGATTTATTAGATTTATATACCACCCTACTCCCGAAGGACTCAGGGTGGTGAACAGCCAATAATAAAAATACATGTATACAAAATTTAAAAGCCCAAATAAAATCAAATTAAATAAATTTGGCCCAAACAGAATTAAAACACCCCACACAATTTAAAACAGATTAAAATTTAACGCTAAAAGAAGAAGAGAGGTTAGGCCAGGCCCGCCTGGTGGAATAAAAAAGTCTTGAAAGCGCGGTGGAAGGTGCGCAGATCCGGGATCCTCCGTATCTCCGGGGGGAGCTCGTTCCAGATAGTAGGTGCCCCCACAGAGAAAGCTCTCCCCCTGGGGGCCGCCAGTCAACATTGTTTGGCGGAGGAGCCCCTCTCTATGAGAGTGTACCGGCCGATGGGAGGCTATTGGTGGTAGTAGGCGGTCCTGCAAGTACCCAGGTCCTAAGCCATGCATGCGCACACACCGATCAGCTAGCTGGCGCATATGCTCTTGCCGGAAAACGGAAGACCAGCTGATGGTCGCTTGCACATGCGTGCCACAAACCCGGAAGAGGAATGGGCGACGCCATGCACGCCAGGCGACATGGCTCCATGTGCCACTTTGGGCACTCGTGCCACAGGTTCACCATCACGGTTATAGTTGCTGAGTTGTTGAGAAACCTTGGTTTATGCTAATTGTGTGTCACGTACAAAATTTTCTTGCAAGAAGAAACCTACGTGTATTTATTGAGAAGCGAATCCAGCTGGAGGTTGAAAACCTTCGTCACTGAAGAGTAATTATCTTTATTTAAATGACTTTGACAACAGCTGTAATTGGGGATCTGTGAACCATGTCTTGCTTTTCTGGTGTTCTGTCTTAATGAAATTCTTCGTGCCTAAGATTTTACCCAAATGTTAGGCAAAAGCTGTTGTAGATTTCTGGACCAGTTGAGATATATGTCCATGTGATTTTTACATCATCCAAAGTAGGGTTACTATTCAGCAGGTTCTGATAGGTTCTGGAGAACCGGTAGCAGAAATTTTGAGCAGTTCAGAGAACTGGCAAATACCACCTCTGGCTGGCCCGAGAGTGGGATGGGAGTGGAGGTTTTGCAATATCCTTCCCCCAGGAGTGGGGAGGGAATGGGGATTTTGCAGTATCCTTCCCCTGCAGTGGGGTGGGAATGGAGGTTTTGCAATATCCTTCCCCCAGGAGTGGGGAGGGAATGGGGATTTTGCAGTATCCTTCCCCTGCAATGGGGTGGGAATGGAGGTTTTGCAATATCCTTCTCCCACGAGTGGGGAGGGAATGCGGATTTTGCAGTATCCTTCCCCTGGAGTGGGGTGGGAATGGAGGTTTTGCAGTATCCTTCCCCTGCCACGCCTACCAAGCCATGCCCACCAAGCCACACCACACCTATCAAGCCACGCCCACAGAACTGGTAGTAAAAAAAATTGGATTTCACGACTGGTCAGGATGCATAGTCAGGAACATTGGCAGGGGAATAAAAATATTAGGGTGATCCTGAAATCAAAGGATGAGGCTTCAGGGGTATAGTTTGACCACAATCATGACCTTTTAGACCCCCTTGACCCTCCATGTGGTACTTGCTGCCTGCGTCATTCTTGTGTTGCTTCATAATGGCATACAGGTAGTCCTAAACATACGGCCACAACTGAGCCCAAAATTTATGTGGCTAATTGAGTCCCATTTTACGACTTTGCTTGCCACTTTTGTTAAGCAAATCACCACGATTGTCAAATTAGTAATATGGTTGTTAAGTGAATCTAGTTTCCTCATTGACTTTGCTTGTCAGAAGGTCACAAAAAGGTGATCGCATGACCCAGGGACACGGCAACCGTCATAAATGTGAGTCAGTTCTCCATAGTGGAAAATATAAAATTGAAAATGAATACAGCAACAGAGAGGGATGAAGGAAGGAGAAGAGAGATGGAAGAGAGAAGGAAGGAGAGAGAGGGAAGGAAGAGAAGGGAGGAAGGAAGGGAAGGGAAATTAGAGTGGGAGTGAGGGTAAGAGAGGGAGGAGGAGAAGGAGAAAGGAAGGGGAAATAGGGAGGAGAAGAAGAGGAGGGGAAGAGAAAGTAAGAAGGAAAGAAAAAAGAGAGATGGTAGGTTTGATGAAAAAGACTGCTGTACAATAAAAAAGATGAAATGGAAGAAAGGCAACCCTGAACAAATATAAAGATATTAAGATAAATAGTGAATTGTTTACAGAATAAAAGAGAACAAATATGAATAAATAGCAATAATTAGAATTTAAGGGCAAATGAAGATGTTGTTTATATAAGCAAGCATAGAAATATTGAGACATGATAAAAAGGGGGGGGGGGAAATTTTGGCAAAAAGTGTAATTGAGCAAAATGTATTTGAATTTGATTAATTGTATAAGATAAGATATGACCAATGCTCTGTTCAAGAAACATGTGGGTAAATGTAGAAACCAATAAAACTTGTTTTTTTTAAAAAAAATAAATAAATATGAGTCAGTTGTTGAGCACCTGAATATAAATCACGTGGCCCTAGGGATGCTGCAATGGTCATAAGTATGAAAAATGGTCATACGTCACTTTTTTCAGTGCCGTTGTAACTTCAAACGGTCGCTAAGCAAAGTGTTGTAAATCGAGGACTATCTGAATCATGTCAAAACAACACAACGGGACTGTTTTGAAGGATCGTCATCCCTCCAGGCTTCTAAACTTCTAAATCAAAATCATCGTCTCTTTCATCTAGCAATACTCCCTGATCGCAAACTGCAGTTTTAAAACTGCTAGGAGAGTGTTCCCCACTTCAGGCTCACTTGAATCTACTCATCCTTATGCCATCAGACATCCAAACCTTTTCAATCTGATCAAATTGCCCAAATTTTCCATGTCTACAAGTAGTTCATTTCCCACTACAATAGCGTTGGTTTTGTTTTGTCTTATTTTTTTTTAAAAAAAAAAACTCCCAGTTTTTTTTGTTAAAAAAAATAGCCTCTAGAGATTCGGTGTTTTTTAAGTGTGTGCTGATATTTCTGAAATAGCTTTGTGTTAGATTATGTTCCGATAGTGCGGGGGGGGGGGAGCTGTGGTTGATAATTAAAGAATAACACACCACATGCACAAATTTCATATGGAGAATTTTTTTGTGCAAAGGCTAAAACTGACAACTCTTTTCCTTTGTTTAAAAATAAAACACTGATGTGAGATTTGAAATATCAAAGGAGAGTGAAAGAAACCATCAAGCCAAAGAATTATGAAAAGAAAAAATCACAAAAGAATAAAGGGCACAATGCCTATTAAGTGTATGAGCTGAGTGGAACGATCTTCAGCTTCACTTTTTAAAACATTTTTGTGGATTCACAGCAGCCCTCCCCAACTCAATTCCTCCAAGCTGTGTCTGTTTAAACTCCCAGAATTCTCAGCAGTGGCCACGTGAGGTAGGAATTTCTGGGAGTTGAAGTCCATATCTCTCACTGTCCAGGATAGGCGAGACTAACTCTGAAGTTTCATTTTCTCCACCGTCCCCTATTACAAGTCTATTTGGGATTGAACACATCCTGTTCTTTCCTTGGCAGCATTAAAGAGCATGTTGTTTTACCATGGTGGGATTTCCTAGTGGTCTCCCTTCCATGTTTTGGCCAGGCCTGACCTTGCTAGATTTCCAAGTCCAGTCAAGGTTATGTCTACTTGCTAATGCCATCCTTTGGATGTTCTTTCCTGAACTAAATAATTCACAGCAAAAAAATAATAATAATAATAAAAACCTTCTATCATTTTAATTAATTTGTAAGAACTGTTCGTTCATAGCTGTGTATAGATGAAAAATAGATAATTTTCCTCCTGAAGGGATACCTAGCCAAAAGATTCTGTAGGACTAGAAATGGTAGATAAACATTGTAAATTGTCTGAAGCTTGTGATTAATAGGTGGTAAGATTTACCAGTATTTATTTTGCTCTGGTCAGTTAATCAGAAAGTGGAATTCAATCTAGCTTGCAAAAACAGTAGCATTTATTTCGGCAAACTGACCAAATTACAGGAATAAATCATTGTGAGAGCAAGTAATGAAGCATGTGAATAAGTAACCTGTGTGGTTTTAATGGTTTGTGGATAGTTTTGCTTCCATTTAGGAAACGGATTTATGGACTCCCTATTCTTAGTGTAAAGATGTGCTAGTCGTTCCCGACTCTAGGGGGTGTTGCTCATCTCTGTTTCAAAGCCGAAGAGCCAGAGCTGTCCAAAGATGTCTCCGTTGTCATGTGGCCAGCAAGACTAAACACCAAAGGCGCACAGAATGCTGTTACCTTCCCACCAAAGTGGTCCCTATTTTTCTACTTTCATTTTTTTACGTGCTTTCGAACTGCTAGGTTGGCAGAAACTGGGACAAGTAACAGGAGCTCACCCCGTTATGCGGCACTAGGGATTCAAATAACTGAACTGCCGACCTTTCGACCCTGCGTAATGGGGTGAACTCCCGTTACTTGTCCGGAAGTTGTGAATTCTCCAACACTGAAAATTTTTAAGAAGAGATTGGACAACCATTTGTCTGAAATGGTATAGGGTTCCCTGCCTGAGCAGGGGGTTGGACTAGAAGACCTCCGAGGTCCCTTCCAATTCTGTACAGCATCAAAGACATAGGGATGATTGTGGAACAGATCAAGAACTGCTCACATCCAAGTTCCAAATTAAGCAAAAGAATAAAGCCAGTCAGCTATGATCTGGAACACATACTCACCTGTTTTAAGGAGAGCATCAAGAATTGCTTCAAACCCTATTGATGGAGAACCAGAGAAATTGTGGGATGGACTTAAAGGGGTCATTAAGGATAAATATGGAAAGGAACTGCCAAAAATGAAGAAAGAGAAGAAAGCAAAGTGCACTTCACTTGGCATTGCCAAGAACTTAAAAGAAGCCAATTGCACTAAAGACAAAAATCTCAGAAAAGAACTTAACAAAGAGTTTCAGAGAGCTGTTAGAAGAGACAAGAAGCAGTACTACAATAATTCTGTAAAGACATCGAGGATGGAAATAGACATGAAAAAAACAAGGGAAGTCTTTCAAAAGATCTCTAAACTCAAAATGAGTTTCCAATCTTCAATTGTTATGTTAAGGGATATCAACAGGCAGATTATATAAACAATTCAAAAGAAATCTAAGGAAGATGGAAGGAGTATATTGAAATACTATACAGTAGAGATGTCAACATCCAAGATACCTTTAGAAGATTTTTTTTTTTACTTATAAAAGTCTCTAGGACTAGAAGATGAGATTTCATCAGCATTCTGGTCATCATCAAGCTGGAAGGCTACAGGGACTGATGGAAGACCCACAGAAGTGTGGCAAACAACAAAATAAAAATCAGTCAAGATTCCAACCAAGCTATGCCAGTGAATCTGGAAAATGAGATACAGTTACAATAGCCAATAGATTCTGGTTTTTTTCATATTTATCTTTATTGACCCCTTTAAGGTCATTCCATAATTTCTCTGATTCTCTATTAATACCATCTACATTCCCAAAAAAAAATTGTAATACAGTGTGCAGTAGATCTATGGCAAATAAATCTTTTTTATTGATTGATTGATTGATTTTACAACATCAACACAACACAACACAACATATAAAACACAAACACATGATATGTATTTCTTTTTACATATCAGTTTCGTTCCTCTTACTTTCTACTATATACATTCCCCATTTTTCTATAATCCTTTATTATCATTATCCTTATCGTCCCTTTAGCTCTAATTTTCTTCATTTACAATATTTTACAGATTTGTCACATTCTTCTCTCCATCACTTATTCACATTTACTTTCCCTAATCTCAAGCCAGTCATACCACTTAGTCCATACTTGATAATATTCTGTACCTTCCTTTTCTTTTATTTCTTTCGTTAATTTATCCATCTCCACACAGTCCAGGATTTTCTTAATTATTTCTTCCTCTGTTGGGATCTTTTCACTTTTCCAGGACTGTGCGTAGATGATCCTTGCCACTGTAATTATATGCAAAATCAGATATCTAATTTCTTTACTATAGGTTCTGTTCAATATCCTCAGTAAAAACATTTCTGGTTTCCAATCCACATTATAGCCAATTATCTCTTCTATCCAACTTCTAATTTTAATCCAATATTTTTTCGCCTTGGGACATGTCCACCAGAGATTATAATATGTTCCAGGGACTTTTTTTACATTTCCAACAATTTGGAGAGTTGTTAGGAGACATTTTAGCAAGTTGTACTGGTATGAAGGGCCATCTGTGGAACATTTTTAATTGGTTTTCCTTGAATGCCGTTGATTCAATGTCAATTTAATGTTTATTTCCTATAATTTTTCCCATTTCTCCAATTCTATATTGTAGCCAAAATTTTTGGCCCATCTAATCATTGTACCTTTAACTACTACTTCTTCCATTTTATACCTCAGTAGCTATTGGTATATATTACTAATTAATTTTATTTCTGTTCTATGAATAATTTTATCCAATTCTTGTGGTTCCTTTCGAATCTCATATATCTTTTTATCTCTTACAAATTTAGAGTGAATTTGTGCAAATGTCCACCAATCCATCACCCTACCAATATCCTGTTCCAATTCTTGTTTCATTTACAAGTCTCCCTGATCTTTTACCAATTCCTTATATCTAATTATCTTATTTTTCTCCAATAAATTTGGGTATATCAGTGCTTCTGTTGGTGAAAACCACGTTGGAATTCTAATATAGTGTTTTTGTTTTGTTTTTTTCCAAATCTGTAGCAATGCATTTCTGATCAGATGTGTTTGAGAATATTTATGCGATTTATGTTATATTTCTCATCCCACAGCACAGGAAGGCAAATAAATCTTGTTCCCAGATTGGGTATTTGGTAGCCACGCAGGCCATTCTGTTTATATGCGCACATGGGTGCATAGGCACTATTTCAAACAGTAAAGATTGTCCTCAACTTATAACTATAATTGAACCTGAAATAACAGTTGTAAGTTTTATTTATTTTATTCAGCATATGGCATCTACAGAGGTTATGCAATCACTGATGTACCATCTATCTATCTATCTATCTATCTATCTATCTATCTATCTATCTATCTATCTATCTATTATTATTATTATTATAGGTGAAACCATAATAAAATCACGATAATATCAAGCCATAGAACTGCAATGGGATGGATGTTATAATTCTAACTGCATCTGGTTAGACTGCAATTATATCATCCCAGGTGCCTTGACATTTCTTGAGACATTTTTGAATTATGTATGTTATAGTTTGTTCCAGAACACCACAGTCGCATTGTAGACTCTCGACCATTTTCTACTTAAAGAGCTTTGCCTTAGTTCTGGCATGCCTTGTCCTGATTTTATTCAGGTGGCTTCATATTTTTCAGGGCAACTGCATTCCTGAGAGTGGTTTTGTTGGATCTGCCTGTTCGGTTTGGTTGTGGTTATTAAAAGTCACCCATTCATTTTATTTGCCATTCTTCATCTAGATCGTAAGATTGGTAGTGGGTTAGAATGCTGTATTGCAGGCTAATTCTGCCGACTGTTGGCAGTTCGATCGTGACCGGCTCAGCCTTCCATCCTTCCGAGGTGGGTAAAACGAGGACCCAGATTGTTGGGGGCAATATGCTGACTCTGTAAACCACTTAGAGAGGTCTGTAAAATACTATGAAGCGGTATATAAGTCTACATGTTAGTGCTATTTTGTCCCAAATTGGTTTCTTAGATTTAAACCCGGTGAGAGGAAGAGAGTCTAATAATTCATGTATTGAAAGATCTCTAGAAGTCAGTGGCATGTTTCTGACTGGCTGTTGTTGTTGCTTGAGATCAGGAAGGCCAATGTTAGAAAGAACATGAAACTGAGAGCACTGTGCATTTAAGGGTTTCAAATAGTATTCTCATTGTGTCATTAAGGTGAACATCAATCTTACTGGTATGACAACCTCTTCCCCATACAGGTGCAAAGTACTCGCCATAGAGTATACTAACGATTGTACCACTATACACAATGTTTTCACTTGTGATCCCCAGCCTGTTCCTGCCCATTTTCCTAATCAGGTTGTTCTTAGTTTTCAATTTTTGTCCAATTATTTCAAGGTAGGGATGAAATCCAGCAGGTTCTGGAGAATCGGTAGTGGAAATTTTGAGTAGTTCAGAGAACCAGCAAATACCACCTCTGGCTGGTCCCAGAGTGGGGTGGGAATGGGGATTTTGCAGTATCCTTCCCCTGCCACGCCCACCAAGTTCACGCCCACAGAAGCAGTAGTAAAATAATTTGAATTTCACTGCTGCTTCAAGGCGTTATAAGTTGTGAGTCATGCTGATTATTAGGCAGGTCACGCAACTGACCTAATTGTATGACTTTTCTTTTGCAGCGGTTATTAAGTGAATGCTGTACTTGTTAAGCAAACCCATTGTCTATAACAGGATTTTTTTTTGCCAGAAACAGGAAGTAAACGCCAGTTTCTGGCAAAAAAACATCATAAATCGCACTCGCATGACTGTGGGATTCTGAAAATGACTGTAAGCATGGATGCTGGGGTGGAGGTGGGGGCTATCTGTTGGAACTTCAAATCCAAGTTTAAGTATCTTTCTGGGAGGTTAGTTGGATATTGGGATGGTCTCTAAGCAATCAAGGATTATCAATCAAGGATTACCTATAGTTCAGTCTTGAAATACAGGTAGTTTCTTGAAAAAGACAGACAGTAGTTCATCAGTTGTATTTAATGAACCATAAACAGGCTACGAGACCATGTTTTGCTAAGAGAAAATGTAAGAGATGGAGATTTCATAATTTGCTCTATTTGTGTTCATAATAGACTATTTTTGTGGAGTCCAGCAGAGATTATGGCATACAAACTATTGCTTCTTCTTTCAGACTCCTTATCAATCCAAATTTTGTGGTGGAAAAGTCTCCAACTTCGCATGTGTTTTCATGTCTTTATTTGCAATGTTATGGATAGTGATAGGAAGTGTTTCTGTGGTTGTTTAGCATAAATTCCGTAAGAAACAGTGTGTTGTGTCTAATTCCATTATATGTCTTGGCTACTGCAGAAGAACACTATTTAATGAGAGTTGTTTATTTCCTAAGTTTTTTAGAAGAATGGTTTGCAATTCTGTCTCGATAATTTTGATATCTTAAATCTTAACTAAATATTTTTAATTGCAAGCATGGATTTCTAATAACATGATGTTCTATATTGGTTTTAGCTCCAGATTAGCTTTCCTTGTTTCTGTTAGAGAGCCATTTTATAAGGCAAGCCTTTTCCCTACAAAGCTAGAAAATTCTGTTTACCACAAAAAGAAGATTTATTTGGTCAGATACATTTGTCTAGCAGAATCTTGCCAATAGAAAACTAACATTTAAAAAAGGTCAGGGAAAAAAACAGCTGAGCCCAAGAGTTATCAAATATGTGCTTCAAGCTACTGGCAATTTTCTTCATATGTTTTTGTCAGTTAAAATGTACTTTATTTTAAAATGTACCTTAGTTCAAAACTGTATTCAACCTTTATTTAAAATTGTAGCTTGTTGAATGTTCAAACAGATCATACGGCTTGCAATCTTTTTGGTATAAATTCTTAGTGCATTCCTCAAATAATAATAATAAGATATGAAAGCCATCTTTTCACACGGGAAATGCATTGGTAAAATCCTGCAGAGGATTTTGGGAAGTAAAAGGTAAAGAAGTAGATTGCTGCTGAATTTTCCCAGGATTTTTTTACTTCTCAGTCTGAGCTGTCAGATTTCTTGATGGTCTCCCATCCAAGTATCAACTAGGCCAGGGATGGGTTCCACTTACCTTTACTAACTTCCACTTACCTTTATTACCGGTTTGCAGCGGGATCACGCACACACGTTCTCTTCTGCGCATGCACAGATTACCCATGATGACATTGCGGTGGGTGGGTGGAGCCTCCACCGGTTTTACTACCGGTTCTATAGAACCGGACCGAACCGGGAGCATCCCACCACTGAATTAGGCCCAACCCCATTTTAGCACAAAGGCACTGTGACTTTGCTCTTGTCTTCCTCTGGGATTTTATGTTTGTTACAATGCCCAGTCTAGCCAATAAGTGTGGTATTTCCTGGTGGTCTCCCTTCCAGATACTAACCACCCTCCAGTCAGTAGGCCATAAAAAGCTCCCCCTGCTGAAATGGCCACTAAGAGAAGTGACTAGAAATGCAATAATACTCAGCCAATAAGGAATGTCTTTCTTTGAAAAAGGCACCTTAGTTAGTCTTTTCTCTTAATTTTGAAGCTGGAAGAATTAGTCACTTGATTAAAGAAGAAGGGAAAGTTTGCTTTTGCATGAATTTCCCTCTCTCTGCAATCAACTGTGACAAGTTAATAACAACGTAGATGGAGGCTAATGTAAATGTCTGGGCTTGATCAGTCTGCTTAAAATTACAGGGGTGTCAAACTGGTGGCCCCAGGGCCCAATGTGTCATGCGTAGGCCACGCCCACCCCAGCTTTGCAAAGGGGAAAAACATTGTAAAACGTCATGTGACAGCAATGTGACGCTACGGGCTTTACACCTGTGGCTTAGGGAAAGTCAGAAACTGCAAGATTGTGGATGCAGTGTGTCCTTGCACACCTGCAAAAGGAGTAGGGTTTGAAGAGAAGAGAAGAGAAGAGAAGAGAAGAGAAGAGAAGAGAAGAGAAGAGAAGAGAAGAGAAGAGAAGAGAATGCGAGGGATCTGTAAATATTTTCACAGTCCTCTTTTTGACTCGTGCAGTACATAGGTCCTCAATGGAAAGCAGGTTTGTAGCAATTGTTTTTTCTGCAGTTCTAATTATCCTCTGAAGCAGGGGTGGGTTCTAAATTTTTTTACTACCGGTTCTGTGGGTGTGGCTTATTTTGTGGGTGTGGATTGGGGGGGTAATGTGCCTGGGTGGGCGTGGCCAACTTTTTCTTTTTTTACTTTTGAAAACATTTTTTCTATCACCTTAAGAGGTTGTAGAAAAAATGCTTTTAGAAGCCTCTGATGATCAGGCAACTCAGCTGGGATCGCCAGAGGCTTTTAAAGACATTTTTTTTCCTACAACCTCTTCGGCCGAAGAGGTTGCAGAAAAAAATGGTTTTAGAAGCCTCTGATGATCCCAGCTGAGCCGCGTGATCATCAGAAGCTCTTTTTTTTACTTTTAAAAGCATTTTTTCAGCTGAAGAGGTTGTAGGAAAAATGCTTTTAAAAGTAAAAAAAAAAGCCTCTGACGTGGTGGGCGGGGTAAGCGAGCGGCAACCAGGCCGGGGACCAGGCCGGGGACCGGTTCGGGGGCATGGCCAGCCAATGTTATTCTCCGAACTATTACAAATTTTTACTACCGATTCTTGCGAACTAATGCGAACTGGGAGCAACCCACCACTGCTCTGAAGCCTGTGTCTGTCTTGTTGGGTTGCAGAACCAAACCAGACAATTACAGAGGTGCAAATGACAGACTCAATACTTCCTCTGTAGAACTGTATCAAAAGCTCCTTGGGCAGTTTTCAGCTTACTGAGTTGGCGTAGAAATAACATTCTGTGTTGTGCTCTTTTGATGGCATTTTTGATGTTAGGTGTCCATTTTAGGTCTTAAGATATGATAGAACCTAGAAATTTGAAGGTCTCTACCGTTGATACTGCATTGTCTAGTATTGTAAGAGGTGGTAGTATGGAAGGGTTTCTCCTAAAGTCCACCACCATTTCTATGGTTTTGAGTGTGTTCAGTTCCAGATTGTTCCGGTCGCACCACGAGGCTAGTTGTTCAACCTCAACCTTATTGCAATGTCATCCCCTGAGTGTACCAGACTTTCCATTAAACTGACAATATGAGAAGCTGAAATCTTGCAGGAGATCCTCAGAGGGAGGGGAAAAAATGCACAGGAATTCTATTTTTCTGTCCAATGGCACCGTCATAGGAAGTGTTTAAAAGTCGCTGCTTCGATGTCTTGCACGTTTTATCCTCTTATGGATGTCTATTGCCTCTGAGCCTATTGCAGCTGTGGGACCTCAGCTGTTCCAGGCAAAGCACAGTAGACTGCAGTAACACTCGTAGTCCGTTTACTTAGTGTGCTGGTTTATTTACATGCTGGCTCCAGAAATACACTGCACTCGCAAGGCGATGTGAAATTAGCGCTACCTTTAGCAGCCCACAGCTGTTTATATTACATGGCTAATTACCGGGAGTGTTATACACTCGCCCCTGCTTCTGGATCACCATGCTCATCCCGCAGCGTTTCCGCATTCATCCCGGGTCTCTCTTGGTATTTCTCCAGCGTTGAGCATCGTGTCGTTTAAGGCATTCCTAATACCGCCGAACTGCCTCTCCCCCACCCCGCATAAGGCCGCCTACACACCCGGTGCTCCCACCACCATGTGAGTATCCCCCCCCCCATTCAGGCTTCTCGTTCCGCGACATGTCGAGCGTGATGCTTGGCTCGACAGGCGGCTCCCCTTTCACCATGGGTCCTTCTGAAAGGGAAAATCACAAACTGTTTATTTTCATCATCAACAGACGATACACCCTCCTCTGCCGTCTCTGCATTGTACATCAAATTGATCTCTGAAAGCTTCCAGTTTGGTTTTCGGGGCACCGTGGAATGAGAATCACATGCTACAAATGATCCAGGGAATATGACTAGAAAGATACAAATAGGAGATGTTTCCTTCCTAAAGACAGTTGAACCTCAGAAATCATCCAGGCTTATCTGTCTGTCAGAAGACAACTCGGTACTTGTTTTCATTTGAAGGGTTCCCTCTGATAATATTTTACAACTGAATCGTTGTTGGAGACATGCCAATCCTTTTCGCAAAGGCAAGAACAACAACAATAATCATATCACCGGCAAAGGGTAGCAACTTACTTGTGGCTCCCTTGACGGCTTTAGAGCTAGGCTCTCTCCTCATAGTGCCAAAACATGTGACGGCTTCTTCAACTGGCTGCCTTTCAAGTTTGGTAGTTGAATGGTTTGCAAAAAAAAAAAAAAGCATTGCTTTTTTTTTTACTTCTTGCAAACCAGCGAATGATTTTCTGGTGGCTGAGCATGTGTGCAGGAGAAATAGAGTATCCAGAGCCATTAGCAAACAACACATTTTTTAGTTTAGTTTTACAACAAATACAGTTCATTTTCGCTATGTTAATATATACAGCCTGTCACAATTCAAACGCATAGATTCTTTCATCTGAAAATTACAACAATACTGATACCGTTCCTATTTGTCACAGAATACTAACATGAAAATTTGTAAACTTTCGATTTATCAATAATCCTTTGTCCCGACATTCCTTCTCTTCTCCAACCAATAATATATTTTATTCCAGATTTCATAATATTCTGTATCACGTTTATCTTTGAGTTCTAGAGTCAACCTGTCCATTTCAGCACAAGTCAGTATCTTGTTTAATACCTCTTCTTCTGAGGGGATCTCTTTATTTTTCCAGTTTTGCGCGAAGACCAGTCATGCTGCCGTTAAAATATGTAACATTAAATATATTGTTCCCTTGTTATATTTGTCCTTTATAATACCCAAAAGAAAAAGTTCTGGCTTTAACTCTATATTTTGAGTTAACATCTCCTCCAGCCATCCTTTTATCTGGTGCCAAAAATCTCTAGCTTTCCGGCACTTCCACCACATATGATAAAAAGTCCCTAGCATTGCTCTGCATTTCCAACACATTGTTGAGCGGTTTTTGCTCGTTTTAACATTTTTTAATCTAGTGATGGAAATGATTATACACCCAGGCTGGGCCCCTTACGTGTCAGAATATAAAAACCAAAATATGTGAACTTCAACTCCCAGAATTCCCCAGCCAGCCTTGGTTGTCCATACATCTTGAAGTTGCTACGTTTGAGAAACACAACACTGATATAATCTCTCAAGTAATTTTGCTATTGCCTTCTCTCAAGAGAGATCTTTCAAGAATCACAGATACCATTTGGAGCTCACCTAATCCAACTCCCTATAATTACAGCTGGATGGCCATCAAACCCACCACTTCCCATTGTTGAATATTAAGAAATCATTGTTATCCAACTGTTATCTATCTTCTAACTCATTGTTTCTTAACCTGTTGTCTAGACCAGGGGTCTCCAACCTTGGCAACTTTAAGACTTGTGGACCTCAACCAGAATTCCTCAGCCAGCTTTGCTGAGAGTTGGGAGTTGAAGTCCACAAGTCTTAAAGTTGCCAAGGTTGGAGACCTCTGGTCCAGAACGCCTTTATCAATTCTGCTCTATCTTCTACACAACAGCCCTGCAGATTCTTGAAGGGAACCACAGGTAGTTCTCAACTTACGACCACAATTGAACCCAACTTTTCTGTTGCTAAGTGAAACAATAAGTGAATTTTGCCCCCCACCCCCATTTTATGAACTTTCTTGCCACAGTTGTTAAGTGACTCACTACAGTAATGAAATTAGAAACACGGTTATTAAGAGAATCTGCCGTCCATGTTTATCAGAAGGTCACAAAATGTGATCACATGACCCCAGGACACTGCAAGAGCCAGTTGAGCCAGTTGTCAAGCATCTGAATTTTGATCCTTGGGGATGTTGTAATGGTTGTAAGTGTGAAAAACAGTCATCATGAGCCCCCTTTTCAGTGTTGCGTAACTTTGAACAATCACTAAACTAGCGATTGTATAAGACTACCTGTTCAAGTCTTCCCTCTGACTTACCTTCTCTAGGCAAAACCTCTCCGGTGATGCCACCAACCCTTCTTCTTTAAATCTTCTTTCCAGGCTCTCTTATTCTCAGTTGATCTTTTCTGGACTGGCTTTAGCTTCCTTGAAGGTTGTTGCACCTTCCATATTCCCAGGGGTGGGCTTCAAAAATGTTAGCAAGGGGTTCTCTACCCGGTTTCTGGGTGGGCGTGGACATGGTGAGTGTGGCCTAGTCGGCCTCCTGCACCACAGCAGGGGGGCATGTTTTTGTCCTCCCTGGGCTCTGGAGGCTTTTCTTGAGCCTCCGGGAGGGCAAAAAGAGCCTCCCCAGGCTCCGAAGGCCCTCTGGAGGCCAGAAACGGGCCCGTTTCTGACCTTTCTGAACTTCGGGTAGACCCATTTTTTGCCCTTCCTGAGCCTCCACACACACCCTGCACTTTTTGAATTTTTGAAGCCCAGCCCTGCCAGGGGTGGTATTCAGTCACCTTCATTACCGGTTCACAGGGCCTTCCACACATGCGCAGTGAGTCAGAAATGTGAATAAATGGGATGCGATTATGTCCAAGTGGGTGGGCGGATCCAAAGCAGCCTCCGCTACCAGTTTGCCCGAACTGGATAGAACCAGCCAAATACTACCACTGCACAGTACCCAGAACTCAGTTCCACTGCTTTCAGCAGGGGGCACATTTTATCCCTGCACACCCCCCATCCAATTGCTCACAGCCTCCTGAGACTCTTCCCAAATTTGTCGATGGGAACTTCCACCCCCACCCCCAAATCCAACTGGATTCTCCAGCGTTCTTGCGAGTCCCCCATATGGTGCTCTCTTATGAGCCTAAAAATAATCTTTTAAATCAGAGACCAATTCAGTGTTAATTAATTGCAAGAAACTCAAACGGATTGTGGTCTGAAATAAGATTACAAACCATTTTTATTTTAACTTTGTAGGACTGATCTCTTGAAGCCATAATTGTATTCATGTAGGAGAAGGACTGATAGAACTAGGCAGGAGTAAAAAGAGACAGCATCCTACAATTAAGTAACTACAAGTAAACTAAGTCCAATCCCCCCCGAATACCAGTTGACTCTTATCTGACTACAGATACAGTGATCACAATTGAGCCCAACACTTCTGTTGTTGAGTGAGACATTTGTTAATTGAGTTTTGCCCCATTTTACATCCTTTCCTGCCACAGTTGTTAAGTGAATCACTGCAGTTGATGAGTTAGTAACTCAGTTGTTAAATGAATCTGGCTTCCCCATTGATTTTGCTTGTCAGAAGGTGATCACATGACCTTGGGACACAGCAACGGTCGTAAGTGTGAAGCAGTTGCCAAAGGTGTGAGTTTTGATCACATGAGCATAGGGATGCTGCAAAGGTCATAACTAAGAAAAACGGTCGTAAGTCACTTAATTTTTTTAGTCACTTTGAACGTCACTAAATTAACTGTTACGTCAAGGACTACCTGTATAACCAGGTGCTAACCAGGGTGGATAAAAATCAATTATTATTATTTTTAAAAAAGTAAAAAAAACCAGATTTTTTAAAAATTTAAATCAGATTTTTTTATCAAATTTATTTTAATAAAATGCTTTTGGAGTAAAAATCTAGTTTTCTATTTAAGATACATTAATAATTTGGTTTATTCAGCATTAAATGGAGTTTAGTTATGTGGCATGAGGCTATATATTCTACAACATTGGGACTGTCGGTGAGTCAACAGCGGGTCAGAGGAGTAGCCGCTGCGGTACAGATATGACAGTTACTCTTCAAAAATTATAATTTAAATCATATCCACCCTGGTTCTAACTCTTAGTTGAAAAGATTCCTATGCATAGGCTTTTAGCAATAACTCAGTTAAATTGATGTAGAGTGTCAACTTCATTGCGAGGGTAAAGGACATGATTCATTGTCACGTTGGCTGGGGAATTCTGGGACTTGAAGTCCACATGTTTTAAAAGTTGATGAGGTTGGAAAGCACTGGGGTTTTTTGCTTTGGATTGTGGCATGAGAGTTTATAATACTGTCCCTACTATTTTGCAGAGTTTGAGACAGGTCCTCATGAAGGATCATTCCATTTTCCATATATCCCTTGCCAGTCCTTTGTGATGCTACATTACTTCTGTTCAGGGGTGAAAGCCAGCAGGTTCTGACAGGTTCTGGAGAACCGGTAGCGGAAATTTTGAGCAGTTTGGAGAACCGGTAGTGGGCAATTTTGAGTAGTTCGGGGAACCTGCAAATAACACCTCTGGCTGGCCCCAGAGTGGGGTGGGAATGGAGATTTTGTAATATCCTTCCCCTAGGAGTGGGATGGGAATGGAGATTTTGCAGTATCCTTCCCCTGCTACGCCCACCAAGCCATGTCCACAAAACCAGTAGTAAAAAAAATTGGATTTCACCACTGCTTCTGTCCTTTCTCTTCAGACATGTCTTCTTGACAGCATGTTCTTTTTTTTTTTCTTTCTTTCCTATGATTTTCCTCCCTTATAGTTTTAGGTTCATTTACAAACTTCTCATCTGTCATTACACAGAAGTTCTGGTTTGTCTTGTTTGACAGAGAAACACAAGTTTCAATTCATGGTATCTGCTTTTCCAATGGCATGCGGTAATTAGAGATTTTTTTCTTTTTCTTTTTCTTTTCTTTTTGGTTCTGAAGTCAGAAAGGGAAAAAAATAAAATAAGCCAAGTTGGAAATTGCACGTTTAACTCAAGGCATAACTTTTCCCCTTAGTGTAGCTTTTCAAAGGCCTTCCCTCCTGATCTTTTTTCATCCTTAGTGACGCTTGGGGATTTTTACCATGCTCCATGCCATGTCCACACCAGATGATTTAATTTATTTTAAAAAAAAAAATTGAGGCAAAGAAATGCAAATCACCAGATTTAAAGTCTGTGTATCCCAGAGATAAATTTCTTTTGATGACATTTAC
The DNA here is from genome assembly GCA_030761175.1 of Masticophis lateralis. NCBI lineage: Eukaryota > Metazoa > Chordata > Lepidosauria > Squamata > Colubridae > Masticophis > Masticophis lateralis. The sequence continues at coordinate 80,575,924 of JAUDYJ010000006.1, read as the reverse complement.
TTCTCGTTTTTGGCAGAAACAATCCATAAGGAACAGTGAGTTTGCTTAATAATCGAAGTGTTCACTTAACAACCTCCGCAAAAAAGATCGGATCAGCCACATGGATGACCCACTTTAAGACCATCACAGCTTACAACCATAATGGACAGCCTCCATTACAGTCATAATAGCAATAGCACTTATATACTGCTTCACAATACTTTACAGCCCTTTCTAAGCAGTTTATAGAGTCAGCATATTGCCCCTAACAATCTGGGTCCTCATTTTACTGATCTTGGAAAGATGGAAGGCTGAGTCAACCTTGAACCGGTCAGAATCAGCATTTCCTGCTTTCTAGAGAATATAAATCGCGCAGCACAGCTGATCATCAGAAATGTCGGTTCGCCCGAACCGGTATCATTTTTTTACTATCAGTTTGGGCAAACCGGTCCAAACCGGTAGCATTTCACCCCTGGTTTGTGGTATAAATAAATCACACTATAGATGCAAATAGTCTAGAAGATGATTCTCTAATCCTCCCCTAAAATGCCCCAGCCTTTTATAATTATATTTATTCATTTGTGCTTGAAGTTAGAAGCTTAATGAGATGGGGGCTTTTTTTTCCTCGTCAAGGCTACTTCTTAAAATGTATTTTACCAAAATGATATTTTGCTATATTCTGAGAAAAAAGGCATCACATAGGAGTGTCTCTACTCACAACAATCCTGCAAAGTAGAGCATATAACTGACCTAAAGTTCTGAGTGTTAAATAGGGAACTCTGGAAGTCAAATGGGTACTTGTCCAGCACTTTAACCATTATGCTATATTTGCTTTTTCAACATTTCTGGCAAGCAGACAAGAAGAGGGGCCCTTATAGGGGCCCTTGGTGGTCTCTTCTTACATTTCTGAAAATTTGAAAGCTGTTGCACAGTGTCCTTTCTTTTATTACCATTTCACCCAAAAGCTAGTTAGATGTAGTGCAAGGGTCTCAAATTCGATTTCATTGAGGGCCGCAACAGGGTTGTGTTTGACATCAGGGGCCAGGGTGCGCATGGCCACGGTGGGCATAGCCAGCTTGAAGTCACTTGTGTTGGAGGTGCCTGTGGTAGCCCGAACGCTCTGCCGTGAAAACGGGCTCCCGAGCTCCGTTTTCAGCTGCGACAGCCTCCTGCAGCCCTCTACCAACGAAAATGGAGCTCAGGGACCACGCGCGCCCTCCCCAAGCTCTGTTTTCGCTGGCAGAGGTACCGTGGCCATTCCTTCACTGTTTCCAAGGAGGCCCCGCAGGCCAGATCTAAGCACTCCGCAGGCCACATCTGGCCCGCAAGCCTTCAGTTTGACACCCCTGGTGTAGTGGTATCAGGCTAAAAACCGGGAGACAGTGAATTCTAGTCTCACATGAAGCCAGTTGGATGACCTTGGGCAAGTCATTTTCTCTTAGCCCTGAAAGGAGGCAGTGGCAGACCATTTCTAAAAAAAAAGCCTTGCCAATATTTTTATTAGGAATACTTCCAGGGATCTATGGAAAAAAATGCAGTATTTAATTATACATATTACAACAGCGGCAAGAATAATATATGCAGAAAATTGGAAAAATAATAATATACCAATGGAAGAAAATTTGATTAGAAAAGTTTTGGAGTGTGCAGAGATGGACAAACTTACAAAAGAAATACAAGAAAAGGGAGAAACAGAATACTATATGGCAGGGATGGCTAACCTTTTTACCGTTGTGTGCCAAAAGTGGGGGAAGCGCAGGGGGGTCACGTTCACCTGCGCCCACACTCATAATTCAATGTCCCCCGGGCCCCACGCATGCATGCACAATCCCCCTGTGCTCCCCCCCCCGCTTTTGGCATGCAACGGCAAAAGGTTACCGATGGCTCCAGGAGGCCCATATTCCAGTGGGCCCAGAAGGACTGAAAATCAGTTGGCACTGAGCTAGGGCAACTCTTGCGTGCCCACAGATATGGCTCCATGTGCCACCTGTGGCACGCGTGCCATAGGTTCACCATCACGGCTACATGGTATGGGAGAAATGGTATGAATGGTTAGAGGAGAGGGATAAAAGGCAAAGAAAGAGTAAATGAGGAAGATATAGGAGTTGAAATGCAGTAACATACGAGTGGAAATGGAATGGACACAGAATGTATGATCGTTATTGAGTACACTGGTATCTTTGTATATAAATCAATATATGAACTATATGTATAAATGGCAAATTGACATAAGGGAGAAAAATGGATATGTAAGAAATGTTTACTGAGGCGAAATGGTTGAAAAGAAGAAAATTGTAAAATTTTCTTTTTTGTTTTTTTAAAAAAACTGTTTAATAAAAATTATTTTTTTAAAAACAAATCTTGCCAAGAAAATTTCAACCCAAGACTTTCGGTTGCTATGAATCAACACCAACTCAGAAGCACCCCAAAAATAAAATAAGATATACCCATCAGAAGGCTTTCTTTCTCTTTGAAGCAGCAATTCACAGTGTACAATAATTGAAGAGAATAAAATTCATGCCTGGGTCATATTTACTTTATGAGTGACGGGTGATTCATCCCATGCTCCCATTTGCAAGTCCTAAGATGCTTACTGTCAGCCGAGATGAATATAGGGAAATGTAATAGGATTCAGGATATAAGGAGGAAAAAATGGTCTTTATTCGTAAAGAATGTTTTTCTTTTTTGCAACATAAACTGCTGTTGTCAGTTCAAGGGTGATTTTCACCATGACATTTGCAATTCATTAGTTTGTTGTTCCATTTCAATTCCTCTCAACTTCTCTTTATCTGGGCTTTATGAGGCACATTTTACGATGGTAAGTTCAGTATTTTAACATGAAAACGCTCTCATTCAAATGTTCAGATCAGGATTACACAGTTTTCAAAATTAAAATTAAAATGTTCTTGGCTGTAAGTTAATAATAGCTCCTGCCCCAATGGACAGCCTGCAGCCATCCAGGCAAAAACGCTTCAGCCAAAAGGGAAGCTCAGGTATGTCTCTACCCCCCACCCCGATTTATTTTCTGTCAAAAACTATTATGATAGCAGTTTTTGCCTAAGGACATCAAGGCCACGTTATTTGCAAGGTAGGTTTAATTTAAATGGAGTTGCAGGGGTGGATATCAACTGAAATACAACTGCCTGAAGGTTAAATCCAAATTAGGTTTAGTTTTTGGATGCATTTCTCATGGTGGTTATTGTCCCCAAGGATAAACCATACGGGTTGTTGTTTTTTTAAGGTTGACTCAACTCAACATCTGGTAATTTCATGGGTTCATCCTTCCAGTTTTATTATTTGTTTATTACATTTATATCCTGCTGTAATTCAATTAAGGTCTCTCAGCGGTTACATGGCAATGTAAACATCCACAGTTTTTTTTAAAAAAATGGAAAATTTAAGAATAGAATTATAAAATAAGAATAAACAGTACCAAATCTCAAAACAGTTTTAAGCTGTTTGTGGAAGACGGCGAGAAAGGAAGCCAACCGAATTACAGAAGTTCCCAAAAAAATAACCCAGCCCTTGTCACAAGCTGTATCCCCGGGAAAGGTCACGTAACTTGAGCTGATTCCAGTTCTGAATCTGACCTACTGTTTGGGACCATTGTAAGGTCCCAAAATGTACTTGAGTCACCAGAATGCCAAAGAGAGAGACCCAAGAAGAGGCTTGGAAAAAAATATCAGCTTTTATTTGTACAAAAAAGAACTGGGTAACAAAAACAACATACAGACAAAGAGCATGCAATGAAAGGCCACACCTTGGGGAAGGTATGGCGTCCTTTTATACCTTCGGAAACATCAGTTTAGTACCCAATTCTGGCCCTCTGGCCCATGCCTTCCTTTGGCAGAGCAGCAAGGAACGGGGGGGGGGGGGCTGGGAGCTTAGCAACAGAGGGGCTGGGTGCTTAGCAACACAGGTATTTGCCTGATGTAACCCTGCCAAACCATGACATACCTCTCACCAGGCACTGAGTTGTACACAAAAACAAGATAACAGGAGTTAGATCACTGGTAGAAGCAAATTGCAGAGGCAATTCCAGTTCTTAGCAAAGCAATTCTTATAGAGACAAAGCAGGAAGTCAATTCTACTGACTCTACTATACTGCTCAAAAAAATAAAGTGAACACAAGCAGAAGACATCCGAGATCTGAATGAATGAAATAGCCTTATTAAATACTTGGTTCTTTACATACAGTAGTTTGTACACTGCTCAAACAACTAAAGGGAACACAAAACTACTGTATGTAACGAACAAAGTATTTAATAAGGCTATTTCATTCATTCATTCAGATCTCGGATGTCTTCTGCTTATGTTCCCTTTATTTTTTTGAGCAGTGTATTACGTCCCACTAATTCTACCTATTCTACTATTACTATGTTCCTTCACCATGGAAGGTTTTAAAGCAGTGTTTCTTGACTTGCAAGGAAGCAATGGCAAAATAAAGATAATTTCATGAGAAGGAGATCTAACGACAGTGGCAAAGAGGGTACAGAATGAATCAGTTCCTGAATTCCTCTCTGGGTGAAGGAGATGACTTGGGATCATCCACAGGGCTCCATACAGTTGTTCCCCATGACAAGATTGCAAAACAGCCACTTTTGCCAAGTTTCAGAGCTTTGGAAGAAAGGAGAGTTAGCATTGCCAAAACCATGGGACATTGGGTTGATCCACTTCCTTTCTTAATTACTTTTACTGGAAATGGCTTTGTAAATTGCTTTTTGGATATTAAGAACCTTCAGAAGGACAAGTTTTATTATACTGGATGATTTTCATTCAATCCACAGTGAAGAAGTTTTATATAAGTTTAAGACTTTTTTTAAAAAATGTTTTATTTGGAAATAAGCAGTAAAATTGTGATTAGAATGTTGGTTTTAGAAAGCCTTTAAATGGGCAAAGCAGTCAGACTGATGGGAAATAAGATTTAGAAATTCTTATATGAATACTTCCTGTACTTAAAAAAAAAACTTATTGTAAAGATTTTAAATGTAAATTGTTTTTCCTAGAAAAATATTCTGGATGAGAGAAAAATATGATCAAGGGAGACTTTGAAAACTTGTTTCTAGAGACAATCAAAAAGAAAGATTACAATTAAAGGAAAAGACCCATTAATACATGGAAAAAAGTATTTTAATTCTGGAACGATTCAAGGATTTTGACAACAGCGAACCCAGAACTTTCTCTTTAGACTAGGGGTGTCAAACTCGATTTCATTGAGGGCCTCATCAGGGTTGTGTTTGACCTCAGGGGCTGTGGTGAGTGTGGCCAGGGTGGGCGTGGCCAGCTTGATATCAGACCTGGAAGCCATCTTTTGCATTGGGTCTTCAGGCGGCCACATTTACTGCCGTGGGAAATTGGAAGGGGAGATTGTATGGAGCATGGGTGATATATAGTCATAATAACATTCCTTTCTCAGAGAGTTAAGGACATCTTGCCCTGCACCTGGCAGGCTGGACCTGGGAGGCATCTCCAGTTGGGACGGTGCTTCGATTGGACCATGTGATGGACTTGTGGGTGCTGGGCAGGGACTTGGATTTTCTGTTGGGTGGGGATAACCTGGAAACGTTCAGAGATGGGTTTTCCCAGATGTGCCAATATGACATCTCTAATAAAATGCAACATTGAGGAAACTCGAGCCTCAGAGTTTTCTGTCATTGGGAGTGTTATTTGGAACCCTGACATTCGACATCACTCATGTTGGGGGTGCCTGTGCTGGCCTGAGTGCTCTGCCGGTGAAAACTGGCTCCCAAGCTTCATTTTTGGCTGTGATGGCCTCCTACATCCCTCCGCCAGTGAAAACGGCCCTCCCGAGCTCCGTTTTTGCTGGCAGAGGCACTGCAGGACGGTTCTTTGCTGTTTCCAGGGCAGCCCCATGGGCCAGATCTTGGCACCCCACGGATCGAGTCTGGCCCCTGGGCCTTGAGGTTTTTTTAATTTATTTATTTTTATTATTAAAATTTATATGCCGCCCTTCTCCCATAGACTTGGGCAGCTCACACAATAAAAACTAAGAACAATGATGACAACAATGCAGTTTAACATCTAATCCACAAATTAAAATCCCCAATTAAAAACTCCCATAATCAGTCAGGGAATTTGATGGAATAGCCATGTCTTAAGGCTGGTGCAGAATGTGTGGAGATCGGGAGCTGTCCGGAGCTCGGTGGGTAACCCATTCCAGAGGGTCGGTGCGGCCACAGAGAACACCCTCAACCTGGGGGCCACCAGCCGACATTTGACACCCCTGCTTTAGATAATATGTTATTATAAAAATGCGCTTAAAAGAAGAAATAGAAGATGATATGATTGAAAATCAGGCTTTTAAATACGGATTTGTCAGGCTTTTTCTAACATAGATTTAAAATTGACAGAAAACAAGAACGATACTGACAAAGATGTTATACATTCACTGCTACAAATCAATGAACTGAAATTTAAATGACTAAAAGGGACATACACATACCAATAAACCTGAAGAGTGACTTTAGATATGTGGGTTTTAACCCAGAAAAGTGACTTGGACTTTTTCTTTGGGTTTCTCTTAAGAGATGTATTATACATATGAAGGAATTCCTGAGAAATGATGAAGAGAGAATGCTGCCATTCTCTGAAGGTCTCCTGGACCCTCTGAGGATGGTGCTTGAGAATTAAGCCAAGTACATTATGCAGTCATGGTTGATCACAGCAGAACCGAGTGGAACAGGGTGGGTTCCACTTACCTTTACTACCGGTTCACAGTGGGAGCTTAGCGAACACCTAGAAGCCAAGAGGAACATACGTGCCAAATTTCAAGTTTGTAGGCTTTACTGTTCTGGAGATTTTGTGATGAGTGAGTGGATTTCGCTTTTACATATATAGATTGAGAAATCACCCCCATGAGTATTGAGAAAGGGATTGACTGTAGAACTTGCAGGTGAAAACACATCCTTACTCCAATTCCAGATGGTCAACTAATCAAAAATGTGAGTACAGATTATTTGGAGCACTGTTTCTCAGTCTTAGCAACTTTAAGAAGTATGGACTTCAACACCCAGAATTCCAGGAGTTGAAATCCGCACATCTTAAAGTTGCTGAAGCTGAGAGAAACATTAGTTTAGAGCAGTGGTGGGTTGCTACCGGTTCTCCCCGGTTCTTGCAACCCGGTAGTGGAAATTTTGAGCAGTTCGGAGAACCAGTAAATACCACTTCTGCCTGGCCCCGCCCCCAATCTATTCACTGCCTCCCGAGTCTCAGCTGATCAGCTAGAAGGAAAAAAATCAGGGCTCACTTGACAAAGAAGAGGGGGAAAAAAACAGGACACCTTAGCTTTAAATTGAGAAGCCAAGAAGCCTCCCAACTGATCAACTAGAATCGATGTAAACCGCTCGGTGGTGGTAGATTGGCAATTGAGGCCAAGCTGCCTGAAAGCGGTTTCTGATGCTATTGGTGGTGGCAGAGCAGCAAAAAACTGTTTAAATTCTTGCCACTGCGCTTCAAAGGGCCGCCCTACAGCTGATCAGTGGTAAAAGGCAGTGTGGTGATAGACCAGTGCGCTCCAAAAACAAATAGATAGACCGGTACATTCCAAGAACAAATGGGTAGACTGGTACAGCTCTGCAAGCAGTTAAAAGCCTGGTAGACCAATACCTCTGCTAAATCCTAAAGAATTGTTTCTCACATGACCATCAAACCATGCCACAAAATAAGCCACTCCCACAGAACTGGTAGAGAAAAATTTTAGAACACACCCCTGGTTTAGAGCCCTATTAACTGTAATGAGAGAGGAAAATAAAAGCAGGCATAACCTCATACATTTTTTTTTTTTTTTGCCATGGCATAGATGAGTGACATTCTGCTTGTCTCTCTCAAAAGTAGATTGATCATTTTTCCTTCTACTAATTTGGTTCTCTGTTAATCACAGCCTTTTGCCCCTGAATGTAGCTAGAAAGGGGATCACATTGGCTAATTCATGTGAACTGTTACTGTGAATATCTGTCATTTGGTAATAGCACTGTTCCAGTGGTGAAATCTTCTGCGGTTTTCCACCAGTTCGCTGCCAACGCATGCGCGGTGCATGCCAAACACATGCTGCGTGCAGAAAAAGGTGGCTTAAGAAGTGTTAAGGATATTCTTGGCTCATAACCAATGTTGTGGGTTATTGAACAGAGTACCCTTTGAGTAAACGCATGAAAAGCGACTGGGAGTGGTTGTGAACAATCACAGTCAACATATGAACACACTGAGTTGTTGTAGTCTTTTTACTTTTAGAAAAAGTAAAGCAAAGTCCAAAAACAATCCAAGTCATACACAGATAAGACTAGAGTTAAAAGATCAATCCAGGGATATTTCAAGTACAAAGTCTTCTTACCAGTTGTAGTCATACAAAATAAAACAGTTCTTGAGTTTCAAAACAGGAACAAGTTCAATATCAAAACATTCAATAAATAGTAGAAAACAACATGTAGCTATGATCAAACAGTGATCATGCAGAGAGATCAGGTAGAGAGTTACCACAAATAAGCAGGTAAAATGGTGTAGTGTCCACACAAGCCATGATCCTGACTTCCCTTAAGTACATTGACTACAGAGCTTAGACAATCAGGATACAGGATGATGCAATACAGTCTTAAAGCAATATAATACCTTTCTGACTGCAAACATACATAGTTGGTTTACATATTGCCTGACCAACTAGTTAGACAATAGCCATTTCCTAACAAGAACGTAAGTAGAACAGCAAGGGGGGAGACAGCTGTGCCGCACAGTTTAGATTTGTTAGAAAGTAGGATTTCCTGCTTTTTAGTGAATATAAATCATGCGGCACAGCTGATCGTAGGAAATACTGGTTCTGATGAACCGGTAGCTTTTTTTAACTACCGGTTTGCCTGAACCGGTAGCTTTTTTAAAACTACCAGTTCGCCCGAAGCAGTGCGAACTGGTAGCATTTCACCCAGTGGTGAAATCCTAATTTTTTTACTACTAATTCTGTGGATGTGGCTTGATGGGCATGGCAGGGGAAGGGTACTGCAAAATCTCCACTCCCACCTCATTCCTGGGGGAAGGATATTGCAAAATCTCCATTCCCATCCCACTCGGGGTCCAGCCAGAGCTGGTATTTGCTGGTTCTCCGAACTGCTCAAAATTTCAGCTATCGGTTCTCCAGAACCTGCTGGATTTCACCCCTGATTTCACCCCTGCCCTGCTCCCTGAAAAAGTTGATATCAACCAACCAAGATTTGATGAAGAATGAAAATTAGACATCAATCAATTTGAATGTGCAATTGAAAGCCAGTGGGTGCTGAGTTTAAAAGTGGTGATTCAAGAGCAACACGATTCAATCCTGGGATCTAATGGGGGAACATCAAAAACATCTGCAGTTACTTAATTGTTGTGCATAGAATGGGATTCACTGCAAGAATTTTTTGGAAAATCCCACTGGACTTCTTTTAAGGCAGAAATAGCAGGGGTGAGCACAACACAACTCAGCAGGCTCCCTATTTTACAGTAGAAGAACTTCAGAGAGAATGTGCTGAACCTTTGAAAAAAGTGTCATCCCACTTAAAAATAAACTCTCTTTAAACAATGGTTAAAAAGTGAGCTCTGTTTCAAACATCAAAGGGACCATTACTTTCTGAGCCCTTGATTTTCTAGTCTTGTTGACAACCATTCCTCTTTGGGGGGAAGATTCAGAAGGCTGCCAAGTAACCACTTCTTGCATCTTGTAACTCCCAGGGTTTTCAAAATCAAGATCTTTAAATACAAATGTCTAGTCTTCATCCCTTTGATCATTTCCTTTCTTGGCAGCCAAGCCTGGCACGATTTCTTTCTTCTTGGCAAGCCAACCTCTTAAGGGAATAATGCAGGACATCCATTTGCAAATCTAGTGTAATATACATTCTCAAGGTCTTGGATCATGATCGAAATCTGTGTACATAAAAACCACGCAAAGCTTTGATTGTCCCATTGGGGCATCTTCACCATTTTTGACTACATTCTACAGGTCAAGCCAGAACTCCCGAAAAATTAAAGTCTCATTGTGAGATTCCAGCTTTGGAAGGAGAACTTCAGTAGTGTTTCACACTTAAAAAGCAAGGAAGTATCCAGATGTCCACCAAATTCGCAGTATGTCCTCAAGTCTCATCTTTGAGATATTGGACTTAATTCAACACTTTGAATCACCTTGATTTGGAGATTGATTTCAGGGTTGATAAGATCGCGTCTCTTTCAATTGGATCCCTCCCTTTAAAACTTCAAAGCACCTTAGTTGCTGTAATCGGAAGCTGAATGATCTACAGTTACATTAATTACTGCTGCAGTGCAAGTTGTCCAAGGTTCTCAGTTCATTTCGGAAGGACCCTGCCAACACCATTTCAGGCTTAAAAGCTTTTATGAAAAGACATATGCTTTCTTGAGCTATGGCTCAATTCATCGGATGCATAAAAGTCCTACATCAGTCTAGTCTCTGCATCTGCCTTTTCATAAAACGTGTTAATTGGAAAAAGTGCAACCACATCCCTTGTGATCCTTTGGTCACCCTAGAATTAACATGGCTCTCCTCCTGCAATGTCCCCATTCTTATCAGTCCGAGGATTTGGAAGCTTGTTCCTAAAACCATAGAGTTGAATGTGACTCTGGTGGGTCTCTAGTCCAGCCTCCTGATCAATGCAGGCATCCTGATTAAAATATCCGCGGCTGGTGGCTATTAGCCCTCTGCTTGAATACTTCCAGGGAAAAAGAGACCACCACTTCTCTGGTTATTGGTAGCTAAAGTATTCCATTGGAATCTTCTTTCCTCTGTCTTTGGTTCATTATTCCATGTCCAGAGCTCTGAAATGATCAAGAAAAGGTCTGGAGTTTTCGTGGTGACAGCCTAAGTCTCTGTATAAGACTTATCAACCTGATGATCCCAGCTCCTCTTCTCCAACCCTGTTCTGGATTCTTTGAATCTGTCTTAAAGTGCTATTTCAAGTGTATTCTTTGGGAAACAAAGATCATTGAGGACCCAGTTTGTTGGGGGCAATAAGCTGACTTTGTATAAATATAAATATACAAAAGTATGAAGGCTATTGCTTAACGCATTGTAAGCCGCCCTGAGTCTCCGGAGAAGGGCGGCATATAAATCAAATTAAAATAAAATAAAATAAAAATTCTTGTTCTTCTCCCTATCGCCTTTCCACAAAATGAACCATACCAAGTCTTTCAGTCTTTTGTAGCTCCTCCTTCATCATCCTTGCTGCTTTCCTCTGACCCTGATCCAGCTTCACCAAATCCTTAAACCAGGATTTCTCAACCTTGACAACTTTTAAGATGTGTGGATTTCAACTCCAAAGAATTCCCCAGCTGGCACGTATAAAACAAAGGGGAAAGGGGTATTTTCTGTAATATAGACATTGTCCTTTCTACTGTGGTGGTGTATATTAAGAAGCCCATAAGGTGGTACTGGTTATATTTGTATTCTACACCTTGCTTCTTATTTTCAAGAGGCTCTGCACAATTATCTCTTTGATAATTCTTTTATTCTCCTAATCATCCAATAAGGTAGACTCGCAAAGGGGAGGATGGACTGACTGAAAGTTCCCCATGAATTTTCATGGCCGACTGAGCTGTGAATTTTCTTCAGCCCACGTAGCTCTGCCCACACGGCTCTGCCAAAAAGTAACAGCTTCACTAGTGTGGCACTTGATTATTTGTTGGATAGTATCCTAAAATAATGAGGGACGCGGTGGCTCAGTGGCTAAGACGCTGAGCTTGTCGATCGAAAGGTCTGCAGTTCAGAGATTCGAATCCCTAATGCTGCGTAATGGGGTGAGCTCCCGTTACTTGTCCCAGCTTCTGCCAACCTAGCAGTTTGAAAGCACGTAAAAAATGCACATAGAAAAAAAGGGACCACCTTTGGTGGGAAGGTAATAGCATTCCGCGCGCCTTTGGCATTGAGTCATGCCTGCCACTTGATCATGGAGACATCTTCGGACAGCACTGGCTTTTCTGCTTTGAAACAGAGATGAGCACCACCCCTTAGAGTCGGGAAAGACTAGCACATATGTGCGAGGGGAACCTTTACCTTTACCTTATCCTGAAATATCAACAGTTTGAAGATGTAGGAGAAGATGGAGAGGCTTGATTTCCAATTTTGTTGGCACTAGGATGGCAATTGGTGCCTTGGTGGTGCAGCAGACTAAAGTGCTGTTAAGTAGCACTTAGCTGCCAGCTGCCTGCAATTACTGCGAGTTCAAATTTCACCAGGCTCAGGGTTGACTCAGCCTTCCATCCTTCCGAGATAGGTTAAATGAGGACCCGGATTGTGGGGGCAATAAGCTGACTGTATAAAAAAAAGAACATGGGGGGGGGGGGCAAAAGCCTACTAAGCAGGTATATACAAAAGTATGAAGGCTATTGCTTAACTCATTGTAAACCGCCCTGAGTCTCTGGAGAAGGGCGGCATAGAAATCGAACCAATAAATAAATAAATAAATGAAAAAATAAATAAATACATAAATACATAAATAGTAGCTGGGGCACCATTGCAAGGGTTATTGAGTTAACGATAGGTGCTTATTTCTATTGTTAGAAATAGATGCTTGGTACTATATTTATTTTCTATTTGTATAAATACATAATTATGAGTGCATTTTATGGATTATTAGGAAAGCAATTACTCCATAATTTTAAATTTTGAGTATGTAGAAAAGGAGAATCAGCCTTGTTTTCCAGTAAGATTTCAAGGATAATTTCCCAAGATAGCAGATTTCATGTCCAATGTTTATAGAAAATGAAGCTACTAGATCAGACTTAGGGGTGACTGTATGAGCATAGGCCTTAATTAGGAGCTTTGTGAGATGGCCAAGAGCTCCCTTTGATATTTTCTTACAGGTTTTAAAAGCCTGTTGTGCTTAATAGCAGCCAGAGGCCTTTGAACATGACTGCTTCTGTTTTAATACTTTGTGGTTAAGCCATTTTCATTTTCAAAGCTTTGCTTTACTGTACTCTGTGCCCAGAACCTCATTCACCTTGACTTACTCCTAAAAGCTAAGCAAGAATGACCTTCATTAGTATTTGATTGGGTTGCCCAAATGTTTTGACCTGAGGTGGTGGTCCTGCAGTGTGGTGGTCCTGCAGTGGTGGTCAAAAAGTCAACATGGAAACATCTTGGCACATTGCAAGATGTTTCCCAATAGACCACCAAACTGCTGGAAATGTAACCACCAACAAGGGACCTACTACCATATGTGGTGGACCCTCCAAGGGGGTGGGGAAGGCTGTTTTCGCCCTCCCCATATGCATAGAGAGGATCTGGAGCCAGGTGAGAAAGAAAAACAGGCCTTCCCCACCCACCACTCAGGCCTTCCGGAGGCAGGAAACAGCCTGTTTCCCTATTTCTGGTGGGCCCAGAAGGTCTGAAAATCAGGTGGCTGGCGCACGCATGCTGGCTGGCGCACACGGCGTGCCATAGGTTCGCCATCACGGGCTTAGGATGTTTTGAAGGGCTTTAGTTGATGTGTGTGCTATGCTGATTTCATGTTGTTGTATCAGTGCATATATACCGTATGTCCCCCTCTTCTAATTTCACTATTTTGTCTGGTTCATTAGGTAATTCTCAAACAGCTCAATGAAAAGAAAACAATGACAAGTTGTGGTCGGCAATCCTTACATACACTGATTATTGTATTCTGTTCGCTCTTGTCAGCAGGTAAGTCTGACGTTTTAATTTATCAGTGGCTTTTATTTTGATTCCAAATCCCTGAACTATTTGTTGTGCTTAAGCTCTAGTTGCTAAGCACAACTAAAATAACATCTTTTTCAGTATGAGCTTTTCACGGGTCAGCACAGAGTCAATGAAAGACAGAAGAAAGTGGCATTCGGTTTTTTCTTACAAAAGCTCCTTTCGCCATCTGGTTGTTTGGTTGCTGTTTGTTTTTAATCAACAATAGAGCTTGATATGTCTTGGGAAAGGCAAGTCAACCATCCTAGAAATGGTTTATTTATTTCATATATGTGCGCATTATTTCCTGCTGCTTGTTGGTTGTAATAGAGCAACATCAGTAAAAATAACCTATAGGCAGGTATTTCAAGATCTCTGTATACCTTCAATAGGAAGATCTTTAAAAAGCAGAGGGAAACAGAGTGATAAGAGTTTTTATGAAGGGATTGATCTACAACTCAGATAAGGTGGCGTAGAAGAACAATGGCATGTCCAGGTTGACATGGACTTTGTGATTATAACTAGGACTATGGAACAAGTGTGGGGGTCAGAAACGTCAAAATGGCAGTAGCAATTGTCTACCACAGGGGTGTCAAACACGCGGCCCGCACACTGGATCCTGCCTGCAATAGGCCGCAGAGTTGGCCCACGATAGGCCGCGGAGTTGACTCGCGATGGCGAGAGACTGGCCCCTGCCACTCTGGGCCTGGCCACACCCATCCAGCCAACTGCGACAGCCAGGACACATTCACCCCTGCCCCGCCCCCCAAGGGCAAACAAAATCCCGACGGGGCGCGCAATGGGATCGAGATTGATGCCCCTGGTCTACCACATATAAAAAAATCAGGTGGGGTTTTGATTATGTGGCTGTGGTCATGATCTTGACTCTCCTTCTCAAGGACACTACAGTTGGGACAGATCAGGTTATAATAACTGATTCTCTCGTTTCTGAAAAGGGCATAATCTACTCATTGTCTAGCTGTGTCTCCCACCTTAGCTAAAAGAAGCCGCCATTTTTACCTCCACAAAGGTGGATTTGGATTTAATTGTCCCGGATGTGAACCACAGCCACTACGTCCACAGACTCCTACAGGACTCTCACAAGGCTATATTGATGGAGGGCAGATTGCAATAGATGTTTGGGTTTTGTTTTGTTTTTATATCTTTTTGTTCTCTTGAATGTCACGGACACCTTTGTATATATTTGATGCATCATTAGCCGCAGCCAGCCAGCAGGATGCTTGGTCTCAGATAACTCCTTTGTTGTATTGATTTCAACAGGGAAATTAAAGGGCTTTGTTTACCGGAAAAATCAATGGGACTTAACCATTAGAGCCTAATCAGTCCGTGAAATGGAGAATCTCATTTCACATGTAAGGCTGGAGCTTTGGGGGGAAAAAATGAAACCATGTCTTTGGTAGGAAGAAAAACGTTAAGCCTGCAGACCCATGAAATTAAGATGCTTCCAGCTGATGGGAGATATAGGATTCCACCAGTGTTTTTCAACCACTTTTAAGATGTGTGGATTTTTCAGCCTCCAGAATTCCCTAGCCGGCAAGTTTCAACCAGTAAGCAGTCAGCATAGTGTGTGGTATGGAACCCAACATACTGACTGGGAATTCTGGGGACAGAAGTCCACAGATACTAAAGTTTCCAGGGTTGAAAAGCACTGGATTGTGCTGTAAATTATTAAAAATGGAATTCAGTCAATGTCAGTTCCGATGAGAAGAAAAAAACATGGCAACTCTTTGATCAAAACCAGAGGTGAGATTCACTTACCTTCCCTACCGGTCTGCAAATGTGAGCTCACATACCACCTCTGCGCATGTGCAAAGCCTTCAGTGCATGAGCAGTACTCATGCATTACATCTGGGAGGATTCTCCCGAACCGGTTGAATCCCACCTCTGATCAAAACTAAGCTATAATCCTATTGCAACAGTTTGGGGAAATATTTGTTTGCTTTATTTTGCCCCCAAAATTCACAGCTGTGGCATTAAGAAAACCCAAAATCTACATGAAATTACAGAGGTGTGTGTGCATATGATGAAGGGAATAGATCTTGGAGATTGAGGGGAACAGATGCTGCCTGGGGAGCCATCAGACAGGAGCAGCAGCACATCCCCACCCCCCAATCACTTTTAACAGTCAGAGAAAGAAATTTAGGAAGCAGACACCATAATGGATCAAGTAGGCGACAGGAAGTTTATACTTGGCAGATTTTGCCAGATTCAGTTAATGTAATCTTGCAATTATTATTATTTTGTTTATTTCCATGTACACTGAGTACTTCTCTACCGGAGACAGATTCCTTGTGTGTTGAATCACACTTGGCCAAGTTCGGTTCAATTCAATTCAATTCCCGTATTTTTCGGAGTATAAGATGCACCTTTTTCCCCCCTAAAAGAGAGTGAAAATGTAGGTGCGTCTTATATGCCAAATATAGCCCCACCCACCCACTGGCCCCTACCCTTTGGCCTCTGCCTCCTAGCAGTTTACTGCTTTGCAGCAAACAGCAAGAAGAAACAGCTCGTTTCAGCTTCAGCACAGCCTAATTAGCACAAGTTGATTGGATCAGCCTCCCGACTCTCAGCTGTTTTGCTCTCAGCTGTTTTGCGTGGGCCTCTGCTGCTTGTTGCAAGGAGGTGAATTGCTGGGAGCAGATTTTTTTTTCCCCTTGTGCTAATCAAGCTATGCTGAAAACGAAAATGAAAGTAAAGCAGGCTGTTTGCTGTTTGCTGTTTGCTGCAACAAGGCAAAATGCTCAGAGGCAGAGGCAGATATCTTTTTCTTCTTTTCCTGACAAAAAAGGTAGGTGCGTCTTATAGTCTGGTGTGTCTTATACTTCGAAAAATACGGTAAGTAGAATTAATTTTTCTAATTGTGTTTCCTGTCTGGTTTATCTGGGAGAGCTGACGTCCATCCTGCTAGTTTCCTAAAGTTTCTTTCTCTGACAGTTAAAGCCACTGGGAACTCCTGCCTCTTTGTCTAATACAAGTAGTCTTCAACGTACAGCCAGAACTGAGCCCAAAATTTACATTGCCAAGCGAGACATTTCTTAAGTGAGTTTTGCCCCGTTTTACGACTTTTCTCACCACATTTGTTGAGCGAATCATTGCAGTTCTTGAATCGGTAGCACAGTTGTTGAGTGACTCCAATTCCCCCCGCCCCCCATTGATTTTGCTTGTCAGCTGGTCACAAAAGGGGGAATCACGTGACTCCGGGACACTGCAACCGTCATAAATGTGAGTCAGTTGTCAAACATCCAAATATAATTTGCATGGCCGTGCAGATGCTGCCGTCAGTGTGAAAAATGGTCAGAAGTCACTTTTTTCAGTGCCGTAACTTTGAATGGTCACTAAATGAACTGTTGTAAGTTGAGGACTACCTGTATTTTCCTAGGTAGCATGGCTTCCCCTCGTCCCCTAAGGTCATAAGATATACTGTATTTTCCTGCGTATAAGACTACTTTCTAACACACAAAAATCTTCTCAAAAGTCGGGGGTCGTCTTATACGCCGGGTCTCATTCTCCTGTAACCAGGCAGACCAACCCATAAGGCTCTGACGAGCCTTAAATGGCTTTGAGGAGGGTCGTCTTATACGCCCAGTCGTCTTATACGCCGGAAAATACGGTATATGCCCTTACAGAAATGCTTGGCGGTGCTACATAAAAGCTAATTATTCTCCTTTTCTGTTGCCAATGAGTTACAGAGAGATTTACACCTTCCTTTACAGCTTTCTCTGCACATTTTCGAGTCTGTGAGCCATATACCGATTACAAAGGTCGTTCCCACTTTGGATTCCATTGTCCCCGACTGTCGGACAATAAATCTTACATCTTTTGCTGTCACCACAACAACACCGTGTTTAAATATTGCTGTAATGAAACCGAGTTTCAGACTGTTATGCAGATGAACCTAACGGGCAGTGCAGATGGATACATGCATAAGTAAGTAAATATCTTCCACTGAAGTTACCTCTTTTTTTCTGTAATCAAAATTTGATCTTTTTTTTTTTCCCGTATTCAAAGTTCTACTGAGTCATAAAAGCAGGTAGCAGAAACGTGTTTAATTGCGTGCGCAGCTAAGAATAAAAGAAGTAAATAACGCTGGAAAACGAGGAGGAGAGGGAATTGCCGTTTTTTCTGCAGAGCAGAAGTGTTATACTTGGCTAATTGCTATTTTAAACTTGTGCAGGCTTTGCATATTAATTACTTCTAATCATTTGCACTTAAACAGTGAGGTGCACTTGATTGTACAACCCCTGGAGTGTAGCCTCTTCATAAATTTTCTTTTTATATTTTTATTTTAAATCCCGTGGCCTTTTTTTTTTTTTTTTTTGTATTGCTTCCTTCCTTCCTTATATTCCCTTTTATTTTTTGGAAATCCCTTTTAAAAACTCTGATTGAAAGCCAATGAAGAAAGCAATTGAATTTCACAGCAGGTTTGTATATGGAGCAGTTTTCACCACAGCCTAGGTTCCAAATTTGCTTCTTAGCGCCTACAGAAGAAACACCAAAGTAGAGTCTAGTTAGAATAGAATAGAATAGAATAGAATAGAATAGAATAGAATAGAATAGAATAGAATAGAATAGAATAGAATAGAATAGAATAGAATAGAATAGAATTGGAAGGGACCTTGGAGGTCTTCTAGTCCAACCCCCTGCTTAGGCAGGAAACCCTACACCACTTCAGACAAATGGTTATCCAACATCTTCTTAAAAACTTCCAGTGTTGGAGCATTCACAACTTCTGGAGGCAAGTTGTTCCACTGATTAATTGTTCTAACTATCAGAAAATTTCTCCTTAGTTCTAAGTTGCTTCTCTCCTTGATTAGTTTCCACCCATTGCTTCTTGTCCTGCCCTCAGGGGCTTTGGAGAATAGCTTGACTCCCTCTTCTTTGGGGCAGCCCCTGAGATATCGGAACACTGCTATCATGTCTCCCCTAGTCCTTCTTTTCATTAAACTAGACATACCCAGTTCCTGCAACCGTTCTTCATATGTTTTAGCTCCAGTCCCCTAATCATCTTTGTTGCTCTTTTCTGCACTCTTTCTAGTCTCCACATCTTTTTTACATCATGGTGACCAAAACTGGATGCAGTATTCCAAGTGTGGCTTTACCAAGGCATTATAAAGTGGTATTAACACTTCACATGATCTTGATTCTATCCCTCTGTTGATGCAGCCTAGAAGTGTGTTGGCTTTTTTGGCAGCTGTAGCACATGGCTGGCTCATATCTAAATGGTTGTCCACTAGAAGTCCAAGATCCCTCTCCCAGTTACTACTATTGAGCGAGGTACCACATATACTGTACCTGTGCATTTTGTTTTTCTTGCCTAAATGTAGAGCCTTAGTTTTGCATCTTTTTGAACTGGATTGAAGGAGGAGGTAGGAGAAAAAATTTCCATGTCATAATAAATTATGTATAGTTTATATTTCTGGTGTCCACTTGAGCATTCATGATAATTGCTGTGTACTTAAAAAGGTTTTTCCTTCTTTCAGCACTGGAAGGAAAAACCCCAAAGAAAGATTTTTTTTTAACCTCCAATCTCTCAGGGCATATTGGAGCTAGGTTGAGTGCAGTAGGTAGTCAAGATCCATGCATCTCTTTTTAGGTTTTGGTATAAGCACATACTTGTTTAAAAAGGCGAGATGTTTTTCTATTAATCAACAGAACATCACAGTGAGAAATATTAATCAATGGAACAGCTTGCCTCCCAGGATTGTGAGTGCTCCATCACTAGAGGTTTTCAACAAAAGATTGGACAATTTGTGTCCTCAGTGATATAAGGTCTCCTGCCTTGGACATGGGTTGGACTAAAGACCTTCAAGTCCACACACACACACACACACACACACACACACCCAGCCCTATGATTCTATATTGCAAAAAATTAGAATCCGGTGGAACCTTTTCTTTTTTTTCTTTTTACTCTCAAATAATTTTATTATATTTTGCAAAGAATAAACATAAAAACACACTAACAAGAGAAAAGAATAAAGAATAAAAAGAGAACAGGGATAGAAGTGCAAAAAGGGAGAAAAATATAAATATAAACAAAGAATGGGGATGCAGGCACCACATAAAACCGTGCCTCCTCCAATCAATGAAAAAAATCTTTCTCCATGGAACTGGTCCCTGGTGCGCAAAAGATTGGATGCCGCTGTTTTAGAAGGTTTATTTATTTATTTATTTACTTACTTACTTACTTACTTACTTACTTACTTACTTACTTACTTATTTACTTATTTATTTATTTATAAATAAATAAATAAGGGTCCATTGGGAGTCCATTGAGAGTCCCAAGAGTCCATTGGGAGATAGGGTGGCTTTTATGCCGCCCTATCTCCCAAGGGACTCAGGGCGGCTCACAATAATAAAACACAAGCCACAATACAAAATAAAATCTAAAATCTAAAAATTTAAAATTTAACCCTTAAAACCCCCTCAGTCAAGATCGAGGGATTTAAAAAGCCACGTTTTTAATTCACAGTGAAAGGTTCGAAGATCAGGCACTAATCGGAGCTCCAAGGGAAGTTGATTCCAGAGGGTGGGCGCGCCCACCAAGAAGGCTCTACCCCTGGGGGCCGCCAGCCTACACTGTCAAGCTGACGGCACCCTGAGCAGGCCCTCTCTATGGGCACGGACCGGGCGATGGGATATCGTTGCTGGCTGTAAGTGGTCCGCCAAATATCCTGGGCCTAAGCCATGTAGGGCTTTATAGGTCGTCACCAGCACCTTGAATCTCACCTGGAGGGCAACCGATAACCAATGCAAGCTGCGCAGGAGGGGTGTAACATAGGAGTATCGGGATTCTCCCATCACAACCCTAGCTGACTAGCTGTCCACATGACCACATAGGGCTCCAACCTGCCTCTTAATTCCAAGAGAAGCTCTTTGAACAGTTCTCCCCTTATGCCAGGGGTGTCAAACTCGATTTCATTGAGGGCCATGTCAGGGTTGTGTTTGACCTTGGGCGGGTGGGGTGGGTGTGGCCAGGGTGGATGTGGCCAGCTTGACTTCACTCATGCCAAGGCGCCTGTGGCGACCCATGTGTTCTGCCAGCAGAGGCACTTTGGGCCAATCCGCTGTTTCCAGGGTGGCCTGGTGGGCAGGTCTAAGCACCCCGTGGGCCAGATCCGCCCTTCAGGCCTCAAGTTTGATGCCCCTGCCGAACACCATTGCTGACATGTAAAAGAACTTTACTGAGTCTCACCCCATGTGTGAAGGGGAGAATTGTTTGTTAGCTTCTCCTCACTTCTCTGGTTCCTAGAAAATCAGTGTGGCTTGGCTTTTCACTGAATCTTCCATTTTCGGTTAATCTTGGGATTTTATTATTTTATTCCTTGGGGATGCTTTCAGTATTGCTGTTTATCTTTTTACAGATTTCATGGCAACTTGCCTTAGTAGAAAAAAATGGTATAAAACCACGACAGACGCCAATAAATCATAGGTTTTGTTGTCTGGTGGGGGAATTCTGGAGTTGCAGTCCCTACCCATCTTAAAGTTGCCACAGTTGAGAAATACTGGATTAAACCTTTTCTCCTCTTTAAGGAATCCTTGCTAAGTCCTCATCAAACAGTAGGAAACTGTTTGAAAACAGTAGGGAAAGAATTGCTTTGAAAGCCTATTCTCAGACCTCTGTTGAAAATGATTTAAATTGAGATGCTATTCTCAAGGATTTAGTTCCTCCTCCTATTACTGCATGTGCAAATTGGGTTTGACTTTGGTGGCTTACTTCCATTACGCATGCTATCTATGGAATGAGCTCAGCTACCTACCTTAAATGAACAAATAAGAGCAGGTGAAATGATTGCCTTTGGAAATAATGAAAAGTGTCAAAGATGTTCTCTTGGTCTGTACATTTCAAGTATTAATGCTACAATAAATCATCATTAAAGACCGATGAACAAGTCACCAAGAGGTGAATGGAAGTCCTTGAGTGAAACTGATCTTTTTTTGCTGCTGAATTGTAGAAGATTTATATGCATTCCCATAATCATTTCTTATAATATTTGAGTATGTGTATTTTCCAGTGCCCTTTCCTTAATATAATGTATTTTATTGAATTGTATTGCAACTCTCTTTGGGTTTATTTAAAAATAATAGCAATAAGTGTTATGAACAAATAGATCTTATCTTTATTTATTTTGGGGCCCAGTTATTCACATTTTAATCTCTCCTTTTGTATGCTAAGTATTAATGTATAAAATGCACATTTTAGGTTCTTTTTCTATCCTCCTACATCTGGGAAATAGCAAATGAGAAAGTTGCTGTTAAAGCACAAATTGAAGAACTTATGCCCACTTTTTTCCTCATTTTCACAGCACATAAACTCATCTTGTTTTCATTTATCACCTTCCATCTTTTTGTAATACTTGTTTCACTTCATTGGTGCTAATTGATTGGAACAGCTGTGGGGCATCCTCAGAGGATATATATATTTTAAAAAGTCTAGTTATAGCTATGGCCATAAGATTGAAGACTCTGCCTGTTTTTAGAATATGCTTCAAAGAACTTTAAAAGGAGGCAGGATTTCTGTCTCACAGTTGCAGCCACTATCTTGGGTGTTTTAGGGTTAGATGTTTCTGAGGTGGCATTTTTCAACACACACCACAACCTCCCCAGGAAAATGGAACAAAGTCACAATTCTGATTGGATCAGTGATGGGCTGCTCCCAGTTTAGTGGCGGTGGTGAGAGACTCCGCCCACCCGCCCAGATGTCATAAAAATGCTCTGCGCATGCACAGAAGCGCCGCGCTCTCATGAAGCAAGCAAGTACGCCCGCGCGCTACCGGTAGCGCCGGGGTTTGAAACCCACTACTGGATTGGATGTTGGATATGAGGTCACTACATGGCAAAATCTCAATCTGGACTGTGTCACCAGGGACAACTTAAACCTACGAAGCATTTTGATCATTCTGAGGGGAGATATTTTAAACAGGCCATGAAAGTTTGTGTAATGCTCACATACCCCAAATAAAAGGAAGTACCTCTTTTTTTAAAAAAAAATTATTTTATTTGAAACAAGATTAAAATACAAAATATAGAACTCCAAAAAGAAAGAAAGAAAGAAAGAAAGAAAGAAAGAAAGAAAGAAAGAAAGAAAGAAAGAAAGAAAGAAAGAAACCAGAAGAAAGAGAAAAAGGACCAAATCCTCAAAACAATTAAAAAGAAAAAAGTGCGCAAAAACCCCACATATACACATTAACATCCCCTGTAGCTGAATAGTGATTAATAGATTACTACAACATTTGTTCCCACCCCTTACAAAACAGGCCCTCCCCCAAAAAATTTAATGTACTAAATCTATTTACAAATTGTTGACCTGTCTTCTGTAAGTTATTTTAGTGAGAAAATGGTTAACAGGAAAATAACAACACTAAAACAGAACCAAATTAAAGTTTCAAAACTCTATGTTAAAGAATTGTTATTGTAATCCACTCATAGAAAGTATACCACAGGCTCTTATCTATCCCAAGTCATCTCAAAAATTATAAATAATTCATCCTGGATCAAATCAGAGGTGGTATTAAGCCAGTTTGTACCGGTTTGCTGGAACCAGTAGCAGCGATCACTCTATGAAATTTCTGAGTGAGTTACTATTCTGAGCATGACTTCCAGCAAGAAAGAAGTTAGATTCCTAAATCAGGGGTCAGCAACCTACGGCTCTGGAGCCACATGTGGCTCTTTCACCCCTCTGCTGCGGCTCCCTGTCACTCAAAATATGTGTCACAACTGCCAATGTGCGACACCCACCGGCATGCGATTCATTGAGTTTTTCAACCCCTGGTTGTTCTGCCCCAGCTACGGACCCCAAAGAACGCAGCACACACAAACTCTATACAAAGTTTATTTTATTCAAATATTTTTATCATTCAAAGGCTGTTAATGAACTGTTTTAACAGTCTACCAGAATTCTAAGATAAGGTAATCACAGTCTTGTTAGAGTTGGCAGAAAGCCCAGAAGCAATTTTGCAGAGAATCCAGACACGAAGGAGATTGAACTAAAGTTGTTCCCTACAGTTTGCTGCAAGCGGCATTCCTCCTTAAATAGGCTAAGGGAGTGGCCAATTAGCCCCAAGCCTTACTCTAGAGGAGACCTCCTCCTGAGGAGCCACTCCTGCCTTTTGGCAGCTCTCCGCGCCCGTGAATTAAGAAGAGGCTCCTCCTCTTCATCCTCTTCACTTAAAGGAGCTTCTGGAGGTTCTGAAGGCCCTGGCTGAATCCCTGCCTCCGGCACCACATCTTCTCCAGCCTCCTCACTGTCCGACTCGAGCATCACCTGCACAGGCTGCTGGCATAGCACGACACCAGCCTCCTCGTTGTCGGAATCAGTTACAATCTGCACAGTCTGCTGACGGGCCACAACACTGGTAGGCCAACCATGAATAAATTCAAGAAAAGAAAAGTTTCAGAAGAAAACAGACCATTTAATTCAACTACATATGCTAGTTTTGTGGCCGCTCAAGAAATAGTCAGGCACATGAAGGGTTTTGTGGCTCCCGGTGTTTTTTTTTTTTCCTGTGGGAAACGGGTCCAAATGGCTCTTTGAGTGTTTAAGATTGCAGACCTCTGTCCTAAATCATACAGACATTCAGAGAATTGCTTTCTTCCAGACTCTATCTTATTTAAGAATGTGAATAATCTAGTTACTCCTAGCAAAATGCTCCCCACTATCAGAAGCTCACTAGGAGGGGCAGAGAACAGCAGGATGCCCACTTGGTAGGTGGGTGATTTAAATGCACCAGAGCAGTTAATTATCAAACAAAGTGCTGTTGCAAATTGCCTCCTACCAATTGCTGAGATCTAAACGGAGAAAAGTTAGACCCTCGGGTCTTCCCCTCCCTGTCACTGAGATGGGTATGGGTGTGCACGCATGAGTGGACGTCAGACTCTTCAAATGGCATCACTGTGCTTTAAAGCACTTCAAGCTGGATGGGATGTGAATCCATCCTTCTCTGTCTCCATCGCATGTCTCCTTTGCCCTACTTGGTTTAGTAGCCAAAACTTCCCGCTTGGAAAGCAGTGCAATTAAAAATAAAGATAATCTGTTACGATGTTGGCCGGGGCATCCACTTACATCCGTCCTGTTTTTTTCTATCTGTGTCTGTGTGTGGAGAGAAAGAGAAATTGTTTTTAAAAATCAGAAGCTGATAAAATGCGATGTAGCTTCCCCCAGGTTCCCTCATCAGCACCAGGCACAGTTTTTTTGTTTTGTTTTGTTTTCTTTGGTTACTTGGAGAAGCTTGGATGAGTGATGCGGTGGCCTAGAGGTGGAGCTCTTTACTCACAATCAGGAGGCTGTGGGTTCGCTCCTAGGTAGAGGCAAGTATTTCTCTCTCTGGGCACGATGAGAATGTATCTGCTGAATATAATTCCACATTGGTGACAGGAGGGGGATCCAGCCAGTAAACGCTCAGCTCCATTCAGTTGCCCAGACTCCAGCCCACAAAGGTTTATGGCGTCGTTAAAAGAAGATGATGACTTGGGGAAGCTTGGAGATCCAAAAAAAAAAAAGAAACAAAACCCATACAAGAGGAAGCAAAGAAATAGGTTAAAGCTTAACTTCAGGAAAAAACTTCCTGATTATGCACA
The DNA here is from genome assembly GCA_030761175.1 of Masticophis lateralis. NCBI lineage: Eukaryota > Metazoa > Chordata > Lepidosauria > Squamata > Colubridae > Masticophis > Masticophis lateralis. Next base: position 80,550,669 of record JAUDYJ010000006.1, on the reverse strand, counting down.
TTATTGGCCAGTGAAGCAGCTGCCAGTTGAAGTGATGATAAATCTTCAAGCAGAGGCTGAAGGGCTATCTGTAGGGGGTTTTACAAGTAAGTCCTCAACTTACAACAGCTCATTTAGTGACCATTCGAAGTTACAACGGCACTGAAAAGTGACTTATGACCATTTTTGACACTATGCTGCAGTATCCCCATGGTCATGTGATTTACGTTCGGATGCTTGACAGCTGGTTCATATTTATGACAGTTGCAGTGTCCCAGGTCATATGAGCAGCATTTGCGACCTTCTGATGAACAAAGTCAATGGGGAAGCCAGGTTCACTTAACATCCCTGTTACTCATTTAACAACTGCAGTGATTCAGTTAACAAACCTGTCAAGAAAAGTTGTAAAATAGAGCAAAACTCAAAGAAAATTCTCACTTGGCCACACCCACCTAGTCACATGATCCCCCCCACCAAGCCATGCCCACTAAGCCACGCCCACAGAACCGGTAGCAACAAATTTTACGTTTCACCGTTGAGTTAAGGACTATTTATTTATTTATTTATTTATTTTCAAATTTATTTACTGTCCATCTTGCAGTTCAAGGTAACTGAACAATATAGAGGTAGGAAGCAGAGGGGTGAGACCAGATGACCATTAAGGGGTCTCTTCCAATTCTCACTCTATATGATATGCGATGAATAAAAATAGATTCTGTAATCCCCAAAGATGCTTTTTTCAAGAGGCAGCTGGACTGTCTGATTTTTCTTTGAAGACATTTCGCTTCTCATCCAAGAAGCTTCTTCGGCTCCGGCTGGCTGATGAGGAATGGAAGGATTCTTCCATTCAGTCAGAGCTGAGGAAGCTTCTTGGCTGAGAAGCGAAACATCTTCAAAGAAAAACCAGAAAGTCCAGTAGTCTCTTAAAAAAAAAAAAACGCCTTTGGGACAACCATGACCTGGATGACTGAGAATCTCTACAGACTTTTAGCTATACAATTTGGGATGAACACCCTTTGAATGGTGTTGGGAGTAGGAATGGATTTCCAGAGGAAAAATTGCAGATGAGAGGAACCATTTGCACTACTCAGGTGACCCTGAGGACACAGATAAACCTCCAAGCGCTTCAGTGACCCTCAGAAAGGATGCAAATGACCGGCTGTCTGCAAGGAATATAAATCCTTCTATTCCCCACTGTCCTGTCAGAGCTGAGGAAGCTTCTTGGATGAGAACGAAACATCTTCAAAAGAAAAAAACAAGGCAGTTGGTTTATTTATTGATTTGATTTATATACCGCCCTACTCCTGAAGGACTCAGGGCAGTGAACAGCCAACAATAAAAATACATGTATACAAAATTTAAAAACCCAAATAAAATCAAATTAAATAGATTTGGCCCAGACAGATTAAAACACCCCAAACAATTTAAAAACAGATTAAAATTTAAACGCTAAAAGAAGAAAAAAGGTTAGGCCAGGCCCGCCTGGTGAAATAAAAAGGTCTTAAGTGCGTGGCGGAAGGTGTGCAGATCCGGGATTCTCCATATCTCCGGGGGGATCTCATTCCAGATAGTAGGTGCCCCCACAGAGAAAGCTTTCCTCCTGGGGGCCGCCAATCAACATTGTTTGGCCGACGGCACCCAGAGGAGCCCCTCTCTATGAGAGTGTATCGGCCGGTGGGAGGCTATTGGTGGTAGTAAGCGGTCCTACTACCACAAATAGTTTTCAATTGCCTCCTGAAAAAAGCACCTTTGGGACAGTCATGACCTCCTAGAAGATGACTGAGAATCAACATAGAAATTCTGTAATGTTCTCTGTTTTCTCAGCTAGCTCTATCTGGATCAAAATTCTTTCAGACAAAGCCACCCTGTGTGGAAAATAGGTGATGATTTTTTTTTTCCTATACCGACAGTTGAGTTTGTGCATTATCGCCTCTTTTCTGCTCTCCACCTCTGTGGGCATCAGCAAAGCCACGAAAAGTAGTTTCATGGTTGAACTGAAACCAGAGAGCCGTTTCAGGTTGGTCCTGAAGTTCATCTAGTTGAACATTGTTTCCAACTCATAGCCCTCCAGCTGTGATTGATTGTGTAGCTTGCTTGCATTAAGCTATTTCTTGATCGTGAAGGAGCTAATGATAGGGTGAGAATAATTCCTCCCAATTCTTGCTTCATTGTTTTGATACTATAAGTAGAGTTAAATGGTGTGAAAGTACACCAGAGGGAAAAGTGATTTGGACCAGAAGTAATTTGCTTAATACAACAAACATTTTATATATAAAGCAGGAACTAGTTAACCTCTAAAGCCCCAAGAAGGTTCATATCTTGGATAACAGGAATTCCCTGACTCATGAAGAATTTGCCAAAATTTAAGATATTTCAGCCATTCTCCAACTTGCAAAATCTATCAAATAGCTGGTGTTACATTTGCTCCCAGGAAGGATGTTAAGAGCTTTCTTTTTATGCAGTTCTTCTTAAATAAGGATTTAATTATATGATATTAAGGGAAATATAATAATATTGAATCATTAGCAATAGCACTTAGACTTATATACCGCTTCACAGTGCTTTACAGCCCTCTCTAAGCAGTTTACAGAGTCAGCCTATTGCCCCCAACAATCTGGCTTCTCATTTTACCGACCTCGGAAGGATGGAAGGCTGAGTCAACCTTGAGCCTGGTGAGATTTGAACTGCCAAATTGCAGGCAGCCGGCAGGCAGCAGAAGTAGCCTGCAGTACTGCACTCTAACCACTGCACCACCATGGCTTAGTAATATAACACGAAAGTGTTCAATGATTATGAATGTTTTATTATAATGTATTCAGTACAGGTAGCTCAATTTATGATAACAATTGAGACCAAAATTTCTATTGTTCAATGAGACATTTGTTAGGTGAATTTTGCCCCGTTTTGTGATCTTTCTTGCCACAGTTTTTAACTGAGTCACTACAGAAATCAAATTAGAAACACGATTATTAATCTGGCTTCCCTATTGACTATATTTAGCAGTGGAATATCTCCAGATATTTCACAGAGCTATTCCAGAACATTTCTTTGTAAACCTGGGTGGAAAGCAGCTGAAATCCTGCAGGTAGCGAAATGACCTGTTTAAGGTAGAATTTAAAAAAAAAAACTTGGTTGCAACACAAATAAAAAAAGCTGCCATCTTGACTCTTTTATACCCCCTCTTCAGAATAAACTCCTATCTTTTAAAGCAAAAGACTTATTTGCTATATATATCAACAGGAAAGGTACACGGTGACTAAGATGCTGAGCTTGTCAATTGAAAGGTCGGCAGTTCAGTGCTTCAAATCCCTAGTGCCGTGTAATGGGGTGAGTTCCTGTTACTTGTCCCAGCTTCTGCCAACCTAGCAGTTCGAAAGCACGTAAAAAAATACAAGTAGAAAAATAGGGACCACCTTTGGTGGGAAGGTAACAGCGTTCCATGCACCTTTGGCATTTAGTCATGCCGGCCACATGACCATGGAGACGTCTTTGGACAGCGCTGGCTCTTCGGCTTTGAAATGGAGATGAGCACTGCCCCCTAGAGTCAGGAACGATTAGCACATATGTGCGAGGGGAACCTTTACCTTTTTATAAACAGGAATGGTGCCTTATCAATACCCGTTTAATACGGATAAGACAAGATATTGGCCAAACAAGTGCTTAGTTCAAGAGATTAAATTTAAAGGCAGACATTATCAGAGTTAACAGCATCTAAAAGGCAGACATTTTGTCTTGTGATCAAATCTTTTTTTTTTTTTTACAAAAATGTGTTATATTTAAATTCAGATAAAATACATTTTTGTATTTAAACTTACCCAAGCAGATGTTGTTTTTAAGGAACAGATGGAGAGCCCACATAATGGCCTCATTGAACAAATTGCTATTTTAAAATTGAGTGTTCACTTTTCAGTACATAATTTTTAATGAACCAAAGAAAGCACTTTATGGACAAGTGGTATGCAGAGAGACAGTTCAGTTCTGAGAAGAGCTGACTTCCCCACTCGGGATCCTTGTGCGTCTACAAATGACTTCTAACAAGTCAGGAGCGAATACAGCTAGTCCTTACGATGCCAGTTGGGATCAGAAGTTCCATGTCTAAACAAGTCATTAAGTAAGTTGTGCCTCATTTTTACAACCATTTTGCCATCCTCATCAAGTGAATCTGGCTTCTTCCATTGACTTCGTTTGGTGGAAGCCAAATGAGAAGATTGCAAATGGGACTCAGAACACTGCATCTGTTGTAAATTCATGCTAATGCCAGGCACCAAACTTTTTATCGTATGACTGCAGGGACACTGTGATGGTCATAAACCCAAGGACAGACAAATTTGTAGGTCTTTCTTTTCCCTCTGCTATCATAACTTTGCTTGGACTGCAAGGGCAATCAAACCGGTCAGTCCTAGAGGAGATCAACCCTGACTGCTCTTTAGAAGGCCAGATCCTGAAGATGAAACACAAATACTTTGGCCACCTAATGAGAAGGAAGGACTCACTGGAGAAGAGCCTAATGCTGGGAAAGATTGAGGGCAAAAGAAGAAGGGGAGGACAGAGAATGAGGTGGCTGGATGGAGTCACTGAAGCAGTAGGCATGAGCTTAAATGGACTCCAGAGCGGTAGTGGAATTCAAATCCCATCACTACCTTTTTGTTTGTGGGCACACCTGCGTGCAAAGAAGCTTCTACAGATGCGCAGAGATGTTCAGGTGGATGGGCGGAGCCTCCCACCGCTACTAAATCGCCCAATCCGGGGCGAACCAGTAGCAACCCACCACTGCTCAAGAGGATGGTCGAGGACAGGAAGGCCTGGAAGAACATTGTCCATGGAGTCATGATGGGTCGGACATCACTTCACAACTAACAAGAACAAAGTTGAGGATTACCTGTATTCCTGTCTGTGTATTTTAGAGTCATGCAGTAGCTTGAAAGCCAAAACAGGTAATTTCACGAACCCCCAGCTTTCTTATGGTTTATTTGCCCTCTTTTCATCACCTGAAATGCTCAGACACAAGCTGTATTGTGCAGTATTGTTTCCCCCCCCCCCCCCCCCCCAAATGTAAAATTGGGATGAGGTGAAGATCAGGGATTCCATTTCTCCAGGCTGTTCCACTAAAGATAAAGACTCCAGAGGAACCATCTCCAGCAATTTAATTTTTTGTAAGAAGAGTATATGGACAAGAAAACAAATGTGAAACTGATGGAAAAATTGCACTGACTCTATAAAATTGGATATTGAGAACAACTTGGGCATCCTCCTGGATGCACGGCTGTCTTTAGAGGAGCATGTGACGGCCGTGGCCAGGGGGGCTTTTTATCAGGCTCGCCTGATATGCCAGTTGTGTCCCTATCTAGATCGGGACTCCTTACGCACAGTCACTCGTCATTTCCCGCCTGGACTACTGCAATGCTCTCAACATGGGACTCCCCTTGAGGTGCACCCAGAGGCTCCAACTGGTGCAGAATGCGGCCGCACAGGGGATTATGGGAGCGAGGGGGCACTCTCATGTGATGCCTCTCCTGTGTGAGCTGCATTGGCTTCCGGTGGTCTTCCGGGTGCGCTTCAAGGTGTTGGTGACCACCTTTAAAGCGCTCCATGGCATAGGGCCTGGGTACTTGCGGGACCGCCTTCTGCCATCGATAGCCTCCCACCGGCCAGTATGCTCCCACAGAGAGGGACTCCTCAGGGTGCCATCAGCCAGGCAATGTCGGCTGGTGACACCCAGGGGGAGGGCTTTCTCTGTGGCAGCTCCAGCCCTCTGGAACGATTTGCCCCCCGAGATCCGCATGATACCTGATCTCCGGGCTTTTCGCCGTGCCCTAAAAACTTTTTTATTTTGTCAAGCTGGGCTGGCGTAAACCCCCCCCCCCTTTTAGTTTAAAGTGTTTATGGGTTTTAAATTTTAATTGCCTATTGGTTTTTTAAATTTTGGGGCCAAAAATTGTTTAATTCTTTTACAAATATTTTAAATTTTGTATTGGAGTGCTGTTTATTCTTGGCTGTGCACCGCCCTGTGTCCACTAGGAGAAGGGCGGTATATAAATTTAATAAATAAATTAATAAATAAATAAACTCACCAAACAAATTAGAAAAATAACCAGATCCAAACTCTGCACCACCACAAGATGTTGGGGATTATGGTTGGGCAGCAGTTGGAAATCCACATAGTATTATATTGTGGAATCTCAGTGACTCAGCTGTGAATTAGCAGAAAGAAAGTACCATTTTTTTTATTATCTCATGGAGACATTTTACTTTCTGGAGTTAAAGTAAATAAATACTGGGAAGCCTACAAAATGCAGCTCCCCTTTTCTCTGTTTTCTCTTGGAAAAATCTATTCTGCCTACACCTATCCACATTTCTCTGGTGCATGAATGGTTTTAGAAAGAAACCCAATAGGTATCAGGTATCTTCATAGATTTCACTGTAGCATCTCTGAACTGTTTGCAAGCCAACATACAACACATACAATCCTCCTTGCTCATTTTGCGGAAAAAAACAGAAGTTACTTTTCTAAGAGAGCTGAAATAATGGTTTCGTCATTTGCAAGCACTACTTTTATGACTTTTGTTCTCTTCGGGGTTTTTTGTTTTTTTTCCATGAGAAGCACCTTGGTTTCTATCGTTTTGCAAATATTTGTGTCCAGTGCTAAATCTTCAGAGCTGCAAATGTTTACCAGGATTGTGCGACACATGACCTACACTGCTTTGGATTGGGCTAAAGTTTGATGCGAAGTATCACATTATGTTGTGGCCTGTCAGCGGCCTGTGCAACTAGTAGCTGATTCCGACAGCGAGGAGGCTGGTGTGGTGCTGCGCCAGCAGCGTGGGCAGCTGGCACTCGAGTCAGACAATGAGGAGGCTAGAGAAGATGTAGTGCCAGAGGCAGGGATTCAGCCAGGGCCTTCAGAACCTCCAGAAGCTCCCATAAGTGAAGAGGAAGAAGAGGAGGAGCCTCTTCTCAATGCACGGCACACAGAGCGGCCAAAAGGCAGGAGTGGCTCCTCAGGAGGAGGTCTCCTCGAGAGTAAAGCTTGGGGCTAATTGGCCACTCCCTTAGCCTATTTAAGGAGGAACGCCGACTGAAGCAATTTGCACAGAACAACTTTAGTTCATTCTCCTTCACATCTGGATCGCTGCAAATTGCTTCTGGGCTTTCTGCCAATCCTAGTAAGATTACGATTATTGATTCTTTGGATTTCTTAAAGTAAATTAACAGCCTTTGTTTGAAAAAGATTGCCTGGGGGAGAAATATAGGAACAACAATGCAGCTTGATGCATGGCAAAACGTACGGAACAAAACTATGAAACTGACCCTTTCTTCCCCTTTCAAAAAAAACTTTTATAAAATGATCTACCGTTGGTATCTCCCCCCACCAGACTTGCTAATATGTCCCCAAGGTCCTCTGATAGATGTTGGAAATGTGGGTCAACCAAGGGTACTTTCTTCCACCAGTGGTGGACTTGTCCATTAACTAGACACTATTGGGGGAAAATACAACAGTGGCTGCTGGAAATAACAGTGTGAGCTTTCCCCTTCATCCAGACCTCTACTTGCTTGGAATAAGACCAGACTACATTGATAACAAAAATTGGTATATATTTGTCCATGTCTCAACAGCGGTGAGAATGGCATTTGCCCAACTGTGGAAAGATGCAGATACGCCCCCTGATATTCTGATAACAAACAAGATTCTCCGATGTGCTGAGATGGATAGATTAACGTATATTTTAAAAGACAAGAAAGATTCAATATACAATAGAAGTTGGGACAAATGCTTTGTCTGGCTCAAAAGAAGGTTAAACCTAGGAAATGAGTGACAAGATCGTCTATTTAGATTAATTAGATATTTATTAGGCTATATGATTTCTTAAAATTTTGACAAAAACAGGCTAACTGTTTTGTAGATAGTTAGTAGAAATCGACTCTATTGAAATGTTTGGTTTGGATGACACTAGTTATTATTAATTGGAGAGTGAGCTTAACTCCTGGTTAGTCATGTTTGTCGTTTCGTTCTAGTCTTGTGTTTATGTGTTTCTACATTTCACCATTTATATTGTTTTCCAATTTTTATTTTGTGTTAATTTTAATGTAAATATTTAATAAAGATTTAATTAAAAAAAAAGAAAAAGACTGATTTAATTTAGTAAACTAAGGCTTGTACAGATTTTGTATGTGCTGCATCCTTTGGGTCCGTACCTGGGGCAAGACACATTATTATTACGTGTGGGTTATCTACAGTTGGATTCGCAGTCTAAGACTGATGGAAACTTAATAATTCATGCCTTGACCAAGGACCTAAGAATTATTAACGTAGCATCGAAGAATATAGGCAGTTCCAAGCAGAGTGGTATTTTGTAAATTAGCATACTGAGGTCTGATAAATTCAATATTTCCAGATATTGAGGAAGTCCTTTAAGTGGGTCTAGGACAGGAGTGTCAAACTCGATTTCATTGTGGGCCACATCAGAGTTGTGTTTGACCTTGGGGGTCGGGTGGGCATGGCCAACTCTGTTGTCAGCTGCGATGGGCTCCTGCAACCCTCTGCCAGTGAAAATGGAGCTCAGGAGGCCCACAGGCAGCCCTCCCGAGTTCTGTTTTCACTGGCAGAGGTACTGTGGGCCCAGAGGTGGCTTTCAGCAGGTTCTGACCAGTTCTGGAGTACTAGTAGGGGAAATTTGAGTAGTTCGGAGAACCGGTAGTAAAAATTCTGACTGGCCCCACCCCCATCTATTCTCTGCCTGCCAAGTCCCAGCTGATCGGGAGGAAATGGGGACTTTGAAGTATCCTTCCCCTGGATTGGGGAGGGAATGGAGATTTTACAGTATCTTTTCCCTGCCATGCCCACCAAGCCACGCCATGCCCACAGAACCGGTAGTAAAAAATTTTGAAACCCACCACTGTGTGGGTCGGTCCTTCGCTGTTTCCAAAGCGGCCCCACAGGCCAGATCTAAGCACCCCACAGGGTGGATATGGCCCCCTGGACCTTGAATTTGACACCCCTGGTCTAGAACAATTCACCACAGTCAACTTGCTGCGGCTAACTTGCTACGGCCAACTCGCTATGGGACAATTTGCTGCGGGACAGGAGTTACACTAATATCGAAGAAATGGTGGAATAGAATCATTAAAAAAGGATGAAAAAAAAAAGGGACAAAATGAAATGCGAATGACAGAATTTTTTTAAAAAATAATCATTTTAAATAATTAAGTTGAATCGTTGAATTGTCCTGTGGTGAATTATCCTGCAGTGACTTGGCCATGGTGCATTCTCCTGTAGTAAGTTGGCTATGGCAAATTGGCCCACCGATTCTCCCATTCCACCTTTAAGTATCTGTCTGAGCGCTCCAATCGTGATCACTTTAACAATGGATTTATTTTTTCGTAAGTGTTCAACTTCAATCTGCAATCTCCCAGTATTTCATAATTTTTCCCAATTGTTTTTCCTCAATTCTAGCATCTCCTAGGATAGCAAAATCAATGAATCAGATTTTCTTCTTTTTAATAATTGTTATATCTGGCATGTTATGAACAAAAGGCCTGTCTGTTTGGATCTTTAAGTCCCATAAGATCTTAACTCACTCAATTTCCCAAACCTTCTCAACTCACTCATGTAGCTGCTCATAGTTTGTGAAATTTTGCTGCAACCACTGATCAAATATATTGTTTCATTCTTTTTTACTACAAAGGTAATATTTGCTCTTCTTTGTTATATGTTGTTATTATGGTTTGTTGTGCAGTCAGCCAGATGTTTACACTGGATTTAATCCAAGAAGTCCTTCTAAAGGAAATGTGTTAGGCAGATGGTGTTAAAGATACCACAGGATGTAAGCTATTCCAAGTAAAGCAGCCTTTTGCAATTGACTGATGCTTATTTTCTCAATGCCAGTGATGTTTAAGTAGTGCTCCAGATGTTTTAGGCTTGCATCTAAGGCATCCATTGTTATTGCTTTCTTTTGCAAAGATAGTACCAATAATGGATGCAAATCTCAATTATGATGAAGATGATGATTTACAAAAAAGATTACAGAAAATAGCTGCCAGTTCTTTAGCTGGTGTTAGTTTTCATGTGAATTGAGTTCTTCCCAAGAACTTACGATGTTGTAATGTGTAAGTATAATATATATGCTTTCACACTACTTCAAACTTCTAGTTGCTTTGGAGAATAGATTGACCCCTCGCTTTCTTCTTTGTGAGTCAACCTATTCTCCAAAGTATGTGGAAGCAGGATAAGAAGCAATGGATGAAAATTAATTCAAGGAGAGATCAACCTAGAACTAAGGAGAAATGTCCTGACAGTGAGAACAATTAACCAGTGGAATAGTTTGCCTTCAGAAGTCATGATGCTCCATAACTAGAGATTTTTTAAGAAGAGATTGGACAGCCATTTGTCTGAGATACTGTAGGGTCTCCAGCCTGAGCTGGGAGTTGGACTAAAAGACCTCCAAGGTCCCTTCCAACTCTGTTATTTTTTTGTTCTCATTTTTTGTAATGGACAGATGGAAATGTTGTCAATGCGCAGATTTTCTAAGTGTCATCCAAGTATTTTGGTATGCGCTGATAATGATTGGAATCATCATGACTGGTTTATGCCATAACCTTTCAATTTGTTTTTAGATCTTGATACTTTGTCAACTTCTCTAATTCTTTGTCTTCTATTCTACTATTTCCTGGTATTATCTAACCTTTTATTTAGTGTGTGTGTGTGTGTGTGTGTGTGCAGGGGTGGGATTCAGATCCTTTAACAACGGGTTTGCTGCCCCATTGCTGGGTGGGCGTGGCCTAGTCGGCCACCTGCACAACAGTGTGTGGGTGTTTTCACCCTCCCCAGGCTCCAGAGGCTTTTCTCGAGCCTCCGGGACAGCGAAAAGAGCTTCCCCCAGGCTCCAGAGGCCCTCCGGAAGCCAAAAACAGGCCTGTTTCCAGATTTCTGAAACCTTCAGTATGGCCATTTTTTGCCCTCCCAGGCCCTCTGTGCAGCCCCTGCACTTACCTGGAATGTTGAACGGGTTGCATGGAGAATGGTGGGAGGGGTGGGAGGGGTGAGATGGGCATGGCCATCCAGAGATGCCATTTGGGGGTTTGCCAAACCCCGGCGATCCTTGGCTAGAGGATCACCCCAACCCTGCCGAACCCCCAAGAGCTCACCCCTGTGCGTGCAGGCATGTATGTGTTTTCCTGTCTCTTATTTTCCCCATAACAATATCCTCAGAGTTGGATTGGGTGGAGAGAGAGTGATTGACTCAAAGTAACCCAGCCAGCCTTCATACCTAAAGCAGGACTAGAATTCACCATCTCCGGGTCACTAGGCTAACATCTTAAACATTATACCAAAATGGCATTGAATCAGGGCTCATATTTTGAAGAGGCTGCATGGTCTGGCTAAATCTCTTCCTTCAGTAGTAGGCAGAGATTCCTATTTCAATAGATCTAAGTAGCCAGCCAAAAGTCAAGATGAACCAATTGGATCCCAACTGAATGCAGAATTATGTAGTTTATGTCAAGGAAGAATCACTTTGCAGAATCTAATTTTTTACATTGAGTAGTCAAGCTGCATAAAAATGAATTGTGGACTACAAACTCTATATTATTGTGGTTCTGAATAGTATTGTTGTAGTACTCAGCTCCAGATTTTCCTCTAGGATAGGAATTTAATAATCAATAATAATATATCACAAAGAATTATCACAGTTCTTAAATATTGTACTTTAACAGAATAACAGATTATCACATTGGGATTTCCTGCTTTTCTGTCATAGTTAAGGATCTGGAGCAGTTGCAGATGGAGAAAAAGCAATAATACTTAATTTTAGATACTGAAATTAAGAGAAGCATATCATAGGCATCTCTTTTTAGCATGCCATACCCTCCTCCTCCTCTAAGACACTTTCATTCAGTTTTTAAAATATACATTTATTGTACCATGTTTCCCCGAAAATAAGACCCTGTCTTATATTTTTTTTGAACCCCAAAATGAGCGCTTGGCCTTATTTTCAGAGAGGTCTTATTATTTTGGGGCACATGGCTCAAGATGGGGCTCCTCTTGCTGTCTTACCTGATTTCCAGTTCTGCATTTAAATATTTTTGGGGAGGGCTTATTTCCAGGGGGAGTCTTATTTTAGCGCATGCACTCAAAAGCCCAATTGGGCTTATTATCAGGGGATGTCTTAATTTTGGGGAAACAGGGTATATTTCTTGTACATAGGTAAGTTTAAAGCTAGTAGGACATCACAAACAAATGAAATTACAAGAACCGTGGTAGGAAGAATATCCTAACAAGTTTTAGTAGTCAAGAGATTTACTATCACAGTCATGTCAAGTGGGACAGAGATAGATATGATATTCCACAGTTATGGCCAGTAGTGGGATTCAGCCGGTTCGGAACCGGTAGTTAAATTCAGGCGGGCGAACTGATAGTTAAATTGCTGGCTGGCCACGCCCCCTTCCTGCCACGCCCCTTCCTGCCACGCCCCTTCCAGGAGTTCCCACATGCCCCATTTTGGCTCCTAGGTAGTACAGGGAGACCTCCTAGGCCCAAAATGGGGCATAGCCAGCCCATTTTTGCTTCCCAGGAGCCTTCAGGGAGGCCTCCTAGGCCCATTTTCACTTCCCAGGAGGCTTCAGGGAGGCCTCCTAGGCCCAAAACGGGGTGCAGAGGGGGGGATGTAGCGCGGCCTCTCCATGGCCCATTTTTGCTCCCAGGGGGTGCAGGGAGGTCTACTAGGCCCAAAACAGGGCGCGAGGGAGTGGAGCATCCCCCTCCTGTGGCCCATTTTTGCTGCCAGGGGGGGTGCAGGAGGCCAAGTGCTGCCTGTCACACCCCGTGGCCATGCCTAACCAGCCGGTCATTAGGGCAGAGAACTGATTCTTAAATTATTTGAATCCCACCACTGGTTATGGCACTTAACAAAAGTCTTGAAGGGTGGAAACGGGAAGGATTTTTAAAAATATAAGCTTGTGGCCAGAGAAAGGCGACTCTTGGTTGATGCCCAGTTTAAATTCTTAAGGGGAAAGGGAGAGAACCGATAATGCTGAGGATATAATGAAACAACACTGGAGGAAAAGATAAAAGAATAAAATTGAAGGACATACAGAAATTAGCTTGTGATTTCTAAAACACTTTATGGCAGTAGGTAAAACTGAAAAAGAAAGAAATGAGCTTCAGTAACATAAAATGTCAGATAAAAAACATAAAAAGTATCAGTAACTTAAATATACCAGAGAAAGGCTTAGAATAACTTTACTGTCACTTTAAATGTACACTAATTGGCATACATTAAAATGAAATCTTGTTGCATACAGCTCTGAAAGGATCACCATCTCCAATATACACTACATAAACATGATAAATAAACAAACAAACAAATTTTAAAAATGCATATACCCACATATATTGTATGACACAGAGAAACAATACAGTCTAATTTGGATGTATACATGCGCATGGCGAGAAAAATGAATCTTGCGAGTTTACCAGACGGATGGCCTAGGGAACAAAGCTGCTTCAAAATCTGGTAGTCCTGCTAGAAAATATAGAGGGATAAAATCTCCCCTCCAAATATTAAAATAGATTCCTTAATCTAGATCACTCCAGGTTTCTTCAATGCTGATTATCTGCTAAAGACCCACATGAAGATCCATGGGACTTTTCATTGTTTGTTTTTTTAAAGTTTTTTTATTAATCATTCAAAATTAAAAACATCGGATATAGATATGACATCACTGCTTCTAAATATCTTCCAACACTTTAAACTAATACAAATTATGTTAAAGTTAATATTATAATATAAATTCTTTACCCTTACACGTTATTTATACATAACATCATACTAACAATGACTTTTCATTGTTTTTAGTCTGATACCAACCAGCAGATATTTCAAATCCGTATGGAAAAATGTCATTCGTTATTCTGAGAATCCTGCATTTTTGTTATACTGCATTTTGTTATACTGTTATTTCTCCTGCTTGACCACAAACTTTGTAGACTTGGAATCAGGGGTGGCATTCACTTACCTTCGCTACCGGTTCACATATGTAAGTGCGCACGTGCCACCTTCACTCACGTGCAAAGCATCAAAAACGGGACATGGTGACATCCGGGCAGGTGGGCGGAGCCTCCAGCCACCGCTATCGGTTTGGGCGAACCGGATGAATAACACCACTGCTTGGAACCCTTTGAGCTGATTCTGTTCCTCCTCTCTAACTCAACTTAGTAGAAGAGTTAACTATAGTTCAACTGGAAAATGTTTTCCTTTGGTTGATTGTACTTGGGCAATATAAAACTTTTACAGAAAGCCCTCCTACAATGGAAGTGAAAAGATTCCTGTAAATAGAAATGCGTTGGGTTCTTAAAACTGAGTTAGCGGTAAGGCAGCTTCTGAAAAGAAAATCGATCCTAGTTGAAAGAGGAAACCGCTTTAAAAAAACGATTTGATCCAAGAGTTTTTCATTTCTACATTTCTCTATTCATTGAACCAATATTATGTACGTAAGAATGCTTTCGCTCCCACCCTCGGCATCATCCCTATCCGATTGTAAATATGCTTTCTGGAGAGCATATACAGAAGAAATGTAGGACAGAAATGAAGCAGGCTGTGAATCTAATTAGTAACATAATGTAATACATTTTACAAAGCATTGCTAGAAGCAGAACTCTGGGTAAAAAAAAAAAGCACATATTGGAATGCAAAACGAGGGAGCCACTTGGCAATCCTGTGTTTTTCGTAGGCCAAACTCTGCAATTGGCAAAATCATATTGAGTAAACTGTCACAGCTTGAAGGTCTCAAAACAAAAAAAATTGGATAAAGAAAAGGGAGAAAGTTTCCTTTAATGTTTGTCTAGTTTCTTTAATCTTTTCCCCACCAAATTATTCTTTTCAATGGATGGCATGGAAGCATGGGATTTACGAACTGCATTCTTTAGGCTATGTGATGCAAAAGAAGCTCTCTGCTCCCAATTATTTGCCTTTTCAAAGAAGCCATGGGGCAGAAAAACTTCCAGAAACTTCATCTAAGCCAGTGTTTTTCAACCTCAGCATCTTGAAGATGTGCGAACTTCAACTTCCAGAATTCCCTTTGCTGGCTGCAGAATTTTAGGAGCTGAAGTCCACACATCTTAAATTGGCTGACATTGTTGTGGCCCGTCAGCGGCCCGTGCAGTTAGTAGCTGATTCCAACAGCGAGGAGGCTGGTGTCGTGCTGCGCCAGCAGCCTGTGCAGCTGGCGCTCGAGTCAGACAATGAGGAGACTGGAGAGGATGTGGTGCCAGAGGCAGAGATTCAGCCAGGGCCTTCAGAAGTTCCAGAAGCTCCCATAAGTGAAGAGGAAGAAGAGGAGGAGCCTCTTCTTGATGCACGAGCGACCAGAGTTGTTAAAAGGCAGGAGTGGCTCCTCAGGAGGAGGTACTCGAGAGTAAGGCTTGGGACTAATTGGCCACTCCCCTAGCCTATTTAAGGAAGGAGGACAACTGATGCAATTTGCAGGAAACAACTTCATTCATATTCCTTCGCGTCTTGATTCCAGAAACATTTGATTCAGCTCTTGTTTCTCTCTTGTGAGTTTTCCTGCAAATTGCTTCTGGGCATTCTGCCAACCACAGTAAGATTATGGTTTTCTAAAATACTATGCCTCAGAATTGAGTTATTATTCTTTGTCAACTGTTAATGAAGTTAAATTAACAGCCCTTGTTCAGAAAAGACTGATTTAAACTGTACTTGTGTTCAAACAACTAGTAAGAAAGCTCATTAGTAGTCCTTAATTAGTAAACTAAAGTTTGTATGGACTTTGTGTGTGCTGCGTTCTTTGGGGTCTGTAGCTGGGGCAGAACAGACATTGAGAAATACTGGTTTAGACCATCCCATTTCAAAGGTTTCCAGGTGTCACAGAGTCCAAATTTCTCCTGTCCCAGCCATGGCAGTGAGTTAGTCTATCCATTCAAGATTTTCCAAGCATGAATGTTTGATTCCCTTACTGATGGGCATCAATAGCAATAGCACTTAGAGATACCACTTCACAGTGCTTTACAGCCCTCTGTAAGTGGTTTTACCGAGTCAGCCTATTGCTCCCAACAATCTGGGTCCTCCTTTTACCCACCTCGGAAAGATGGAAGACTGAGTCAGCCTTGAGCCGGTAAGAATCAAACTGCCAAATTGCAGGCAGCCGGCAGGCAGCAGAAGTATTATTGAGTCTGTCATTTGCACCTCTGTAACTGTCTGGCTTGGTTCTGCAACCCAACAAAACAGACACCGACTTCAGAGGATAATTAGAACTGCAGAAAAAATAATTACTACCAACCTACCTTCCATTGAGGACCTGTATGCTGCACAACTCAAAAAGAGGGCTGTGAAAATATTTACAGACCCCTCGCATCCTGGACATAAACTGTTTCAACTCCTACCCTCAAAACGGGCACTGCAGACCAGAACAACTAGACACAAGACACAGTTTTTTTCCCGAATACCATCACTCTGCTAAACAAATAATTCCCTCAACGCTGTCAAACTATTCACTAAGTCTCCATTACTATTAATCTTTTCATGGTTCCTATCACCCATCTCCTCCCACTTATGACTGTATGAATGTAACTTTGTTGCTGGTATCCTTAAGGTTTATATTGACTGTTTCCCTATGACTATCATTAAGTGTTGTACCTTATGATTCTTGATGAATGTATCTTTTCTTTTATGTACACCGAAAGCGTATGCAACAAGACAAATTCCTTGTGTGTCCAATCACACTTGGCCAATAAAGAATTCTATTCTATTCTAAAGTAGCCCGCAATACTGCATTCTAACCACTGTGCCACCACGACAGATCACACAGTACATCAAGATGTACCATCTGTCATAGGCAGATGTCCCATCTTTTTGAAGCTAGGCAAGGTGTGTGCAATGTTGCAGGAAGCCGCATAGGAGTCTGAGCACACTGGTTTCACTTTTGGGAAGAAAGAAGCAGAGATAGAAACACGGATCATAATAACTCTATATTTCATAGCTTTAAGTGCCTAATTAGAGGAGCAGGAAGCAATGTGTTAACAGTCCCTTCCTAACTCCAGCTTTCTCTTCTCTTTCTACAGCAATTACAGTGCACTGTTAGGAGTTTGGGTCTATGGGTTTTTCGTTGTAGTCTTGCTGGTTCTGGACCTTTTATATTACTCCTCCATGAACTACGACATTTGCAAAGTTTACATGGCAAGATGGGGAATCCAGGGGAAATGGATGAAACCGGAAACAAACCGGTGGATTAAACCAACTCAGGACTCAAGGCAAGTAGAGACTCAGACACATCCTCAGCCTGCCTCTCAACCATCCCAGGCTGTCCACACCTTAAAAGGAGAAGCTTTAACTCCACCACTGATGTCTTTCCCAAGTTCAACTGCCTGGTAAGTTTTTCAAGGCGTCGTCTCTTTTTTTCATAACCCTAATCTTTTATCTGATCGATAGTTCTTATCAGATGCCTTGTCAGAGCAATATGGTTTTATTTCAATGGTTCTGGTGTCCCTCTGGAAGTGAAACCTCCAAAGATGACGATGCCCATTTGATGCCTGTTTCCTTAGTGTCAGAAAATAAGCTCCGTATTAGGATGGATGGAGCAATCATAGGGTATATCAAGATGGCAAGGCAGCCTGGGAAATCAAACAACATTCTAGAAAAAAGCAGTAGATGATAGTTCCCTACATCTGCCAAGAAAACCAGCAAAGCAGATTTTAACGAAGAGCTGGTAGATCGACTAGAAACAGGGATGGGATTCAGCCAGTTCGGACTGGTTCAGCCAGTTCAGACCGGTTCAGACCGGTTCGGTAGCTTCGACAATCAGCTGGGTGCAAACCGGTTCACTCTGATAATTAGGTGGGCCCACCCGCCCCTGTGCTTTACCTACCTTTATCCTCTCAGCTGATCCGCACAGCAGAGTGTATTGCGATGCCTCAGCTGTGTTACTCCCCAGAAGTAACATGGAAGGCTAGTTTTGTGCATATGTGTGCAGTGAAACACGCAATCACCGAACCGGTTGCTAAACCGGCAGGATCCCACCACCGCTAGAATAAGTGTAGAAATGTCAAGCCACCTGGCTTCAAGCATCATGAGAGAATAAATAAGATGGCATGTCTGCTCTCCAGAGCTCCCACAAGCTCATTGTCATTGTTCCAAGGACAAAAGGCCAGAGACAGTTTCAGGGAACACCTCCCCCCCTCCCCAAGCTCTCAGCAAACAAGCACTTTTCCCAAAGGGCAAAGTGTGCAGAGATCCAAGATCAGGAGGCAAAATCGTTGAGGGAGTCCATATTTTACTCCAGCATGGCTCTGCCCATAAGGGGTTAATATCCTGCTACCTCTGGGGCAGTGGTGAAATCCAATTTTTTTTACTACCAGTTCTGTGGGCGTGGCTTGGTGGGCATGGTGTGGCTTGGTGGGCATGGCTTGGTGGGCGTGACAAGGGAAGTATACTGCAAAATTTCCATTCCCACCCCACTCCAGGGGAAGAATACGGCAAAATCCCCATTCCCTCCCACTCCTGGGGGAAGGATATTGCAAAATCTCCATTCCCACCCCACTCTGGGGCCAGCCAGAGGTGGTATTTGCCAATTCTCTGAACTACTCAAAATTTCTGCTACCGGTTCTCTGAAGTGCTCAAATGTCCACTACAGGTTCTCCAGAACCTGTTAGAACCTGCTGGATTTTACCCCTGCTCTGGGGTCTCCATCCAACATGAGCTATTGCTTTTTAAGGATGGTTTGGTCAGAAGATAAATGCAGGTTCAAGGGTTTGCCTGCAACTCGTACTCCTCAGGCAGAAGCATCTCCAGGTAGCCACTTGAGAGTAGTACCAGCAGCCCTTATTTAAGTTCTTCTTCAGGCTCTGGACATGCATCAGTTGGACACCAGGCCACCCCATTCACACTCAAAATCCCATGGGGCACATCCAGTGATTTTGGGCGGAAAATTCTCTGCACTTGGAAATTCATCAACTAATCAGCATTAATGAACATCAAGGCCTTCTACCCTAGGTGGTCTTTGGGATTAAAATGGATGTGTGTGTGAAAAAAAAATCAAGCTAGTAGGCATATAACTGTGTAATGGGAACTGAGAGCCATAGATTTAACTCAGGAGCTTAAACTGGATAAGCCATAAACGCAGTGGTGGGATTCAGCCGGTTCAGTCCGATTCAGGCAAACTGGTAGCGCCGACTGTGGTAGGCTCCGCTCACCCGCCAGGACGTAATGCTATCCTATTTAGCCACGTTTTGGAGGCTGTGAGCAGGTGTGTGCCCGCGCCTGCAGGAGGTGCTCGCACAAGCAAAGAGCATGCATAGAAGATGGCGTGTGTGTGCGAAACAGGCACACACGTGTGCTCACATTTGCAAACCAGTAGGGAAGGTAAGTGAATCCCACCTCTGCATAAACTGGCCATGGAAATCTAAGATTAAACCTCTGTTCCTTCAGTTTAAAAGGGGACAGACGTTCCTTAGAACATTTGTGATCTTCATCTTGACAATGATGAGGATACATTTTAAAAGGATATAGGAAACAGTAGAAATACAAGAAAATGTGGATCCTTGCTTTGTATCCCTTTTTTAAAAGTGGCAACCCTTGATCGTTGCATGGAGAAGAGGTCAATCCATGGGGCCGAGGTTTGGGGTGCCTCCAGGGCTGTCCGGGTTCAGAAAGGTAAGATGGCAGCCATAATGCCCATCAAAACTGGATGGAGCTTCCCTCACACCATCATAGCCACCACGTCGATTTTCTGGACACCCCTGGAAGCCTCCATTTTCCTCCTGCAACAAAAAAGGGAGATGGAAAACATTTGGGCTTGAAGGGAGTTAGAGAAGGAGAGAAAAGGAACCAAAATTGGGCTTTCCTCAATATTGGAAAAGCAGATTCTCAGATGTAAAAGAACCCCCCCCCCCCCCCCCCCGCAAATCATTGTTTTAAAAACATGAAATAATTTGTGGCATATTCCCCTAGCTACAATGCAGTTTTTTTGTTTGCCTCTTTCATCCTTGCCCAAAGAGAATGAAGCAAATGGAGCAGTTTTGTAGGTTTAGTTTTGAATTCTAATCAAGGTGACTATGGGCAGCAGCTGTAAAAGTCTTTTGGCAGCCTTACAGAAGTCATTTTGACACTGCTTGCTTTGGTTTTTAACCTAACAATTTTGGATTTCCTTGTGGTCGCCCATCCCTCAAGGATTAGCTTTTGGCAGAGAGCCAAGTCAGCTAGATGCTGATAACTAGCTTGGACTTCAGAAACTAATAAGATTACAAAAGAATGAGAACGCTGTCTGATGTTCTATTTTCAAGGCAAGAATTCATATTTTTGGCATTGAGTGGAAAGTCACAAGTACGCAAATATTTTCTTTGGACCAAATAGAGAAAGCAGAAAGGACAGTTGTACTGGCCACTAGCAATCTAGATAATAGTTTGTAGCTCTACATTAAGCCTTTGATTGGGGTGCATGATTCATTAAGCCTATTGGAATGACAACCACACAGAAAAATGTGGGATTCTAGTTACTTGATCTATTGCATATGTATCCATCCCAAAGAAACAGCAAATGTATGCTAAGTGATTCGATCTCCCTTGCAAATGTGTGTATTTGATTTTGTAGGAAAAATGTGTTCAGGGCAGTATGAAAAATGCAGTATGAATGTGAAAGAAGATGAAAATATCCACACACACTCAAGGGCAAGTTGAATCTAACCTTTATATAATGTGTTTGAATAAGCAATAAGGCAGTTAAGTATCTACCCAAATAATTTTGCAAAACTGGTACACGGAGCATCCTAAGAGCCAGATTTTCCACTGGTTCTCCTCAGATACAAATGGAAAGAGCCGTGATGACTATTATTAGCGGAAGCTCCAAACCTTTTGTCTGACCTAGGCTTTCCCAAAAAGCATAAAGCAGAATCCTGGTCCCGACAAAACCCCTTTTATTAAAGGAATGTGAATTCCTCTTATTCACATTCAGCAAAGTCCTGGCACCCAGTCTTTCAAAGGTGGATTTATGACCACAGACCTTATCTAGCTTGAAAGCTGCCATGTAAATATTTCCCAAATGCAGTGCTGTGCAAGGAAACACTTGGCACAGTCTCTGAGATTCACAAACGACCAAATTCTTTCCTGCAAAATCCCACTCCCCTTTCACTCCTCTTTTATTCCCTCTGTGAGGGGCCATTTATCGTCCACCTGTGGCCTTCCTCCCAAGTTGACCCTTGTTCTTTTGGTGTTCCCTTCGTCTGGCAACTCTGTGCGTGCTCACACTGGGAACAGGCCAGTGGTGAAATCCAAATTTTTTTACTACCGGTTCTGTGGGCATGGCTTGGTGGGCATGGCAGGCGTTGCAAAATCTCCGTTCCCACCCCATCCTGGGGGAAGGATATTGCAAAAACTCCAATCCCACTCCACTCTGGGGCCAGCCAGAGGTGGTATTTGCCAGTTCTCCGAACTGCTCAAAATTTCCGCTACCGGTTCATCAGAACCTGCTGGATTTCACCGCTGGAACAGGCTCCAACTGTTTGTCTGCCTCAGTATGTCTGACTCCGAAGGCAGCTGATAGCTGGCATACAGCCCTGGCCCCCTCTCTGCCTCTGATGCAGAGCTCTCATCAGAGCCTTCCCCAGACTCCAAGACTGGCCCATGTTCCTCCCCAACCTCCTCACTATCCGAATCTGCTGTCACCTCTGCTGGCCGGTGGCTGGCCACAATACCTTTTCTTTTTGGAAGCTGTATCAGGAATTCTGCAGGGCCATTACTAAACATTATAATGCTGAAGTGTTTATTCCAGAAAAAGCTGAGCTTGGCCTCTGTAAAAGGTATTGAAGAAAAGATTTTACCAATATGCTCTATCCAGTGTTCATAAATAATTAATCCACGTGCCGGTGAACGACCTCTATAATTGAAGAAAGCTTTTTGATATGGGTAGCCAACCATCCATTCCCCAGGTTAAAAAGGACCCATAAATTCTAAGTGCCCGTTCCGGTAATACAGAAACAAAGGAGCACCTCCACGCAGCCTACGCAGTCCTTGTGATGGGAGAAGTGATAAAAACAAAAAAGGTGTGATGGCTTTTAGCTAAACAAGCTCTGCTCCTTTTCATCCTCTGCAAACTTAATGGCCTAGATTCTTGCAGGAGAAAACCTGCAAATATTTTGTGCGTAGTGTCAAGTTATAAATGGCACTTGTTTTGAAGTTTCCCAAGCTTCCTTTTAAATAGAGGACTGACGACATTTAGGTGAGTGTGCTAGGGATGTTTTCCCATGCTAGAGAATTGTATTAAAAAAAAATAAAATAGCTGCTGCAGCACAGCTATTTCTGTTTCTCTTCAAACTTCCACCTTCCGTTTGCTTCCAGCCTGTATTTGCACATTTCTACATATGCTAAGACACTGAGCTTGTCGATCAGAAGGTTGGCAGTTCAGCGGTTCAAATCTCAAGCGCTGCGTAACGGGGTGAGCTTCTGCCAACTTTGAAAGCACATAAAAACTGCAAGTAGAAAAATAGGGACCATCTTTGGCGGCAAGGTAACAGCATTCCATGCACCTTTGGCATTTAGTCATGCTGCCCACATGACATGGAGACGAAGAGCACTGGCACTTCAGCTTTGAAATGGAGATGAGCACCGCCCCCTAGAGTCGGGAACAACTAGCACACATGTGCGATGGAACCTTTACCTTTACATTATATATGCACACTTATTATATTTCAGTATATACAATGGCAGGATCCAAATAATTTAATAACTTGTTCTCTGCTCTAATGACCAGCTGGGTGGACGTGGCAGTGATGGGCATGGCCAGGGGTTGTGAAAGGCAGCACTCGGCCTCCTGCACCCCCTTGGGAGCAACATTGGGTCGTGGGGGGGGGGGGGCGCCCACACACCCCATGCCTCATTTTGGGCCTAGTAGGCAGTGTGGGATTCAGCCAGTTCGTACCACTTCGGGAAAGTTGTTAACTTTCTAAGCAATTTGGCAAACTGGTTGTTGGAAGAAATCATTAGGGCAGAGAACCGGTTGTTAAATTACTTGAATCTCACCACTGCTAGTAGGCCTCCCTGCAGCCTCCTGGGAGCAAAATTGGGTTGTGGAGGGGCGGGCTCCGCACGCCCCGCACCCCATTTTGGGCCTAGTAGGCCTCTCTGCAGCCTCCTGGGAGCAAAAACGGGTCGCGGGAGTTCCATGCCGCATCCACCTGTGCCCCATTTTGGGCCCAATAGGGCTCCCTGCAGCCTCCTGGGAACAAAAATGGGTCGTGGGGGGCTGGCATCCCCCTCCTCCGCATCCCATTTTGGGCCGAGTAGACCTCCCTGCACTTACCTGGGAGCCAAAATTTGATGCAGAGGACTTCTGGAAGGGATGGGGAGGAGAGGAAGTGCCAGCCAGCAATTTAACAATTGGTTCAGCTGAAATGGTGCGAACTGGCTGAATCCCACCACTGAGTATATGCCTTACATATATACTGGTAGGTATATCTATCTGTGTTCCTTGTCCATTGAAAATATCCTCACAGTTAATATAACTGCACTTTGGATTGCTTTTCTTTTTTTATTTTGCTATGTGTGATATACTAAGGTCTATAATGGAACAACAATATTTTCCTTTCTTTCTTTCTTAATTATTGTTCATTCTTTAACCTTCTCAATCATCTTTATCTTATTATTTATCATTGTTATGCGGAGGTCTTGGCTGATTTTTCCAGCCTTCTTCTAAAATTACTTTTTTGTAGCTACTCTCCCCAAGGTCCTTTCCTACTGAATGGGCCCAGCCAAGTGGCAAATGTTTCTGTTAGCTGGGTTGCACCCTCTTTGTCAGAGGAAATGAATGGATCCACAAAATGTTTACTTCCATCCTTGTAATCGGGCTTGTTTATTTCTGCAAGCTTTCCGCGTAAAGTAGGGAATGTGTAAACAGCTCATTAATGCCTAATGACTATGATTCTCATTGTGCTGAAGGTTGATTTGCAAAAAGTTGAGATGGTAGGTTTCGGCCCAGGGGAGCTTGCCGGATCCAAAAGCAGTTTGCAGGTGGGGAAAGGATGACAGTGATAAGGAGGCAGAGTGTTTAAGAAGGGGAAAAAACAAGTTGTGAAGGGAAGGAGACTCGTCGTGGGGATAAAGGCAGAAGAAGCTGGTAGGCATAGATGAGGAAATGTGTCAGAGAATTCATGACTGGCAGAGACATGGTAACAAGGTCAGCCAATAATAATAAATAATAACAATAACAATAACAACAACTTTATTGTCATTGTACGTGTATACACAGTGTACCCATACAACGAGATTCACTTAACACCCAAAGACCAGATCCAACACACATAACAATCCCCAAACACCCCCACCCACCTACCACAATTCCCCACTCCTAAACCACCCAAACATCCACACAACAGACCAATGCATAGGGCTTAGTAACAAGGTCAGCCAATAGGAGCTGAGACAGGAAGGAGCCTGGGTGTGGCTCTGTAGCTCTGGGTGCTGTGCTGAGAATTGAAACTGAAAGTAGACTGCTGCACTGAAACTGTTCTCTTCTCTGCTTGTGTTTTGCTTGTAACCACTACCAGGTTGGAGAATCTGCCATTGGTATTGTAAATTTATTTCATGTGTTGTTATATGTAAAGAGAAGTTAATGAATCCTGCTGAATCAGTTACCTGTGTGTGCTTTCTGGATTTGATTTGTGCAACAAACTCTGACTGAAACCAGATGAGATAATCCCAAAGGTGCTTTTTCAGGAGGCAACTGGATTTTCTTTTTTTGTACGTTTGTTTGAAGACATTTCACTTCTCATCCAAGAAGCTTCTTCCGCTCTGACAGGACAGTTGCCTCCTGAAAAAGCGCCTTTGGGACCAGTGGTGAAATCTAAAATTTGTTACTACCGGTTCTGTGGGCGTGGCTTGGTGGGGGGAGGGGTAATGTGACTTGGTGGGCGTGGCTTTCTTTTTTTAACTTTTAAAACCATTTTTTCTACAACCTCTTCGGCGAAGAGGTTGTAAAAAAATGCTTTCAAAAGGCTCTGACGATCCCAGCTGAGTTGCCTGATCGGCAGAGGCTTTTTAAAAAAACCTCTGCCGATCAGGCAACGCAGCTGGGATCGTCAGAGGCATTTAAAAGAAAAAAAAGGGTTTTTTTCTTTTAAAAGCCTTTGACAATCCCAGCTGAGCCGGGCGATCGTCAGAGGCTTTTTTTTTTTTTTTTTTTTTTTTACTTTTAAAAGCATTTTTTCAGCCGAAGAGGTGGTAGAATAAATGGTTTTCAAAGTAAAAAAAAAGCCTCTGATGATTGTGCGGCTCAGCTGGACATGGGGGTGGGGGCAGGGATTTTTGCTATCGGTTTTCCGAACCACCCACCTCCATTGCTACCAGATCGGGCGATCCGGTCCGAACCGGGAGCATTTCACCCCCACAACCATGACCTGGATGACTGAGAATCTCTACAGACTCAGATGAGATAACGAAGCATCGGTCAGTTGATAATCCTCTTCCTCTTTTTCCTATTTCCCTGGGGTTTTTTTTTTCCTTCTCTTTTTTCTAACATCTTCATAAATTCTGGGTACTTCATTAATGCCTCTTCATGAATGTGTGTGTGTGTGTGTGTACACATAATGGCAACCTCAAGTATATACTCAGTAAATCTGCAGGATTCCAGTTAGCTATGTTTTTGTGTTCAATTTTATGACCACACACACTATCAATATCCATCCCTGGTTTAATACAGGTAGTCCTCAACTTATGACCACAGTTGAGCCCAAAATTGCTGTTGCTAAATCAGACATTTGTTAAGTGAGTTTTGCCCCATTTCAGGACCTTTCTTGTCACAGTTGTTAAGGAAATCGCATCAATTGTTAAGTTAGTAACAACGGTTGTTAAGTGAATCTGATTACTCCATTGACTTTGCTTGTCAGAAAGTTACAAAAAGTGATCACATGTCCCCAGGACACTGCAACTGTCATAAATATGAGTCAGTTGCCAAGCGTCTGAATTTTGATCACATGGCCAAAGGGATGCCTGTGAAAAATGGTCATAAGTCACTTTTCTCTGTGCCGCTATATCTTCGAATGGTCACTAAATGAACTATTGGTAAGTCGAGGACTCCCTGTACAGTGTTTCGGGCATGAGTCTATAGTGTATTATTTCTAATAAAATTGTTTATGCATCGATGTTTTATGTATTGGAAAAGGTCTTGGAGACAACGGAAGGAATAAGCCATAAATGAAATCCACATTGTAACTCAGTGGGATTTTACCTACGGTTAGGCTACGGTTACTGTTAGGCTAAGAAGATTGTAGCAAATAGTATTTTTATCTGGTGTGTAATTCTTTCTAAATGCAGGAGAAGATCTATTTCCCCTCACAGCCGCCTGTGAGGTAATGTTCTGATCCAGTTCCCCAAACACAACAAACCGTCTGATGTGAACTCCAAAGATTTCTTTATTAGCAGTGCTGGCAGCCCCGGCAAAAAGTTTCTCTCTCAATGCAGCCTAGTAAGTCTGTCCAGCAAGGAGATGAATAGTTGACTGCCACATCTCCCCCCCTGCCTTTTATCCCCAGAGCTAGGGTGGGGCTTCGCTAGCAGCGTTGGCTCTTCCATCCCAAGGATCGGCCCATAGATTTCCAGTGCTCTCCTCTCCTCTGCCTTCTGCCCATCCATGTGTCAGGCACTGGACCTCTTTCTCATCAGCCACCTCCAGACCTGGAGGCTGTTGACTCTCCATCTGAGGGCTGGCAGACGGCCCAGGCTCTGCCTCTGTCTCTCTCTCTGCCGTTGCCCTGATGCTGACCCTGACACCCACCCCTCCTCCTCCTCCTCTGATTCGGCTGCTGGAGGGGCCAGTAGCTACAGACCACAACAGGTAGATTCGGCTGAGATAGAGAGAGGCCCTAAGTGACATGTGAGCATTTCTATGACAAAAGGTAGACTAGAATCTGGTCTTCTTGCCTTTTTCAACATTAGCTATCACATCACAATATTTCTGTACTGTTGCCATCAAAAATGTGAGTTACACAGCAGCTAACAGAACCTAACCCAGTGTGATTCAACTTCAGCAATTTTAGCAGCATCAGACCTGCTTAGCCGTTGAAGGTCATGACAAAGTTCTTCCATTCTCCCAAGAAAACTACCTGTGTGTATCCATGAAATCACTGCACGTTGAGCTGAACTCAACTCAGAAGGGGTTTCCTTTTTCCAGTTCATGTTGGGAGCTGCTCTAATGAGCTATTGAAATCTGAAATTATGTGAATCCCCTAGGGAAAAAAAAATCTGAAGGAGGTTGAGCAATGAAACTAAGCAGAGAGTCACCTGCATTAAGAGGAAATATATTTGCATGAGGAAATATAAATGCGAATTGGAAACATACAGAAGTAGTTAGAAAAACCAAGATGGCAATCCGAAAAGCCAAGATGGCAGGCCAAGAGGGCTCTCATAATACACAAAAAGAAAGGCTTTAATCACCCGGCTATAGACGCCATCTTGACTGTTTTGACTCTCTTGTAGAGACTCGCAGGAAAACATAAAGCAGGGAAATTAAGTCAGGAAATTGACGGTTGGTGTGAAGCTTTCTTCAAATTAAACAAAACATTTTACAACAGGAGCTTTACAAGAATGGACGAGTTTTGCCTCTTTAGCAAGAAGCAACATAAAATTGCGGGTCTTAAATTGACTGTTCTTCACTCAAAACAAATCCAGAACATTGGGGACATTGGAAAGTGCTCTGTAGGGCAACCCGGGGGTCAGGTAAAAAGTCAAACAGGAACATTTATTGCTAACAGAACAGCTAGAGAGAAACAGAGCAAAGAGCTAGGCGTTTGACAGCTATTTATACCCTAGCTGTCAAACCAACAACCAATAAGGATTTAGTATTCTCCCGCCAGCTGGATGGTGCGTCTTAGCCAATCAAGGCCACACGTTGTAAGTGCAAGGACCTCATCGTAAGTGCAAGGACTTCGTCGTAAGAAGGACTCAACAGAAAGTGCATCCCTATGTTGGTATTTGATACAGGTATCAACTCGCAAAGCATCCCTGGCCTGCTCTCGAGTTGCCATAGGCAGGAGGGGGGAAAATTGATAGAGCAGCACAGCAGCCACAACCAGAAATACATTTCATGCATACCTTTCTCAAGGCTGTCTCCCAGGTTGCCTGCAATAGCCGGAGGGGCGTAATCCCTACAGCCCTCGAAAGTGCTCCATGTGATTTATGACACACCCTGGAAAGAGGGGGGAAACAGGGTCATAACTAGGCCGTAAATTATATGGGGCAGAGCTGGCTTCACTTGGGTACCTGCTGACATGTTGCTCCTAATAAATAACTGGATTTCTTTTGAAGCTTGGCTTGAGGCTCATGGTTTAATTAGGGCATTTCCATCCTGAATTACTGCTTCTGAAATAAAAGCTTTTGATTTTGATAAAAGTGAACTATAACCTCCTTTCACCTTCTCCTTTTCAGGCCTACAAAGATGGGAGAACAGGATATTTATATTTGCATACATAGAGTTAAAAGACTAACAATTATGTCAAGTGTGTGTGTGTATATTACACTTGAGTGCAATGAATGCCTGTTCGCCAATTGAGTTGCCTTCCTTTCATTGTTTTCTGATAAATACGATGATGGTTTCCAGAGGTCAGTCCTAAAAAGTTAAAATAAAAATTGGTTATAATCCATCTTCTGTTTGCCTGGACACAGATGTATACAAATGGAAGTAGCTGAAGTTTTAATAGTTAAAAGAAACACACAAATAATAAGTCAGAAAAGTGAGTTGGATGTATGGCTATCAACTCAGAAGAGTGGTTTGGACAACTTTCTTAACATGGACTTACAAAATAGATGTGTTATATTATGAAGAATTTCCTAATAAAACATGCAAAGAAGATGAAAAGAAATAAATGTTTGAGACACTACTTAAATGGAGTTTTAAAAGCAAAAAAGGAGCATAAAGATGGTTTATTCAATCAAGATTAATATATATATATGGTTATTTTTTTCTAGTAAGTTTTAAAAAAAATTATTGACTAGAACTGAATGACAAGCCTTTAAAGATTTGTTTATAGATAGGTTATGGGGAAAAGATATATTTTTGTACCATTTTTAGAGAAAGTGGCAATTGAAGGAAGTGTTAAATTTGCTAAGGAGTTTATGAGAGAAGATGAGGAAAAAATGATAACTTATGGGACATTATTTGAAGAGATTAAAGATCAAGATATTTAATATGTAATATCTGGTAGTTCTTAAATGGATTTTTCTTGATTTAAGTTTCAATGATGATACTTTTGTTTATAGACATAAATCATGGGAAGAAGAGATCTTTTATTGTAAAGAAATATGAAATTGATTTATTTGTTTAATATATGTATGTGTAGATTGAGAGAGAAAGAGAGAGATGGAATGAAAGGGTCTTTAGCAGAAATTTTAGAAAAGGTGATAAATTATTGAAACTGTTGAAGTTGTCTTGATCAAGAGGGAAATCACTTCTGTATACATCTTTTTCCTTATATTTTTCCTTCCCCTACCTTTTTTTCTATTTGCACATTTTATTTTTTTATATTTTTATATAGTTTGCGTTAATTTTGTATCTTTGTATTTTTAAACTTTAATAGGAATTATTATTTGAAAAAGCATGTCGTTGCCGTATTGAAAGTTATTTTAACTTAATACTATAATACAAGTCCCGTGATGGTGAACCTATGGCACGCGTGCCACAGGTGGCACACGGAGCCATATCGCTGGGCACGCGAACATTGCCCTAGCTTAGCTCCGGCACGCCAGCTGCTTTTCGGGCCTTCCAAGCCCACCAGAAGTCAGCAAATGGACCGTTTCCAGCACTCGGAGGACCTCCGGGAATGTGGGGATGGCCGTTTTCACTCTCCCCAGGCTCCAGAAGTTTTCTTGGAGCCTGGGGAGGGCGAAAAACAGGCCTTCTGGGCCCACCATGCAATTGTGTGCCAAATATGGGGGGGTCACACGTACATGTGCGGGATGGGCGGGGTACACTGAATTATGGATGTGGGCACCCATATGTGTGACACGCACACACACCCGCGCTCCCCCTACTTTTGGCATGTGACGGCAAAAAGGTTAGCCATCACTGTACTAGTCTGATTTTACACAGACAAAGAAGGTTTCTTGGTGATGCCAAAACCAGAATGTTTACAGTAAAATACATGTCCATGCAGTTTTCCATTTTCTGCTTTTCTATCGTGGAATAATATAAGTAATGCAAAGAAAATCTATATAGATTTACTTTTCGGTTTCTGGAATTACCTTGGAACTAATATCTGGTCTAAGATTTTTTTCTCTGTCTGTGGTCATCTCTGGGGTTAGGGTTAGCATGAGGGTCACCCCAGCAACTCTGAGTTACGGTTAGGATTAGGGTCAAGAACTATTATGTTATTAACTTTATTTTTGTGTTTGTTTTTAATTTGCTTTCTGAAGTATTAAACAAGGAACGTATGTTAGGATCAGGTGAGCATAACCCACACAGGTTATATACTTCCAGTTATATCTGTGATGGGGCCCTCAACCCCTCTGGTTTCCTTCCCCAGGTGCCCTCCTCTTTTGTGCAAGAAAAGTTTGCGTACGTGTATTTCCTTTGTGTTCCCCTTTACTACTCCCTCCCTCCCTCCCCTCCCCTCCCCTCCTCCCTCCCTCTCTCTCTCTCTCTCTCTCTCTCTATCTATCTATCTATAAACAAAAAGCAAAAAATTACCTTTTTTTTCGCAGCCGATTTCCCCTTCCGCACCATTTTTTTCATAAGTGCCAAGTTTCAAAAATTATGTTCAGGTCCCGACCAAATCGGGTTGCGGCCAAAGTTATGGAACAAATTATGCTTGTGACCAGAGGTTCTACTGTGTGTGTGAGTGTGGGTGCGTGGGTGGGTGGGTGTACAACATACATATATATACACAGTGGTGGGATTCAAATAATTAAGCGACCAGTTTGCCTAGGGTCAGATTGGCCATCGTGGAAGCTGTGGCCCATCCCCGTCCTCCAGCTCTGTTGCACATACGGGATGAGCCTCCCGCGATGGCCAACCTGACCTGGGTGAACCAGTTGTTAAATTACCCCCCCTATACTTTGATTACCACCACCACCCCCCCCCCGTCAAAGTAGATCCTGGGTGCTGCACTGTAATGGAGAAATGGGAAATGGAGCGGCCAGCACGAGAGAAGGAGGAGGAGCAGGGAGAAGAAAGAGGGGAAGCGGCCTTCTCCTTCTCTCACGCCAGCCGCTCCGTTGCCCATTTCTCCATTGCAGTGCCATGGAGTTTGCCCCACCCACCACCACCCAGACGCCCTTCCTTCCCCTAAGCATTTCTTTGCCTACCTGATTTCCAGCTCCATTGCATTTATCCTTCGCATTTCTCGCCGTCGTGTACAGGGAAACAAGTTCACGGAACTAAAAAAAAAAAAGTTCAATCAATTATAACTTCGCGAGATCTTTTTTTTTTTTCCCACAAGAAGTTGGAATTGAGTTAACTTTTTTTTCAGTCCCACAAACTTTTGTTTCCCTACACATGATGGCAAGAAATGTGACGGAAGCAAAGAAATGCTTGGGGGAGGTGAGGGCATCTGGGCCCCACGCACTGAAATGGGCCCGTCCCTCTCCAGCAGTTGCCCAGGCCCGCCTGAGGGAATGCTGGCATCTATCGGCACTTAAATGCAGTGGCATTCCAGCTCTGGCCAGGAAGGGACAGCTGGCATAGGCACTGCAGAGAGGCACCCACTCACTTCAGCACCCTCTCCAACCCTCTGGTGCTCTACCGGTGCTTGAAATGGATGCTATTCAGCCGGCTTGCTGAACTCTACAAAAAATTAATTACCTGTGTGAACCGGCTGAATCCCTCCACTGCATATACATACATACACACATATATATAGACACTCCTTGAGTTATGACCATAATTGAACCCAAAATTTATGTTGCTAAGTGAAACATTTGTTAAGTGAGTTTGCCTCATTTTGTGACTTCTGTTGCCACAGTTGTTAAGTATTGCGACATTACATTTGTTAAGTTAGTAACATGGTTGTTAAGTGAATCTGGATTCCCATTGACTTTGCTTGTCAAAAGGTCGCAAAAGCTGATCACATGGCCCCAGGACACTGCAACCATCATAAATATGGGTCAGTTGCCAAGCATCTGAATATTGATCATGTGACCACGGGAATGCTGCAGCAGCCATAAATGTGAAAAATGGTCATAAGTCACTTTTTTCAGTGCCATTTTAACTTTCAACAGTCAATAAATGAACTGTTATAAATCGAGGACTACACACACACACACACACACACACACATATGTAAGTGTAGGGTCTCCTGCTTGGGCAGGGGGTTGGACTACATGACCTACAAGATCCCTTCCAACTCAATCTGTTTTATATATATATAACATCCCATAGCATGAATAAAAGAGATGATACCTCCATTTGGAAAACTGCCCTTATTGACAAATTAATCCCAAACACAAAGAATAACACCAGACCCACACTCATAAAAACCACACAGGATGTCACCTCCACACACCCACGCAAAAAGCAAGCCCAAACCCACACCGATGATGAGGCATGACCACAAACCAGAAACCAGACCACAGCTGCATCATTAACCACTTTAAACCCCTCCAGTCCATACATGAAGCAAACTGACATACTCCATGAAGATGTGGCACGATCACAAACACGGAGCTAAACAACAACAACACAGGTCACGAGTTCAAATCCCCCTGCAACTCAGACCAACCTGAGCACAGCCAAGCCCCCACCCTATCAGAACACACACCCAGCCAATCAGAACACAGCCATGCTCCCACCCAATCAGTTCATACCCCCACTGGCAGTTGAAAAGAAGAAACAACCACGATCACATGTTGCTCCTAGAAGCACAAGGCCAATGACACCAGCCTGAAGATGACGAATGAGACTTCGTCGAAACATCACCAAGGTACTTCCATGAGCCGTAAGCCATAACCATCAAAAATTAGCTTGAACTATCTCGCTTTGCATGTAATGAGTCTATCTCATATATTAGTTTCACCTTTTAAGTGGCATTACTAAAATAAATGAACTTTTGCACGATATTCTAATTTTTCGAGTTTCACCTGTATATATATATATATACAATACACAACATAAACAAACTATACATTTAAATCAAGTCTTACAACCTGAGCATTAAAAGGAAAAAGAGTTACTTCGATATTCTATATTTCTCTATATATGTATTTCATTATTTAACGATATTTTAAGTGTATTTCTTGATTTTTGTTTCCTTGGTTGGTATTCCCTTTCTATCCTACTAATTGTTTTTTTATTTCATTTTCTTTTTCTCTAACCAATCGTATCATCGTTGCCAAACTGGATAGTACTCCGTGTCTTCCTTTTCTTGAATTTCTTTAGTAAGCCTATCCATCTCTGCACATTCCATTACTTTTTTTATTATTTTGTCCTCCAATAGCGTTTCTTCTAATTTCCACATTTGCGCGAATGTAATTCTTGCCGCTGTCAGGATATGGATGATCAAATATTGTATTTCTTTTTCATAGTGATTTGTTAATATTCCTAATAGATATTTTCTGGTTTCAATGGCACTCTCTGGGTGATAATTTCTTCTAATTGTTTTTGAATCATTTTCCAAATTTTTTTTGCTTTTTGGCATGACCACCACATGTGGTAGTACGTCCCCTTGTATGTTCTACATTTCCAACAATCCTGTGTGGTGTTAGGGAACATCTTTGCCAAGCCGGGGGGAGAAAATTATTATTTTTTTCTTCTTGTTGTTAAAACGAAGTTTTCTTTTAGCACCCTTGGCACAGAACAGAGCTGTGCCAGCTTCAAAAATGATTTGGAAGAAGCATTCGGAACTCCCCTGAAGGCCATGTCTACCCTTCAAGCTTCTTTCTTCTAAGTAGAAGAAAGCCACCAGTGCTTGAGGAGTTGTTTTAAAAAGTGTTTAAAGCAGCAGGATCTCTTTTCAGACGTGGTAGACGGTTGAAAAAAGTGGGGTTGCTTTAATTAGGAACAGAGGGACACTATGTCCCTGCAGGTAGGGAGCTTCTAATCATGGGCCACTCATAACCAACTGCAACCAAATACAAAATGTTCTGTAAGCCCAGAAAATGCATATTTCAATCAACATATTGCCAATTTTTTTTCTGAGTAAACAAATTATACTCTCAATTTCAAAGGCTAGTAGAATGTACTTTCATTGGCAGCCCTCTCTTATGACATAACATTGTTTCTGATTCTCGTTTGCTCAGATTCCCCCCACCACCACCAGTCATAAAATGTCCTAAATTAATCTATGAAAATTTTAGAAATGGCCTGCTTTTTGCCAGACAAGGATTCAGTCAATGGTCTTTTTCCAGAGCCAGATGAAACTGTAAAAGGACTCTAAGCCAGCATGAGCACTCTAAAGTCTTCAAAACATGCCTAAACAAAATCCAGGTTTTAATGAACTTTGCAAGCCCTTAGTAGGCCTGCAAAATGTGTGCATTCTCTCAATATTTTCTTCCAAAATGTATCCCAAATTGCTTTTGAAACTGTTCTGAATATTTTTCTTTTTTTAAGCTTTTTTTTTTTTGGTTTGTTTCAGCTTGGATGCTCCTCAACCTGGGACACATTGATTAGTTTGTATGACAATAACTTCATAGAAACATACAGTAACAGGGTAGGAAGGGACCTTGGAGGTCTTCTAGTCCAACCCCCAGACCCTATACCATTTCAGACAAATGGCTGTCCAGTCTGTTATTGAAAGCCTCCAGTGATGGATCACCCGCAACTTCTGAAGGCAAGCTATTCCACTGGTCGATTGCTCTCACCGTTAGGAATTTTCTCCTTAGTTCTAGATTGCTTCCCTCCTTGGTTAGTTTCCATTCGTTGTTTCTTGTCTTGCCTTTTGGTGCTTTGGAAAATAGGTTGACTCCCTCTTCTTTGTGGCAGCCCCTTAGATTTTGGAACACTGTTTCATGTCTCCCCTAGTCCTTTTTTTCATTAGACTAGACATACCCAATACCTGTAACCGTTCTTCATATGTTTTAGCCTCCAGCCCCCTAATCAATCTTGTTGCTCTTTTCTGCACTCTTTCCACTTAACCAGGACTGGATGCTGTATTCATGAACATTTTTGCTGGTCCTCAAAGTGCTTGGGAGAATCGTGTGTTATTCCCCCCCCACACACACACACACTTAGCTGGAGAGTCTAAATTCATCCCAGCACAATGGCAAAATCTATGTGCTATAAATGCCCAGTCTTCATTTTCAAAAATAAGCTACTGTCTTATATTTATGTTTTTATCCACAGGAAATGAGACTTGGAAGAAAGCAGCCCCCCTCAGAATGTTTCACTGGATATTCAGAATGGGCCACATTTAGAGAGAACAAAAGTCAAGCTACCTTGGGAATTCAGGCCATAGGGCTGTGATGGCGAACCTATGGCACTCGTGCACCCTCTCAGATGGCATGCGAGCCGTAACGCTAGTTCAGCTCCACCGTGCAGGCTCACGCGCCTCCCGCCAGCCAGCTGGTCTTTGGGTCCCTGCCGCGCATGCGGTGGGAGACGGGTCATGTGCAAGGGAGGCGTGTGCGCATGCACAGGGGCAGGGCTGGGGCCCACGTGCGTATATGTAGGGGGATGGGCCGCGTGTGTGGGCGAAACACGCATACACAGGGGCTGCACACATATTACATTTTGGGGATTCGGGTGCACTTTGGGCACTTGGTCCAGAAAAAGGTTAGCCATCACTGCCATAGGGAAATAGTAAGAATCCAGTTCTTTTTTTCCCCCTAATCCTGAGCCACAATAATAGGTGGTATGGTAATCCATGCTGACTGCTGTCTACTATCCAATTTACAGAAAAAATGGTCAGGAAATTACTTTTTAATTTTAAAAAAAGGCATTCATAGCTCTCATAGGAAACATTCCTAATGAAAACATCCCCAGTTCCCTTGACCGTTTGTCTGTGGATTAGATGAAAATAATAGACAGCAAGTGTGGATTTTCATTTATCTACTAAATACATTTAAAGAAAGGAAAGGGGGGAGATTATGGGTTTTTTTCAAGCTTAGACAGAAATCTCTTAGAACACATTTGAAGTGGCCATTTTGCCCATCCCTACTAAGGCCTTGGCTATATGTAATGCCAGTGGCTATACTTGCCCTATAATTACCATGTTTCCCCAAAAATAAAACATCCCCTGATAATAAGCCCAATCAGGCTTTTGAGCACATGTGCTAAAATAAGCCCCCCCCTGAAAATAAGCCCTCCCCGGCAAGAGGAACCCCATCTTGCTCCACGTGCCCCCAAATATTAAGACTTTCCCAAAAATAAGGCCAAGTGCTTATTTCGGGGTTCAAAAAAATATAACAGGGTCTTATTTTCAGGGAAACATGGTATTTTTCAAGTGGTCATTGCCTGTCATTTATGCATAATTCCCCTTTTCACATAGATGTGAGTAAATAAGCAGAAATTACATGATAGCTCCAAACACTTGGTACCTTTGATTGATTGATTGATTGATACAAAATATATATAGGCCACTTGCTGTCCAGAGGATATCAGGTAGTCCTCAATTTTTTTTTTTGTTTAATTTGATTTATATGCCTCCCTTCTCCGAAGACTCAGGGCAGCTTACAATGCGTTAAGCAATAGCCTTCATACTTTTGTATATTTATACAAAGTCAGCTTTGTATAAAGTCAGCCCCCACAAACTGGGTCCTCAATTTACCTACCTTAGAAAGGATGGAAGGCTGAGTCAACCTTGAGTCTGGTGAGATTTGAACTGGTGTAATTTCAGACAGCTGGATGTTAATTACGGTGCTTTATTCTGCAAAATGTTGCAACTAAGCAAAATGTTGCAAAATTTGCAACGTTTTGCTTAGTTACTATTTGAAGTTACAAAGGCACTGAAAAAAGTGATTTATGACTGTTTTTCACACTTATGTCCATTGCAGTATCCCCATGGTCAAGTGATTTACATTTAGATGCTTGACAACAGACTCATATTTATGACGGTTGCAGTGTCCCAGAGTCATGTGATCCCCTTTTGCGACCTTGTGACAAGCAAAGTCAGTGGGGAGGTTTACTTAACAACCATGTTACTAATTTAACAATTGTGGTGGTTACTTAACAAATATGGGAAGAAAAGTCGTGAAATGGGACAAAATTCACTTAGCAGCAGAAATGTTGAGGGTCAATTGTGGTCATAAATTGAGGACTTCCTATACAATTATCCACATTTTACTTCCTATTACACATTAAATACTTCCAAGCTTAAATTTATTTTTTCAGATATGAAATTACCTTTTGAGATTCTGTTGGCCTGGGCCTATTAACATTTATTACAATGAAGATGAAAAGCGTATCTAAATGTAATTGAATTTTTTAAGAAGTTTTTTATTTTTTTATTTTTTAAGAAACATGCGTGAATAGTGTGGCACCTGGGTGTCATATATTCTAATACAAATAAAAGTAATAGAATTAATCATAGTTATTACATTCAATCAACTTATATATTTCTAATAATGATACACATTTATATTAAGTTACAATCTGTTATTATTCAATTATTCCTTGCTTTCTCTTTTATTGCTTTTATTTTATTATATAAAAGTGTATACACCAATATTCCCCTTTCTCTTATTTCTATCTCTTATTCTAACTTTTAATCATGTCACCCTTTATTAAAAGACATTTTCTTTCTATCCTACCTAACTTCTAATCATGTCACCTACCTGAAGAAAGAAAAAAAGGAGAGTGAAAAGGAGAAGCAAGCCAGAATAACAACAACAACAAAAGAAATCATCTATCCATCGTCTCTTGCCCACTTCAGTACTTTAATTGCTATGCTTTATTTGGCTTGCCTCCCATATTCCTCTCTTGGATCTTTAACTCTGTCTCTCCTTCTTGGCTCCTTCAGTCAAAGTCAATCGGGAGACTCACTTAACAACTGTATTACTAATTTAACAACTTTGGTGGTTACCTTAACAAATATGGGAAGAAAAATTGTGAAATGGGACAAAATTCACTTAGCAGCAGAAATGTTGGGGTCAATTGTGGTCGTAAACTGAGGACTTCCTATACAATATCCACATTTTACTTCCTATTACAGACTAAATACTTCTAAGCCTAAGTTTATTTTTGCAGATATGAAATTACCTTTGAGATTGGCCTGAGCCTGTTCACATTTATAGCAATGAAGATGAAAAGTGTATCTAAATGTAATTGAATTTCTGTGAATGTAGGTTTTAGATTCCTAGTGGAAACTCAGTTGAAGCAGGAAGTCCTTTGCAATTCATGTTTGCAAATAGTTTTAATCTTTCATTTCATCTGCAAGTACATTACAGGCTGCTCTTGTCCAAGGAGCTCCAAAAACAAAGGTGTCTGGAATTGCTAGGATTTTTTTGGTTGGAGCGGGCCATTGTATTTATTTGCAGGAAAAATATCTATAATCAAAATATTATTCTAGCTGGGGACTCTGGCATGTATCATGTGTTCCTGGTTGCTTGGTACTAAAGTTTTACAGAGGAAGAAGGAAGAATAATTAAGTTCAACAACCATCATTTTGACTTTGAAGCTGTAGCATAATTCCAGCAGCAAGTAGAGTTACAGACTAATTATACCATTTCTTTCTCTCCAGTTTGGAAACTATTTGAGAGCCATGTGATATGAAACAAGATTCTGTTAGGTACTTTTCCACAACGTAAAATCAAATATCATACACTTAGCTTCTAACCTCAGGATAAAGCATCCATGTCAGAGGTGGGATTCAGCCGGTTCTGTCTGGTTTGGGCAAACCGGTAGTGGCGACTGTGGGAGACTCCGCCCGCCCACCCGGATGTAATGCACAAACAAACAGCATGCATGTAAGGCCATGCGCATGCGCAGAGGAGGCATGCGAGACAGAAGCGAGTGCGTGGCCGCTCACATTTGCAAACCGGTAGGGAAGGTAAGTGAATCCCACCTCTGATCCATGTCCTGCTCTATGGTGATTTCTCCTAAGCCTCTGCTAAACCTTAAAATCACCCAGTCCCACCAATGGCAGAATGGAATGGAATGGAATGGAATGGAATGGAATGGAATGGAATGGAATGGAATGGAATGGAATAGAATAGAATAGAATAGAATAGAATAGAATAGAATAGAATAGAATAGAACAGAACAGAACAGAACAGAACAGAACAGAACAGAACAGAACAGAACAGAATTTTTATTGGCCACATAAGGAATTTGTCTTGGTGCATAAGCTCTCAGTGTACATAAAAGAAAAGATACATTTGTCAAGAATCATAAGTTACAACACTTAATGATAGTCATAGGTTACAAATAAGCAATATCAATATAAATTATAAGGATACCAACAACAAGGTTACAATCATACAGTCATAAGTGGGAGGAGATGGGTGATGGGAACGATGAGAAGATGAGAAGATTAATAGTAGTGCAGACTTAGTAAATAGTTTGACAATGTTGAGGGAATTATTTGTTTAGCAGAGTTTGGGAAAAAGCTGTTCTTGTGTCTAGTTGTGCAGTACTCTATAGCATCTTTTTGAGGGTAGGAGTAGGAACAATTTATGTCCAGGATGTGAGGGGTCTGTAAATATTTTCACAGCTCTGTTTTTTACTTGTGCAGTATACAGGTCCCCAATGGAAGGCAGGTTGGTAGCAATTGTTGGAAACATAAAGTGAGCAACTTTCTGAAAGTTAAGTTCAATTTTTGTACAATTGTAGATAATAAACCAGCAGAGCCAAGAACTAGAATTGTCACAGACAAAACTGAGGACAGCTTTCTCTTGAGAAAGTCTTAATGTTCTCCAACAACATCTGCTTCTCCAGGAGCTTTCAGATCTGAGAGTAACATGCAAATGGCCCTGCAAATGAAGGCCAGAGCTGATAGATGCCAAGTCTCTATGGCAATCACTTTTATCCAAGCTGCATGTAAAGCAACCATCCTTACCTCTTTTTTTTCCCTGTGAATTTGGGGATCATCTTAGAAGCTCTCGAAAATTAAGGAATCAGCACAAAGTACTAGAGGCTACAGATGTCATAACTGCAAGGCTTGGATCTCTGAAGATTAGTTTGAAGATGAGCTGGTGCTTGGAGACGCTGTTTGCCTGGTTAATTTAACCAGCTGAGAAGTGGGGGAAAAGGAATAAAAATAGAGATTGAGGTGCAAAGCTAAGTGGGCTGGGAAAGCATTACATAAAGGGTTAAATCAACCAGGCAGACAGCTTCTCCAACCAGCAGCTAATCTTCAAACTCATCTTCAGAGATCCAAACCTTGCATGCTCCATTTCAGTCTTGTTTCTTTTATTTGTTTCGGGGAGGTTGTTAAAAGGAGGGTATTGATTTATGATTTGTTTGTTAAAGTGATATGGTCATCTCTACTAGGCACATGAGGTGTTTCTATGGTAAAAATAGCATGTGTATAAAAGAGAATGACCGGTAAATGCAAGGGGATGAATCAATTAAATTTATAAATGGAATATTTACATGTAATTTAATTGACTTTAATTTAATTTGAGGTGGGGATGAGAGATGTCCTGGCTCCTTCCTTTTTGGGAGGGTGGCTTCTAGCAGGTAACATAGATGCCATGGGTGCATATAGAGTCCCTCTCTGAGGGAGATGGACAGTTTAGAAATATGAAATATAAACAAAATACCGTATTTTTCAGAGTATAAGATGCACCCCCCCAAGAGGGTGAAAATGTGGGTGTGCCTTATACACTGAATGTAGCCCCGCCCACCCCCCGGCCCCCATCCTTCGGCCTCCGTGCAACCTCTCAAACTGAGAGCCTTTTTCAGAGGGTGAAAAAAGCAAGGCGCAAAGGCCAATATGGCAACCCGGAACAGCTGCTGCCTTGTCGGACCGGTTCCGCGGTTCCCATTCTGTACTCACTGGAGCACCCTGCGACAATCTGCTATATTTTTGAAGCTGCGTATCTGCTCCAATGAGGTACGGGTGCACTCACAACCAGCGAACCTGTCGCTAAAGTTCACCTCTGGGAACAGCTGATTGGGGCTATTCCAGAAGGCGATCCACCCAGCAATAAGCTGCTCCTGCTGAATCAGGCTAATGTGCTGAAGCTGACCAGGTGGTTTGCTAAGGACGCTAGCCAGATAGTAGATAGAGGCAGAATTTTCTTATTCCCCCCCCCCAACTAAGGTGTGTCTTATACTCCGAAAAATACAGTAAATATAGTGATATTGTGAAATCCACTTATTGACTGAAAAGAACCTAGAGTTGGCAGAACTAGGGTAACAGGAAACTCTGAGACC
Organism: Masticophis lateralis; assembly: GCA_030761175.1. Taxonomy (NCBI): domain Eukaryota; kingdom Metazoa; phylum Chordata; class Lepidosauria; order Squamata; family Colubridae; genus Masticophis; species Masticophis lateralis. Next base: position 80,509,459 of record JAUDYJ010000006.1, on the reverse strand, counting down.
TTTGCCCCCAATTTTCTGTTGGAAAGAGGATTCCCATGAGAAGACCCTCACAGGGAGCAAGCATTTGATACATGTGGGCTATCATTAAGAGAATTACCATATTTTCCAGAGTATAAGACACACCTTTTCCCCCAAAAAAAGAGTGTGAAAATCTGGGTGCGCCTTATACTCCGAATGTAGCCCCACCTAGCTTCTCAAACTAAGGTTTCAGAGGCCGAAAAAAGCATCAGAAGTGAAACTTCAGAAAAGAAGCCCCCAAACAGAGCTTCAGAAAAAAAAGCCTCTGAAAGGCTTTTATCTAAAATAATATGGCAAGCAACAAAAGAAGAATCAGTAAAGGTTCTAACCAAACTATGCTAACAAATCTGGAGAATGACACAATAACCAACAGATCAGAAGAGGTTAATCTACATACCAATACCAAAGAAAGGAGATTGGACAGAATAAAAGCCTCTGAAAGAAGCTTCAGAAAAGAAGCCTCCAAACAGAGCTTCAGAGGCTTTTTTTTCTGAAGCTGTTTCAGAGGCTTTCAGAGGCAGAAAAAAAAGTTTTTTCTGAAACAGAGTTTCAGAAGTTTCAGAGGCAGAAAAAAAGCAAGGCACAGAGCTCACAACTAATGAACCTGTTGCTAAAATTCACCTCTGGAACAGCTGGTTGGGGGTATTCCGGGAGGCCGATCCACCCACCAATCACCTTTTTTCTTATTTTCTTCCCCCAAAACTAAGGTGTGTCTTATACTCGGGTGCGTCTTATACTTCATAAAATACGGTAATGGCTGCCTCTTTCCTAAGAGGTGTTTCAAGCTATATTCTCCTCAGATGGCTTAAAACCCTCTGCCCGTGTGAGGGAGATCTCACCAATTGCTTAACTTGTCCATTCCCACACGGGGAGAAAGTGTTGACAAGGTGGGCTGGTAACAAGGTCTCCTATTTTAGGAAGATTTTTTTTTTATGCCTCTTTCATCTCAGCTCTAGAGGAATAGATTCTGTAAGAGAAACAATCTGGTTAAAAACCACCACTAAAAAAGAGAGAGAGAGAGAGAGAGAGAGATTTCTGCAGTAGCCATCTGCCTGTATACATTCTCCTGGCCAGTCAAGACACGTGAAAGGTTTTATTTTTGCTTTCTTTGTAGATTGCAAGATGAAAATCAGCTTTTGTGGAGAAGCCTCATTAATCCTGATAAAATCACTGGGGTAGAAGATGAACTTTAAGAGATTCTCAGATGCCAACTTGCAGCGATTAAATTGTAGATCAACAAAATATACCTTTAGGATGGGTCTCCAGAGTGTGTTTTCCTCAACTGACAATTTTTGTCAGAATAGGAACATTCTTTCGTAATAGTTCAGGCTTCCGTATGGAGACACTTTTGGAGTGTGTCAAGAATAAAACAGGAGATTTAGGAAGCAAAGCCAGGGTCTTCCATAAAGAACTCAGATATCTATATGTTAATGCTCAAAGTTCGAGGAACAAACTTGAAGTACCAGTATATGAGGGCAGATATGATATAGTTGCCATTACCGAAACTTGATGGGGTAAAACTCATGATTGGAATGTATTATTGGAAGGATATAACTGTTCAAAAAAAAACCCAAAACCCAGAGCTAAAAAAAGAGGAGGTGAAGTTGCATTATATGTAAGAAATCACTATACCTAAAAGTATACATAAAACCAAGGAGGAAAGCCTCCTTAAATGCATATGCATTAATATAAAAGGAAAAAAAAGAATGATATTGCATAGATGTATGCTACAGGAGACCCAACCAAATAGAGGAAATAGATGAATCAATTTTTGCTAATCAGTTAGCTAACACTGTTGTGGCCTGTGAAGCTAGTAGCTGATTCCGACAGCGAGGAGGCTGGTTTGGTGCTGCGCCAGCAGCCTGTGCAGCTGGCACTCAAGTCAGACTATGAGGAGGCTGCAGAAGATATGGTGCCAGAGATGGGGATTCACCCAGGGCCTTCAGAATCTCCAGAAGCTTCCATAAGTGAAGAAGAAGAGGAGGAGCCTATTCTCGATGCAAGGGGCATGCAGAGCTGCCAAAAGGCAGGAGTGGCTCCTCAGGAAGAGGTCTCCTCGAAAGTAAGTCTTGGAGTTAATTGGCCACTCCCTTATCCTATTTAAGGAAGGACAACGACTGAGGCAATTTGCAGGGAACAACTTTGTTCACTCTCCTTTGTCTTGATCTTAGTTCTCTTATCAGCTTCCTGCAAATTGCTTCTGGGCTTTCTGCCAACCATAGTAAGATTACGATTATTTATTCTTTGGATTCTTGTAGGCTGTTAAAAAAGTTAATTAACAACCTTTATTTGAAAAAGACTGATTTAATTTAGTAAACTAAGGTTTGTACAGACTTTGTGTGTGCTGCGTTCTTTGGGGTCCATAGCTGGGGCAGAACAAATACCGGGAACATACCACAATAGTAATGGGGGATTTTAAGTATCCTGATATCAACTGTAAAACAGACTCTGTACCAGATGGGAGATCCAACAAGTTCCTGATGAACCTAACTGACAACTTTGTCATACAAAAGATAGAGGAAGGGAACTAGAGGGTCAGCTACACTGAGACTGAATTCTCACTGACGGAGATGAAATGATAAAAGGGATTGAAGTTTAGGGAGAATGACCATGTCACACTAGAATTCACTATAATACAGGCACAAGTAATTGAACAAACTACTTTCTTAGGTTTAAGAGAGCTGGCTTTTAAAGAGAACAAACTAAGAAAGAGTTCAGGAAGGATTATATGGATAAAAATCCTAAAGGGGAAGACAACTCAAGTTGCTTGGGAAACTGAGAAATTAGATGATACTAGCACAGTTTAACACAATGCCACAGAGAAAGAAAAACAAGAGACCCTTGACAAAGCCAGCACGGTTGCATAAAGAACCCTGGCAAACTGAGAGAGAAAAAATATAAAAAATGGAATATATAAAAATCCCAATATAAAAAAATAGAAAGAGAGACAGATAACTAAAGCAGAATACCAGCAAATAGGCCAAAAGGGCGAAGTCAGGAAAGCAAAGGCTCAGAATGAACTAAGACTTGCAACAAACGCCAAAAATAATTTTTAATGTTTCTTTCAACATATAAGAAACAAGGAAAAATGTCAAGGAAGCAATCGGTCCGTTAATGGGAGAAGATGGTAAGGAGATGATTGGTAGCAGGGAGAAAATAGAACTATTTCATTCATTCATTGCATCTGTCTTCACACACACACACACACATGGAGGGAGGGAGGGAGGGAGGGAGAGAGAGAGAGAGAGAGAGAGAGAGAAGAGCACCATAGTAGACAGAGTAGCAACACAAGCCAAAATAGGCAAGAACATGGTAAAAGCACACCAATCCATCACTGGTGGAATTCAATTTTTTTTTATTGCCAGTTCTCTGGATGTGGCTTGGTGGGCATGGCAGGGGAAGGATTCTGCAAAATCCCCATTCCCACCCCACTCCTGTGGGAAGGATACTGCAAAATCCCCATTCCCTCCCCACTCCTGGGGGAAGGATACTGCAAAATCCCCATTCCCTCCCCACTCCAGGGGGAAGGATATTGCTAAATCTCCATTCCCACCCCACTCTGGGACCAGCCAGAGGTGGTATTTTCCAGTTCTCCGAACTACTCAAAATTTCCGCTACTAGTTCTCCAGAAACTGTCAGAACCTGCTGAATAGCACCCCTGCAATCCATCCACTCAAGACGAGTTCAAATTGCCAGGACCAGATGGATTACTGGTACGTCCCATAGTTCTGAAGGAGTTGACAGACATGATCTCAGAACCACTGAATGTAACCTTTCAGAGTTCCTGGGGCACAAGGGAACTACCAGAGGACTGGAAAAGAGCTGATACGATTCCAATCTAAAAGCCTACTCTCCAAAGGACCTGAGGGAAGGGCAAGAAGTAACAGGTGGAAAGATCATTAGAGAGATCCAAACTAGAATTAAGGAAAATTTTCTGACAGAATAATTAATCAATGAAGCCTGCCTCTGGAAATTGTGGCTGCTTCATCACTGGAGGCTCTCATGACAAGACAGGACAGCCATTTGTCTGGAGTGATATAGGATATCCTACATGTGGAGGGGGTAGGACAGAAGACTTCCAAGGTCCCTGCCAAACCTATTTTCTATGTTCTAAGACAGTCAAGATGCATTGCATGTAAAAAAGACATGTAGTGGCTGCCACCATGTAAATTTTTCTGAAACACAGCCCCGGGATGTCCCTGCTTCTGTATAATATGTCACTTTTTTGTCTGTTTTTTAACTTTCCAATATAAATACTTTTTAGTCGGTTGTTGTCTTGTCTATGTTACACTTGGCCCATATTTAATCCATCATTTCTTTCTTTCTTTGCTATCATCATGGAAGTCACAAGGCTGGTTAATTCATTAATTCACAGCCTCAGTTTCCATAAGGAGCTTCTGTATGATCCGAGGCTTTCATTACTCACACTTAACCCTTTCCAACACGCAGATCCAAGCACATGATATTGGTATCGGCATCTGCTTAGTTATCAAATTTTGAGAAGTTTAAAGTACGTAGAGAAGCCATCTTGAAATCATCTCTTCAGAAAGCAATAGCACTTAGACTTATATACCACTTTATAGTGCTTACAGCCCTCTCTGAGCGGTTTACAGAGTCAGCATATTGCCCCCAGCAATTTGGGTCCTCATTTTACCCACCTCAGAAGGATGGAAGGCTGAGTCAACCTTGAGCCTGGTGAGATTTGAACTGCCAAATTGCAGGCAGCCGGCAGGCAACAGAAGTAGCCTGCAGTACTGCACTTTAACCACTGCGCCACCGTACTCTTGAAGGTTTGAAGGTTGAAGTCGATTTTGCAAAAAGATGCAACAATTTCAGAGCTTAGCTTACCTAGAGGTGGCAAATATATTGTTGAATATTTAATGTCCTTTATTTTAATGCTAAAGTCACTTTAGCGGTGTTTGCAAGGTGTGGACAAAACAGATGCCAGCCACTATGATGTTTCCTGTTTTAGATGTGTGCTATGTGTAGCCGACATGACAAATGGGCAGAGTTTAATCTCCCTGTTAAGTCCACTGCCTTGGCTTTTTTGACCATACCTCACGGAAAGTCTTGCCAACTTATGAAGGAGAAGACAAATAACAGGAGGTATCCTCACACCGATAGGCTGTGCCACAGCAGTGAATTAATAAGTGTTTTTCGTCAGGGCAACCTGGTCTACCCAATTATAGGACAGAGCTTCTGTTTCTTTGTCGGTAAAACATAAATTCAACACAGCTTGCCAAAGTTTTCAGCTAAGCATGTATTGAAGGAGGTGAGCAGGGCAACTTATTTTGGCAGGCTGGCCGGAAGAGGAGAGCAGGGCCTTCTAAGACCTCATTTGCCAAAGCTTGGCTAGAAGTTCTCGGGGCTGTGGAGCAGAGCCAAACCAAATGATGCTTCTGCTTTGTTCTTAGAAATGAGTTGGCGAGCAGCTTTGAACGTCTGCTTGCTCGGACCTTCAAAGTGGACTGCCCTTCAAAAGAGTTCCAGAGCCTGAATGGTTATTTATTAGTTTATTGAGCCTACCTTTCCTCCAAGACCTAAAGGTGGTTCCCATGGGGATCGTCCTACAATATTCAATACAATACAATAGGTCCACAACAATATTCCTGCAAAGTGTGTTCGGCAGAGAAAGAGTGGCTGGCTTAATCACCCAGTGAACCTCCACAGCTGAGGGTAAACTTGACTCTGGGGTCCCCAATCCTTCCAGGTTTTAATCACTACATCTCACTAGATGACTTTGTCCTACTGGATAACCTAGCCTTAGTCATGTATAGTGGTGGGATTCAGGCCCAAAATGGGGTGTGGGAAGTGGAGCCCCCCTCCCCCCCCCCCGCAGCCTGTTTTCACTGCCAGGAGGCTGCAGGGAGGCCTACTAGGCCAAAATGGGGGGGGCAGGGGGGCCTCTGCGACCCATTTTTGCTCCCAGGAGGCTGAGTGCTGCCTGTCACATACCCCTGGCCACGCCCACCATGGCCACATCCACCCAGTTGGTCATTAGGGCAGAGAACCAGTTGTTAAGTTATTTGAATCCCACCACATGTAGATGTGGAGCCTAGGAAAAATTTGAGGAATCTGAGTGAATTAAGCCTTCTGGTGAAGCCGCATTTATAACCCAGGAGATGGATGCTCAAAGAGTTGTGACTGAAGGGCTGTACTCTCCCTTGTGGGTGAAGATAAATGAGGTTTATTTCAAAGCCACAACAGAGTGGAAAGCAAAAAATTTGGTGCTGAGAGAGGAGAGGATCGAATAAAGAAACTTGCAGCCTGGGATCATGGGAACTGATTGTATTATTCCTGGAAGAAAGAGGACAGTATGTTTTCTGCTGAGAAGTTTATAGCCGTGCTCCCACCATAAGAGAATTCACAGCTTGGATACCTGCTTATTGAAAAGACACAGAAAATGAAAAGTATCCTGCTAGCTGACTTCGTCATAAACATAAAACATCTTGACAAGCCAGGTCTTGCTCAAGAGATTCAGTTTATTGCATTACCAAATCCTGTTGTTAACCCTAGGCTAAACTTTTCAGTGATTTTGATAATAGATTCCCATTTTCTATGACAACGTTTCACTTTATTTCAATGAAGATTCTCAGTCATCCAGTAGAGTTGTCTGGAAGTTGAGTCATGCCAACTGGACTTTTCTTTTCTGTTTGGTTTGAAACATTTCACTGCTTATCCAAGTAGCTTCTTCAGTCTGAGTCAGGTTGGTTGGGGGACCCCACATATGTTCTTCAAGATGATTTCATTTCTCAGCTAATCTAAATAGACTCTAGGCGAAGAATCGTTAAGGGTCATTTTTAAGTGTGGGGACAGGTTGTATCCAGGGGTGGACTTCAAAAATTTTAGCAAGGGCTGCTCTGCCCAGTTGCTGGGTGGACGTTGCCATGGTGGGCATGGCCTAGTTGGCCTCCTATACCATGGTGGGGGGTGTTTTTGCCCTCCCCAGGCTCCGGAGGCTTTTCTTGAGCCTCCGGGAGGGCAAAAATGCTCCCCGCAGGTCACAACTACCTGTTCGCCCGAACCGGTCTGAACCAGCAGCACCGGTCATAAGTCACATTTTTCAGTGCCGTTGTAACTTTGAACAGTCACTAAACAAACTGTTGTAAGTCGAGGACTACCAATACTCTTAGAGTGAGGAGTGTGGTTCCCCCAGTTTTTGTGCTGCTCCTGTATCAGTTCCCAGGAGGATCAAGACCACTTCACAGGTTCGCCAGAAAGGTCACACTTAATGACCCATCTAAGAGAAGGTTTTAGGAGCAATTATATTTAACAACTCTGCCTCCCCACCTAAGGAGCCTATTCAGATTAGCCGAGAAATGAGACTGAAGAAGCTATTTGGATAAGCATTGAGTCACTTCAAACCAGGGGTGAAATGTAAAATTTGTTACTACCGGTTCTGTGGGGCATGGTTTGGTGGTGGTGGAGTTAATGTAACTGGGTGGGCGTGGCCAACTTCTTTTTTTTTTTTTTTTTACTTTTAAAAGCATTTTTTCTACAACCTTAAGAGGTTGCAGAAAAAAATGCTTTTAGAAGCCTCTGATGATCAGGCAACTCAGCTGGGATCGCCAGAGGCTTTTAAAGGCATTTTTTTTTCTACCACCTCTTCGGCTGAAGAGGTGGTAGAAAAAAGGCTTTTAAAAGCCTCTGACATCCCAGCTGAGCCGCACGATCATCAGAAAAAAATTTTTTAAACTTTTAAAAGCATTTTTTCGGCCGAAGAGGTTGAAGAAAAAATGCTTTTAAAAGTTTAAAAAAAAAAAAGAGCCTCTGATGATCGTGTGGCTCAGCTGGGCATGAGTGGGGGGGGCACGCAGGGATTTTTGCTACCAGTTCTCTGAACCACCCGCCACCATCACTACCGGATCGAGTGATCCGGTCCAAACCGGGAGCATTACACTCCTGCTTCAAACCAAAAAAAAAAAAGAGTCGACTTGCCACAATTTCCAGATGTTTTAATTTATTCTTTTTTCCTATCTGTTTTTGAAGTTCATTTACTCCAGTGCAGAGGTGGGCGGCGCATGAATTAACAACCAGTTCTCCCAGCACTGAAAATGTGAGCGCATGTGGCTTGCACGCATGCGTGCGGCTTAAAAAACGTGCAGCAGTCCACCACTGCTCTAGTTACATTACTCCGAAGCATTCTGGCAGTGTTCATAAAGGATGCTTTCCCCTTCTCCCGACTGCATAAGGAACCCATTTCCTATTTTATGGAGAAGAAGAGGGGTTAAAAGAACCACGCCAAACCTTAGAAAAATCACTGCATAAACATATCAATGACTGCTTATTTTGTCTTCACCCAAGAGGAATATGGATTTCGAAATGAACAAGCACTTAGTGTTTCTGCATCAGTGGGTTATTGAACCTGAGATTTCCCATTTTGGGTCTCGATTTCTATTTCCAAAATTGGCTCTACTTCAGTGCAGAGTTTTGCATTTTTAAGTTAACACCTGCGGTACTTACAAATGCATAACGTGGGTGGAACCATCACCAGACCCGATAATCCTGCTTCCTCTTATTTGATCATGGAACTGCTTCTATTGGAAAGCAAATGAATTCATAAGGGGGAATAGTTCCATTCTAGTGCTCTAAAGCCAAAAGCGTGGCTCACATCGAGAAGGTCTTCCCCTACATGAATCCCATCTTCCTTCTTGCTTTCTACCCATTTGACAGATGCACAGGCAGCAGAAGAAGCAGGGTCTTCACTCAAGCCAAGTTTGGCCCCTATTGACTCCAAAACCCCTGTGTTTTCCCGGCAAAGCTGGGAGTTATGGATTGCTGCGGTCTCATTGCATGAATATCCTTGGAACCGGCCAGTTCAGCCTATGTTCTTCCCTCCAAACCCAACCAGGCAAAGCTTCCAAACTACCTTTTGCTGACTCATTCCATGGATGATCCATGATACCTTGCAAGAACATTTATTACACTTTCCATTCAGTATTATTGCATGGAGTAGTGTGTGTGTGTGTGAGAGAGAGAGAGAGAGAGAGAGATTCAATTTTTGTTACTAGTGTGGGAAGAAATACCCATCTGGTTCAGTTCCAAGCTGGGAGAAAGACACTGAAAACATGGAAGCTGATTGGAAAGATGGTTTAATGATGAAGCAGAGCGACATGTGATTCTGGGCAGCTGACAAAGTGGAGTTGAGAGTGGGGGGGGGGTATACCTTCTTTGGGCTTTGCACTTGAACTCCTTGTTCCTGTGCAAGAACATACTGTATTTTTTGGAGTAGAAGACACACTTTTCCCTCCTAAAAGAGGCTGAAAATGTGGGTGTGTCTTATACTCTGAATGTAGCCCCGCCCACCTGCCGGCCCCCATCCTTCAGCCTCTGTGCGTCCTCTTCCTGGCTGCAGAGATTGCCATCAACAATGGCTTGTGTTAAAGGGCTCAGGGCATCACGTTTTCAGCCTCCAAATGCTCCGTTTGAGAGCCCTTCAAGGCTGCAGGGATTGCCAAAGCACATCGCCGTGGATCGCCACCCCAAAACATGACACATTTGGAGGCTGAAAACGTGACGCGCGGTAGCCAAAATGGCTACCTGGAACATCTTCTGCCGTTTCTTATCCCTTCCACTCTTCACCTGCTTTAGTCACTGGAGCTCCCTCCGATGATCAGCTGTGCTTTTGAAGTTGTTTTTTTAGCCCCAACAGAGTGAAGCGATCTTTCGTGCTTTGCCTGCTTTTCTAATTGCTGCTCCCTCCAACGATCAGCTGTGCTTTAGAAGCTATTTTTTAGCCCCAACCAGCCCCAACCTCGAAACCAGCGAGCGAGCTAATGTGCTGAAGTTGACCAGGTTAAGGACTCTAGCCAGATGAATACCTGGGAGGCAGAATTTTTTTTTCCTATTTTCCTCCCCAAAAACTAAAGTGCATCTTATACTCTGAAAAATACGGTTTATTCTATCGGCTGTTGTCAGATTCCTATGGGGTCATGTAGGGGTCATAGCTGGCTCTATAGGCAAAAGAGGAAATTTGAATCCTAGGTGGTCGTCTGAGTTAAGTTTGGACTGCTCTGGGTTGTTTCTAATCCTACCATTCTGCCTTTGTTTTAAAATATCCTCTTCTTAAATGGATTAACAAATCTGCATTTCTAAAAAAAATGGCCTCAGTTTCGTTTCTGAATAGGCTGGCCCAATTCAGCTGCTTCCAAGAACATGTTTCTCCATTTCTCCTTTAGGGAAATATAATATTCTGCCTTTTTTAATATTTCCCAAAATATCTCATTCTTCTGGGGGGGCGGGGTGCTGACTTTCTACACTAGGTAAGGTAGAAATTGCCAATCATCTCTCTGTTTCACCTTCAAGTAGGAGAGAGGGAGAGAGACAGAGACAGACAGAGAGAGAGAGAGATTTATACCCTCTGTTTGGCTTTGAATTTGAGCTTGTATTCTGATTGGTTGTCAGACTCCCATGGGGCCATGCAGGGATAATTTTGTATGTTGTCTTTTTACTCCCAGGCTTGGTTGAGCCTTGCTGGGTAATGCAGTCTCCCCAGGTGCCATGTGGTGAGTTGTGTTACTAAATGGGTAGAGGGTTAGTCCTATTATGTCCTCAGGGCCATGTCTTAATCCCATCATCCTGAAGCTGAAGGGGGAGGGAGCTGCAGAAAGCTTCTTGTCTTTAAAACATGTTTCTCCTTTTCTCATCCAGGGAGGTATAATATTTTGCCTTTTTAATATTTTCTAGAATATTTCAGTTTTCTAGGAGAGGGTTGGGTGCTAACTTCCAACAGAACTTTTAAAAAAAACTCATTAATGATCACCCATTAGCAGGGCCATTGAAAGTTGCCACTTTTTTCCCAGAGAAAGAGCTACCACCGAATCTCTCCCAGACACATTTTCCTCTTTCTCTCCAACTGTTGGTCATATTGCAGCGTGTTCCAGTGCCAGTTATGGCAGATGGGAGTTAGCACTGGACTCCATAAAAGTTTGGCTCTCTCTGTAAGGGAGCTGTCAATCATCAGCTTCTGTAAAATGCATAAGACATGAGATATGTCTTTTGTCTTGACAATGACATCATCTCACAAATTCTCCTTATGAATTCACAGCGCGATATTAGATGCAAAGACATATATTGTGTTTGAACTGATGTTGTCATGCCTATGTTTTCATGGGTCCATCTTGATCTTGCAACCAATAGCTTTCCCTATCTCTGGGTAAATTACAATTATAATGTAAACAGAGTTTTTATAAAATAGATGCCATAGTTGAGAGGTGATAGAAGATTAGCTTTGTATCCAACAATCCAGATCCAGATTTCTTTTGTATCAACAATATTATAAATCAATATTTTTCCTTTTTGATAATTATTGATTTTCAAAACAGAAATTTAAAAATTAGATAAGAAAAGGTTTTTTAAAAAAGAAAAAATCAAGAAAGAACAAGTGCAAAAAAAAGAAGAAAAACTATAAAAGTAGAAAAAAGAATGACTTCTGGGTTTGATATGAATAAAAAAATAATAATATGAATAAAATATTCATATTATTAATATGAATAAAATATTCATATTATTAATATGAATAAAATATTCATATTATTAATATGAATAAAATATTCATATTATTAATATGAATAAAATATTCATATTATTAATATGAATAAAAAAATAATAATAATAAACATACTCTTATTCTAAGGTTAATGTTTGTTTACATTATTTCTATAATTCCAGTAATTAAATCTCAAAATCTTTAAATTTTTTCAGTTTCTTGCAAAAAATCCAAAAGTGGTTTCCAAGTAGAAATAGAATTGATCTTTTTTTTTTTTCTTTAATCAAGCTGTCAGTTTCACCATCCATGCCAATGCTGGTTCAGGAATTCTGGGAGTTAAAGTCTACATATATCTTAAAGTTGCCAAATTCAAGAAACGCTGGAATAAAGCATTCATCTTATCAAACAAGCATTTATGAGCTTGGAAATGGATGGTGAAAGTCTTAACCGTTTCACCGTGTATCTAAATATGACTTAAGAAGACCTTACTCTGAGAAGAGCTACATTCAGAACGAGCGTTGGCATCGGGCACCTTAATCTGGAGTTTGGTTCATCCTGCAGAACGAGTTCTGCTTACCAAAAGTGACCCACTAGGCATCTCCATTCCATGCCCAGCTCCATGACAGCGAGCCGGGCTTCTTACCCATTTAAAGTTTGAGAATAGGTGGAGATTGTTACAGCCTCAAGATCTCTAATCATTCGCTTGACCAGATAAAACTGTGGCAGCCTTGTGCCAACAAGCACCAGCTATCTTGAGGGAAACTTCAGAGGGAACCAGCTACTAGATGGTTCGATTAATCTTTCACCCCTATACCAGAGGTGAAATCCAGCAGGTTCTGACAGGTTCTGGAGAACTGGTAGCGGAAAGTTTGAGCAGTTCGAAGAACCGGCAAATACCACCTCTGGCTGGCCCCAGAGTGAGGTGGGAATGGAGATTTTGCAATATACTTCCCCCAGGAGTGGGGGGGAATGGAGATTATGTAGTATCCTTCCCCTGGAGTGGGGTGGGAATGGAGATTTTGCAGTATCCTTCCCATGCCATGCCCACCAAGCCACACCACGCCCACCAAGCCACGTCCACAGAACTGGTAGGAAAAAAATTGGATTTCACCACTGCCCTATACCCAGGTCAGACGACTGATTTCTATGTCAGCACTGCTACAGTTCTCCACCAGAGTTTCCTCTGGCTTTGCCCTGGCCAGGCATAGTTCATCATTCAGAATGATGAAGTTGGGGCCTGAAGTTAGAGTTACCGTGTCTACATCCAGAAGTTTTTGGATTATTAGAGGTTAATTAGAGATAGGAAGTTCTGAAAAATCCATCTTACTAGAATTTCAGAATGTTGAATAGGAGAAGTCCGGAATCACCTTGTACGGGAGATGAGCAACATTTTTTTAAATAAATAATAATTAAATAAATCACACATCTTTGATTGTGTGCGTTTAAAAGATTGTCAAAGTTATTGTAGGAGAGTTGTGTCTGTGGTGATAAAAAATGAGGTATCTGGAGCACTAACATAGATAAAAGCTGCATACATTTTTGCAGCTTTTTAATAAAAGCTAATCCCTTTTAATTACATTTTTTAGTTGGGAAAGGAGCATTTCAGAACACATAGTTGGTATGTTTTATTGAATGAGTGTAGTGGACAGAAAACGTACCGCTTCTAAAGCGACACTTTGCATTTCTTTGGAGAAGTAAAGCCCAACTACTTTTAATGTGTTTTTAAGTTGTATAACTGAGAATCTCCTCTTTGTTTAAACATGTAAATCTAAAGCCATCATACCAAAAAATAGAATCATTTTAACACCAGCAGCTTCCCATCTAAAAATTATCTTTGCAGCAAATGCCTTTTGCAAACCCTCTGGCGCAACAGATTTAGTGCACAAATGTGTATTGGGGGAGGGGGGACAGCCTCTGGCAATAACAAATTTCATGAAGACTAATTAAAACATCATCTCCCATTCTGCCAAACCAAATTCAAACCAAATTCAAAGGTGCTCTTAGCACCATGTGGCTGATATGTCAATTTCCATTATATTTTTTGAGGCACCTAAACATCTGATGTTCAGTTATAATAAATCTGTGAGTTGTTTAAAAGCTGTTGCTTTGCTCTATTTTGTTTTGTTTTAATTTGACAGTAAATCTGGAAACCAGCCCAGCCATCTTCAGAGGCACCCAACAACCACTGAATTTCAAAAGGAGAACATTAGTCATTCAGTCTTTGGCTTTCAAAAGCTCTTCAGAGACAGCTGAACTGGTTAATTTCATTTTCACTTTATATATGAAAAGAGGAAGCAGCCAGTGATGCCCATCCTTAATCTAAATATATAAATGCAAATGAAGTGTCCAATCAGCCTGGTCATTTTTTATATACTTTTGGGTATAAGTTTCCTACTGCTTCAAGTTGTGAAAATAATTGCTTTTTCAAAGTCCTTTAGATAAAAGTGGTCAATGACACAAGTGGGAGAAAAATCTGTTTTTGTTGATTCATCATTCTGGAGCTCCTGGAGCACTCAATGGGGCAGCTAAACTTCAGGTTGTGCCTAAGTTCAGGGAGTCTTTCCAAGGGAGTCCTTCAGAAAACCTGAAGAACATCAACTGATTAGCTGATGAGGAAAGAGCTGTAGGACCTGTCTGTGATTATTGAGTGCAATTGTCCCTTCTGGTGATGTCATACTGTTTGTCATTCAGGCAGACACACACCAGTGATGTGGCAGTGGAGGCAGTGCTCCTCCAAATAAACTCTCAAGGGAAGCCACAAACCTGTGCATACACCTCGGGCTAAGTTTCCAAGGCAGAAGAGCACAAGGCAATCTGGGAGAAGAAAACTTATGCAGTTTGTTGGGCTCTCCTCACTTGAAAACAATTCCTAGCAAAACTATTCATGCAAAATGTGTATCATTTGCAGGTAGCACTTGAGTGTATAATTTCTGATTGTGGCATCCAATTTACATTGAAGTTTTGGCAAGAGTATCTGAAGATCTTCTTAGGCATCTCCTAGGGCCTAAGCTCCTCCTATCACCCCAAGACGAAGGGAGGCTGTGAAAGTACAAATGACATAGTAAAGCAATACCTCCACTGTTACATGAATTACCAGCAGGCTGAGCTCTTACCCTTCGTCAAGGTAGCCTATAATAATTCAGTACACAGTAGTACTTTGAATTCACCTTGTTTGTTCCCTAAACTTTTATTGTTACTGAATTGGCTGACCCTGGAATGCTTCCTACATCTACTTTGCATTTGAAAATATTTATAAATAAAATAATGCATTTGAAAATATTTTGCATTTGCCTAGGCAGAGAGGGCTTAGACTAGTGATGGTGAGCCTTTTGGGCTCAGCGTGTCAAAAATTCAGAAAATGCCTATCTTTTCTTTGCTGCTGTCTCTCTCTCACAAACACACACATATACACCACGCACCATATAAAAGAGGCATCTCTAGACTCTCTTCTTGGGATCCTCTGGAAGTTACACAAGATACTCCATGTTCTTGTGCAATTTTTGGAGGCTCCAGAAGCTCTGCAAGAGCACGACCATCTTGCACAACGTTCAGAGGGTCCAGAGAAGCCTCCAGATGCTCTGCATGTTGTGTAAGAAAGTCCTGTTCTGGAGCCTCCAAAAATCATGCAAGCATTCTCACAATTTTTGAAGACCCCGTATCTCAGCAGAAATGGCATGTCATAGGTCAGTGATGGCTAACCTTTTCCGGACTAAGTGCCCAAAATACACGCAAACCAGAAACCCCAAAATGCAATGCGTACATGCCTCACCCCTGTGCATGTGCCCCCAGCCCCACACATGGCCCTGCCTCCCCATGCATGTGCATGCAGCCCCACGCATGCCCCACACCCCCCAAGCATGCGCATCAGAGACCCAAAGACCAGCTGGCTTGCAGAAGGCATGCCCCCATGCATGGCAGAGCTGAACTGGGACGACAGCTCAAGAGCCCACAAAGAAGGCACTGCATGCCAACCCGGGGACATGTGCCAGAAGTTCGCCATCACAGACATAGGTTCACCATCACCTACCTATGAATCAAATAAATTGAGCTGCAGTTCACAAAAGATCTTGCCTTCCCATACTGTTAGAAAGGGAAATAGATGAAATAGAGCCTGAGTAGGGTAGGGGAGTAATGCCTCCTACAAAGGCAGCATTTAAGATCCAGCTGCTGCAATCACTTGCGAGTTCAATCCCAGGCAGGCTCAAGGTCGACTCAGCCTTCCATCCTTTATAAGGTGGGTAAATTGAGGACCCAGTTTGTTGGGGGCAATAAGCTGACTTTGTATAAATATAAATATACAAAAGTATGAAGGCTATTGCTTAACGCATTGTAAGCCGCCCTGAATCTCCGGAGAAGGGCGGCATATAAATCAAATTTAAAAAAAAAGATGAAGTAATTGTTACAGCCTTCCCTTCAAAGCAAATCTCTTGATTAACATTTAAGCCTCAGTTTGATATATTAATAAGCACCCCCTTACTTATCCATCTTTTTCACATAAAACAACCTAAGTCTTAAAGCCACTTCTCCTTTTTCCAAAATGCTCTGTTTTAATTAGTTTCTCAGAGTGCACTTTATATTTGGCATAAAATTACTAAAAATGCTAAAAAAATACTTCTTTCTACATTCAGATGAGCAGATAATTTGAGGTCAGTTGGTATTCATTTTGTAATATGCACTTTTTAATTAAGCAGAGTGCCAAATTTGGTGACATAAAGGGACCACAGCCTCAGTCTACCTCAATCTTAACAAACACTTCTGGGCTATAACACTGTTTTTGTGGAAGAACATATATTTTGTCCTGCAAATTCAAGACCCAGGACTAATAGCATTTCAGGAAAAGTCTAGCCAAAGTACAGTTAGGTTTGTTTGTTTATCACCCTAGAGCCGTGATGGCGAACCTATGGCACGCATGCCCCCTGTGTAGTCATATCAGTGGGCACGGCAGCTCAGCTCCGGCGTGCATGCACATGTCAGCCAGCTGATTTTTGGGTTTTCTGGGCCCACTAGAAATAGGAAAACAGGCTGTTTCCTACCTCTGAAGGCCTGGGGGTGGATGGGGAAGGCCCGTTTTTCTTTCTCACCTGGCTCCAGATCCTCTCTATGCATCTGGGAAGGGCGAAAACAGCCTTCCCCACCCCCTCGGAGGCCCAAAACAGCCAGTTTCCCAACTTCCGGTTGGACAGGAAGTGACATTTTTTGCTGTCCCCAGCCTCCAGAGACTCCTGGAGAGGCTCTAGAGTTACCATCTGATAACTTCAAAGATACATCTATGTAGCTTTGGAAAATTATAATATGGAAATAGTTTTGCCGGATGGATGGATGGATGGATGGATGGATGGATGGATGGATGGATGGATTTCCAATCTAACCTCTTCCAGACTTTCTCTCATGGTTTCCAGATTACAGACCTTGGGGCCTGGAGTATCAATTGGCCCTTACTGGTACCTGGTGGGAGCTGTGTTTTTTAGCTACCCTTCCCTACTGGGTACCATGTGCTTGATGAATCTTATCTCTTTATTTTAACCTCTTTTAAATCTATTCTGTAAGCCACATAGAGTATGTTCATAAAAGAATAGGCAGGTAGGCCGATAGTTTTAATTTTGCTTTACCTTCCATGCATTATGTCTAGCCGTTTTTAATACCGTTAGGAAGCTAGGAGAGAGAAGTGATAAAATAGGCTAAGGTAGATTAAAAAGAATAGCTCAAACTTAAATTCTGTCATATCCAATCCACTCAGAAGAATGACAAACTGAAATTCAATGGGGCTTGTTCCCAAGTGAAGAAAGAAAGAAAATAAATACCCTGTTTCCCCCCAAAAAAGCCCTCCCCGAAAATATTTAAACACATGCGCCCCGCCATTTCCTCTGGTTAGGGTTAAGGAGACAGAGCTGGAAATCAGGTAAGACGGCAAGAGGAGCCCCGTCTTGCTCCACCTGCCCCAAAATAATAAGACCTCCCTGAAAATAAGGCCAAGCACTTATTTCAGGGTTCAAAAAAGATAAGACAGGGTCTTATTTTCTGAGAAACACGGTATGCAACTGTGTGTGTTATCAGGAATGAGCAACAAGGAATATTCACATCTGTAGTTATATTTTGTTAGTGGCAAATCAGAACCACAAGTCTAGAAATAAAAAGAATATTTTTTTTAAGCATCCGGGACACAAACAATTACTTACAGTGTGTTCTCTTTTTTTCCAGAAAAGAGAATATTTTGACGTGCCTCAAGATGGAAGAGGTAACATTACAGCCCAGAAACAACAACTTTATCTGAAAAGCACAACGGAAAGTTGTTGAACGATTGGGAAAATGAGTCCAAGGAGATGGGTTATTCGAATCTCCCCCATGGCAAGTGATGGTATCCAGAGATCAAGGTGAGGCAATGTTACTTAAATGATATCTTGGAAACCCAAGACATCCATCCTGAAAGAAGAGAGAATTTGAGGGAAGATGGAAATGCCCATGGAAATCCAACCTAGGATGAAAATATACTACAACACCAATTTATTTTTCTTCCCCATTCATTAAATCTCATTTGAGCCACCACGTACGGATCAAAACAAGGATGTGACTTTTCCCAAAAAGTTCTGTAATGAATATTGTCACAGTAGGCCAGATGTGGATTGGCTTAATCTCTTTGTCCTCATGGTTTTCCTCCTTTGGGAGACAGATGAGAGAAAAGCTATAATTTGAAATGGGAAAGTATCGTTTTAATGGGCGAAAAAGTAGCAACCTCACATTTCAGTTTCTGAGCACACCAAAGTGGCCTCTTTTACTTGTGTAGATGGGGCATTGGGAGAAGAGCATCTCTTTTTCCTGGCCCCAATTGGGGGGTGGGGGGGGGGGAATCAAAGGAAAATGGAAACACTTGTAATAAGTGAAAGCAATAAAACAGCTGCTACCTGTCCAATCAGGCCATTATCTCATTTGTTCATGTAAACTAACTTTTGCCTACTGGCTAATCTTAATACTTATTAATAATCCCTCAGGAACCTGCTGATGTTCTTGTTAAGAGAACCATGGGGATTCCTTGGCTAAGGTTCAGGATCGGGGGCAAGCTTCGTGCATTCTGAAATAATTTGATCCAAGACCAGGAATATCACCTGAAGAAAGAGCATAGCTCAGGGGTCGGCAACCTTAAACACTCAAAGAGCCGCAAAGGTCCTAACCGGAAGTTCAATTCTGGAGCTGACCGGAAGTCCTGTTCCCCCACCATAGAGTCTCCTCCTAGCGCGGCGTACTTTTTCCTCTACATGTCCTAACCGAAAGCCCTATCAATTGTGGAGCTGACCGGTGACAGGGAGCTGCAGCAGAGGGATGAAAGAGCCACATGCGGCTCCAGAGCCACGGGTTGCTGACCCCTGGCATAGCTGATGGTTTGTTGTTACAAAATTCCATTAGGCGCCACCATTTCTATAGAGCAATTTAACAACTATCGGAAGAGCAGTTTCCGTTTAGCAGATTATTGTTAGGTTTTTTTCCTGGAAATATTTTTTTTCCATCCGTATAAGCCTTTTATCCTTCGACATTTGGGCTGAAAACATTGACCATTTTTCCTCAGAATAGCTGATGGAAAAGGAATGCAGAACTAGAATGACACACATACACACATGGTATACTTTGGGGTAGCTCCAAGAAAGAATGTAAAAAGAATGTAAAATTATTTTCACAGAGACATCTTGCCTTGCACATCCAGATTCCTCCTCAAAAAGTGAACATTAGAATGTTGCGCTGCTCCTTGTCGTGCAGCAGCCCTGCCTTCCTGCTAAAACAGCCTGTTCAGACTATCTTGGTCCTCCATTCCTTGCGAGGACCCTGAAATAACTAGAGGAGAATTATTTCTGTCCTTAAGGCACTGCATATTTCTTAACTCTTGTAGCAGCAAGGCGTTAGCAGTGTTCCTACGTATTCTATCTCTCCAGAAGGAGACCTGGTAGGTTTCTAGGATGATTTCTCTCACTGGATGCTTTATTTACCATATTGCCACTGTTTTCTCAGAAATGTAGTAGCCACATTTTCAAACCAGTGCAAAGAAATGGCCTGGAACTAAGGATTTACAGCAAAAGAAAAGACCAGTGAAGACTCACTTACAAGCGGAGATTGCATCAACTTGTATATGGTTGATGAATAATGCGGTCTGATGATCCCACACGTTGTGGTTGTGTTACTAAGATTTATCCCTTACTATTTCTTTAGCATTCAAATAGATTTAAAGTTATACTTGTGACCCTCTTGAATTAATTTAGGTGATGCAAATCACCTTAAAGAACTTGGCTTGCTTGGAGTCGCAAACATGTCCCATCATTTGACTTAGTGTTAAAAATTAAGCAGCTTAGGAATGTAAGAACAAATACTGCCACAGATTTCTAAACCAACTCCTGCACTTCAGAGTTGACATTGTTCAGTCCCTAAATCATGTATGACTCTTCACAACCCCAGGGCTCTCTGTCCTCCATTGTCCCCTGGAGTTTGCCCAAATTCATGTTCATTGTGTCAATGACACTATCTAACTATCTCATCCTCTACCGTCCCCTTCTCCTTTTGCCTTCAATCTTTCCCCAGCATTGGGATCTTTTACAATGAGTCCTTTCTTCTTATTTGAGCTACAGCTTCAGTATCTGTTCTTCCAAAGAATAGTCAGGATTGCTTTCCTTTCGGATTGATTTGATCTTCTTGCAGTCCAAGGGGCTCTCAAAAAGTCTTCTCTAACACCACAAATGGAAAGCATCAAGTCTTTGGCGCTCAGCTTTCCTTATGAATCAACTCTCACAGCCATACATTACTACTGGGAAAATCATGGCTTTGACACGCAGTATGGACCTTTGTCAGGAGGATGTAGTGGCTCAATGGCTAAGATGCTGAGCTTGTCAATCGAAAGGTCAGTAGTTCAGCGGTTCAAATCCCTAGCGCCATGTAACGGGGTGAGCTCCCATTACTTGTCCCAGCTTCTGCCAACCTAGCAGTTCAAAAGCATGTAAAAAATGCAAGTAGAAAAATAGGGACCGCCTTAGGTGGGAAGGTAACAGCATTCCGTACGACTTTGGCATTTAGCCATGCCGGCCACATGACCACGGAGACGTCTTCGGACAACGCTGGCTTTTCGCCTTAGAAACGGAAATGAGCACCACTCCCTAGAGTCAGGAACAACTAGCACATATGTTTACCTTATGGACCTTTGTCAGTAAGGTGACATCTCTGCTTTTTAATATGCTATCTAGGTTTGCCATAGCTTTCCTCCCAAGAAGCAAGTGTCATTTAATTTCATGGCTGCAGTCACTATCCACAGGGATCTTGGAACCCAAGAAAATAAAATCTGTCACTGCTTCCATTTCTTTCTCTTCTATTTGCCAGGAAGTGATAGGACCGGATGCCGTGATCTTAATTTTTTTTAATGTTGAGTTTCAAGCCAACTTTTGCACTCTCCTCAACATCAAAAGACTCTAGTTCTCTTC
The DNA here is from genome assembly GCA_030761175.1 of Masticophis lateralis. NCBI lineage: Eukaryota > Metazoa > Chordata > Lepidosauria > Squamata > Colubridae > Masticophis > Masticophis lateralis. The sequence continues at coordinate 80,488,504 of JAUDYJ010000006.1, read as the reverse complement.
ACTTTGTCCCATTAGAGTGGTATCACTTGCATATCTGAGGTTGTTGATATCTTATTGGATACCTTTCAACCTGAGGGGCTCATCTTCCGGTGTCTTATCTTTTAGCCTTTTGGTACTGTCCATGGGGTTTTCTTGGCGAGGGATACTGGAGTAGGTTGCCATTTCCTTCTCCAGTGGATCAGGTTTTGTCAGAACTCTCCACTATGACTTGTCTGTCTTGGGTGGCCCTGCAAACTTAACTCATATCTTTGAGCTGCACAAGCCCCTTCATCACAACAAGGCAGTGATCTACAAAGGGGAATAGCCTGAATACTGTGTGCCAAATCTTGCAAATCCTTTGTCCCATTCAGCAGCATAAATAGGACGTTTCCTTATATTTCATTGATAGTTTTTTGCAGGAGGCAGAAATTTAAAAATGTGAGAAATGAGTAGTTTGAGTGCAACTGCTGAAATAGTAGAACCCCTAGGCATTGTGAGGGATGGGCATGTTATGACAATATCACACAAATGACATGAGTTATATAATGCCCAATGGTGCACATGACATCAAGAGACCTGTGTTAGAGGAACGTATAGAGTGTAGGTCACAGACATATCCCACAACCAGGAATATCAGCATAAATTGGGTAAAACAATAACAAATCAAAGAGTGTATTTAAATTGTGCAAATCACAGAACTGAAATTGCCTGGAATATATTTTGATTTATTTTAGTGTGAAGAATAGAGACCTGACCGTTAAGTTTAATCATGTTACAGAGACAGATTTGTGGGGCAATACAATATTGCAATTCAATCTTAAGTAACATTTTCAGCAAATAAAGTTTATCTAGCAAATGTTCATAGAGACAAGTTGTTTTCTGTACATATCCACTGGGTTTTCTTCCAAATTAACACTTTAGAAACTATAGGTTTAAAATAAACCAACAATCTACTTTTAATTGTGAACATTGTCCGAGACCTTTGTGAAAAGCTTGTGTTTATGAAGGAATTTGTATTAGATCATGGTTTGTATGACTCACTGTACTTTGTAAGGGTTTATTTCCCTTTGGGAATTGTGTGTTTTTAATGAGCAGTTTTATGCTTCTAGTTTGTGTATGTCGTAACTGATGTGTTGTTTTTTTTTGACTCTCTGCAAGGAATAGATTGATATTTGATAGATAATAACTGTCTAAATTTTTCATATTTGCATATGTTAATAAAACCCATACTGTATTAGAACAGTTTACTTATGGTGATAATAAAATAAAATTAATTTGCTCTTTATAAGCTGAAAGTTGGCCTTAAGTTTAGTGTTGCATTTCAAGCATGGATTTCCATCCCACATCATTTGCTGTCCTGCTTTTGCCAAGTGTAATCATCAATCAAACCAAAGCACCACCAGAAGGTCGGAATCAGAATTCAAAGTTCAAGGAGTTTTACACACATTCATTGCATGTTTTCCAATTGCAGGACAGTGGTGAACAGTCCATTAAGCTTCAAGAGGATAGGTTCTAAAATACCAAATAGATGGGAATCATGATTAACTTCTCAAAACTGAAATCTTTCATCAGCCTGTGGTGAAGCACTTCTCTTCTAAAATGCATTACAAGCTTTATTCACTTCAGTTTAACACCTGCTCACAAACAGGAGGTGATTTATGACATATATTCTTCATACGTCTTAAAAGTTGCTAAGGTTGAGAAACATTTGCCTACTTCCAAAGGTGGGTTTCAGCAGGTTCTGACCAGTTCTGGAGAACCGATATTGGAAATTTTGAGTAGTTCGGAGAACCGGTAAATACCACCTCTGACTGGCCCCGCCCCCATCTATTCTCCCCCATCTATTCTCTGTCTCTAAGTGGGCTTTCCAGCCCACTTAGAGAGGGCTGGAAAACACTGTAAAGTGGTATATAAGTGCTATTGCTATTGCTATCCTTCTGAGGTCAGTAAAATGAGGACCCAGAATTTGGGGACAATAGGCTGAATCTGTAAACCACTTAGAGAAGGCTGTAAAGCAGAAGCTGTAAGTGCTATTGCTATAATAAAACATTACACTGTGCTAATTGGCAATAACAAGAAGACATAAACAAAACCAAACAGAAATACAGATTATATAGAAAAACCCTGGGGTGAAATGCTCCCGATTTGGACCGGATCGCCCGATCTGGTAGCGATGGAGGCAGGTGGTTCAGAGAACCGGTAGCAAAAACCCCTGCTCCCCCACCATGCCCAGCTGAGCCGCACAATTATCAGAGGCTTTTTTTTTTTACTTTTAAAAGCATTTTTTCTACAACCTCTTCAGCTGAAAAAATGCTTTTAAAAGTTAAAAAAAAAAGCCTCTGATGATAACGTGGCTCAGCTGGGATTGTCAGAGGCTTTTAAAAGAAAAAAAGCCTCTGCTGATCAGGCAACTCAGCTTGGATCGTCAGAGGCATTTAAAAGGAAAAAAAACCTTTTTTTAAAATGCCTCTGACAATCCAAGCTGAGTTCCCTGATCGCCAGAGGCTTTTTTTCTTTTAAAAACCTCTGACGATCCAAGATGAGTTGCCTGATCTTCAGAGTCATTTAAAAGAAAAAAAGCCTCTGCGGATCAGGCAACTCAGCTGGGATCATCAGAGCCTTTTGGAAGCATTTTTTTACAACCTCTTCGCCGAAGAGGTTGTATAAAAAATGGTTTTAAAAGTTAAAAAAAATTGGCCACACCCACCCAATCACATTACCTCCCCCCACCAAGCCACGCCCACAGAACCGGTAGTAACAAATTTTAGATTTCACCACTGGAAACACCATAGTATAGTTAAAAAAGCTGAGCTTTTGTTGGATCTATTTATCTTTTATCAGCAGTCAATGTCCATCCAATTTTACAAACCGCTGCACAATTTAGCAGCACTCTATACCAGGAGTCTCCAACCTTAGCTATTTTAAGACTTGTGGACTTTTGTGGCAAAGCTGGCGGAGGAATTCTGGGAGTTGAAGTCCACAAGTCTTAAAATTGCCAAGGTTGGAGACCTCTGCTCTATACTCAGGGGTGGGTTCTACTTACCTTTACTACCAGTTCACAACAGGGCCACATGCACAGAAGTGTTTTCATGATGTCAGGGTCAGTGGGTGGGGCCTCCCGCCAGTTTTACTACCGTTTCTATAGAACCGGTGCGAACCGGGGGCAACCCACCACTGGTGCATCAATTATGACATCCAGGCGGGTGGGTGGAGCCTCCCGTCACTTTTACTACTGGTTCTAAAGAACCGGACACAACTGGGAGCAGCCCACCACTGTCTAGACTAGATCTAATCTAGTATAGATTGTGGGGGCAGGACAGGATTTGCTGATCAGAAACAGATCCTATGTAACCTAGAGAAGCCTCCATCCATAGCATTGATGAGACCTGGCCAACAGAGATGTCAAATGATAACAGATCTCTCTTGCCAGCAGAACCAGGAAGGGGAGGCTGCCTTTTGCATAGCAATCTGACTTGGTTGCATGCTCCTGGATTATTTAAAAAAAAAAACAATGGGGGAAAGAAATCTATTTTATGTTTTCCAGAGATCCAAAAGTTTAACAACACAGCATCTGTAAAACAGAATTAGCAGAATCCAAACAAACTGGAACATTTTGGCAGAGGAATCCACACCCACAAATGGAGACAAACAAAAAGCAGGCCCTCTTAAGTTGGCATGAGTAAGAAATACAGCACACAGCGCCACAACACACAATTAGGCATTTTCAAACACAATGAAGAAAAGCTTCTTTCTTTTGCTACGGATGACTTCCAATCTTAAAAACAGGAACAAACATAAAGAGCAATAGTACCTCTCCTTCCCTTCGTGCACACTTACATAAAACCAAGGAGCTTTTATGATTTTAAGTTAAGGAAAAGGTACAGTGCAAAACTGGGATAAATCATGAAGGTGACAGCAAGGGCTGGGAAAGTCAGAGCATTCAGCTGGAAACTGTTATTGCCACCAGTCTGCAAATTAATGATGTTAAAAAGCCAGTCAAACATCACCAAGTAATTATCTCAGAGTCATCATTAAACAGCCACAGCAATTGACCGTTTTAATTACTCATTTTCTGCTGTTCCATTGCAGTACACATATTGGGGAATAAGAAGGAAAGTAACAATTGTCCTTAAAACTTTCACAAGGCGCACGTACCTCCATCTACCTCATCGGAGGCACCAGTTTTCTGAGGCTAAGAACGCCTCAGGACTTCTCCATTCTTGCCCCAAGGCCTAGCCCAGTGATGGCTAACATTTTGCCGTCACGTGCCAAAAATGGAGGGAGCTCGGGGGGTTGTGCGCGTGTGTGCCCACACCCATAATTCAAAGCCCCCGCACATGCGTGTGTGACACCCCCCCCCACTGTCCCTGCTTTTGGCACGTGATGGCACGTTGGGCCTGGTAGAGGAGCCTGGGGAGGGTGAAAATGGCCTTACCCCCCCACCCCTGGAGGGCCTCCAGAAGCTGGAAACAGCCTGTCAGGTATGCTTCCTTCAGTATCCAGGAAAGGAAGACCCAGACTTCATCATAGGTTAAAGACTGGTACTTTTACTAGATATGAAATGAACGCAACCATGGAAAGTAGGATTCTGAGGCAAAACGCGCGAAAGTTACAATTAGAAAGCATCCCCTCCCCTGTCCACCATAAATCATCCAATCCAAAGGTCTCCCAGAGATCAGGTGGGAGCAGACGTCTGGTCGTGTCAGCATCCAGGAAAGCAGTGTCCGTTGGTCTGATAACAGCTTAGAAATTGGTTTCGTTTCTCAGATTTTACAAAGCCTAAACCCCCCCTCCCTCCGTTTCTATGACAGCCGAAGCAAGGCAAAGCTAGCGAGGTTGACACAGCCCATTTCCCGACTTCCGGTGGGCCCGGAAGGCTCGAAAATCAGTTGGCCGGCGTGCGCATGTTCACTGGAGCTGAGCTAGGGCAACACTCGAGTGCCCACAGATATGGCTCTGCGTGCCATCTGTGGCACACGTGCCATAGGTTCGCCATCACGGGCCTAGCCCAATCTGGCCACCATGATGACGATGGTTCCCTATCGTTACTAGGAGAAATCAGTCAAAGCTGAGCTGTCCTGCTTCCCGTTGCTAGATTGCCATCAGCTAGACAGGAAGTTGGCAAAAGAAAAGCTAGGACTGTAATTTGGTTTAGGGATTGAGCTGAACCTCAGAGAGTTGATATGCCAAGATTCCTACATCGGTACCAGGAAGCCATTCTAGCAAACCATTCTAAGGTCAAGGACAATGGTAATATCTGAACCGGTTTACTACTGATTCGCTGGCTGCACATGTGCACTGCATGTATGCATGTACACTGTGCACTATGCACCAAATGCAAGGTGCTCGCGCCGTGCACTCCAAAAGGAGGCATGGGGTAAGTAGAACAGCGCGCGGGGAGGGTGATCAGCTGTGGTGTGCCATTTTTTTTTTTACTTTTAAAAGCATTTTTGTTACAACCTATTCGGCCGATTTAACCTAGCTTTAAATGGGTACTCCTAGGACCGCCAAGCATTTAACTCAACAAGGTTGAAGTGATCATTGTTTAAGCTGTTTATGGATGAGTCCCGGACATACGGTATAAACTCATTTTCCTGAACATTTATTTTAAGAAACAAAGTTTTCAGGTGTCAGAAATACCTTTTAAATAATCATTTTCACTTGAAAAAATATTAAAGAGTAGGAACAGAGTGTCAATATTTAGCTACGTTCCTGCATAAATAAGAGCAACAAAATTGTTAAACAACATTTGTGGTTGTTAGGAATGCACAGATTTGACCAATGTATTTTACCAAATAGGAATTTGGTAAAAAGCCTGATTTCACACAGGGCCCCAGTTCAAAATTGGGCTTATTATACAAACCTTTCTTTAAGCAAAATGTTTAAGTTCACAAACACACATCTCCATCTCAGATAACATTTGGATTTTTCCCAAATCTTAATTCTGAAATTTAGAGTCATTGTATCTGAACTTTATATCCAAGGCTGCCAGGATTTTAAAATCTGGCTTCTTACAAGCAATTTACATATGAAATGGAAAGCACAGAGAGAATGTGGAATTGTTTAAATTCATACTCAGAAATCCTGAGAAAATACATACAATTTACAGGATTATCTCTGGAATCGTTTCTCCTATTTTTTGTAATATGTTCAAGTGGCCTCTGTCTATTAATTCCTAGAAAATCACAAAGCTGCAAAACTTTCTTTGTTTCCAGCAGACATTCCTGACGTATGACCTGCATTTGGAGGCAGGTTTCAGAAACAGCCAGTCCTACCACCTGTATGGGCCAAAGAAGGATATGCAAAATATTTCAACTTGAAACTGTTCTCAATTCAGAGCACCCTGTTGCAAGATTGAAAAACTTGAGCAGGTTGCTTCAGTAATTTTCCTTGACACTCTCCAGAATGTTTAAAATGACCTATTTCACTCGAAACACCCTGTACTTTCAACAAATGGTTCAGAATAAAAATGTTTGCACACCCTTAGAGCTAAACATGTCTCCAACACGAGTATGTGGTATTCCCTCTGCCTTCGCAAGAAATGAATTAAGTGGAGGATAAGATAAGGTAATTACTGGGCAGCCAGCCAGATGAAATTAAAGACTATACTGTACATCAAAATGTTTTCTATATGAATATAGAAGTCCAGAATTCCATCATCTCCATTTTCTCTAAAATGAAGAATATTCTTCCGTTCTTCAGCAGATGCCTCTGTGACATGAATCTCCTGTCTTCCACAAATTTATTATTAAATTTGGAAGTGCCTTCTCAAATTATTCCACCACCATCCCTATGAAAGTGGGAGAAAGGTAAAATTGTAGAAGTCAGGCAGAATATTTTTTGATCCTCAAAACTCAAAAAATATTAGGAAGCCCGTTCAATATAACAGCAACAAACCCTAGCAAAGAAACAGAGTTATCCATGCACAGCAAAATGAAAAGCTTCACAGAAATACCCCTTAACTGTTCATCATACGGACAGTTTGCGGCCGGCGACATGAACTATAAATTATGAAGCTTGGAGAAAAACACGTTGACATGAACCAGCTTTAGAAAATCTCCTGGGACGTGCTGGAAATGACTGTCTTCACCACCCTGGACCATTCTGGGAACCAAGAGAAAGTATTCTGCAAAGACTGTTCCTATAGGCCTGTGATGGCGAACCTATGGCATGCATGCCACAGGTGGCACACAGAGCCATCTCTGCAGACATGTGAGCTGTTGCCCTAGGTTACCTCCACCGCGCATGCGCACATGTGCCGGCTAGCTGATTTTTGGCTGACCCTGCCCTGCTCCTCCCAGGAGTCTCCATGTGGCCCATTTTGGATGCCAGGTAAATACAGGGCTCGCGTGGAAGCTCTGGGAGGGTGAAAGACAGGCATCCCAAGTCCAGAAACGGGCCGTTTCTGGCCTCCGGAGGGCCGGGGGAGGCCATTTTCGCCCTCCCCAGGCTCCGAGAAAGCCTCCTGAGCCTGGGGAGGGCAAATAATGGGCCTAACGGGCCTCCAGAGGCTTCAGGAAGGCCTGCTAGGCCCAAAATGGGGGGGTGGGGAGGTTGTGCATGCATGCGTGGAGGGGCTGGAGGGGGGTAAAGATGTAAAGAATGGACAGCCATTTGTCCATTGAACAGTGGGTTGGACTAGAAGACCTCCAGGGTCCCTTCCAACTCTGTTATTATATATGCTTTCTCCCTGCTATCAGTCACTTCCTTGCTCTCTTCTCCCATCCTGCCATGTACTCCAACAACTTGCTTAGTGCAGTAGACTTAGAGTCCTTTTATAGATTGCTAATTTCCGGTTACAGAAGCAAAAATGAATGGCCAATTCTTGCAACAACAGAATATAATGAATACTTCTTGGGCAGTTCTAATGGGGGAGGGAAAATTCCAAGCATTTACATGCAAACAGGCAAGCCTGATCAAGTGTTGGAATCCTGATTTTACACAACCCATTGTTGTGACCAAGGCCCAAGTAGTGATTACTAAACACAATTCAGTCCTCAACAAACTTATTTTATTAAAACAGCTGAGAATTAATTCATTCTCAGCTTAGTCCAAAACAAAATTCTTAATAATCAGTCCCTCGGCCTTATCACCAACCTTTGATGTCTTTGGCAACCTGCCAAAGGCTTTTCTTAGCAAAAACCCCACAAAGTTCAAGAGATGCTGACAAGAAGCATGGGAATCAACATTGGCTTTTCTACAAAGAACCCAACGGCACGTTGCTGCTCTTTTAAGCCTTATGGGAGTGGCCAATCATCTTCTGGCCTTACTCCTGAGTCATCCTTTTTTCTTCTGCTGCTCTTGCCTTCTGGCAGCTCTTCTCATGCGTGCATTAGGAACAGGCTCCTCCTGTTCCTCTGCCTCTCTGCTGTCTGCCTCTGGAGGCTCAGGAGTCCGCGCATTGCTCCCAGATGGCCCTGGCCCCATCTCTGCCTCTGACGCAGAGCCTTCATCCGGGCCTTCCCCTGACTCCAGGATTGGCCCATTGTACTCTCCAACCTCCTCACTGTCTGACTCTGCTGCAAGGTCCTCAGGCTCCTGGCAGACCACAACACCAATATAAATACTCACCAATACTACGTGCATAGAGCTGGAGTGAAGATCCTTGGATTTATGTGCCCAATTCCTGGCATTTTGCTACAAACGTAGATTGACAGAAGCTTCTGCGCTACAAGAGCAAAACACTCTTAAGGAAGCTACAATCCACTACAATGTCCTACCTGTCAGTGACTACTTCAGCTTCAACCACAACAACACACAAGCACACAATAGATACAAACTCAAGGTAAACCGCTCCAAACTCAACTGCAGAAAATACGAGTTCAGCAACATAATGGTCAATGCCTGGAATGCACTACCTGACTCTGTGGTTTCATCCCCAAGCCCCCAAAACATTCACCTTAGATTGTCTACTGTTGACCTCATCCCATTCCTAAGAGGTCTGTAAGGGGCATGCATAAGCGCACCAGCATGCCTACCATCTCTGTCCTAATGTCCCCTTTTATTCGTATCCATTTCATGTATTAAAAACCATGTTTATACCTATATCTTTTATCTAATACGTGATTGACGTATTAGATAAAGATAGATAGATAGATAGATAGATAGATAGATAGATAGATAGATAGATAGATAGATAGATAGATAGATATGGATGGATGGATGGATGGATAATAAAAATAGATAGATAGATAGATAGATAGATAAATAGATAGATAGATAGATAGATAGATAGATAGATAGATAGATAGATAGATAGGATCTAAGCAGCTGCCTTTCCTTATGTCCATCTGATGTAATTTTAGCTCATGCAGAGACATGAGCTAAAATTCTCAATTTCCCCTGTCTCAATTCTCCCAACAGAATTTGGCCAAACAATCCTCTTTCTTAGCCATCTGTTCTTTTTTTTAAAAAAAAATACTGTTTGCTCTTTAAACAGGGTTAAAAGGAAAAACATAAAATTCTTCAGCGGTGAGGTTTATCGGTTCTTTCACTAAACATAAACGAAACGTCCAATCTGTACTTTGCATGAGGGGAAAATCTCTACAGATTCAAAAAAACCGAAAGCATTTGCCAAAAGCTCAGCTAAATCAACCAAAAAGCTGGCAAATGCAATATTGTGATGGCTTTTCCAGGAATATATGTTCACGTTAGAAAATTCTCTTTGGTTGTAGCTGGAGAACTATTTTCAGAAAATCTGATTTGTCTTTTACGCGTGGTAGGTGGGCTTTCTCCCTACTATCCTGCTGACCTCAGTGGGATCAGAGATTGCTACAAGCTCTGTGCCAAGAGCTGTCATCCTGTACATCAGCCATCATTTTTTTTAAAAAAAGACTTTCAAGTTTGTTATTTCAGGGAAGAAAAAGGCAGCAATAAAATAACAAGAGATAAATTAAAAGTGACTGGGTGAGTTCTCCAAGCTCCAAGACTCAAGGAAACAGAGGAGCAAAATACATTAATTAGCAGTAGAATGGCATTCGGTAATTATATTTTTGACATTTTATATTTTATCATGACCTACTACTCAAATCAAAAGTGGATTTTCTTAGTATTATGTTAACCTCCATAAGCTGTTCTGGAAAAGGGGGGTGGAGTGGTTGGTTGGCTTAAAGGATAAGTTAAAATGCTTACAGTTTGTTTTGTTTTTTTTTAAAAAGGGAATAAAAGGATTCCACAAAGATATGAGCTATATGGATTTGACCCATGTGCAATTTCTTTCTGTACTTGAAATGTTTTCCAAGTAATCCACTTAGCATTTGATTGAGAATAATTTTAATCAGTGGCCAAGCACTTCTATTCACAAATGCTGATTTCTTGAGATTATCGTCTGACATCAGAAGGAACACTCCGAAAAAAAACTTGTTCAAGATTTATCAGCCTTTATTTAACTCCGTAGCACTTATCAAACAATTGTATTATTTTTTTCCCGTTTAGACCCCTAATTAACACAACTAAACTGGCATTAAACTAGCAGGGGCAAAGCTAAAACGGTTGCCGGTCATATTATGAATATGATTTTTCACATCTGATACGCATTTCAAACCGTACTAGTAACACAGCTCATGTGTGTGGCTTATGTTTGTTTGTTTTTTAACTCCCTGTTCTGTTGTGTCTGTAAGTAGGTACATGCACATGTGTGTGCTTTGGAGGGACAGACAAGAAGAGAATTTTCACCACTGCAAACCAGGGGTGGTATTCACTTATCTTCACTACCGGTTCGCAAATGTGAGTGCACGCACAGGGCCTTCTGCGCATGCCCAGAGCATCAAAAACGGGACATTATGACATCTGGGCGGGTGGGAGGAGCCTCCTGCAGCTGCCGCTACAGATTTGCCCGAACCGGATAGAACTGGCTGAATACCACTACTGCTGCAAACCTTCCAACTAGCTTCTCTCCCACCCATATTCTTCAGGCAGTTTCTAGTTTTGTGATACTTTGCACTTCCTTCCTAAAGGAAAGACTTTCCTTTGGCCCCTCCTCCTTCCTTTGGCCCCTCCTCCTTCTCCTAGCCACTCCTTCTTCACCTGTTTGGGGTTTTTTTATCAATAAACCATATTAATTATGGTGTTGATAACGTGGAGAAGGAAGAAGGAGAATTCAATTCTACAGATTTTTTTTTTGGCTACTATAAACCAACCCAGCTCTCCAGCAAAGACTCTGGTTCGAGTAATTATGAGGCTTGTGGACAGAAACAGCAGCTGCCTCCTTTGGAGGAGATTAAAACTAAGGCATCCATCTTGACATTTAAAAATCAATGTTTTTGAGAGTAAGAAGGAGGACATGTAAAACCTGATAAAGGTAGAAGCAATAAAATCTCCAGGCAAGCTCAACCACCTGTGCCTCCAGGGACATCCAGTTGTGCGCATTGGCAGGCATGACATTTGTGTGTGAAAAGGGTATGTGACTCCAATCACAATATTGCAACCACCAGTGGTAATGTAGGAAGTTAGCACTCACCTTTCTCCTAGAAGAATGAAATATTTTAGAAAATATTAAAAAGGCAGAATATTATATTTCCCTGGATGAGAAATGGAGAAACATGTTTTAAAGACAGAGCAGCTTCCTGCCTCCCCCCACCTTTGTCAATGGGCCACTAAAGCCTCAGCCGAGCTCACTCATTCCCCCCACCTTTGTCAATGGACCATCATCTGCAACACAATAGGATCCATCTAGCAACAGAAACTCACTAGCAACAGAAATACCACATGGCAAGGCTGAAGAAAACTTGGGACATCCCAACCCCCTGGGAATCTCTCAACCAATCAGGATACATTTCTTATACAGGAACAAGAATCTCTGAGGTGGGGCACAACAGAGGGCATAAAACCAAGCATCTCGACCCCCTTTTTTCCTACTCAGGAACTCAAGTCATGTGCTCCTGTTCAGAAACTCAAGCCGTGTGATTCCTGTCCACTATTAACCATCTTTCCAAGCAGTCTCCATGTTTCCAGTGTCTTTCTCCCCACTTGGAACTGAACCCAGATGGACATTTCTTCCAACAGTAGATTGTATGACAGTTGTTTAACCTGTTCAGCATTTCCCATCTGCTTCTGTTCCTCCATCTATTTCCATGATGCTACCAAGGTAGTTAAATTGTTCCACTAATTTTAAGGCCTGGCATACTACTTTCATCGGAGTGTTGTCTTGAACATTGCCAACTTGCATCAGTTTGGTCTTGTCTTCGCTCATTTTTAAGCCCACGTTATTTGCCTCTGCTTCAAGTGGTAGTGTCATCTCTCTCAATTTTGTCTTAGTGTTTGCTAGTAAAGCAATGTCATCAACAAAACTAGATCGGTCCAATTGCTTTGTTTATTCCACAGAATGCTGAAATCCAAAGTATTCATTGCCTGTTTTTTATTTATTTATTTATTATTTTATTTTTATTTTATTTATTATTGAAATTTATATGCTGCCCTTCTCTCGCAGGACTCGGGGCGGCTCACACAATAAAACAACCACAATGAAACAACAATACAATGTTAAAATCGAATTTAAAATTTAAAATCCCCAATTAAAAACCCCAATAAATGGTCAGGGAATTTGATGAAAAAGCCATGTCTTCAGGCCAGTGCAGAATGTGCAGTGATCGGGGGCCATCCAGAGCTTGGCTGTGCTGACCCCAGAGGGTCGGCACAGCCACAGAGAACGCCTTCATCCTGGGGGTCGCCAGCCGACATTGTCTAGCTGACGGCACCTGGAGGAGGGCAGTTCTATGAGAGCGCACAGGATGGTGGGAGGCTGGTAGAAGGTGCTCCTGCAAGTACCTCAGGCCCATGCCATGTAGGGCTTTATAGGTAAGTACCAGCACCTTGAAGCGGATCCGGAAAGCCACCGGCAGCCAGTGCAGCTCGCGCAGGAGAGGTGTTGCCCGGGAGTAACAGTAAGCTCCCATAACAACCCACGCGGCTGCATTTTGGACTATCTGGAGCCTCCGGGTGCACCCCAAGGGCAGCCCCATGTAGAGGGCATTGCAGTAATTCAATTGAGATTACTGCAATTTATTTATTTATTTATTAGAATTTGTCAAACAAAAACGAGAAGAATAAAAGAATAAAAATACAATGACAGAGACAATAGGCACGTTAGTGCACTTATGCACGTCTCCTCTAACTATACCTTTTCATGGTATAGTTCATGATAATCAGAATGTCAACTCGCAAAGCATCCCTGACCTGCTCTCGAGTTGCCATAGGCAAGATGAATGGGAAAAAGAACTTCGCAGTGGCATCAAGGAGCTTGTATCTCAGTCCAAACAAGGCACATTCCAACCGATACACTGAGGTCATCTCCACAGAAACCCACAGTGGCTGGAGGGGAGTGATTTTTACAACCCGCAAAATTGCTTTGTTGGGGAATGTGACTGATGATACATTATTGAGGGGAGGGGGAAGCAAGGTCAGAGGCAATGCGCGAATTAACTAAGGTTACCGTTGGCTCCACCTGGTCCATGCCAGCAAGAAGCGCCTAATAAATAACTGGATTTCTTTTGAAGCTTGGCTTGAGGCTCATGATTTAATCAGGGCATCTGTCAGAATCCTGACACAGAAATAAAAATGGAGATAGGACACATCCCTGCCTTACACCGGTATTAATTGCAAAGAAGTCAACACTGCCATTTTCAATTTTTACACAGCACCTGGTGTTGTTTAAAGATGTTTTTAAAGATGTTAACATATCTCTTAGGGATACCACATACTTGTAGTGTGTTCCATAATGATCCTCTATTGACAGAGTCAAATACTTAAAGTCAAGTGCTTTTTTAAAAATCAGTAAGGTTAATTATCACCCATTTTTAAAAATTCCTTTCTCTGTTCTATGATATTTTGCAGAAGATCTCTTCACCACATGAGCAACGTTTTCTAAATCCAGCTTGTTCTTCACTCATATATTGTTCGATCTTGTTTTGGAGTCTTTTAAGTAGGACAGTATATAGCCGTGATGGCGAATCTATGGCACATGTGCCACAGGTGGCACGCAGAGCCATATCTGTAGGCATGCGAGTATTGCCCTAGCTCAGCTCCAGCGCATGTGTGCAGGCCAGCCAGCTGAATTTCGGGCCTTCTGGGCCCACCAGAAGTCAGGAAACACACCATTTCCAGCCTCCGGAGGACCTCCAGGGGGGCCTCCAGGGCCAGTCAAGTCTCTTGGTTATGTGGAAGGTGATTTGGGTGTCATTTTTTGAGGCTGCTTCCTTTGCTTCTGCTTCTTTCTGTTCTAGCCAGTCTCTCTTATCTTCTCTGTGTCAGGGTTCCAAGGAATGCCCTAATTAAATCATGAATCTTGAGCCAAGCTTCAAAAAGTCCAGTTATTTATTAAGAGCTTCATGTCGGCACATTCCGAGTGAAGCCAACTCTGTTCCCACGTAATATATGACCCAATCTTGATCCTGTTTCCCCCCTCCTCCCAGGGTGTCATCAGTCACATTCTTCAACGGAGCAATTTTGCGGGTTGTAGACATCACTCCCCTCCGGCCACTGTGGGTAACCCTGAGAGACAGCCTTGAGAAAGATATGTCTGGAATGTGCTTTTGGTTTTGGCTGCCATGCTGCTTCACCGTTTTCCCATCCCCCTTGCCTATGGCAACTCGAGAGCAGGCCAGGGATGCTTGCAGGCTGACACTCTGCAATTGTGTCAGACATACAATTCCATATGAATTGTTATTTTTTCTAAATAGGATGAATGAAACTCTGGGGAAGGGGCAAAATTAAAACCTCCCCTTTCCCAATTTAACAAATTTTGCAGTTGAAATGCAAGGCAAGGTAGGTTGGATTAAGCCATGAGAGGTGAAAACTAAGGGAGGAGAAGGAACATCATCTGAGCCATGACATTATTCTGTGATGTTGTCATCACTGTGTGGTGATTTCAAGAAGGGTGTGGCATCCTAGTGGCTTCTAATAAATGCCAGAAAGAGATGGCCCAATTAGTAGAATATGAATTAGGATTACATGCACATTGTATGTACCGTATTTTTTGGAGTATAAGACACACCAGAGTATAAGACGCAGCTTAGTTTTTTGGGAGGAAAATAGGGGGGGGGGATCTGCCTATCAGGTATTCATCTGGCTAGTGTCCTTAGACTGGTGAGCTTCAGCACATTAGTTTGCAGGGTTTTATCCCCTGCTTGGGAATAAAAAACAGCTTCTAAAGCAACTGATCTTTGGCGAGAACCAATGAGAAAAGCAGGCAAACTACAGAGATCACTTCACTCGCTAGCACCTTGTTAGGGCTGAAAAAAACTTCACAGCTGAGAGTCGGAGGGAGAAGGCAAAGCACGGAAGATCGCTTCACTGAAAAAAAGCTTCTAAAACACAGCTGAGTGTCGGAGGTAGATTGCTTCACTCGCTAGCACCTCATTAGGGCTGAAAAAAAGCTTCGAAAAAGTTACATTTGGAGTATAAGATGCACCAAAATTTTCAGCCTCTTTTAGGTGGGGAAAAAGTGTGTCTTATACTCCAAAAAATATAGTAGTTTTTGCTTATTGAACCGTATGACTGTCACTGGGTGTTGTGCCTTGTGATTCTTGACGAGTGTATCTTGTCTTTTTATGTACACTGAGAGCATATGCACCAAAGACAAATTCCTTGTGTGTCCAGTCATACTTGGCCAATAAAGAATTCTATTCTATTCTATTCTGTTCTGTTCTGTTCTGTTCTGTTCTGTTCTGTTCTGTTCTGTTCTATTCTATTCTATTCATATTGTTACATTTTCGAGGAAGTGTGACATTTGCAGTTTGAATAAAATACTGAAGAATTGCTGCTTTTTAAAAATGAGATGCATTTCCAATAAATATTCTCAACCAATGTTTAAATAATGCCTCATTGACATGATTATGCTGAATGAATGCTATGATAATGTCATTATTCAGTAATCCTGTGCCTCACAATTTAATACTAGGAACCTCCATGACAATTAGAGATGATTCTGCAAAATAAGTCTAACAAAAATTTTACACAGATGGTGTCCAGGTCATTTCAGGCAAGTGATTTATTTACCATCCAAGAAAATGACTACATTTTGATTCCACAGACACATTTCCAAGACATCCAGTTTAATGAACTTTATTGACTTAACTAATCTTCTACTTTGGGCTGTCAACAAGGACCTGATTCCTGCTTACCAGTGGTGAAATCCAAATTTTTTTACTACCAGTTCTGTGGGCATGGCTTGGTGGGCATGGTGTGGCTTGGTGGGCGTGGCAGGGAAAGGATATTGCAAAATCTCCATTCCCACCCCACTCTGGGGCCAGTCAGAAATGGTACTTGCCGGTTCTCCAAACTACTAAAAATTTCCGCTTCCAGTTCTCCAGAACCTGTCAGAGCCTGCTGGGTTTCACCCTTTCTGCTTACTATGCTTTTTTCACAAAAAATAATGGGGAAGATGAAAAAGAATGATTTAAAAAAGGAAAATACTGTAAACAAGAACAAAGAAAGATGAGGTAATGAAATATCAGCAGAAAAATAATTGTGCACTATGCATTCAAAGGATTTGAAACACTTGGTGTTTTCTCCTTTTAGAAAGGAGAAAGCTTTCTACAGTATACTCATTCTACAATAAACTCACATTCATATTGTGTTGGACAATATCACCGAACACTTCTAAAACAAAAGTGCCTGAGATGATACTTGGGGAAAAAACCCAAGCAAAATAGGGAATGCTGTGCCTATTGCATATCTGGTGTCATAAAAAAGGGGTATCAAACTCAAGGCCCGGGGGCTGGATCCGGCCTGCAAGATGCTTAGATCTGGCCCACAGGACTGCCCTGGAAACAGCGAAGGATTGGCTCGTGGGGCCTCTGCCAGGAAAAACAGGGCTCAGGAGAGCCGCATGTGGCCCTCCCGAGCTCCATTTTCACTGGCAGATAGCTGCAGGAGGCTGTCACAGCCAAAAACAGAGTTTGCGAGGACTGTGTGTGGCCCTCCTGGGCTCCATTTTTGCAGAGTTATAGGAGGCCATTGCAGCCGGAAATGGAGCTCAGGAATCCGTTTTCGCTGGCAGAGTACTCGGGCCACCAAAGGCACCTCTGACATGAGTGACGTTGAGCTGGCCCCTCCCACCCTGGCTATGCCCCCTTCCTCACCCCCTCCCCCCTGAGGTCCAACACAACCCTGATGCGGACCTCAATGAAATCGAGTTTGACACCCGTCATAAAGGAATCTCTATGGCATGACAAGGAACCCTGAAGAAAAGACAATATATTCCATAGATTTCCACAATACAAAAGAGATAAGAAGGCAATCATGAAGCATTTCTCAATGCCAGGCCTACAGGTCTAGAAGAAAATAGCAGGTTGAATCATGCCAGATCAATCTTCTGCTGGAAAACAATGGGCTACAGCAAAATAGCTCAAGTATCTTCATTCCCGTCTACAGATTTCATCCCCCAGTACATCTAAATTTCTTCTGGTCACGAATTAACAAAACCACCACCATTTTCGTGTGCAAATATAGACTCATTTTGAATTAAGATGTTTGAGTGCAGCAATCCCGTGGTCATGGAAAGATAGATCACCCAACAAAAACCCAAGGGATTGAAGGATAATTTGGGGCTATTTCTTCACCCCAAAACCATTGTTGAAGAATAAAAAGAGAAGATAAATGAAGGAAGACCTCTTGTAAATCACATACATCTTTATTAAAGTCATAGACAAGCATAAACCTTTTAAGTAATGCTTTTAAAAATCCCATGCCTTTGGACACTCCGTGAAGGGTGTTAGTTAGCTTTCTGGGCGCCAGTTTTTACCCACAATTCCCCTCCCCAAGTTCCTAGAATTATGCACTGCTAGGACTACTGCTTCTGAGTTGCCAAAATCTGAACAGCCACTAGATGGCAGCAACGCATTAGTTTTCTATATCACTTTGGTGCCCCTTGCTGGTTGTTATGGTGGTTGCAGTCCTGATTTGGTAGTGAGGAAATACAGGTAAGGGGGACCAGGGAGGCTAACAAATGCACCTTTGCTTTATAAATGTCTATCAGTGAGGGAAGAGAGGGATTGCAGGAAGCACAGACCACACAGGATAAAAGCCAGCTCATGCCTCATCTCTGGAAAAGTCCAGTGTCCTCTGTAAGGCGAGAGCCAGTAATGGGATTCAGCCAGTTCGGGAAAACCGGTTGTTAAATTACTGGCTGGCCCCACCTCACCCCTTCCTGGAGTCCCCACGGGCCCCATTTTGGCTCACAGGTAAGTGCAGGGAGGCCTGCTAGTCCCAAAATGGGGCATAGGGGTGCAGCGCAGCTCCCCCACAGCCTATTTTTGCTCCCAGGAGGCTGCAGAGGGCCTACTAGGCCCAAAATGGGGGGCAGGGGGACAGGGCCCCTCCCCCGCAGCCTGTTTTTGCTCCCAGGGGGATGCAGTAGGCTGAGTTCTGCCTGTCAGACCCCCTGGTCATGCCCACCATGGTTACACCACCCAGCGGTCATTAGGGCAGAGAACCAGTTGTTAAATTATTTGAATCCCACCACTGGCAAGATCTGAATCTATCAATCAGTGAAATGTGGTTTCAGTTTGGGACGATTCTTTTCATACTTCAACCTTGTAAAGTCTTAAAAAGCAAATCAAATGGGCTGCAGAATGATAGCAGGACAAGCAAAGAAGAGATGGGGCCTTCTTCTTCCTCTATGAAAAGGCAGGGAAGCAGTGAATAGGAGCCATCAGGAGCCACTATTGATACAAAGGCTCACTTGGGTAAAAATCTGGGGCTGCCAGGCCACTGAATAAACCAAAGCATCCTTCCTTTCATCTCCTGACGGCTCCTTTCTAGAAAGGTCATTGAGGACGTCCAATGCAGCATCATTAAATGCCATACTTGTTCTCACAGCAAACCCACAAGAATGTCAGAGATAGCAATTTAGAATTAATTGTCTGTATCAAGTTGCCAGTGCAGAGACACTAGATATGAGTGTCAGGCTCTCAGGGAATGCTGGGGAACAGGGTGAAAGGAGACATGTAGAGGACAGAGGGAATGGCCTTGAAGGACAGAAGCACAACAACCAAGGCAAGGATCAGTCAGACGCTTGAACCCAAGTTACTTTCTCAAGTAACCGGAAGAAAACATTTCAGTCAGGCCCGTCACACAAAAATATGGAATGGAATGGAATGGAATGGAATGGAATGGAATGGAATGGCACGGCACGGCACGGCACGGCACGGCACAGCACAGAACAGAACAGAACAGAACAGAATAGAATAGAATAGAATAGAATAGAATAACAGAGTTGGTCTTAAAAACTTCCAGTGTTGGAGCACTCACAACTTCTGGAGGCAAGTTGTTCCACGGATTAATTGTTCTAACTGTCAGAAAATTTCTCCTTAGTTCCAAGTTGCTTCTCTCCTTGATTAGCTTCCACCCATTGCTTCTTGTCCAGCCCTCAGGTGCTTTGGAGAATAGCTTGACTCCCTCTTCTTTGGGGCAATCCCTGAGATATTGAAACACTCCTATCATGTCTCCCCTGGTCCTTCTTTTCATTAAACTAGACATACCCAATTCCTGCAACCGTTCTTCATTATGTTTTAGCCTCCAGGGATGGGCAGGGATAGAGATTCCTTACAATAACCGTCCCTCTTTTCCACTGCTTAATCATGCCTGCTGTGTTTAGGGATTAGGGTTAATGTCAACGCTGAAGCTGATCTGGCCGAACCCATCTTGAGGCTTCAGTGGTGCCACACTGGAGTGAGGGACAGGAAGGGGGAATTAGAGATAGCTGGAGTTGTGTAGTCAAAATGAAATGCTTTCTCTTGGGAATCAAGGACATTCTGACACCTGGCCAAAGGAAGGAGGAGTGATGTCACCAGACCAGCAGATGCGGCCTTGGATTGGGCCATGTGACTGATTATTTGGGGTTGAGAGGAAAACTTTTAATTAGGTGAAAACCAAGGGGCCCCTCTGTCAGAGTTTTTTGCAGCACACACAATCAGACACAATTAAATGAACAGCAGCAGGATTCAAATTACATAAGAAACTTCTTTATATACAATACCATACAGGAATATCAAGAACACAGAAGCAATATTCATAGAAGCACATCATTACAGAGAAGAGAAATATAGAGGCTAATATATTGTACAGAGGCTCCCATTACAGAGGCCAAACCAACTCTTATAAACAGTTCAGCAAGTCTAAGCCACGCCCAGACTCCAAACTGTCTCTTATGGTCCCATACAAACAAATACTGTTTCAGTTTCCAAACAGTCCACAATGGCTGACTTAGTTGCTATGCCTATTCATTGGCTGACCTGTTACCATGTCTGTTCCAGCTATGAACATTCATACTCTGACACCCTCAGGTTTTCACCAGATATGCGCCAATATGATGTTTCCAATTAAAGCTATTCTCTGAGGAATCCACCAGCCTCAGAGCTTTATGCTTGCGATGGATCTATTACTTGGGACCCTGACAGTGAACTGAACCACATGCCAAAAATCTGAATGACCAGCTGAGTCACTATGTATTTGGTGCATCTAATGACCATCCAGATTTGGCAATCCTCATTTGATCATTCTCTCCTGCCACTGAAGATGAAGGCTCCATTCAGCCTTCATGACTTTCGCTCATGACTGTGTCCTGCAAACTCCTTCACAAGCATCTAACGTCT
The DNA here is from genome assembly GCA_030761175.1 of Masticophis lateralis. Classification (NCBI taxonomy): domain Eukaryota; kingdom Metazoa; phylum Chordata; class Lepidosauria; order Squamata; family Colubridae; genus Masticophis; species Masticophis lateralis. The sequence continues at coordinate 80,467,934 of JAUDYJ010000006.1, read as the reverse complement.
GTCTAGAAAGCAGGAAAGGGTGTTTGACCTTCCATCTTTAAAAAGGAAGCATTGGAACCAACAGCAATCCTTACTTGCTGTAAATAAGTGAGTTTGATGTCTTTCAACCATTCTGTTCAATCGCCCTCCCATTTCCTAGGGCAGTGATGGCTTTCCTTTTTGCCGTCGTGTGCCAAAAGCAGGGTGATCTGTCCCCCCCCTTCAGAGACCCACAAAAACACAACCAGCCGAGGGTTAAGAATCACTTGGCACACTCCGCAGTTCTTATCTCAACCTTGGCAGCGATATGCACACCGTCTGCCAAGGACTTTATTGGTTTACACAAACAAGAAAATCACCTACGTAGCTTTGCCGTTCATCCAGCTTCCAAGACTACGAGGTTGCTCCGTTTGTTTAGCTTTGTTCGTCACGAACTTCGTGACCCACCGTACTGTCTTATATAGATATGTTTCTGGGTGTGGTCCAGTGAGTCATTGATCCTGTGACTCCAATCCAATGACTCAGGATTTCCTCATACGCCGCAGCTGCAGTACCCTTTTCTCTCGCCTTCTTTGGCGTGCGTCCAGGAATGACGTCTCTCCCTCACTCTCATCTGAGACACCTGTTTCCCCACTACTTGGCTCTCTTTCAGCTGGCACCTGAGCCGGTGCCAGAGGGGGAGGGCTGGGAGATCTGGCTGGCTCCTCTTCCTCCTGCTCAGAGCTGCCTTCCTCCAAAGGGATAGGCTCAGAGGACGGGGCCACAACACAGGGGGAGTGCAGGGGTGGAGCGCATGCATGCGTGTCCACACCCATAATTCAATGTTCCCCGCCCCAATACATACACGCGCAACCCCACACACACACACGCTCCCACTGCTTTTGGCCCATGATGTCACGGTGGGTCCGGTAGGCCTGTTTTTTGCCCTCCCCAGGCTCAAGAGGCTTTCTAGGAGCCTGGGGAGGGCAAAAACGGCCTTCCCCAATCCCCCAGAAGCCAGAAATGGCCTGTTTCCTCATTTCAGCCAGCCAGCTGATTTTCATAACACCCGAAAATCAGCTGGCTGGCATGCGCATGCACGCTGGAGCTGAGCTAGGGTAACGCTCGCGTGCTCACAGATATGCCCCGCGTGCCACTTGTGGCACGCGTGCCATAGGTTCGCCATCACGTCCTAGGATAAGCTAGAATTAAAGGATTACAAATTGTGCCCAAATGAGTGGCACTTGGAAAATGAAGCAAAGTCCAACTTTGGTTGGATATCACAAGAAAATGCTGGAAGGGAAAGAAAGCAATGGCAAAGCATGGTTGCCAAAACCACATAGTTGCATCAGGGGTGAAATCCAGCAGGTTCTGACAGGTTCTGGAGAACCGGTAGTAGAAATTTTGAGCAATTCAGAGAACTGGTAGCAGAAATTTTGAGTAGTTTGGAGAACCGGCAAATACCACCTCTGGCTGGCCCCAGGAGTGGGGAGGGAATGGGGATTTTGCAATATCCTTCCCTGCCACGCCCACCAAGCCACATCCACAGAACCAGTAGTAAAAAAAATTGGATTTCACCACTGAATTGCATCCATTAGACAAGGAAAATACTGATCAAGGAGAGTTTCAACCTAGAAATAAGGAGAAATTTTCTGACACTGAGAACAAACAACAGAACAGAAGTTGCCTTCGGAAGTTGTGGGAGCTTCATCACTGGAGGCTTTCAAGAAGTGATTGGATTGCCATTTGTCAGAAATGATGTAGGGTCTCCTGCTTGGGTGGGGAAGTTGGACTAGATGACCTACAAGGTCCCTTCCAACTCTATTAATCTGTAAGAAAATCTGTAAGAAAATGTAATCCCCAGGAGTAAATCTCTGATGGAAGAAGAGTGATTTTATAGACTGTTTTAAAAATAATGTTAAATTTTGAATAATTATTATTTTAAAATAGTGGATTAAAAAGTCAGCTACCAGATGCACCCTAGCTGGGGTTATTTTTTTCTGAAATAATTTGTTGTACTGTTTCTGTACAATGAATTGTTTCTGAAACCGTAATCCGTGTTTCAACCCATCTCCTTAAAGCTATTTTCTCACAAAAATCCTTTAGCTGCTCTCCTGTCTGCTTCTATAACGGCTTTTCCAAAAGAAATCACACAGTGCCAAGCACACAACAGGTAATCCTCAACCCACAATTGGTCACTTAGCAACCATTCAAAGTTATGACAGGCCTTCCTGGGGATACTTAGCTCTTGTTCTGGTGTTCCCACTCCCCTGGGGTACATTATTAGATGTTAAGCCCTTTGCCATGTTCCAAACTCAGGTGACTACATTTTATTACGTTTTTTTCATCATTTGGTGTATCCAGGAAATGGGCCTTCTCTTCCCTGCCTTCTGGAGCACTATTCCTCCAAGAGTCATTGCACTCCCACTTTGCTCTTTAAACCTGTACACCTAGGCTTTGGATTAGAGTAGGGTGAAGGGGTGAAATCCAGCAGGTTCTGACAGGTTCTGGAGAACCAGTAGCGGAAATTATGTCGTTCGGAGAACCGGCAAATACCACCTCTGGCCCCAGAGTGGGGTGGGAATTGAGATTTTGCAATATCCTTCCCTCAGGAGTGGGGAGGGAATGGGGACTTTGCAGTATCCTTCCCCTGGAATGGGGTGGGAATGGAGATTTTGCAGTATCCTTCCCCTGCCACGCCCACGAAACCACGCCCACAGAACCGGTAGGGGAAAATTTTAGATTTCACCCCTGGTAGAGTGGCTGCTGGACCTCTGGTGTGATGTTTGGAGCTTCTGAATAGTTGTTGGGTTTTTCCAGACTCTATGTAGCAATGCCTTTGTTTTGTTTGTTTTTTTTCAGTCATTTTGTCATGACAGAATGAGCCAACTTAGATGTAGGCCAAGAAACAAACAGAGATGCCAGGAAGGCCTTGTGTGCCTCATCTTCTCTTCACTTCATTTCATCTCACTTCACTTTTTTTAGCTAAGGGGTATATTTTAAGTCTCCATACTGCAGGGATGTCAAAGCCAAGGCCTGCGGGCCAGATACAGCCCACGGGGTGCTTAAATATCAAGGGACCAGCCCGCAGTGCCTCTGGCAGTGGCTAAAATGGGCTGCATACTGGGGGGCACACCTAGTTTTCACCCTCCACGGCCTCCTGCAGCTCTCTGTCGGCTGAAACTGGGCCAAAAAATGAGCCAAAAATGGCCAAAAACCTGGCCAAACACAGGCCAAAAAAGGGCCCAAAGCAGGCTGAAAATGGGCCAAAACAGGCTGAAAATGGGCCAAAAATGGGCAGTGTGGCGTGAACTCTGGGGAGGGGTGGCGCAAAATGCTATGATGGCACCAATCAGGCTAGCTGGGTGGAAAGAGATAAATCATCATCATCATTTAACGTCCCCATCATCCCTTGCAGTGTGGAGTCTGGACAACTGAATGGAGCTAGCAGAGTGTTTTAATGGCTGGATGCCCTTCCTGTCATCAATGCAGAGTTTCATTCAGCAGATATATTCTCACTGTACCCAGAGAGAGAAATATCTGCCTCTACCTAGGATGGAACTCACAGCCTCCTAATTGTGAAGCCGTCAACTCACAAAGCATCCCTGCCCTGCTCTCAAGTTGCCATAGGCAAGGGGGATGGGAAACTGACAAAGCAGCCAGAAAGACAGGAGTGCATTCCAGACATATCTTTCTCAAGGCTGTCTTCCAGGGTTACCCACAGCGGCCAGAGGGAAGTGGTCTCTACAACCTTCGAAAATGCTCTGTTGGAGAATGTGATTGATTACACACCCTGGGGGGAGGGAGGGAAACTGGGTCATGATTAGGGCCACAAATTATGTGGAGTCAGAATTGGCTTCATTTGGGAATGTGCCGACATGGAGCTCCTAATAAATAACTGGATTTCTTTTGAAGCTTGGCTCGAGGCTCATGATTTAATTAGGGCATCCGTTGGAACCCTGACAGAGGCGAAAGCTGACAGAGGCAACAGAGGTGGTGTGGTGGCCACCTCTAGGCCACCACACCACTCTGATGGAAAGAGTTAAATGCTGTTTTAAAATGCAGCAGGAGAAAGAAACGGAGCTTTGGAAGAAATCCTTTGAGGGAGAATCTTTTTTTGCTGCAGGAACCAATGAGTCATGAGGGTCACCCTCAGAGAATTGGATATAATGCCAGAAGTTCAGCTGGGTGACAGGACTTAGTGTTCTAGGACTAAAAAATTGATAGCAGGCACAAAGAAAATAGCCAGTGGTGCTGCAGCTGAGCTGAGAAATAGGACTGAAAGAAAGAAATGGCCACCCTTGGAGCCACTGCTCAGAATCCAGAGGAACGCATCCAGCATTTGTCTTGGAAAACAAAGGGGAAAGAAGTAACGTCCAATAAAATCCTAAAGATAAAGCAGTTTTGGGACCAAAAATGTTCACACCACAGGTGGGTTTCAGCAGGTTCTGACCAGTTCTGGAGAACCGGTAGTAGAAATTTTGAGTAGTTGGGAGAACCGGTAGTAAAAATTCTAACTGGCCCCGCCCCCATCTATTCTCTGCCTCCCAAGTCCAGCTAATCAGGAGGAAATGGGGATTTTGCAGTAACTTTTTCCTGGATAGGGGAGGGAATGGAGATTTTACAGCATCCTTCCTCTGAAGTGAAGTGGGAATGGAGATTTTACAGTATCCTTCCCCTGCTATGCCCACCATGCCACGCCCACCCAAGCCATGCCATGCCCATCCAAGCCATGCCACACCCACCAAGCCGCACCCACAGAACCGGTAGTAAAAAAATTTGAAACCCACCACTGATTCACGTTGGCAAGAATCTCAGTGTTCAAAGTTTTACAGCCCTTAAGTATTCATTCTAAGCTCTTCTTGAGATCCTGGGGGAAGGAAGGGTATGTTAGAATTCTAGCAAATTAAAATAATAGCAGGACTGTGAGGAAGAGCCATGAAAGCTTTTCAGAGGAAGATCCAAGCTCAATATAAGGAGGAATTTCCTGACTGGGAGAGCTACAATATGAAGTAGGGAAACAGCCTCCCTCCTGAAGTCTTAGGGCTCCATTGTTAGAAGTTTTCAAACAAAGCTTTAGTCAACTTTTGGTGCAGGACCATCTGATGATTCCTGCCCAGGGTAAGGATCAGGGGTGAAATCCAGCAGGTGCTGACAGGTTCTGGAGAACCAGTAGCAGAAATTTTGAGCAGTTCAGAGAACAGGTAGCGGAAATTTTGAGTAATTTGAGAACCAGCAAATATCACCTCTGGCTGGTCCCAGAGATTTTGCAGTGTCTTTCCCCTGGAGTGAGATGGGAATGGAGATCCTTCCCCTACCATGCCACCAAGCCATGCCCACCAAGCCACACCACACCCACCAAGCCACGCCCACAGAACCGGAAGTAAAAAAATTTGGATTTCACCACTGGTGAGGATGTTGGAGTAGAACAGGGGTGTCAAACTAAAGGCCCGCGGGGCATATCTGGCCTATGGGGTGCTTAGGTCTGGCCTGTGAGCCTGCCCTGGGAACAGTGAAGGACCGGCCCTTGATGCCTCTGCCAGCAAAAACAGAGGTCAGGAGGGCTGCGCGCAGCTCTCCTGAGCTCCGTTTTCGGCTGCAACGGCCTCCTGTAACTCTCAGCGAATTCTTCTGTGTCGAAGCGTGAATCAGCCTCATTCCCCCCCTGGGGAAACTGTAATTAATTAGAGGTGAATGGATCTTGTTTTCCATGGTGTATACTCTCAAAGAAAGAAAACCCAAAGTATATATACTAAGAAAACATTTTTATTATAAAAGTAAAAAACCTAGCTAACTACATCTTACCGGCAGTTTATCAAACACAGACGGACAAAGGAAGAAGTAAATCAGGAAGTTAGAAAAGAAAGAATGTAGATATGCATAGTAGTTAAAAAATCACAAGTCAGCCTTATCTATGTGATAAGGTTCTCTGGCAAGCTATCATAATGTTCAGAATGGAAGCTCAGCTGGCAAATACAAATAACGCAGTGACATTCTGACCCAACCTTAGCAGAAGCAAGGAACAGAGTCCTTGTCACGAAAAACCCCTCTTTATTTACTTCTTGTGAATTAATTGCATTCATCCACCGAAAAATCCAGGCAAGAGTCGTGCAAGGAGTTAACGGCAGCAACAGGCCATATCAGTTCCTTGCAATAATTGCAAGGCTGTGAGCTCCCAGCGGAAAAGGCTGCAAATTAAGTTCTGGCAAGCAGTCTTTGATGCACAAAACACAATGAGCAAAATCTCCAGAAGTACGAACTGTTGTCTCCTATGACAACCACTGCCCTTTCCTTCTATTTATTCCCCAGGCAGGGAAGGACCATTCAGCATCTATGTGTGCTTTGCTTCCCAAGTCGACTCCTTGTCCTCCGTTGTTTACCTCTCCTAACTTCTCTGCGCATACGTGCATCTGGAACAGGCCACATCTGTTCTTCCTCCTCATTCATATCAGCCTTCAAAGGCAGCTGCCTCTCCAGTGGTTGGGAAATGTTGGACGGCCCTGGCTCTATCTCTGCGTCTGACGTAGAGCATCCATCAGAGCCTTCCCCAGACTCCAGAACTGACCCAAATTCCTCCCCAACTTCCTCATTGTCCGAGTCCGCTGCCAGCTCTACTGGAAGCTGGCAGGCCACAACACTAGTGTAAATATACCTCGGGAGGGCGGCATGCATCCTCCCAAGCTCTGTTTTCACTGGCAGAGCACTCAGGCCACCACAGGTGCCCCCTACATGAGTGATATCAAGCAGTGGTGGGTTTCACTTATCTTTGCTACCAGTTTGCTCGCACATGCGCAGAGCATATTTGATGATGTCTGGGTGGGTGGCTGGAGCCTCCTGCCACCGCTGCTACCGGTTCGCCCCAGTTCCCCCACCACTGATGTCGAGCTGGCCACACATACATTGGGCCATGCCCCCTCCCCCCAGTCAAACACAACCCCGATGCAGCCCTCAATGAAATCAAGTTCGACACCCCTGGACTAGAAGATCTCCAAAGTATTTTCCAAACCTATGAAGTATGGCATTTTTCTTCAATCTCCTAAAAGAGTTTTGGAATACACAGGATGTTAACACTTCTGTGAAACAGCTTCTGAGCCTCTTCTCCAGATCGAGACATCTTAGCTTTGCCGGATCTTTAAATACAATGTTAAGTCATGAGGATAAAACAATTTCTTTTATTTATTTTTGTTAATAAAAATCAATGAGATCTTCAGGTGACTTTAAGAAATGTCTTTCAGGGCATCTGTAGATCACCGCTGCAACTTTCTGATGCTTAAACATATATTTAAAGAAACCAGAAATACCAGAGGAGGCTTTAGGTCAGAATGCTTCTTAAAATGAATGTGATACATGTCATCGCGTGGATTTCAAGTCGATATATCAGATTTCCATCAAGGTGGGTTCAAAAAGTGGCAAAAAACGTGACTGTCACGGTGTCTGCAGGAGAGTGTCATGAGAGCAGCCACAACTCAGCCTCAATCAGATGTTTCCTACATTTTGGCAGTGATTCTCTCTGATAGATGAGAAAAAGGAGAAAATTCCCTTTGGCTTTATTTTGGCCATTGTACCCTGCCCTTTAAAAGCAGCAGGCTAGCCAAATCCCCACAAGGTCACGATAAAACCATATACTGTAGTGATAGCAGGTTCTACACCAGTGGTGAAATGTAAAATTTATTACTACCGGTTCTGTGGGTGTGGCTTGGTGGTGGTGGTGGGGTAATGTGACTGGGTGGGTGTGGCCAACTTTTTTTTTTTTTCAACTTTTAAAACTATTTTTTCTACAACCTCTTCGGCCGAATGCTTGTTTTTGTGTGGGAAAACCAGAGCTGGTTTTGCTTCTTCTGTGCCAATGTGTTTATCCAGTAAAGTTTATGCCCTTGGTAAAAATAATATCCCAGGAGTTTCTTTTTCTGGATTTGCCGGTTGCTTAACCCATTGACTTTGCTTGATGAAAGCCAGCTGGGAAGATTGCAAACGTAAATCCAGGAGGCTGCGACTGCCGTAAATATATGCAGGTTGCCAAGCTCTCAAATTTTGGTCAGATCATGGGCATGCTGCAACAGTCATAAATGTGATGAGTGGTCGTAAGTCACTTTTTGCAGTGCTATTGTAACTTTGAACTGTTGCTAAACAAATGTTGGTAAGTTGAAGACTACCTTGTTATGTTTCCTGCTAGTAACTACATGAATGGCTTCTACCGAAATCCTTGGCTTAAATCCCTGAATAATGGTTTGTAAAGAATTGTACTCTATTTAGTTATTCACAGTAGTGGGTTTCACTTACCTTCGCTACGGGTTCAGAATTGTGAGTGTGCACGCAAAGAGTGTTTGTGATGATGTCTGGGAGCTTCCCACTGCCGCTGCTACCAGTTTGCCCGAACCAGGGCGAACCAGTAGAAACCCACCACTGATTGTTCAACATGAGTAAGGTAAATTTTGTGCTTTCCTCCGCTGAGATTAAAATTCTGCACAAGCTTCAGGACCTGTGGATATGATAAACACCTTTCTAAGTGCTTGACTGCACCATTGATTTAAGCACCAATCTCATGACAATCTCCCAGGGAAGAGGCCACCAGTGAACACAGTAGAATTGATTTAGTAAGCAAGCATAGGATTGCATGGTTAGTTATTATATAAGTAATTCCATTAGAGTATGTGTCCTTTGAAAGGAAGCAATTTTGCCTTCTAACAAACACACATGCATGTGCTTAGAACTTTTGTTTTAAGTATCTATGCAATATCTACAACATGAAGAACAGTTGCTGGAATTGAGTATGTCCTGTTTAATGAAAAGAAGGACTTTCAGTCATCCATAAATTGTCTGACTCAAATGGAGTGACATGATAGCAGTATTCCAGTAATTGAAGGGTTGTCACAAAGAAGAGGGAGTCAAGCTATTCTCCAAAGCACCTGAGGGCAGGACAAGAAGCAATGGGTGGAAACTAATCAAGGAGAGAAGCAACCTAGAACTAAGGAGAAATTTCCTGAAAGTTAGAACAATTTACCAGTGGAACAACTTGCCTCCAGAAGTTGTGAATGCTCCAACACTGGAAGTTTTTAAGAAGATGTTGGATTTGTCTGAAATGGTACAGGGTTTCCTGCCTAAGCAGGGGGTTGGACTAGAAGACCTCCACGGTCCCTTCCAACTCTGTTATTCTATTCTATTCTATCTCTTATGTGTAAAATAGGGCGGGGTGGGCTTCAAAAATTTCAGCAACGGGTTCTCTGCCCCGTTGGTGGGTGGGCGTGGCCATGGTGGGCGTGGCCTAGTCAGTCTCCTAAACCACGGCGGGGGGGGGCATTTTCATCTTCCCTATTCTCCGAAGGCTTTCCTCGAGCCTCTGGGAGGGCGAAAACTGCCTCCCCCAGGCCAAAAACTGACCCATTTTCAGACTTCCAGAACTTCCAGAAGGCCCATTTTTCCCCCTCCCCGAGCCACCACATGTGCCCTGCACCAAAACGGGCCGTGTGGAGACTCCTGGGAGGGACAGGGTGGGTTGAGAAGGGCAGGGCAGGGCCAGCCAGGGGTGGGATTTGGCAGTTTGCCAAATCAGTCATAATATTAACTATGGGTCCGCCCAAACCCGGTTGAACTTGTAGCAGCCCACCCCTGAAATAGAAATAAAATACCACAGAGGTCAAAAAAAAAATAAATTCAAAATAAGGAAACTTTGTATTTGTATGTTGGAAGGTACAACAAAAGCACTCTTCTGCAGGAGTGCCAAGGGCTAAGAAGCCTTTGTGATCTATGAAGTGCTGTGTTTCCCTAAATACATGTTGTCATTGTTTGAAACACAGGTTGTCATTCTATCAGTGGGAATCATTGATGGTGCCGGTGTCTTATTTGCACTTACGTGATCATTAAAACTAGTGGCTGAGTGTATCATAAAAGCTACTAACGGCACAGAGAAGTCAATTCATGCAAAGCATTTATTAGTGACTACAAGTATATATTGAAAAGCCATTTTCTGTTAACACCATAGCATTATTGCTGCTTTATATCTTTGGCAGGATGAGTACATTATGCACTCTGCCTAGAAGTAATTTCTAAAAAGCAGAGACACTCCGATAGACTTTGGGTCTCTGTCCACTCAGGTGAATGAAGAGAAAAGCATATTCACAAATGGATGCCTTTGCAAAAATTCTAAAAGACAAAATGCTTACCAAAAAAGATGGCAAAACTTGTGTGAACAAAGCAAAGAAAAATATACACAAAATAAATACAAAAATATATACAAAAATATATTTCTGCCACCCATATGGGTGGCAGAAATCCAAGATATATTGATAGATGATGAGAGAGAGAGAGAGAGAGAGAGAGAGAGATAATAGATAGATAGATAGATAGATAGATAGATAGATAGATAGATAGATAGATAGATAGATAGATAGATAGATAGATAGATAGGAAAGAGATGATAGATATAGATAGATAGATAGATAGATAGATAGATAGATAGATAGATAGATAGATAGATAGATGATAGATAGATAGATAGATATAGAAATAAATGAGAGAGATTGACAGACAGACAAATGATTAGAGAGAGAGAGAGAGATGAGAGAGAGAGATGAGATAGATAGATGATAGATAGATTGATAGATAGATAGATAGATAGATAGATAGATAGATAGATAGATAGATAGATAGATAGATGAGAGAGAGAAATAAATGAGAGAGAGAGATAGACAGACAAATGGATAGATAGATAGATGATAGATAGATAGATAGATAGATAGATAGATAGATAGATAGAAAGAAAGAATAGTTGTAAAAGTTGATGGAGTTAGCAGAGATGGCCAAATGGATTGCTTTGATCAAAGAAAAAATACAATTATTTTTGTTTCTATGTGGAAACCACTTCTGAACTTTGTGCTTGAGGTGGGGGAATAAACAAAACTTGGTTTTGGGTTTTACTGCTTAGATATGTTTGTTGTTATAGAAATGGCTGGTTTATATTATTGTGTAAGAGTAAAAGGTCAAGGTTTGATGCTATTATTCTACTACACCAAAGAGAGTTGGAAGTAACATTATTTTCTTTTTCTCTTTGTGCTACACTTTTCCCTTTCTTTCCATCCCTTATTTTCCTACTTTTTTTTTTTGCATTCTGTATTTTTAATGTTATAAAATAATAAATAAACAAAATATGCGAGTTTGTGCTGAATTTGAAAAATGTTGACTTCAATTGCAGATAGGCAGGCTTAGAAAAATATTTTTATAGACCACTGCATTTTTCTAGATGTAGGGAAGCATTAAAACTGTAGGGAAGTATTTACAAAATCCATGAATATACTGAGGGGAAAAAACTCCAGTGTAATACCTATTTTTTTCAGCCTGGTGATATTAGAGGAAAGCTTTTGGCTCTGGAACATAGAAAGTTTTCTGTCATACCCCCAAAGACAAAAACTTTGCACAAAGCAGATGGCAAGATCTGCTAGGAAAACAATTTAAGAGTCAACCATTACTCCCTTGAAAATCAGCTGATTTTCTGATTAGCTTAGAAGCTACAGAGAGCTTACAGTTGCAAGGATTCCCAACAAGAGCAATAAAAAAATCTATTTCTTTCATGTTTCAAACAGGATTGAGAATGTCTGATCTTTTTATAACCAGCTGTCAAGAACAGTGGAATTGCAAAATGAAAGAACAGCTATCTCGGAAATGAAGTTACAATGAAAATATTAACTATCTCTTTGTATTGTAGGAAGTTAGCACCCACCCCTCTCCTAGAAGAATGAAATTTTGGGGGGAAATATTAAAAAAGCAGAATATATTTCCCTGGATGAGAAATGGAGAAACTTGTTTTAAAGACAAAATTGGTTTAAAAACAAAGTAGCTTCCTGTTCCCCCACCTTTGTCAATGGGCCATTAAGGCCTCAGCCAAGCTCACTAATTCCCCCCACCTTTGTCAATGGACCATCATCTGCAACACAATAGGACCCATCTAGCAACAGAAACTCCCCACATGGCATCTGGGAAGATTACATCCGCCAGCAACGCTAGCTAAGACCCCCACCCCCTGGGAGTCTGGCAACCAATCAGGATACTCTTTCGGGGCCCCAGGAAGTTCAAAGCCAGAGAGAGCATAAAACCCGGGGACTCGCAGCATTTCTGCCCTTTTTGTGTTCAGGAACTCAAACCATGTGATCCTGTCCACCATTAAACCATCTTTCCAAGCAGTCTCCATGTTTCCAGTGTCTTTTTCCCACTTGGACCTGAACCCAGGTCTTCCAACAGTATTATGCAGCATCTCTGCCACATAACTTCATTTATGATATGGAGAACTCCATCAGTTCAATTTTTCCTCAAATAATCTAACCTTCTCCTCTCAGTGACTGGGAAAAGGAAGAAGACTTGTAAGCATATGTTATTAGAGAAAACACAGTGGCTTGAATCCAGATTTAGATAAATACAATTGAACTAGCCCTCCCCTAATTCCTCTGTAGGAAGAAATATCCTTTTGGGTTCAGCTCCAAGTGGGGAAAAAGACACTGGAAACATGGAGACTGCTTGGAAAGATGGTTTAATGGTGGACAGGATCACATGGTTTGAGTTCCTGAACAGAAAAGGGCAGATACAGCGAGTCCCTGGGTTTTATGCTCTCTCTGGTTTTGAACTTCCTGGGGCCCAGAAAGAGTATCCTGACTGGTTGTAAAACTCCCAAGGGGTGGGGGTCTTAGCTAGCCTTGCTGGCTGATGTAATCTTCCCAGGTGTCATGTGGTGAGTTTCGTCCTAGATGGGTCCCATTGTGTTGCAGATGATGGTCCTTTGACAAAGGATTGGGTTTCTGCCTCTGCCCATTGACAAAGGGTGGTGGCAGGAAGGAGGGAGCTTCTTTGTCTTTAAAACATGCTTCTCCATTTCCCATCCAGGGAAACATAATTTATTTTATTTATTTATTTATTTCAATTTATATACCGCCCTTCTCCCCGGGAGGGGGACTCAGGGCGGTGAACAACCAGATTTAAAACACATATAATACAAACATTAAAAGAATGATAAAATTAAATTAAATTCATTGGCGTTCCAAATAAAATTCTAACCCCATTAAAATACCCAATTTAAAACCCCAGAAATCAATAAGAAAAATTTTGTTAAAACCCCCATTTAAAAACAATCAAGCAAGGCCGGCTTGTTGAAATAAATATGTCTTAAGGGCCTTTCGGAAAGTGCGGAGGTCCGGGATCAAACGAACTTCTGGAGGCAGCTCGTTCCATAGGGTGGGTGCCCCCACAGAGAAGGCTCTCCCCCTGGGGGCCACCAGCCGACATTACTTGGCTGATGGCACCCTGAGAAGGCCCTCTCTGTGTGAGCGTACTGGCCGGTGGGAGGTTATAGGTAGCAGCAGGCGGTCCCGCAGGTACCCCGGTCCCATGCCATGGAGCGCTTTAAAGGTCAAAACTAAGACCTTGAAGCGCACCCGAAAGACCACCGGAAGCCAATGCAGCTCGCGCAGGAGAGGTGTCACATGGGAGCGCCCTGTCGCTCCCATAATCACCCGCGCGGCCGCATTCTGGACCAGTTGGAGCCTCTGGGCGCACCCCAAGGGGAGCCCCATGTAGAGAGCGTTACAGTAGTCCAAGCGAGACGTGACGAGTGCATGAGTGACCGTGCACATGGAGTCCCGATCCAGAAAGGGGCGCAACTGGCGCATCAGGCGAACCTGATAAAAGGCCCCCCTGGCCACGGCCGCCACATGCCCTTCCAAGGACAGCCGTGAATCCAGGAGGACACGGCTGCGCGCCCCCTCTGTGGGGGCCAATGACTCACCCCCAATAGCCAGCGATGGCACTAGCTGGCTATACCGGGACGCCGGCATCCACAGCCACTCGGTCTTGGAAGGGTTGAGACGAAGCCTGTTCCTCCCCATCCAGACCCGCACGGCCTCAAGGCACTGGGACATCACTTCGAGGGCATCATTGGGGTGGTCAGGGGTGGAGACGTACAGCTGAGTGTCATCAGCGTACAGTTGGCAACTCACCCCAAAACCACGGATGATCTCACCCAGCGGCTTCACATAAATGTTGAACAGGAGCGGCGAGAGGACCGACCCTTGTGGCACCCCGCAAACGAGGCGCCTCGAGGTCGACCTCTGCCCCCCTGCCAACACAGACTGCGATCGGTTGGAGAGATAGGAGGAGAACCACCGTAACACGGTGCCTCCCACCCCCAGACCCCCCAACCAACGCAGCATGATACCATGGTCGATGGTATCAAAAGCCGCTGAGAGATCTAACAGGACCAGGACAGAGGAGCATCCCCTGTCCCGAGCCCTCCAGAGATCATCCACCAACGCGACCAATGCCGTCTCCGTGCTGTACCCAGGTCTGAAACCGGACTGGCACGGATCTAGATAGACAGTTTCCTCCAGGTACTGTGGGAGCTGGCGCGCAACCACACTCTCAACAACCTTCGCAACAAAGCGAAGGTTGGAGACAGGACGAAAATTTGCCAAAACAGCCGGGTCCAGAGAAGGCTTCTTGAGGAGGGGCCTCACCACCGCCTCTTTCAAGGCGGTAGGCAAGAAACCCTCACTCAAAGAAGCATTTATAATCCCCTGGAGCCAGCCTCGTGTAACTTCCCGAGTGGCCAGTACCAGCCAGGAAGGACACAGGTCCAATAAACATGTGGTTGCGTTTAGACTCCTCAAAGTCCTGTCCACGTCCTCGGGAGTTACAGGATCGAACTCATCCCAGATAACATTCTCAAGACCAGCCTCAGTCACCTCGCTGGAGTCTACCCAGTCAGAGTCCAAGCCTTCCCGAATCTGAGCGATTTTATCGTGCAGATACTGTGCAAAATCCTCAGCCCACCCTTGCAAGAGGTCCTCCCGCGCTCCCTGATGTAGGAGGGAGCGGGTCACTCTAAACAAGGCGGCTGGGCAGTTATCTGCCGATGCAATAAGAGCGGAAAAGTAATTACGCTTTGCCGCTTTTATCGCCACCAAATAGGTCCTAAGATGGGACCTAGCTAGTGTTCGGTCGGATTCAGATCGACTCACCCTCCAACCACTCTCTAGGCGTCTTTTCCGGCGCTTCATCTCCCTCAACTCCTCTCTGAGGAGAACCAAGGAGCCGGGCAGGTTCGGTGCCGGGTCAGAGGCCGCAAAGGCACAACTCGGTCCAGGGCACTGGCGGCCACCCTATCCCAGGCGGCCACCAGGTCCTCGGCCGAGTCGTGAGCCAGAGTTTCGGGCATTGGCCCAAGCTCCCTCTGAAACCCATCAGGGTCCATCAGGCGCCTGGGGCGGAACCACCTAATCGGTTCCGCCTCCCTGCGGTGGGGTTCGGCGGTCAGAAAGTCTAGCCTCAGGAGAGAATGGTCCGACCATGACAGGGGTTCAATAACTATATCCCCTACATCTAGGCCATTCAACCACTGACCAGAGACAAAAACCAAGTCCAGAGTGTGTCCTCCTGTGTGAGTGGGGCCAAGAATTAATTGTGTCAGGTCCATGGCTGTCATGGAAGCCATAAACTCCCGAGCCAGCCCAGACGCCTCACCGACAGACGGCAGGTTGAAATCCCCCATGACCAGAAGCCTGGGGGTATCAACCGCCACCTCGGCAATAACGTTGAGAAGCTCGGGCAGGGCCGCTGTCACGTGGCAGGGAGCCAGGTACGCGATCAGCAAGCCCACCCGCACACCATGGTCCCACTTCACCAGGAGCGACTCACATCCGGCTATCTGAGGTACAGTGGTCTCCCTTGGATCCAGACTTTCCCTTATAATGACCGCCACCCCCCCACCCCTGCCCTGGGCCCTTGGTCGATGAAATGCTTGGAAACCTGGCGGGCACAACTCTACGAGGGGGACCCCCCCCTTGGCCCAACCAGGTCTCCGTAATACCTGCCAGGTCCGCACCCCCCTCCTGAATAAGATCACAGATGAGGGGGGCCTTATTAACCACGGACCTGGCATTACACAACATCAACCTCAGGCCCGGACGCCGTAACTCTGAACAACTCGGGGAGCGAGAAGAGTCTTGAGGGCCGAGGCACGCCACCGCTTGGAGACAGCGGCTACGTGCCCCCAATAATATTCTGCCTTTTTAATATTTCCTAAAATATTTCATTCTTCCAGGAAAGGGGTGGGAGTTAACTTCTTACACTTCCAGTGGGGTTGGGGTTACTAAATGATTTCATTGTGCAGTGGAAAGAAAACAGAAGTGTCACCAAATTGGTCAAATCCGACCTGGAATATTGTGTCCATTTTTGGACATCACAGTTCAAAATCTAGAGAGCCAGGTTGATCTAATGGGGAAGACATCAGCATAGATATTAAGAGTCTATAAATTCTAGTCCCACATTAGGCATGAAATCTTGGAACCATTGAACAGAATCTTCCAGGGCTCCTGGAGCACAGAAGAACTGCCAGAGGACTGGAAAAGAACTGATGTAGTTCCAATTTTCAAAGGGGGGTGGTGGATCCAGGAAGCTACAGACCAATGACCTTGACATCAAAACTTGGAAAAATCCTGGAAAAGGTGTTTATAAATGCAGCACATTTATAAACACCTAGAAATAAGCAATGTGATTACTAGAAACGAGCATAGGTTTGTTAAAAACAGATCTGGCCAGACAAATCCTATTGCTGTCTTTGACAAAGTGACTAAATTAGTGGATCGGGGAAATTCTGTGAACATAGTATATTTGCACCTCAGTAAGGCATTTGACAAAGTAGACCACAAAACTTTTTAGATTGAAGCACATTGCTTCCAACACAAATGTCTAAATGGATTTTTTTCGCCAAGTTTCTAAACTTTTTTTTAAACATTGCTTTTTAAGTGGAGAATGGCATTGAAAAGCCTGCCAGTGTCTTGATTCAGAATCAAACTGCATCATTATTGCACAACTGAAGCCTGGGCGTGTAGGAAAAAGTCTGGTGTAGCCAGATGGTGGAGATAGTAATATATGCTGATGTTCATATAATGATTGGAAATAGCCTGAAATGTTTGCTTATTTTTGCAAAAGGAGGGAGGCCATGGCCAGGGGGACCTTAGTTCCAGCTGATATGATTCAACCTTGACTGCTCTTTAGAAGGCCAGATCCTGAAGCTGAACCTCAAATACTTTGGCCACCTAATGAGAAGGAAGGAGTCACTGGAGAAGAGCTTAATGCTGGGAACAATTGAGGGTAAAAGAAGAATGGGATGGCAGAGAACGAGGTGGCTGGATGGAGTCACTGAAACAGTAGGCATGAGCTTAAATGGACTCCAGAGGATGGTAGAGGACAGGAAGGCCTGGAGGAACGTTGCCTATGGGGTCACTATCGGTCAGAAATGACTTCACAACTAACAACAACAACAAGCTGATATGGCAGTTATGGCTTTGCCTGGAACAGAGACCTAGTGACAGCAATGCATGGTCTCATCACCAGTCATTTGGATTATTGTGATACACTTTACAGTATACAAACTAAAACAATCCAATTATAAAATCCCCAATTATAAAACCCCGTAACCGGTCATGGGATTTGGTGGAACAGCCATGTCTTCAAACCAGTACGAAAAGTGCAGAGATCTGGAGCCATTCGGAGCTCAGTGGGTAGCCCATTCCAGAGGGTCGGCGTGGCCACAGAGAATCCCCTCATCCTGGGGATCACCAGCCGACATTGTCTGGCCGACAGCATCCGGAGGAGGGCAGCTCTATGAGACCATACAGGACGGTGGGAGGCCAGCAGAAGGTGGTCCTGCAAGTACTTTGGGCCCATGCCATGAAGGGCTTTATAGGTAAGCACCAGCACCTTGAAGCGGATCCAGAAGGCCACCAGTAGCCAGTGCAGTTCGCGCAGGAGAGGTGTAGCCTGGGAGTAGCGAGAAGCTCTCGTAACAACCCGCGCGGCCGCATTCTGGACTAGCTGGAGCCTCCGGGTGCACCCCAAGGGCAGCCCCATGTAGAGGGCATTACAGTAGTCCAACCAAGAGACAACCGAGTAGTCCAACTGAGAGAAAACTGAGAGACAACCGAGTAACTGATGTTAGGAATGGTGCAGTAGCCTAGAGGTGGAGCTCTCGCCTCACAATCAGGAGGCTGTGAGTTCAATTCTAGGTAGAGGCAGATACTTCTCTCTCTGGGCATGCTGAGAATATATCTGCTGAGCAAAACTCTACATTGGTGTGAGGAAAGGCATCTGGCCATTAAAACACTCTTGTTAGCTCCATTCAGTTGCCCAGACTTCACCCCGCAAGGGATTACAGGGTCGTTAAATGAAGATGATGACTTTACAGAAATTGATGTTAGTACAACAATCAGCAATGCATAGGTCAACTGGCACCAGGCTCCATCAACATGAGGTGCGACTCAAAAGTATTCATACCCTTGAAATGTTCTAGTTGGACTATTGTACCATGATCTACATTAGGAGTTCTGTCCTTGAAGACACTTCAAAAGCTTCAGCCAGTCCAGAATGCTTACACCCTGGGTATGTGAGTGCACTGCCTTTCAGTTCAAAAGTGCTATTATCACCCTTAATACTCTACATGGTATGACAGGTTACTTGCTGGAAATCCACCAACCTATTGTAGAAGGTTAGCACACACCCCTTTCCTAGGAGAATGAAATATTTTGGGAAATATTAAAAAGGGCAGAATATTATGTTTCCCTGGATGAGAAAAGGATAAGCATGTTTTGAAGCAGCTCCCATCTTCCTGCCCTCCCCCCTTTGTCAATGGGCCATTAAGGCCTGGGTCAATCTATTCTACATAACAAAGATCTACCTCAGGCAGAGTCATAGTAGGAATTGTCAAAGATCCAACAAAGATAGAATTAACACAATAGCAGCAGAAACTCACCACATGTGACCTGGGAAGCATGTGACTTGGGAAGCACATGTGACCATCAGCCAGCAAGGCTAGCTAAGACCCCCGAGCCCCTGGAAGTCTGACAACCAATCAGGATACTCTTTCTGGGCCTCAGGAAGTTCAAAGCCAGAGAGAGCATAAAACCCGAAAACTCCCTGTATCTCCCCTTCCTTTTCTGTTCAGGAACTCAAGCCATGTGATCCTGTCCACCATTAAACCATCTTTCCAAGCAGTCTCCATGTCTTTTTCCCCACTTGGAGCAGAACCCAGAAGGATGTTTCTTCCAACACTATCCCACCAGATCTGGCAGGGCACTCCAGTTCCTCTCGATGAAGAAATATCACCGGACAAATCCTAAGAAGCATTCCTCTGAAATGGGACAGCTTTATGGAAAAGTATCTTCATGGGAAATACACACTACCCCAATCCTGCTGATCTTCTGGACACCTTGTTTTCCCTAAGCACTGAGACGAGAATGCTAATGGAGCAGGATCACCAAATCAAGGATATGAAGCAGGATCACCTGGTGGGGATCTGAGATATATGCCTCCTCTATCATGGTCTATCCAGCACCTCTATCATTGGACCAGAATCAGAGCCAAATCTATTCGGCAATGAAATATTTTGAATTAAATATGCAATAAGTTTTTCTCTTCTGTTTGTTTGCTGTGTTTAGTTTCCCGTTCCTTACTTTCTATATTGTACTTCTAGCCAGTGGTGGGATTCAAAATATTTTACTACCGGTTCAGTGGGCGTAGCTTGGTGGGTGTGGCATAGCTTGGTGGGCGTGGCTTGGTGGGCATGGCAGGGGAAGGATACTGTAAAATCTCCCTTCCCTCCCCACTCCAGGGGAAAGTTACTGCAAAATCCCCATTTCCTCCTGATCAGCTGGGTCTCAGGAGGGAGAGAATAGATGGGGGCGGAGCCAGTCAGAGGTGGTATTTAACGGTTCTCCAAACTACTCAAAATTTCCACTACCGGTTCTCCAGAACCGGTCAGAACCTGCTGAAACCCATCTCTGCCTCTAACCAGTTGTAAGCTGAAACTCAAGTAAGGCGGTCATACCAATCATATTACATCACATCAGATCAAATCAAATCAATTAATCTACCAATAAATTCTGACAAGGAATATATCTGCCCTGTAGCAATACATGGATTTGAAAAACATTTTATATTTTTCAAGAAAGTGAAAATCAAGTGCATCAAGAAAGGAACCATGAAAAGAATGCATTCATTTTTCATTAGAAGTCATACTGTCTTGAACGTATAAAGTCCAGCATTGGTTGCTAATTGCCATCATACTGTTGGCTTTATTGTTTGATGCTATTTTAAATAGCTGTTGAAGTGACTTCATTTGGGTTCTTGTCCTTACAGTCTATTTAAATGTGGTTTCTCATGCTGGGAGCAATTAAGGAAATTCATATCATTCCTCAATAAATGCATTTTATGGTATTTTGTCATCCTGCCCATGCAGTTGGATAGAGGACAGTGTTGTCACATATGATTTTGAAGTGGTGGTGGTGGGGGAACAATTCCAATTCTTGCAGCAAGTAAGTTTGCAACAGGAGATGTCAACAAAGTTGAGGGACCATGCAACTGACTTTACCTGTGTTGCAAGTAAAATAGGGGCATGGCTTTGATCATGCAGTAGTGGGCGCTATTTTGACTTCTTTGACCCACTTGAGGGCCCCCACCTTAAAGTCCCAATCTAGAATTGTTCACATAGAAGTAAGCCTCTGTATAGAAAGAGTAGTGAAGAAGGTACACACAAATACAAATCAGGAGGTACAGGAAGCAAACCAGTGGTGGGTTGCCCCCGGTTCGCACCGGTTCGCAAGAAATGGTAGTAAAACCAGCGGGAGTCCCCGCCCACTGCCCTGGATGTCATCTTCGGCGATCTGTGCATGTGCAGAAGCAAGGCATGCGAGCAAGCGAAGCGAGCACACACGATCCTGTTGTGAACCGGTAGTAAAGGTAAGTAGAACCCACCCTGAAGCAAACCCAGGGTTCAAATCCCTGTGTACTAATGCTGATAGTATGAGAAACAAAACAAGGAAAGACTGAAATCCCAGCACATGAGAGCAAGTACGATAACGCAGCTATTACTGAAACTTGGTGGGATGGAACCCACAACTACAATATAAATTGTTCAAAAGAAACAGACCCAACAAAAGGGAGGGGTTTGCAATTGTATATAAGGAATTATTAGACCTCCACAGAAATGTACAATACTAGTGTTGGAAGGAAAATCCATCAGGTTCCGTTCCAAGCTGGAAGAAAGACACTGGAAACAACATGGAGGCCGATTAGAAAGTTGGTTTATTGATGTAGCAGAACCACATACAAAGACAGCGTGCAATTCTTAGTCAGCTCAACAAATGGTTGAATGAGTGGGTGGATCTTTATAGGTTTCTGTGACTTTGAAGTTTGAACTGTTCTGTAGGGGTTGTTCAGTGAAGGGGCTTGTGTCTTTTGCTAACTGGTGGTGGGTTCGTCCTATTGTATCCTAAAGGCTCATGTCCTGTCCTTAGAATTTGGGTGGAGGAGAATATAAATTTTAATTCCCTCCTTGGAGGTGAAGTTCTTTTGTTTTGTAAATGGGCACAAAATATCTGCTGGGGGCTATTAAGCAAGGCTAAGTCTGCTTTCTGTCTTTAAGAGCACGTTTTAGGGAAATATAATATTCTACCTCTTAATATTTTCCACAAAATATTACATTCTTCTAGGTGGTATGGGGGCGTCCCACACTAGGAATGAAAGCCTTCTTGAAAGTATTTAGGTAAATATTAGTAGAAGAAGAAATAATTATGCTACAGGGCACTTAACAAGGATGAAATCCTACCAGTTTGGACCGGTTTCCCTGAATCGGTAGTAATAAGAGCTACCAGTTCAGGTGAACCAGTAGTAAAAAAAATGCTACCGGTTCGGATGAATAGGTATTTCCAACAATCAGCTGTGCCACCCGATTTATATTTGCTAGAAAACAGGAAATCCTGCTTTCTAGCTAATATAAATTGCGTGGCACAGCTGATTCCCCCCCTTGCTGTTCTACTTACCTTCTTAAGCCTCCTTTTTCAGTGCTGCACAGTAGTGCCTGCAGTGTACCTGCACGCAAAATGCGCATTTGGCACGCACTGTCCATGCACACACAGCACATATTTGGCATGTACCGCACATCTGCACATGCAGCGAACTGGTAGCAGACTTTGGAGCATTTTACCACTGGCACTCAACCAATCAAACAGAGGAAATAGATGAACTCTTTGCAAATCAGTTAGCTGAGGTGTGCAGGAAACACACAACTGTAGTAAGGGAAGACTAACTACCCTAACATCAATGGGGAAAGAAACTGCACAAGAGGGAGGTCAAACAATTTCCTAACATGCCTAGCTGACAACTTTGTTATTCAAAAAGTAAAGGAGAGAGCAGGGGTGGGTTCTACTTACCTTTACTACCAGTTCGCAGTGGAGCCGCATGCGCAGAAGCATTTTGATGACGTCGGGGTCGGTGGGCGGAGCCTCCTGCCAGTTTTACTACAGGTTCTATAGAACCGGTGCAAACCGGGGGCAACCCACCATTGGGAGAGAGCTAGAAAAACAGCTATAATTGGACTTTGTACTTACTAATAGGGATGAAACGGTTGAGGGAGTAGAAGTTTTAGGAACTTCAGGGGGAAAGCGACCACGTCATATTTCAATTCACCATAATGCAACCATAGATACTTGAATCAAAGTCACACTGGTGTTTTAGACTTTAAGAGAACTTAAAATGAGAGAGACCACAAAGGACTCCAGGGCTGGCTATCCTAAAAGGTGAAACAGTTCAAGACTCTTGGGAACCCCTAAAAATGAGAACAATGAAGTCGCAAGCAGAAACAATACCACAGAAAAAGAAAAAGAAAAGAAACCAGATGAGCCCAGCATAGTTGCACAAAGAGCTGTCTCTCAAACTGAGGAACGAAAAGGTCAAATATTTTTAAAAATGGAAAGAGGGGCACATAAATAAAACAAGATATTAATAAACAGCCTGAATTGACAAGGAGGGAGTCAGAAAAGCTAAGGTCAGAACAAACTAAAACTGGAAAATAATGCCAACAATAACAACAACAACAAAGTTATTTTCTATATGTAAGGAACAAGAATGAAGTCAAGGAAACGATAGGTCTGCTATTGGAAAGAGACAAGCAAGAAGGCAGCAGGGAGAAATTAGAATTGCTTCATTCCTTCTTTGCATCTGTTGTTACACAGAAGGAAGAAATAACCCAGCCTATCAAAAGCAGCACCGAGAGAGATATAAATGGCAAAAAAGTCAAGGAATTAGTAAAAGAATATCTATCCACCAGTGTTGGGATTCAAATAATTTAACAAACGGTTCCCTGCCCTAATGACCAGCTGGGTGGGTGTGGCCATGGTGGGCGTGGCCAGGGATGTGTGACAGGCAGCACTCGGCCTCTTGCACCCCTCTGGGAGCAAAAATGGCACCGCACCACCACCACCACCACTACCACCACCACCACCACGCCCTGTTTTGGGCCTAGTAGGCCTCCCTGCAGCCTCCTGGGAGCAAAACAGGCTGTGGGGACTCCTGGAAGGGGAGGGAAGGGCAAGAGCCAGCCAGCAATTTAACAATTCACCCGAACCGGCCCAAACTAGCTGAATCCCATCATTGCTATCCACCCTAGAAAAGTACATTCTATGTTTGGGCCAGATGATTTACATCCTAGGTTCTGAAGGATCTGGCAGACATATTCTTGGAGTCAGGGAACATAATCTTTCAAAACTCTTGTAGCTCAGGGGAACTACTAGAAATATAGAAAACAGCTTATATGCTTCCAACCTACTGTAGAAAGTTAGCACTCACCCTTCTCTTAGAAGAAGGAAATATTCTAGGAAATATTAAAAAGGCAGGATATTATACTTCCCTGGATGAGAAATGGAGGAACATGTTTTTTTTTTTTTAGGCAGGAAGTTGACTCACTCTTAATATCCCCCCATACCAGAAGTGGGTTTCATCAGGTTCTGACCAGTTCTGGAGAACCGATAGTGGAAATTTTGATTCATTAAGAGAACCGATAGTAAAAATTCTGAGTGGCCCCACCCCCATCTATTCTCTGCCTCCCTAGTCCCAGCTGATCGGGAGGAAATGAGGATTTTGCAGTAACCTTCCCCCGGAGTGGGTGGGAATGGAGACTTTACAATATCCTTACCCTGCCACACCAACCAAGCCATGCCACATCCACCAAGCCACACCCACAGAACCGGTAATAAAAAAATTCTGCTGTGAAGATGTCAGCATCTTTGTCTCTTTATCTCTTAAGAGATAAAGAGATGCCCAAATCTATTCAGAAGCAAATACCCTCACCCAAGATCCAACAAAGGTAGGATTAGCCCTCAGCCATAATAGGAATTGCCCAAAACCCTCTTCATTACATCATTACCCAGCAAGATTCAACCAAGCCTAGGACTCAAGTCAACCTACAAAGTTATCCCTGCATGGCCCCATGGGAGTCTGACAATCAATCGAAATACATTTCTTTCACAGGAACGGTAAGCAGATTCAAAGCCCAAGAGAGGGTATAAATATTTCTCTCTCTCTCCCTCCCTCCCTCTCTCCCTCTCTCTCTCTCTCTCTCTCTCTCTCTCTCTCTCACACACACACACACACACACACACACACATACACACACACACGCTCATGTGCTTGATTGCCCAGGATCTCAAACCATGTGGTCCTGTCCACCCTTAAACCATCTTTCCAATTGGAACTGAACCCAGATGGACATTTCTTCCAACACTACAAGAATCAGCTGTCCTTGGGGCTTGAGCTGAGTGAGGGAGAGGAACAGATGGGGCCCATCCCAGATGCGCATATGCACAGAGAGGAAAGGAGAGGAGAGCAAAGGAAAACAATAAGCCGGCTCTCAGGGAAAAGCAAATGTAGACACTAAACAGCCCCTCCCTGCCTGGGAAAAAAATTGTAGGAGTTTGGGAGTGGCCGATTGTCACAGATAACAATTCATTTTCTAGTATACAGCAAGCAATTTGGATTCCTTGTCCAGAACCAGGTTTGTTGGGATTAATTACGTTTGACATTTTATTTATCCCTGTGAATAAAAGACTGTTCCTGTCCTGTTTTAAAAAGGGGGTTGTTTAACTCGCAAGTAAGTGGTTTATTCATAAAGAGAAATTCATAAAGATGGTCCAAACAATATACTCTAACCAAAAAAGCAAAGGTGATAATAAACAAAGAAACAACAGAAAAATTCAACATAAATAAGGGCGTAAGATCAAGATGTCCTCTATCACCCCTGCTATTCATAACGCTAGAAGTGCTACTTGGACAGATCAGACAAGACCAAGAAATAAAGGGCCTGAAAATAAAAAAAGGAACATTATAAACTACAATGTTTATAATGTTTATTTTCATTTGCGGATGATTTGGTATTTATTTTGGAAGAACCATTGGAAAGAGGACCCAAATTAGTTGAGAAAATGGAAGAATTTGGTACAGTGGCAGGACTTAAAATAAATAAGGATTTTAAGATGACAAAAAAAGTTAAATATTTGGGAATCTGGTTAACAGCAAGATGCTCATCGATTAAAGATGAGCATCTTGCTCCCACGGAGAGGGCTCGCAACTTGGGCGTCCTCCTGGATGCACGACTGTCTTTAGAAGAGCATAAGATGGCCGTGGCCAGGGGGGCTTTTCATCAGGTCCACCTGATTCGCCAGTTGCGTCCCTTTCTGGATTGGGACTCCTTATGCATAGTCACTCAGGCACTCGTCACTTCCCGCCTGGGCTACTGCAATGCTCTCTACATGGGCTCCCCTTGAGGAGCACCCGGGGGCTCCAACTGGTGCAGAATGCAGCCGCGCGGGGGATTATGGGAGCGAGGGGGCGCTCTCATGTGATGCCTCTCCTGCATGAGCTGCATTGGCTTCCAGTGGTCTTCCAGGTGCGCTTCAAGGTGTTGGTTACCACCTTTAAAGCGCTCCATGGCATAGGACCTGGGTATTTGCGGGACCGCCTTCTGCCGCCGATAGCCTCCCACCAACCAGTATGCTCCCACAGAGAGGGACTCTTCAGGGTGCCGTCGGCCAGGCAATGTCAGCTGGCAACCCTCAGGGGGAGAGCCTTCTCTGTGGCAGCACCTGCCCTCTGGAACGATCTGCCCCCTGGAGATATGAAGGATATCAGATCTCGGGGCCTTTTGCCATGCTCTAAAAACTTTTCTTTTCCATCAAGCAGGGCTGGTGTAACCCCCCCTTTTTTTAACCTTTTAACCTATTTTAACCTTTTAGTTTTAAAGTGTTAATGGGTTTTAGGTTGGGATATTTTTAAATTTCGGGCCAAATTTGTGTAATTCTTTTAATAATACTTAGATTTTGTATGGGTATATTTTTATTCTTGGCTGTTCATAGCCCTGAGTCCAGCAGGAGAAGGGCGGTATATAAATGGAATAAATTAAATAAAAAATAAATAAAATAAAGAAGGCAACTATAACGAAGTGGTTTGTCATTAGTTGTGAAGGCTGGGTCAGAACAGTGATATACTGGACCAAGGTGCTCAGCTTTTGACCATCTAGGTTGCTAGGTGTTACCACTTGCTGCAGACTGAGATTCAGGAATCAATGACAGAACTTTTCTTTTTTAAAATTCTTTTATTTTTTTTTAATATTCTTGGAAAAAATATCCTTCTGGGTTCAGCTCCAAGTGGGAAAAAAGACACTGGAAACATGGAGACTGCTTGGAAAGATGGTTTAATGGTGGACAGGATCACATGGTTTGAGTTCCTGAACAGAAAAGGGGCGAGATACAGCAAGTCCCTGGGTTTTATGCTCTCTCTGGCTTTGAACTTCCTGGGGCCCCAAAAGAGTATCCTGATTGGTTGTCAGACTCCCAGGGGATGGGGTTTTAGCTAGCCTTGCTGGCTGATGTAATCTTCCCAGGTGCCATGAGGTGAGTTTCTGTTGCCAGATGGGTTCTATTGTGTTGCAGATGATGGTCCTTTGACAAAGGATTGGGTTTCGGCCTCTGGCCCATTAACAAAAAGAGGGGAGGCAGGAAGTGGGGAGCTGCTTTGTCTTTAAAACATGCTTCTCCATTTCTCATCCAGGGAAACATAATATTCTGCCTTTTTAATATTCCCTAAAATATTTCATTCTTCTAGGAAAAGGGTGGGTGCTAACTTCCTACAATATAAAATACAATTTTTTGTTGAATATCAAATACAACGGAAAATGAAAATAATGGAAAACTAGGGGAGGAAAAAGGGAAGAAAAGAGAGTGTACGGGAAAAGGCGAGAAAGAAAGAAAAAGCATTGACTTCCAACTCTTTTTTTTTTTAGCACAGTAGAAGATAATAATAATTATAGCCTCAACGTTTTGCTTTTACACAGTAATATAGACTAGCTATTTCTATCACAACAAAGTTAAGATATGTGGGATTTCTAAGTAGAGGTAGTCCTTAGCTTATGGCTGTAATTTGAGCCTGGAATTACAATCATACGTTGTGGCAGTCATTAAGCAGACCACCATATGACCAGAATCGATTTTACATTTCTTGTAGTGGTCATTAAGAAAACACCATAATTGTTAAGTAACTCCATTATACCCAATGGGTGTTTTTTGCTGGAAACCAAAAGTAAATGCTGCAAACTGGCAGAAAATGTCAAAAATTGACCGGGTAATATTGCAAATGTCTGTAAAGCTGAGCTAATTATCAGAAACCCAAAATGGGATCAGGAGCTGCAGCCATTATAACTTTGAAATCATAAGTAGCTTTTTAAGGTGTCTGTCGTGACTTTGAATGGTTGCTAAGCAACCAGTCGTACGTCGAGGACTGTCTGCATTTCAAATGGGGAATTCTACTTAAAACAAGTTTTCATTTCCAAACTGTCTTTTAATATCTTCTTCTGAGTGTCTTCTCATTGTAACCTAATTCATCAATTCCCTTCACTCTTTACATATTTATTTTGACAAACTGGGAAATTAATTAATTCCATAGCTCAGAGCTGATTTAAATATACATAAATACGTCAATGCTGTGAAAGCAAGAATAAATAAACGAAAAATAAAATTCAACGATTGGTTGCAAATTGTGCATCAGGGCCTCCGGATGGCTTCCTGGCAGTAAATATATCTAGGTTTTCTCCACTGTGGGGGGGTTTTTTTTGCAACATCTGCTGCGGAACCTGTGGGATTTTTCTGATGCTCAATAGATAGGAGCAACTCAAGAGGAAAATTTTAACAACTCTCCTATTCAAGATTTTTATCCTCCTCAGAGATGAACCTGATCTTCTCTTCACCCCATTAACAGTTCTCAAGAGTCCTCATCAGAAATGGGCAGGCATATCAATTATTTTTTTAAAGGGCCTGCAACTCACTCTCATCCCCATCAATGAATTATCTGTTAATTCTTGCCTTTCTTGTTGGACACTGCTGAAGTGAAATTTAGGCGTTCCATTTATCCCACATTATAAAGAGAGTCATAAGACATCGACCTGGTGCCATGTCCCTGAGGATTATTTGCATTATTTACGATGGTGTAAAAATGGCCAGCATTATTTGCAATGGTGTAAAAAAATGAGGTAACCAGATGCACAAGACTGAATAAGTCAATCTGGGGGAGGATGGGACCCGAGGAAAATGAACAACACAATAAATTAAATATATAGAAAACTGAAGGGAGTGTTCTGGATATGAATGTAAAAACGAATCAATTATTATTTCATAGGTTTTACAGTAAGGCACAAACACAAGCAATCGCAGATTTCTACCTCCTCAGATTGAATTCAATCACCTCACATTTTGTTAGGCTTCAGGAAGTTATTAAAGCCCAATCTTTGTTTCTTAACTGGTGTAACCAGAGGTGGGTTTCAAATCAGTGGTGGATTCCAAATTTTTTTACTACTGGTTCTGTGGGTGTGGCTTGCTGGGCATGGCAGGGGATGGATGCTGTAAAATGTCCATTCCCTCCCCTTTCCAGGGGAAGGTTATTGCAAAAGCCCCATTTCTTCCCAATCAGCTGGGACTTGGGAGGCAGAGAATAGATGGGGGCGGGGCCAGGCAGAATTTTTACTACCGATCTAATCAAAATTTCTGCTACTGGTTCTCCAGAATTGGTCAGAACCTGCTGAAACCCACCTCTGTTCCACATATTTTTATCACCAGTTCGCCGCCTTCTGTGCATGCATTCCGCGCATGCGCTTTGCTCAC
This sequence comes from Masticophis lateralis, assembly GCA_030761175.1. NCBI lineage: Eukaryota > Metazoa > Chordata > Lepidosauria > Squamata > Colubridae > Masticophis > Masticophis lateralis. The sequence continues at coordinate 80,438,961 of JAUDYJ010000006.1, read as the reverse complement.
GCCCAGCCTCGAAAATGTGGCTAAATAGGACGGCATAGTGCCTTCCACCTGAAATCGCCGCTACGGGTTCATCTGAACCGGCTGAATGCCACCACTGGGTGTCACCGTCTCTTTTTATTCCATTGCAGTTGCTTGCTTGATATACTTACAATACTTACTTCCTTCAGTCATGTACTTGACAAAGTACACCACAACCTACTTCTTAGTAAAATAGAAAAATGCGGGATAGACAGCATCATCACTAAATGGATTCGCAACTGGCTGCCTTTGATGTGGAGTTCTCAGTGAAATTACATCTACATGGAGGGAAACATGCAGTGGGGGACTCCAAGGTTCAGTCTTACACCCAGTGCATGGAGTCCTCGACTTACGACCCCAACTGAGCCCAAAGTTTATGTTGCTAGGTGAGAAATTTGTTCAATGAGTTTTGCCCCGTGTTACGATTTTTCTTGCTACGTTTATTAAGCGAATCACTGCAGTTGCTAAATTGGTAACACAGTTGTTTAGTGAATCTGGCTTCTCCATTGATTTTGCATGTGAGGAGGTCACAAGAAGAAATCACATGATACTGCACTCTCATAAATATGAACCACTTGTCAAGCACCCAAATCTAAAATCACATGACCATGGGGGAGGGGGTTGCTGCAATGGTCATAAGTGTGAAAAAATGGCCATAAGTCACTTTTCCAGTGCCCTTGTAACTTTGGTTGGTCACTAAATGAACTGTTGTAAGTCGAGGACTCTGTAATCTTGCACATCTTCTCTTCCTGAATGATCCTGATGAGGAGATAGAAGGAGAACTCATCACGTTTGCAGACAACACCAAGCTGGGGTCAGGATCCAGAAGGATCTTAACAAACTTGAAAGCTGAGCCATATCCAACAAAATGCAAAAAGTAAGGTTGTGCTTTTAAGCAGGAAAAACCAAATGCCTAGGTAAAGGATGAGTGATACCTGAAAAAAAAAAACCACTTTCACTTGTCTTCCAAGCCTATATAATGCTGTGCTCCATCTGTAGATCTTCAGGGGGAATTCAGGGATCTTCAGGTAATAATCCAATCCGGAAGTGATCAATGCAAAGGCAATTGAGGACAGTCTATTTCCAAAGAGAAAAGTATAGAACTGACTTATCTGCGAAAGCTTTTGATCACTGGTGTCCAATTCTCGTCTACCAACCACTTCTCCTCCAAGAGCATCCTCAAATCTCTACTTGGTCCTATATAATGGTTGGTTGCCCTCAGTTCGGACCGGTTCTATAGAACCGGTAATAAAACCGGCGGGAGGCTCTGCTCACTGATCCTGACAGCATCAGGAAGCTTCTGCGCATGTGCGCACAGCCCCGTTGTGAACCGGTAGTAAAGGTAAGTAGAACCCACCCCTGGTCCTATAGAAGGAAGGGCATCCCACCCTACATCAGAGTTAAGACCGACACATGGAGGAAATACTGCTTAGCAAGAGAGTTTCGGTCTTCCTGAAATTCAGCCTCCGCCATTTGTCCTCACCCAATCCATTGCTGTCTTTAGGTGCAAATCAGGGGTGAGTTCTACTTACCTTTACTACCGGTTCGCAACAGGGCACGCGCGCATGCGCAGAAGCTTCCTGATAACGTTGAGGTCGGTGGGCGGAGCCTCCCGCCGGCTTTACTACCAGTTCTATAGAACTGGTCCGAACTGGGGGCAACCCACCACTGGTGCAAATCCAAGTAATTCTATCACCTCTTTTGGTTCAGAGGGTTTAAAAGGTTTGGTTCAAATCTTTAGATGGCCTCTCCCAACAATTTAACGCAGATACGAAATGGCATGGAAGCCAAGCCTGAACCTTGAGGAATCTCACAGCACAATTGCCAGGAGGCTGAACATGGCTGTTTTTGGAGAATGGCCCTATAAGGTAGAATTAGAATTGTTGCCATACAGTGGCATAAACCAGGGATCTCTAACCTTGGCAACTTTAAGCCTGGCGGACTTCAACTCCCAGAATTCCCCATCCAGCAGAGAATTCCCAGAATTCCCCAGCCAGCACAGCACAGTTGCCAGGCGGCTGAACATGGCTGTTTTTGGAGAATGACCCTGTAAGGTAGAATTAGAATACATGGCTTAGGCCCAGGATATTTGGCAGACCATCTGCAGCCAGCAACAACATCCCATCGCCCAGTTCATGCCCATAGGGAGGGCCTGATCAGGGTGCTGTTGGCTAGACAATGTCGGCTGGCGGCCCCCAGGGGTAGAGCCTTCTCTGTGGGCGCACCCACCCTCTGGAATCAACTCCCCTTGGGGCTCCAGTTGACCCTGACCTTCGCACTTTCTGCCATGAATTAAAAACTTGGTTATTCAAGTCTCCCGGCCTGGACTGACAGGGTTTTATATGGGTTTTTTAACTTTTATCTGGTTAATTAGGTATTTTAATTTTGTACAATGGTTATTGTGGATTTTATTGTTGTGAGCTCCCCTGAGTCCGTTGGAGATAGGGCAGCATATAAACTAAAATAAACAAACAAACAAACAAACAAACAAATAGAATTGCTACCACACACTGGCATAAACCAGGGCTCTCCAACCTTGCAACTTTAAGCCTGGCGGACTTCAACTCCCAGAATTCCCCAGCCAGCAGGGAATTCCCAGAATTCCCCAGCCAGCACAGCACATTTGCCAGGAGGCTGAACATGGCTATTTTTGGAGAATGGCCCTATAAGGTGGAATTAGAATTGCTACCACACAGTGGCATAAACCATTGGTCTCCAACCTTGGCAACTTTAAGCCTGGCGGACTTCAAGATTGGAGACCCCTGGCATAAATGGCCAAGCCAGAGAGCTTTGCCCAAGAAGATATCATGGAGTTCAAGTGGGTGCCCCCAAATTCCAAGCTTTTTTATATGCTCATTCTCCTCTTTTTCTTACCAGGAGTATCTTTGTATTCTAAACATTTTATGGCTAAACCCTGCTAGTGAAGATTTGACTTCAACTCAAGAGTTAAAAACCCTTGAAAATAAGTTCTCCTTCTTTGCAAGCAAATTGTAATTTCCCTCTTATTTCTTGTTAAGGGACTCAGCTGGCTGAAAGAAAGTAGCACTGCAGAGAACAAAAAAGCAAACTTGCAGGAGCTTAACTCATGTTATACTGAGGACCGATCCTTCATACCAAAAAAATAAATATATTTAAAAAAAAAAAAAAACACACAAAACAAAACAAAAAGAAAGTCTACAGCGCCATCTAGTGTCAGGTAAAGTTATAAAACCTTAAGAGTATATTTTCATTTCTCTTCTGTACTAAGCAAAAATGAAAAATACAAAAATATAGAAATGGAGAGACATAGAAATGCCCTTTTTGGGAGCCCCAAAGAGGGCATGAGAGAATGCCTCATTCCCACGTGACCTCCTCAGCTTCTGAAAATTGTCGTAGAACAGGAATTCCCACCTCCGCCCACCCGCTACCCCAGTGCTTATGCTGTCCTATTTAGCCACATTTTCTAAGCTGCGTGCATGTGTGCAAGCCACATATGCTCACATTTTCGGTGCGCAATGAACCAGTGGTAAAATTACCTGAAACCCACTTCTGGTGTTGGTGAACATAGGTATGTCACCCAAAAACATTGTGGTGCGTCACCTTTGACATATATATCATAGGTTCCCCATCACTGTTTTAAAAACTTCATAAGAACAGTAAATGTAAACTTATTATCTGAAAATCATTGTTTCTATTGTTCTTTCGCTCGGAGACTATCTTCGGATATTTATAGAAATGTGGTGTTCTACAGTTGTGGCATTAAATAACAGAATCTACTCTGTTAAATGTTTGGCCATATTGTATTGACATGGGCAATGTTCATTTTCTTAGCTTATTGGTCCAGCCCCCTTATTTTTCTTTTGCCGCTTCAATGAGTTAATTCACTGAATGTATGCTTTTGCTCTGTTTCATTTTGTATGTTTTCTTGCTCTGTATTTTGTTCTCTGTGATAAAACAATAAATTTACAGACAGAATAAAAGATAAATAAAAAATGATTTAATTCACTGGCACCATGTCTGGTTCTTTCTTCTGCTCTAGTAGGAGCATGTGTTATGGAATGTATATCACTGGGTATCTGTGGCCCCCAATATCCCTTCAGTTTTCCTTACATAGAAGAATTGGGCTCAGAGATCTTCTAGCCCAATCCCTACTCCAGGCAGGAGACTTAGACCATCACAATGAAATGTTTGTCCAGTCTAATTTTGAAAACCTCCCATGATGGAGCCCCTATAACTCCGGGAAGCATAGTATCCATCAGAGGTCCCACCTGGTCCCAGCCAGTTCGGACCAATTCAGGCAAACCATTAATAACGACCTGACGGTGGGCCTACCTGGGCGCAATCCCATCCTATATCACTGTGTTTTGTGATTTGGAATGCATGCGTGGACGATGCGTGCGTGCAAATTGCCATATTGTTTGACATTGCACGCATGCGCGGATGGCATGCCCACACTCACATTTCTGGTGCTGGGCGAACCAGTTGTTACAGTATGTGAAACCCCCCTCTGGTATCCATTGATTAATTGCTCTGTCAAAAAAATGTATCCTTCTAGGTTTCATCTCTCTTTAACAAGCTTGCACTCATTACTTCTTGTCCTGTCCTGGAGTGTCAATCCCCTCTTTGTTGGCTTAGAGATCAGCTCTCTTAAAGTCTAAAACAATAGTCAGACTTGGTTTAGTTACCTGTTATTGCATTATGGTCAATTCAAGTATGACACGGTCACTCTCCCGCAAAGTTCCTAAAACTTCTTGTCAGGGTTCCGACAGATGCCCTAATTAAATCATGAGCCTTGAGCCAAGCTTCAAAATAAATCCAGTTATTTATTAGGAGCTTAATAAATTGGCATGTGTCAAGTTAAGCCCACTCTGACAGCGCATAATTTACGACCCAAACTTGACCCCGTTTCCCTCCCCCCCCCCCCCCGATGTGTGTCATCAGTCACATTCACCAGCGGAGCAATTTTGCGGGTTGTAGAGATCACTCCCCTCTGGCTGCTGTGGGTAACCCTGGAACAGCCTTGAGAAAGAGATGTCTGGAATGTGCTTTTGGTTTTGGCTGCAATGCTGCTTTGCCATTTTCCCATCCCCCTCGCCTACAGCAATTAGAGAGCAGGCCAGGGATGCTTTGCGAATTGACACTTCTACTCGCTCAACCATTTCATCCTATTAATAACAATTCAATCTAGTATAGTCATCCCTCTAGTTCTCTCTTCTGCCTTTTGTATGACAAAGTTATCTCGAAGCAGAGAAGAGCTTGGTGCCCCAGACTGAAAGGGTAATATTCAAACTTCTCCTCTCTGAGCCATTTTCCTACTAAACTGGAAGTTTTAACCCCTGTTGGCTTGAGCTGTTTGCCATCCGAATTCCTGATTCAAATTTAGCTGTGGAATTAATCAGACCCATAATCTGCATTAGTGGTACTAATTATAGTACTTACCTGCTTTGAACAATTAACAGAACTATTCATTCTGTTTTGACCTATAGAATTCTGGCTGATTTACAGCCCTCAATAAAGAATGAATAAATTGCGAGTAGGAAGAGGAGATGGGGATATCAGTTAAATTTCATTTGTATTTAGCTCTGACTCTTCATCCAAAGATTGGTTTTAACACCCAGAACCTCAGGACAAAGTTTTAAACACATTCTTCTGGCATAGGTGTTATAAAATGGTGGGTTAAGTGTCTCATTCTCCAGCAGGCTCAGTGGTACTCAGCCATCCTCCTCCAGAAACAAATGTGTTTTGAAACAAATATGTTGTTAAAAATAGCAATGTGCCTTATTTATGGATTCCCAGCTGTCAAAGCACTGAACAAAAAGAGGGATGCAAAATGCGTGAAGGTTGGTCTCCAATCCTTTGAACACGCTGGTCTGCTGATCACTCTTTTCCCATCGATGTGGCCAAAAGAAGAGTAGCAAAAAGTGAGGAGAAATTAACCAAGTGTGCTGGGAGTTGTATCTCTGCATTCCAGAGTGAAATGCTCCCGGTTTGGACCGGATCGCCTGATCCGGTAGCAAGGTGGTTCGGAGAACCAGTAGCAAAAGTCCCTGCCCCACCCATGCCCAACCTCTTCGGCGGAAAAAATGCTTTTAAAAGTTAAAAAAAAAAGGCTCTTATGATCGCGTGGCTCAGCTGGGATCGTCAAAGGCTTTTAAAAGCATTTTTTCTACAACTTCTTCAGAGCGAAGAGGTTGTAAAAAAAATGCTTTCAAAAGGCAATCCCAGCTGAGTTGCCTGATCGCCAGAGGCTTTTTTTTGCCTTTTAAATGCCTCTGACGATCAGGCAACTCAGCTGGGATCGTCAGAGGCATTTGAAAGAAAAAAAGCCTCTGCTGATCAGGCAATTCAGCTGAGATCATCAGAGCCTTTTGCCAAAGAGATTGTAGAAAAAATGGTTTTAAAAGTTAAAAAAAAAATTGGCCATGCCCACCCAGTCACATTACCCCCACCACCACCACCACCACAGAGCCAGCTGTGGCAAGCGTGCCATAGGTTCACCATCACGGTTATAGACAATTTCCTTTTCAAAGGATGTGCTTTTAAAGACGGAACCTCTCACTACTGAAGCCAAATTTATGATTATTCATAAGCATCCTTGTATAAGAGATGGAATTGAAGGGAGTCATATGGATTCATCAGACAAATGTTGCAGCTTTAGAGCAAAAATAGCTTTGATGCTCATCTAAAAAAAAAAAAGGAAATCTGGGAGCCAAATATTTCTTAGCAACTGGCTTGCAGTAAACCTTCCGATTCCACTTTTTTCTCCCTGTCTCTTTTTAAGCTGGAAGAAATTAGACACGTTGAAGTGATTTCGTTCTGTTCACACTTCCTTCTAAAAAGAGAAATCAGTCGTGGTAACTTTTATCTGCCGTAATCCCATTGTGCCCCCTCCCTGCAGCCCCAATATTTTGCCTCCTCTCGTGAAAGAGGCAAAGCCACTTGATGTGAACAAAATTTAGCAAAAAGAAAGTTTGCCAGGCCTCTGTGGTGTCCTCAGCCGCAGCCCAGGAAAACCTGTTGCACCATCTGTGCTGTTTAACTGGGAACATATCCGAGCGAGAGAGGTAATAAAACGGAATACATGTCTGCCTGATTCTATTCCTAATTAAGCTTTCACTGATTGGGTGGGGAAGTGGGTTTGAATGCTTACCAATAGCACCCAGTCAGCACCCAGGAAAGGGTCTAATTCAGCCAGATGGCAGAGTTACTACTTTTCTACAAGAGGCCACTTAGAAAAGGGATGGGGCTTCAGTTGCGATGTCCCACCTGCGTGTAATACAGCTCTATCAGTAGAACTGTCAAAATGTGATAAAAGCAGGAATAGCTATTTCGGGCACCTTTGTGGAAATTGCTTACTAATTCCCACGGATAGAGCAATTGCCAATAATCCTTTAATTAGGATGTTGTCGGTTCTTTGCTCAATTTTTTTTACATATACTCCTCAAGTTATGTCGACCGGTTGAAGTTAAAACCAATCTGAAAAAGGAAATTCGCAATCTGGTTTTGAAAATTGTGACAGTCGGGTCCTCTCCATGTAGCTCCATGAACAAAATTTTGGACGCTAGGCAAAATAGCTGTATTTACAACCATTGGCAGTGTCCCAGAGTTACATAATCACATTTTATAATGGTTTCGCTGAAAACCAACACTGTCAGTTTTTCAGCAAAACCGCATCCATAGTGAACTGTGGGTTCATTTAACCTGGAGGTGAAAGGTCGAAGACACAATCCTTAATATCCTCTCTTTATCACCTGTAGGTTGGATTATCGCAATGCTCTCTTGAACTTTCAGCAGCTGAATTTTCTGGCTATTTTCCGGGCCACTCCCAAGGAGACAGCATTGTGATAATCCAGGTGATAAAGACAGGATATTAAAGATGGTGTCTTCCACCTTCAGATTTCAGGCCATCTGCTGTTAAGGATATATGTGACCAGTTACGGGATTTGAGCAGTTACCATCTGGTACAAGTCCATGGTTTTGTGGAGATCATGCATTCTTCATCTCCAGAGTGTGGAGATTTTTGGAGTCCTAGGGGATGTAGGAAGTTGGCACCCACCCATCTCCTAGGAAAATGAAATATTCTAGGAAATGTTCAAAAGGCAGAATATTATATTTCCCTGGATGAGAAATGGAGAAACATGTTTTTTAAGACAGGAAGCAGACTCACTCTTAATAGCCCCCACACCCTCAATAGCCCACAGCAGATGTCAGCACTTGAGATAAAGAGATAGCTAGGTCTATTCATAAGCAAATACCCTCACCCAAGATCCAACAAAAGTAGGATTAGCCCTCTACCCATCTAGCAACAGAACTCGCCACATGGCACCTGGGAAGATTACATCACCCAGCAAGGCTCAACCAAGCTTGGGACACAGGACAGCCTACAGCAGTGACGGCTAATCTTTTTGCCGTCGCGTGCCAAAAGCGGGGGGAGCACAGGGGGGGGGGTTGCGTGTGTGTGTGCCCACATCCATAATTCAAAGCCCCACCCCACCCCCACACACGTACGCGTGAACCCACCCCTGGCACTCCCCCCGCTTTTGGCATGTGTTGGCATGGTGGGCCCGGTAGGCCCATTTTCACCCTCCCCAGGCTCTAGAAGCTTTCTTGGAGCCTGGGGAGGATGAAAACTGCTTCCCCACTCCCCCAGAGGCCCTCTGAAGGCCAGAAACAGCCCATTTCCCGACTGCCAGTGGTCCCGGAAGGCCCGTTTTTTGCCCTCCCCAGGCTCCAGAGGCTTTCTAGGCCACCCCTGGAGTGGGTGGAAGCAGTCCATTTCCTGACTTCCGGTGGGCCCGGAAGGGCCAAAAATCAGGTGGCCGGCACATGCATGCATGCTAGAGCTGAGCTAGGGCAATGCTCGCGTGCCCACGGATATGACTCCACGTGCCACCTGTGGCACGCGTGCCATAGGTTCGCCATCACGGGCCTACAGAGTTGGTCCTGCATGGCCCCACAGGAGTCTGACAACCAATCAGAACACAAGCTCAAATTCAAAAGGCCAGAGAGGGCATAAAACTCAGGCACTCTCAGCATCTCTTCCCTTTTTTCTCCTTCACCCAATATCATCAAGGCATGTGATGATCCTGTCCACCATTAAAAAAAACATCTTTCCAAGTGGTTTCCATGTTTCCAGTGTCTTTTTTTCCCCACTTGGAACTGAACACAGGTGGACATTTCTTCCAACAGGGACAATCACTTAAATAGGAGCCAGCAGTGTGTGGCAGGAGCCAAAAAAAGAAATGATGGAAAGCCTTTTAGACCCAGCTCATATACCAGAAACAGGCAGCTTTTTCCACAATCCTATTAGCAAATCTAATAGGGTATGTTTGAGAGAGAGAGTCCTGCACAATGGAAAGGTATTACATCTGAACACAGGAAGCCCCAGTTTGTGGCTGTACTTTAATCAACTTCTCACCGGTTCCAAAGCATGGAGCTATACAGGACTGGGCTTAAAAAATTTTTAGCAAGGGGTTGTCTGCCCGGTTGTTGAGTGGGCGTGGCCTAGTCAGCCTCCTGCACCACAGTGGGGGGAGGGCATTTTTGCCCTCCCCGGGCTCCAGAGGCTTTCCCCAGGGACTCCTGGGAGGGGTGGGGTGGGCGGGGCCAGCCAGGAGTGGGATGTGGGGATTCTCCGAACTGCATAGAATCTTAGCTAGAGGTTCTCCCAAATCCCTGATAACCCCCAGTAGCCCATCCCTGGAGCTATAGGATACCATTATTACAAGGTTAGTTTCTTTTTCTTTTTAAAGAGAACAAAATCTGGGAGACAGGCGGTGCCCTTTCGAAAAAAAAATCCGTATTTAAGCCATGAAAAGGTTGGACAAGTGACAGATGGCGAGTGTGTGTACGCATCCAAAAACGATACAGCTGGATCTTCTTCTACCAACCCGTAACCTTTAAGCAAACTTTTTCATTCTATGCTTAAGACTTATTTTTTTTCCTTCTTCCTCTCTCGGTATTAGTGCATTTGGCAGGCTTGTGCATTTTTATGTTTTTAAGATAAATACTGGCTTAAAGGACTCTTTAAGAGAACAGCTGAAAAGGTAGTTAAATATCACCGGGAGATTTTCTTTCCCAAGACTTTCCTTATGTCAAAATGTTACAGTCTCTGTCAATACGTCAACACAGCCTCATAAGGTGATGCAATGGAGTAACCCTAGGAATGCTACTTTGGGCAAATGAATGGCTAATTGAGGGAGATATTATTTATCATAAAGATAAATGGCAGGGTTGATAAGTTGAGGCGGGACTTTGCTTAGCACCAAATTGTAGCAGACAGTTGCATAACCTTAAGTTAGAGACTGGACAGCCACTTTTCTGAAATGGTATAGGGCCGTGATGGCGTACCTATGGCACACATGCCACAGGTGGCATGAGTTGCCGTATCGGTGGGCACGCGAGCTCAGATCCGGCACGTGCCAGAAGTAGGGAAACAGGTTGTTTCCTGCCTCCGGAGGGCCTCGGGGGTGGTGGTGGAGAAGGGCCATTTTTCTCTCTCTCCAGCCTCCAGAGCCTTTCTAGGAGTCTGGGGAGGACGAAAACAGCCTTCCACACACCCCTCCCAGAGGCAAGAAACAGCCCGTTTGTCAACTTCTGGTGGGACCGGAAGTTGGCAAACGGGCCATTTTCAGCCTCCAGTGAGGTGGAGAAGGCCGTTTTGGCCCTCCCCAGACTCCTAGAAAGGCTCTGGAGGCTGGGGACAGCAAAAAACGGGCCTACTGTGCCATCGTGTGCCAGGAGCGGGGGAAGTTTAGGGGAATCATGCGCATGTGTGAGGGCAGAGTGCATAGAATTATGGGTGAGGGCACGCACACATGTGACCACCCCACCCCACCCCCTGCTCCTGGCACACAATGGCAAAAAGGTCAGCCTTCACTGGTATAGGGTCTCGTGCTTGAGCGGGGGGGGGAGTGGACTAGAAGACCTCCAAGGTCCCTTCCAACTCTGTTATTCTCTTTAACTTTTTCTATCCCTGGATAGCAGCTGATTATCAGGGCAAGAATTTGCAAAACATTGCACGTTAAGCTGAGTTTTTATCGCTAAATGCAAAAGACCAATAAACCTTATGGGGGGAAATAGATTTTTATTATTTTATCTATCAAAATTATATGGCCGTTCATGAAAAGTGGCTCTTTTGTACTTACTGTTTGGACTGCTGTTGCTGTTTTTCCTGGGAATTTATGTAGATGTAAGAATTTTTTGGGGTAGCAAGAGAATTAGATTTAGGCTTATAGAACCCTGTAAAATAGATTTAAGCGTTTACCTTTGCAGACATCATCAAGAAATACGAACTGGGTTTTTCCTTTTTTCCTTAGTCCACCAGAAAAATGTAACTTCCTTGTTTTCTTGAGTTTCTAATGTGAAGCTTGGACATTTGCAAAACCAAAAGGAAATTATACCATTATCTGGGCTCAACACCCTCTTAAACAGGTGCAAACAGAAAAGGTTGCCATAGAAATCTAAGTACCCATTACCTCTGCCTCTCAAAGCCAAACTTTTAATGTCACTCCTGGCTTGTTCGCTTTCTCACTCAAGATGCAGTTTTCATTTTCATGTGTCTGCTTCCTGTTTTCAGAGTGAAACCTTGAATTTTAGGACTACAATAGATGTTGGTTCCCACCCCCTCCAGGGATGCTATTGAGCAGGTTCTAGAGAACCGGTAGCGGAAATTTTGAGTAGTTTGGAGGACCGGCAAATACTACCTCTGGCTGGTCCCAGAGTGGGGTGGGAATGGAGATTTTGCAGTATCCTTCCCCTGCCACGCCCACCAAGCCACGCCCAAGCCACAGAACTGATAGTAAAAAAATGTGAATTCCACCACTGGTTGCTCCTAAATATCAGTGTACAAGTGAAAAGTTATTGTTGCAAGGAATTTCAGGGGTATTTTTTTAAAAAAAACTGTTTGCACATATTTGTATTAGAAATAATTGGGGAAACGTTCCTCCATTCTATTTTTTCACCAACGTCCTCAGTACAATTCAAGTTAGGTCTAGCATGCAAATTGCCATGGATAGAGATATCGTTCCAGGAAAACATAGAGACAAAACACCCATTCCACTCCTTACGGTTTTTCATTATTTTACCAACATAAAACAAATAATACAATTATTTTGTATAATTACAAGCAGGCGAATAGGTTGTTAAAAATGCTTTTAAAAGGTTAAAAAAAAGGCTCTGACGATTATAGCTGTGGCGCGCGATCGTCCGAGCCTTTTTTTTTACCTTTTAAAAGCAGGAAGTAACGACACTTGGGCAGGTGGGCGGAGCCTCACACCGCCATCGCTACCGGTTCTCTAAACCACCTGCCACAATCGCTACTGGATCGCCTGATCCGGTCCGAACTGGGAGCATTTCAACTTTGATGTCAAAGGAGATAAAGGTTGGTGATTATCCCGACGGACTTCTCCCGAAGGATTTTTTGCAACTAATTGGGACTCAGCTGTGAATGAACGTAATTCACAGCAGTTGCAATAAAAGAGGTTTTCGGGACTACTCGCGTGTTTTAATGACTCAGGAAGCCTAGGTCACAACAGGAGAAATGATGTCTCCACAGCATCCATTTCCCAAGTGAACAGAACCAGCCATGCAGATTATAACTTCTGAACGTATCTGTCCCAAAGGTGCTTCTTCAAGAGGCAACTGGGCTTTCTGGCTTGTCTTTGAAGATGTTACGCTTCTTATCCAGGATGAGATGCGAAACATCTTCAAAGAAAAACCAGAAAGTCCAGTTACTTCTTGAAAAAGCACTTTTGGGACACCCATAACCTGGATGACTGAGAATCTCCATAGATATTCTGATCATATCGGTAACCTGAGAACCAGAGCCAACATTTGGTAAGAAGAAAAGGGGTCACAAATGGCCTTCCAACTCCATAAAGTAGCATTTCTAAAACTTGGCAACTTTGAGATGAATGTTGGCTGGGGAATTCTGGGAGTTGAGATTCACATGTCTTAGTTGCCAAAATTGATAAACACCATCTGAAAGCATTAAATATGATTAAAAAATAAATTCAACATCACATTAAATCCTAATTGGAAACAATTCCTTGAGTATAATTGAACATGTGGTTCTGTACTATACCCAAATTAGATTTTTCTACACCGAGTCTATAACTCAACTTTCTGGAAAATTAAATTGCTAGTATTGATTCATTTCATTATATTTTACAGGGTAAGTTAATAATTTATGCCACGATAAGCAGGCTTTTTTATAGTTTAACAGGGATTTTCTTTTTCTTCGAAGAAATAGGTTTATTATAATTGTATCCGTTATTGGGAAATAGTGTTTTTTCTATTCTATTTGCTTACCCATGGTCCACCATTAGCATTCTACATTTTATTCATTTTACACATTTTTGTTCATATTTTTTTAAAGCCTTTCATAAAAAGAACACTTAAAAAATAAAAATCAAATAGAAAAAACTGCACTTCCCTATTGTATAAGGTAAAGGTTCCTCTCGCACATATGTGCTAGTCATCCCCGACTCTAGGGGGCGGTGCTCATCTCCATTTCAAAGCCGAAGAGCCAGCACTGTCCGAAGACGTCTCTGTGGTCATGTGGCCAGCATGACTAAACGCCAAAGGCGCATGGAACGCTGTTACCTTCCCACCAAAGGTGGTCCCTATTTTTCTACTTGCATTTTTTAATGTGCTTTCAAACTGCTAGGTTGGCAGTATCTGGGACAAGTAAGGGGAGCTCACCCCATTACGCGGCACTAGGGATTCAATCCGCTGAACTGCCGACCTTTCGATCAACTAGCTCAGCATCTTAAGTTACTGAGCCACCGTTTTGCATTGTCAAAACAATGTTTCTCATTCCTGGATTATTTGAAGGAAAGCAGTATGACCAGCAGTGGGTTTCACATTTTGTCACCACTGGTTCACCCCGTGTACACACGGTCACTTCACATGCGCGCCTTCCACACAAGCGCATGGCCTTCCGTGCATGCACCCGACCTCAAAAACATGTCTAAATAGGATGGCATAGATCTGGGACGGGTGGGCAGGCCCACCCACGATTTCCACTACCGGTTCGCCTGAACCGGTTCAAACGGGCTAAATACCACCTCTGAGTATGATGACTTCGGAGTGGGCAGAACCATGTTCAAGTCCCATACAAAATGATTTTGGCCCAGTCACTTTCTCTCAGCCCAGCCTACCTTGCAAGATGGTTGCTACTGTCTTATTTCAAGAAGCCTCTTTACGGAAAGTTTGTGGTGCATGTTTAATCCATTTTTAGGAAGAGAAAGTCTGAACTGCAGATTGCAAAGAGTTACAAGTCCTCTCCTTTTTCTGAGGCTAACAAGAGTGCATTATTTTAAGATGAAAGATTATCCTTCCTTTGCAAGCCATCAATCTCTGTCTTAGTGAGGAATCCCCATTTGCAAAGCAAGCTTTGTGGGAACTGACAACTCTACACACCCAGAGTTTTCATCAGAAAAGATTTTATTTTATTCAAAATGGGCAACTTATGCCATCCAAGATGTACAATATATATACGGAGTGAGGTCATGGGATAGGTAATATCAAAAGGGAAGCAATGCAGTCAAAGATTTAGAAAACAGCGTTAGATCACCGCTCCCGAAAGATGAAAAGGAAGCCTAGATGTGCCTAAATCAGGGCGAAAAGGACACAGAATTACTCCTGGAAAATCTGGAAAATAGGAACTCTCCTTCCCCAAATCGATCACTGTCACTCTCATCCAGAACACATTTTTAAAAACCAGCTGCTACATCACAATTAGCATTCCTATAAGCTTTCACCTTTCACAAGCTCTACAATGACCTTGCTAGGGAGGTCGGTGTTGTTTCCATTATACTACCAAGGTGATGGGACTGAAGCATGTTCACTGCAGAACTTGAGATTTGGAGCTCAGACTGAACCTATGCCAACTTTGAGACACGGCACTTTCTTCCCAACAATGCCTGGCCAATTTGCTACCCCATTGTTGGAATCAGGCAACTATTGCTCAACAGGGAAGACTGTAAGACACAGTTCTGCAGAAGCCTAAAACAGAACATACTGTATTTTTCGAACTATAAGACATACCAAGTTTTCGAAGAGGAAAACAAGAAAAAAATGTTTTGGCCTCCGCATGTCAGGTTTTTGTCCTCCCCAACCCCCAGGAGCACTCTGCAGGCCTCCCAAACCTTCTGCATGCACTGTTTCTGCGAAAAATGGGCCCGTTTTTGGCCTCCCAAACCCCTCATGCATTGCGTTT
Organism: Masticophis lateralis; assembly: GCA_030761175.1. Classification (NCBI taxonomy): domain Eukaryota; kingdom Metazoa; phylum Chordata; class Lepidosauria; order Squamata; family Colubridae; genus Masticophis; species Masticophis lateralis. The sequence continues at coordinate 80,423,741 of JAUDYJ010000006.1, read as the reverse complement.
CTGCCCTCCCCAACCCCCAGAAGCACTCTGCAGGCCTCCCAAATCCTCTGCGTGCACCATTTTTGTGAAAAACGGGCCTGTTTTTGGCCTCCCCAACCCCCAGGAGCACTCTGCAGGCCTCCCAAACCCTCTACACACACTGTTTTTGTGAAAAATGGGCCTGTTTTGGCAAAAATGGGACCCTTGGGGCGGGGTTTTGGGAGGCCAAAAATGGCTGTATTCAGCATATAAGACACACCAACATTTCCACCCTCTTTTAGGGGGAAAAATGTGTGTCTTATACTCCGAAAAGTATGGTAGATATTTCCAGGGAGCAAAATTTCATTTCCAAAGGCAGGCTGTGGGCTCAAAGCACAGAGGGTTTACAACACAACAAACAAACAAACAAAAAACAGCCATTCCCAACCTGGTTAGCTTCCAGATTTCATTCTTGGATCGGTCTCACTCATGTCAGATAATGGGAACTGCCTACCAACCCAACTGAAGGCCACCAAGTTAGGAAACTGACTGGACAGACAACAAAACATAGGAAGGAAAAATCAAAGGCAGTTTTCTGGGACACCCCTTGCGGCCTCTGGAGAAGTTCAGGTCACTCTGCGTTCTTGTACTTCGTGAACAAGTTGTATAAAACCCGCAAGGTAGACTTCAGATCCAGGTTGACAACATCTGAGGGAGAAACAAAAAGGAAAACATGTAGTTGTCAGGGTTTCAAGTAACACCCCCAACGAAAGAAAACTCCAAGGCTTGAAGTTCCTCAAAGTTCCATTTTATTAGAGATGTCATATTGGTACATCTGGGAAAACCCAAATCTGAAAGCTTCCAGGTTTTCTCCACCCAAAGGAAAGTTCAAGTCCCTGCCCAACACCCACATGGCCATCACATGGTCCAATCAAAGCACCATCCCCACTGGAGATGCCTCCCAGTTCCAGCCATCCAGGTGCAGGGCAAGATGTCCTTGACTCTCAGAGAAAGGAATGTTATTATGACTATATATCACCCTGGCTCCGTACAATCCCCCCTCCCAGTTTCCCACAGTCGTAATAAATGTGGCAGGCCTGAAGATCCAATGAAAAAGATGGCTTCCAGGCCTGACAAGGAGTGGCTTTTCTTTACCAAAACATGATTTTGAATTGCAAGTGAAAAAGTCTTATCTTTAGTGCTAGTTTATATAAACATATTTATATAAACTTCTTGTTGACATCAAGGTGAATTCAAGCTTAGTCTATCTCGAGAGCCAAAGTTCAGTTCAGTGATAGTTTCAGAATTATCCTAGGATTGGGAATATTTGTTAGGGGTAAAAGTTATCATTGACATTAGAGTGAATTTAGGATTAGGGTTCTCTGACAAGAAACAATCTGGGGGCAGCCTTAGAGTGAAATTTTTATCTTTAGTGCTAATCTAAGAATAATCTTGAGGCACAGATAGCGTTGAACATTTCAATACTAAACATTCCTATTGGAATGAAGTACACTTTAAGGTTAAGCATAGGCAACCTTGATATTTTAGGGTTTTAATTAATAGCTTTATTTATGCTGAGGTTTTATGGTTAGGGATGACTGAGTACTATCCTATAGCACAGTTTTAGTTTACATGTAATGCTTAGGGTTTAAAATTCCTAGTGGCATTAGGGCAGGCAGGATGAGTTTAATACTGCTCTCATTTGCAAGAAGCAATTGCTCATCTTCTCGGTCCAGAAATGGAGGGTCTTAAGTTTATTTTCTGAGAACATCAGTTCCAGGTCTTCAGGCAATACCTTCTGGTCGCGCTTTTGGTTTCTTAAGCCCTGCATCTTGCATCAGCTCAAAAGAAAAAGAGACATTGTGAACCTGAAGGAGGAATCAGACAACATAAAGCCGTGATTAGATTCTTGTAATGGCTGCTAACCTCTTTTCTGAGTAACCAATTTTATGAAAAGGCAACAGCTTTCACGAGCTGAATGCACCCAATGCAAGGAGAAGCTCGACCTTCATTTATTCCAGTGTTTTTCAACTGTTGGAACACGGAGATGTGTGGACTTCAACTCCCAGAATTCTCTGGGCTGAGCAATTCTGGGAGTTGAAGTCCACATATCTTAAAAAGTTCCCAAGGTTGAAAATCAGTTGACTTAGGCTCACCTAAACGCATTCCACTTATGTATTGTCTGTTTGCACAGGTGTCCACAAAGTGTGGTCAAAAAAAGGTCAAGATGGCCTCCTGTTTTTGCAGAGTCCCGCAGGGCTCGGCATTTTCTCCAACTTCTGTTTAACATCTACGTGAAGCCGCTGGGTGAGATCATGCACCACCGTGGGCTGAGATATCATCAGTATGCTGATGACACCCAGTTGTATGTCTTGGGCTTACCGTGAGTTAAGCAATGATGTGACTTCTCTCTTGTGGTGCTTGGAAATTTTTAAAGACTGGATGGGAAGAAATGGGCTGAAACTGAACCCTGGCAAGACGGAATGGCTCTGGGTTTGAGGTTGTTCAGTCCCTACAGAATTGCCACTTTTGGTCTCGGATGGAGTGGCAGGGCCCCAATTAGACCCAGTATGTAATCTGGGGATTCTTCTGGACTCATAACTCCTGCTCAAAGAGCAGGTACCAATTGTAGCCACTGAGCCACTGACTTTCCGCAACTGAAGTTTGTGCGCCAGTTATGCCCTTTCCTAGCTTAATAATTTCTGCTCAGTTACCCAGGTTCTTAGAAACTTCCCCTCTTGAACGCTCTAACATGAGGCTGCCCTTGAAAAGTACCAGGAATCTTCCATTGTTCAAACTGCAGTGGCTCGCATGGTTTTGTGCGTGGACAGATCTGCATGAGTCCTCCTCCTCTTTTCTTCTATCCTCTTGGTCTTGAGTCTCCTGTCATTGTTCATCTTACTTACTTACTCACACTTACCTGACCCACCAGAGTAGGGTCCCCTCTCCTAAGGAGGTCTATCTAACGAGACCAAGAAGGAAGGTTTCTTCATGGTGGCTTCCCCTCTGTAGAGCATCATCCACAGAAATAAGATTGGCTCCCACTTCAATCAGGTCCCTTCCAAAATAGAGCTGGAAGAAACCTTAGAGGTCTTCTAGTGCAACTCCTTATTCAAGCAAGAGACCCTATACAATTTGAGACAAGTGGTGTCCAGTCTTTTTTTCAAAACCTCCAGTGATGAAGTACTTACAACTACTGAAGGCAAACTGATCCATTGATTAATTGTCCTCACTTTTAGGAAGTTTCTCCCTTAATTCCAGGTTGTTTCACTTCTTGATTAGTTTCCATCATTTCTTGTCTTGCCTTCTGGTGCTTTGGATAATAAATTGACACGCTCTTCTTTGTGGCAGCTCCTCAAATGCTGGAATTCTGCTATCATGTCCCCCCTAGTCCTTCTTCTCTCTAGACTGGCCATATCCAATTCTTGCAACTTCAAGTTCTTCATGTTTTAGTCTCCAGGCCTTTAATCATCTCAGTTGCTCTTCTTTGTACTTCCCCCCCCCAAAAAAAAACCTTCAATATCTTTTTTTGTAATCTGATGACCAAAACTGGATGCAGTATTCCAGATGTGGTCTTACTAAGGCTTTATAAAGCGGAACTAATACTTCACCTGATTTTGATTCTATGCCTCTGTTTATACAACCAAGGATAGTATTTGACTTTGACACTTCCACAAGGCCCTGAATACCTGGTTTTGCCAACAGGTCTGGGAACCCCTGAAGGGTGTGAGCCAGTGGTGGGTTTCAAACATTTTTACTATCAGTTCTGTGGGTGTGGCTTGGAGGGCATGGCATGGGAAGGATACTGTAAAATCTCCATTCCCACCCCACTCCAGGGGAAGGATACTGTAAAATCCCCATTTCCTCCCAATCATCTGGGACTCAGGAGGCAGAGAATAGATGGGGGCATGGCCAGTCAGAATTTTTACTACCGGTTCTCCAAACTACTCAAAATTTCTGCTACCGGTTCTCCAGAACTGGTCAGAACCTGTTGAGACCCACCTCTGGTGTGAGCTCATCAAATGGCTTAACTGACTGTTGTCCTCAGCGGGATGGGAGATTATTGCTTTTATAAATATTGGGTTTTTAACCTTATAAGCTGCCTGAAGTCACTAAGAGCTGAGCTGGGCAATTGTATACATTTTCATAAATAAATAAAATGCCCAGTGGGATTTCTGCTCACCTTCTGATCCAAACTTTCAGGGGTTAAGAAGAAGTGATGGAGAGGAACAAAATAATCTTCAAGGAGACCCATCAGCAGCACCAAGTAGACGCCGTCTGCAAACTGAGAAGAAAGGCCAGATATAAAGATGAGAATCCTTCACTGGGCTGAAGATCTTCCAGCCAACATGGCCACCACCTCTATCGGGGACATTTTGGGCAGGCTGAGGCTGAGCAGAATATTCAACAGTTTTGGTTATTAATTTTCAGCTAAGGAGGGAAATCAAAGTGTTCCCAAGTGATCCAGGAACCGATCAATTCCCATTCAGATCTCAAGCCACCCAAAATTGCCTTTGAGCTGACAGATACTGAAGAGTGCAATGGTACTTGCTTAGAATATAGAGTAATAGGTTAGAAGGGACCTTAGTCCAACCCCCGGCTCAAGTAGGAGATTCTCTCTACCAAATAGCTGTCCATTTTCTTGAAAAGCTCCAGTGATGGACCAACAACAACTTCTGGAGGCAGAGCGATTCCACGGATGAATCGTTCTCATTGACAGGAAATTTCTCCTCAGTTCTTTCCTTAATGATCTTCCATCCGTGACTTCTTATCCTGCCGTCAGGGTGCTTTGGATCAGGGGCAGTGGTGAAATCCCAATTTTTTTTACTACCGGTTCTGTGGGCGTGGCTTGGTGGGCATGGCCAGGGAAGGATACTGCAAAATCCCCATTCCCACCCCACTCCAGGGGAAGGATACTGCAAAATCCTCATTCCCTCCCCACTCCTGGGGGAAGGATATTGCAAAATCCCCATTCCCACCCCACCCCACTCTGGGGCCAGCCAGAGATGGTATTTGCCGGTTCTCCGAACTACTCAAAATTTCTGCTATTGGTTCTCTGAACTACTCAAAATTTCCGCTATTGGTTCTCTGAACTACTCAAAATTTCCGCTACTGGTTCTCCAGAACCTGTCAGAACCTGCTAGATTTTACCCCTGATCAGAGATTCCCAACCCCTCAGCTGTAGCTCACTACTGGGCCTTGGTCTATTTAGAACCGGGCCATACAAGAGGTGGACCAGCGCACGCACACACGTGCGCCGGGCTGCCGCTTATGGAAATAGAGCTGCGCATGTGCGCTTCAGCCCACTGCTCACAAGGCCTGGTTCCCCTCTCTCTCCTCCCCAGCTAGGCCGCCAAGCAACAAAGGTTGGGAACCACTGCTTGGGAGAATATGTTGACTCCCTCTTCTCAGTGGCAGCCTCTCAAGTACTGGAAGACTGCTTTCATACCAGGCCTAATCCTTTTCTTCATTAGACTAGATCAGTGGTGGAATACAATTTTTTTTACTACCGGTTCTGTGGGCATGGCTTGGTGGGCATGGCTTGGTGGGCATAGCAGAGGAAGGATACTGCAAAATCTCCACTGCCACCCCACTCCAGGAGAAGGTTACTGCAAAAATCCCCATTCCCTCCCCACTTTGCCGATTCTCCAAACTACTCAAAATTTCCGCTACCAGTTCTCCAGAACCTGTCAGAACCTGCTGAATAGTATCCCTGGACTAGAAGTATTAGAGTTCCCTCAATCATTCATCATACAGTTTAGCTCCCATAAACGTTGTCAGCTTTGTTGTTCTTCTCTGCTCAGTTTTTAGAGAATCCGCAATTTTTTTTTCATATTGTGATGACCAGAACTGTATGCAGTATTTCAAGTGTGGCCTCACTTGTGTGGTATAAAGTGGTACTATCACTTCACATGATCTTGAAATTATCCCTCTATTGGAGCAACCTAAGACTGCATTAGCCTTTCTGGTAGCTGGTGCAGGACACTGCTGGCTCATACCTAGTTGCCATATGCCATAGAGACATACCATATTTTTCGGAGTATAAGACATACTTTTTTCTCCCCTGAAAGAGGGTAAAAATTTGAGTGTGTCTTATACACCGAATGTAGCCCGGCTCACCCGCTGGCCCCCACTTTTGGCCTCTGCCTCCCAGCAATTTACCTCCTTGCAGCAAGCAACAAACAACAGCCCTTTTCAGCTTCAGCACAGCCTGATTAGCACAAGCAGTTAATTGTCGGTTGGATCGGCCTCCTGACCCTCAGCTTCAGGGACTGCCATTGCCTATTGCCGCGTGGGCCTCCACTGTTCGCAGCAAGGAGGCAAATTGCTGGGAGGCAGTTTTTTCTTGTGCTAATCAGGCTGTGCTGAAAATGAAAATGAAACTAAAGCAGGCTGTTTGCTGCAAATTGCTGGGATGCAGAGGCAGATTTTTTTTTCTTGTCTTCCTCCCCAGATAAGGTAGGTGTGTCTTCTAGTCCGGATCGTCTTATACTCCGAAAAATATGGTACTTCATCTTTAGAACTCACATTCATAAAAACAACATTCCACTGAATGTTAGGAACAACATAAGGTGAAACATCAGCACAATCGCTGGCTGTGTTTGTTTTGGTTGGTTGGGGATACAAATGCTATGTCATATAAGTCTCCTTTCAGTTGAGCAGGTGGTAGCTCAGCACAATTGTGCCTGGTTAAAATTTAGATGGGAGACCACCAGGAAATCCTACAGCAGAGGGCTATTGGGATGTAGAAGAGCATTCTGGGAAAAGGCCATGGCAAGCCACTTTCACACTATTGCCAAAATACCCCAACTGCATCCTATAGTCTGTTCAATAGTCTCTTTACCTTTCCATTATTATTATTATTATTATTATTATTATTATTATTATTATTATTATTATTATTATTATTTTACAGAAAGACCAAAAGCAAAAAAATGTTCAGCGGTAAAACCTCTCCTGATAATCTCCCATCCATATTTGGGGATATAAGCAATAAAATAAGCTAGTTACTAAAATAGCTTCAAATGGGCCATCAGTAGCTTTCATTTAAATTACGGGTCCAAATAGCTGGAATATAAATATCCAATGTTGTTCCTAGAAGTCTTACCTGGCTTTCTAATTCCGACACCTCCAAATTCAGCTTGTTTAAGTGTTTGTTTACAAAAGTGATCAAGGACTGAAAAGCAGGGAAGAACACAGTGATTAGAGAAATAAATATCCAACCGATATTAAATTAAAAAAAATAACAGTCTTAACTATTTACCATGTTTCCCTGAAAATAAGCTCTAACTGGAAAATAAGCCCCAGGCATCTTTTGGAGCAAAAATTAATATAAGACCCGGTCTTATTTTTGGGAAAATACGGGTAGAATTCAAAGTAACATTCAAGCCTTCCATTCATTTAATAAGAGCTGCACAGCAGTTCTCAGTTTTATTAGAAGGAGCAGAAGTTTACCCACAACAGAGGATTGTACAAAATTTATAATATTTGGAATTTAGGGGAACAAGTTTCACACAACTGCCGAAGAAATCTAATAATATTCCACATGCTTAGTCCCATGAACAGATACAGCACTGAGCACAAGGTTACCCTAAAGCTGAGCTCAACCCTGGATGATATTATTCCATTTAAAATAGCAACCGAAAAGGACCGGATTCTGAGTTCTTGGCGGTCATATACAGGTAATCCTCAACTTACGACCATAATTGAGACCAAAATTTCTGTTGTCAGGCATTTGTTAAGCAAGCTTTGCCTCGTGTTACGGCTTTTCTTGCCACAGTTGTTAAATGAATCACTTCAGTTGATAAGTTAGTAACCCGGTTGTTAAGTGAATCGGGTTTCCCCATTGACTTTGCTCGTCAGAAGGGTTTTCTGCCCCAGCTACGGATCCCAAAGAACACAGTACACGCAAAGTTTAAACTAACTAAAATAACAAAGGCTGTTAATAAACTTCCTTAACAGCTACAAGAAAACAAAGATAAAGAAATCATAATTTTACTAAGGTAGGCAGAAAGCCCAGAAGCAATTTTGCAGAAAATCCACACGCAAAGGAGAATGAACTAAAGTTGTTCCCTACAAAATTGCTTCAGTTGGCATTCCTCCTTAAATAGCCTAAGGGAGTGGCCAATTAGCCCCAAGCCTTACTCTCAAGGAGACCTCCTCCTGAGGAGCCACTCCTGCCTTTTGGCAGCTCTGCGCGCCCGTGCATCGAGAAGAGGCTCCTCCTCTTTGTCCTCTTCACTTAAAGGAGCTTCTGGAGGTTCTGAAGGCTCTGGCTGAATCTCTGCCTCTGGCACCACATCTTCTCCAGGCTCCTCATTGTCTGACTCGGGTGCCAGCTGCACAGGCTACTGGCGCAGCACCACACCAGCCTCCGCACTGTCAGAATCAGCTACAATCTGCACAGACCGCTGACAGGTCACAACAGAAGGTCAAAAAAAGGGGATCACGTGACCCAGGGACACTGCAGCGGTCATAAATATGATCCAGTTGCCAAGCATCTGAATTTTGATCTCATGATCATGGGATGCGTCAAAGGTCGTAACTGTGAAAAACGGTCATAAGTCACATTTGTCAGTGCCGTTGTAACTTTGAACGGTCACTAAACAAACTGTTGTAAGTCAAGGACTACCTGTACCGCATCCCAGGAGTCTAGCTATCCAGTTCTTCATTCAGTTGCATAAATTGGCGCCCGATGATGCTTTTTCGTTGCACCAAGGGAACCAAGCATCCCACAGTAAACAAAAGAAATGAAGAGGCTCATTAAACACAAATTTTACCTTTTTTACCACACTTAATTTATCTGGGGCATGGTCAAAGAGTGTATCAAAGGCATCTCGCTCTGGTTTAAAAGAGAAAAAGAAAGGTTTGTTGAAATAGTGAGAATTCAGTGGAAAGAACTATACATAGTGATTGTTATATGTAGCACAATGTAAAATGAAAACATGACTAGACATAGTATATAAGCAGTGGTGGGTTGCCCCCGGTTCGCACTGCTTCTATAGAACCGGTAGTAAAACTGGTGGGAGGCCCCGCCCACAGACCCCGACATCATCATGTGCGGACGAGCGAAGCGAGCACGCGCACGACCCCTGTATATTAGCCACGGTGGTGCAGTGGTTAGAGTGCAGTACTGCAGGCTACTTCTGCTGACTACTGGCTGCCAGCAGCTTGGCAGATTGAATCTCATCAGGCTTAAGGTTGACTCAGCCTTTCATCCTTCCAAGGTTGGTAAAATGAGAACTCAGATTGTTGGGGGCAATATGCTGACTCTGTAAACTGCTTAGAGAGGGCTGTAAAGCACTGTGAAGCGGTATATAAGTGCTATTGCTATTGCTACTGTGTTTTCCCGAAAATAAGACCCTGTCTTACATTTTTTTGAACCCCGAAATAAGTGCTTGGCCTTATTTTCAGGGAGGTCTTATTATTTTGGGATGCGTGGAGGAAACCAGAGGAAATGGTGGGGACCGGCTGCGCATGTGTTTAAATATTTTCAGGGAGGGCTTATTTTAGTGCATGCGCTCAAAAGACCGATTAGGCTTATTATCAGGGATGTCTTATTTTAGGGGAAACAGGGTATATTTATCTAAAAGGAAGAGGGTTTTAAATTTAAGATGATATTGTTTTCTAAAAGAATAAATAAACGTCAACACAAGACAAAAAATCTCATATGCTACCTTGCTTCCCAACCAAATCCCATTGATTTTTCCTCCTTATAAATGTGCATTGTATTATGTGCAATCTATTTGTATTAAGATATACTTCTCTATATGTGTACAATGTGTATAGAGATATGTGCACATAGATATGTGGCAGAAGCCACAGGTCCACAAAACAGCAGACTCCGGGAAAATAAGCATCTACTTGAATTAACAACTACTGGTTAAATTTAATTGCCTGTAAAATGTAACATCCCATTTATCAAATCAATTCATTCTACAACTTCAAATAGAGGTCATTCTCTTGCACACACAAACCATTCTCACACATAAAGCACAAAACTACACAGATATATATACACACCCACACTCTCCAGGAATCCTTATCTTCCAATTGGATCAATACAGCATCCTAGGCTTGTCAGGATTAGACCAGCAGCAGAACAAGGTTTTAAATTCAGTGTTTCTCAACCTTGACAACTTTAAGATATGTGCACTTTAGCTCATAGAATGCCCCCATCAGCATGCTGATTCAGAATCCCAGAAATTAGAGAAAACGGAAGGATGGAACAAAAAAGATAATTGTCCCCAGCTTGAAAACTGGACTGGACTGAGCAAAATTACAGCCAATTTAGACACAAAATGCTTAACACTTTATGATGATAAATATCTCATATCATTAATCATAATCATAATAGAGCCTGGATAGCTCAATAGGCTAAAAGCAGACTAAAGCCTGTTATTAACATCCAGCTGTCTGCAATTACACCAGTTCGAATCTCACCAGGCTCAAGGTCGACTCAGCCTTCCATCCTTTCTAAGGTAGGTAAACTGAGGACCCTGTTTGTGGGGGCAATAAGCTGACTTTGTATAAAATATACAAAAGTATGAAGGCTATTGCTTAACGCATTGTAAGCCGCCCTGAGTCTTCGGAGAAGGGCGGCATATAAATCTAATAAAAAATAAAATAATAAATAATAAATAATAAATAATAAGTAATAAACTTGAAGAGTTTAAGCTACCATTTAAGCCACAACTTCAGTTCTCAAAATACTTTTATTTTCCAAGTTCAAATATTTTACTTACCAAACCTTCCCATCATCATTCTGGAAACAAGAAATAAAAAAAATATATTAATGGCTTCCTAAATGTTCATAGTTCTTAAGGAATCATGCAAAGAGGCTGTTTTTCATCATCGGATGTTTCTAGCCTGCAGAGCTTTTCAAAGCCAGACAGAATCGCTATCCACATTGCCTAGGGCAGGGATCTGCAACCTTAAACACTCAAAGAGCCATTTGGACCCGTTTCCCACAGAAAAGAAAAAACACCGGGAGCCACAAAACCCTTCCCGTGCCTGACTATTTCTTGAGTGGCCACAAAATTAGTGTATGTAGTTCAATTAAATGTTCTGTTTTCTTCTGAAACTCTTCTTTTCTTGGATTTATCCATGGTTGGCCGATTGAAAAGCTCAATAAATCGTGTGCCAGTGGGTGTCGCACATTGGTGGTTGTGACACATATTTTGAGTGACAAGGAGCCGCAGCAAAGGGCCACATGTGGCCCCAGAACCGCAGGTTGCTGACCCCTGGCCTATGGCATGTTTCTCTGATTTGTTCCAGAAAATTCTAGAACAAATTTTAGCTCCCCTCCCCCACCCTGAACCTCTCTCTCCACAGCTCTTTCTGGCACTTTCACAAATGGCTCCTCAAACTCTCTTCAGTTTGAAAGCAGCAGGTGAGGGCGACCAGAGACAGATCACTGCTCAAAAAATATCAGAATATTGAAAACCACGAAAGTAAAATCTCCTAGCACATCAATGGAATGATAATATGAATTTCCAAGGTCTTTCTTTGAGACACCCCTTTCAGTCCCCCTTTAATCTCTATGTCTCATGGCCTGAAATGGTCTGCTTTGCTACCCGTGTTTCCCCAAAAATAACACCCTGTCTTATTTTAATTTTTTTTTTGCCACAAAAAAAGGCACCAAGTCTTATTTTCGGGGGGGGGGGGGATGTCATCCACTGACTCACCTCACTTGCACGCGTCGGCCCCAGCCTCTTTTTTGCTATTTTGGCCTTCAGGAACTGCAAGCAAGGCTTTCCAGAAGGCGCCTGCAGCCGATAACAGCCCTCTGGATCGATCCAGAGTGCTGTAATCAGCTACAGAGGCCTTGCCGGCAGAAGAAATGGGCCGAGGTGTGCAAGGCCTGATTGCAACTATCCAAAGGTAAGTAGTAGGACAGACCCTGTGTTCCTCAGGGTCACCTGAGTGGTGAATGGTGTGGGAGTAGGAATGGATTTCCAGAGGAAAAAAATTGCAGACTACAGGAACCAGGAGCACTACTCAGGTGACCCTGAGGACACAGACAAACCTCCAAGGCCTTCAACAACCTTCAAAAAGGATGCAAATAAATTCCTTGCTGTCTGCAAAGAATATAAATCCTTCCGTTCCCCACTATCCTGTCTGAACTGAAGAAGCTTCTTGGATGAGAAGCAAAACGTCCTCAAAGAAAAAACAAGGCAGTCCAGTTGCCTCCTGAAAAAAGCACCTTTGGGACCTTCTGATCTGATTCCAGAGGACAATTCTACGTGCCAACCAAAATGAAGTAACATGGAGAGCTCAACTTTGTGCACACAGCAGTAAAAACACAGAGCTTACTCAGTTGTAGTAGTGATTTCCTCGGTCACATGGGCCGTCTGAAGTAACCCTTCTCGCTTCTGGAAGAAAATCAAAGTCAGGACTAGTGAAATGCTGGAAGAAGTAACTGAAGAAGTGCATAGGAATGACACCTTACAAGAAAGTGATTGCGTTCTTTTTGCTAACTAGAGGAGCAGAATTAGAAAAGAGTCAGTTCTCCTTTATCTCAAACCAAAAGAATTAATAGAAGTGTTAAATATCTCTGAAGGCAGGAGACAACCTAACCAGATACACTTTTCTGCCTTCAGCAACAAGAAAAAAATCTTACTCACATCTGGACGAACTTTAAATAAGAAGCAAACTTTCAAACCAGAAAGATGTATTAATCTTCCCCATTGGTGTACAAGCTTTACAAACTCTGCAGATTGACACAGCCCATTTATTGTAACAGCACTGCTAATGTAGCAGAGAAAAGGCACCAAAGAACAAACTTCACCAGCACAAAGCTAGCATAGCAGGATGGATGGATGAGCAGACAGAGAGACAGTCAGTCAGTCAGGTGGGAAGTCAGACAGATAGGGTGTCCACAAAATGCGGTAGAAAAGTGAAAAGTGAAGCTACAATAATGGGAATGATTTCCCCAAAGAGAAAAAAGAATGTGTTGGTGATCGGTGACTCAGTACTTAGACCAGGGGTGTCAAATTAAAGACCCGCAGGCCATATCCGGCCACCCTGGAAACAGCCCGCTATGCCTCTGCCAGTGAAAACAGAGGTCAAATGTTGTAGCCCGCCAGCAGCCTGCGCAGATCATGGCTGATCCCGACGACAAGGAGGCTGGTGTGGGGTCGCACAACCGGCGCTCGCGTCGGACAGAAAGGAGGCTGAAGAGGATGTGGTGCCAGAGGCAGAGACTCAGCCTAGGCCTTCAGAACCTCCAGAGGCTCCTTCAAGTAGAGAGAGCGAAGTGGAGGAGCGTCTCCTCAATGCTTGAGCATGCAGGGCTGCCAAAAGGCAGGAGTGGCTACTCAGGAGGGGGAGGTCTCGTCGAGAGTAAGGTTTGAGGATAATTGGCCACTCCCTTAGCCTATTTAAGTCGCGCACAGTTAGTAATTTCTTGCTGGAAACAACATGTAATTATTACAGAGCATTTTTGAAGAGTGAGTGTCTTATCGTATCTTGTTTTCTGGGCTGGTTGCCAACCTTTGCCGGACTTTGTTTATTCTTGGTACCTTATAACTTTGATAAGGATCGTTGGTGTGTCACAATCCTTGAGAATCTGGAGCTGGGGCATAACATCCAGAGGGCCACCATTTTCAGCTGTGACAGCCTCCAGCAATCCTCTGCCAGTGAAAACGGAGTTTGGGACTCCCATTTTCACTGGCATAGCACTCAGGCCACCACAGGCACCCCTGACATGAGTGACGTTGAGCTGGCACACCCACCTGGCCCCCAACATCAAACACAACCTTGATGTGTCCCTCAATGAAATTGAGTTTGACACCCCTGACTTAGAGGAACAGGGTCACAAAACCCTGATCTGATGTGACCTTCACCTGACCTACTGACCACACGAAGCCCTTATAAGCAGAAGAACACTGACAATGACATCCCCTAAATTCCGCTGAAGACATTACCTAGCCTGGTAACAAAATTTGGAAACCCACCCACAATCTCGGAGAACAAACCTCTATCCTCATCCTACATCCGAGCTACAGATAATTCACCACTATCCCAAAATTACTGGCAAAAAAATTATTTTTTAAATAAATATGTTTGAAGTGATGGTTTATTACTGGTTTCTTTTTTATAGTACCACATAGCTTAATTACACATGCATGAAAAGCTTAAAATCTTTCTTCGGTACCTACCTTTACAACGACCACTTGCACAGAAACATGTTCAGGGAGCCGAATAGTAGCCCGGAAATGCATGGCCAAAGCCACCAGCAGGTGGAGGATGGACACCAGGTTCTTGCCATGGATCACTGAAGAAGGAAACCAAGAAGTCATCATGGGAAGTTTTGAATAGGCTGGGCTGTTTTCAGGTGGGAGCCTATTTAATTCCACTCCAGGAAAAGTTTGATTACCTATACCTATCTGTCTGTCTATCTGTCTGTCTCTCTCTCTCTCTCTCTCTCTCTCTATCTAATCTATCATCTATTTACAGTATCTGCCTATATCTATCTATCTATCTATCTATCTATCTATCTATCTATCTATCTATCTATCTATCATCTATTTACAATATCTATCTATCCATCCATCCATCCATCCATCTAATCTATCATCTATTTACAGTACCTATCTATCTATCTAATCTATCATCTATTTACAATATCTATCTATCCATCCATCCATCCATCCATCCATCCATCCATCTATCTAATCTATCATCTATTTACAGTATCTATCTATCTATCTATCTATCTATCTATCTATCTATCTATCTATCTATCTCTCTCTCTCTCTCTCTCTCTCTCTATCTATCATCTATTTACAATATCTATCCATCCATCCATCTAATCTATCATCTATTTACAGTATCTATCTATCTATCTATCTATCTATCTATCTATCTATCTATCTATCTATCTATCTATCATCTATTTACAATATCCATCCATCCATCTAATCTATCATCTATTTACAGTATCTATCTATCTATCTATCCATCCATCTATCTATCTATCTACATTTCATGTAGCTTTCATGTAGCTAGTTACATTACAAGAAAAAGAATAAAACTTAACAAGACCTAAGAATAAAGAGAAAAGAAAAGAAAAACAAATAAGGAAAGAAAAAGCTAAAAGTGCAGAAAAAAGTCATAAAGAAATGAGTTCCAATTTCCTTGTACAAGTTATAAGTATAAATTAACCTCTTGCCTTATGGTTACATTACTACATTTTTTTCTAAAATCTATTTTTTCCCTAAACGTCAAAAACGTGCATCATACTTTCTTCTCTTTTTTTTTCTGTATCAAAAGTCAATAAGGGTTTTCCAATCAGCATGAAATTTAGATCATGTTTCCTCTCTTAATTAAAGCTGCCAATTGACCATCGAAGCAAGTTCTGTTATTTTCACCATCCGTTCGTCCATGGTGGGTAAAGCTGAGTCTTTCCCCCTTTGAGCCTATAACCATCTCACTGCAATTGTCATATACAAAATGCCACGGGGTTTTTGTATGCTAAATGCTGATGCTTACGGTCCACACTCCATTTGATCGTCCAGCCATGAGGTCGAAGTAAATCATAGACAGCTTCCAGTACAGTCTGCAGTTTCTGTTTCTGTCCAATTTCAGACTGCGTCACTTCAGCCACGTTTAATTTACAACCAGCAAGCTTTTCTAGATTGGAAACACAGATAAGCAGAAGCAAGATTTTAGAAGTAAAACAGCGGTCTTTGCAACAACTTTGGCCCTACCTGCACAGACCTCATTTATTGACCGTTCCTAGTTACGACAGTGATGAAAAAGCAACTTTACAGATGATCCTCACATTTAAAAATGCTCCAACACTGGAAGTTTTTAAGAAGAGATTGGATAACCATTTGTCTAAGTAGAGGGTTGGACTAGAAGACCTCCAAGGTCCATTTCAACTCTGTTATTCTATTCTATTCTATTTACAACTTTTTTTAAAAAAAATTGATTTATATGCTGCCCTTCTCAGGGTGACTTCTCCGGAGACTCAGGGTGGCTTACAATGTGTTAAGCAATAGCTTTTGTATATTTATACAAAGTCAGCTTATTGCCCCCACAAACTGGGTCCTAACCCTAATTGTGTCAAATTGAAAGTACAGTTTATTAGTGACCGTTTCACTTAGCGAGAGAGTTCCCAGTCCCAATTGTGGTTGCTAGAGAGGAGAGTTAGGACAGCTAGAAATAGGTGCACTTTGAATTTTTATTACTGAGTTTTTGAATTAAAAGCTTCATTTGCTAACACTCACACAAACACAAAACAGTCTGTATTATTTTGAGTGATGCAAGAACACTCACAAGGCATGGTACTTTCCATTATGTGGTGATTCATGAGGCTTTATAATGGCATCCACATTAGTCAACTTACCGTATTTTTCAGAGTATAAGATGCACTCCCCACCACCACTACCACCAAAGGGGGTGAAAATTTAGATGTGTCTTATACACCGAATGTAGCCAAAAATGAGAGGCACGGAGGCAGCAATGGTCTGTGGCAATCCCTACAGCCTGGAACAGCTGATTGGGGGTAGTCCAGGAGATCGATCCACCTGCCAATCAGCTGCTCGTGCTGAATCAGGTTGCAATAATGTGCTGAAGCTGACCTGGCTGTTCGTTATTTGCTGCAAGGACTGTCAGAGTTAGTAACTGATTCAGCAGGAGTCAATAACTTCTCTTTATATATACTATAACACATGAAGTAAATATACAATACCAAAAGCAGGTTTTCCAATGTGGTAGTAAATACAAGCAAAACACAAGCAGTGGAGAGGAGTTTCATTTTCAGTTTTAGTTTCAGAGATCAGCACAGCATGGAGCTTTAGAACAGTTAAGCTAAATCACGCCCAGACTCCTTGTTGTCTCCTTCCTTGTTGCTCACACAGCAAATACTGTTTCAGTTTCCAAACAGCCCTCAACTCTCTCACACACTGACCAGATGCTAGCCAGATGAATACCGCTGGCTGCTGGTAGGCAGAGGCAGAATTTTTTCCCCTTATTTTCCTCCCCAAAAATTAAGGTTCGTCTTATACTCCAGAGCATCTTATACTCCGAAAAATATGATATATATCAGACATGCCAGCAACAAGGGCATGCAAATCTTGCTGCCCTGATGATTTGGCCATACCAGTACAAGAAAAACATATGGAGGCAGCAGACAACTCCTGTCCAAAGATCTTTAAATCTTAGGGAAATTATTCACTGACTGGAGGCTCACTCCCAGCACCAGCAAAACATAACTACATGCTTCCACTTTAACATCAAACTAGCATACGAAGCCCTGAAAGTCTACTCACTCCCCTATAATCCCCATCTACAAAGTAAATTGGAGTAACACTGGACCCAACTGTCTCCTATAAGATAACCTACAGCAGGGGTATCAAATTCACGTTGTCACATTGTCGTCCCGTGATGTATCGTGACTTTTCCCCCTTCACTAAACTGGGACAGTGGGCATGGCCAGCGCGTGATGCATCTAGCCCGCGGGCCATGAGTTTGACAGCCCCGACCTAGAAAACACAGCTGCAAAAAAATCAACATGAGGAACAACATACTCCAGAAATTATGTGGAACTCAATGGGGAGCTTCAATTGCCACCTTCAGTCATTAGCACCAGGGTTGGTCTACTCCACACCGGAATATTGTGCCCCTGGATGACTTAACAGCTGCCATACTACCATGTTTCTCTGAAAATACGACCTACCCCGAAAGTAAGTCCTAGCTTGATTTTTACACATGCACCCAATATAAGCCCTACCCTCCCAAAATAAACTGTAATTAAGACCCTGCCCACTCCAGGGTGCACGGGCAATAATTAAGTTAGGGTGCGAATGGGAGTTGGAGCTTGCCCTACTACTTACCTTCGGCAATTGCAGCCAGGCCTTGCACACCCTGACACTTGCCTTGCTGACCCATTTCTTTTGCAGCCGGCAAGGCTTTCCTGAAGATATCTGCAGTCAATAACAGAGCTGTGGATTGATCCAGAGCTCTGTTAACGGCTGCAGAGGCCTTCAGGAAAGCCTTGCCGGCTGCAGAAGAAGTTCCTGAAGACAGTGAAAATGATTAGGGCCAAATTATTTAATATATTTTAAACTGCTTTTAAATTTTGTATTTGAGTGTGCTTTACTGTTGGCTGTACACCGCCCTGAGTCCTCTGGGAGAAGGGCAGTATAAAAATTAATTAGATAGATAGATAGATAGATAGATAGATAGATAGATAGATAGATAGATAGATAGATAGATAGATAGAGGCCAGGGGCGACACATGTAAGTGAGGTGAGTCAATGGATGACATTCCCACCTCCCTGAAAATAAGACCTGGTGCCTTTTTCGATGGCAAAAAAAATTATAAGGCAGGGTCTTATTTTTGGGGAAACATGGTAAGAAGTTAGACACCAGACTCAACGATACCATGAGGATTATAAGCAGATGTATTAAACTTGTTGGCTTCCTGTTCTGAGCCACATAGCGCCATATAGCACCACCAGTTTTACGACTGCCTAAGGCCATTTCATACAGGAACATAATTAAGTCAAAATTTAAATCTGTTTCCCTAATCCAGACCATCCACCATTTTCACACATAACACCTCACCTAGCAATTTCTGTAGCACTTGCCCATCATAAACATCTTCTTCAAGCTGTTTGACAATTATCCTTTCTTCAACCAGGACATCATTTATCCAGTCGATCAAGACCTGGACAGTGGTGAAAGAGGACAAAAAAATTATTCAAGTCGTCTAAAGAATATTATGAGGAAAGCAACTGAATCCAGGTAGTCCTCAACTTACAACAGTTCATTTAGTGACCATTCATAATATCTAGAGAGAAAATCATGCAGTAATTGTTGGAAATGTCATAAACAGAAGGACGATTTTTATCATATGTGGTGGAGGTGTAAATCCCCCACTCACCACCAAAGTACTGGAAAGTTATACACATTACAATGAAAAAAAATTGGAATTTATATTTAAATAAAACCACATTTTTATCAAGTATAACCTAAGAAAAAAACACCCTGAAGCACTGTAAGTTAATGAGTTACCTACTCATATGCTTGATGTTCCCCTTTCCCTTCTCTGTATCTTTTTATTTATTACTGTCGTTGTTTTTTCTTTATTATTTTAAGGTGTCCTAGTTTTAAAGTTTGTAAGCCACCCAGAGTCAACTTTGGACAAGATGGACAGCACATAAATTTGATAGATGGATAAATAGCAATAGCAATAGCACTTAGACTTATATACTGCTTCACAGTGCTTTACAGCCCTCCCTAAGCAATTTACACAGTCAGCCTATTGCCCCCAATAATCTGGGTCCTCATTTTACCCACCTCGGAAGGAAGGAAGGCTGAGTATAAATATATACATACCTACCCACCTACCTAAACAATTTGAGTCATGCTTCTGCACGAAAGGAAGTCTATCAAGAAGTACACAGAGCAATTCAAATAAGATGATAAGATAACCTTTGTTGTCATTTTTTACTGTGAATGTACTGGCCCACTGGCCATTAAAAAAGAAATTACGTTGCCTGCTCTCAAAAGAAAGTATGTATCTACCCATACCCATTCATAACACACATATACATACTTGTGTGTGTGTATATGGATGGATGGATGGATGGGGAGGGAGGGAGGGAGGGAGGGAGGGAGGGAGAGAGAGAGAGAGAGAGAGAGAAAGAAAGAGAGAGAGACTAGACACAACAGTTTTTTCCTGAATGCCATCACTCTGCTGAACAAATAATTCCCTCAACACTGTCAAACTATTCACTAAGTCTGCACTACCATTACTATTAATCTTCTCATCATTCCTATGACCCATTTACTCCCACTTACGACTGTATGACTGTAACTTTGTTGCTTGTATCATTACGATTTATATTGTTTCCTAGTATGATTTGATTGCTTATTTGTATCTTATGACTATCATTAAGTGTTGTACCTTATGATTCTTAACGAATGTATCTTTTCTTTTACGTACACCGAGAGTGTATGCACCTAAGACAAATTCTTTGTATGTCCAATCACACTTGGCCAATAAAGAATTCTATTCTATTCTATTCTATTCTATTCTATTCTATTCTATTCTATTCTATTCTATTCTATTCTATTCTATTCCATTCCATTCCATTCCACTCCACTCCACTCCACTCCATCCTCATTCCCATTCCCATTCCCATTCCCAATCCCTATCCCTATCCCATTCTCCATCCCATCCCATCCCATCCCATTCTATTCTAATCTATTCTTATCCCTATCCCTATCCCTATCCCTATCCTATCCTCATTCCCATTCCCATTCCCATTCCCATTCTCTATCCCTATCCTATCCTATCCCATCCCATCCCATCCCATCCCATCCCATTCTATTCTATTCAAATAGATAGAGATAGAGATAGAGATAGAGATAGAGATAGAGATAGAGATAGAGATAGAGATAGAGATAGAGATAGAGATAGAGATAGAGATAGAGATATATACTGGTAGATATACAGATATAAATGAAAGCAAGGTTGATGCTATATGGAACAAAACTGTAACTTGAACTCTGGGTGTTCTGCTTCTGAGACCACGAAGCTTCCTCCCAGAAGGCAACAAGGAAAAGAGTTCATGAAGACGATATGTCTCATCCCAGACAATCCTGAAGACAGAATGCTGTTGCTCTTAAGTAGGGGAGCCCAGGTGGCAGGTGCTTGTCAAAAATCTGCAAGGTGGAGAATGCAGCTTCCCAACTGAAGCCCTGCCTCTTTGTACAAGAAAAGGTGGGGCTTCAAACAGGATTTCATGTGCACAATCTTGCAGATTTTGATCACCTCCTGTAGACACCGCCTTGCTGTGTCATCCTGGAAGATGACTCGCTTCATTTTTCATCCAAGCATCTATCTACTTGATAGATTATTAGTTCCTTTATTATTTCCTCAGTCAGCATTCTGTATGCATAATCTTTTCTTGCTGGGCTGCCCTCCAACCAAGGGAGATTTCCTTTCCAATACACCAACCTACACCAGCTTGCTCTGTAAATCAAGAGAGAGGAAAGTACTCACATTTCCAAGATTGGCACAACAAGCACAATAAGCTTAATGTAGTAGGTTTCTTCTACCACAATTCAATTTCCTAAACCTCTCCATAGAGAAATACAAGTGAACATCTACCACATCTCATCTCTTCCCAAAATTAAGAAAAGAATGGAGAAATAAAAAAGAGAGCATATCTGAAAATACTAATATAAATCAGATAATATTTTTGGCTTAAGTTTTTGATTCAAGGATTTCTTTCCTCTTTGATTTTAGTCCTACTGTCCAGTGGTGGGATTCAAAATTTTTTACTACCAGTTCTGTGGGCGTGGCATGACTTGGTGGGCGTGGCAGAGAAGGATACTGTAAAATCTCCATTCCCATCCCATTCCAGGGGAAAGATACTGTAAAATCTCCATTCCCTCCCTACTCCAGGGAAAGGTTATTGCAAAATCCCCATTTCCTCTTGATCAGCTGGGACTCAGGAGGCAGAGAATAGATGGGGGCCAGGGCCAGTCAGAGGTGGGATTTACCGGTTCTCCAAACTACTCAAAATTTCCGCTACCGGTTCTCCAGAACTAGTCAGAACCTGCTGAATACCACCTCTGCTACTGTCCATTCTTCGAGGCACGCGCATGGATTTTCTTTTTGTATCCTACTAAAGCTTCCTTCTTGGATAAAAATGAGGACAAGAAATACAGTGGATTTACTATCTAAAATGTATGACTTTAGAGTGGCTTCTCCTGTGACAGTTTCTCCAAATGTATTTTCCAGGGAAGCATAGCAGTTGTTACCCGAAATGCAAAATCAAAGCACTTTCATCTTAAGATAAACTACATCAAAGGAAGGCAAACCTCTGCCTTGATGTCTTCCTCACCTTGATAAGTTCTTTAAACTTGGCATCCTCCTTTGAAGTGGGATCTATCATGGTACGTTCTTCATTTTCCTCTGGGAATTTCAAAAAGAAGCCCCTCATTAAAGCCATCGTGGCACAAATACAAGCACATCGTTTCAGAAATTGCTATTAAAAGACATCAGCTGCCATCTGATTTATAAATGGCAAAAACTAGTCACTTCAAAAACCGGAAAAGGACGTCCAATTATCTAAATATAGCCTGTCTAAAGAAAAGAAGGATTAGCAGTGACATGATAGCCATATTCCAGTATCTGAGGGGCTGCCACAGAGAAGTGGGGGTCAATTTGTTTTTCAAAGCACCCGAGGGCAGGACAAGAAACAATGGATGGAAACTAACAAAGGAGAGAAGTGTCACTGCATTATTTGTATTTGCCAGCTGAGCTTCCATTCTGAACATTACGGTAGCTTGCCAGAGAACCTTATCACAGAGATAAGACTGTCTTGTGATTCTTTCTTTTCTAATTTATATACGCCTTCCTTTGTCCGTCTGTGTGATAAGACTGCCGGTAAAGATGTAGTTATCTAGTTTTTTTACTTTTATAATAAAATGTTTCTTAGAATATGTACTTCGGGTTTTCTTTCTTTGAGAGTATACACCATGGAAAACAAGATCCATTCACCTCTAATTAATTACAGTTTCCCCGGGGGGGGGGGGGGAACGAGGCTGATTCACACTTCGACAAGAAACAACTTGGAATTAAGGAGAAACTTCCTAACAGTGAGGAGAATTAACCAGTGGAACAGCTTGCCTTCAGAAGTCCAAAAGGAGGCTTGGGAATGTAAGTAGAACAGCGAGGGGGAGATCAGCTGTGGCGTACTATTTAGCTTTGCTAGAAAGCAGGATTTCCTGCTTTCTAGCACAGCTAAACCCTGCTGCACAGCTGATTGTCAGAAATACCGGTTTGGAGGAACCAGTACCTTTTTTAAGCTGGTTGCCTCATAGCATGAATAGAATAGAATTTTTTATTGGCCAAGTGCGATTGGACAGACAAGGAATATGTCTTGGTGAACAAGACACTGTTGGTGAACTGGGCTTTCAGATCATGTGATATGTAACACTGGGTTGCTTACAGAAGACTTAACCCTTGTGGCCCTCAAAACAGGACTTTTCCAAAGGCAACGGAAGGAGGAAGCAAAGAGAGAATTTAAAAAAAAACCATCCTCTTTCTCTAGCCATACTTCCATATAAATGCAGTAGCCTGCATTTTTACCCAGGATTAACTACTGGATTAGACTCGTATCAGGGTATAGAAACTTCAAAACTTCAAAATTTCAAAACAAATTTTGAAAATAATTTCAACCTCGGTTAGCCCTAATTTAGATTATTTTTGTTTCAAATCTGGGTAAAGTCATTGATAAAAAAATAATTTTGGATTGCATGTGTGGGGGGAAAGCATATATGAAGACACCAGTCCTTATATTAATGAACTGTTGATTTTAATTCAGAAATCTCATGTTGATTAACAATTTGAGCTAGAGATAGGATCCTGGAGCATCCTATCATTGGTCCTTTCCGGGGTGGGTTCCTGGGGGTTCGGCAGGATTTGGGCGATCCTCTAGCCAAGAATCGCTGGGGTTTGGTGAACCCCGAAATGCCACCCTTGGCTGGCCACACCTGCCCCACCCCGCCCCTCCCAGGAGTCTCCACACAGCCCCTTTATCATTCCAGGTAAGTTCAGGGGCCTCGCAGAGGGTTTAGGAGGGCAAAAAAAGGCCTACCAGAGGTTCCAGAAGTTCAGAAATGGACCTGTTTCCGGCCTCCGGAGGGCCTCTGGACCCAGGGAGAAGCTGTTTTCACCCTCCTGGAAGCTCAAGGAAAGCCTCCGGAGCCTGGGGAGGGCAAAAAACGGGCCTCCTGGAAGTTCCAGAAGTCTGGAAACAGGCCTCTTTCTGGTGTCCAGACCCCAGGGGAAGCAGTTTTCTCCCTCCAGGAGGCTCGAGGAAAGCCTCTGGAGCCTGGGGAGGGCAAAACCCATCCTCCCACCATAGTGCAAGAGGCCAACTAGGCCACGCCTACCCAGCAATGAGGCAGTGAACCCGTTGCTAAAGGATCTGAAGCCCACCCCTAGTCCTTTCCAATTAGCACACAGAGAAAACAAAACTCTTTTGCTCACATTATAAGTCTGTGATGTTGCATTTATACATACCTAGCAATGTATCTTCTGGATGAAGATCAGTTGTAGCAGGGGACATTGGCGCGTTGATAGCATTTTTACCTTCTTCTTGCAGATCAGACACTGAAAGAATGGAAAGGTCCAAAATATTTGTTAATTGTATATAGCTTAAAATTAGATTTATTTCTACTTGGAGACAAATGCTTCATAGATTGTATTTCTCTTTGCTTGGATTGAATGGACTGACTGCAGTTACGCTAAACACCTCCACTTTCTAGGGTAACTGTTTATTACAGTCCATAACTATTCTGCAAATTTTGAAGGTTTTCTTCCCCCATTTTTATTTTACCTCTTTTCATTCTTCCTCAAGTGACTGTGGCTAATTCAGAGAATATACTGCTCAAAAAAATAAAGGAAACACAAGCAGAAGACATCCGAGATCTGAATGAATGAAATAGCCTTATTAAATACTTTGTTCTTTACCTACAGTAGTTTATACATTGCGCAAACAACTAAAGGGAACACAAAACTATTGTATGTAACAAAAAAGTATTTAATTATTTAATTCATTCAGATCTCAGATGTCTTCTGCTTGTGTTCCCTTTATTTTTTTGAGCAGCGTATATTGGAAGGGTAAATCAAACGTAAATTATTGTGCTCTCATGTTGTGGAAAGACGTGAACATTTCTAGAATAGAATTCTTTATTGGCCAAGTATGATTGGACACACAAGGAATTTGTTTCCAGCGCTTAAACTCTCAGCATACATACAAACAAGTGATAAATCATGATCATAAGCATAAAATATGATAATTATAAATCATAAGGTACAACACTCAGTGATAGACATAGCATACTAAATGAGCATAGTACTTTCAAGTCACGTAAAATTCTTAGTATCTTTATAACCTTAAAACAAGAGCAACATTCAAACTGCAAACTAAGCATGTAAAGAGCCTGGTGGAGCAGTGGACTAAAGCGCTGTTAAATAGCACTTAGCTGCCAGCTGCCTGCAATTACTGCAAGTTCGAATCTCACCAGGCTCAAGGTTGACTCAGCCTTCCATCCTTTCGAGGTAGGTAAAATGAGGACCAGGATTGTGGGGGCAATAAGATGACTTTGTATAAAAAAGAACACCACTGGGGGGGGGGGAGGCAAAAGCCCTACTAAGCAGGTATGAAGGCTATTGCTTAATGCATTGTAAGCCGCCCTGAGTCTCCGGAGAAGGGCGGCAAATAAATCGAACCAAAAAATAAATAAATAAATAATAAATAAGTGGGCACAGGGGTGAAATCCAGCAGGTTTTGGAGAACCAGTAACAGAAATTTTGAGCAGTTTGGAGAACCGGTAGCAGAAACTTTGAGTAGTTCGGAGAAACAGCAAATGCCACCTCTGGCTGGCCCCAGAGTGGGGAGGGAATGGGGATTTTGAGTATCCTTCCCCTGGAGTCGGGTGGGAATGGAGATTTTGCAGTATCCTTCTGCTGCCACGCCCACCAAGCCACGCCCACCAAGCCATACCATGCCCACCAAGCCACACCCACAGAACCGCTAGTAAAAAAAAATTATTTCACCACTGAGTGGGCAGCATATGAAAGGGGTGTATTAAGCAATCTGCTTTATTCCTCCAAATTATTAAAACGATATTTATTTTAATTTCACATATCTTCCTCTGTTCTTACTGAAACACAATGGAAGAATAAGCCACGGCAATCTTTAATGTTGTTACTCAATCAACTGAAAGAGCAAAAGACTATTACAATATTGGTTTCCCCAATGTTGAATGATTGAGAACTGTAATTAGTAAAAACAGAAGTGAAACAGCCATACTGCATATGCCAAAGAAAAGCCTCCCAGAAATTAGGACCCAATGATTATTAAATAGACAGTTTTCTAACAACTCTTCAAAACGTGAGTCAGTTTCAAATTGGGGCTGGAGATGAAACATTTCTGGATTCTTCAAGAATAAGACAGAGACCACCGGAGTGAATCCTGTTGGTTGCATCGGCCTTTTGACTTAAAGGTAAAGGTTTCCCTCGCACATATGTGCTAGTCATTCCTGACTCTAGGGGGCAGTGCTCATTTCTGTTTCAAAGCCGAAGAGCCAGCACTGTCCGAAGTTATCTCCATGGTCATGTGGCCAGCATGACTAAATGCCAAAGGCGCATGGAACTCTGTTACCTTCCCACCAAAGGTGGTCCCTATTTTTTCTACTTGCATTTTTATGTGCTTTCGAACTGCTAGGTTGGCAGAAGCTGGGACAAGTATCGGAAGCTCAGCATCTTAGCCACTGAGCTGCCACATCCCTTTTGATTTACTCAGCCTTAAAACAGATGCCAGATTAAATAAAAAACCAGAGGCCTTGAATAAAATGAACCTTTTTGCCTTTTGCTAAAGCAACAACTATTGTGTTCTGGACAATAAAAGTGCACTGAAGGAGGCCAAGTCTCAAAAACTGAAAACACCAGAACAAAGATGGACTGTTCTCCTCCATCCTGCTTGGATCCTTTTGACTCCACCGCTAGCACCTCAAGGTCTTTTCTTCAGAAAGAGTCACTTCTCTGCATCGAATGTTGTTACTTTAGATTTGTTCTCTGGCTGGATTCTGAATCAGAGACATCCGTTGGTGGAGGGGAGATCGAAAAAGGCAGTGTTTTGGCCAAAATGCATATAAAAAAGAGGTGAAGCTTCAATCACACAGTGGCAGCTGCGATAGATGATAGATAGATAGATAGATAGATAGATAGATAGATAGATAGATAGATAGATAGATAGATAGATGATAGATAGATAGATAGATAGATAGATAGAGATAGAGATGATAGAGATAGAGATAGAGATAGAGATGATAGATATGATAGAGATAGAGATAGAGATAGATGATAGAGATAAAGATGATAGAGATAGAGATAGAGATAGAGATAGAGATAGAGATAGAGATAGAGATAGAGGTAGAGGTAGAGGTAGAGGTAGAGGTAGAGGTAGAGGTAGAGGTAGAGATAGAGATAGATATGATAGAGATATAGAGATAGATGTTAGAGATAGAGATAGAGATAGAGATGCTAGATAGATATGATAGAGATAGAGATAGATGATAGAGATAAAGATGATAGAGATAGAGATAGAGATAGATATGATAGAGATATATAGATAGAGAATAGAGATAGAGATAGAGATGATAGATAGATATGATAGAGATAGAGATAGATGATAGAGATAAAGATGATAGAGATAGAGATAGAGATAGAGATAGAGATAGAGATAGAGATAGAGATAGAGATAGAGATAGAGATAGAGATAGAGATGGAATGTCAGGGTTCCAAGTAACATCCCCAATGAAATCAAACTCTGAGGCTTGAAGTTCCTCAAAGCTAATTTTTATTAGAGATGTCACATTGGCACATCTGGGAAAACCCGAATCTGAGAGCTTCCAGGTTTTCCACACCCAAAAGGAAGTTGAAGATCTTGTCCCTTGCCCATATGTTCACCATACGACCAATCAGTTACCCTCCGGAACAGAAGATACCTCCTCATTCTTCTCAGCACAGCTGCAGGGCACAACGGCCTTGACTTTCTAGAAAGAATTTTATTTTGACTACATATCCTCTTCACTCTATACAATCCCCCCTCCCATTTTCCCACAGTAGAATTTGTGGAAGGCCTGAAGCCTGAAGGCACAAAGGTAGAAAGATGGCTTCCAGGTCTGACAGAGATAGAGATAGAGATAGAGATAGAGATAGAGATAGAGAGAGAGAGAGAGAGAGAGAGAGAGAGAGAGAGAGAGAGAGAGAGAGAGAGATTTTTCACCTCAACCCAAGTGCCCTTGGTTTACTCTCCCAATTTTACTGTAGTACTTACCAGAGATTTCCTTTCCAATCAATTATGTAGGCTTAATTTGTGTATAGACACCTTCTCCAACTGAGCACCCTTCAGATCATTTAGGCTAGTGTTTCTCAATCTTGACAACTTTAAGAAGTGTGGGACTTCAACTCCCAGAATTCCCTGGGCTGAGGAATTCTAGGAGTCGAAGTCCACACAACTTAAAAGTTGCCCAAGTTGAGAAATATTGACTTAGACTGTAATATCATACCCTGCATAGTGAGATGGGGATAATAGGAACTGTGGTCCAAGACTTTTGAATGACCTGATATTACAAAAAAAAATCACACCCTCATTTGCTAATAATTCTTTTTGTGAGAAAAAAAAACGGTGATAAGATTCTCTGCACCAAATCATAGTTCCAGCTACAACTTAAAAACGGCTAACTATATTCCATATTGCTATAACAATGTGCATCATTATACCGTGTTTCCCCAAAAATAAGACCCTGTCTTATATTTTTTAAATCCCGAAATAAGCGCTTGGCCTTATTTTCAGGGAGGTCTTATTTTCAGAGCGCATGGAGCATGGCGGGGCTCCTCTTGCCATCTTACCTGATTTCCAGATGTCTCCCTAACAGTAACCAGAGGAAATGGCGGGGACCGGCTGCACATGTGGTTAAATATTTTTGGGGAGGGCTTATTTTTAGGGAGGGCTTATTTTTATGTGCTCTAAAGCCTAATTGGGCTTATTATCTGGGAAGGTCTTATTTTCAGGGAAACACTGTTATCACTTCAAATGATGGTCAACATCTCTTATTATGACACATTTTTCAGCCAATTATTGAAAAGGTGAAAATCCTTTCAGCTTTTCCCTCCTAACTCAAGTCTCTGCACGATATAAAAAGCAGCACCCACCCAGTATTTCCCAATGCAATCTCCATGCTCAGAAGCTGAATCAAGAATGTGGAACTAAAAATAAATCACAACACAAAGCTATCCTCTTCTTGTTACTGTCCTAGAGCGAACTGGGGGGGGGGGGGAGGCAGAGAAATGCAAGTGTGCTTTCTCCACACAATCCATTTGCACGCTTGCCCAGTATGGCAAAGACCAGGCTTTATGCTAGCAGAGAAAGGCCCAGGTATCTGCAAGATCTCCCTCATGGAGCTAACACACACAGCAGGCATTCACTCATATTTTTTTCCCTACCTCTTGTTTTCATGCATTTTTTACAAAGCTGAGGTGCCATACTAGCACCCTGGAGCATTAAGGTTGCCTCCTACCGAAAAGCAGAGTTGCCGGTCCAAAGGCGGTGACGAGCGTGACAGAAACTGACCGGCCAACTTGGTTTGACTTGGTCACAAGTGATTCCAGAAGCAATGGCCATTCCCAGCAGAGGCAAAGGGTGTAAGAGAAGATACCTTGGCAAGACTGAGTGAAACTCAAGAAGAATGGATGCTTTACACAGAAGCTAAATAGCTGCCATTCTCTCTGAGTGCGAACAGGGCATCTAGCTACTAATCCATAGAGGAGATTAACCCACTGCTCATCAAATGCCCACAACAGCAGGCCTGCAGGGCAGTGGTGGGTTTCAAATTCGTTTTACTACCAGTTCTGTGGGTGTAGCTTGGTGGGCATGGCAGGGGAAGGATACTGTAATATTTCCATTCCCACCCCATTCCAGGGGAAGGATACTGTAAAATCCCCATTCCCTCCCCAAACCAGGGGAAGGTTACTGCAAAATCCCCATTTCCTCCTGATTATCTGGGACTCGGGAGGCAGAGAATAGATGAGGGCGGGGCCAGTCAGAATTTTTACTACCGGTTCTCCGAACTACTCAACATTTCTGCTACAGGTTCTCCTGAACTGGTCAGAACCTGCTGAAACCCACCTCTGCTGCAGGGTACCAGATCCATCAAAATACAGGAAAATACATCACAGTTGGGGTTGCACCCAGCAGGCAATTGGGGGGCATTTCTACAAAAAATAACTGGCGTTTCTCAGGATCACGAGCTAAGCCCAAGATCACAAGAGGGCTACAAGACTGTCAGCGCATGGCACATATGAAAAAAAAAAATCCTGCTCATATCTTCAGGAATTGATAGAAAGGCACGCAAAGCCAGGGCAATTCCACTGACAACTCATGGTGAGGATAGCACCATCTTGATCCATTAATCTCTAGGGATTATGTATGTATCAGGTTTCCTACTAGCAGGTTTTGGTCCTTTTAACCACGTC
Organism: Masticophis lateralis; assembly: GCA_030761175.1. Lineage (NCBI taxonomy): Eukaryota > Metazoa > Chordata > Lepidosauria > Squamata > Colubridae > Masticophis > Masticophis lateralis. The sequence goes on along the minus strand of JAUDYJ010000006.1, from coordinate 80,393,707 downwards.
AAAAATCCCGGAAGTGCAAGATACCTAGTGAAGAAATAAAAACTATTTTTCTTCATCACATGAAGTCCTGATATCATTTTGTAATGCCTTGGTAAGACCAAACTTGGAATACCGCATCCAGTTTTGGTCACCAAGATGTAAAAAAGATGTTGGGACTCTAGAAAGAGTGCAGAGAAGAGCAACAAAGATGATTAGGGGACTGGAGGGTAAAACATATGAAGAATGGTTGCAGGAATTGGATATGTCTAGTTTAATGAAAAGAAGGACTACAGCAGTGGTGGGTTGCCCCCGGTTCAGACCGGTTCTATAGAACCGGTAGTAAAACCAGTGGGAGGCTCCGCCCACTGACCCTGACATCATCAGAAGCGATCTGCGTATGCGCAGAAGCAAGGTATGCACGCGATCCCGTTGCGAATCGGTAGTAAAGGTAAGTTGAACCCATCCCTAAACTACAGGTGACATGATAGGAGTGTTCCAATATCTCAGGGGCTGCCACAAAGAAGAGGGAGTCAAGCTATTCTCCAAAGCACCTGAGGGCAGGAGAAGAAGCAATGGATGGAAACTAATCAAGGAGAGAAGCAGCCTAGAACTAAGGAGAAATTTCCTGACAGAACAATTAATCAGTGGGAAAACTTGCCTCCAGAAGTTGTGAATGCTCTAACACTGGAGGTTTTTAAGAAGAGATTGGACAACCATTTGTCTGAAGCGGTATAGGTCTTCCTGCCTGAGCCAGGGGTTGGTCTAGAAGACCTCCAAGGACCCTTCCAACTCTGATATTCTGTATTCTGTCCATGCATCAACATCATCATTACAGCAATAGCACATAAATTTATATACAGCTCCATAGTGCTTTACAGGGCATTATCCCGAAGAGAATACTTTTCAGGAAACACAGACAGAAACACAGAATACAAAGTTAAGTGTTCAGGTTTGAAATCTGTCTTCTCCTCCTCTCCAAAAAGTCAATACAATACAACATTATCTTATGCTAACAAGTTCCTTTGCAAAGCAATCTAAAAATCTTGCCCTTAAAAAGTCAATAGCCCCTGAAAATTAAGTGCAGCTGTTTCCTACATTGTCTCTACAAATGAGTTTCTATGAATGGTAATCTGGATATTCAAAAGAAGCTAGATGATAAGTACTATTTAATTTTAGCTGCAGTTATTTCTGGTCTAAGATCTGAACTTCACAGCATTGAAAAACAGCAGCTGCTGTGAAGCCACAGAATAGAGCAGCTAATTATGGGACAAGTGCTCTCTGAGTAAATCAAGCTGGGATGGAGAACTTTACCAACTCAAAAAGACCTCAGTTTTACCATCAATTAGAATGCTATGCATACAGCAACTAAAGTATTGAAGTGGGCAAGGGACGATGGATAGATAATTTCTTTTTTATTTTTACATTGTTGTCTTCTTGATTTACTCTTCTTCTTTCTTATTTTTCTTGTAAAGAATAACAAGTATTGAAGCGGGCAAGAGATGATAGATGGATGATTTTTATTATTTTTTTTCTGTTGTTGTTCTGAGTTACTTTTCCTTTTCTCTCGCTCTCTTCTTCTTCTCCTTTTTTCCTTTTTTTAAAAGTAGGTGACATGATTAGAAGTTAGATAAGAAAGAAAGAAAAAGTTTCTTAACAAAGGGTGATATGATCAAAAGCTAGAATAAGTGATAGAAATAAGAAAAGGGAGAATATTAGCCAGTGGTGGGTTTCAAAGTTTTTTACTACTGGTTCTGTGGGTGTGCCTTGGTGGGCGTGGCATAGCTTGGTGGGCATGGCTTGGTGGGAGTGGCAGGGGAAGGATACTGTAAAATCTCCATTCCCACCCCACTCCTGGGGGAAGGTTACTGCAAAATCCCCATTTCCTCCCGATCAGCTGGGACTCGGGAGGCAAAGAATAGATGGGGGCGGGGCCAGTCAGAATTTTTACTACCGGTTCTCCGAACTACTGAAAATTTTCATTACTGGTATTTGTGTTTGATTTATGGAGAGTCAAAGCATTGAACTTTGCTATTTTATCAGTGACAGCTCTGCAAACAGGAACAAGCATCATTCTTTTTACTGTCATTTTTCTGATGTTTTCTCCATTTCAAGCCATTTCCCCAGAACAAGCAAGATTCAGATATTTAGAAATGTCAACTGATCACAAGTTGCAAGACTATTAATGTACTTACAAGCAAGAAATAAAACCAAACAATTGGCTTTGTCAGAAATTTTCTCCAGATCTCTTTCAGGGTTTAGTAACATTGGCCTTTGTGCAAATAAACCAAAGTCTCATAGAATGGATCCCCTTTGATAAAAAGCATCTATGAAAGAGACCTATAAGAAGAGGGTTCAAAATAGCATGTTGAGTTTTGACTTCCCTCGGCCAATGAATTATCATAGAGCCAAATTTCAGAAACAAAACTTTCAAATCAATATGGCCTTTGTAAGAAAAGAAACTCAAGCTCTGTTTATAGAAGAATGATGGCTGGACTTAAAAACACATATTGGCTGGGAAATTGTGGGAGTTGAATTTTTTTTTTAAATTAGATTTATATGCCGCCCTTCTCCAGAGACTCAGGGCGGCTTACAATGCGTTAAGCAATAGCCTTCATACTTTTGTATATTTTATACAAAGACAGCTTATTGCCCCCACAAACTGGGTCCTCATTTCACCTACCTTAGAAAGGATGGAAGGCTGAGTCAACCTTGAGCCTGATGAGATTCGAACTTGCAATAATTGCAGACAGCTGAATGTTAATAACAGGCTTTTAGTCTGTTGAGCTATCCAGGCTCAACATTTTATCTCAAAATTGCCAAGGTTGAAAAATGCTTAAGATTTTTTTTTCTTCCAATCACATCCAATTCTTAGAGACTGCCCGTGCATGGCTAAGATTAAAATACAATTCCATCTTTATTGTGGGTTCTTGTGAAGCCAAGAAAGCATCAGATGAAGCCATGTCCTAAATACTGTAACACCCAGCCAACCTTTGCTGATCTTAAAAATTGAAGCACTGTTGAACCTCACATTGGTTATTTGGATGGAAGGCTACTCATGAATCTAGACGGGTAATTTTTTTTTAAAAAAAATGGAAATGACAAACTGCTTCCAAACTTGGCAAGAACTATTCCAACTCTATCTTCATTGTTAAATTATCTCAACTGTTTGGATAGCACTGAGATCAAACTGGGACAGCTTGCTCTTCTGTCAAAGACTATAAGACTTTGTATAAGCAAATGTCTCCAATCAAACTTACAGAGTGAGCACAAGTCAACAGGGGAATGTTAAATAATCAGTGTTAACTAACTCTAGCATCCTCTCTTGTAATGTAAATCTTAGATCAATGATGGCTAACCTTTTCCGGACCGAGTGCCCAAAGTGTGCATGTGCACGTACGAATGCATGAACCCCCAAAATGCAATGCATGCATGGCCTCCTGCATGCACCTCATCCCCCAGGCATGTGCCCTGCCCCCCATGCATACACCCTGCCCCCCGTGCATGCACCTGCAGCTCCCACGCATGCACACATGACCCACACACATGAGCCCCACCCCCGCACATGCACAGCAGAGACCGGCAGACCTGGCTGGTGGGAGGCGCACACGTATGCGCAGTGGAGCTGAACCGGGGTGTCAGCTCACGTGCCCACAGAGAGGGCGCTGCGTGCCACCTCTGGCACATGTGCCATAGGTCTGCCATCACAGTCTGAGGTAAAGAGTTTAACTATCTTCTGAAGCAAAAGGAACAGAAGAGGAAGAGCAAACAACTCACTGTTAAACTGATGATCCCTCCAAGACAGAAGAGATACGCGCAAGAACAGCTTCTGTTCTGGATTTCCAAAAGCCGAAACTATTGCTTGTAATTATAGAGAACAATTATTTGGAAATCTAAGAACAAAACCCTCCCACTTTGCACAAATGACTCTGCAGGAAGATCAGTCAGAAGGCGATAAAACAGAAACAAACCACACAGCCACCTCAACCCTTCTCTTTCTCGCAAGCCTTATTTGTCCAACTACTACCAGATAACTGTTGGTTAGACAACCAACTGGTTGGTTGTGGCCAGCCAGTAAGTAAGCTGCTCAGCTCTACTCCAGTTCCTGAGTAAGAAAATCTAAGGTATCTTTGGCCCAGGCATTTTGGGTGATTTATTAAGTACAGGGGACTCCATCTCTAATTCTTTGATTCAAACTTTCTAAAATCTTACAAAATAATATTTCATTGCTGCTAAACAAGGCTTTCTAGTTTACATTTTACTAATTTAAATCAGGGGTGAAATCCAGCAGGTTCTGACAGGTTCTGGAGAACCGGTAGTGGAAATTCTGAGCAGTTCGGAGAACCGGTAGCGGAAATTTTGAGTAGTTCGGAGCACCGGCAAATGCCACCTCTGGCTGGCCCCAGAGTGGGGGGGGGGGGAATGGAGATTTTGCAATCTCCTTCCCCTGCCACGCCCAACAAGCCACACTCATAGAACCAGTAGTAAAAAAACCTTGGATTTCGCCACTGGTTTAATTCTTCACTCTTCAAAAATTATCAGAGAAAAACTTGACAAGGGTCATAACTTTAGAGGGCAACGAACACTTGCCAATCATCCCATTTGGCCAACCCAGCAAAAAAACTTGGAAGATGATCAGTAAAAAGTTTCCACTTTCAAGGGGCCACCAACCTTTACATTGGTGCTGGAGGATGAAACCAAGAATACACCATTATATATGTTGACGGCAGCAAGACTTACTCTACGCACAGAAATGGAAGGTCACCCCGATCTCCACAACGGATGAATGGCTACAAAAACTGATGGAGTTAGCAGAGATGGATAAATGGATTGCATTGATTAAAGGGGGAAAAAAATACGAATACTTTCATTTCTACTTGGAAACCACTTCTGGACTTTGTGCTTGAGGTGGGAAAAAAAATGAAACTTTGATTTTGGGTTTCACCAATTAGATAGATTTGTTGTTGTAGTAATGGCTAGTTTCTATTAATATAAAAAAGTAAAAAGCTGAGCGGTAGATCTTAATGCCTTCCTGTACTGCACTAAAGGAGTCAAAAGTCAATGCTTTTTTTTCCTTTTCCTCTTGCTTTCCCCCCACTATCCACTTCCTTTTTTCCTTTCCTAATTTCCCTAATATTTGCTTTTGTATTCTCTTTGTATGGAGAGGTGTTGCCCCCTAAAACCGGCCTGCACATGTGCGCTGGCTGGATGATTGTCAGGTGTGCATTCGCCCCAGAACCCAGAAGTTTGGCTTTTCTGGAGTGCGATCCTTTCGTGTGCGTGGCAGTGCCAAAAACTGGCCTGCATATGCGTGCCGGCCAACTGATCATTGGGCGTGCATGTGCGCTACAACCCAGAAGTTCAGCTTTCCCAGAACGTGGCTCTGACAAGTGCACATGTGTGAAGTTTTCACGCAACCTTTTCGGCACCGATCACTGCCCTATACCAGGGGTGAGCAAATATGGCCCCTTTATGACTTATGGACTTTAACTCCCAGAATTCCTGAGCCAACTTGGCTGCCTCAGGAATTCTGGGAGTTGAAGTCCACAGGTTGTAAAAGGGCCACAGTTGCCCACCCCTGCCCTATACCGTTTCAGACAAGTGGCTGTCCAGTCTCTTCTTAAAAACCTCCAATATTGAAGCACCCACAACCTCTGAAGACAAGCTGTTCCACTGGTTCATTATTCTCACTGTTAGGAAGTTTCTCTTTAATTCCAAGATGCTTCTCTCCTTGATTAGTTTCCATCCATTGTTTCTTGTCCTGCCCTCTGATGCTTTGGAGAATAAGTTGACATGAAAAATATCATGTCACCCCTAGTCCTTCTTGTCTCTAGACTAGCCAAATCCAAATTTTGCAACCATTCTCCATGTTTTAGTCTCCAGGCCTTTAATCATCTTCTCTGTAACTTTTTCCAAAGTCTCAACAATATCTCAATCAATGAAAACATTCCAAAATGTTCTTAAACATTTTTGCTACTCCATATTTTTGCTTTATCTTTGAAACATTCCACAGGATCAAAACGCTTCCGCTTATTGTTCTTTGGAATGCTTTCCTGAGGCCCGAGCCTGCTGCATACCGACCAGATTGTTATTATTATTAAAGGTTTCACCTGTAGAAAAATATTGGTTTAAAATTCCTGATGTGTTGGAAAGCAGGAATTCACGATGCAAAATAGAATTATGCCAACTCTTGGTGCTAATAACTTGAGGAATACTGAAGAAAAAACATCTATATTGATTTAAATAAAGGGGTATGTTTTTTTTAATGTAAAGCTTGTTTAATATAACCTCAACTCTCTGCAGTTCATTAAGTCCTCCTTCCTGGAGCTTTTGGACAATACAATGGAAGTGATTTGAGCAGGGGTAAGCTTCAAAAATTTTAGCAAGGGGTTCTCTGCCTAGTTGCTGGGTGGGCGTGGTCATGGTGGGCGTGGCCTAGTTGGCCTCCTGCACCACGATGGGGGGGGGGGTGTTTGCCCTCCCCAGGCTTCAGAGGCTTTCCTCGAGCCTCTGGGAGGGTGAAAATGGCCTTCCCCAAGCTCTGGAGGCCGGAAACAGGCCCATTTCCAGCATTCCCGAACTTCCGGTAGGCCCGTTTTTCACCCTCCGAGCCTCCGCATGCGCCCTGCACTTACCTGCATCCAAAATGGGCCGTGTGGAAACTCCTTGGAGGGGCAGGGTGGGCGGGGCCAGACAGGAGTTGGATTTAGGGGTTCTCCGAACTGCACAGAATCTTACCTAGAGGTTCTCCCGAACCCTTGCGAACACCTAGCAGGCCACCCCCGGTCTTGAGCTACTTTCTTCTAGGATGGGTTTTCAACTGAGTTATTTTTTTCTTTTAATTTCCTACCCTAAAATTTCCCAGTGATATTCTGTCCAAGCTCTAACCATATCCATACCTGCTTAATGTTTCATTTCAGACAGGTTGCCGCTACCTGTATTATAACGGCATAAAAACAACAATCATTTGAGATAAGAAAAAAAGAAAAAGAAAAGAAAAGAAAATGATAGTGCCAAGTTATTTCTTACTTTGGCATGTTGTTTAAGTGTGTAAGGGGTGTCTGTAAGATACATTTGGAAAAAGTCAAGATGCTGAACACAACAGCGGGATCAAAGCTGGATAGCTCAACAGACTAAAAGCCTGTTATTAACATTCAGCTGTCTGCAATTATTGCAAGTTCAAATCTCCCCAGGCTCAAGGTTGACTCAGCCTTCCATCCTTTCTAAGGTAGGTAAATTGAGGACCCAGTTTGTGGGGGCAATAAGCTGACTTTGTATAAAATATACAAAAGTATGAAGGCTATTGTTTAATGCATTGTAAGCCGCCCTGAGTCTCCAGAGAAGGGCAGCATATAAATCTAATTAAAAAAAAAAAAGCTCTATGTCATCACACATAAAAAACAGGCACAGCTTTGCTCCCATTGTGGGCACTATCTTGACTGTCTTGACCATACCCATACACACACCAGCTGTGCTCAGATGAAATTATTTTAATACTCTTAAAGCATTTGATTTATAATGCTGACTTAATTATTGACTATACCTCTATTATTTATTTGATAAATAATACAATGCTGATTTAATTGATTATTGACTATACCTCTATTATTTATTTGATAAATAATACAAGGCGGTGCATATGTCCAGTTTTATTCCTCCTGTTTTCCCCACAACAAGAACCCTGTGAGAGTGAGTAGCCTAGTGATGGCTAACCTTTTCTGGACTGAGTGCCCAAAGGGCATGCGCAGGCGTGCGAACGCACGGGCATACCCGAACCCCCAAAATGCAATGCGCATGCGGCCATGCATCCACCCCACCCCTTGCGCATGTGCCCCACCCCGCATGCACCTCGCACATGTACACGCAGCCCCCCACACATGCCAAGCCCCCTGCACATGTGCAGCAGAGACCTGAAGACCAGCTGGCCAGCAGGAGGCGCATGCACAGCGGAGCCGAACAGGGGCAATGGCTCGCGTGCCATCAGAGAGGCCGCTGCGTGCCACCTCTGGCACATATGCTATAGGTTTGCCATCATGGGACTAGCCCAAAGTCACCCAGCCAGCTTTCATGCCTAAGGCAGGACTAGAACTCATTCCTTCCTGGCCATTGGCCCAAAATCACCCAGTCAGCTTTCATGCCTAAGTGGAACAAGAATTTACTATCTCCTGGTTTCTAGTCTGGTGCAAGACCAAACTGGTTAGTCGTTATTATTGTGCAAATCAAGTATTTTTAAGTTAAACGGTGATATTTGGTTTTCATTTAAGAGAACTGATGAAAAACATAAATGAGTAACATAATAATAAGCTAAAGACTAATCCTGAGATTTCAGATCCCATGTTTGGTTCCTTGAATTTTACTATTTCTACGTTAGTCGTTTATTTATGTGACACGTCTTTGATCCTGCTTGGTTCGTAATCTTTTCTAATTCTTTTTTCATTAAAAAAAAAACAACTGGTGCTTTGGAGAAGCCCCATAAGCCAAAGGTGACACAGTCTATTGTCTGCAAACTCAACAGGGGTTTTTCTTATCTCTCTCTCAGGAAAAGGAAAGGATAAAAGGGCAAAAAATAAAGTTTCCTATCTGGAAATGATGCTCACCCTGCAAATAATGCTTTTGATAAACAGTCTATCTGGAATAGGCCAAACAATCCTTGACAGATCTTTCTAATGAGGGGGAATTTTGTGCCTACTTAAATAAAAAAAAGACAAAGGAACTTGCTAGTTCTTTTCTCAGTATTTTAATTCAATCATCTAGAGAACCCTAAGAAAATTTAATCTATCCAGTAAGATGAGTAAGTGGCAAGACAGAACTAATTCCTGAAAAACTGTTCTTTTGGGAAAAAGGCTGAAAATTCTAATATGAAGTTATTTTATTCAGACTTGGAGAATTGGCCAAACGTTAACAACTTCCCGAACCTTTTGTGGAGTGCCGAAGTCCTTATACTTCTGGGCATAAGAGGTCTACTTGAAAGAAACAGATCAGAAGGAATCTGATAGCACTTTTCCAATTACTGTAATACATTTTAAGAAGAGGCTTTCATGAGCTCATAGAAGTGTCTGCCTTTTCATAATGTGTTACAGTAGTGGCCGAAATTGTGGAAACCTTTTGGGAAAAGTGTATTTTCTAAAACTAGCTAATAACACCACTTTTTTTGCAGTAGTACCATAAAATTATATATCAATGGATAGATAATTTAATCAAGAATGTAATGCAGTAACTTTTATGAAAGATTTACTATTAGAATAGCAGTTACAGTATAAAGAAGACAAGTGAAACAAGTAGAAAAAACGAGATATACAAAATTTATCACATCAGTTAATACTTAGTTGGGTAACCTTTAGCATGAATAAGGCCCTACAATGTCTTCCCTTGGAGTAAACCAAGTCTTTTAGTTCTGCAGCTGTTATAATGTGAAAGCAAGATTGAATGATCGCTTCTATTAACTGGGTTTTATTGCTGGGTCGCTTCTGACTAACAAGTTTCTTTAGTTGGCTCCCTAGATTTTCAATTGGATTGAGGTCTGAGCTATTCCCAGGCCATTCCAGCAGTGGAATATGATTATCATGAAACTCAAAAAAAAAAAGTGGTGTTATTAGCCATCAAACCTTAAAAATACACTTTTCCAAAAGGTTTCCACAATTTTGGCCACTACTGTAGTTGGAAATGGTGCCACCAGAGCTGATTTTTTCCCCACAAAACAACTCTCTTCCTACAAGGTCCACAACCACAACTCAAAGAAATAGAACACACATTTTGGACTGATGTATGGTTGCTTTTTCAAGTGAAACCATTTGTAGAAAGCAGGCCAGGTCCAAATTGGAGGTACGGGAAGGAACAGAAAGCATGTCAACACTTCTGAACTGGATCTGGTTCATGCCTCCAATATTAGCTGAAGGCAGGGGTGGGCTTCAAAAATTTTTGCAAGGGGCTCTCTGCCCGGTTGTTGGGGTGAGTGTGGCCATGGTAGGCGTGGCCTAGTTGGCCTCCTGCACCACGGCTGGAGTGGTGCAGGCTCCCCAGGCTCCGGAGGCTTTCCTTGAGCCTCCAGGAGGGCGAAAACGGCCTCCCCAGGCTCCGGAGGCCCTTCCCGAACTTCCGGTAGGCCCATTTTTCGCCCTCCCCAAGCCTCTGCACACGCCCTGTACTTACCTGCATCCCAAAACAGGCCGCGTGGGGACTCCTGGGAGGGAAGATGTAGGCAGAGCCAGCCAGGAGTGGGATTTGAGGGTTCACCGAACTGCACAGAATCTTAGCTAGAGGTTCTCCCGAACCCCTGTGAACCCCCAGCAGCCCACCCCGGCTGAAGGTCACAAAAGGGCAAATGGACAAGAAATGCAACTCAGCTTCTGCTCCTTGGCTGCCAGTTGTCATATGTAAATTAAGTGTGAGACATTTGTATGAATAATCAGTCTGAAGGCCAGAAGATTTCACAAAGAGTGGTTGTTTCAGGCAACTAAATTAAAATGGTCTTATTCTAAAGGGAGCCATCTTTCATTATATTTGTATCCTGCTTCTGAGGCTAAAACTGTCTCCATGTGGATAGCATATATCACTAGAGCTGTGCATGCTTTCAAAAAAAATCAGGAAAGCTTGGGGTGATACAGGAATCCATCTTTCCACTGCTAATTATAGCAGCTGTGTCTTTTTTTTAGGTTTCTAAAAAGGTAAAGGTTGTTGTGGCTCCGTTGCCTGAGCCTGCGTCATCAGCAGGGGAGGACTCTGAGAGCGAGGGAGAGGAGTTGGCAAGTCCTCCTTCTCCAGGACTCTCCTCTCTGGCAATGCCTCCGGAGGACACCGAAGGGCAGGAGATAGGCCCAGAGCCAAGCTCATCCCCGCAGCCACAGGAGGACATTGACGAGGGGAGTGAGTTTTGGTTGGATCCTCGCCAGCGTCGGAGAGACAGGAGAGCCCAGCAGAGGAAAAGGCGTGGTCGTGATTAGCTGGTGGACCACGCCTCCCAGACTATATAAGTGAGGGATTGTAGCCGTATCTTTGTGACAAACAAAACAAAGATTCATGGATCCCGGTTTTGAATCGGCCTTGTGTCTCAGCTTTGGTGGTGTGTATGTGACGGACCTATTAATAAAGACATTGGCAAGCAGCTGCGGATTGCTGCCGACCTTTGTTATCAGCTTACTAGGTTGCCTGCCAGTTCATTAGACTCTGATTGTCTGAGGGGAGGTTCTTTCTGGGCACGGGGCCAGAACAAAGGTAAAGGTTCCCCTTAGACATAGGTGCTAGTTGTTCCCGACTACAGGGGGCGGTGCTCATCTCAGTTTCAAAGTCAAAGAGCCAGCGCTGTCCGAAGACATCTCCATGGTCATGTGGCCGGCATGACTCAACGCCAAAGGCGCACGGAACAGTGTTACCTTCCCACCAAAGGCAGTCCCTATTTTTCTACTTGCATTTTTTTTTTCGTCCTTTCAAACTGCTAGGTTGGCAGAAGCTGGGACAAGTAACGGGAGCTCACACCATTATGCAGCACTAGGGATTCGAACCACTGAACTGAGGACCTTTCCATCGAAAAGCTCAGTGTCTTAGTCACTGAGCCACCGCGTCCTTAAATCTAGTTTATACCATGCCTATTCACTATTCCTATCTGTAGCTCTGTATCCTTCCAAAATTCTGCAAGACCACACAATTCCTGAACTGCCTTTTCTGTCTGTCTCATCAACTCCATGAAAATCTAACTTTATCTTCCCCTTCCTCTGGATAGTTCCGCTTCACAGATTTCTTTTGCAGTTTGATTCCTTTTTCAAAAAGACAAAATCACCTCAACTTACATATTACCGGTACATATTGGACACTGACTTAACCATGAGCACGGTTAATGAAGCATAATTTCATTTGTTTAGATTAATTCTCTCCCACCCATCTCTTTCTAAATTCCCTCTAATTCTTCTAGTGCACCCCCTTCCCCTAATTACACACAAAAGAAGGGAGGGAGTCATTGAGTCTCAAGCCAAATTGGGGTTTTCTAGGGAGGGAAAAAACTCTTTTGATAGTTAAGCAGAGGTACATAATACTATTGATTAATTAGACATTCCTCTCCAAGTTAAAGAATCCAAAATCCAACACTTCAGATGAGATAATTATTATGTAGCCCAAACTTCACAACTGAATCAAGAGTCTGCAAAGCCTGAAGATCAGCTCACTGTGTGTACACCAGAGATGGGTTTCAGCAGGTTCTGACCAGTTCTGGAGAACTGGTAGGGGAAATTTTGAGTAGTTCGGAGAACCGATAGTAAAAATTTTGACGGGCCCCGTACCCATTTATTCTCTGCCTCCCAAGTCCCAGCTGATTGGGAGGAAATGGGGATTTTGCAGTAACCTTCCCTGGAATGGGGTTGGAATGGAGATTTTGCAGTATCCTTCCCCTGCCAACCAAGCCATGCCAACCAAGCCATGCCACGCCCACAGAACCGGTAGTAAAAAAATTTGAAACCCACCACTGATGTACACCACAAAATACCTAAAAAGTAAGAACCCAATTTTTGCTAAATGGGTTTGCTTGCTTAATTACTTACTTACTTACTTACAAAGTAAGTAAGATAACAGCCAACAACATTTTCATGCTCTCTAATTCAGGGGTCCCCAACCTCCAGTCCATGGACCAGCACCAGGCCGTGGCAATGCCAGCAACCACCAGGCCACGCAAACAAGCAAAGCCCCATCTGTGGGATGGAGGCAGCACACAAAACCACGTCCCCTCTGGTCCACAGAAAAACCTTTCTCCATGCAACCAATCCCTGGTGCCCAAAAGGTTGGAGGCCGCTGCTCTAATTCGTCAATTTATCAATGGAAATTTTTTCATCCATTGATAGGAATCGCAGTTCACTCAAAGCCTTCTGCTTGAAAATCAAAACAAAAACAAAAAAAATTCCAGTCCATCCTGGAAACACTTTTTAAGTGAACAATACCGTATGCTTGTAGTAACTGCTGAGCTTCTGCCCCTCCCCCCAATAAGGAAAATACCAGCGACAATGTTTTCCAGAAAACTAGAAACTAGGAGCCTGGATAGCTAGCAGACTAATGCATTGTGATTAACTCCAGCTGTCTGCAATTACTGTAAGTTCGAATCTCCCCAAGGCTCAAGGCTGACTCATCCTTCCATCCTTTCTAAGGTAGGTAAATTGAGGACCCAGTTTGTGGGGGCAATAAACTGACTTTGTATGAATATACGAAAGTATGAAGGCTATTGCTTAACGCATTGTAAGCCGCCCTGAGTCTCCGGAGAAGGGCGGCATATAAATCAAATTTTTAAAAAAAACTAAGGAAAAGACATTTATGTGAGGGATTGCAAAACAATTTTCACAATGGATATGGACCAGCAAAATGGTAGGAAGCCAGTAGTGGGATTCAAATCCCGTCGCTACTGGTTCGCTCCTGGGAGTGCCTGCACTTGGATGCGCAAAGCTTCTGCGCATGCATAGAGACTTCCGGGCAGGTGGGCGGAGACTCCCACCACCACTACCGGTTCGCCTGATGCGGGGCGAACCAGTAGCAATCCACCACTGTAGGAGGCCGCGAAATACAAAGGCAGAAATATAACCTGAGGAAAGGAAGATGAAAGAGAGCAGCTAGTCACAGGCCTTCAGCATCACTGAATGCAAGAGACTGATAAATCTGAGGAATTGGGTAGAAACATTTCCCAATACGTTTATTTAGGATAAAATACAAAACACAGATAAAAGATAAGAATGAAAAAAAAAATCCCAGACTAACAAACATCCAACACTAACAACAACAAAAAGAAAAACCAGATGCACAAAAAAACAAACAAACCCCCAAATACTAAATATATCTAACATTAAACATTAAACAAAAATCCACCCTGGCTGAATGCTGAAAGATACATCAAAAAATCTAATATATTCTCCTCCCCTTACATAAAAATCTCCTCCCTTTACATAACAGGTCTACAAACAGTTATAAACTTTCCCATCTGTATTTAACAAAAATGCTATATTATATAAACAAACATCTCTGATGTGAAAATCTATTTATCTAATAATCAAATTGACCCAACGTATTTTCATATGTATATGAACTCTTGTTAACCATCTGTTGCTGTATTTAACATGTAGAAAATTTACAAATGGCTTCCATAAACACCTTTTTAAAGGCCCTCCCCCAGTGGCTCTTCACCATCCCTTGGCTCAAATTCGGAGCAAATCTTGACTACGCCATCTTGATGGGTTTGAGGGTTGCTGCCTCCCCCAGATGGAATATTCTTATCTGGTGTCCTTCTCCACAGGATCAACTGGATTACCAGCAAAGCAGCCATCGGCTCCTTGCAGGCTGGGTAAAGGAGAGGAGAGATACCCACTAAAAGGGGGATTATGATGCTCGCGTCTCCACACCCAAAAAGCAAGATGGAAGACAGTGGTGGGTTGCTATCAGTTCGCCCTGGTTCAGGCGAAACGGTAGCAGAGCCAGCGGCAGACTCCACCCATCCGCCTGGACGCTTCTGTGCATGCGAGCGCCCATGAGCAAACCCGCCCCTGATAAAAGAGACATCTGAACAACCCATGTCCGTGATGGCGAACCTATGGCACACATGCCACAGGTGGCACATGGAGCCATATCTGTGGGCACACGAGGATTGCTCTAGCTCAGCTCCAGTGTGCATGGGCATGCCAACCAGCTGATTTTCGGGCCTCCTGCACCCACCAGAAGTTGGAAAACGGGCCATTTCCGGCCTCCGGGAGTGGTGGGGGAGGCTGTTCTCATCCTCCCCAAGTTCCAAGAAAGCCTCTGGAGCCTGGGGAGGGCAAAAAATGGGCTTTCTGGGCCCACTGGTAACCCTTTTGCTGTCGCATGCCAAAAGCGGGGGGAGCGGGGAGGAGAGTGTGCATGTGCGCAGAGGGGTGGGGCGCATTGAATTATGGGTATGGGCACACGCGCGCTCGACCTCCCCGCACTCCCTCTGCTTTTGCCACGTGATAGCACAAAGGTTAGCCATCACTGACCTACGTCCTGGGTATTTAATGCAATGGGAAAATGTGCCTCCTCTATTAGTGGTTTGTAAAGCCTTTCTCCATCTCTTGCCATCACCCCCTGATGTTGCCATGGGTAGGAAAGTGCATGGCACCATCAATTAGGGAGGGACGGCAGATCAGATATCTCCTTTTACATCTGGATTTGCCAATCAGAGGCTTATCTGCAGTTGGAGGAAGCATTTCAGATTAAAGTCTATCTTCTAATTTCACAACTGGAGAAAAGAAGGTCACAGATCACACTTTTTGCTCTTTGGGGGAGGGAAGTTGAAGGGAAGCATTGCAGGCAAAGAGGCTGCAACTACTTTTCCTGATGTCCATCGAGTTGAGAGTTAAATCATCCTGAGTATTGGGAATGCCGAGTGGGATTTCCTCCTGGATAAGTTTAGTCTGGAACTAAACATTTTTTCACCGGGTCCTTTTTAAAATGAGAATAACAGAGCAATTCTGGGGAAAGTTACAGTAAGTTTCCTCTGTGGATATGGATGTGAAACCAGGGGTGGGAATGAAAAATTTGAGCAACTGGTTCTCTGCCCAGCTGCTGGGTGGGTGTGGCCATAGGGGTGTGGCTTACTCGGCCTCCTGCACCATGGCGGGGGGACGTTTTTGCCCTCCCCAGGCTCCAGAGGATTCATTGAGCCTCTGGGAGGATGAAAATGGCCTCTCTTGGGCTCCCGAGGCCCTTCAGAGGCCGGAAACTGGCCCGTTTCCAGACTTCTGGAACTTCCAGGAGGCCTGTTTATCACCCTCTCAGAACTTCCACATGGGCGCTGCGCTTACCTGACACCCAAAATGGGCTACGTTGAGACTCTGGGGAGGGGAGGGGAGGGGTGGGCGGGGCCAGCCAGTCCTTGCAACTATTGGTTTAGCGAGCCAGATGTAAAATTAGCATCCCGAACCAGTCCGAACCGGCTGAATCCCACCCCTGCGTGAAACTGATCGTACATACATATAAGCATCGCGCATCTGCGTACACACATATACACACTTCAAGTGACTTTTTCCCTCTTTGAATCCAAGACATTGCAGGACCTATATGACTAATTTCTGGTGGTTTTTTCCCGTCGAGTTAAAGAGCTAAATCATCCTGAGTATCGGAAATACTGAATGGGACTTCCTTCTGGAGAGTCTGTCTGGAACTAAGCATTTTTCACTTGGCCCTTTTAAAATGAGAATAGCAGAGCAATCCTGGGGAAAGTCCGTTTCCCCTGTGAATGTGTAACTGATCCTACATACACATAAGCATTGTGCATGCATGCACATGCACACACACATACCCATGCAACTCCAGGTGACTTTTTCCCTCTTTAAACCAAGGATGTTGCTGGACCAGTGACAAGTTTCTGGTATTTTGTTGTTGTTGTTGTTAGTTGGGAAGTCATGTCCGACCCATCGTGACCCCATGGACAACATTCCTCCAGGCCTTCCTGTCCTCTACCATCCTCAGGAGTCCATTTAAGATCACGCCGATTGCTTCAGTGACTCCATTCAGCCACCTCATTCTCTGCCATCCCTTTCTTCTTTTGCCCTCAATCTTTCCCAGCATTAGGCTCTTTTCCAGTGAGTCCATCCTTCTCATTAGGTGGCCAAAGTATTTTGAGTTTCATCTTCAGGATCTGGCCTTCTGAAGAGCAATCAGGGTTGATCTCCTCTAGGACTGACCGGTTTGATTGCCTTGTATCCAAGGGACTCGCAGGAGTCTTCTCCAGCACCATAGTTCAAAGGCCTCAATTCTTTGGCGCTCAGCCTTTCTTATGGTCCAACTTTCACAGCCATACATTGCAACTGGGAAAACCATAGCCTTGACTATACGCACTTTTGTTGCCAGGGTGATGTCTCTGCTTATTCATTTTTTTAAATTCACCATTAAACTTAGATGGCACTTGAACCTGCCATCTCTGAAATGAAGTTTGAACGAGTGGATTTCAGCAATGTACACAAGAAATCTGCTCTGTTTCCTTTCCCGATTCATGCAATAACCTAAAAGCCAGGAATGTCCTGATCAGTTTAACCATCAAAACAGCATCAGCTATAGGAAGTGACCACTGGATTTCCTGACAGATACACAAGAAACACTAGCCTCCAGTTATACTCATTTAGAAGCTCAAGGCAAGGAGATAAAAAGTCCCCGTCATACTTCCTGAAGCTCTTTGCAACGATTTCTGGGGCATTCTGCAGAAGTCTAGCCGGCAACAAAATCTGTATCCAGTATGGAAACCGGCAGAACCTTTCCAGTGCCACTAAACGTATATTGCAATCTGCCTAGGCCCGTGATGGCAAACCTATGGCACGTCTCCACGGCCATGTCACCACGGCCTTGCTCGTTGCTGTTCCGGGTTTCTGGTATGCATGTCCGTGTGTCGGTCAGCTGGCCTTTGCACACGCAGAGGCGCCGGTAACTGTGTGTGCCCGCATCCACACTGGGCAGCTCCTCTCCCGGGTTGTGTCTCCAACTAGTGCACATGTACGCGCTCCCTTTTCAGCACTCAGTGCCAAAAAAGTTCTCCAGCACTGGTCTAGGCAATCCTGAGTTATTCCTGACCAGTTAATTCCTTTTTAAAAAATCAACCTTTAACTGAGGCCTGGAGACTAAAACATTTAAAAAAAAAAAAAAAAAGATTTATATGCCGCCCTTCTCCGGAGACTCAGGGCGGCTTACAATGCGTTAAGCAATAGCCTTCATACTTTTGTATATTGTTTTATACAAAGTCAGCTTATTGCCCCCACAAACCGGGTCCTCAATTTATCTACCTTAGAAAGGATGGAAGGCTGAGTCAACCTTGAGCCTTGAACTTGCAATAATTGCAGACAGCTGAACGTTAATAACAGGCTATGTAGCCTGTTGAGCTATCTGAGGCTCTATGTGAGGAACAGTTGCAGGAATTGGGTGTGACTAGTCTAGGGAAAAGAAAGACTAGGGGGGGACACAATAGCAGTATTCCAGTATCTGAGAGGCTGCCGTAAGTAGAGAGGGGGTCCATTTATTTTCCAAAGCAACAGAGGACAAGACAAGAAACAATGGATGGAAACTAATCAAGGAGAGAAGCAACCTGGAATTAAGGAGACACTGAAATGTCTTTGAATATTAGTAGCTTGGGTTAGTAGTTATGTTGTTGGTTTGAGTTCTGAGCTTGGTGATTTGGTTGCAAACGTTTCGTCCCATTCAAGGAGACTTTGGATGGTGTCAAGCACAATCCAAAGTGCACTGAAGATGCCTCCTCGAATGGGAACCAAATGTTTGCAACCAAATCTCTAAGCTCGGAGCTCAAACCAACAACATAAGGAGAAACTTCCTAACAGTGAGAACAATTAATCAGTAGAACACCTTGACTTCAGACCAGGGGTGGGTTATCTTTACTACCGGTTTGCAGTGAGGCCGTATACGCACACTCGCTTCACTCACGCACATACACAGAAGCGTTTTGATGACATCGGGGTCGGTGGGCAGAGCCTCCCGCCAGTTTTACTACCGGTTCTATAGAACCAGTGCAAACTGGGGGCAAACCACCACTGCTTCAGACATTGTGGATGCTTCATCACTGGAGGTTTTTAAGAAGAGACTGGAGGTCTCAAATAATGTTGTTCTTATAAAGCAAATCCAACAAAGAATTTAATTTTAAATGGAAACCATTATTGGATATGGTCTTATCCCTGGAATTGTGCCACACCCAAAATTAGGTCCCAAATTGTCCAAAATTAGGATTTTGAAACAGGGGTAAAATCTACTTACCTTCCCAACCGGTTCGGAAATGCACGCATGCACAACATGTGCGCATGAGGACCCTCTGTGCATCCACAAACCTTTCTGCGCATGCGCAGAGGATAAAAAGCAGGTTACTTTCTGATTAAAACCAGGAAGTAACAATGACCGGGTGGGTGGGCGGAGATTTCTGCTACCAATTTGGGTGAACCGATCCAAACCGGATCCAAAACGTAACAAGGACACGAGGATTTTGACTAAAAAACAAATATGAAGTATCTCCTAATGCTACAAGCTTCTAAGGATGTGTGGGGATCCTTTTTTACTTCTGTGAAAAATCTGCTGATTTTCCTCTATCTCTATCTGATTTTCATACCTCTATTACATACATTTCGTATCTTCTTTTAAAATGTATCATATAGAAATCGGGGGTGGGGGGAGGAGAGGCAAAATGGCTGCCATAACCCTTGCAAATCTTTGACCCCTCAAAATGGGTTGATCCTCACTAGGCTGGGCAAAGTCTACTAAGGTGGTGGTATAAAGCAGGGGTGTCAAACTCAAGGCCCACGGGCCAAATGCAGCCCGCAGGGTGCTTAGATCTAGCCCATAGGGTTGCCCTGGAAACAGTGAAGGACTGGCCCCCGGTGCCTCTGCCAATGAAAATGGAGTTCGAGGGGGCTGTGTGTGGCTCTCCCGAGCTCCATTTTCAACCGCGACGTCCTACTGAAGCACTCTGCCAATGAAAATGGAGCTCAGGAGGGTTGCACACGGCCCCCTCGAGCTCCATTTTTGCTGGCAGAAGCCCTGTGGGGCGAGTGTTGCAAGAGGCCGTCACAGCCAAAAACAGAATCTGGGAGGGGTGCCCCCGACACAAGTGATGTCAAGCTGGCCACACCCATCCCGACCACACACACCCAGCCCCAGAGGTCAAACACAACCCTGATGCGGCCCTCAATGAAATCAAGTTTGACACCCCTGGTATAGAGAGGGCATACCAGTGGTGGTATTCTACCAGGGGGAACTGGGTGAATTTGGTGAACTGGTAGTGGCGGCGGGAGGCTCCGCCCACCCACCCGGACATCATCACGGACGTGTGCTCACATTTGCACACCAGTAGCGAAAGTAAGTGAATACCACTACTGCAGCATACCCAGGCACATGGAGAAATGCAGACATACTAAGAGCACAATTCACACCATTTCACAGCTTCATACTATAGCTAGACTTCATAGCTAGGGATGGACAGTGCAATTGGACACACAGCTGGTTTAAGGTCAAACTCAAAATTTCTATAAGGTATAAAGGTAATCCTTGACTTACAACAGTTCATTTAGTGACTGTTCAATGTTACAACGGAAAAAAAGTGTTTTATGACCCTTTTTTTTTTCACACTTAGGACCATTGCGGCATCTCCATGGTCATGTGACCAAACTTCAGATGTTTGGCAATCAACTCGTATTTATGACGGATGATGTGTCCCAAAGTCATGCATGATCCCCCTTTTGCGACCGTCTGACAAGCAAAGTGAATGGGGAAACCAGATTCATTTTAAACAATTGTGATACTAATTTAAGAACTGTGGCGATTCACTTAACAAACATGATGGAAAAAGTTGTAAAATGGGACCAATCTCACTTAACAAATTTCTCACTTGGCAACATAAATTTTGGGCTCAGTTGTGGTTGTACGTGCCGTTGTAACTTCGAATGGTCACCAAACAAACTGTTGTAAAGTCGAGGACTACCTATATTTTGCAATTTTCTTGGTAATATTTTTGAACAATTTGTCCTGGCTTCCTCCTACTTCTTGAGCTGAAATGAAAAAAAGAGTGCCGAAAAGTTCACATAGAAACGGTGCATGCAGCCACTCTCCGGAAAAGCCGAACTTCCGAGTTTTAGCATACACGCGTGCCCAATGATTAGCTGGCTGGTGCACATGCACATGCCTGTTTTCGGCACTGCTGCACGCATGAAGGGATCGCGCTCCATAAAAGCCGAACTTCCGGGTTCTGGCACGCATGCACACCAGACAATCAGCTGGCTGGCATGCGTGTGCACATCGGTTTTCAGCACTGCCGCGCGCACAAAGGACAGCTGATCGTCGTGTGTGCATGCACGCCAGAAACCCGGAAGACAAACAGGCAAGGCTGTGCATGCCGGGTGACATGGCTTCGCGTGCCACTTTGGGTATGCGTGGCATAGGTTCGCCATCACAGATCTTAGCGAATCGCTCCAAAACTGCATCGCCATGAGAAAACCAGCCTAGAGTTTTTCCCCCATTTCTGAGTCTCTGCACCAGGAAAGGGGTCACCCGAGAAGCTCTCTCTGCACTGCAGCTAGAAAAGGCAGCTCCTTTGCCAGGAGATGGGGAGAGGACTGGACTGGCCCTGCTTCGCTATAGTCATCTCCACCCCCATGAAACAATCCAGGAGATGAATTTTTTTCTGTGATAGAATTTGACGCAGCACTTGGCCGACCTTGCCAACTAAACAAGGTGAGATAGGCTTAGTCTTTGGATAGGAGATCACCAGAAAATAGCAACAGCACTTAAGACTTATATACTGATTCACAGTGAGTTACAGCCCTCTCTAAGGGGATGATAGAGTCAGCATACTGCCCCCCAACTATCTAGGTACTCATTTTACCAACCTCGGAAGGATGGAAGGCTGAGTCAACCTTGAGCCGGTGAGAATCAAACTGCTGGCAGCCGGCAGAAGTAGCCTGAAGTATTGCACTCTAACCTAGGTTTCCCCAAAGCATGAAGCAGACTCCTTGTCCCAACAAAAACCCCTTTTTATTAAGTTACTGTGAATTCCTCTCACTCACATCCAGAAAAGTCTTTCAAGGAGGAATTTACAGTCACAGACCTTATCTGGCTTGGAGAGCTGCCAGGCCGATATTTTCAAACTTGGCAAAGATTCTTGGAGAGTCACGAACCAATTAAGTGAACTAATTGTCTCCTGCAAACTCTCCTCCCCCTTCAATCCTCTTTATTCCCTATGGGAGGGGCCATTCACCATCCACCTGTGGCCTTACTCCCGAGTTGACCCTTGTTCCTTAGCTGTTCCCTTCTCTTGGCAGCTCTGCGCATGCGCACACTGGGAACAGGCTCCAGCTGATCTTCTGCCCCACTGATGCCCGACTCCGAAGGCAGCTGACAACTGTCAGACGGCCCTGGCCCCCTCTCTGCCTCCGACGCAGAGCCCTCATCAGAGCCTTCCCCAGACTCCAGGACTGGCCCATGTTCCTCCCCAACTTCCTCACTGTCTGAGCCTGCCACCAGCTCCGCTGGCAGCTGGCAGGCCACAACATAACCACTGCACCACCCATGGCCAGGAAGTTTTTAAAATAACACCTAATTGACAGCAATAGGAAACCACTTCTATATAGTTGTCAAGAAAGCTTCACAGGCGTGTTCAAAAATTTGACGTTCACTGGAGAGAGAGCTTTGCCACTCCAAATTATGTCCGTCTTTAATATAGGTAATCCTCAACTTATAAGGACGACTGGATACAGGAATTTCCATTGTAAGTTGTTGCAGTCGTGAGTTGAGTCGGACCTGATTGTATGACAATTTTACGGCAGTCCTTAAATCATTAACTGACTCCAGCTTTCCCAATGGGTGTTTTTTCTCATTAAGTTGACAAAGCAGGTCGCAAATCGTGACCACGTGACCGCAGGACACTGCAATTGTAAGTCTCAGTACAAATCATAAGGCACTTTTTCTGACTTCATAATTTCAAAATCTTGTTAAACGAACAGTTGCAAACGGGGGAGTACCTCAATTCAGGTTTGTTTTAAAACGTTAACGTTCTTAAAAATAGGAATCCATAAATGAATTACTATCTTTTCTTATGTTATCCCTTCATCTCTAAGTCAAGGAAATGAATGCTAAGCTGCACACAGCTTGGCTGATCTCAGGATGAGAGACTACCTGGAAATCTCAGAACTGCAGGTCTGTGAAGTGGAAAAATTATCCTAGAAAAAGGCAAACTATTTTAAATTTGCTGCTGCTGCTAATCAAGATAAATACATAGATGTATTATATCTAAACGGAGATCAGCTCAGAGGGAGCAAGATAAAAATAATATTCTTACGGTCAGCGAGCTTACAAGACTCTAAAAAGCAAAAAGAACTGCTCTGGGGCTCATTCCAGTTTTCCAGAATTTATCTGTACATTCTCGTTTTGCAACCTAGTTGATTGCACATCACAAAAATTCCCACAGTTCACTGTAAACCCTTTCTACAACTTGGTGTCACAAAGACCAGGGAACATCCAGTTTCACTATCGATCTAACCAAATTCACTTAAATTTCAACTATACCACCAGGTACTGTAAAAATGATCATCATTATTTCATATGCACAAACTCAAGGATTTTAACAACAACCTTGTAGAGTAGAACAGTATTACTGATCCTCCATTACAGTAAAGCAAAACTCAAGTGAGATTTCAGCTGAATCCCTTCTGTCTAAATACATAAATGCTATTAACCAAGAGGCTGAAGCCCCCTCGGCATCATTTTGCATGGATCCAATCATTATGAAAATTCCCACCACCTGGAATTTCAGAGAAGGGAAAATGGATGGAGAGGTCAAACAGGATACTTTTAAGGCTTCAGTCCTATTCACTTCTATTTCCTTGATGGAATTCATCTGTAGTTATAGGTCGACTTACAACCACAATGGAGCCGAACACTTCTGTTGTTAAGTGAGACATTTGTTAAGTGAGTTTTGCCCCCCTTTACAACCTTTCTTGCCATAGTCGTTAAGTGAATCACCGCAGTTGATAAGTTAGTAACAACGGTTATTAAAGTGAATCTCGTCTCCCTGTTGACTTTTGCACGTCAGGAGGTCAGAAAAGATGATCACATGACCTTGGGACACAGCAACAGTCATAAGTGTGAACCAGTTGCCAAGTATCTGAATTTTGATCATGGGACCTTGGGATGCTGCCAAAGTCATAACTGTGAAAAACGGTTGGAAGTCCCTTTTTCCAGTGTCGTTGTGACTTCGAATGGTCACTAAATGAACTGTCGTAAATTGAGGACTACCTGTAGATGGACTCATGGCTCTTTTCCACAACGCAGGCTCCAGTTGCCTTCACACAACATGCCCAATCCAGAGAGAGAGAGATATGCAGTGGTGAAATTCAGCAGGTTCTGACGGGTTCTGGAGAACCGGTAGCAGAAATTTTGGTAGTGGAAATTTTGAGCAGTTTGGAGAACTGGCAACTACTACCTCCAACTAATCCCAGAGTGGGGTGGGAATGGAGATTTTGCAATATTCTTCCCCTGCCATACCCAGCAAGCCACGCCACACCACGCCCGCCAAGCGATGCCCACAGAACCGGTAGTAAAAAAAAAAAAAAATTGGATTTCACCCCTGGTGAGATGTTACACCTGGCAAGGGGTTGCAGCTGCGTTTGCAGGAGTAATTGGGGGGGGTCCCAAAAGTTTTTGTTTTGTTTTTCAAGAGACAACTGGACTTTCTTTTTTTTTTCTTCCTTTTTTCTTTGAAGACCTTTCTCCTCTCAGTCCCAGAAGCTTCTTCAGCTCAGACTGAACGATAGAGAAATGGAAGGATTTCTCCTCCTTGCAGAGGGCGGGGTCACCTACATCCTTTTAACAATTTAACAATAAATAAATAAATAAACAATTGCGGGGGGGGGGAGAAAGTCAGGGGTGACGCCCTTTAATCCAGATCCAAATTTAACCATTTTTTTTTTAAAAAAATCCAAATTTGGGGAAAGGATTAATTCCACCACCAGGTCTCTCCAGATAGAGCTCCTAAGCACCCGGGCACTGAGGCCGGCGTGGCTCCGGTTCTCGTTCGAAGCACGCGGGGGAAAGCGGGGCCGGACGCGGTCGTGGGAGGGTGGGATGGGGGGGGGGGGGCAGCCAAAAGGTTGTCCCGGCCGCGGCCGGAGCCCCTCCCGGCTCGGGCTCCTACTCACCCTCCTTAGCTTTCTTTTTCCTGCCCAGCGTCCCTCCGAGTTTCCCCAGGAAAGACTCGTCCTTCCTCATCCGATGGGGCCGCAGGGTGGGCGAGCGCACCGGGGAGGACATCGCGGCGGAGGGGCTGGGTGAGGATCCGCGCCGCCGGGGCTACATGGACCGCCGGAGGGGCTCGAGAGAGGCTTTAAACGCGCGGAGACCCCCTTCCTGGCCGCCGTCAACGGGCAGGCGAGGCTAAGCGCAGGAAAGCCGCCGCGGGATCGGGCTGTCCGGCTCCCTTCACAGCGCCCTGCTACGGCGAGGAAGTCCGCGGGCGGTTAATAAGGGGGAAGAGAGCCGCGGGAGGAGCTCGGGGAGGGCGGTGGGTGTGAGTGGGTGGGCTGGACGGAGAGGCCGGACCCTGCCAGGAGACCCTCGCCGCCAATGGCGCACAGACGCCCGTCCGCCTCCGGCTCTTCAGGCTGCAGCTGCTTGGCGAGGTGTCCCTCTTCCCCTCACGCACCCGCCCCGAAGACTTCACAAAAGGTTTTCCCCGGCTTCTTGGCCTCTTTCTAGCTCTCCAAAGCTGGAGGGAAGCTACTCCGAGTTGCAACAGGATTGCGGGCGGGGTAGGGAGGGGAAAGGAAGAAAGAGGAAGGTGCTTGTGGCCTCTGGGCTGAGCCAAAGCCTGGGGTGGAGAGGCTGAGCAGGAGACCACGAGGAAATCTCCCGGTTCCAAGAAAGAATATTTGTGTTCTTGGGGTTGAAATGAGAGGGTCTCCTTGGTGCTTTCTGAACTGGGTGGCTTTCTGGCAGACGTTTTCATGGCCCAACTAGGTAACACAATCAGTGCTTGTGGAACAGAGGAGGACTGTGCTCTTTGAGTTTGGTTGCTTTCTTATGGACGTTTCATGACCCAGCTAGGTAGCATCATCAGTGCTTGAAGGGAGTGGGATTTGTGGAATGGAGAAGGACTGTGCTCTCTGAGCTTGGTTTTCTTGCAGACGTTTCGTTACTCAAACTACGTTACATCATCAGTGCCAGTAAGGAAGTAAGGGCTTTGCTCTCCTTATATTCTATTGGCTTGCCCTGTCAGTGTTGGCGGGCGTGATCTTGGTCCAGCCAAAGAACCACCAAGGCCACTCCCACCAATGCTGACAGGCCGAGGCACTAGAACAGTGATGTCTAACCTTTTTGCCATCGTGTGGCAAAAGTGGGGGGAGTGGGGGGGGTCGCTAACGCACGTACCCACACCCGTAATTCTATGCGTCCCGCCCCCCCTACACATGCATGTGCAACTTCCCTGCGCTCCCCCCACTTTTGGCACGCGATGGCAAGGTAGGCCCGTTTTTCGCTCTCCCGAGGCTCCAGAGCCTTTCTAGGAGGCAGGGGAGGGCAAAAATGGCCTTCCCCACTTCCCCAGAGGCCCTCTGGAGGCCAGAAACAGCCTTTTTCCTGACTTCCGGTGGGCCCAAAAGGCCCGAAAATCAGCTGGCCGGCGCATGGATGCACGCCGGAGCTGACCTCACATGCCCACTGATATGGCTCTGTGTACCACCTGTGGCACGGGTGCCATAGGTTCACCATCACAGCACTAGAATATAAATTGAGAGAAAATCCCATTCCTTAGAAGAACTGATGATGTAACCTAGTTTGAGTAATGAAACATCTGCAAGCAAACAAGCTCGGAGAGCACCAAGGACCCCCTACCCCCATTCTCCATCCTGTACGCTAAGCTTAGGAAGACAAAGGAGGCAGCAATGGGAAGCCACTCAGGCTGAGAAAGGATGACCTCATAGGGCACTTGATTTCCGTTATTGTAAAATCAGATGTGTCTTTTCATAAAACGTTTTAGCAGGAAAAAGAGATGGCCAGACTTCTTTTTTTGCTGTCGTGTGAATAAATGCACTCTCATGTTTTACGCATCAGGGCATAGTAAAAATTAACTTTCAGAGTTCTTAAAAGTAGGTAAATACAACTTCAGAGGACGTCATGTCATTTGTTTTACAAAATGAAAGCCGAAATAGAGAAGCCATAGGTGGAAAAACTATACCCTTACTGCTTTCCCCAGGTATGAAGAGGCTAAGTGGCAGCCAGGTGCTGTTAATCAAATGTCCTTGATCGACTGACCATCAGCAAGTGTGTCTACCTCTATAAAATCTGAATTTTTAGGAATCTGCTGGTCTCCAGCATTGGGATGTGTGTTAACACAATGCCAAAAGGGAAAGACCATCAGCAGTGATCTTGGAGAAGCAATTGTTGTTGCCCATAAATTTGTGAAGGGTTATAAGGCCATTTCCAGGGGTGAGCTGCTGGGGGTTCGCAGGGGCTCGGGAGAACCTCTAGCTAAGACCCTGTGCAGTTCTGAGAACCCCCAAATCCCAATCTTGGCTGGCCCCGCCCACCCCTCCTCTCCCCAGAGTCCCCACACAGCCTGTTTTGGATGCAGGTTAAGTGCAGGGTGTGTGAACGGAGGAGAGGTGAGGGCCTACCGGAAGTTCAGGAAGGCCGGAAATGGGCCTGTTTCCAGCCTCCAGAGGGCCTCCAGAGCCTGGGGAGGCCGCTTTCGCCCTCCCAGAGGCTCTAGGAAAGCCACTGAAGCCCGGGGAGAGAACCCCTTGCTAAAATTTTTGAACCACACCCTGGCCATCTCCAAATAATTTAAAATTCCATCATTCTACAGTGAGGAAAATTATTCACAAGTGGAAAACATTCAAGACAGTTGCCAATCGTCCCAGGAGTGGACATCCCAGCAAATTCACCCCCAATCCTCAGAGAAATTGCAAAATTCCAAAGTTAAATCTCAGTCTTTCCAGGCCTCAGTTAGCATTTTAAATGGTAGAAGTTTATGACAGAACAATTAGCAAAAGACTGAACAATATGGTTCAGACAAGACCAAAGTGGAGATATTTGGCTGAATGTACAAGAATGGCATATCAGCAAAAACATCTCATACCAATTGTCAAGCATGGTGGTGAATAGGTGATGGTTTGGGCTTGTTTTGCAGCCACAAGAGCTAAGCACCTTGCAGTAATTGAGTCAACCATGAACTGCTCTGTATACCAAAGTATTCTAGAATTAGATGTGAGGCCATCTGTCTGACAGCTAAAGCATGGCCGGCATTGGGTCATGCAGCAAACAATGATTCCAAGCAAATCAGGAAATCAACAACAGAATGGCTGAAAAAGGAAAAGAATCAAGGTGTTGCAATGGTCCAGTCAAACCCCAGACCTCAATCCAATTAAAATGCTGTGGTGGGACCTCAAGAGAGGTGGGCATAAAGAAATACACACGATGAATCTCGATGAAACTGAAGCAATGTTGTAAAGGAGGGTGAGCTAAAATTCCTCCACAATGATCACACACACACCTGTGTGCTGTTCTACTTATCCCATGCCTCCTTTTGGCGTGCACTGTGCGTGCATGTGTGCGCACACACACCTCGCATTTGGTGCGTGGTGCGCACTGCATGCATTCCCACAGTGCACATTTGACGCGCAGCCAGCGAACCGGTAGTAAACCGGTTCAGATTTCACCACTGCATTTTACTCTGTTGAGTGACTCATTGCCAGACAGTCTTCAGGTTTCCCCCCTGGAAGCTGAGATTTCAGTGTCCATGACTGGGATGATGGCATCAAAGCCTTGTTCTGAAGGCCAGAAGAAAGGTTCACAGTAACAGAGTTGGAAGGTACCTTGGAGGTCATCTACTCCATCCCACTGCTCAGGCAGGATACCTGTACTAGGGATTCGAACTGCCACATTATCTTTGACCGAATCAAAGATAAAACACTACATTAGAATGTTTTTCTGGGTTTTTTTGAAATTATCGTGTATGTATCCTAATGTTCAGGCAAAATGTTGGAGATGTGAATGCTTAGATGCTACATACTATCATATATGGTGGACCTGCAAGAAAGTGAAGGCTTTTTGGATTAAAATATGGTGGGTTATGCAAAATGTTTTGAAGAAAAAACTGAAATTTTCTCCTCAATTGTTCTTACTGGGCATAGTTAAGGATTTTTCAGTGACTGAGACAAAAATGATATTATATATGATTACAGCAGCCAGATTATTGATTGGCCAATATTGGAAAAAAGACTCCATGCCTACCATAGAAGAATAGACTTTGAAGGTGGCCAGTTTTGCAGAAATGGCGAAGATATCAGCATACTTAAAAGACCAGACCCAAGAAACTTACATGTTGGAATGAAGAAATGGATAGATTATGTGCAGAACAAATACCAAACAAGGAAGTACCAGGTAGCTTTCAGCTGAATGTTAAGATGTAGAAGTTTATAGTGTAGTCAGGGGTTAGAGTTGTAGGAGGGTAATATATGATATGGTATGATTTGGATTTCACCTAGGGAAGTCGGGGGGGGGGGGAGAGGATGAGGGGGGGGGGGGTTAGGGGAGGGGAGGGTAGTAGGAGGTAGGGGTTATGGGAGGGGGGTTATGGGATAGGGGGGAGGGTGGGAAAGCGGGGGGGATTTGTATTTGTAAAACTTTTTCAATTAAAAAAAATGTTTTTCTGGTTTTTAATTGAAGTTAATCCTTCATACATAATTATACTTCAATAAAAATATATTTGGGATATCACCCCATTGACACTTGAATTCAGCCGCTTCTTTTCGACCAACACTGCAAAAGGGCCACCGATATTACAGGAATCTTATTCCTGCTCCAAACTGAACTCCATCGCATATTCTGGAAAAGCAAAGGAAAAAAAGGGGTCAGGTATGATATCCTCTTTTCCCCAATAAATTCAAAACACTTTGTTTCACACCTGTAATTTTAAACAAAACAAAATAAAAATTAAAAAAAAAGTACTGGAAGATAAAACCTTTTGTATTGAGCTAAGGGACAGCCTTGTGAAACAAAATCCCTTCTAAATAAACAAAACCCTTGTTGCAAACTTCCATCGTTAAACTTGAGGGTTCAGAACAGGGATCACAAATCATACTGACAACGCTAGGCACAATTTCTCATCTAATTCACACCAACATTTTCAGCCTCTTATTTGGTTTGCTTGCACAAACATACACAATTTGGTTTGCTTGCACACATAAAATAGAGTTGGAATGGCCTTCAGGTTGGATCAAGGTGGATCTAATTAGATCAGCATTTATAATTTCCAATAATAAAAAAAATGTTTTTTTTTTCTGAGACAGCTCAAAACGCCAGGAAAAAATAACAAAATTATATTTGCTAAACAGCTCAATCTTGAAGTCGATTTTTAATACCATTGAGTGTATTAGGGTTATTTTGTGATTCAATGTCTATTTCCTAGTGCTATTTAATTTTCACCTTTCCAACATCTAGCACTATTAAAAACAAACGTTTTAAATCTAAAAATCTAAAGGCTGTGGATGCTTCCTATAGACAGGAGACAAATGTGTCTACAGCTGCATTTTATCAATCTCTCTAATGTATCAAAGGAGTCCTTTTATTATGGTTTCATGAAGGCAACTTTGTGCCTGAAAATGGTTTGGAAGGTGCAAAACACATCACTTTTAAGAATGACAGAATGCTCTTTATAATCACCGAAAAAGAACTAATTTGATATATACCGTATTTTTCAGAGTATAAGACTCCGAAATTTTGGGGGAGGAAAATAATAAAAAAGTGGATTGGCAGGTAGATCTGCCTCCCGGAATACCCCCAATCAGCTGTTTCGAGAGGTGAATTTTAGCAACAGGTTCCTTGGTTGTGAGTAATGTGCCTTGCTTTTTTTTCTGCCTCTGAAAGCCTCGAAAACAGAGCTTCAGGAAGAAAAAGGCTTTTTTTCTGAAGCTCTGTTTGGAGGCTTTTTTTCTGAAGTTTCTTTCAGAGGCTTTTATTCTGTTCAATCTCCTTTCTTTGGTATGTAGATTAACCTCTTCTGATCTGTTGGTTATTGTGTCATTCTCCAGATTTCTTAACACAGTTTGGTTAGAACCTTTACTGATTCTTCTTTTGTTGCTTGCCATATTATTTTAGATAAAAGCCTTTCAGAGGCTTTTTTTCTGAAGCTTCTTTCAGAGGCTTTTTTCCGATCTCTGTTTGCGAGGCTGGGCGGGGCTACATATGAGACGCACCCAGATCTTCACCCTCTTTTGGGGGGGGGGAGGTGCGTTTTAAACTCCGAAAAATAAGGTATCTTATATATAATAAGCCTGCAAACTTAGTAATCTAAACAGATAATGATGATAGGTTCAATGCTATACTTTCTGCAGGAAGTTAAGGAGCATTTCTCTCAGCTAGAGGACACTTTCTCCTCTCGAGGCCCAATTCTGATTTTAGGTCAAATGAAAAAGACCACCACCAAACAAAAATCTAATTCCTTTTAGCCCAGGGGTTGGGGTATGCAAAACATTTTGAATTAGAAGCACTCTCTTTGAAGTTGTAAACAGATGTTTTGATCATTCCAGAAATGTTTGCACCCAGATATTTTTCCACTTGAAGTGGGATTATTGTCTTGAAGCATGAAAGGGCTTTGGGATTATGTTCTGAGCTGTAGATACTGAACATAAACAAGCCAACGTACCTATCTCCGCTTTGTATTCCCATCGGGACACAGTAATTGAGTTCTAATCGTGCAATGTTGCCAAGCCTCAGGACTATGCCAGCCCCATAAGACCACCGGATGCACTCGGCCAGTTTTTGAAGGTGAGCCTTTGGTCCTTCACCTGAGAAGAAAAAGTGGGAAGACTAGCAGCAGACACTGGCATAACTGATGCAGCTTGCAGAGCCTACGTAAGCTCCACACATTGCTGCATTTTGCACCACGGAAGCTTCTGAATGTTCTTCAAGGCCAGGCCCAGGTACAGTGCATTGCAGTAGTCCAGCCCTTACCATAATTAAGGTTGCAGAGATTGCCAGCGTTGAGGAAAAAGTGCATCCGAAAGAGATCTCCAAAACCGCCTTGACCTGGCCGAAAAGGAAGAGGTGTGTAGAGATGCAAACCCCCGGCCCAATAAGCTTCTCCTCCAAGGTAATCACCTAAAAACCGCAGAACATATTTGCCAAATTACAAACCCAAGAGACATTTTTCAAAGCAAAGAGCCTTCTTTTCTTTCGTCTGAAAGAAAAATTCACAGTTACTCTGCAGGTATTTGTCTCACAAAAAATGCAGTGGACGGGTTAAGGCAGTGTGATAAATCTTAGCAAACAGCAGCAACACAATTATAGCCAATGGAAAATATACTAAATTGCTAGATAGGAAACTGTTAAAAAAAAAAACAGTAACAGAAGCTGTACTGAGTACTGTTTGTCAGCCAGTTACAAATCCTTCTGGTGGTGATGCTATTTTTTAGCTTACCAAGAAGTAGGTTGTTGTTTACTTTGTCAAATGCCTTACTGAAATCTAAGTATACTATGTCCACAGTGTTTCGCTGGTCTGCTAATTTAATCACTTTGTCAAAGAATGAAATAAGACTCAATGTATTTAGATAGAAGTTAAATCTGCCATCTAAAACAAATTACAATGTTCTCATGTAGACATAACTAGGATGCAAGTGACTATGTTCTATTCCCAGTAATTTTGCAACTGACACACAAACCAAAGCTGTGCAAAAGCCATTTGCTCTGTAAGCAGAATTCAGGAGGAACCCCGATTGTGATCATGCTCTTGGGAAGCACAAGTTTGTTCAGGGCCAAAGATGGCATTGTTCTGAAATTACTCAGAAAGAACAGCGGTTCCCTCTTTTTTGAATTAGAATCTGTTTTTTTATACCCCTATCCTGGTAGACTCCAGAGCATGGTTTCCATTTCTTCTGCCAACAAGCCAGGATGGAGGTTTATAGTTTATAAGTAATACTGCTCAATTGTTAAGCAACCTTTCAGCAAGAATTGCTTGATCTCTAACACAACTGCACAGTAACTGTTTAAAGAAAGGCATACCTTCGCTTTGAGGTCCAATACTGTACATACTGAATCCTCGTACACTTGTGGGTCCACCAAGATAAAATCTAAAGGAAAGGTGGAGGAAAAAATAAAAAAATAAAGAAAGGGAAACATCTGCCTATATTATAAACTGCTAAGCGAATAATTGTAACGTGAACATTTTACAGTGTAATACACTTTATGTATTCTTGGATACCCGTCCCAGTAATTCTGAAATTTTTCCCCCCGCTGTATATTTGCAGCCTAGGTAGTGCAAAGTATTGCAATTACTTTGGACCCTACCTTAAAGAGAGGGAATCTTTCTGATTAACAACTGAAACTGAATTAGTATGTTAATACTGCTACTGATAAAAATAGCAATTATGTCCACAAGCAACAGCATGACAAAGTGGCAACAGCAGTGCATTAGAAGATCTGCAAGGAATACCATTTGCCTGTCAGCAAGAACTGGTGGGACCACAGAAAATGAAAAAGTTCTCTGGGACTTTAGAATTCACACAGACCAGCACTTGTCACATTACATCACAAACAAAACAACTGTCAATAAGAAAGACAAAAGAAGTCTGGATAATGGATATGGCAGCACCTGGAGACAGCAAAATACAAGAGAAAGAACTGGAGAAGGTAACAACCCACCCCCACAAACAGAAACAGAACTACTATTCTGTTAAGTGTTGCAGGAGTTGAGAACTTGACTTTTGCAACAGCAAGCAAAGGTAGTACCAATAGTAATAAGCGCCTTGGATGCAACCTCAAAACAGCTGGAGCACTACTTGAATACTGCTGGCATTGGCAAGTCAACATCAGTCAACTGCAAGAGGCAGCTTTACTTAGAACAGCTTACATCCTGTAACGATACCTTTAAAACCACAAACATCCATCTGCTTATCCCAGGTCCTTTGGAAGGACTCGATAGACAGACAAAAATGTCTGAACATCTGGCTGACTACGCGACGAACCATTATAATGCATTAATGCTATCAGTACTAAGAAAGATGGATCAACCAGTCACTAAATATAAAATTATCAAGGGCCTGCACAGGACATTATTCAGAATTTCAGAGTTAATTCAGTGAAACATTCCTCTGTTAAAAGAAAGCAAATGTATTTTATATTTCTTACATCTCAGTATTATTTTATAAATGGCAACAAGTTTTATAATCTGATTATTTCTGATTAACTGGATTCCTGGAACAAGTCCGTCTACTTATTTTATTAAGACAAACTGTTTTTAAACTGTTGACTGGCAAAAATTTAACAGAAAGTTCCTATTCTTCTGTACAGTAGAAAACACTACTACTTATGATCCACTGCTAAACCATTATATGCTCATGATAAACTTCCGTTATAAGTAGTTCTCAACATACAATCATAATGCAACCTGGAATTTCCATCGTAAATCATGACAGTGGAAGTGACCAGACCTGATTTTATGACTGGGGATTATCCATGGTTTCAGTCTCAGCAACTTCTGAATTGAATTCTGGGAGGTGAAGCAGGGATGGGATTCAGCTGGTTCAGACTTTAATCTGAACCTGTTGTTCCAAGGACTGGCTGACCCCGCCCATCCCTCCCAGGAGTCTCCACGCGACCCATTTTGGATGCTAAGTAAGTGCAGGGCACGTACAGAGGCTCTGGAAGGGCGAAAATGGGCCTACTGGAAGTACTGGAAGTCCGGAAACGGGCCCATTTCCGGCCTCTGGATGACCTCTGGAGCCCAGGGGAGGCTGTTTTCGCCCTCCTGGAGGCTCCTGGAAAGCCTCTGGAGCCTGGGGAGGGCGAAAACACCCCCCCAATGCCATGATGCAGGAGGTCGAGTAGGACACGTCCCCATGACCATGCCCACCCAGCAACCGGGTAGCAAACACTGGTTTAGGTAACGCTGCCCAATGGCAAACACCTACATTACACCAAATTGAGCAATAGGTTCTGTGGACCTCAACTAGAAGGGCGTATGAAATATGTCAAGGGAATTTTACAAAGGGTGCTGCCTGTAATGAAGGGGGAATAAATCCAATCCCAGGCATGCCAATCAGCCTTACATACCTGTCTGCAATACTCGATGGTTTGTCTCCAATGGGAACCAACATTCCACCCCAAAGAGAAGCTGAGAGAACCTTCAGAAAAACGGAAACATCTTAAATGGAAGCTGTTTATTACAATTCAGAATGTGTAAAAAAAAATAAAACATTTGATCAGACTTTTTTGCATGAGCGCACACACTTTTCTTAACGAACGTTTTCATTGCAGAAAAGCCTTTTCAGTGCATTCCAAAGAATGGGCTAAGATGAAACATTTGCACCTGTACTCTCCAAAAGCCAGATCCTCCTAGGGAGATGGAGGCAGGATAAAAAGCTGGAGGTCCCTGAAGGCTACTTTCAAAAGTCAGGCAAAACAGAAGCATACATCATTTCCTTGACTATCCTGTACACAACCACTTTGAATTGGTTTCAAATAGTTTCTTAACCTCATGAAAATAACTAACCTTTGACCTATAAGGTCCCTTCCAACACTGTTAATCTGTTAAACCAGGCAAACATTTTACCGTATTTTTCAGAGTATAAGATGCACCTTAGTTTTTGGAGAGGAAAATAGGGGGAAAAAATTCTGCCTACCAGGTATTCATCTGGCTAGCGTCCTTAGCCTGGTCATCTACAGCACATTAGTTCGCTCGCTGGTTTTGAAGTTGGGGTTGGTTGGGGCTAAAAAAACAGCTTCTAAAGCACAGCTGATCATTGGAGGGAGCAGCAATTAGAAAAGCAGGCAAAGCACGGAAGATCGCTTCTGATCTGTCCCCCCCCTTCAGAGACCCACAAAAACACAGCCAGCCGAGGGTTAAGAATCACTTGGCACACTCCACAGTTCTTATCTCAACCTTGGCAGCGATATGCACACCGTCTGCCAAGGACTTTATTAGGTTACACAAACAAGAAAATCACCTACGTAGCTTTGCCGTTCATCTAGCTTCCAAGACTACGAGGTTGCTATGTTTGTTTTGCTTTGTTCGTCACAAACTTCTTGACCCACCGTCCTGTCTTATATAGATAGGCTCTAGGTGTGGTCCAGTGACTCATTGATCCTGTGACTCCAATCCAGTGACTCAGGTCTATTTCCTCATACGCCGCAGCTGCAGTAATCTTTTCTCTCGCCTTTTTTGGCGTGCGTCCAGGAATGACGTCTCTCCCTCACTCTCATCTGAGACACCTGTTTCCCCACTACTTGGCTTTCTTTCAGCTGGCACCTGAGACGGTGCCAGAGGGGAGGGGCTGGGAGATCTGGCTGGCTCCTCTTCCTCCTGCTCAGAGCTTCCTTCCTCCAATGGGATAGGCTCAGAGGACGGGGCCACAACAGCTTCACTCGTGTTGGGGCTGAAAAACAGCTTCAAAAGCACAGCTGATCGTTGGAGGGAGCGCCAGTGACTAAAGCAGGCGAAGCGTGGAAGGGGTAAGAGAAGGCAGCAGCCGTTATAGGTAGCCATTTTGGGCCCCACGCGTTGCGTTTTCAGCCTCCAAACAGGCAGCGATCAGCACCAATGTGCTTTGGCAATCATCGCAGCCTTGAAGGGCTCTTAAACAGAGCGTTTGGAGGCTGAAAAGGCGATGTGTGGAGCCCAAAAACACAAGCCATTGTTGGTGGCAATCTCTGCATCCAGAAAGAGGACGCACAGAGGCCAAAGGGTTGGGGCCGGCAGGTGGGTGGGGTTACACTCAGAGTATAAGCTGCATCCAAATTTTCATCCTCTTTTAGGAGGGAAAAAAGTATGTCTTATACTCCAAAAAATATGGTAGTTATCTCCAAACTTCCACCGCATATTACCAAATACATCTGAAACTGATTTAGGTTTCAGAAGAGTTTGTTCTGTGACTGGGAGTGGCTGCTATCCAAGAACCTATGACTGAAATGTCTCCTACCTCACATTGACTCATGACTTCCCCAAAGTAATAACATCTCTAGAGTTTTCTCCCTTTGAAAACGCTTGTCAGCATAAGCCTACATCTTTTAACTTTAGCAGCTTTAAGATGAATGGACTTCAACTCCCAGAATCAGCTCACTTGCTGGCTGGTGAATTTTGGGAATTGAAATCCACCCATCTTAATGGTTGAGAAATGCTGGTGTAAGCAAAGAACTCATTTTACACTGATCTGTTCATTCAGTGCTGTAGAATTCAGTTTTTTTTAAAAAATAAAACATTCTAAATATGCTGTGTTATGATTGTCAGCTGCCACCTCAATGCTTGCTTGTGCTTCCTTACTATTCAATGACAGACTAAGATAAAGGTTCCCTTTGCACATATGTGCTAGTCATTCCTGACTCTAGGAGGCGGTGTTCATCTCCGTTTCAAAGCTGAAGAGCCAGCGCTGTCCGAAGATGTCGCCGTGGTCATGTGGCCAGCAAGACTCAATGCCAAAGGTGCACGGAAACGCTGTTACCTTCCCACCAAAGGTGGTCCGTTTTTCTACTTGCATTTTTTACGTGCTTTCGAACTGCTAGGTTGGCAGAAGCTGGAACAAGTAACAAGAGCTCACCCCGTTAAGCGGCACTAGGGATTTGAACTGCTGAACTGCCAACCTTTCGATCAACAAGCGGCTCAGGTACTAAGATAAGCGTCTTAGTCCCTGAGCCACAGCATCCCTTAGTGAGAGACTATTCCCTATTATTCAGTGCCATGAACTAAGGGGAGCGGGGGAAAGTAAAAGGGGAAATGAAAGTAAGTGCTGTATTTCTTCAAGATCAGCCGGCATACCAACTACATACCATTCTGTGCTTGACCGTTACAAAAACATCCTACCTGAATCTGACAGGGAGCAGACAATGGAAGGTAACCAAAGGAGGAAAAGGTTTAAGGGATTTTGGCGAGTGATTCTCAGTTCTGGCTATATGCATTACTGAGATATAGTTGCCTTCTAATAAAAATATATTCCCAACAAATGGAGCCAAGGATCACTTCTATTTAGAGGTTTAAGTGGCGGTAGGTCTGACGATGACATTCCAAAGGAATGATGAAGAAAAAGTCATTTCCTGCCAGGAACAATGAGTGAAAGGCCGAAACGGAGAACTTACCGAATCCCATAAGAGGCGCTTGTTTAACTGAAGTTCAAAATCCTCCTTCAGAAAGCTCACATCGCCACCAGTATATCCAGCAAGCTCCTGAAAAAAAAGGGGGGGGGGATTTCTTAAGGAAGGGAAACTCAGAGACAATAAACTGGGTGCCTAATACTCTGATTGTAAACAAATAAATTCAGCGCTGCTATAAATGAAAAGGACATTATTGCAAAAACTGCTCGACTGTGCACGGTGCCAAACTACATGATTGACGTGGAGGGGGGAATTCATGCTCCATACTTTGCAGTGCAGAGAAAGTATGCAGAGTATGATAGATTCATAGAGCTGAAGGCTCTTTAGAGGCCACCTAGTCCAACCCCCCTTCAGTGTAGCTGTTCTTCCCAAGAGCATGAAGCCGACTCCTTGCCCCAATAAAACCCCCTTTTTATTAAGTTACTGTGAATTCCTCCCATTCACATCCAGCAAAATCTTTCAAGGGAGAATTTACAGTCACAGACCTTATCTGGCTTGGAGAGCTGCCAGGCCGATATCTTCAAAACTTGGCAAGGAGTTTCTGAGAGTCACGAACCAATTAAGCGAACTAATTGTCTCCTGCAAACTCCCCTCCCCTTTGCTCCTCTATATTCCCTCTGGGAGGAGCCATTTATCGTCCACCTGTGGCTTTACTCCCGAGTCGACCCTTGTTCCTTAGCTGTTCCCTTCATCTGGCAACTCTGCGCATGCGCACACTGGGAACAGGCTCCAGCTGTTCGTCTGCCTCACTGATGCCCGACTCCGAAGGCAGCTGATAACTGTCAGATGGCCCTGGCCCCCTCTCTGCCTCCGACGCAGAGCCCTCATCAGAGCCTTCCCCAGACTCCAGGACTGGCCCATGTTCCTCCCCAACCTCCTCACTGTCTGAGTCTGCTGGCCGCTGCCAGACCTCGGGAGTAGCATTTCCATCACCCAGCCTCTCTTTGAAGACTACCAGTGAAGGAGAACTCACATTGCGTGGAGTTTATTATAGCTGACCATCATCCAGTCAGGAAGTCTAGCCTGAACTTCCTTTATTGAAGTTGTAATTTATGGGTTGTGATCCTGTCCTGTCTTCCTCAATGTGACAACTCTTCAAGTTATCTGAAGGCTTAATACGTTTCCCTTCTGGCTTCTTTTTTTGAAGGCTAAACATATCCAGATCCTTTAACTATTCCTAGAAGGCTTGGTTTCTATGCCCTTCTCTGAATTCGAGTTTGCAATGCCCTTTTTAGACTGTGATGCCCAAAGCGTGGACACTGGATACAGAGGGACCCTTGATGCTCTCTGAGCTTGTTCGTTTTCTTGCAGACGTTTAGGTAACACCATCAGTGCTAATAAAGAGTGAGATTTACTGTCAGTTTATTTCCTAGTGGCTAACTCCTGTCAGTGTTGGTGGGAATGTTCCACCAACAGGGCAAGCCACTGGAATAAAAACTGACAGCAAAACACACCCATTACTAACACTGATAATGTTACCTAGTTTGGAGCACCAAGGACCCCTCATTTCAACCCTGAGTTACAAATATTCTCCTTTCTTTGTACAGGACGCAGA
The DNA here is from genome assembly GCA_030761175.1 of Masticophis lateralis. Taxonomy (NCBI): domain Eukaryota; kingdom Metazoa; phylum Chordata; class Lepidosauria; order Squamata; family Colubridae; genus Masticophis; species Masticophis lateralis. Next base: position 80,354,586 of record JAUDYJ010000006.1, on the reverse strand, counting down.
ACAAAATTACTTCCCATGATCAAAACCCCTCGCTTCTTTTAATGCACCACAAGTCAGCACCGGCTTTTTTAGCCACTGCATCACAGTGCTGGCTCGTGTTTCATTTGTGGTTGACGAGGATTCACCGTTCCCTTTTTGACAGGCTACTGCCAGATCTGTGTAGTGGTAAAGCACCAGGCTTGGGAGACTGTGAGTTCTAGTCCCGCTTGAGGAACAACCCAACTTGGGTGACCTTGGGTCAATCATAATCAGCTCTAGGAAGAGACAAGGGCAAACTGTTTTTGAGACCTTGCCAAGAATATTGCAGGGATTTATCCATCAATTGCCAGGAGTCAACACTGACTTGAAGGAACAAAAAACAAAACAAAACAAAACAAAACAAAACAAAACAAAACAAAACAAAACAAAACAAAACAAAACAAAACACCCTTGTCAGATCTGATCTCTCCATTCGCTATTTGGATTTTCCACGTTTCTTATCCAAATGCATTGTTTTTCTCCATATTACCATGAAACTAAGTTAATGAGGTATTAATACCTGATTTATCTTCAGCAAGGCTCCCCGTTTAGGCAAGATTGAAGAGTTTCGAGAATCAATTACCATGGCATGCTGCAAACAAGAAACAAAATGCGAAGTTTGATAAGACAGAATTAAACGCTAACGTTGTAGGCTGAGAAAACTTTGCTTGGAATCTTATTATTTTTTATTTCATTGTTAGAGAGCTTCAAAAGCAGGGGGGGGGAGGGATTCTCTGGCAGTTTTAAACTAAATGTCTCCATAATTCTGCAGAACCAGTAGATTTGAATTCTTCTTATGACAAGAATGGGCAACATTCAACTTATTAACCTTTTTTTCAGTACTAAAAAATCCGTCTCATTTACCATACTAAACAGCCAGGGGTGGGCTGTTGGGGGTTCACAGGGGTTCAGGAGAACTTCTAGCTAAGATTCTGTGCTGTTTGGAGAACCCCCAAATCCACTCCTGGCTGGCCCTACCCAACCCACCCTGCCTCTCCCAGAAGTCCCCACGTGGCCCATTTTGGATACAGGTAAGTGCAGGGTGCGTGCGGAGGCTTAGGAAGGGCGAAAAATGGGCCTAACAGAAATTCAGGAAGGCCAGAAACAGGCCCGTTTCCAGCCTCCAGAGGGCCTCTGGAGCCTGGGGAGGTTGTTTTCACTCTCCCGGAGGCTCGAGAGAAGCCTCTGGAGCCCGGGGAGGCAAAAAGCCCCCCTTCTCTGCCGTGGTGCAGGAGGCCAACTAGGCCACACCCACCATGGCCACACCCACCCAGCAACCAGGCAGAGAACCCCTTGCTAAAATTTTTGAAGCCCACCCCTGTAAACAGCCATCGTTTGGCAAATTGCGTTACTTTAAAATTCGTGTTCAAATTTTTAAAGAAATCTTACAGATACAGAAGACTTGAGCGAGTGTCCACTTTCTTCTCGAACAGAAAATGAGGCCGTTCTTGAAAGGCAGCCCAGTTCCCTCCAGACGGTTTCCCATTTTAGTGTGTGGTTGGTCTTCCAGATAGGAAACTTTGAAAGAAAGAAAAAAATTTCAAACTTTGGATGAGGAAAAAGTATTACATATTTTCTCCATCTCCCATTTATTTGCTTGTGGAGCTAATCTGAAGAAGATTGAATTCCTATAATAAAACATGAATTCACATATAAAAAGTGGAATGTGTTACCAAAACCCAGCAAAAGTATCAAAAATTTATACAGCAGTAGAATAGAATAGAATAGAATAGAATAGAATAGAATAGAATAGAATAGAATAGAATAGAATAGAATAGAATAGAATAGAATAGAATAGAATAGAATAGAATTCTTTATTGGCCAAGTGTGATTGGACACACAAGGAATTTGCCGTTGGTGCATACGCTCTCTGTGTACGTAAAAGAAAAAAAATACATTCGTCAAGAATCGTAAGATACAACACTTAGTGATAGTCATAGGTTACTAATAAGAAATCAAATCATGTTAGGAAACAGTCAACATATTTGCTGGTCATCTTTGCAAAACATTTGCCGGTCATGTTTACATAATCTACAGTACAGGTAATCCTCGACTTACAACAGCCCATTTAGTGACCGTTCAAAGTTATAACGGCACTGAAAAAAAGTGACATGACTATTTTTCACACTTACCACCTTTGCCGCATCCCTTTGGTCATGTGATCAAAATCTGGATGCTCAGCAACTGGCTCATATTCATGACGGTTGCAGTGTCCCGGGGTCATCCTTTGCCACAATTGAGCCCCACATTTCTGTGGCTAAGCAAGACGTTTGTTAAGTGAGTTTTGACAACCTTTCTTGCCAAATGTGTTAAAATGAATCGTTGCGGTTGCTAAGTGAGTAACACGGTTGTTAAGTGAATCTGACTCCCATTGACTTTGCTTGTCAGACGATGGCAAAAGATGAACACACGAGCTCGGGACACTGCAACCATCATGGCTCGGGCTGAGATGGACTACTAGACACTGGGAGATTGTCCCAGCCTCCTACTGCCAGGTTTGCCAACATAGCCATGGGATGACTTCATTTGTGAAAAGCAGGTATCGGTCAAGCCCAGCAGCTCTGCCTGAAATGAGGGGTGAGATGTTGAGAATACAAGCCCAGGGGTCAGCAACCCGTGGCTCTGGAGCCGCATGTGGCTCTTTCATCCCTCTGCTCCGGCTCCCTGTCGCCGGCCGGCTCTACAATTGACAGGGCTTTCGGTTAGAACAAGTAGAGGAAAAAGGATGCTGCACTAGGAGGAGACTCTAAAGTGCGGGAACCAGACTTCTGGTTGGCTCCAGAATTGAACAGGGGGCTCCTGGTTAGGACCTTTGTGGCTCTTTGAGTATTTAAGGTTGCCTACCCCTGTACAAGCCATACCTTGCTAATTTCAAGAAGCTGTGCAGGTACAAAAAGTATCAATGCCTAACCCCATCCCAGTTTGTTGCAACACAGCAGCAAAAAAATGCAATGAGGCAGGAACAGGAAATGTTGTCTGTCAGCTGGCGGCAAGATCCTTTGCAATCTGCTAAGAGCCCAAGGAAAAGAGCTCGATGTGGGACACGCAGCAGGCAGGACAGCCACCAGAGAAGCACTGACGTTAGGGCTGTGCAGCACCGAATTGGTGCTTCAGAGCTCATGGGAACACAAATATAGCATCTGCCCTCCACTCCTTAAAAAGGCTGCACCTTTTCCCAGGGTGAGAATTTCAGGAAAAGAAGTAGGTGTCTCAAATAGTTGCAGACAGGTATTTGTTTTACTAACTCTAAACCACTTTTCTGAAATCCAGTCAAAAAATAGGATAGGATAGGATAGGATAGGATAGGATAGGATAGGATAGGATAGGATAGGATAGGATAGGATAGGATAGGATAGGATAGGATAGGATAGGATAGGATAGGATAGGACAGGACAGGACAGGACAGGACAGGACAGGACACCATCCTTTGCTAACTACCATGTTTCCCTGAAAATGAGGGCCCCCCCAAAAATACCCCCCCAAAAAATAAGCCCTCCCCGAAAATATTTAAACACATGCGCCCTGCCATTTCCTCTGGTTAGGGTTAAGGAGACAGAGCTAGAAATCAGGTAAGACAGCAAGAGGAGCCCCGTCTCGTTCCACACGCCCCAAAATAATAAGGCCTCCCCGAAAATGAGGCCAAGCGCTTATTTCAGGGTTCAAAAAAATAGAAGACAGGGTCTTATTTTCGGGGAAACACGGTAGTAGACAACGTGGCTCCATTTTACCTACATTGACTTCCGTTGATATTCCTCTGTCAGTTTCACGCAGGGAACTCCAAGGAAATTGTCCAGTTACTTTGTACACATTGAGAGAAATGCTGGAAAACAAACAAGATGCCAAAATTTTAAAAAAAAAAAACTGCAACAAAATCCCAACATAGACTTGAGAAGGAAAGAACACTTCTACTCCGTTTGTCTCTATGAAGGATTTGACCCTAAAGAACAAAATGTACCATTGCACTGAGTCTCGAATATTTTTTTTTTTGGTACTTTTAAGGTTAGGGTTAAAAGAAAAAAGCTTATAGATTAAAAACAGTAGCCAACAATTTAATGCTTAATAATCTTTGGCATCTCGTGAAGTATTAACAGCTCAGATATTTGTATTCATGTTAGTTTGTGGCACAACTATTTGAAGACTGTGCCAGTGTAATAAAAACCAAGCTTGTATTAGCAAAAGAAATGTTTTTCCATCATGGAAGAAATAGGAAGTTTATAAGACAGGAAGTAAGTAACAGAACTTGTGGTAAGATTGTGAGAGAGGAACTCCAAAGTGTCTGGAAGGTACCAGGAATGGCATCCAGAAATATAACAGCCTTTACCCCCACAACAGATTCTTCCCCGTCTATAATCTGTTTATTGTTCAAATCTATGACAATGATTAGATAGGATTCAGACTGCAAATAAAGAAAAAAAAAGAGAAAAGAACCATTCATAGAAATGCAGATTCAAATTATCGTGCCAAATTTTATTATCATAATGGCATCATATTGGTCTTCATGAGTAACAAGAAAGAGCAGCTACCGTATATAATCCTACATCCATTTGCTCCTTTCTAAGTTCACTAATGTCAAAAAACAACTTACCGGTAGTTCAAAATAAGTTACAATACACAGTAATCTCGACATAGGAACTTAGTTCAAAATAAGTTACAATATAATCTCGACATAGGAACTTATAGGAAATAAATCTCACAAGGCGGATGTGCAATTGTTGGAAGGAAAACACCCTTTGGCCGAAGCTGAATATTTAAGAGATAATTCTGAGCTTGACTTTCAGACAGACGGGCATGGATTTACGGGTTCTACAATATAAGTGGGCACCACCATCTTCTACCCCTGCATATACTGGAGAATTAAGAGCAGTCAGGTTGCTTTCTCAGTGTCTGGTGCCAACGTGCAAAGATGCGAGTAGTAAGGAAATGTGAGATGTCAAATATTAGAAATATTAGAGCCTTCCACTCCCCAATCCCTTGAGGCCTACAATTCTCTTCAAGAAAAGAATGGCAAGGAGCCTGAGTAGCGTAGGGGGCTAATGCCTCCTATTAAAGTGTGCAATTAACATCCAGCTGCCTGTAATTCTGCGAGTTCAATCCTAGCCAGGCTCAAGGTCGACTCAACCTTCCATCCTTTCTAAGGTGGGTAAATTGAGGACCCAGTTTATTTATATTTATAATAAGCTGACTTTGTATAAATATATACAAAAGTATGAAGGCTATTGCTTAATGCATTGTAAGCCGCCCTGAGTCTCCGGAGAAGGGCGGCATATAAATCAAATTTTTAAAAAAAGAAAAGAATGGCAGGTAATTTTTAGAAAGACATATAGTAGTTCAATTCTTATTTCCATGCCCTTGAAAAGAAAAGCAGAAAAAAGGTTTATGGGTTCAAAAACAGCATGATATTTTTTCCCTAAGGTACCTTTTGGGTAAAAAAAAAAAGTTAAAATCTTGCTCACGATTTCTGCTAAAACATCATCTCTGGTTTCTTCCTCTCCCAGCAGAGTGCTGCTTGTGCAATAGTTTAGCCCCGTGATGGCAAATCTTTGGCATGCGTGCCAGAAGTGACACGGAAAGCTCTGTGGGCACGTGTGCCGTCCCCAGTTGCTCTTCTGGCCAGCAGCACATGTTCACTGGCCAGCTGGTCTTTACGGGCACCGGAGAACCTGAAAACGGCCTGAAAAATGACCAAAAAATGGCTAAAAAACCCAGGCCGGTTTTGGGGTGTTTTCAGGCAGGTTTGGGGGTGTTTTTTGGGCCAAAACAGCCCAAAAACCAGCCTGAAAACACTCCGAAAACTGGCCTGAAAACAGCCAGGTGGTCTTCCCAGGTGCCAGAGCGCTGGAAAACAACCTGAAAATGGCTCAAAAAACAGCTCGAAAAACAGCCAAAAAATGGCCAGGTGGTCTTCGCAGGCACCTGAGCGCCAGAAAATGGCCCCAAAAAACCAGCCGAAAAAACAGCCTGAAAATGACCCAAAAAACGGCCTGAACAAAAAGGCATGCGCACGCCAACCAGCTACCAGTGGTGAAATCCGTTTTTTTTTTACTACCGGTTCTGTGGGCGTGGCTTGGTGGCCATAGTGTGGTTTGGTGGGCGTGGCAGGGGAAGGATACTGCAAAATCCCCATTCCCTCCCTGCTCCTGGATACTGCAAAATCTCCATTCCCACCCCACTCTGGGGCCAGCAGAAATGGTATTTGCCAGTTTTCCAAACTACTCAAAATTTCCGCTACCGGTTCTCCAGAACCTGTCAGAACCTGCTGGATTTCACCCCTGATGCATGCATGTTCTGGTTTGGGCACTCGGTGCCAAAAAGGTTCACCGTCACTGGTTTAGCATCTTAAAAAGGCCAACTACATCCTCTTTTTCTTTCTAATAAATCAGGGGTCCCAAACTCCTGTTGCCCACCAGGAACCAGGCTCCGCAAGTGAGCGAAGCCCCATCCGTGCATGTGCAGGATCCAGGCAGTGCACAAAACCAGCCCACCCCCATTTGCAGAAAAAACGTTCTCCACGGAACCGGTCTCTGGCACCCAAAAGATTGGAGGCCACTGTTATAAATAATGAAAATGCAAGGCCGGCCAACTAAGCAAATTATCAGGAAAGCTGAAATCAACTGACTTTTTCATTACATGAAAGAAAGAAAAAAATAAGCTCAGGGTTGGTACAATCTGGGGAAAAAGTTACCGATGATCATACAGTGTTTACTTTGAAGAAAAGTCTTTTGAACCTTACAAAAACTTAAAAGAGCAGCCCATTTATGTTTACTTGGAAATAAACCCTCTTGATTTAATGGGAACTTTAGAGACTCTAAAATATTACGCCCATAGCATTCACGTACTTTAAAAGTCTTACTTTCTTTCAAAGTGACCAGGCTGTGGTTTGAAGAAGGAGAGACCATATGACGTTTCCTTGGTGCCATAGGAGAACTGGAACGTCACCTTCTCAGCACGCCCCAAAATATTAGGCAGTTTAAGTCCAAGGACCTGTAAAACGCGATAAGACGATAAGCTAGTCTGTGGCTCATACAGACACGCTCTCTACCATTACCTTCTCTATCAGCTTTTTAAAACTTTCATTCTCCTTGCCATCGTGAAAAGCCAACTCTTCAGTTCTTAACGTTAATCATTCCGTATTTTGTTGTTATCAACAAGAAAAGTAACTATCTTCCTTCCAGACAACAAAGAAACCACTTCTTGTTCTCTAAATCTAAAGTAAAGGTGAAAGTCCCTGCTCAGGCATCTTCAACTCTAGGAAGTGATGCTCATCTGTTTCTTACATTAGTCTAAGGTGGACTAATCTAAAAACGTAGAACTCGGATTTCTAAGCAATCACAGAATAAGCAGGGAAAATGGACCGTGTACAATTGGAAGACTGTTTTCTCAAAATGAAGCCAAATCGTGTTTCTATTTAAACGGCCTAGCTATCATGTTTCAGAGCCGACACTCAGCAGCAACCAATGATGCAAGACCTACCATGCTTCCTTCGTTGTTGCCAACCATGGTGTTGTAACTTCCAGTTAATCTTCTCAGTTCTGTTACATCAAAGGTGACGTCTAACCCATTTGGAAGAGCATTATCACCTAAAAACACAAACACGCACACGTGCATTTAGTAGTCAAGCCAAGAGTGCTGATCCTCTGGCCAAAAAGATATGCACACTTTGAACAGTGAGATAAGATTCAGATTGAGTTACACAACTGGGCAAACTAGGCGTAATTTACTTCAGTGATACCAGAGGCTTGGTGCGTGTGCTGGGGTAGTGGTTAAAGAGCAAGAATGGCACCAAAGAGACCCGGGCTGAAGTTACCCCCATTCTCTTTTAGGTTTCAATTGGGAGAGCGAAGAACTTCCAGGTGCCTGACACCTTGCATCCCCAACTCTAGTCATGTACAAGCTGAGGGCAGAAAGCTCCAGAGACCACACCAGTAGTGGGTTTCACTTACCTTCGCTACCGGTTTGGAAGGGCAACTGTGATGACGTCCGGGTGGGTGGGCGGAGCTTCCCGCTACCGCCACTACCAGTTCCCCCGAACCGTGGTGAACCGGTAAAAACCCACCACTGGGCCACACCCCATTTCCCACTCTAATATAGGCAGTCTGATTCCAAGTACGATACCCACCAGGCTCCAGCTCTGACATAGTTAATTAAAATACTGGGTCTCCACCTGTCATCAGGTTTTGTTTCCTTAAGAAATACAGGTAGTCCTCGACTGACGGCCACAACGGAGTCCAATATTTATGTTGGTAAGTGAGAAATTTGTTAAGCGAGTTCTGCCCTATTTTACGACTTTTCTGTTGTATTTGTTAAGAGAATCTGGCTTCCTCATTGACTTTGGTTGTCAGAAGGTCATAAAAGAGAATCAGTTTTCCCAGCTGCAATGGATGGCTGTGAAAGTTGGACCATGAGCGCCAAAGAATGGAGGCCTTTGAATTCTGGTGCTGGAGAAGACTCCTAGAGTTCCTTGGACTGCAAGGCGATCACACCGGTTAGTCCTAGAGGAGATCAACCCTGACTGCTCTTTAGAAGGCCAGATCCTGAAGCGGAAACTCAAATATTTTGGCCATCTAATGAGAAGGATGGACTCACTGGAGAAGAGCCTAATGTTGAGAAAGACTGAGGGCAAAAGAAGAAGGGGACGGCAGAGAACAAGGTGGCTGGATGGAGTCACTGAAGCAGTCGGTGTGAGCTTAAATGGACTCCAGAGGATGGTAGAGGACAGGAAGGCCTGGAGGAATGTTGTCCATGGGGTCGCGATGGGTTGGACACGACTTCGTAACTAACAGCAAAAATAACCCGAGACACTAAACATTATAAAGATGAACCAGTTGTCAAGCGTCCAAATGTAAATCACGTGACCATGGGGATGCTGCAATTGCCATTAAGTGTGAAAAATGGCCATAGGTCACTTTTTTTAGTGCTGTTGTAACTGGTCACTAAACAGTTGTAAATCTGTTAGCAAACAGCGTGTACTATGGAAATTTCAAAAAAAAGTTCTAACACTGATCATTTTAATGCAGGGGTGAAATGCTCCTGGTTCAGACTGGATCGCCCGAACCAGTAGCGATGGAGGCGTGTGGTTCGGAGAACCGGTAGCAAAAATCCCTGCCCCCCACCCATGCCCAGCTGAGCCGTGCAATTATCAGAGGCTGTTTTTTTTATTTTTAAAAGCATTTTTTCCTGCAACCTCTTCAGATGAAAAAATGCTTTTAAAAAAGTTTAAAAAAAAAAAGCCTCTGATGATCGCCCGGCTCAGCTGGGATCGTCAGAGGCTTTTAAAAGCATTTTTTTCTGCAACCTTTTCAGCCGAAGAGGTTGTCGGGAAAAAAATGCCTTTAAAAGCCTCTGACAATCCCAGCCGAGTTGCCTGATCGGCAGAGGCTTCTAAAAGCATTTTTTTCTGCAACCTCTTAAGGTTGTAGAAAAAATGCTTTTAAAAGAAAAAGAAAAAAATTGGCCATGCCCACCTAGTCACATTCCCACCACCACCACCAAGCCGCCCACAGAACCGGTAGTAACAAATTTTACATTTCACCACTGTTTTAATGGGTGTTTTTTTAAATATAACAATTTAAAACTAATTTGGACAAACCGGATTTCAGAACGAGTAAGAAACACCTTAATACACAATGGCAATGAGAAAGATTTTTGGACTTGATAAAACACACCCGCAAGCAATAACCAAATACCAGCTAAGCCAGGGGTGAAATGCTACCGGTTCGCTCCAGTCTGGGTGAACCAGTAATGATAAAAACTACTGGTTCAATCAAACCGGTAGTTAAAAAAAGCTACCGGTTCCTCCAAACCGGTATTTCCGACAATCAGCTGTGCTGTGCGGTTTAGCTTTGCTAGAAAGCAGGAAGTCCTGCTTTCTTGCAAAGCTAAATCACGCTGCACAGCTGATCCTCCCCTTGCTGTTCTACTTACCCAAGCCTCCTTTCGGTGCATAGCATGCATGTGTGCCCACGCAGCACACGTTTCACACACACCGTGCATGTGTGCACTTGGCGCACAGCACACATGCATGGCCAGCAAACTGGTAGCAAACCGGTTCAGATTTCACCGCTGAGCTAAGCCATGAGACTGGCACTTCCACGCTTCCCTACCGCTCTCCTTCTGCATGCTCACTCCTGCAAATGCAAGCTGAAGTCTGCCACTGCTTCAATCCTCAGCAGAGGGATGTGCCAATATCCCCAAGCCTCCATCTCCACAATGGGAAGAAAAACTGGGGGAAAGGCAGGCTCATCTCTTGATCTGGGTTTAGCTGGGATTAGTGGAATTAGCTGGGCCTTGCTACTGTGTATAAACTGCACTCTTCCTTTTTATTTCACTTGGCTCTCGTTTATCAATTTGGTCGAAGATTGGCAATTTAAAAGATTTAGCTATAAACAGATAAAAGGGGGGGGAAACAGCATTATAATCAGGATAGAACTATCATTATTGTAGGGAAACACAATTGTTTTTTTGGCAATTCGTTGAAAAAGCAAATAATCTGATGTCTTCTGTAAAAAAAACTGACCACAATCCCAAAACCAAAAATGTTGGATGTACTACTGATCCACATCTTATAACTGTTTTGTCTTCATTCAGTGTTCTGAGAATCTTTCAAATCCCTCCATGCAGGGAGCAACGCAACAGCCCATAGTTTCAAATGATTTGAATTATTTGATTTGATTTCAACTGATGAGAAGGGAGCCAAAGGTACTTTTCTTTCAAGGGACAACTGGACTTTCTGGGTTTTTTCTTTGAAGACATTTTGCTTCTCATCCAAGAAGCTTCTTCAGCTAATCAAGGAGAGAAGCAACTTGGAAGTAGGGAGAAATTTCCTAACAGTGGGAACAAATAACCAGTGAAAAGGCTTGTCTTCAGAAATTGTGGGTGCTCCATCAATGAAGGTTTTTAAGAAAAGTCTAGTGTCAGCCCCTCAAATTGCATTTTGTTCAGGGCTGACATAAGAAGAAGGGGGAGCATCTGGCAAGAGACTGTTTGACATTTCACCTAGTGATCCCCTAGGAGATGAGAGGGGAGGGGGGAATTCCTGTGAGCTTAGATAGCTGAGAGCAGTAGAATGATTTAGAAGATGGCCAATCAGAATAGGAGAGCAAGCCAGGAAGGGAGGGAGTTTGGGGGCAAAAGTCTATTCCTGGCTACAATGAGTCCAGGACAGAATGCTGTTCTAATAAATCAATGATTTTTTTTCATCAGAGATGTGGCTGAGATGCGATTTATTTTAGGCAGTTTCGATCCTTGACATCTAGACAGCTATTTGTCTGGAATGCTATAGGGCTGTGATGGGGCCATGTATGCCAGAGGTGGCATGCAGCGCCCTCTCTGTGGGCATGCAAGCCATCGCCCCACTTCAGGTTTGCCACGCATGCACACGGGCCTCCTGCCAGCCAGCTGGTCTTCATGTTTCTGCCGTGCATGCATGGGAGGTGGGGCGCATGCGTGGGTGCCATGCGCGCACTGCATTTTGGGGGCTTGCGTGTGCGCTTTGGGCACTCAGTCCGGAAAAGATTAGCCATCACTTCTATAGGATCTTCTGCTTGAGCAGGGGAATGGACTCCATGGTCCCTTCCACTAACTCTGTTATTCTGTTATTATTACCTTGACATGTATCGATCAGTACATCAACTTGTCTGAATATTCCTAGGCGGAGGAGCTTTTCACGAGCTTCATGTGATTTCCTCATCACCTTCGAAATACAAAAGTCATGTCAAAACATAACCAAATGATTACGAACATTCCCAATACCAATGTGTTAAATCAACACCCATTCATTTGGTGCCAGTTAATACAACTAACTCAGTGAGCTCTGCATTTTCATTAAAGAAATTAGATTTTTCTAAGTACTGTACTTGAACTTTTACAAAATTAGATTTTAATTTCTTTGGATTATATATTATGTAATTTTCCTTCCATTAAAAAAAATTAGCCAACTCCCCAGAGATACTTTACTGTCTTGAAAATCAATTCCTTTTCTCAGATATGTGCACAGGTACATATCTGAGTAATTTACTGATCCAGACTTCAAGATCAGATGTAGAATTTCTACTGCCTTTGGAGGGATACAAAAAGATCATGGCAACATAGAAAAGCTACAAATAGAAACTGCCATTAACTGTGGAATGTTTCAGATAATTTAATGAAAATATGCAACACTAAAGCTTAAAATGCCCATAGCAGCTCATTTCATACTCAAATCAGAAGGCTGAGTTTGAGATAATTATACTGAAGTACCCTGCGTACTACTATGTCACAAGTAACCCCCTCAAATTCGTAAATGTGTCCATCAGAAAAAAAAAATCAGTATCTTTCCATAAGACCAAATTGATATAGCTCAAAACCTGCTTCCAAAATAATAAAAAACTTTTTAGTAAAGTTTTGCAAGATTATTTGGGCACACAAGTTGAGCAATCATATTTCTAAATTCCTATGGAATTAAATAAAGATGCTAATATAATGTAGTTGTTGAGATTTTTGGATAGCGTGTTAAGGAATTTTAGTACTCACATCAATCAGATTTTTAGCTTTGAAAACTTCACCAATTTCATACATGATAATATCATCTTTAGTTCTTCCAAGTCCCTCAAAGTGTATATGTTGAACAACAACCTAAAAAGCAAAGTAACAAGAATTAAATAATGGGCAGATATTAGAAATGATTGCATTAGTAGATATAATGATTCTGTAAGCATGAAGATTTTGTCACAGATTTTGTGAAGAGATATGTTCAATATTAAGCAGATCCTCTACCATCTAAATGTTAGGAATATCTAGACTAAGCAATTTTGGCAAGAAGACCAATATTTTTAATTGCTCCAAGTTCTTCAAAACTGAAGTCCAGGATTTTATTTTGATTAAGTTAGTTTGAACCAAATGCCCTATAAGGTAAAGGTTCCCCTCATACATATGTGCTAGTCATTCCCAACTCTAGGGGGTGGTGCTCATCTCTGTTTCAAAGCCGAAGGGCCAGCGCTGTCCGAAGACGTATCCGTGGTTATGTGGCCAGCGTGACTAAACGCCAAAGGCGCACTGAACACTGTTACCTTCCCACCAAAAGTGGTCCCTATTTTTCTACTTGCATTTGTTATGTGCTTTCAAACTGCTAGGTTGGCAGAAGTTGGGACAAGTAACAGGAGCTCACCCCGTTACGCAGCACTAGGGATTCGAACCGCTGAACTGCCAACCTTTCAACCGACAAGCTCAGCGTCTTAGCTTAGTTTTTCTTGTATGTTTCCCAAAGGAGGTAATTGTATCCTTCTAAGATTTTTTTTAAAATTACTTAACTACATTAACCCACCTGAATTTATGCAAGGTGTCACCTAAAAAGGCAAGTTTACTTCTAAATGTTTCAGGCAGTCGTTTTAAAGATGTATCATCTGTAACAGTAATCATTTTTATTACATACAGTACAGTACTCTTTATCAGTAGTCCCTAATTTTATGGTACCAGGGACCAATTTGACGGAAGATCATTTTTCCACAAACTGGATAAAGGGAGGGAGGGTTCACAACCTAGATCCCTCCCCTGTGCTGTTTACAGTAGGGTTCGCACTCCTTGGAGAATCTAATGCCTGATGATCTGAGGTGGAACTGAGGAAGTGATGATAATGCTGGAGAGCGGCCGCAAATACAGATGAAGCTTCATTCGCTTACTCTCGCTGCTCACCTCCAGCTGTGCGGCCCGGTTTCTAACAGAACATGGACCAGTCTGTGGGACCGGTGTTGGGGACCCCTGCTCTACGTAATTTATTTTATTTATTTATTTATTTATTTATATTTTTATACTGCCTTCTCCCATAGGACTCAGGGTGGTGTGCAGCCAAAGTAAAAACACAAACACTGTAAATTTTAAAAAGTTTAAAAGTATTAAATAATTTGGCTCAAATTTGTTAAAAAACCCCAGAATTAAAATACCTAATTAAAATTCACTTAAATGGTCAGCCCCGCCTGTTCGAATAGTAGGATCTTGAGGGCACGGTGAAAGGTACAGAGGTCGGGGATCCTGCGTATCTCCAGGGGCAATTCATTCCAAAGGGCGGGAGCCCTCACAGAGAAGGCTCTCCCCCTGGGGGTCGCCAGTCAACATAATTTGACCGATAGCACCCTGAGGAGTCCCTCTCTGTGAGAGCGCACTGGCCAGTGGGAGGCTATCGGTGGCAGAAGGCGATCTCGTAGATACCAGGATCTAAGCCATGGAGTGCTTTCAAGGTGGTAACCCACACCTTGAATCGTACCCGGAAGACCACTGGGAGCCAGTGCAGCTCGCTGCACTAATCAAGGGGAAGGCAGGAAATCCTTATACTTACATCTTTATTTTCAAGAATTTCTTGTTTAGTTTCTGGTTCAACTTCTACAAGCTCTGCTTCTTCACCTACGCCACCAAAATCAGGACCACTCGTGGGGAGAGGCTCCAAACTCTGAAAACGCAGAGTCAGTCGTTTATAATCGATCAAATAAACTACTAGATCTGTTTCTTTTTTCCAAAAACAAGTGTGTGTATTAACTAGGTACCATCACCGTCCCTTTTACACTGGAAACACAAGTACATGGAATAATGTTATATTCATGCAACAGAGGTGTGCATCACTATTTCACTACAAATATTAGCAGTTGGGGTATCTACAGATGAGCCCTAGGTTACACCATGAAGGACAAAAAGTCAGCACTTGGGGCACCAGAGTTTCTTCCCCTAGCTGTCATCTCCTTAATTCTTTCACTGCCACACTCAAATTTAATGTTCAACATATATTGAGTCTTATGTCTTGGCATTAAAGTTGGACCATAAGAATTGAGACCTTTTGAACTATGGTGCTGGAAAAGACTCCTGCAATCCCTTGGACTGCAAGGCGATCAAACCGGTCAGTCCTAGAGGAGATCAACCCTGACTGCTCTTTAGAAGGCCAGATCCTGAAGATGAAACTCAAATACTTTGGCCACCTAATGAGAAGGAAGGAGCTGTTCCTACAGGGTATCCTACTTGAAAAAATTAGCAAGGAAAAAGTTTATCTGATAACACATGTAATAACAGCTGCAAGGATTTATGCACAAAATTGGAAAGTGGAAAAAATACCTTTGGAAGAAGTAATAAAAAAAAATCTTAGATTGTGCAGAAATGAATAGATTAACTCTGATGATTAAAGATAGAGAAGACTCAGAACATTTTAAAATATGGAACGATTTTTATTATTGGCTGGAAAAGAGATATAAATGATTAATTGTATAAGTATGTAAAAATATGTGATGAGTTGAATATTATGTTAGCGACGAATTTGTGGACTGGATAAGGATCAAAATAGAAGTAATGACAACTATACAGAAAAAGAAAGAACTTTGGAAGATAACACTGAGATGTCACAGGGAAGAGAAAACTGATGTATTAAATGTTTGGCTAAAAAATAAAAAACTTTTTTTTAAAAAAAGAGAAGGAAGGACTCACTGGAGAAGAGCCTAATACTGGGAAAGATTGAGGGCAAAAGAAGAAGGGAACGACCGAGAATGAGGTGGCTGGATGGAGTCACTGAAGCAGTCGATGTGAGCTTAAATGGACTCCAAGGGATGGTACAGCACAGGAAGGCCTGGAGGAATATTGTCCATGGGGTTGCAGTGGGTCAGACATGACTTCACAACTAACAATAACAACTACGTCTTGACAGTTAAGCCAGCGTTTTCATCTGAGACAATTTTAAATTGCATGGACTTTAACTTCCAGAATACTTCAAGCAGCATGCATGGGAAATATTTGCCTATCAGATCAGGATAAACTGAATGGGCCCACCAGAATCCAGTGAGTAACCCGTGAACTGTCTGATACAGGTAGTCCCCGACCTACAACCACACTTGAACCCAAACTTTCTGTGGCTAAGTAAGACATTTGTTAAGTGAATTTTGCCCCATTTTACAACCTTCCTTCCACAGTTGCTAATCCGGCTTCTTCCCCATTGACTTTTGCTTGTCAGAAGGTCGCAAAAGATGATCATGTGACCTTTGGACACAGCACCGGTCATAAGTGCGAACCAGTTGCCAAGCCTCTGAATTTTGATCCCATGAACATGGGGATGCTTCAAAGGTCATAACTAGGAAAAACAGCCATAAGTCACTTTTTTCAGTGCTGTTGTAACTTTGAACGGTCACTAAATGAACTGTTGAAAGTCGAGGACTATCTGTATTGGGCCCACCAAAATCCACAGGGAGTAAGCCACAAACTGTCTGATATTGGGTGCCAATCCCTTGAAAACTTCTCTTACTGGGAGCAGCCAAGAATAAAATCTTTTATTGAAGGCAGAAGGGTTAGAAACCAGGCAACTCTGAGATCTGGGGCCGGTCCTGCCTCCCAGTCCAGCCCACCACGCAGGGTCGTTGTTGCAGGAGAAACGAGGCCAGGGAGGACGAGACGCTCTGCTTAGGTTGCCCAAAATTCAGGTAGTCCTCGACTTAACGACCACACTCGAGCCCATCATTTCTATTGTTCAGCAAGACATTTGTTAGGTGAGCTTTGCCCCATTTTACGACCTTCCTTGCCACTGCTGTTAAGTGAATCACGGCAGTTGATAAAATGAGTAACCCGGTTGCTCCATGAATCTGGCATTCTCCCCCCCCCCCCCGCTTGTCAGAAGGTCGCAAAAGAGGACCTTGGGACATTGCCACGGTCGTAAGTCTGAGTCCATTGGCCAAGCCTCTGAATTTCGATCACAGATGAAAAAAACGGTCCTAAGCCCACTTTCTTTTTTCAGTGCCGCTGTGGACGGTCACTAAACGAACCGCTGTAAGTCGAAGACTGCCTGCAAAGACTCGGTGGGGATCCAATGATGAATGGTATCAATGGACCCAAATGCCACATTGGGTGTTGGGAGGGGAGGGAGGGTGTCCTTTTCCACTTTATTTAAAACAAGAAAGGACTGAACTGCAACCCTTTTCTCTCCCACTAACACGCGTGGGAGGGGGCGGCTCTTCCATGCAACCGAGCCCCCCCCCACTTCTTCTGCTGGGACCCCCAAAGGTCATCCCGCTCGGGGGAGGCGCCAAGGTGGTTAGAAGGGCACTCTACATACGCCCAGAGGACCACCGTCGGCCGGCACCACCCACCCACCCCATTTAATGCCCCCCTACTCCGCCAAGGTCAGCCGGGCGAGCTCCTACCCGCGCGTGAACCGTCCCCATGGCCTCTGCCTCCAAAGCGCACCGCTCCGCCTCCTCCCGCGCATGCGCAGCGACCGCCTCCTTCTCTCTTCAAGGCTGCCTCTTTCTTTTCCTCCTCCTCCTCCTCCTCCGGAAGCTCCGAAGCGACGCTTCGTTTCTGATTGGCCCGAAGGAGAAGAAAAGGGCGGAAGGGGATCGCTTTCCTCAAGCCCGGCGTGAGTCTTAGGAAATTATAGCAAGACCCCACCTCCGTTGCCAATACTTCCGCCAGTTCTTTCCCAGCTGTTTCTCGCCTTAGGGCGGTGGTTGGCTAAGCCGCGAGAGGCCCGACCGGCCGCTAGAGAGCAGCAAAGGCACGCCGAAAAGAAACCCTCCGCTGCCCTCTGGCGGAAGGTTGTAGTCTTGCCTTTCCTCCCGTATCTCAAAGGGATCCCGTAGCGAGTTTTTCCATTGGCTCCTAGGACAACAACCCTGACAGGTCGGCTGGGCAGTGAGAGCAGAAGTTCTTGGTCGCCTCCTGTCACCAAAAACTCCACGGGACTTTGTTCCCTCGGAAAGCACCCTCTTTTCCTCTTCTGGAGCCAGCAGCTGTATGCACAGCACAAGAAAGGGACTATTTAGTACAGCCTTTTATTGTCATTGTACATCATGCATACAACGAAATCAGTTTTAGCCTCACTGGTGCAATCCATGACAAAAAAAAAATACAAACGACATAAATAGTATAAAAAATGATCCCTATGCAAGTAATTGGGGGGGCGGGGGTGGAAAAAGAAAAAAAAACTAGTCATACGTTTCCGCGTGTGCATGGAGTGATTGTGGTTGTGTTTAAGCGTGAAATCGAGCAGGTTCTAACAGGTTCTGGAGATCCGGAAGCGGAAATTTTGAGTAGTTTGGAGAACCGGCAAATACCACCTCTGGCTGGCCCCAGAGTAGGGAGGAAATGGGGATTTTGCAATATCCTTCCCCCAGGAGTGGAAACCTGCTGGATTTCACCCCTGCCTTAGGGACTAAGGAAGCAATCGATCAGAATAGAGCTGAAAGGGATCTTGGAGATCCAGCCCCCTAGGAAGCTAAATTAGTAACCTGGTTATTAAGTGAATCTGGCTTCCTTCTTGGTTTTCCTTGTCCGAAGTTCACAAAAGTGGATCAGATCACCTTGGGATAATGCAACCGTCATAAATATGAACCAGTAGCCAAGCATCTGAATTTTGATCACATGACTCTGGGGATGCTGCAAAGGTCATAACTCTGAAAAACAGTCATGTCACTTTTTTCAGTGCCGTTATAACTTCGAATGGTCTTTGAATGGAGTTCATTTGCTCAATGGAAGATCCAGCAGAAATGTCTTTTTCAAACTTGGCAAGGTTAAGTCCCGGAATTCCTAAAACAAGAAAACTGACCACTTCATGTTGCAGCTGGCAGTTGATAAGAGCCAGGGCCCTCCTTCCTTGCGAGATTTTGCTTCCCCCTTTTTGGAGAAGAGGGAATGACTCTGCCTCTTGAAGATCCTTGAAGATGGATGACCTACCACCCTTAACTATCTCTTTTGAAGGCTTAACATGCCCAAATCTTTTCACCATTCCTCAGAGGGCTTAGTTTTCTCACCCGTCACTATCTTCTTTCTCAAAACATTATTCTTCTTTCTTTCGCCTTTCTCAAAACATTATTCCAATTTATCCCTGTTACTTTTGACTCTGGTGCTCCTCACATTTCCCGGTGGGATTCAACCAAGGCAGAATGGATTAATTAGCTCCCAAAGTCTGGACTTTATGTTCCTGTTAATGCAGGCCTAGATAGCATTGGCATTTTTAACAATTGCATCACACTGCTGGTTCATGTTTAACTGGGGGTCAACAAAGTCCCACTTAGATATGCTACTACTAAGCCAAGTCTTCCCCTTCCTTATCTTTTTTTCTGCCCAGCTGCAAAACACTCCATTTCTCTCTTATTAAATGCCATCATATTTATTTTGGCCGTCAGCTGAACACTTCCTAGATCTTTTTTGAGTCCTGAAAGGCCACCTATCCCGGCTTTGTGTCGTCTGTCAACTTTTTATATGCCCCCTCAACTCCCTCATCCAAGCTCATTGAAAACATGCAGAATAGAAGTCCACTGGTCCTCCATGTTATGCTCTGAAGGCCACTCACAGGAGTTTCATTCTCTGAGTGTTCCATTCAGCCAACCACATGTCCTTCTCACTGCATCATTTGGCCATATTTTACCCATTTACCACATTTTGAAGGCGGATGTAATGAAGCACTCCATCTAAAGCTTTGCTTAGATCTACAGATACTGTTGAGGGATGCAATGGCTCAGTGGCTAAGATGCTGAGCTTGTCGATCGAAAGGTCGGCAGCTTAGCGGTTCGAATCCCTAGTGTCGCGTAACGGGGTGAGCTTGTCCCAGCTTCTGCCAAACTAGCAGTTCTAAAGCACGTAAAAAAGGCAAGTAGAAAAATAGGGACCACTTTTCGTGGTTAGGTAACAGCGTTCCGTGCACCTTTGGCATTTAGTCATGCCGGCCACATGACCATGGAGATGTTTTTGGACAGCGCTGGCTCTTCGGCTTTGAAAGGGAGATGAGCACCGCCCTCTAGAGTTGGGAACAACTAGCACATATATGAGAGGGGAATCCTTACCTTTACCTTTTACCTTATAGATACTATGGCTGTAGCATTGCCCCAAGCCACTTAGCTAGTCACTCTAACAAAAGAAGAGGATAAAATTAATCTGACATGAAAGATCTATGCTCATTCTTCGTCACTCCAAAGGTCCTCTTCCTTCTACCTTTTGAAAATTAGGAAGACACTGTCTCTCCTCCAATCTTCTGGGACCTCATTGGTCCTTCAGAAATTCTCCAGGATTTCTAAGAGTGGTACTTGAGTTATTTCTTCTAGTCCTTCAACCATCTGGTCCTGAAGACTTGAATTCGTTTAAATTAGCCAAGTCCTCTCTTAGTCCCTTCTCGTGTGTTTCCTAAACTTCAATTTCCTCCTTCTCTTGGCAACATAAAGATCACCAGCCGGTGTCCCATTTCCCTTCTGAGGTATGAAGTTCTGCCTTCTCATTTTGATTATTTCTCATGATAGACCCATATAATCTTTGGCTTTTATTTCTAGCTTATGAAAAGTAGCCTTGTTTTTGTAACTGCTCCAGTTTCAGTTCAGTCTGCACACCAGCCATTTTGAAAGTACTTCTATAGTTTCCGAAGACTACTTATATTCCTCTTTGTTGATGTGCCCCTATTTCTTGTATTTTCCCCCCCTCTTTAAGCTTTTTAGGGTTTTATTCAGGGGTGAAATACTCCCGGTTTGGACCGGCTCGGGAGAGAAGATACCGATGGTGGCGGGCAGTTCAGAGAACCGGTAGCAAAAATCCCTGCCCCCGCCCCCCAATCAGGCAACTCAGCTGGGATCGTCAGAGCCTTTTGAAAGCATTTTTTGGCATGGTTTTACATGTAAAAAAAATGGTTTTAAAAGTAAAAAAAGAAATTGGCCACGCCCATCACATTAACACCCCCCCCTCCCCCCGCAAGCCACATCCACAGAACCGGTAGTAACAAATTTTAGATTTCACTCCTGGTTTTATTTGATAAGGTTGTGGTGCAGTGGCCTAGAAGTGGAGCCCTCGCCTCACAATCAGGAAGCTGTGAGTTCAATCCTAGGTAAAGCAGGGGTGAAATCCAGCAGGTTCTGGAGAACCAGTAACGGAAATTTGAGTAGTTCAGAGAACCAGTAAATGCCACCTCTGGCTGGCCCCAGAGTGGGGCAAGAAAGGAGATTTTGCAATATCCTTCCCCCAGGAGTGGGGTGGGAATGGAGATTTTGCAGTATCTTTTCCCTGGAGTGGGGTGAGAATGGAGATTTTGCAGTATCCTTCCCCTGCCACTCCCACCAAGGCACGCCCACAGAACGGGTATTAAAAAAAATTGAATTTCATCACCGTGGTAGAGGCAGATATTTCTCTCTAGGCACGCTGGGAATATATCTGCTGGAAAAAACCTCTTCATTGGCGACAGGAAGAGCATCCGGCCAATAACATTCAGCTCCATTCAGTTGCCCAGACTCCACCCCATAAGGGATTATGGGGTCATTAAAAGAGGATGATGATTTATGATAAAGTTCCAAAACTTTCTGGAGCCATACATTTTACCAATTCAAAATTATACTTAAAGGGTTTGTGGTTGATATGATGCTTATACTTCTGTTTCACACTAATGAAGCTTTTTTCAAGTTGAGTTTGGCTTCTGATGATTTCATGGATACATCCCTGTATATTTTCTTGGTCACAGAATGGAATTGTTCTCTCGGGACATAATTTCAACTTCTTGGTCTAATCTAAACTGTTGTATTTCTTAAACACTTAGCGTGAGAGGTTCAACGTTGCTGAATTATTGGAAGAAAAAATCACCAGAAATCTGGAATGCTTTATTCCCAAATCATAGCATCTCTAAATATTGTTACTTATTTTATTGAAGGTAATCTATGTACAATAAGGCCATTATTTTGTCTTCCATTTACTACAAACCACAGCTAAACAATTTTGCTCTGAACCATTTATCTATTCAATGTCTCCTATAAATTCATTTTTAATAGTTTTCTGTGTTCCATTTGCCGCAGCCTGCATTTTCTTTTCAACGCTTTAAAAAATAAAGACGTTTTGACAAATTTAGAAAGAACTCTGAACCCAGATAATTACTGAAGGAGAGCTATAATCCTTTTGTGTATATACACATGGATTTTGCATTAAATTTAACACCTCCACCTTGCCTTCCCACCAAAATGTCTCTGTTTAAGGACTTGAACCATCCCCAATCTCAGAATATGATTCATAAAATGTTAAAACAAAGCCAAATACTCTGCATGGGTTTTATGTTTTCCAGTCATTTGAATTTTTTATGAAAAGGATCAGATTGCATAAACTGTAATTTGTAATGAGCTTTGTTAAATCACTGTGAAAAAAGGGAAGAGGAATTTTGGAAGGGAACACTTTACCATTTATGAAGTATTTGTTTTTACTCTTATGAGTAAAAAATTGCTCATAGAAACACAATGTTTACTGCTTTGACAATGAATGAAATGTCAACTTGCAACATTACAGTATAAACAATTAAAATAGTATAGAAATGCAGTATATTCATAGATCACCTCATAAAGTGATTCTATCCAGCAGTTAAGCATTTGACTTGTGATAATGAACAAAATACAATGATCACTTAACACAGCATCTCTTTATTCTGCTTCTTTAAAAACACTGCTGACTGCAGATATTGCAGATACAAATAGTTCATTTTGGAAATACAATAAAAGTTTAGGAAAATAAGTATGACCCGCTGTCACACAAAACAGTACTTTGGCACTGGCTAAAAATAGCACCAGAAGAATATAAATAAGTCTGTGTCCATGCTATTAAACATTTTAACACTGAAAAAACTGTTTTAACTATATTTCATTCCACTCCTCTCCACTCAGCATTACTTAGATTTTCTTTAAAATGCCAAAAAGAAAAACACTCTTAAAGATTAGGTATCTTATCAAAATAAAACCTGCTAAAAAGTTGACAATAAATTTGAAATAAATAAAAGCAGCTAGTTCGGTTCCTATGGGGATATTATTCTCTGCTTAATTTGTAACAAGTCTCCAACCTAACCCTAACCCTTTGACAGGAAAATTTATAAAACCTCAGAAGAAAATAGTCTAATAAGGGATTGCCATTACTGACACTTTAACCCATTGCAGTGCCAAAATGCAGAGCTGATAAGTTACTCATAGAAAAAGTCTGATTTCCCAAATTACAATTTTAATATTTGTGCACCATGTGCAAGAATTCCTGTCGCTTTATGCAGCAAATACTGACACACAAAGTATGAAGTACCGTATTCCAAAGAAATTATTAAATCCATTTGAAATAGGGCTGATTTATGATAGCATATTACTGTCATTTCCTACTATTTTTGAAAATTAAGGCTTAAATTGCACGCGTGTTCATAAAACCTGGACTGAATAATGTATGGATTTTATTTATAATTTAAATTTAAAAGGAAGAAAATGCAGAAATCATATGAGTTTCCTGTTCTGAATGCCTTCGCTCATTTCTTGTTCTGAGGTAAATCAAGTTACAATGAAGAGCATGGGAAAAAAATTTTAAGATCCACAAATTCCAAATCGCATTATAGATTTCTATTACTTTCTCCTGTCAAGGAGGCAATATATTTCTTAGTGACATCTGCTCTCAAGCTTACTAAGATAATAAATATAATTTTTTTAAAAAACGCTGCATCTCTCTTCCACCGATGAATTATTTTGTTTGGTTCATCTTATTCATTTGAATTAAAGGTACCTAGATGTAAAGTCTACATCATTCACAAAAAATAAAATGCTGGTTTAGATACAACAGTCCAGAGCGGTGTTTCTCAACTCTGACAATTTTGAGACAGTCCACATATCTTAAAATTAGGTTTTAAAGTTAAGAAAAAGGTTAAGGTTAAGAAAAAATGTCTGTTGTAGGACATTCATAGATGGGTGGACTTCAACTCCCAGAATTCTCAGTAAAGATCATGCTGCTTGGGAATTCTGGGAAATGAATCTACACTTTTGGAGGGCTTCCATCTTAGGGTCGCGTCTTTAGTGAACTTCAAGGACAAAAAAAAATAGCAGATGGAAGCCTCTCTGGCAGTAAAAGAGAAAGGATTAGATAATCCTTTGCTTTCCTTGTGGCAGTCAAGGAGTTTCAAATTTTTAAAAAAGTGATTCACTCCATTAATCCTGAGATTAATTTCAGGAAAAGCCCAATAAAAAGAGGAGAAATTGGGACATCTAGAAATTCTTCAACATATGTATTCAACATATAAACAATACATTTTTAATGAAAAATAAGTTTTTTCCCATTTAAAAAATAAGGGTATCGAACATCGTTTCTTTCTGCTCCCTATCTGCCTACTTGTGGTAGGCAGCGTATTCTCTTGATTTTGAATGAGACTCTCTGCCAGGTACGTCATGTTAAAAAAAGGAGCTCTTCAAAGGCCCTGTATATTCCCTATCTCTTTAAGTAGGAGATGTGAAGTTCCACACAAGTGAGGGAAAAAAAACCCTTTTAAAAAAGTCACACAAGAGCTATAGATCTTGCTGTAAAAAAATTTTTTAACATCCCCCCCACCCAAAAAAGTTAACATCGTGCTACAAATGCTTAATCCCAATATAAAACCATCAATAGAGATGTAGATTGTCTTCCTGCTAAATTTTTTTTTCATTTGGGTACAATAATGCTCTATTTTGTGTTTTGGCTTTTTCAACCCTTTGTCCACTATCCAGAAACTAGACAAGAAGCCTAAATGCCTTGAAGCCAGAAAAGATGCCTCAAAGGCAACCAAGTTGTAAACAAAGATGTCCTAAAGTTGTGTTTCCCAGCCTCAGCAACTTTCAGATGGTTGGGCTTCAACTCCCAGAATTCAGATGTAGTAAGTACGGTGCCGAGTTGAAGTCCAGTTCCACTTAGCACCTTAGCACCTCAAAGTTGCTCAGATCGAGAAGCAGCATCCTAAAGATTGTTTGGCCAAGTGCTAGAAGAACACATCCCTCAAAGGTGTGAATTTCCCAGCCTAATGTCGTAGCCCCCCAAGCTAATCTTCAGAGACAGAATAAAAACTTTTCTCGGAGGAGGAGTCAATATCCGTAGACATTCCAGATGTTTCCGTGTCCATGAAAAAGGAAGCGACAGAACCAGAGAGGTCGGAATTACTAACTGCACCCTTCTCCTTCATCGAGTCTTCGCAATAGGGGAGACTCCAGAGCCATTCTTCAAGATTGGGGGACGAGCGAGAGGCTTTAGGAGGTGGGTAGGACAGATGAAGGCAAGGCTTCCCTGGGGCCGTCTGGCATTTTCTAAGCAAGATTTCACTTACTTTCCTGCAAGAACAAGAAATAATCATTAGTAAGTCTTGGAATTGTTTTTAATGGGAGAAATAACAGAATAACAGAGTTGGAAGAGAGCTCGAGACCCTATGCCGATAATGGCTAACCTTTTAGACACCGAGTACCCAAACTGCGCACGCATGCCCAAACTGAAAGATGCGAAAGCACGCATGTGCGGCCATGCGCAGTTGCATGCGTGAATATGCACATGCACAGACATGCACGCAGGTGCAACAAAGACCTGAAGACTAGCTGGCTGGCAGGAGGCGGGGCATCCCAACACCGTCAGCGCGGCAAGAGGTAAGATCTTTTTCTTGCATGAGCTTCTGTTTCGTCGTTTGCAGGGAAACAGAAGGTCACGAAAGAAACGCCACGGAGATCTGATGTGGGGCAACGGAGTGCGTGCCAGCAGAAAGGGCTCTGAGTGCCACTTCTGGCACACGTGCCATAGGTCAGTGATGGCTAACCTTTTTGCCATCACGTGCCAAAAGGGGCACGTGGAGGGGTCATGCACGTGTGTATCCACACCCATAATTTAATGCGCCCCACCCCCGCGCATACACATGCAACCCCCCTCGTGACCCCCCCGCTTTTGGCACGTGATGGCATGGTGGGCCCGGTAGGCCCATTTTTTCACCCTCCCCAGGCTCCAGAGGCTTTCTTGGAGCCTGGGGAGGGCGAAAATGGCCTTCCCCATCCACCCCTGGAGACCCTTCAGAGGCCAGAAACAGCCCGTTTCCTGACTTCCAGTGGACCTACAAGGCCCGAAAATCAGCTGGCCGGAGCACGCATGAACGCTGGAGCTGAGCTAGGGCAACGCTCACGTGCCCCCAGATAAGGTTCTGTGTGCCATCTGTGGCACGCGCGCCACAGGTTCGCCATCACGGCCATAGGTTGTCCATCACGGCCCTATGCCATTCAAGACAAATGGCTGTCCAGACTCTTCTTGGAAACTTCCAATGATGGGGCACCCACAATCCTTGAAGGAAACCCATCCCACCAATTAATTGTTCTGTCAGACAGTTCCTCCTTAGTTCTAGGTGGATTCTCTCTTTCATGTTCTTTCACACGTTACTTCTTTTCCTGCCCTCTGGAACTCTGGTGAATAAGCCAACCTCCTCTTCACTGTGTACACTGCTATCATGTCGCCCCAGTCTTTCTTTTCATTAGACTAAAAGATAAAGGTTCCCCTTGCACATATGTGCTAGTCGTTCCTGATTCAGGACGGTGCTCACCTCCGTTTCAAAGCCAAAGAGCCAGCACTGTCCGAAGACATCTCTGTGGTCATGTGGCCAGCATGACTAAACACCAAAGGCGCACAGAATGCTATTACCTTCCCACCAAAGGTGGTCCCTATTTTTCTACTTGCCTTTTTTACGTGCTTTCGAACTGCTAGGTTGGCAGAAGCTGGGACAAGTAACGGGAGCTCACCCCGTTACGCGGCACTAGGGATTCGAACTACTGAAATGCTGACCTTTCGATCGGCAAGCTCAGCATCTTAGCCGCTGAGCTACCGCGTCCCTTTTACATACCCAATTCCTT
This sequence comes from Masticophis lateralis, assembly GCA_030761175.1. Taxonomy (NCBI): domain Eukaryota; kingdom Metazoa; phylum Chordata; class Lepidosauria; order Squamata; family Colubridae; genus Masticophis; species Masticophis lateralis. The sequence goes on along the minus strand of JAUDYJ010000006.1, from coordinate 80,327,980 downwards.
CCTGCATTCTTCATATGGTTTAGCCCCCAATCCCCTAATCATCTTTGCTGTTTTTCTCTGCGCTCTTTCTTGCATTCTTTAAACATTTCGTTTTTCTTTAAATAGAGAATCTGTAGCCATTTAGAACAGGCAAAACGGCCAAGCAAAGTGGAAGAGAAGCTACAATACATCACCAAGAAATTACTCCAAATGGAGTTAATTCCTACCTCCACCGGCTTCATTTCAGGTGGAGAAAATGATATCGTCATACACATTTTCCGGAGATTGTCCAATTCTATTATGCGCTCTAAAATATTTTTCCTGTGCTTGGCCAAAGAAGTGGCCAAACATACCTTGGTGTCTTCAGGAGCCCTTTCATTGCTCGGCCATAGACTGAACACATCATTTGAGAAAGTTGCCCCCTCATCCATCGCACATCCTCAGGGATGTCAGGAAACCACTGGACCAATCTGCAATCAAGAGAAAGGAGGCAGTTCTTGAAAACGAAGTAGTTCAGGATGGGGGCTCCTTTTTAAAATGTTCACCCAAAATATCTCCTTTCCTGGTATCAGCTAAATTTTTATAAGGAAAGAAGTACCATATTTTTCAGACTATAAGATGTAGCAGAGTATGACACAACAAGATTTCAGAGAGGAAAACAAAAAATAAAAATAGTTTTTGGCCTCCCCAGCCCCTAGGAGAGCTCTGCAGGCTCCCAAACATTCTGCACGTTTTGCAAAAAAACAGGATCATTTTTGGTGAAAAGGGGACTGTTTTGGGTAAAAACTGGACATGCGGGGCAGGGTTTCAGGAGACTAAAAATTGCTGTATTCAGTCTATAAGACGCACCGACATTTCCACCCTCTTTTAAGGGGGAAAAAAGTGTTTTATACTCTGAAAGTTACGGTATGTTTTTTTTAAAAAATCTGTATTAAAAACAAAAGAATTTTAAAAGTATTTAATTCTGTTTTAAAAGTAAAAATAACAAAAGGGTAAGATTTTCATAGGTGGATTCTTGCCAGGTGCAAACAATGGACATAAATAGATATTAAGGCTGTGACTAAAACATAGGTTTGGGATTTTTTTTAAAAGTATATACACAATATGTTTATTTATGAAGTTGAAACCAAAAAACCTCAGGAAAATGAATATATTTGTGATTCTCCTGTTACCGATAAATATAAACTGTATACACATAATACATTTTATAGCAATAGCAATAACTTATATATCGCTTCACAGTGCTTTACCGTCTTCCCTAAGCGATTTACAGAGTCAGCCCACAACAATTTGGGTCCTCATTTTACCGACCTTGGAAGGATGGAAGGCTGAGTCAACCTTGAGCCTGGTGAAATTCGAACTGCCAAACTGCAGGTAGCAGAAGTAGCCTGCAGTACTGCACTCTAACCACTGCGCCACCACATGCTCTTATAAGTAAAAACAGGAATTAAGAGAGACTAATACAAACCAAACAGGCCAATCCAATCACAATCATGAACTCGCAAGATGGCAAGTTTTCTTATTGTTAAGACCTGTGAGCTCAATGGGTTTACTCCAGGGATGGTATTCACTTACCTTCGCTACCGGTTCACAAATGTGAGTGCACACGTGCGTCAAAAATGGGACGTGATTACATCCAGGCGGATGGGAGGAGCCTCCCACTGTCGCTACCGGTTTGCCCGAAGTGGATAGAACCGGCTAAATACCACCACTGGCTTACTCTTAAGTAGGTTTACATTACATACAAGCTATGAGCAACTTTCTTCTAGCTCAGTGGTGTCAAACTAAAAAGCTCAGGAATCGGCCCGCAAGGTGCTTAGATCTGGCCCGAAGAGCCGCCCAGAAAACAGTAAAGGACCGGCCCGCAGTGCCTTTGCCAGCAAAAATGGCGCTTCATTTTTGCTGACATGGGGTTTCAGGAGGCCGTCATACCTGAAACTGGAGCTCAGGAGCCTGTTTTTGTTGGCAGAGCGTTCAGGCCACCAGAGGAGCCCCCGACACGAGTGATGTTCAGCTGGTCACGCCCACCCACCCAGCCAGCCTCCCCAAAGTCAAACACAACCCTGATGCAGCCCTCAGTGAAATGGAGTTTGACACCCCTGCTCTAGCTCAAGAACGTCATTTATTTGCAACATATAGAGAAGCAGTTTATAAGATGCTGGACTAGAAATACTGAGACAATGAGTTCTCATCTTCAATCCGAGGCAAGAAACCAGGTTTATCAGCCTCATCCACCCCACAGGGTCGTTGTTATGGGAAAAAATAGGAAGACAAACCATTATGTACACTGCCTGCAGTTGCATAAAATGAAGGTGGGATATAAATCTAGCAAATAGATAAATAAATATATGCAGGTTTAGCCTGCAAGGTAATTTGGATATCTGTAAGAAAAACTGCCTCAGAAGGAATAAGGAAGAGTTTTTGGAAGAATAACCCAGATGTAAACTTTATGAAAAATGTCCCCAATATCTTGAACATTTGGAAATTAGATCTTATACACTCACCTTATGACCACAAAGAAGGCAGACTCAACTGGTAAAGTGTACGGTAGCATCATGTAGGACATTAGTCGCATGGGAAGAAATTTTGAAACTTGAGCGCAGAGTCCACTTTTTTCTTTACAAGCCTCTTGTAATGCTGTAAAATTTAAATCATCAGAATTGAATTCATTCATGGACGATCAAGCAAGAACAAATATGGCTAGGACATCATCCACTTTTTCTCATCTGAAATGACCGAGTGGGACCTTCTACTATTCTAATAGCACTTAAGATTTATATACCGCTTTACAGCCCTCTCTAAGCAGTTTACAGAGTCAACCTATTGCTCCCAACAATTTAGGTTCTCATTTAATCCACCTCCGAAGGATGGAAGGCTGAGTCAACCTTGAGCCTGGTGAGATTTGCCAAATTGCAGGAAGCTGGCAGTCAGCGGAGGTAGCCTGCAGTACTGCACTCTAACCACTGCACCACCATGGCTCATAAACAGGTTATCATCAAATTACATTTTGCTTTATACAACTTTTCATTCATTTTAGTCCTCTTTTACTGGGAATCAATAACCACAAATTCCCTGACTCAAGAGACTCTGGATCATTCTAGCATTGTGAATTAAGCAAAGACATTGGATTACCTGGCTTGTCTAATCTCTAACTAAAATGGATTCATGGAAGAATCATTCTGTGACACCGAAAAACAAAACAAAACAAAACAGAACTCTGATTTAATTTGGAAAAGGAAGCCAATTTGGGCTGTCAAGAGGCTTGACACTCTGCACAGCTAAATCATCCAATAGTTACAGCCAAAATTAATTTAAAATCAACTTGTCTTCCCATAATATCTAATGACAAATGCATCACGAACAGTATAAAGGGGGATGGTTAATCTAGTTTATTCGATTATATGTTTATTTTGCCCCCCTTTTCTGGAACATTCAGAAACCAAAATTCATCAGTGCAAAATGGATGACGTTCACCAATGTAAATTCTGAAACAAAATTTTTCCAAGTACCATATTTTTTGGAGTATAAGATGTACCAGAGTATAATACACACTTTAGTTTTTGCGAGGAAAATAAGAAAAAAGCTGATTGGTGGGTGGATCGGCCTCCCAGAATACCCCCAAACAGCTGATTCCAGAGGTGAACTTTAGCAACAGTTTTCTTGGTTGTGAGTTCTGTGCCTTGCTTTTTTTTTTAGCCTCTGAAACTTTGGAAACTCCGTTTCAGGAAAAACTTTTTTTTCTGCCTCTGAAAACCTCCAAAACAGAGCTGCAGAAAAAAAAAAGGCTTTTTTTCTGAAGCTCTGTTTGGAGGCTTTTTTTCTGAAGCACTATCTGTACTCTGTTCAATCTCCTTTCTTTGGTACTGGTATGTAGATTAGCCTCTTCCGGATCTGTTGGTTATTGTGTCATTCTCCAGATTTGTTAACATAGTTTGCTTAGAACCTTTACTGATTCTTCTTTTGTTGCTTGCCATATTATTTTAGATAAAAGCCTTTCAGAGGCTTTTTTCCTGAAGCTTCTTTCAGAGGCTTCTTTCAACCTCTGAAATCTCCTTTGTGAGGCTGGGCGGGGCTACATTCAGAGTATAAGACGTACCCAGATGTTCACCCTCTTTTCTGGGAGAAAAAATACGGTAAATTAATTCATGAAACCTTCAAAGCAGCCCCTTGAATGGCCTGCTTATATTTTTGGCCAGCTAAAGGTAATTGATAAATCTCTCCAGTCTTGTTTAGACAGTAAATTAAAATGCTTCAGTACAAATTGTGTGTGGGGGGGGGGCACATTCTGTCTGGTCTCTGCATATTAGTGCTAAAGAATTAAACATAGATTTTTGCAACAATTAATTAATCGGTTAATTTAGAATTTTACCTTTATGTAGTCTAGGAGGCAACTTCTCAAAGATAGTCCTATCCAATGGCCAAGATGTTGCTTTTAGCTGATCAATAAATATTTTTTCATCTTGCATTTCTTTTTTGTCTTTATTTGCTGCATTTTTTTTATAACTGCAGCCTGAGATTTGAGAATATCCCAGATATTCCTGCTTGGTTAAGGCTACGTCGGCAGACACTGATTCTTGCAGAAAACCTTAATAAATAGATTAAAAAAAACATACTTCTGCTATAAGTGACAGTATACAAAGCAAGCTAGATAAAATGCAGACAGTTAAAAAAAAAACATGAAGATTTTTCTAATCCTAATTTTCAAATCTTGGACTAAGAATGTATGGCTATTTGCAATTGTGTTGTAACTTCCACCAGCTTCTTCCAACTTTTAAAGCTGAGACATTCTTGTTAGCAAACGGCAATGAATTAAACATTTTGTTTTATAACTTTATAGTTTTTATAGTTTTATACCGTATTTTCCGGCGTATAAAATGACTGGGCGTATAAGACTTTTCCTGTAAAAATATAGGGTTTGGGCTATACTTGCTGTATAAGATGACCCCTCTTCCAACACACACCAAATAAAAATTAAAGAACAACAACTGCTCACCCACAATGTAAAAGCAGCTGTGTTAGTCCCAAAATGGCCCCTGCAACAAGCAGGAACCTCACATAGCCACAAAAAGCCCAAAAACCCAACTTTCACACTTTCCACATACAGCTTTGTGAGATTTTGTGTGTTTGTGTAGTTAGAGTGAAACACTACAGAAACACACTAAATCTCAGAAAGCTGCACAAATATTATTTTATTTTTATTTTTATTTTTATATGAAAGCTAAATTTAAAACTTCCTAGCCTAAAACTTAGACCTAGCCTTTAAATGGCTAGGTCTAAAAAAGAACAACTAAAAAACCCCCCAATTAATTATTTTTTTTAAAGTTCCCAAAGGGGGAAAAAAACTTACCCAATAGAACAGGGGTCTCCAACCTTGGCAACTTTTAGACTTGTAGACTTCAACTCCCAGAATTCCTCAGCCAGCTTTGCTTTGCTGGCTGAGTAATTCTGGGAGTTGAAGTCCACAATTCCCTGCCTGCTTGATTGCAAGCAGGGAGATTCAGTTGCTTGCTGATGCAATGGATTGCAGGCAAGTGAAGCAAGGCAAATGTTGCAGCTAGCAGCTAAGGTAAGCAAGCTGGAGGGGGGGGGATTTTTGCTACCAATTAGCAGGCAAAAATTAGCAGCTGGGATCGCCAGAGCCATGTAAAAGGAAAGTTTTTTCCTTTTACATGGCTCTGGCATGTAACTCAGCTGATTAGCGGCAATTCAGCAGGCAATTCAGCTTGTCTCCTCAGAGCCATTCAAGGCTCGTCAGAGCCTTTCGGGCTGGCCTGCCTGGTTATAGGAGAATGACACCCGGCGCATAAGACCCCTGACTTTTGAGATTTTCGTGTGTTAGAAAGTCATCTTATATGCCGGAAAATACGGTATTTATTTTTGGTAAGGCTTGGTTGCTTAAAGTACCAATATTCATTGGATGAAAGTATCACAGGAAGAAAATCACAAAGCTACTTCCAACAGCATACGTTCAATGGCAAATCTGTCAAATCGAATACACGTAGCCCTCCAGTTACGACCCAATTGGGCCCAAAATTTAGGTTGCTCAGTGAAACATTTGTGAAGTGAGTTTGTCCCATTTTACGACTTTTCTTGCCAACGCCTGTTAAAATGATTCATTGCAGTTGTCAAGTTAGTAACCCGCTTGTTAAGTGAATTTGGATTCCCCATTGACTTTGCTTTTCAGAAGATGTTCTGTCCCAGCTATGGACCCCAAAGAACGCAGCACACACAAAGTCTGTACAAACTTAGTTTACTAAATTAAATCAGTCTTTTTCAAACAGAGGCTGTTAATTAATTTTCTTAATAGCCTACAAGAATCAAAAAAATAAATAATCGTAATTTTACTATGGTTGGCAGAAAGCCCAGAAGCAATTTGCAGGAAACTGATAAGAGAACTAAGATCAAGACAAAGGAGAGTGAATGAAGTTGTTCCCTGCAAATTGCCTCAGTTGTTGTCCTTCCTTAAATAGGCTAAGGGAGTGGCTAATTAGCCCCAAGCCTTACTCTTGAGGAGACCTCCTCCTGAGGAGCCACTCCTGCCTTTTGGCAGCTCAGCCTCAAGAAGAGGCTCCTCCTCTTCTTCCTCTTCGCTTATGGGAGCTTCTGGAGGTTCTGAAGGCCCTGGCTGAATCCCTGCCTCTGGCACCACATCTTCTCCAGCCTCTTCATTGTCTGACTCGAGTGCCAGCTGCCCACGCTGCTGGCGCAGCATCACACCAGCCTCCTCGCTGTCGGAATCAGCTACTAGCTGCACAGGAAGCTGACGGGCCACAAAAGGAGGTCCCAAAAGTGGATCACGTAACCCTAGGTCACATGTAACCATCGTAAGTATGAACCAATTGCCAACCATTGGAATTTTGATCATGTGACCAAGAGGTTGCTGCAACGGTCGTTAAGTGTGAAAAACATAAGTCACTTTTTTTCAGAGCTGTTGTAACTTTGAATGGTCACTAAATGAACTGTTGTAAATTGAGGACTACCTGTACAGGTAATCCTCGACTGACTACTACAGTCAGAAGCAAAAATGGCATGGCTAAGCAAAGCAACTGTTAAGTAAATGATTTTACAACCATTTTTACCATGGTTGTTAAGCGAATCGCTGCTCTTATTAAGTGAATCATGCAGTCGTTCAGCGAAGCCAGCTTCCCCCCCCCCCTTTGACTTTCCTTGACGGAAGCTAGCTCGGAAGGTTGCAAACGATCCCAGAATAATGCAAACCACATAATTACACGCCAGTTGCCAAGCAACAGAAATCTGATCACATGGCATCGGGGAATACTGTACATGCATATTTACAATACATTGTAAATATCAGAAATTGTCATGTCACTTTGCTCAGTGCCGTTGTAATTGGAAATGGCTGCTAAACAAATGTTGGCAAATCAAGGACTACTTCTGCGTTCAGAAGAATCCTCTCTTGCTTGATTGAAACTCAGCCTGTGTTACTAACTCCCCCTGGTCAGAGTGCTTTCCGAATGAACCCCCGTTGTCTCTGGAGTGCGGAGACAACCTGATAGCTGCTGTGACCACTGCCCACTTCTTGCTCTGCGAACAAGATGGCCAGGGAGAGGAGGAAAGCCACTCTCCAGGGCCAAGAATTGCTCAGGGTCCTCCTCTCCATTGCCCTGTGCTTTTAGCATTTAAGATAGCAACAGCAATAGCACTTAGACTTACCGTATTTTTTGGACTATAAAACGCACCTGATTATAAGACACAACTAAATTTAGAAGAGAAAAACAAGAAAAATTTTTTTTTTCAAAAAAATGGGCCAAAAAAGCCTCACAAACAGGCCAAAAAAAGTGCCGAAAACGGGCCCAAAAAAGCCTCAGAAACAGGCCCAAAAAGCCACAAAAAACAGGATGAAAAAAGCCCTGGAAACGGGCCCAAAAAGCCACAAAAATGGACCGAAAAAAGCCTCCCAAAAGCCCCCAAAAAGTCTCAAAAACGGGCCCAAAAAGCCTCAAAAATGGACCGAAAAAAGCCTCCCAAAAGCCCCCCAAAAAGTCTCAAAAACGGGCCCAAAAAGCCTCAAAAATGGGCTGAAAAAAGCCCTGGAAATGGGCCAAAAATGCCCTGAAAACAGCCCCCCCAAAAAGCCTCAAAAATAGACCCCAAAAAGGCCCCAAAACAGGGTGTGCGTAGGCCAAAAAATGGCTGGTGGGTGGGCAGGGCTTCAGGAACATTGGGTCTATAAGACACACAGACATTTTCGCCCCCTTTTGGGAGACAAAAAAGTGTGTCTTATAGTCTGAAAAATATGGTATATACTGCTTCGTAGTGCTTTACAGCTCTCTCTAAATCAGGGTGTCAAACTCAAGGTCTGCGAACCAGATCTGGCCTGCAGGGTGATTAGATCTGTCCTGTGGGGCTGTCCTGGAAACAGCCAAGACCAACCCGTGTTGCTGAGTGGGCGTGGGAATGGTGGGTGTGGCCTTGTTGGTTTTTGCCCTCCCCAGCCACCGGAGGCTTTCCTCAAGTCTCTGGGAAGGCGAAAACAGCTTCCCCTGGGCTCCAGAGGCCTTCCAGTGGCCCGTTTTTGCCCTCCCAGACCCTCTGTGTGGCCCCTGCACTTGAGGCCTGGGAGGGGTGGGGTGGGAGGGGCTGGGTGGGATGAGATGGGCATGGCCAGCCAGCAGTGGCATTTGGGGGTTCGCCAAACCCCACCGATCCTTGGGTAGATCCAGGAGCCCACCCCTGGCAGTAGCACTGTAGCGGGAAAACCCACTTTCCCAAAAGCAGGAGACAAGACCACAAAAGTTGGAGAACACAGGTTTATTTGCTAGCAAAGGTTCGGAGCATTCACATGTCAGATTCCGAACCCTGGGCTATGCCCAAGGTGTACCTTTTATACATTTTGCAATTCTAGCCACGCCAGAGGCGTTACGCTTCTGACTCTTATGGGTATACTGTCTGTTACTTTCTGTGTACACTTTTGGTAATGTTTCTTAATATAAGTTCGTTACAGAAATGATATAGAACAGTAATGGCTAACCTTTTTGCCATAGTGTGCCAAAAGTGGGCAGAGTGTGATGGGGTCACATGCACATATATTATATATTTATTATATTTATATATATATATTTATATTTATATTATATATTTATTAGATTTATATACCGCCCTTTTCCTTACGGACTCAGGGCGGTGCACAGCCAATTTAAAAAACAATACACAAAAGTTAAAAATTCCATAAAAGAACAAATATATGTGCCCACATCCATAATTCTATGCACCCCACCCCCCGTGCTGCCCCCGCTTTTGGCATGTGATGGCACAGTTGGCCCGTTTTTTGTTCTCCCTAGGCGCCAGAGCCTTTCTAGGACCCTGGGGAGGGCAAAAATGGCCTCCCCCCCCCACCAGAGGCTCTCCAGAGGCCAGAAACAGTATGTTTCCTGACTTCTGGTGGGCCCAGAAGGCCCAAAAATCAGCTGACTGGCACATGCATGTGTGTCGGAGCTGAGTTCGCGTGCCCACCAATATGGCTCTGTGTGCCACCTGTGGCACCCGTGCCATAGGTTCGCCATCACGGATATAGAACATAGGTCATTAAGTTCATCAGTACATTTAGCAAGTTCCTTATTTCTGTTCCTTGTACTTTCCTGAGGTTTGCAACATAACTTCTACTCCCACGTCAACACTTCTGAGAGCAACATAATACTGTGAATAATACAATACATAGATTAATATGATTTATAATATAAGACCCTTCTGTCGCAGCACCACTCATCCACTTGTACCAAGGAAGAACTTCCATGGATTGTTTTTGTCTCCTCTGCCATCAGTTGATGGCACTTCTACATCAGGAGTAGTGGGCACAGGACTCAGGTCTGGCTTCTCTCCTCACCTCTCCTTGGCCAGTCCTCCAACTGTCCTCCATATCCTGGCCATAGGGTTTTGGGGAGAGGCATATAGCCCATGCCTTATGGAATATTCTCTCCTTGGAAGATTCGAAGATCCCCAATCCTGTTGGCTTTTTTAAAGTTTTAAAGATTTGGCTATGTACCTAGGCCTAGGGCTCAGAACACGTTAAAAGATACAGTTACTTAGTTTTACCATTACAAGTAAATAGTTAATTTATTGTCCGTTCGAACGACAATGAAAAAAAGTGACATGACCATTTTTCAGAGTTACCACCTTTGTAGCATCCCCTTGATCATGTGATCAAAATTCAGATGCTTGGCAATTGGTTCCTATTTATGACCGTTACGGTCTCCCAGGGTCATGTGATCCCCTTTTGTGACTATCTGACAAGCAACGTCAACGGGGGATCCAGATTCACTGAATGACTGAGTGACAAGTGAGTAACAACTTCAGTGATTCATTTAACAACTGTGGCAGGAAAGAACGTAAAACAGGGCAAAACTCACTTAACAAATGTCTCACTTAACAACAGGAATTTTGGGCTCAGTTGTGGTTGTATAAGTCGAGGACTACCTGTAGTTGATTAATCATCATGGCTGCTGTTTGTGCCTATTTATTTAGTTAATGGTTTTTATTGTTTTAATGTTTTTCACTTTTAATTTTAGAATTGTAAGCCACCCAGAGTCACATGGTTTAGTTGGATGGCTATAGAAGAGAGAGAGAGGGAGGGAGGAAGGAGGGAAGGAAGGATGGAAGGAAGGGAGGGAAGAAAAAAGAAAGAAAAAGGAAGGAAGGGAAGGAAAGGGAAGGGAAGGGAAGGGAAGGGAAGGGAAGGAAGGAAGGAAGGAAGGAAGGAAGGAAGGAAGGAAGGAAGGAAGGAAGGAAAGAGAAAGAAGAAAAACGCTAGAGAATGGATGCAAGAGTCCTATAGTTGGAACTTCAAGGGCTGGAGAGAAGCCTTCAAACTGAACTGGAAAAGTGTTATATCCTGGAGCAGAAAAATATTAAAATGAAGATAATCTACCACCCTACAATAGGAGCATCTCTCCAGGCCCAAATTTCCTGGAGATTTAAATTCAGCAAGAACCTTTGTTGGAGGATGTGGTCCTGAATAGAAGCAGAATGCCAAAAAGACTTTTTTTTTAATGGCTGAGTGTGCCATTAAGTAACTGTTGACTCCTAGCAACTAGGCACAGCGTGGCCTTAGCCAACAGCATTTATCATACCTGAAGTAAAAATCAGATTTATTAAGAAATAGGTAAGAAACAAAAGCCCAAACTACATCTTGAAAGAGGGAAGCCCAAGACAGACAATAAGTAAACAAATTTGAAAACAGTAACCTACCGTTATCTTTCAAATATCTAAGAGCATCTGAATACCCTTGTTTGCAGAGTTCAGCTAGCAACTGAAAAAGAAATTTTCAGAAAACTAGTTCAGTAAGTTTTAAAACTTGCAGAAAGAACATTTTACATACTATACTTCATGCCACTTATATTCATGGAGAACTCATTTACTTCCACTGACAACCTGGTACGAAATGAATTACTGTATTTTCCTGCGTATAAGACTACTTTCTAACACACAAAAATCTTCTCAAAAGTCGGGGGTCGTCTTATACGCCGGGTCTCATTCTCCTGTAACCAGGCAGACCAGCCCATAAGGCTCTGAGGAGCCTTAAGTGGCTCTGAGGAGGGTCGTCTTATACGCCCAGTCGTCTTATACGCCGGAAAATATGGTACATCCTTGAGGGAAGATTTTATGAAGATATTCCAAATCTCTCTGCACAATATTAACTGGCTCTCTTTTTGCCCACACAACAGAGCACTGAGCTACACGGAAAGAAAAACAGGAACGTCACAAGCCATGCACAATGAACAATGCCGTCTTCCTAAGAAGCAGCTTTCTCCAAGTCCATTCCTATATCCTTGAGAATAACCTGTGGTACCAACTGAACCATGGGGTACTTGTAAGTATTGTAGAATTTCAGAAATAAATAATTGTGAAATAAACTTTCACAATTCCCCAGACAGCTAGAATTGAAAAACACTAATTTAGTATATGCACTTGACTGTACTTTTTTTTACAGACAGTATGATGTAACCACACAAATGACATGCATTAATAACTCCTTAGATCCGATTGTGGGCCTGCCCAACCCAAACAGACTTCCTCCGTGTACAGCAAATCCAGCAAAAAGCTTTCCTTCCTCTTTCTTTCTTTTTCTCTTTTTCTCTTTGTTTCTTTTTCTCTTTCTTTCTCTTTTTCTCCTTCCTTTAGTCAATGGGAATGAGAAAAAGATGTACAAGTAGTCCAAACGTACAACCACATTTGAGCCTAACATCTCTGTTGTTAAGTGAGACATATGTTAAATGAGTTTTGCCCCATTTTATGACCTTTCTTACCTAGTTATTAAGTGGATCGCTGAAAACTCTGTGCAAAACAAATTATCTACTGTATTTTTCAGAGTGTAAGACACACCTTAGTTTTTGCAGAGGAAAATAAGAAAAAAGCTGATTGGCATGTGGATGAGCCTCCCGGAATACCTCCAATCAGCTGTTCCCAGAGGTGAATTTAAGCACTGGTTCCTTGGTTGTGAGCTCTGTGCCTTGCTTTTTTTTCTGCCTCTGAAACTCTGTTTCAGAAAAAAACTCTTTTCTACCTCTGAAAGCCTCTGAAACAGAGCTTCAGAAAAAAGGGCTTTTTTTCTTAAGCTTCTTTCAGAGGCTTTTTTTCTGAAGGATTATCTGTACTCTGTTCAATCTCCTTTCTTTGGTATTGGTATGTAGATTAACTTCTTCCGATCTGTTGGTAATTGTGTCATTCTCCAGATTTGTTAACAAGTTTGCTTAGAACCTTTACTGATTCTTCTTTTGTTGCTTGCCATATTATTTTAGTTAAAAGCCTTTCAGAGGCTTTTTTTCTGAAGTTTCTTTCAGAGGCTTCTTTCAGCCTCTGAAATCTCCGTTTGCAAGGCTGGGCGGGGCTACATTTGGAGTATAAGACGTACCCAGATTTTCACCCTCTTTTTTGGTGGAAAAAGGTGCGTCTCATACTCTGAAAAATACGGTACTTTTGCTAAACCACAGATGTTAACTCAAAATGTAAGCTAGCTATGAACTTTCAAACATGACACAAGAGTTCAACAACCTTTTTGTGTCTCTCTGTGTGCCTTTAAGTCAGTCATTCCTGGCAGCTTCCTGGTCTAGTACCTGCAGTTTTCAGAAGTGGTTTCCCTTTGGCGTTTCCTACAGAGCCTAAAAAGTTTCTACAATGTACTGAAACATATTTCAACATGCTCTTTTATAAATTCAACAGCATCCACACTGTTCCCAATATACAGAACTACAGAACTTTTCTACCCTGCCAATTCCATCTCTGCCAACCATCTTAGCCATCTTAGTCACAGATTACGGAACGTTAATTGAAGTCCTGTAACATTCTTGTTTTTTGTGTTCTTTGGAAAATATGTATATCGTTTTCTCAAAGTCATACAAGTAACTATCACCATCAATAAAAAGAATGATCACATAATAGGCAATGTTGAACATACGATACCTGGGGCTCTGGAGGAAAAAGTGCTTGAATTAAACGATTCATGTTTCCTAAGCTAATCTGAATGTTTGTATTGGTTATATATATCTCATGGAAGTTTGCAGAATTCCCCTTGGGGCAAATGTCACATTCCCCAGAGAAAGGAGAAACAGTTATGGTGTTCTTCAAATTATAGCCAGGTAAATTGTCACTTAATCCACCGTCCACGTAGCGCTTTAAGGAAGAGAAGAGGAGAAACATGAAAAGTTGTACTCACTTAAGCAAAAACTCATCACATTTGATTCATGCAAAATATGCTTAAAATGTTAGAAAACACTTATTAATTGCTAGAAATTAATTATTAGGATTCATAGGAATGTGACAGGATTTCTCCAAATTGGAAAAGCTACAAGAATTGGGGTGGAAAGAAGAAGTGTTTAAAACCAAACCTATTTTCTGAACAACCGGAGAAAATTTAATGAGGAAAAAGGATCGATACTGGCAGTTTTTTTCAACCTTGGCAAGTTTAAGAGTTCCAGATTTCAACTCTTGAGAATTCTCTAGTTAGCATGCTGGCTGGGAAATTCTGGGAACTGAAGTCTACACATCTCAAAGTTGCCAAAATTAATGAACACTTGGTTCCGATATAACCTACCACATCTCACCATTTACAGGAATTGCTACATATGTTATCATTTTTTAAAAATTCTTGTTCTATTTAGAATTTAAATAAGACTACCGTTTGAATAGCCAGAATAGTCTATGCGCAAAATTGGAAAAATAGAAACATACCGTCAGAGAAAAGTGTGATAAAGTGTTAAGAGTGCGCCAAGATGGATAAATTAACAATGGAAATAAAAGATAGAGGAGAAACTGAGTACTGTTTGATATGGAATCTATGTTATAACTGGTTAGGTAATAGATGTACAGATTAGGAAATTAACAAAGAAAAAGGATAAAGGAGCTAGAAAATAGTAAAAGAGTTTAAATGCAAAAATAAATGAAGAACATGCAGTATTTTTTTTTTAATTTGATTTATATGCCGCCCTTCTCCGGAGACTCAGGGCGGCTTACAATGCGTTAAGCAATAGCCTTCATACTTTTGTATATTTATACAAAGTCAGCTTATTGCCCCCACAAACTGGGTCCTCAATTTACCCACCTTAGAAAGAATGGAAGGCTGAGTCGACCTTGAGCCTGGCTAGGATTGAACTCAGAGAAATTACAGGCAGCTGGTGTTAATTGCTGCCTTTAGTAGGAGGCATTAGCCCTCTACGCTACACAGGCTACACATTATAGTATGATGTGATAAAAATACTTAGAGTAATAACTATGTACTGTATATACATTTACATATTAGTATATATAAGGGAAGCACATGTATGTAATTACATAGTTATGGGGGGAATGTACTTATACCGGATATATACCGATATTTAAGTGTTACAAAGAGGATGAAAATTGTGCTATAAAATGGAAAAAACTGCTTAATAAAAATTATTTTTTTAAAAAAATAAGACTATCGTTTGACTGTCAAGTTTTAATTTACCATTTATCAGGATCAATCTATTATTCAACAATTTAATTTTAGCCATTTCTGTCCAGAGTTTATGACCTCAGTGCTCTACTGCATTCATCTTTCACACTCCATAGCAGTAAAATGTAGTTCTTCAAATTTTACTTATTTACTTACTTATTTCCTTTCTTACTGATTGATTGATTGATTGATTGAGCTGTCCATTTAACTAAAAACAATTCATGGTGTTTTTGTACTAAGAACTGGAACTGGAAACAATAAGTGATAGTGATAGCAGAGAAACAAATGTGTGTTTGGAAAAATCAAGAAGCACATATTATATTTCTCGCCGTGCTAAACTCTTTTACATGATGGTTCAATCAAGTAAACTAAGAAAATCTATCTAAATGGATACACTTAAAAAAACATGGGACCAATTTTTTTCCCCAGAAAAATATTTGTATCATAAAATAACACTCAGGTATTTGTAAGAAAAATTACATGAAAATAAAACTGTCATACACAAACTGATCTAGCTCAGGGATCCCTAACCCCCAGGCTGTGGCCTACTACAAATAGGCCCACTATGGCCTATTTGGAATTGGACCATATAAGTGGCTGGCCGCAGCATGTGTACGCAGCTCAACTTGCGTGAACCTCAACTCGAGCTGTCCGTGTGCGCGCCTACCTGCCACACACGCTGGGGCTACATGCATGGCTCAGTTTCCCTCTTCCTCCACCCAGCCGGGCCCCACAGCCGCAAAGAACGGGGGGGGGAGGGGGGGAGTGGTGAAATCCAATTTTTTTTACTACCGTTTCTGTGGGCATTGCTTGGTGGGCGTAGTGTGGCTTGGTGGGTATGGCAGGGGAAGGATACTGCAAAATCTCCATTCCCACCCCACTCCAGGGGAAGGATATTGCAAAATCTCCATTCCCTCACTACTCCTGAGGGAAGGATACTGCAAAATCTCCATTCCCACCCCACTCCAGGGGAAGGATACTGCAAAATCTACATTCCCACCCCACTCTGGGGCCAATCAGAGGTGTTATTTGCCCATTCGCCGAACTACTCAAAATTTCTGCTACCGGTTCTCCGAACAGCTCAAAATTTCTGCTCCAGGTTCTCCAGAACCTGTCAGAACCTGCTGGATTTAACCCCGGGAGAAGGGGCGGGAACACTTGCGCTGATCTAGCTATTAACTGCTCAGGAACACTTAGATCGGTTTACCCTTCTTATTTACTAAAGCAGAAAAACAGCAACTAGATAAGTAATGATTAATACTGACATAGTTCCTTTTTAGTCAAGAGGGCAGATACTTCCATGCCCGGCCCTGAAATACATTGCACAAGGGAGGACTTTAAGGTAAGAGGATTAATCATTAGCATTAATCTTCAAGAGAATTTTTATTTTACAGATATGCAGGTCATTTCTCAACAGTGCGCTTTCCAAACAATGAGAGTATTTGTGCCCTGCAAATCTCTGCACACATCTAGCACTTAACTCTAGAATCTTGCAGTAGGTATACACTAACTGGAAGCACAATGAACTCACATATCAATGTAGTGTGCATATCGTCTTACCTCCTCCACTCAAAATGCAACATGATACAAGCCCTTCAGTAGTAAGAAGAGTGAAGAATGCAAGATATAAGAGGGGTTTGGGATCATAAAATCAAATATTTTAGCCCATCCCTACCATAACTGATGAAGATTGGCAGTATGGTTTCCCATTTTGATATACATTGTTGTTCTTTAAAGAACGGGCATCATCCAAACTCCCTCTAAAAATCCTGAGGAAAAGATAGGCACTTAAAAAAAGCACTATTATACCTTTGAGACAGAATACAGGTAGTCCTCGACTTACGACCACAATTGAGCCCAACATTTCTGCTGCTAAGTGAGACATTTGTTAAGTGAATTCTGCCCCCGCTTGTTCTGCCCCAGCTATGGACCCCAAAGAACGCAGCAGACACAAAGTCTGTTCAAACCTTAGTTTACTAAATAAACCAGTTTTTACAACAATAGCTGTTAATTAACTGCATTAACAGCCACCAAGAATTCAAAAAATAATACTGAAAACTTACTGTGGTTGGCAGAATGACCAGAAGCAATTTGCAGGAAGCTGATAAGATAAGCAGGACAAGACACGAAGGTATGCGAATGAAGTTCTTCCCTGCAAATTGCTTCAGTCGGCGTTCCTCCTTAAATAGGCTAAGGGAGTGGCCAATTAGCCCCAAGCCTTATTCTCGAGGAGACCTCCTCCTGAGGAGTCACTCCTGCCTTTTGGCAGCTCTGCCCGCCCGTGCATCGAGAAGAGGCTCCTCCTCTTCATCCTTTTCACTTAAGGGAGCTTCTGGAGGTTCTGAAGGCCCTGATTGAATCCCCGCCTCTGGCACATCTTCTCCAGCTTCCTCATTGTCTGACTTGAGTATCAGCTGCACAGGCTGCTGGCGCAACACCAGACCAGCTTCCCCGCTGTTGGAATCAGCTACTAGCTGCACAGGCCGCTGACGGGCCACAACACCGCTTTACGACTTTTCTTGCCATGTTAATCACCACAATTGTTAAATTAGTAACCTGGTTGTTAAGTGAATCTAGCTTCCCCATTGACTTTGCTTGTCAGAAAAAGTCACAAAAAATGATCCCAAGACACCAGGACACTGCAACCGGCATAAATATGAAGCAGTTGTCAAGAATATAAATCATGTGACCGTGGGGGGAGGGGATGCAACAGTTGCAAGTGTAAAAAATGGTCATGAGTCACTTTTTTCAGTGCCGTTGTAACTTCAAATAGTTATTAATGAGCTGGTGTAAGTCGAGGACTACCTATACTGTTCATCACGTAACAAAATCTAGTTTTCAATCAACTGATCCTGCCATTCAATATGCAGATTTTTTTAAAAAATCAAAATATTTTCACAGAGCTTTCTTATTGGTACACTTTCTTTCACACTTCTTCCCACCACTGTAAATAATATCCGTTATTTCCACCAGAATGATTTTCCTTTATTCCGCTGGTGAAACTGACTTGATTCACTAGTGTTTAGACAAAAGGAAATGAGCTAATCTCTAGGTTACCACATTTTAACTCTGAAGGGGAAACTGCTGTCCCGTCAAATTACAGCAACTCTCATCTCAGTTTACCTCAACAAATCCCACGCTAATTTATAACCAATAAACAATACTTACCACCCCTCTATATGAAGGTGGAATGAGGCCACAATATACAGGTACAAATGAGCTACAAACCAGGGCCTATGAAAGATTTTAAAGAAATAAAGATTAGCTATAATTATTTCTAATGGCAGGGGGAAAAACATCTTATAACAATGCAGGTCACAAATCCAATTCCTTCAGGGAAACCTTTCAAATGATCAGATAGGTCCATGATGGTGAACCTATGGGATGTGTGCCAGAGGTGGCACGCAGAGCCTTCTCTGTGGGCATTCATGCCATCACCAGCTGCTTTTCTGATTTCCAGTGTGCACATGCACACCACCCAGATGATCTTTGTGGGTGCTGGAGCACCAGAAAATGGCCAAAAACGGCTAAAAAACAGGCATGAACATGCCAGTCAGCTGGTTTCAGGTACTCCGACATGCAGGAAGACCAGCTGGCTGGCGCACATACGCGTGTGGGAAACCACCGAAAACCAGCTGATCTTTAGGTTTCCGGCGCTCCAGCGCGCACATATGTACACACATTCCAGTTTGGGCACTTGGTGCCGAAAAGGTTCGCCATCACTGAGATAGGTGATTCCTAGGGACAAGATCCTCAAGTGTGTAAATATAACGTGGTAAAAAAAAAAAATTAGTGACAGTACAGAACATACCTGCACAACCTCTTCTTTAGAATTAAAATCAGATATTAATACGTTTTCCCCATCAGACACTCTTGTTAGCGAAATTGAAAGTTTCCCTGATAACGATTTGTAACAGTTTTCGGGGAGATTTTTGTAGAGGTTCTCTCTTATTTGTTTTATCATGTTGAAGGAAGGGTGAAAAGGACCGAGATTTCGTTTCCTGGCTTCTTTGGCTAGACCCAAAACATCCGCACAAGCTTGCGCTGAAAGATATATAAGCATCATGAGATGAGATGTCAGATTTAAGTTACAAATGCATTCTTCCTCCATTAATTATTTCGTTTTAAAAAAGCAAAACGTGTCTTAAAATATTCCGAAGCTAATATTTCACACCACCTGATTTTATTAATGCCATCCGGATGAATATGTTCATCCTTTTCTGTGCAGGTATCTGGAATCATATAAAAACCTCAATGAGAAAACTCTTTATTTGAATCCGTGGTGGGATTCAAAAAATTTTACTACTGGTTCTGCGGGCGTGGCTTGGTGGGCATGGCAGGGGAAGGATACTATAAAATCTCTATTCCCTCCCCACTCCAGGGGAAGGTTACTGCAAAATCCCCATTTCCTCCCAATCGGGAGGCAGAGAATAGATGGAGGCAGGGCCAGTCAGAGGCCAGTAGTTTGCCAAACTACTCAAAATTTCCGCTACTGGTTCTCCAGAACTGGTCAGAACCTGCTGAAACCTACCTCTGATTTGAATTATCTCAGAAGTAATTCATCTGAGTGAGCTGAGATTCTCTATCCAACTGAAACACCAGCAAGGGAAAATTGGTCTTGTTTCAACTGGAGGCAAAGATATATTTGCAACTCGTTTCTCTGTTCTGGTTTCCTACCCAATTTCCATTTTGTAATTTTTCTCTCTCTGCGGTTCCATGATCCAAGGCCACTTGGAGCTCAGCAAAGGGGTAGGGAGCTTAACTTGTTGGAGAAAAATGCCATCTTCCTGACAGGATATATCCAATCTGGCACTCAGCTGACTTAAGATGTTTATATGTGATGCAAGATAAAGATTATTGGCGAAAGATTCAGATGTGGCTGGAAAAAATGATTGGACCAAGAGTGGAATTCAAACCAGAACTATTTTTATTAGGAATCATAGCAAAAGATTACAGTAAAGGGTTAACATATTTAATATTGCATATCATAATGGCAGGGAGAATGGTACCCTGTTTTCCCCAATATAAGACAGCCCCTGATAATAAGCCCAATCGGGCTTTTGAGCGCATGGCAATAAGGCCAAGCGATTATTTCAGGATTCAAAAAAATATAAGACAGGGTCTTATTTTCGGGGAAACACGGTATACGCCCAACAATGGAAGAATGAGAATGTACATCTAGAAACGGAGATAATAAAGAAAATATTAGACTGTGCAGAATGTGATAGATTTGACGTTAGAAGTAAAAAATAAAGGAGAGACAGAACACTATGAGATTTGGAATAGATTTTACCAGTGGTTGGATTTGAGACATGGAAGTCGGAACAGGAAATAACCAGGATGTATAGACCAAAAGGTGATGTAATATATAAGGGCATATAGGGGGTCAAACATGTGTACAATTAGCAAGATATGCTGAATATATGAGATATTTGTATTATACTTTAGTGTGTATGGCGGAGATATAATGCCAGGATGGTCGCACCATGTCCAATTTCTTTTTTAATATCATATAAATAAATAAAAAATTAAAACAAGATAAATTAGGGATTTTATTAGTAAATATTTCTCTTGTCGGGATATGGTGGCTCAGTGGGTAAGACACTGAGCTTGTCGATCAGAAGGTCAGCAGTTCAACGGTTCAAATCCCTAGCGCCGCATAATAGGGGTGAGCTCCCGTTACTTGTCCCAGCTTCTGCCAACCTACTAGTTTGAAAGCTGGTAAAAAATGCAAGTAGAAAAATCGGGACCACTTTGGTGGGAAGGTAACAGCACTCCATATGCCTTCGGCGTTGAATTATGGCAGCCACATGACCACGGAGACGTCTTTGGACAGCGCTGGCTCTTCAGCTTAGAAACTGAGATGAGCACTGCTCCTAGAACTGGAAACAACTAGCACATATATGTGAGGGGAACATTTACCTTTATTTCTCTTGCCAACTGGCCAAAGATAGCTGAAGGGCAGCACTGTGCATGCCAAAGTTTTGGAGGAAATCTGTAGCATCTGCACTGAAACAACTCTATTGAGTGCTGAGTTCCATGAGCTCAGCAGCTCATGGAAAACTTCAGATCTGCTTCAGCTAATTCTAACCCTAATCCTGACAGGTTCCCCTGAGGTGCCCAGGACCACACGAAGCCTGCCAGGGCTGGATGGGTGGCGAAGGTGGTGTGGTGCGTCCGCAGCGTGCATGGCCTGCACACTGGGCTACATCGTCATCATTGGAGGATGCTACACGTGAGGGGTGGTTATAGGGGCGGAGCCCAGGGGTGGAGCTGTGAGGGTGGAGCTGACGCTATTTAAAGGGTGGAAGGATTAACCATGTTAGCACTGACTTTGCCTATTGCCTGTGCCGGTTGTTACAGCTTGTTGGATAAACTTTGTCAGTTAACCATCTTTGGCTCTCTGAATTCCTTGCTGACAGCCGGAACGTGACACAGACTTTCTATTCAACTATCACCAGGCTAGACAACATAATGGGTGCCAGGAGAAGGAAATTGGCTGTTTGTTCATCTGCCAGGCTGCAGGAGTGGGATTTTTTTCCCCAGGTTATCAAGACCGTCTCTGAATATTGGCTGCAGGAAAGACCGTTTCCTTCCTTCCTTCCTAGGTTTTTTTTTTATTGTTGTTTTTGAACAATAGGTTAATTGGGCTTCCTTCTGTGTCAAACAACACTCAAGCATTGCTCATATTAATAAGATGGACAATTACGCTACTTCTGAAAATAAAGATGATTAATTTATTGATTGGAGCTACAAAAATTGGCTGGTTTTTATACCTAATCAAACGTATTTGTTTTTATTGTCTCTTTCAAATCAGGGAATCCAACTCTTGAATGATCAAGCACATTTGAAACTCGGGGTTAATTTACAACCCCTTCCACAACTATAGTGTTTGGGTTTTTTAAAAATACAATGAATACGTGTAATTTTTATCAGTATTGGGTGAAATATCTACATCAGTGGTGGATTGCTACTGGTCCGCCCCGGACTGGGCGAACCGGTAGCAGCGGCAGTGAGAGGCTCCGCCCATCCGCCCAGACGTATGTGCGCATGCACAGAAGCGTTGTGTGCACACACGCCCACGAGCAAACTGGTAGCGCCGGGATTTGAATCCCACTACTGATCTACATGTGCTATCAATTTCCTGACAAATTCTTTCTTTAGTTTGAAACATCAATCCAAGTAATATTTTAAATGAAACTGAAATACGGTAATACTGTTCTACGAACATATTAAAAAGAAAAACATAATGAAAAGGCAACAGGGGTTAATTCTTCAAGCAACAGCAGCTTCCAAAAATTTGGTGTGGCAATAAGCAGACCTAAGGCCAGATACAAACAAAATATCTAATAAAAGTAGTATTTTTTCAAGCAAGGACTCAGAAATAACCTCTCGAGTCACCTAGTTTTGTTCTACCATTTGCACAAAATGCCACACCATTACTTCGGTTTGTAACGTCTTACAGATAGTCCTCTACTTGCAATCAAAATTGAGCCCAACATTTCCGTTGCTAAGCAAGACAATTGCTAAGTGAGTTTTGCCCCATTTTATGATCTTTCCTGCCACAGTTGTCAAGTGAATCGCTGAGGTTATTAAGTTAGTAACACGGTTGTTAAGTGAATCTGACTTCCCCATTGACCATGCTTGTCAGAAGGTCGGAAAAGGGGATCACATGACCCTAGGACAATGATGGCTAACCTTTTTGCCGTCGCGTGCCAAAAGTGGGGGGAAAGCGGGGAGGTTCTGCACGCATATGCCTACACCCATAATTCAATGCCCCCCCATAATTCACCCGCCCCCTGTACATGCGTGCATGACCCCCTCCGCACTCCCCCTGCTTTTGGCATATAATGGCACGGTGGGCCCTGTAGGCCTGTTTTTGCCCTCCCCAGGCTCCAGAGGTTTTCTTGGAGCCTGGGGAGGGTGAAAATGGCTTTCCCCGCCCCACCGGAGGCCAGAAACAGCCTGCTTCCCGACTTCCGGTGGGTCCAGAAGGCCCGAAAATCAGCTGACCAGCACGCGCATGCATGCTGGATCTGAGCTAGGGCAATGTGCCCCCCCAGATATGGCTGTGGGCCATATCACCTGCCATAGGTTCACCAACACGGCCCTAGGACATTGCAATTGCGATAAGTACATGCCAGTTGCCAAGCGTTCGCATTTTGATCACGTTACTATGGGGATGTTGCAGCAGTCACGTGCAAAACGGTCATAAGTCACTTTTTTCGTTGTTACTTCGGTCACAAAATAAGACTGCCAATATAATAGTATTTTATCTGGAATTCAGTATCTTTAGTCTTAATTATTCTTAGAATTCTACTGCACTTGCCTTTCTGTTATGCAGCTATGTAGAAGGATGTTCTATTGATTGTATTAAAAATTTTGTTGTATCTGCCCTTACAGCTGTAATAAACTTAATGAATAACCATTAATCAGAGGGAGTCTTAAAATAAGAGGGAGATTTCTATGGATCCAGGTCCTTCATATTCAGAGATTTATTTCTTGTGCCAAGGCTGAATTTGAATAAAAGTATAATACCAGAGTTTGGTTGCAAGAGATGAGAGATACCCCTGAGAGAAAGAAGAGGAAAGGAGATGGATTGTTGTTGTAAAATTGGGAAATTTGGTGTACAGGAGAAAAGAAAACAGACAGCCAATTTCGTATTTTTTCTACTTGAGGGTTATACTGTTGAAATTATAACAAAAGAAATACGCTGGACGTTAAAGCATATCGATTTAGATGTTATTGCATACTTGTTAATATTTGTATGAAAATAAAAATTTTGTGTAAAAGATAGGGTAAATAATATGGAGTAAGGAAAATGGAATATAATAATTACAAATGTTTATCTGCACTGAAATGTATGATACACAAACACCACACCATCCACACGATATGTATAAATTTAAAAAAAAATAAAAAGTTGATGGAAAAAAAAAAGAGAGAGAGAGAGAGAGACTCCTTTCGAATTAGCCATATTGAAAGGTGTACTTTGGTAGCTTATCAAAGACTTGCTTAACCAATGACCTTCCCAGCATTTTCCTAGATTAGATGTTGTCATTGGGGAATCTGTTAACTCTGCAAAATCTGTCCAGGAATTTGGTAAGTGAATGCCCTGCAGTAACCCATTTGGCAGAGGGAGATAAGGGGATTGCCTCAGGTATCAGCTGAGGCTCTGCTTATTTTCCTGACCCAATCAGGAAATGACATTCGCATTTTTATTAGGGATGCCCTATCCCAGTCACAACTTTTGTCCTCTGTTTCACTTCCAGAGAAGAAGTTAAAGTCAAACTTTCCAAAAGGAGTTTGACCTGAAAAGAGACGGCTCAATCAAAAAAAACAAAACAAAAAAAAGGGAGCAGCCTGCAAACCAGCTATAGTCCCCAACTACTTACATACTGATGAAGGATTATTATTATATACTTTATTCATTAAATATGAAACTCAAGTCAACTGAACATTTAAAAATGTGTCACAAATACCATTGACTGGTGCTAATGGTTGATACAGGTTGCTGCCAGCGTCCTAGATATCAACAAAGTACCTTCTTAAGATGTATGATCAGTGGTGGGTTGCCCCCGATTCGGACAGTAGTAAAACCGGCGGGAGGCTCCGCCCACTGACCCAGACATCATCATAGGTGATGCAAACCAGCAGTGAAGGTAGGTAGAACCCACCCCTGTGTACGATGTTCCAAGTAACACATTTTTTGCAGTTCCGTTGGTGTTATTGCAGGAAGCTGCAATTTCTTGATGTATTTTATAAAATTGTTGGACAGGGTGCCAAGTACCCCAATGACAATGGGTATCACTGTTACATGTTTCATCCATAATCACGTAGTTTCAATGGCCAGGTCGCGATATTTTGTGATTTTTTTCCAGTTCTTTTTCTTCGACTCTGGCATCTCCTGGTACCGCGATATCGATAAATTGTATGTTTTTGGTTTTCGACAACTGTGATATCTGACATGTTGTGTTCCAAATGACAATCCGTCTGTATTCAAAAGTCCCACAAAATCTTCAGCTTCTCATTTTCAATAACTTTTTCTACTTTATATTCCCATGACTTTTTGGATACAGGTAAGTCGTTTTTTTTTTTTTTAATGACCAGTGGATTAATTTAGCAACTCGGTGTCTAGCTTTGTAATCAGTTTGTATGATTATTATTATGATTATTATGATTATTATTATTATTTACTTTATTCATGAAACATGAAACTCAGTCAACTAAACATTTAAAAATGTGTCACAAATACAATTGACTGGTGCTAATGGTTGATATGGGTTGCTGCCAGCATCCTAGGTATCAACCAAGTACCTTCTTAAGATGTTCCAAGTACTGCTGTTTTTTGCAGTTCCGCTGTTGTTGCAGGAAGCTGCAATTTGTTGATGTATTATTATTATTATTATTATTATTATTATTATTTTACATATATCTATCTATCTCTCTACCTATTATCTATCTGTATACACACACACACATATACAAATCGCAGGGTAGTTGTGCCTTGAGGGAAAGAAATGCCTTCCAGAAAAAAAAATTTACACAGACATTTTAACAAGTGATTTGCAGACTCAAACTAAATCCTAGTTATTTACATCTCTTTTGGCCTATGTGTCTTTCAATCCACTTCGCTCTTGTAACTGTCTGACAAATCTGAAATTTTCATGACAATGTTTTGGGAAATGGTTTGCTTCCGTCTTCTTCTTCCCAGAACTTAGAGGGAGTGACTGGAGTGGCCCAAGATCCCCCAGCTGGAGTCACATCCAAGGCAGGACTAGAACTCACCGTCTCAAGTTTCTAGCCCAATGTCTTAATTGTTTCACCAAACCATAGTTCTCATGTCTCACGTTAAAGTGCAGTATTGAGGCAAAGTAAAGCTCCTTCAATTCTAGTTTTGGGCTTCACGGATGTACCTATATATGGATTGTATACACTTCCAGATTTTTCAGAAATATTATTTTCCTTTCTCAGTTTGCTTCTACAGTCCTTGAATTTATTGGTGGCCTTTCATTCAATTTCTGATAGGTGCAACCCCACAGGTTATGCTTTAGAAACAGTCCTTATAAGCCATCTTTAACTGCTTTCAATTAACAAGCACAGGGGTTTTTTTCCTTCAGAATCCTGCATTTCCAAAAGTCGATATCTGCATTTTAATATTCTTCCACCAATGGCATACAGTAGTGGCCAAAATTGTGGAAACCTTTTAGGAAAAGTGTATTTTCTAAAACTATCTAATACCACTTTTGGGGGGAGTAGTACCATAAAATTATATATCAATAGAAAGATAATTTAATCAAGAATGTAATGCAATAACTTTTATGAAGGATTTGCTATTAGAATAGCAGTTACAGTTATGAAGAAGAAAAGTGAAATACGTAGAAAAAATGAGATATACAAAAATTATCACGTCAGTTAATACTTAGTTCGGTAATCTTTAGCATGAATTATGACCTCACAACGTCTTCCCATAGAGTGAACCAAGTCTTTTAGTTCTGCAGCTGTTATAATGTGAAACCAAGATTGAATGATCGCTTCTATTAACTGGGTTTTATTGCTGGGTCACTTCTGACTAACAAGTTTCTTTAGTTGGCTCCATAGATTTTCAATTGGATTAAGGTCTGGGCTATTCCCAAGCCATTCCAGCAGTGGAATATGATTATCTTGAAACTCCAAAAAAAGTGGTGTTATTAGCCATCAAACCTCAAAAATACACTTTTCCCAAAAGTTTTCCACAATTTTGGCCACTGCTGTATTCAGTGGATATAGAAAATACACACACTCCTATTAAAATGCACAGGTTTTGAGATGTAAAAATCAGACCAAGATAAATCACTTCAGAATTCTTTCCACCTTCAGTGTAACATATATGCTGTACAATTCACTTTTGAAAATCAAACTGAAATCTTTTAGGGGGGAAATAACCATAAAATTTAGAATAGCCTGGCTGCATAACTTTCCACACCCCCTTATAAGTAGGCATGTGGCTATGTTCAGAATTAACTAATCACATTCAAACTGATGCTAACTGGTAGTCAGTAAGACACCTTCCTTCCTTCCTTCCTTCCTTCCTTCCTTCCTTCCTTTCTTCCTTCCTTCCTTTATTTATTTTCGGACTTATATGCTGCCCTTTCTACGAGAGGACTCAGGGCGGCTCACAACAATAAAAATATCAGTCCAGATTAAAATTCAGACAGTAAAAACTAAAATTCCCATTAAAACCCCATTCAGTCCAGGCCAGCCTGGCGAAACAACCATGTTTTAAGGTCATGGCAGAAGGAGCGAAGGTCGGGGGCTACCCGGAGCTGCAAGGGGAGCTGATTCCAGAGGGTAGGTGCGCCTACAGAGAAGGCTCGCTCCCTAGGGGCCATCAGCCAACATTGCCTGGCCGACGGGACTCCAAGTAGGCCCTCTCTGTGTGAGCGCACCAGGAGATGGGGAGCTGTTGTTGGCCGCTGGTGTTCTGCCAAATACCCCGGACCTAAGCCATGTAGGGCTTTATAGGTGATCACTAACACCTTGAACCTCACCCAGAGGGCAACAGGTAGCCAATAAAAGTCACACAGGAGGGGCATGACATGGGAGCATCGGGACACTCCCATCACTACCCGCACAGCTGCATTCTACACCAGCTGAAGCCTCCGAGGAAGTGGACAGGATCAAAGTGACTCTGATCAAGCCCATATAAAATTCAGCTGTAGTAAAAATTCTGACATTTACTCAGTTGTCTCTTACATCAAGTAAAGTCACAAGTTTCCAAAAGAGTTTTCAAAGCAACAAAGGAATCTCATTGTTAGAAGGTATCAGTCAGGAGAAGGGTTAAAAAAAACTTTCCAAAGTACTACTGTATTTCCCCCCAAATAAGACCGGGTCTTATATTAATTTTTGTTCCAAAAGATGCATTACTGCTTATTTTCTGGTTAGGTTTTATTTTGGGGAAAATACGGTACTAATTGCATCCATCTGGCTGATAATCTTAACTGGGGCTTATTTTGGGAATAGGGTTTATTACCAGCATCCGGAAAAATCATGCTAGGGCTAATTTTCCGGTTGGGTCTTATTTTCTGGGAAACAGGGTAGCTATATCATGGAACACAATGAAGACATGTTTCAGTTTCTGAATGTTTTCTTCCCAGACTAGGTAAGATCAGCAGCAGGATTCACATGAATTTATTGAAGCTTGGTATTCTACCAAAGGATCAATTACCAAGTATATTGATCTAGATCAGTGATGGCTAACTTTTTTGCCGTCGCGTGCCAAAAGCAGGGGGAGCGCAG
Source organism: Masticophis lateralis (assembly GCA_030761175.1). Lineage (NCBI taxonomy): Eukaryota > Metazoa > Chordata > Lepidosauria > Squamata > Colubridae > Masticophis > Masticophis lateralis. The sequence goes on along the minus strand of JAUDYJ010000006.1, from coordinate 80,299,794 downwards.
GGGGGGTCACTTGTGCGCACGCCCACATCCATAATTCAATGCGCCCCGCCTGCCACGCATGCATGCGCGACACCCCCCATACAACCCCCACTTTTGGCACACAATGGCACAGTGGGCACGGTAGGCCCGTTTTTCGCCCTCCCCAGGCTCCAGAGGCTTTCTTGGAGCCTGGGAAGGGCAAAAATGGCCTTCCCCACACCCCCCCCGGAGGCCAGGGATGGCCCATTTCCCGACTTTCGGAAGGCCCAAAAATCAGCTGGCCGGCGCACGCATGGGTGCTGGAGCTGAACTAGGGCAACGCTCATGTGCCCACAGATATGGCTCCATAGGTTCGCCATCGGTGCCATAGGTTCGCCATCATGGATCTAGATCAATATACGGTTGCACAGGGGACAAAGGAAGTGATACGAAGACATGCTGAAAGGCCCTCTCAAGTCCCTGGATATCAACACCACCTCCTAGGAAACCCTGGCACAAAATCGAATGACATGGCGCATGTTGATTCACCAAGGCTGCCAGACATTTGAAGGCAGAAGGACAACCATAGCACAAGAAAAGCGAGTACTCCATAAAACTAGAACTGCAAATGCTGTAATAGTGATGCCCACACGTCTGTCCGACATTTGGCAGAACATTCCGTGCCCATATAGGCCTTACCAGCCACTTGCGGACACACCGTGGACAGCCCACAACCCATTAGATGTTAAGGTCCTCTTTGAAAACTATGGACGAACATCATCATATTGATGTAGATCCATATGACATATACATGTGTATACATAAGAAACCTGACCATTCGAATGACCAATCAACAAGAGAACCAATCAGCTGCTCAGAATTTAAATATAGCTCCGAACGAACAACCAATCACACGACCAGCTGGCCAGACTGGCACACAACACTTTTATAAGCTAAGGAGAATAGGACAAGAAAACCCTCCTGATGTTACCTTGTCTTGTTTAGTTCAGGAACTAAATTGAAACAAGCTTGGAGCACTGCCAAAATCTAACATCTGAGGGACAAGTATTCACTATTATTTAACAGTGAACATGGTTATCAACAAGTGAAAAAAATATGGCACAACAGTGACGTTACCAAGAACTGGATGTCTCTCCTAAATTGATGAAATAACAAGAAAATTGGTCCGAGAGGCTGCCAGGAAGCCTACATCGACATTAAAGGAGCTGCAGGAATATGGGACAAGTAGAGATAGTCCTTGACTTATGACCATAATTGAGCCCAAAATTTATGTTGCTAAGCAAAACAGTTAAGTGAATTTTGTGCCATTTTATGACCTTTCTTGTTACAGTTGTTAAGTGAACCACTACAGTTAAGTTAGTAACATGGTTGTTAAGTGAATCTGAATTCCCCATTGACTTTGCTTGTCAGAATGTTGCAAAAGGGGATCACATGATCCCAGGACACTGCAATTATCATAAACATGAGTCAGATCCCAAGTGTTGAAATTTTGATCATGAAAACCATGGGGATGTTGCAATGGTCAGAAGTGTGACTCACTTTTTTCAGTGCCATTGTAAACTTTGAACGATTATTAAACTGTTGTAAATCGAGGACTACCTGCAGTGGTTGTGTATCACATGTGACAACAATCTTTCCTATTCTTCATATATCTGGGCTGTGGAATAGGGTCCAAGCCCGGCTACATTTTACAAAACGTTCACCAAGGCAAGATGTGTTATGCTGATAGGCTTCTATCTATCAGATTAAAAATTACAAAATAAAATTACAAAAAATTACAAAACTGCTGTCATAAAATCAAAGGACACTTCAACGAAGTTTAAGGGCATGCATCTTTATGCAACCATGTTATTTTAATTTTTTTGTTTTTCTTCCCACTAAAAGATTTGTTTTTCCAATTGAATTGTACAGTCTATATTTTATATTAAAGGTGGAAAGAATTCTGAAGTTATTTAACTTGGTCTGATTTTTTATTTTATTTTTTTGCATCTCAAAAGATGGCATTTAAAAGGGACGTGTGGACTTTCTATATTCATTGTATTTTCAGAGCATGGCAACTGAACTATTCCAATGTCTTAAATCATTTAGGACAGTGTTTCTCAACTTTGAGAAATTTAAGGTGTCTGGACTTCAACTCTCAGAATTCCCCCAACCAGGGCCAAGACTCAGAATCACCGATGTAGAATTGTTGATGTTCCATCATCTCATCCTTACCCTATGTCTGTGTGTGTTTTGCACCCTATCTTCTCTTGAAATTGTCCACACTTCTGGCAGAATTGGTACTTGGTTATTCCGCTTTCTCCCAACTGTTAAAAGTCCAATCACAAATATGTGAATATGAAATGTGAAAGGGACTCTGTGGTCTACAGTTTTGTTTTTTTCCCCAGAAAGAATGGTTCATCTCAGCTGGATCAATGACCAGAGTCAGCCATCTTTGTCTCTGGAGGCCAACAGAACTGTTTTTGTAGATCATTCTGAAGCCTCAAAGATGACTGAACTCTTAACATACTGGGTCTTGTTTATTTTATGTCTGCAATGCTTAAAACAGCTTCTGCACTTGGCAAATATTATATCGAATCACAAACTTGTCGAGCTGGGCAATTTCCAGGAAAGGAGGAAAGCATATTGACAGATCAAGGCTGACATTTTAAGAGTAGATACTTTTGAGGGAGGACACTCTGCCCCAATTACCTACTAACCTCATACTGTATTCATGTACATTTCAAAGACCCATCAGACTTTCTCCATGAGGGGTGGAGGGGGGTAAAACTTCCTTTGTTCTTTTGCAGCATCCTCTTGGATTTTTAAACATTTAAACTGGCTTTAATTTGCACAGAGTAATACTAATGTATCCAAGTGGAAGCTTGAATGAACCCAAATGCAAACTTAAAATGTCTACATGAAAGTTACAGTTAATTTATAAACCAAATCAAAGCTTCTAAGTGTATTGGAAATAGAAGTATGCTTTATTTTTAAAAGACCAGACAGACCATTTATAAAATATGAAATTTAAGACAGGGGTGTCAAACTGGTGGCCTACAGGCCGGATGCATCACACGCGCCCACCCCAGCTCCGTGAATGGGGAAAACATCACGTGACAATATCGTGATGTCACAAGTTTGACACCCGTGTATTAAGAATACAAGAAAGCACATGAAAGGCTCTCTATTATATGTATTTTCTGGTGCTATTGTGACACTTGGCCAATTAAAAAAAAATTCTATATTACCTTCAGGTAATGTAATGTTTGGAACATGTTTCTAGCTTCTAGTCTTCAGTCTTGTGTAGATTCATTTTTATTTCCTACCTTAGGTTTATGATACTGTAAAGAAGAAACATCACTAAAGCATCTGACAAAAGTATAGGGATTATTATGTATTATTAATTCCTCATGAACTTAACTGGCTCTTCTTAACAAAAATATTTCATGAGAAAAACAAACATTTACTCAGAGGAAAAGCTACCCACAGAAGTGGTTTATGTAACTTGTGAAATTTCCTTTTTGATAATCTCAACCAATCCATTTCTCTCTCTCTCTCTCTCTCTCTTTATTTACTGTATTATTACAACCATCAAAGTGTGTTGCAATCAAGATTTGTGAGTCAAAATACACTATAGCACAGCTCTCCCCACTTGGTTAGCATTCCAAAATACAAACATTCACAGAATAAACGCTTCCATGCCTACTTGGAAAAGGCTACTGTACTAAAGGAGAAACCATTCAAATTTCATTACCACTTCTTAGCAAGAAGGTAATTAAATCCTGGGGAAATAACATGTTACTAAGAGAGGCAGACAATGAGACGCACTTCTGGCAGGTACTCTGTACATCAAAGTGAAGCAGAAAAATCCTCTCACTTTTTGGATGGCAGAACAATCCAAGGCTACGTAAAGGAACTATGAGGAAAGTCACCTTCAATTTCCATACACAGTTTTGGATACATCTGGAAGTAAAGAGATGCTTCCAGAATGGGCAGAATCTGATGCAGTGCAAAACCAGAGTTTCACTCACTTTAATATATTAAACATCTCTTGGGGAATCAACAAAAACTGCAAGTATTTAGCTCTAAACACCCACCAAGACTCTTTGAATGTCATTTAGATTATCTTTGTACATTTTTTTCTTTTAAATTACTGGATGAAGATCCAGAACTAGACTATCCAGGTGTAAGTCTCAAGTTTATCTTGTGATGAATTTCCTCTGAGCAACTGCTCAATTTACACTAGTCTGAGACTTAAAGAATGGGAGAAAATAATAACTTTCACTCATATAATTATATGTACACATGTATGAAAGCATTATATAGCTACATGACGTTATGCATTGGCATACTGCCTCCGGTTTTGGTCACCACACTATAAAAGAGATATTGAGACTCTAGAAAGAGTGTAGAGATGAGCAACCAAGATGATTAGCGGACCGGAGACTAAAAATATGAAGAACGGTTGCAGAAACTGGGCATCGCAAGTCTAGTGAGAAGGACCAAGAGAGACATGATAGCAGCCACAGAGAGGAGGGGGTCAAACTATTTTCCAAAGCACCTGAAGGCCAGACAAGGAATAATGGATGGAAATTGACCAAAGAGACATTCAACCTAGAAATAAGGAGAAATTTTCTGACAGTGAGAACAATCAACCAATGGAACAGAAGTTGCCTTGGGAAGTTGTAGGAGCTTCAATACTGGAGGCTTTCAAGAAGAGCTTGGACTGTCATTTGTCAGAAATGGTGTAGGGTCTCTTGCTTGGATGGGGGGGTTGGACCAGATGACTTACAAAGTCCCTTCCAACTCTGTTAATCTAATCTAATTTCCAGCTCCTGGTCCAGGAGTGAAATGCTCCCGGTTCGGACCAGATCGCCCGATCCGGTAGCGATGGAGGCGGGTGGTTCGGAGAACCGGTAGCAAAAATCCCTGCCCCCCTCTCCATTGCCCAGCTGAGCTGCGCAATCATCAGAGGCTTTTTTTTTTACTTTTAAAAGCATTTTTTCTACCACCTCTTTGGCCGAAAAAAATGCTTTTAAAAGTAAAAAAAAAAAAAAAGCCTCTGATGATCACGCGGTTCAGCTGGGATTGTCAAGAGGCTTTAAAAGCATTTTTTTTCACAATCTCTTCAGCCATTTTTTTGTACAAAAAATGGTTTTAAAAGTAAATAAAAAAGTTGGCCATGCTCACTCAGTCATATTACCCCCCACCAAGCCACGCCCACAGAACCGGTAGTAACGAATTTTACATTTCACCACTGTCCTGGTCCCTACTATGGAAATGCAACAGTTAGTTAATTTTAAGAACCATCTCTGTAGTTTAAGCTTTTTAATCAGTATTTTTTATTATATTGGGAAAATACTCAATTTGATTAGTTTTTTCAGATATTTTAGACAGGTGGCGTGTCTTTTCTCTCTATCTAACGTCAACATACAGGTTAAATGAAATAAAGCTACTAATTCTTCTCTATTAGTAATTTTCCCAGTGTGTTCAATGGATTCAGATGGAGGATAAAGTTGATCTAATCCTTGATCTCATAATTTAAACTTTATCCTGAGAAAAGAGGTTTTAGAGCTGTCGAGTTAAATGGCTGTATTGTACGGATAGTCCCCCGTTTAAAAATGAGTTCTCTTCTCTTGCTCTTAAGTCAAATTTCTACGCAAGCCAGAACAGTATTATTAAATAACATCACATAAGTAGTATTTACGTAATGAACTTAATCTCTGTGTATTTAATTCCATTTTTTTTCAACAGGCTCAATTATTAACTATGGGTTGACCTTAACTTGGGAAATTGTTGTATTGTGTAAAATGACATTGATTTTAAAGAAGGGTTGAGGGTTGGAAGTGAAAGCTGAAATAGTTAAACAAGAGAAAAAGCTGTACATATAAACAGTGTCAGAGACGTTTATATAGCTTGCTACATAAACAAGTTTTTTATATTTCTAGAAGTAGTCCTCAATTTACAACAGTTCATTTAGTGACCATTCAAAGTTGCAACGGTACTGAAAAAAAGTGACTTACGACCGTTTTTCATACGTACGTCTTTCGTAGCAGCCCCATAGATCATATGATCAAAATTCAGATGCTTGGCAACTGACTCATACTTACAACTGTTGCAGTCTCCCGGGGTCATGTGACCTTCTGACAAGCAAAGTCAATGGGGAAGCCAGATTCACTTAACAACCATGTTATTAATTTAACAAATGCAACAATTCACTTAACTGTGGCAAGAAAGGTAGTAAAACCGGGCAAAACTCAACAAATGTTTCCATTAACATCAGAAAGTTTGGACTCAGTTGTGGTCATAAGGCAAGGACTACCTGTATTTTTTATTCCATAAATATAGCAAGCAAAATTATTGGTAAGGAAATATATCCATTTTTATTTCCTGGCAGTAATGCAGAAGTGGTCATCTCTCTCTTCTTCCAGGATTGTGTCATGCCTGCATTTTCCAGGATTTCCTGCTCAACGTTTTGGAATCAGTCCAACACACATTTCATGAAGCCACAGTACGAGCTGAATTCACCCATCATTTAACCCAGGGCTGTTAAATGCATGGCCCGTGGGCTGGATGCGGCCCACAATAGGCCGAGTTGTCCCACCCACCCAGTCACCCGTGATGACGACCAGGCCACACACCCTCAACCCCCCAAGGGCAAACAAATTTCTGATACGGCCCACAATGGGATTGAGTTAGACACCCCTGTTCCCAATGCTAAACAGGAATCTTTTGGGAAACATCCAAACCACTGCTACTTGATTAGTTTAAACATGTCTTCTTGAAAATGACTACCTCTTATTCACACTCACTAGAACACTTCATTCTGAGGAAACTCTGTCTTTAAGCAGTTGGTGAAAAATAAAGGCCCAGCAGTGGTATTGGAGAGCCCTACTTTTCTTGTAAATTATTGATAAGGTAAAGGTAAAGGTTTTCCTCGCACATATGTGCTAGTTGTTCCCAACTCTAGGGGGCGGTGCTCATCTCCGTTTCAAAGCCAAAGAGTCAGCGCTGTCCGAAGACATCTCCGTGGCCATGTGACCGGCATGATTGAATGCCAAAGGCTCACGGAATGCTGTTCCCTTCCCACCAAAGATGTGCCTATTTTTCTACTTGCCTTTTTACGTGCTTTCGAACTGCTAGGTTGGCAGAAACTGGGACAAGTAACGGGAACTCACCCCGTTATGCGGCACTAGGGATTCAAACCGCTGAACTGCCGACCTTTCGATCGACAAGCTCAGTGTCTTAGCCACTGAGCACTGATAGTGCTCACTAAATCCATAGTTATTTTATTTGATTCTTCAATAAATACGCAGAATTGAAAACTGAATTTGATTTAACTTGATTCCCCCACTCCAAATTTAGGGGTGGTCCTACTCATAGGCAAAATTGACAGGCATACAGATAGTCCTCACCTTAGCAACTATTCAAAATTACTACGGCCCTTCCAAGAGGTACTTAGAACCCAAATCCAAAGTTTCATCTGCTGCCCCGCCCCAGGTCACATGACTGCATTTCAGGCACTCGGCAACCGGCCCAAATTTATTTTGGGCCATTTACAACGTCCTACTACAGCCACACAGCATTTTACAGCGTTTTTAGAAATCTGGCGTTTACCAATGGTTTTAGCAAAAGAGGGCCACGTCAAATTAGTTTGCTTAATGACCGCTGCAAAAAAGATACTAAAAATCAGGTTGGTCATTAGGGTGACCCACTTTACAATCATCATGACCTAATTATCATAATAGGCTATTAAGTTATGGTTGTAAATCGAAGATTACCTGTACCCGGAAATTAAGAAGCTACTAAGTATGTCAGAAAACTGGAATAGCAAGCATGCTGTCATGATATTAATAACTCAGGTGGCATTTGACATATCTGTATATCAATACACGGTAAGAACAGGCCCCCAGATTCTTCAGAGGATTGCAGTTGATCCAGAAGAAAACTTGGACTTTCAGCACCATTACAAAATCCCTATCAACAGCAAGACTTTTTACAATGGTATGATGGTTGCCCAATCCCTATGATGTTTGGGTTTTCTATGATACGGAACTGGCCTTCGAGTTCGCTATATTCTATCTATCTTTCCCTTCCAATCTTTGAAGTCAGGCAGCCTTAAAATTAAAGAAAGGAAAGGAAACATTCTGTTTCTACAAAACTGAATTCAATGGAAGAAAGAGTGCTGGAAACCTGGGACGATCTACCGGGAGTAAAATGGCTGCCACCTGCAGGATTATATAAATCTGTGTCATCTACTTGCAGGAAGGAAATTGTTTCAACTATGTTTAACAACTATAGTATAAAGGTAAAGGTTCCCCTCACACATATGTGCTAGTCGTTCCTGACTTTAGGGGGCGGTGCTCATCTCCGTTTCAAAGCCAAAGGGCCAGCGCTTTCCAAAGACGTCTCCGTGATCATATGGCCAGCATGACTAAATACCAAAGGCGCATGGAACGCTGTTACCTTCCTACTAAAGGTGGTCCCTATTTTTCTACTTGCATTTTTTACGTGCCTTCGAACTGCTAGGTTGGCAGAAGCTGGGACAAGTAACGGGAGCTCACCCCTTTACACGGCACTAGGGATTCGAACCGCTGAACTGCCGACCTTTCGATCAATAAGCTCAGCATCTTAGCCACTGAGCCACTGTGTCATATAGAAACCTAATATTAAGGTATTGTACTTCATTTTGCCCCTGTCCCCATCCCAAAACTCAACAATACGTCACCATGGTGGTGGAGGTGAACATTATAAGCCTATTATATTGGCTTTGGCCAACACGGCTCTGGCCTGGAGCAAGACCTGGTGATCTACTCACACATCCTTGAGTCGATCCCTAACATTTTGGGTGGAGAAAACTGGAGTAGATCACAAGGTCTTGCTCCAGGCCAGACCCTGGAGCGTGTCCCCCTGGCTGAGAGTACTAATAAAGCTACAGGGGAAGAGCAAAGAGACTATCATACAAGCAGGAGCATCCATGATGTGGATGGTGAAAATCCTGTGTCAGCCATTGACACAGCTCCTAGTGAAAAGAGTTCAGAATTGAAAATAAGCACATGACAAAGTTGCATCCTATCACCTATTCTCTTCAACATACCATATTTTTCAGAGTATACGACGTACCTTTTTCCCCCAAAAAAGAGGGTGAAAATCTGGGTGCGTCTTATACTCCGAATATAGCCCCGCCCAGCCTCTCAAACAGAGGTTTCAGAGGCTAAAAAAAGCATCAGAAACGAAGCTTCAGAAAAGAAGCCCCCAAACAGAGCTTCAAAGGCTTTTTTTCTGAAGCTCTCTTTCGGAGGCTTTCAGAGGCAGGAAAAAAAGTTTTTTCTGAAACAGAATTTCAGACGTTTCAGAGGCAGAAAAAAAAAGCAAAAAAAAAAAAGCAAGGCACAGAGCTCACAACCAAGGAACCTGTTGCTAAAATTCACCTCTGGAAACAGCTGATTGGGGGTATTCCGGAGGTCGATCCACCTGCCAATCAGCTTTTTTCTTATTTTCCTCCCCAAAAACTAAAGTGGGTCTTATATTCCGAAAAATACAGTAGTTACCAGAAATGCACATTTGGAGGAATCTACTATTGGGGTTAAAATCAATGGTAGGAATATTAAAAACCTCCAATTGGCAGTTGATACAACATTACTTGCTGAAAACAAGGAGGATCTGCAGTGGTTAATCCTGAGAATCAACACGAAAGTGAAAAATTTGGACTGTATCTTAGCATCAAGAAAACAAAGATAATGACAACTGCAGAGAACACATGGGTCAGAGCGCAGATCAACAATGAGACCATCAAAACAGTAAAGGAATTCATCCTTCCTGGGCACAAAAATCAACCAAAGTGGTGACTGCAATCCTGAAGTTCAGAAGGCACTTTGCAAGTTTAACTTCTGCAAGTTTAACACTTGCAAGAATTGTAAAGACTTGCAAGGAAAGCACCTGGGAGATTAAAGACATCAACCACACAACCAAATGCAGATTAGGTAACGCAATAATTTCTCCAATTGCTACTTATGGCTGTGATACCTGGACTCTGAAAAAGGCAGATAGGAGACAGGTGGACGTCTTGGAACCATGGTGCTGGAGACCATTATTACGCATCCCATGGACTGCAAAAATAACAAAGAAATCCAAGGCCAAACCTCACCAAAAATATCACCCAAAGCCAAGATCGCCAAACAGAGGCTGTCATACGTTGGTCATGTCATGAGAGCTGACTCACTCGAAAATTCAATCATGCTGGGAGTGATCAGCGGACAAAGAACAGGCCGCTCTAGTTTCCTCAAAACACTACAATAGATGACACTGGGACAAGAATGGCAGATCTGAAGAACATGGTGGGAGACAGAGGGGTATGGAGAGTACTGGTCTATAGAATGGCTGAGGGGTGGACATGACTAAAAGACTGACAACTTCATTTTGGCTGCTTCAAGCTTGGGATCCTTCCAGAAAATTCAAAATAGCCATTTATGAACTTAGATGGACATTCTGAGCTTAACATGATTTAAGGCATGTGTGTCTAACTTTTTGGCTTGCTTGAGCCACATTGAGTGAAGAGGAATTGTCTTGGGCCACATATAAAATATATACTGATTTATATAAGGCACCTAATAAGATACAAACTTTACGATATTGGGCCATGGATTGGATGGATATGGCTGATTTAAACCCTCTAGCATTCCTCATTTTTAATTGCTATGGTAATTTTTCTCTCCTTTCCAGGCATTCCCAACATTTCAAACCCTTGATTCCACTTTTTAAAGTCCCATTTCTATCTTGCCCATTACAATATGGCTACAAATTTGAAATCAAATGCAGCAAAGTTTGAAATACAATGTATTATCACCCCAAATTCTAACAAAACCAGAATCCAGAAAATTGTCTGCTGAGTCCAAAGTCCATTAAACTGAAATTTACTAAGTTAAAGGTAAATTGTAAATTGTGTGAAACTTCTTATAAGTTTAAATAAATATACTGTAATACACTCATATATATGACCTATGCCTCCATAAAGATTTTTTGAAGTCTGTCAGTTTTTCACCAGTTGGAAATAGTGTGTTATTTGTAGTTCGATACAATGGGAGAAAATATAAGGGTTAAAAATCGCAAAAAGGTTTAGACTTTTCCTCAGTGAGCTTTCTGGGTTAACAAATAGGTCTCCATCACTGCATTTTCAACTGAGAAAAAATTGGACACGGTTAATTAAAAAGTTAACAAGAGTTTTTCCCCGACTGGATTCCCTCCAAGCTCTTTTGGGACTGTGCAGAAATGAAAACAAAAAGACTGAGCTATAAAACACAATTTACCTATTACAATGGCAGTCTGACATCCCATGCTGGACTCACCACAGTGCAGTTAAACCACAACATGTGAACACAGACAAGTATTGAGGGGGTCTGGTGGCAAAGGTATTCATACATCATCATCATCATCATCATTATTCTTTAGTGAGATTCACAGCCTTTGAGGCTGGTTAATAGCTCAGCAGCTCGAGTCCTAACCAAGGACCTAGGGACTGTTGAGGTATCGTCGGAGGATGTAAGCTGTTTCGAGTAAGGTGGTTTTTTGTAAAGTCAAAATGTTCAAGTCCGGTAAATTTTGAATTTCTAAATAGTGGGGTAGCCCTTTGGGTATTGCTCCAAGGGCTCTAGTTACTATTGGGGCAACACACGATTTCTTTTTCCACAGTCGCTCAACTTCAATTTGCAAGTCTCGGTACTTTTGTGATTTTTTCTTGCTGCTTATCTTCAATCAGTGAGTCACCAGGTATTGCAATGTCAATGAACCATACTTTTTTCTTATTTTAATAATTTATTATTTATTTATTATTGTTTATTATTATTGGCATTATTATTACTACTGGTATTATTATATTTTATTCATTAAACATGAAACTCAGTCAACTGAACATTTAAAAATGTGTCACAAAAATGATTGACTGGTGTTTAATGGTTGATACGGGTTGCTGCCAGCATCCTAGGTATCAACCAAGTACCTTCTTAAAATATATGATGTTGCAAGTAGCGTTTTTTTGCAGTTCCGCTGGTGTTATTGCAGGAAGCTGCAATTTCTTGATGCGTTTTGTACATTTTTGTTTTGCAATGTGTTTTGTGAATGTGTTTTGTAAATGTGTAAAATGTGTATTATAGCTATTATCATCTCCACATTGCATTATTTCTCTGACCCTCAACACCACTTTACCTCCCAAGTCGGAGAGAAGGGGCTTTTCACCAAGCAACCCATCTGCGATAAATACAGTCTGCTTTAATTAATCACATCAGGCCACTAACATAATGAACTCACCAACCCACCCAGGATTAATTACATCCCTAGAAGAGAGGGCAGAATCGTGCTCTACACTCAGGTCAGCTTACCAATGGGGCTGTCGCTGCAGGAACAGAGAGAGAGACCCATGTTGGTCCCTTATGATTTCTCCAGGGACGAAACGACAAACCACAAATCAGAGCTACCAGGCAGCAGCAGCCCTTTCCAAACAAACAAACAAACAAAAACCCCTCTGCTTTCTTCATTCTCACGAATCCACTCAAATCTGGACTTTGTTCACTTAGTCCAAAGCTTTTCACACACACATACATACAAATTAACCAGCTTTACCCAAGCATGCGGGGAAGCCTTACGACCCGGATCTCCCAGTCGGACGCGTTTCCCACGACTCTTCCCGACTAGGCGCAGGTCAGACCCACCCAGAGAGCCGCCTCCGATGAGGACGGCACCGGCCAGCGCCCCCGCCGAGGCCCCGTAAATGCACCGGGCGTCGCGGAAGATGCGAGGGACCCGCTCCTGCAGGCAGGTGGCCGCGCCGATGTGATAGACGCCCAGGAAGCCGCATCCCGCGAACGACACGCTCCAGCCGTCCTCGCCGTCCAGCAGTTCCATCATCGCGGCTAACAACAACAACAACAAAAAAAGACAGCGACGACGGCCACCACCCAATCTGCACCCGCTCAAGCCGCCACACCGGCCGCTAATAAAGCCGCTAATGAAGCCGCCGGGCACCCGCCTCCGCTTCGCCCCGCCCCTGGATGTGGCGCCGGCACCGCCGACCAATCGGCGGGGCGATGCAAAACAGATGAGGCGGGGGAGTGGGGTGGGGTGGGGGAGGAGGAGGGGTTGAAAAGGTATCGGGTGGCCCTCACAGTTCCCTCTTTTTTGGGCAATGGAAGACGCGATGGAAGGGGAACTGTGAAGGCCCCAGGGTGGAAACCGAGAGACCTTGTGTCCAGTGCTACCTGGGACGTGAAGACTTAGAATAACTTTATTGTCACTTTGAATGTAGGCTAATTGGCATATATTAAAATTAAACTTTGTTGCATACAGCTCTCAAGGGGTCTCCACCTCCAGTATACACTACATAAACACTGACTGACTGACTAAATATTTAAATAATCGGCATGGACATGAGGCTGACCAGAGAAATCTGGATTGGCCTGTATAGATTTATCCTTGGATTAAAAGACAAAATGCCCCTACTCCATCTTTTTCAGCAGTTTCCTAGATGATAATGACATCATCCGTCAGCTTTTGAGGGCAAAACATTTAATTATTCAGAAATGCTAAACTGAGTTTAGTATCCTGCTGGGTTTTTTTTTTTAATTTAATTTATATGCCGCCCTTCTCCGAAGAGTCAGGGCGGCTTACAATGCATTAAGCAATAGCCTTCATACTTTTGTATATACCTGCTTAGTAGGGCTTTCGCCCCCTGCAAGCAGTGTTCCTTTTTATACAGTCAGCTTATTGCCCCCACAATCTGGGGCCTCATTTTACCTACCTCGGAAGGATGGAAGGCTGAGTCAACCTTGAGCTTGGTGAGATTCGAACTTGCAGTAATTGCAGGCAGCTGGTGTCACTTTAACACCACTTTAAGCTGCTGCGCCACCAAGGCTTTCAAGGTTTCAGTATATTTGTTAAATTTCCTAGCAAAAGAGTAGAGATTCGATGCAGCAATCCAGGTCTACGAACCTTGATTTAAACTCTGTTCCAACTTGCTTCAATTGCCATAACCCAACCCAAGGGCTTCATAGTTACTTTTTGGAGTGAAGTTATAGCCAACCTCCTTCTCTCAGGACAGAGATGGGAGCAATAAGAATCTTGCCATTGACCAGTTAACCAGCATCCCACCCAAGAAGATCCAAGTGCTAGCAAGGCACCAAGAGCACAATCCGAACGATCCAATTTAGGGTAGTCATTCTATTTTCCTGACCTCAATGTTGCATTGAGAATCACTCGTGAAGACACACCCGTCAGAGACCTGAGTAGTCTTGACAAGTTAGGCAAGCCGGAAGGGCTGAGCCATCTCCACTGGATCTAAAAAATCAGATCACATTTTCAGACATTGAAGACATCTTCCCAATGGCCCACTTCTGAATTCTTCCTCTCCCTGAATTGTGAGCAAGCTGGAGTGAGAATAAATCAGCAGATTGACAAAGGCCAAGAAGATTTATAAGCTTTCAAACATCGTAATTCAGAGCAAGACTGTCAGATTTGCCATCAAAACGCTTCAACCCTGCTTCGCTTCGCTGTGATGGCAGCCTTCCATAAAATGTGGGGAGGTGGAATGGGAAGATAGGAATAGGGGATGACAGGAAACAGAGGTGCCATCAAGAGACAACAGTTGAAAGATTCAAGGACACAAGCCTGGGAATGGAATGAGAAACGGCCATCCAAAGAGGTGCCAAAACCTGGAACTATTACCAAAACACTAATTTGAACCTTCTGGGACACCACCAAGATGACCAAGGGGGGAAGGGCCTGGGAGAAAGGAAAATTACCAGGGTTATGCGGGAAATCCTCAGATCTGGCTTCACTACATTCAGAACAAGTATACCTTTCACTACAAATGGAGTCGAGGGTCTTTCTTTCCTGAATGTTCAAGCTGAGACAGGTATGACAAAGACCGGCTTCAGCTCTTAAAAGAGAAATCTGGAGATACTGCCTTTTACCTCCCTTCACAAGAATTAGGACAGCATTTACAAAGTAAAATTTCAGCTGCTTTCTTGGCAGTTTTCCAGGGCCCTCTGGTCATATTTCTTACAGGACAAAAGAAAAGAAAAATAGTGTAGAAAGTCTGCAACAACTTATCAAACAGTTCATGATAATTTTCCCACAGTAGAGACAAAGGGAATTTCCTCTCTCTTTAAGGGAAAGAAAAGGAGCAGAGAAATATTCAGAAATAAAATGCAGTAAAATGGCAAGATTCTTGTAAAAGCTAGTGAAATACAAATTCCTTACTGTAAGGATATATAAATAGAAAAGATACTTATGGAAGTAACCAATTATATTAAAATGTTGGACTGTATTACTTAAGAAAATGTAAGCCATAAAATAAGTGGGCTCACTATTCCTGCAAGAATTGAACAATTGTAACATCATAAATTAATTAATCTGATGATGGATTGGGGCTTAATATAGAAGGGAAATTGGAATTTGGTTAAAATTAGAGATGAAAATGAAGGATAAAATTGGTAAAAAATAGATGAAAGTCAACACTATGGCAAAAAGGAGGTATAGAAATGGTAATCTTAAATTGTAAAAATTAAAAATTGTTTAAATTTGTTAACCAGCCAAATACTCTGATCAGCAAAAATACATTGTATGTTTGTGTGTGTGTGTATGTGTAAAAAATAAAGAAAAACTAAAAGAAAAACAGAAAAGTAAAACTGCAAAACCTGTGATCAAAACAATGAAGTCTTGGACTGAAAAGGCAAAGTTAGAGTTACAAGTTTGCTTAGAATGCATGGACTGGAGTATTTTGGAAGTTGTTTCAGCGGACCTGGATGACTCACTGATATTGTGACTTCATATATTAGTTTTGCGAAGATATGTGTGCGCCAAGAGCGTGCATATCTACAGTAATAACAAACCTTGGTTCACAGCCAGGAGTGGGTTCTACTTATCTTTACTATTGGTTCGCAATGGGACCGCGCAGATCACCCATGATGATGTCATGGGTGGCCAGAGCCTCCTGCCAGTTTTACTACTGGTTCTATAGAACCGGACCAAACCGGGAGCAACCCACCACTGTTCACAGCTAAACTCAAGCAGCTGTGTTGTGCCAAAGAGGAAGCTTACAGCAAAAGAGATAGGATGCTATACAACCAGGCCAGGAATGTATTAACAAGGCAGATCCTGGCAGCAAAGAGAAGCTGCTCTGAAAAACTGAGGAATTGGTTCTCAGCTAATGAACCAGGAAATGTGTGGAGAAGCCTCAAGAATATCATTGGCTACAGCAGACTTCCCTCCCTTACAGAAGAGAATCAGTAACTAGCAGATGACCTGAATATGTTCTACTGTATGTTTGAGAAGAGAGCACTGTCAATTATTGTTATCCTCCCCATCTCAGATACGCCAACAATAGCCAAATCTTGTACACCTATCTCCATTCCTCTGGGGCCCCCATCTCTTGATGATCTGAGAAAAAGATGTGCGAGACAGTGGTGGGATCCTGCTGGTTTAACAACCGGTTCGGTGATCGTGTGCTGTGCGTGCGTGCACCGTTTTACAAAAACTTACTGTTAAGGAATTCACAGAGTAACCCGTGAGTAGCAAGGGTGTGTACATGAAAGCAATTGAAAGTAAGTACGAATAAACACAGTCAACACACAGATACACTGAGTTGTGTTTACTTTCAGGAAATAGTAAGGCATGGTCCAATAAATAGTCCAGGTCATACACATATAAGGCAGGAGATAGCAAAATGACTGTCCAGGGATAATCCAATAACAGTCTTCTTACCAGTCGTCATAGTCATTCACAATAAACAGTTCTTCTGGATTTGCAACAGTAGCATACAGAGATATCAGAGAGCAACAACAGCAAAGAGAAACAAACCATGTTTTTAGCTCCCTCTTAGGGAGATTGGCTACAGAGCTAACTAATCAGGACACAGTATGATGCAATACAGCAGTCTTAAAGCTATATTGATGGTTTATATATTGCCAATCCAACAAGGTAGGTAATACTCATTTCCTAACACTTACCTTTGGCGTTACTGCTGGGGAGTAACACAGCTGAGGCCAGCAATCTGCTCTGCCATGCGAATCAGCTGAGAAGATATAGGTCAGTAAAGCGCAGGGGCAGGCAAGCCGGCCCACCAGATCGTCAGAGCTACTGGTTCACCTGAACTGGTAGAATACCAACCCTGGAACAAGGTCTGTTTCATAGATAAAAGACTGGAAAAGCCCCAGATCCAGAAATTCCTTCTTGCTTGAAAGCCTGTGCTGACCAACTGGCCTCCATCTTCACCTGCATCTTTCATAAATCACTGGAGATCTTATTATGTTTCTTCTTGTTTTACCATCACCCCAGTTCCCAAGAAACCCTTCGTCAAGGAACTGAATGACTATAGATTGGTTGCTCTGACATTTGTAGTTATGAAGACCTTTGAAAGGTTACTGCTGACTCACCTGAAATTCATCATGGATGCGCTGTTAAGACTTCTTGCAGTTTGCCTATTGCTCAAATAGATCAACAGATAATGCTGTCAATAGGCGCTAAACCTTGCAACATTTTGAATTCCCATGGAATTATGCACAGATCCCTTTTGTAGACTTCAGCTTGACATTCAATGCCATCGTTCCAGAAACCTTTACTCTAACCTGACTCAGCTAGCCTTACTTGTCCATTCTTGTAGGTGGATTATAAACTTTCTGACAGGTAAGAAGCAACAGGTGAAGCTAGAGAAAAATCACATCAATCGTGTGTACCCAGACAATTAGCACAGGTGCTCATCAGGGCTGTTTGATGTCTCCATTACTCTTCTCTCTATACACCACAGGTGTCAAACTCATGGTGTCATGTTGCCGTCACGTGATGTTTCGCAACGTTTTTTCCCTTTGAGGAGCTGGCCTCGGTGTGGCCTGCATGTGACACATCCAGTCCGCGGGTTGCAATTTGACACCCCTGCTCTATACCAATGACTACATCCCTAAGGAGGGCTGTGGAGATGATACAGCAGCTATTGGTCTCATTCAAGATGGTTATTAGTCTCCATATAGATGGAGGTTGAATAACTGGCCCTGTGGTGCAGCCAGAACAATCTAGAGCTGAACATGCTTAAAACTGTAGAGGGAGTGAATTTTCGCAGGAACCCTCTATCACCTCATGCAATATTAAACAGCACAGTATCCATTAGACTCCATGTTTTTGGGTTATATAATCTCCCAGTAGTTGAAATAGACACTTAGCACTAGAACCACTACTAAAAATTGTATGTATTGTATTTGGTGAATGGTAGGGTAGGGTGGGGTAGGGTAGGGTAAGGTAGGGTAGGGTAGGGTAGGGTATGGTAGGGAATGAAATGGAATGGAATGGAATGGTAAGTGAATTGGATTCACTTCTTTGAATCCATTTGTATGACTCTCATTCATCATATTCAGATATAACATTGTTAATTTGTGGATTGCTTACTATATAATGCTGAATGCAGCCACCACGCTTTGTAAATCAAGGTTATAGCTTAGAGTGGTACTAGATTTATCACAACTGTGATTTATTTAATGAGCCACAGCAAAGAGGTGGTGACTTAGCACACGGTGTGAACTTTTTCCAGAAGCACCTTAAAAAAATCAGTAATGGGTCTCTGCCCACAAAAGTCTGTATTCCTACAACCAACTTAAAGAGTCAAAAGAATAGCAATAGCACTTATACACCGCTTCCTCAGAAGGATGGAAGGCTGAGTCAACCTTTAGCGGGCGAGAATTGAACTGCCTAACTGCTGGGTCGGCAGTCAGCAGAATTAGCCTGCAATACTGCATTCTAACCACTGCTCCAACAGGAAGTTGTATTTGTGCTACTTGTGGGAAGCTTGTTTGTTGGCTTTGATTTAGCTGATTCCCCCAAACCTAACCAGTGTCAGACCTGGTAATCTATTCAGATGGCAGATGACCAAGATAAAGATTCCTATCTCTGTTTTCAAAGCCTTTATCAGGGGTGAAATCCAGTAGGTTCTGACAGATTCTGGAGAACTGGTAGCAGAAATTTTGAGCAGTTCGGAGAACCAGCAAATACCACCTCTGGCTGGCCCCCGAGTGGGGTGGGAATAGGGATTTTGCAATATTCTTCCCCCAGGAGTGGGATGGGAATGGGGATTTTGCAGCATCCTTCCCCTGCTACACCCACCAAACTACACCCACCAAGCCACAGCCACAGAACTGGTAATTAAAAAAACTGGATTTCACCACTGGCCTTTATGTTGTGTAAATGCAATTCTGTTGGCTTGTTCTACAACACACTCCGCAGTCGGGACTACCTAAGTATTGCGAGAACGGACTGCAAAACTTGGCTGACACGCACCAAAGATAGGTTGATCAGAGAGCCTTTTTGCTCCCGGGGAGTGGGGTGTGTGTGTTCAGTGGCGACCCCCCACCCCCACCCCGACTTTGCTGCCACTGTGGAGGCGTTCATAAGAGCACGGGCTTCCCAGTTCGCAGCGGCGTTTAGATTGGGGAAAGCGTCGTGTGAACCCGGGCGACGTGCAAACAACACGGGTTCTCGCCGGGGCTGCTCTTGATCATCTCCCATAGGAAGGCCGCTTGCGATCGGGAGCCCACCTCCCAAAGCCCACTTCGCTCCGGGACCCCGATCCAGCCTGGCAGGGAGCCAAGACGGCGAGAGACGCCAGGCACACCGAGGGTTAAGCCGGGCGGGTTTCGGCTCCGCTGTGCAGCGGCGGCGGCTGCCTCATCCCCCCTCCTCCTCTTCCTCCTCCTCTTGAGCGACGTCGCATTACATCATCGCCCCCGGAGCCCGTTCGCTGAAGGCCGGTTCCTGCTTGGCCCCGCCGAGCGCAAAGCTTGCCGCTGACCTGAGCTGGCGCCCAGCTTGGCTGGCTGGCTGACCGACGGACTAGCGAGTGAGTGTGTTGAGCGGGCGGGCGGGCTCCTTCTCTCGCGCCTGGAAGGCAGCAGCGTCCCCCCACCCCCTCTGCGCCCTTTGCAAGCAGCCGGCTCCCGGTGGGGCTCCGCGGCCGGAGGATGGCGGAGAGCGAGTGCGAGACCCCCAGCACGCCCGGGGAGTTCGAGAGCAAGTACTTCGAGTACAACGGGGTGCGCCTGCCGCCCTTCTGCCGGGGGAAGATGGAGGAGATCACCAATTTCCCCGTGCGAGACAGCGACGTCTGGATTGTTACCTACCCCAAATCAGGTAGGAGGCGGGGTTGCGCGGCGGGCGGGGAAGGGAAAGGAGGCCCTCGTCCATCCCCCGCTCCCTCCCTCCATCCCCTCTTCTCTCTCTCTTTCTCTCCCGCCCCGCTTGTTTTCCTCTCCCGGTTTTCTCCTTCGCCCACCTGACATTCCCCCGGTTCATCTCTCTCTCCCACCCACCCAGTCAGGTTGCGAGACGGCCAGCAGAAAGGAGCCTCGTAGCTGCGTGACTTTCTCGGCTTCTCCTTCTTGGCCTAGAGAAAGAGAGAAGAGGCGACTTGGCTTCTTCCCATGGAAGCATCGCTCACAAACCTCTGCGGGTTGCCGCTGGGTTTTCTGGGGTGGGGTTTTGGGTTGCCTTTTTAAGGGTGTGTGATAGGTTAACTACAGTGGTCCTCGGTTTTCAGAACGGCAATAATCATGATATTATAAGGTCTGACCCTGACCTTACCTGTCTGGCTTACTTCCTTTTGAGCATCTAACTGGGTTGGACCAAGGATTAAGGCCTAGGGGAGTTGGGGGGTGGGTGGGATGATGCCCATTTTAAGGGCCTGAAATGTGCAAGGTGAAATATGTACATTGCAAATGATTTTGTTTTTTTCTTCCGTACCTGAAAGCTGTAGGCTGAGATGCTATGCGTTTTTATGCATTAATTTAAAAAAAAAAACAAAAACCTATGCATGAAAGATGAAACTCAGGCAACTGAACATTTAAAAATGTGTCACAAATACGATGGACTGGTGATAATGGTTGATATGGGTTTAATTTAATTTAATTTAATTTATCATATTTCTATGCCGCCCAACTCCCAAAGGACTCTGGGTGGTTTACAACAGAAATAATACAAACAGTGAATATAAATTGGAAAAAAAAACATTATAAAAGCATTTTAAAAAACACATGCACAACCTCCATGTCCGGATCTCGCAAGACTGAACAGTGAGATCAACAGCCCCAGGCCTGCCGAGTTGCTGCTGCTATTATTATTGTTATTATTGTTATTATTGTTATTATTATTATCTTTATTCATTAAATATGAAACTCAGTTTACTGAACATTCAAAAATGCATCACAAATACCATTGACTAGTACTAATGGTTGATACGGGTTGCTGCTAAATAATAATAATAATAATGATAATAATAATAATAATTCAGATTGAAAGCATTGTTAGGGAGGCATTTGTACTAACAGATAACCTTCATTAATAAAGGAAGGGCTCACTTTCAAACCAACAGAGATGAATTATAGTTGGATTTCCCCTCCCCCCCTAGGTTATCAACACAGCTCAGTGCAGGTGGAGCAGCCTCACAAGTTATACCAGGTCAGGCCTGGTTCCTGCTTGAATGGATAATGCTTGTTAGCTAGATGCGGGAGGCCAATCTTGAAGGAAAACAGTGAGCCTTGAGTTACAGGACATCTGAGAGAGAAAGCAGATGATGCAAAGATGGACTGGTCCATATGGATGTTGCAGAGGGAGAAAACAGATTCTTTCCTGCTTAACGTTGCAGTCTTCAGTCTTCCCATCTTCTCAGTCTTTCCATCCTCCTGACATGTTCCAGATGCTCAGGCTACAAGGGATCTCAATAGAGGCTGCTAAAATGAAAACAAAGCAAAACAAGGTTATTCCAAAGCAGACAGGAAACAGTTCTTCTAATTGGACATGTGAATCAATCCATATTTATGGCGTTGCCTATCCCAGTGACACCCCCCCCCCGCCAACCTTTGGCTTTGCAGACGGCCGGGGGTGGGAGTTGGGGGGAGAAAGAGAATGGTTATGAACGAGCAGCGGGCGAGCGCGCATGCGCAGTTCCCTTTGCACGATCGACAGGCACCCTCGCCAGCTGCATGCATGCACGCTTGCCTGCTGCTCACAGAAGTGGAGCATGCCTGCACTCACCTGCCGCTTCTGTGGCCCGGGTTCCGAACAAGCCAAGGCCCGGCTGTTGGGGATCCCTGACCTATCCTGTCTCCAAGCAGAATGATGCTAGGAAAGAGCGGAGAAGTCCATTTGGGTTAATTCTTGTGGCCTAATGTTCTTAATGGTCTCTGCCTAATGAGCACGGCTACGTTCAGAATTGCGAGATTGATTTCAACCTTCCTAGGCAGGCCAGACAGGAAACACGACCAGAAGTGCTAATGCTACTTTATTTTAAGACCACTTTAACAGAATTTTGCAAGTCTGAAAGAATCAAATCTGCCATGCTGTTCAACAAGACCTGAGCATTTTATAGCCTTGGGCCACTTCCAGTCCTTTGACCGTCCTTGTCTGGCTCACATCAATTGGAAATTAGAAATCAAATGCAAATACAAAAAGCGTGCTTCAGGGGGCAGGAGAAGAAGCCAAGTTGGGTCGGCCACTGCGCAGTGGCCATGTACTCCTTTCCTTCCACGTCCCAGAGATGATTTGGGAAAAACAGTGGAGAGATTTGAGCTGGGAGCAAAGAGGTATGAATTCAAGCCAGCCTCGGATCAGATATTGATTGACCTTGGAAAGCCACACTCTTGTAGTCTGTATTCTGCAGCACGGTTCCTAAGGCAGGACTTAACAGTAGGAGACGTTCTGGAAGCTGTAGGACTGCCATTCCCATTGCTTTGATATGATGGCTACAGATGATGGCTGTTAGATGCCACCTGGAGGCCCAGGCATAGCTCAGTTAAATTCATGTTTCTATATTTTTAGTTTGCTCTGAGCAAACTAAAAATATAGAAACATGAATTTAACTGAGCAATGCCTGGGCCTCCAGGTGGCATCTAACAGCCATCATCTGTAGCCATCATATCAAAGCAATGGGAATGCACAGCTGCATTAAATTGCAGCTGTGGTTAATGGAAAACTGATCAGTATTTGGTAGTTCAAGACACTAGAAAGGGGGCAGAGAAGAGCAACAAAGATGATTAGGGGACTGGAGGCTAAAACATATGAACAACAGTTGCTGGAACTGGGCATGTCTAGTCTGATGAAAAGACGGACCAGGGGAGACATGATAGCAGTGTTCCAATATCTCAGGGGCTGCCACAAAGAAGAGGCAGTCAAGCTATTCTCCAAGGCACCTGAGGGCAGGACAAGAAGTAACAGGTGGAAACTAATCAAGGAGAGAAGCAACTTAGAACTAAGGAGAAATTTCCTGACAGTCAGAACAATTAAACAGTGGAACAATTTGCCTCCAGAAGTTGTGAATGCTCCAACGCTGGAAGTTTTAAGGAAGAGATTGGATAACCATTAGTCTGAAATGAAATAGGGTTTCCTGCCTAAGCGGGAGGTTGGACTAGAAGACCTCCAAGGTCCCTTCCAACTCTGTTATTCTATTCTATTCTCTCTGAAAAAGCTGCTTAGTAAAGCAGGAGAACACATTGTTCCCAAGAGGTTAAACTCAGCTGTAAATCTGTCCGTAAATCCTAATATGATACGTTCATTGTAGCATTGCAGCTTAATTATAAGGCACAGTTAAGGACTGAGCATAAGGTGTGAATCCATCAGCTCCTTCTTAGAGGAGTTGTACATTGTACATTGCAGGACTAAACAAGTTGTCACGTAGGCCAGCAGGAAAAAAAGGATGGCTTGAAGGCCCGGATGTTTCACATCTATATGTTTGTTTTGCATCTGCGTAGTCTACCATCCCATCATTTTTGCTATGAAGGATTTCCCTAGTTTCTGGGCAAAGATTTAATCGAATGTGGTAGAGAAGCTACAATAGCATGCAAAAGCCCGATTAGACCAGCTGGCTGCATCTTTATTGCTTTTTGAAGTTGCACATTTGAAATATTTATGACCTGCTGCCAGTACTAAAAGCTTCTACTTGATTTCCTCCAAGCTTCAGAGAAAATTGTTTTATAAACTGCAGACAATACTGTAAATTCAGACTCATTTTGCAACTCTCTTTTGTTCCTGGGTTGCTTACAAAGCTTAAAACTGGTTGAGTTAAACCTTAGGATACAAACTTCTCAATCCCAACCACATAAACCATAATATGGCTTATTTTAGAGTATAACTTAACCTTATATACAGGTGTGTGTGTTTACCTTTATTTTTTATTTTATTTTATTTTTTATTTGTACATATTTTTAACAGAGATATACATGAGATATACATATGTTTCATAGTTTTATATGTATTTTTTTTTTTTTTCTGTCATTTTATATGTTATCTACCTTTTATAAAGACTTCTTACCTCTAGGGAGTTACAAAAAGTAAAACTACAAGTAAATGTTTGCATGAGGAAAAACAAAGCCACAGGGAAAGAGTCTTAACAGTGTTGCTACACGCAAAGTGTGTACAATGTTTGTACCCCTACCTGAGGAGGACTCAAATTACACTTGGTTGGATTACTTGAGGAAGAAATGAAGACACTGGAGGCAAACCAAGCCTCTAAAACTCCAGACACTCCCAAAAAGAGATTTTATTTATTTTGTCGGACTTATATACCGCCCTTTCTCCACCAGGACTCAGGGTGGCTCACAACAATAAAACAGTCCAGATTAAAATTCAGACAGTAAAAGCTAAAATTCCCATTAAAACCCCATTCAGTCCAGGCCAGCCTGGCGAAACAACCATGTTTTAAGGTCGCGGTGGAAGGAGCGAAGGTCGGGGGCTCCAAGGGGAGCTGATTCCAGATGGTAGGTGTGCCTACAGAGAAGGCTCGCTCCCTAGGGGCCATCAGCCAACATTGCCTGGCCAACGGGACCCCAAGTAGACCCTCTGTGTGAGCGCACCGGGTGATGGGGAGCTGTTGCTGGCCGCAGGTGTTCCGCCAAATACCCCGGACCTAAGCCATGTAGGGCTTTATAGGTAATCACCAACACTTTGAACCTCACCCGGAGGCAACCGGTAGCCAATGCAGGTCACGCAGGAGGGGTGTGACATGGGAGCATCGGGACACTCCCATCACTACCCACGTGGCCGCATTCTGCACCAGATACTCTTGAGTTCCTGTGGTGAAAAAATGATAAGCTCCTATATAAATTCTCTATCCAAACTGAACATATCAAGAAAGATGAATTGGAAGTTTCTATTCAAATAAGAAAATAAAAAGGGCAAGGCAGCATGTCAAAACAAAAAAACAAACAAACCAGGAAGGCATCTCCTTCCCTCTCTGCAATAGAGTATAGGTAGTCCTCAATTTATGACCACAACTGAGCCCAACATTTATGTTGCTAAGTGAGAAATTTGCTAAGGGAGTTTTGCCCCATTGTACTTGCCCCAGCGGGGCAAGTACAACCACTACAGTGGTTAATTTAGTAACCAGATTAGTAAATGAATCTGGTTTCACCATTGCTTGTCAGAAGGTTGCAAAAAAGGTCACATGACCCTGGGACATTGCAACCGTCATAAATGTGAGTCGGTTGTCAAACATCTAAATGTAAATCATGTGACCAAGGGGATGCTGCAACGGTCATAAGTATGAAAAATAGCACTTAGCAATAGCACTTAGACTTCTATACCGTTCCACAGTGCATTACAGCCCCTCTCTCAGCGGTTTTACTGAGTCAGCATAAAATGGTCATAAGTCACTTTTTTTTCAGTGCTGTTGTAACTTTGAACGGTCACTAAATGAAGTGTTATAAGTCGACTGCCTGTTCTCAAATTTATATCTTTCCTCAGGAAGGAAACACATAGATACCTGAAAATACCTGCCAAATTACCAGTAATAAGAAGTAAAGTAGTTTAGAGTTCCCCAAAGAAAAAAGTCATGTCTTGGTGATGGGAGATTCACTACTTAAAGGAACAGAGTCAACAATTTGTAGACTAGACAAATTCTCAGGAGAAGATACATCACCAAAATGATGAAGCCCACTGATTATTATTTCTTTCTCCTCTTTCGTGTTGTGACGAATGATACAACTGAGAGCCTGAAAACAATTTCAGTGGACGATGAGCAACAAGGCAGGATAGTCAAAACATTAGGAGCACAGGTGGTAATCTCATCTATACTTTCAACTGAAGGTCAACATCCAATGAGGGAACAGTGGACTTAAGAATTAAATTGCTGGCTCAAAGGATGGTGCTCTTGTGAGAACTTTGGCTTTCTAGATCATGGATTACACTACCTGTTGGAAGGGCTTCCAGCAAGAGATGGATGAAGACCATGGACGAAGACCGGCAATAATATGTTCGGCAAACATCTTCTCATTTATTTATTTATTTATTTTGCGATTTATATGCCGCCATTCTCCCAAAGGACTCAGGGCGGCTTACAACAACAATCAATAATACAAATCACAAAATAAGTTAAAAACCCCTTTAAAACCATATTTAAAATTATCACAGTTTGTGCAACCCCTAGCAGATCAAGCCACGTCTTCAGCTCAGGGCGAAAGGAGAGGAGGTCCGGGGCTATCCTGAATTTGGTGGGCA
This sequence comes from Masticophis lateralis, assembly GCA_030761175.1. Lineage (NCBI taxonomy): Eukaryota > Metazoa > Chordata > Lepidosauria > Squamata > Colubridae > Masticophis > Masticophis lateralis. Next base: position 80,273,319 of record JAUDYJ010000006.1, on the reverse strand, counting down.
GATCATTCCAGAGTGCCGTCCCCCCAACAGAGAACGCTCTCCCCCTGGGGGCCGCCAGTTGACATTGTTTGGCCGACGGCACCCTGAGGAGGCCTGCTCTGTGGGAGCGCACGGCGCTCATCCTAAAGGCTTTAAACTGAAACTGGTAGGGCAGGTCAGAGGTGGGTTTCAGAAGGTTCTGACCAGTTCTGGAGAATCGGTAGTGGAACTTTTGAGTAGTTTGGAGAACCAGTAGTAAAAATTCTGACTGGTCCCGCCCCCATCTATTCTCTGCCTCCCAATTCCCAGCTGATTGGGAGGAAATGGGGATTTTGCAGTAACCTTCCCCTAGAGTGGGGTGAGAATGGAGATTTTACAGTATCCTTCCCCTGCTACACCCACCAAGCCACGCCCACCAAGCCATGCCACACACACCAAATCATGTCCCCAGAACTGGTAGTAAAAAAATTTGAAACCCACCACTGAGCAGGGTGACCAACTAATAGAGTTAAACCACAAATTGGATAGCAACAAGAGAAATGGTGAAGAAAGGACTCACAAGTACAAATTAAGAGATACAGGAAGCAAAACTAGGAGAATTATAAAGGGCTCAAATAGGCTCGAGTAGGGGGTATGGACTAGAAGACCTCGAGTTTTCTTCCAACCCTATGACTTGATGATTTAGTTAGTTGTTACTTGATCTTGTCTGAAGTTTCAAACAGGTTTCCTGTTTGAGTAAGGGGTTGGACTAGAAGACCACCAAAGTCCCTTTCAACCCTGTTATTCTGTTATTGTTGTGGTCCATCAGCGGCCTTATCTACTGGACTTTCCTATATATAATTCCAAAGAGTACTTGAGATGAAATTATAGGTTTTATTCATTTCGAGAATTTATATACTTTCAGTGACTCTAGGCAGCTTACAAAAAAGTTTTGAAGTTCCATCACATCTGGAGATGATTAGGTTGGGGAAGTATACACCGCAGTAAGATGCAAGAAGATCTGGAGATAAGTGTTGATCATCTATTGATAGTAGAGAACTTTCTCGTCTCTTGGAAAGGTATTTTGTCTTATTATTTTTCTCAATAATTTGCAGGCACAAGTTTATTGCAGGAAGTGGTGTATCTTGTGAGCCAAGGAGCAGATCCTGATGAAATTGGATTAATGAACATAGATGAGCAGCTTCCAGTCTTAGAATATCCTCAACCCGGTCTGGACATTATCAAGGTACAGATGAATCCTCGGATCTGTTTTGGAATTACGTTGTGGATGCTTGACTGGGCTTTTGTTTTCAAGCCCTGTTTGATTCCTTGATGTATTGGAATAGAGCTGTGATGGCGAACCTATGGCATATCTGTGGGCACGTGAGCTCAGCTCTGGCGCACATGCGCACACTGGCCAGCTGATTTTCGGGCCTTCTGGGCGCAATGGAAGTCAGCAAACAGGCCGCTTCCGCCCTCCGGAGGGGGGGAAGGCCGTTTTCGCCCTCCCCAGTCTCCTAGAAAGGCTCTAGAGCCTGGGGAGGGCAGAAAATGAGCCTACCGGGCCCACGGGGCCATCACGTGCCAAAAGTGGGGGAAGTGCAGGGAGTTGCGCACACATGCACGGGGGCAGGGTGCATAGAATTCATTGAGGGCCTCATCAGGATTGTGTTTGACCTTGGGTGGGTGGGTGTGGCCAGGGTGGGTGTGGCCAGCTCAACATCATTTGTCTCAGGGGCACCTGTGGTGGACCGAGTGCTCTGCCAGTGAAAACGGAGCTCGGGAAGGTCGTGTGTGGCCTTCCTGAGCTCCATTTTTGCTGGCAGAAGGTTGCAGGAGGCAGCCCTGCCGAGTTCCGTTTTCGCTGGCAGAGGCGCTATGGCTGGTCCTTTGCTGTTTCCCAGGTGGCCCCGAGGGCTAGATCTAAATACTCCGTGGGCCGGATCAGGCCTGCAGGCCTTGAGTTTGACACCTCTAGCTTAGACCTTTCAACTCCTCAGATACACACAGTTCTTCCACCAAGAAAATTGACTCTTTATTCATTCCTTTCTACCTGTTACTGTTTTATGTTTTTTGGGGAGACATGTTTGAATATTTATTAGGCTGGCCTTTGTCAGCCCTGAGCCTTCATGTTCTTCCCTGCACATTACAGGAACTGACATCTCCTCGCCTGATCAAAAGCCACCTGCCGTACCGCTTCTTGCCTTCTGACCTGCATAGTGGCGAATCCAAGGTAGCCTTTACCGGTCATCTGCGTTACCAGGTTTTCTGACCTAGGGAAATGGGGTGGAGGGAGCATTCTGCCCAACGAATTGCTTTTCATCTCCCTAGATCATATACATGGCTCGTAATCCCAAAGATCTGGTCGTCTCTTACTACCAGTTTCATCGCTCCCTGCGAACTATGAGTTACAGAGGAACATTTCAGGAGTTCTGTCGGAGATTTATGAATGATAAGTGTAAGCATTTCCCATCTGTTTTGTTAAGTAATATATTTCACTCCGTTTTACTTGGTGCAGGAACCATAGGACATGTGGCTTGGGGTATTAACTTGCCATCTAAGGCAGCCTCTCTCAACCCCAGCAACTTTTAAGATAGGTGTACTTCAACTCCTAGAATACCCTAGTCAGCCATGATGTAAGGCAGAGTTCCCCAACGATTCCGGGCAAGATAGGGGATGGGATGGTTTGCGCAAGCGGCTGGCAAGTATGCATGCAGCTCCATTTGCACGAGCGGTGTACACACGTGCCTGCCGCTCACGCAAATGGAGCACACATGCACACACTCATCCGCTGAGTCAGGATGCGTGCACGCACTCTCCTGCTGTTTCTACGGCACAGTTGTAAACCCCTCACATCCCACTCGTGGGCTGCAGCCAACAGGTTGGGGCAGGGGTGAAATCTAAAATTTGTTACTACCGGTTCTGTGGGCGTGGCTTGGTGGGGGCAGGTAATGTGACTGGGTGGGCATGGCCAACTTTTTTTTTTAACTTTTAAAAGTATTTTTTCTACAACCTTAAGAAGTTGCAGAAAAAAATGCTTTTAAAAGCCTCTGACGATCCCAGTTGAGCTGCGCGATCATCAGAGGCTTTTTTTAAAAACTTTTAAAAGCATTTTTTCAGCCGAAGAGGTTGTAGAAAAAATGCTTTTAAAAGTTAAACTTTTAAAAGTTAAAAGTTTAAAAGCCTCTGATGATCGCGCGGCTCAGTTGGGCATGGGGTTGGGGCGCAGGGATTTTTGCTACTGGTTCTCTGAACCACTCACCGCCATCGCTACCGGATCGGGCGATGCGGTCCAAACCGGGAGCATTTCACCCCTGGGTTGGGGACCCCTGATATAAGGGATGAGAGTAGATGCTCACTGAGCTTTGAGGACAGACTTTGCTTTGAAAAGGCAGGGTGACCTTTTCAGAGCTAAAGGGGATGTTAGCTGGCAAATTGCAGGTTGGGTATGGGCACATCTAGCATCATGTGATCCTCAGGTTCTGGAGGCCCTCTGGAGGCCAGAAATGGCCTTTCCGAACTTCTGATAGGCCCGTTTGCCACCCTCCCTGAGCTTCCACGCGTGCCCTGCACCCAAAACAGGCCATGTGGGGACTTCTGGGAATGGCGGGACAGAGTGGGTGGGGCCAGCCAGGAGTGGGATTCTCCGAACTGCACAGAATCTTAGCTAGAAGTTCTACCGAACCCCCAGCATCCCACCTCTGATCTAGGTCCCACAGACTCATGGGGGGTGGGCGGGTTAGCCATACGGAGAATCCTTGCCAGGCATAGCACAATCAGGACCGGAAAATTAGTCATTGTGAGGTGGTTAAGTGAGGCACCATGTGATTGCACATAATTTTATGACCTTTTTACTGTGGTGGCTAAGCAAGACATTCTTCATGATCACTAATGTCTTGCTTAGCTACCACAGCAAAAAGGTCATAAAATTATGTGCGATCACATGGTGCCTCACTTAACCATCTCACAATGACTAATTGTTTTTCTCTGCTATTGACGTTGACGTTGACATTGAGAAGCTGGGTAGGAAGGTTGCAAATAGAGTTCATGTGAATCAGGATGCTACCACTGTTCTAATTGTAAACTAATTGCCAAGCATCCAGATTGTGATCAGATAACCGAAGTGATACTACAACAATTGTGGGTGTGAGGACTGGTCATAAATCACCAGTCCTTTAAACTTAGAACAATAGTTAAACACATTATCATAATTTGATTATCTGTGCCTTGGAGCAGATCAAAACCTGTGAGATGGCAGGCACTGAATCGCTATCAAACCCTGACTGTCTTTTATGATGCACTAATGTACAGAAGGGGAGGCTTTGATTGTGGCACTGTGGCCACATCTAACAGACTTCAATTCCTTCTTCAGATGCCCCAGAGAACATAATGCTTGACTGAACTCCTGGTTCCCCATTATATTGCAACCACTGTTCGTTTCCTCATTATGTTGCAACCACTGGTTGCAACCAGTCATCTTATGCAGGGAAACCTCCGGCCGCATGAACCTCTGTTGGTCAAGCAATAGATCTGAGCAGGAAAGACTGGCAAGGTCCTTTCCTGTTCCATATAACCCCCTCCACTGCAAATTAGCAGCTTGTTTGCTCGATGGCAGGAAAAAAGTAGGCTCCCTTAGGACACAAAAAGTCTGCTCCCCCAATCTTGACTTGGACAGAAGACCTCATCCTGAAGAAGAAAGTCTGGATGGTCCACTTTTCTTTTGAAGGTCTTTTAGAATGGTAGGAAAAATGTAGACTTCTTGAGACACAAAAAGTCTGTTTCACCCAAACTTGACCTGGACTGAAGACCTCACCCTGGAGAACAACATCTGGATGGTCTACTTGTCTTCTAAAAGTGGACCATTCAGACTTTCTTCCCCAGGGTGAGGTCTTCAGTCCAGGTCAAGTTTGGGGGAAGCAGACTTTTTGTGTCTACTTTTTTCCCGCCATCCAGCAATTTTAGAAAGGGGGCAAAGCTATGCTATACCCTTGCCAGTTGGCCCCAGTGATGCCCATGACACCATACCCTCCTAGGAAATCCAGGAATGATACAAGATAAGACTACCATGTTGTCGTTGTGGGAATAAGGCCAGTTGGAGTTATTTTCTTTGGTTGGATTTTGTTAGAAATACACACCAGTCATATTTTGAGAACAAAACAAAAATGCAATATGACGAGTTTTTTTGTATTCCAGTGAAAGTTTGCCCAATAACAACAATATTTTTTAAAAAAAAAAAATCTTGAGAGTGAGCTGTTGTGTTTTCTGTCTCTGTAGTAGGTTATGGTTCATGGTTTGAACATGTCCAAGAATTTTGGCAGCATCATATGGATTCCAATGTGCTCTTTCTCAAATATGAAGATATGCACAAGGTAATTATCAAAGCATAGCAAAGATTTTCCCCCAACCTGTAAACTAAAAGTGTTGTGTCCCCACCCCACCCTGGTTCCTTTGAAGCAAGATCACAAACTTGGCAAGAGACAGAGATGGGGGTGAGGGATAAGGGGTTCCCCCAGCTTGGAATTTTAGCTGGGTTTAGCTGAGAATTTTAGCTGGGTTAATTTTACCTTGGTTTAAAAAGTATATTTTCTAAAACTAGCTAATAACACCACATTTTTTGGAGTAGTACCATAAAATTATATATCAATGGAAAGATAATTTAATCAAGAATGTAATGCAATAACTTTTAGGAAGGATTTGCTATTAGAATAGCAGTTACAGTATAAAGAAGAAAAGTGAAACACATAGAAAAAGCGAGATATACAAAAATTAAAAACCATGTCAGTTAATACTTAGTTGGATAACCTTTAGCATGAATTACAGCCTTACAAGGTCTTCCCATGGAGCGAACCAAGTCTTTTAGTTCTGCAGTTGTTATCATGTGAAACCAAGATTGAATGATGGCTTCTATTAACTGGGTTTTATTGCTGGGCCGCTTCTGACTAACAAGTTTCTTTAGTCAGCTCCATAGATTTTTCAATTGGGTTAAGGTCTGGGCTATTCCCAGGCTATTCCAGCAGTGAAATATGATTATCTTGAAACGCCAAAAAAAAAAAAGTGGTGTTATTAGCCATCAAACCTCCAAAATATACTTTTCCCAAAAGGTTTCCACGATTTTGGCCACTTCTGTAACATCACTTACAGTCCAATGTTTTATTACTTTCAGTGCCAGGAGTTTGGTAAGCTGTTTGTTCCTGGGCTATCAGACAAATAAGTTCATATGTTTAAGAAAACAAATGAAGTGTATGATTTGATTATTTACCACCCCACCTGCTTTAAATTTTAAGGGTATGGTTTCTTTCATTCTCATTTTGATTTTAGCTGTTAGGATTTGTTTGTTGTTCTAATAGGTTATGTTTTGTTTTTATTTTAACCTACTGTTTCTGAATGGCTATCTTGATTTGTTATCGTTGTGATTACTTGCAATGTATGAAAATGCCTTTGGTTGGTTTACAAAAACTAAAATATAGCAAATGGAAGAAACTAGATTTAAAATTCTGTCAACACAGAGGCACAGAAGGAGCAAGGAGCAGGAAGAACATGGGTTTTGGGCTGTTTTTTTTTAGAAATATTGTTCAGGTTCTACTTCCACAATGAAATGGCAGTTGTATGCGGGCTATTTTAAAGCCCCCAGAGTTTAACAGATGTTTTCCTTGGCCTATTCAATCTATCCCTATTGATCCAACCAAAGGATGATTTAACACAGGGATCCCCAACACCAAGTCTGTGGACCCGCACCGGTCTCTGGCATACAGAAACCGAGTCACGTAAACAAGTGAAGCTCCATCCGTGGGATGCAGGCAAGCACACGAAACCATGGAGGTCTATGAGCATTTGCTATGGCCAACTTGCCATGGCCAGCTCAACACTGCCAACTCACCACAGGACAACTTACTGTGGAACCAAAATTGCACTACTATCAAAGAAATGGTGGAATAGAATCATTAAAGAAAGGATGCAAAAAGAGGGAACAGAATGAAATGTAAACGGCAAAAATAATTTAAAAAAAATTATTTTAAATAATTAAACGGAATTGTGAAATTGTCCTGCAGTGAATTGCCCCGTGGTGAGTCGTTTGTGGCAAGTTGCCCTGCGGTGATTTAGCCACAGCAAGTTGGCTGGAGCAAGTTGTCCCATTCCCAACCACGGCCCCTCCAGTCCGGGGAGAAACATCTCTCCATGGAACCAGTTCCTGGTGCCCCAAAGGTTGGGAGCCATTGATTTAACATATATAAGAAGCTGCTCTTGAGAAGCCTGCATCAATATTTTTTTTTTTTTTTTGGGCAATAACTGGTAACTGAAATGTACTTTTTTTGAACTGCCTTATTTTTGACTAATTTCTTCTCCACAAGTCAATATTCTCTTCTCTCACAGGATCTTGCAACCCTGGTCGAACAGCTAGCGAGGTTCTTGGGCATCGCCTACGACAAAGCACAGTTGGAATCGATGGTTGAACATTGTCACCAGCTCATTGATCAGTGCTGCAATGCTGATGCCCTTTCAGTGGGCAGGGGTAAGTGTCAGACCCTTTGCAAACGTTCGCACAGGTGGAATGGCTTTAATGGTGATCCACTTTTATGACATGGATGGAAAGCGTAACGGTTGTCCTTTTTTCAATGCTAATTGCTTAGAGTAGTTTGAAGACAAAGAATTGGGCTATAAACCTGAACCATAGTTGAGTCAATCAGTCTGAAGCTAAAAAAAAAAAAAAATAGAAATTAGAGGGTAGATGGGAATAAGGTGGATTCACTGATCACGGAAAGCTATCGTTCAGGAAGCCTTTAAGTCCTGTGGACTTAGAATTGTTTTTGTTTAATTTTGAGGGATTTAAAACATGCAAGTGTTATCACCAGAAGAATTATAATTTAGAATGCTGAATGTATGGATTTGTTTTCTTTCCAGCCTCAGCAACTTCATGACTTCAAGTCCCAGAACCAGTGGTGGGATTCAGCCGGTTTGGGTGAACCAGTAGTTAAATTGCTGGCTGGCCCCACCCCTCCCCTCCTAGGAGTTCCCTCGCGGCTTGTTTTCACTCCCAGGCGGTTGCAGAGAGGACTCCTAGGCCCAAAACGGGGCATGCGGGGGGGGGGGGCGGTGGTGCCCTCCGTGGCCTGTTTTCACTCTCAGGAGGCTTCAGGGAGGCTTCCTAGGCCCAAAATGAAGTGTGGAGGGAGCAGCGCCCCCCCCCCCCCGCAACTCATTTTCACTCCCAGGAGGCTACAAGGAGGCTTAATAGGCCCAAAATGAGGCATGGGGGGTATCCTCCCCCCATGGTCCATTTTTGCTCCCAGGGGGCCAAGTGCTGCCTGTTACCCCCTGGCCACGCCCATCATGGCCACGCCCACCCAGCCAGTCATTAGGGCAGAGAACTGGTTGTTAAATTATTTGAATCTCACCACTGCCCAGAACTCAAGAAATCTTAAAGCTGCCGCGGTTAGGAAACACTGGCTTAGATTAAAGATACAGGGACAGAGGAAAATGAACATCTAATCCAGTGTTTCTCAACTTTGGCAACTTTTTAGATGTGTGGACTGGCTAGGGAGTTCTGGGAGTTGAAGTCTTAAGTTGCCAAGACTGAGATCTAATTTCTTTGGCTGGAGTTGACCAGCTGAACGTTTTAACTGCCGTTTGGTTAGAGGGCCATAGCGAACTCATGGATGTCTGGACGCTGCTTGGCAAATTTGCACTTCTCTTCTGCTTATAAACTTTAAAACTGTTCCTTCTCTTATTATGGGATCAGAGGACTTTGATGTATAAAATTCTACTACTTTGTCCATGTTTCAGGTAGCTAGATCAGGAAAAAAATATGCCATAATGAAAAAGGTAGTTCTCAATTGACAACCAGTTGCTTAACAGCTGTTTGAAATTATAATAAGTGCTGAACAGGTGCTGTATTATTACCCATAAAGCACTTTATGGCTGTTTTAAAATGTGCCAATCCCTGTTACATGAACTGAATTTCAGGCCCTCGGCAACTAGCTCACCTTTATGACTGTCTGTAATATTCGGTGGTCATGTGACCAAGATTGTTTTATGTTATTTGCTTCTAGCAGACAAATGCCCATTTGAAAGAAGGGGATTGCACAAATGACCCTGGCATTCACTTAATATCAATAGCAATAGTACTTAAACTTATATACCACTTCATGGTGCTTTACATCCCTCTCTCAGCGGTTTACAGAGTCAGCATATTGCCATCAACAATCTGGATCCTCATTTTACCAACCTCGGAAGGATGGAAGGCTGAGTCAGCCTTGAGCCGGTGGGAATCAAACTGCTGGCAATGGGCAGAATTAGCCTGCAATACTGTATTCTAACCACTATGCCATCATGGCTCTCAGTGGTGGTGCAGTGGCATTCTTAACTACAGTGGATTCGTTTAACCACCACTGCAAAAAATGTAAAATTGGGTCCCATCACTATGGTGCCTTGGCTGTCGAACTAAAGAATTATGACCGGAAATGCAGTCTTGGTGGAGCAGCGGACTAAAGTGCTGTTAAAGTAGCACTTAGCTACCAGCTGCCTGCAATTACTGCGAATTCAAATCTCACCAGGCTCAACGTTGACTCAGCCTTCCATCCTTCCGAGGTAGGTAAATTGAGGACCCGGATTGTAGGGGCAATAAGCTGACTTTGTATAAAAAAAGAACACCGCTTGGGGTGGGGGGCAAAAGCCCTACTAAGCAGGTATATACAAAAGTTTGAAGGCTATTGCTTAATGCATTGTAAGCCACCCTGAGTCTCCGGAGAAGGGCGGCATATAAATTGAACCAATAAACAATAATAAACAATAATAAACAATTATGGTTGTGTGTGGAAGACTGCCTGCAAACTTCTCTATTAATATAGAGTGTAGTAACAGAATCTTGAAAGTCTGACAGCCTTCCCCTCCCTCTTTGTTATATCAGAGTGCGTTTATCTTGATTGCGTTCTCACCCTTTCCTGTTTTTTTCTGGACTAAATTTGATGATTTCCTAATTACTGACACATATCTTCTTCCTTACACTGCCACAACTAGTTTGTGCCAGAGACCTCACTATCATGGTTACTTTTTTATCGGTGCTCAAGTGCACCGTCATTTGAACGGTTAGGATGCTGTGTTGGAGGTTAGCAAGCCCATGTTTGAGACCTGCCTCGGGGCAGGGTTGAGCTCCCGTCCTTCACTCCAGCTCCTTGACGGGGACATAAAAGAAACCCCCAACTGGGCGTCCCCGGGCAATGTTGAGGTCACCAGCTAATCCTTTCAACCTGGTAAAGCGTCTCGATGCTCCTGACACAAGTGCAATTTATTGGTGCTTCATGAAAGGTTGCATATTTGAAATGCTTCTACCTTGAATTGTTTAAACTAGTTTTCCCAGAATGTGAGAACTCTTTCATAAAAGTTGAAACTTGAAACAACTGCTTTGAGAGGAGAATACATTTGTGCATCCGTAATACTCTTGTTTGTTTTCCCCACTAACATCTGTAAAACCAGGTTAACCAGAAATAATCCTATGATGGTATGCAGCAGGAGTAATCATGGTTCCAGGAATGTCCATCTGGGAGCAATGTACATATAAAAGGAGGCAGAGATTTGATTCCACGTGCATGATCATTCCCTTGACTTTTTTTGAACGCTTCCCCTGCCATAGCTCTGCTTCTTTCTCTCAAAACCAGTTAACCAAAATACAGAATCGTTTTAGTCCTCCTTCGTTTGGTCCTGAACACATTATACTAACCTCAAAATGAATGCCGTATAAGAAAGATCTCTCCCCCCCCCCAAGTATTCAAATCTATTGCATTTGCACATTGCCTGCTTTTTCTGCACGCTGTTTAATTTAGTTCATCTTTCTCACATTTGTAACATTTTTTTTGTTTTTTCCAAATGCATCCTGAACACCAAGGTGTTTTTTTTTTCTTGCTGTTTCTTTAAATGTGTTTCCATGCTTTAAAAATCTGTGGACCGTTTTAACTTTTTCATTTAGCTTAATTTAATTTGGTTTGTCTCAATGTACATTTTCCTATTATTTCGCTTTGTTTTTGTTCATTTTTATTTTGTTTTCCTTTTAGCTTATTGATCTTTGCTCAGAAGTTCACTCTCAGTTGCTGGGAAAACGGGCTCTTGATTAGCTCGCCTTCCTTCCCACTCAACCTCCCAAACCAGTTTCATGAATCAAATCATGAATGAACCCAGGTGGGTGACTCTTTGACCAGCTGTCCAAAATGGCTTCCAGAAAGTAAACTCATACACTGTATTTGCAACCTATTACAATGGGATCTAATGTTTTGGTAATTTAAGTGGAAGTTCAGATCCAAACTTTGCTGAAATATCTGCACATCGAATGTGGTTTAGTATGGTTTATATCGGGTGAAATGCTCCTGGTTCAGACCGGATCGCCTGATCCAGTAGTGATAGAGGCTGGTGGTTCAGAGAACCTGTAGCAAAAATCCCTGCCCCCCCCCCACCACCATTGCCCAGCTGAGCCAGGCAATCATCAGAGGTTTTTAAAATTTATTTTTAAAAGCATTTTTTCTACAGCCTCGAAAAGGTTGTACAACCTTTTCTGCAGCCTGGCCGAAAAAATTCTTTTAAAAGTTAAAAAAAAAGCCTCTGATGATCGCGCGGCTCAGCTGGGATCATCAGAGGCTTTAAAAAAAAAAAAGAAAGCCTCTGCTGATCAGGCAACTCAGCTGGGATCGTCAGAGGCTTTTAAAAGCGTTTTTTAAAACAACCTCTTCAGCCAAAGAGGTTATAGAAAACATGGTTTTAAAATTTAAAAAAAAAAAGTTGGCCACGCCTACTCAGTCATATTACCCCCACGCACACCAAGCCACGCCCACAGAACCGGTAGTAACAAATTTTACATTTCCCCACTGGTTTATATTTAAGAGCAGTATCAAAAGATGCAAAGAGGGAAGCTACTTACCTCCAGGCCCACTGATTTTCCAGTTTTTGGTTGGTTTTCTCAAGAGGTTCACCCTTTGCAGACCAGAACCACGAACTCTGCTTCATTGTTCAAGGATCTTGATATTGTTCAACTGGATCTTGAAAACTTGACAAGAGTTTCTCTTTTATTCGTTTTATACCCAAGAAAATCAAGGCATCTTTGGTTTCTTCCTCACTCTCTTCTTCCTTCCAGGGCTACCGTATTTTCCAGCGTATAAGACGACTGGGCGTATAAAACGACCCTCCTCAGAGTCATTTAAGGCTCGTCAGAGCCTTATGGGCTGGTCTGCCTGGTTACAGGAGAATGAGACCCGGTGTATAAGACAACCCCCGACTTTTGAGAAGATTTTTGTGTGTTAGAAAGTAGTCTTATACGCAGGAAAATACAGTAAGTTGATGTTTAAATAACATCAACTTAGTCAAGGCCATCTCCATAATGTTCTACGAGTGGTTTGGTGCATTTCAAATGTCCCTGGAGTTGGCAGCTGTAATAACATCTGCTGTTTTAACTGTACATAGACCAGGGGAGAAATCCAGCAGGTTCTGACAGGTTCTGGAAAACCGGTAGCGGAAATTTTGAGTAGTTTGGAGAACCAGCAAATACCACTTCTGGCTGGCCCCAGAGTGGGGTGGGAATGGAAATTTTGCAGTTTCCTTCCCCCAGGAGTGGGGAGGGAATGGGGACTTTGCAGTATCCTTCCCCTGCCACGCCCACCAAGCCACAACATGCCCACGGATCCAGTAGCAAACAAATTTGAATTTCACCACTGATACAGTCCTAGTACTTGATCTTAACCAGAAGACTTACGATGCAGCTTTGTAGCTTCCAGCAGTATTATTTCTGGAAGGTCAGGGTGAAACAAGCGGTGGGGAAAGGGAGCAGGGCAATCCCGTGGTTTGATATCACCTTGCCTTTCTTTGCCCTCTCCTTCCATGGTTTTCAGAGATGTCAACAAACAGGGGCGATGGCAGCTGGGCCACGGTAGATGGGGAATATGCTGGGAGAGGATTGATGGAGAGATGGTGAAAGCAATGCGGTGCAGAACAACAGATTTTTACATTTTGGATAGAACTGGATTGTATGACGTTTTAAGTTCAATTCTTTGATTGATAAATGTATAATTTCCACACTCCTGATAGCAAATCTTTCTTTTGGATTTGTTTTTGCTGTTGCAGGACTGGGGATTTCCCTTTCCAGATTTAGAGTGGCCAAAAGATTCTGCAATTCGCAGGGAGATTTATCACAGGTTTTTGTTCTTCTGAAAGGTCATCTACATCTTATAATAATTGGCATATTTTTTTCCCTCCCTCTGTTCCCTTCCTTTTTTTTTTCTTTCTATCTTTCAGGACGAATTGGGCTGTGGAAAGATATCTTCACTGTCTCGATGAATGAGAAATTCGACTTAGTGTACAAGCAGAAGATGGGAAAATGTGATCTCACATTTGATTTTTATTTATAAAGCAGCCAAATGAAAATGCATGTGTATAATACAAAGAATCTAGCTAGAAGTGCTTTCTGCATTTATTTATTCCTGGCTGGACATAGTACCATATTTGTTATGTGTATCATATTTAAAAAATAAATAAATAACGGCCACACTGCATTGGGATGTTAACCTCAGAGAGTGCTGGGTCAGGCCAAAGGTCTACTTGGAGCAGCAATTTTTTTTTTTTTTTGCAAGTTTGATCTGTCGAAAAAGCTACTGGATAGCTTTCAAAGTTTTAAAAGCAGCAGGTATACGAGTCTAGTGCACTCTGTAATGTTTTTTTCCCCCCCATGTAATCTACTCTACGCAGAAAGCAACTGTTACAGGGCAGCTGAAAAATACAATGGATTCATAAATAAAGAATTCTATAATTTTATCATGCAGAAAGATTTTCCCCCTTTTCTCTTTACTTCGTAAGTTGCTATTGAGCAGCAACATCCATGATGTATGTGGTGTGTGTGTGTGTGTGTGTGTAGGTGTGTAAAAGTCCAAGACGTTGCACTGCGGTGCCTCAAATCGCAACCCATTTCCTCCATCTTGTCTTATAGATGCAGCTCCTATTGAGTGGCCAGAAAAAGTCCAAATGTTGCATATAAAAGCAGCCAAAGCTTCAACCCTACAGGTGGTCCTCAATTTGCGACCACCATTGAGCCCAACATTTCTGTTGTTAAGTGAATTTTACCCCATTCTACAACCTTCCTTGCCATGGGTGTTAAGTGAATCGCTGTGGTTGATAAGTTAGTAACCTCGTTGTTAAGTGAATCTGGCTTCCCCATTGATTTTGCTTGTCGGAAGGTTGCAAAAGGTGATCACATGACCTTGGGACATAGCAACGGTCATTAAGTATGAATCAGTTGCCAAGTATCTGAATTTTGGTCACATGATCACGGGGATATTTCAAAGGTGAAAAATGGTCGTGTCACTTTTTCATTGCTGTTGTAACTTGGAATAGTCACTAAATGAACTATTGTAAGTCAAGGACTACTTGTACGCCTTGAAAATTTGCTATTTGATTTTTATAGCCATCTCAACAAGTGAGTCTGGGTTGCATACACCATCTTCATGACCTTTTCACACACTCTGTGGACATCCCTGCTTCACTTTTTTTATGAGAGAATTGAGGTCTTTGTGCCACTCATGTTATTCATGATATATTCTTGATCGTGAAAATAGAATTGGAATTGGAATTGGAATAGAATAGCATAGCATAGCATAGCATAGCATAGCATAGCATAGCATAGAATAGCATAGAATAGCATAGAATAGCATAGAATAGCATAGAATAGCATAGAATAGAATTCTTTATTGGCCAAGTGTGATTGGACACACAAGGAATTTGTCCTGGTTCATATGCTCTCAGTGTACATAAAAGAAAAAAAATATTCGTCAAGAATCATAAGATACAACACTTAGTGATAGTCATAGGATACTAATAAGCAATCAAATCATACTAGGAAACAATGAAAACAATATAAGTTGTAAAGAGACAAGCAACATGGATATAGCCATAAGTGGGAAGATAGGTACTAGTAAGAATGAGGAGAAGAATTAGTACAGTCTTAGTAGTTAATTGGACAGTGTTGTGGGAGTTAGTGATTTGGCAGAGTGATGGCATTCAGGAAAAACAGTCCTTGTGTTGTGGTATGCGGTGCTCTATAGTCATTTTGAGGGTAGGAATTGAAACAATTTATGTCCAGGATGCGAGGGGTCTGTAAATATTTTCACAGCCCTCTTTTTGACTCGTGCAGTATACAGGTCCTCAATGGAAGGCAGGTTGGTATAATTGTTTTTTCTGCAGTTCTAATTATCCTCTGAAGTCGGTGTCTGTCTTGTTGGGTTGCAGAACCAAACCAGACTGTTATAGAGGTGCAGATGACTGTATATATAATATATATTCTATCTTTCTACTGGCACACCTGTTTTGCTTCATGTGCTGTGGCTTGTTATTCTGTGTGACAAATTATTCAGGTCCTGAACATTTCATGTTTTGGATGCTGTATTTTGTGGTTCTGAATTTTTTTTATCGGCCTGGTCCAACAAGATGATTGGTTTAAACAGCACACTACTTGCGAACAGAATTACAAGATTCACAAGGAATTGAGGAGGGGCAGATCTTCTTAAAAATATTCTGATCTGTGATATTTTCTTTCATTATGTCACTAACCCTTTTATTCTCTTGTTACAAAGTTCTGGAAATCCCTCCTGGTGTTGGGATCCTATTTTGCCCCAAAATTCTAACCCTGTGAGTTCAATTCAATTCAGTTGCTTTGATTTGAATATAGTAACACTGTACGATGCTGCAATATTGATTTTCCGGACTAGAAATCCTGGGTTTACAGACCATGATAATAGTAAGCTTTACTTGGAACAGCTTACATCCTGCGACGATGCCTCTTCACACCACTAAATATCAACATCTGCTTATTCCCAGTCCTTCGGAAGGAACTTGATAGGTGGATAAAAAATGCCAAATCTGATCTGAACATCTGGCTGCCTGAGTGAGAAGACTGTAATTTTAGTCAAGATAAGTATTAATGAATGTCCAGCAGAGGGGGATATGACACCAAAAAGAGCCACATGAGCTCAACCCACAATTGTAGTCACATCCAGAAGTGGGAGGCACATGGAATAACCGGTTTCGCCCCAGCACCGAAAATGTGAGCGTGTGCACCTTCCATGCATCTGCACAGCTTTCTGTGCATACACTTTGTTTGCGTGCTTGCATGCATGTGTACATCTTAAATGCAGCTAAATAGGACAGCATAGTGCTGGGGCATAGAACCAATCCGAACCAGCTGAATCCCACCCCTGGTGACATCTCTACCTGCGGAGAGGAAGAAAACCATGCATAATATTTATTAATTATTCTTTTGTTATTTAAAGATCTACCTTTTTAAACACAATTTTCCCATTTCTCCACCCCAGTGTAGAGCAAAGAGTTAACATTCTTGGATAACTCTCAAAAAGATAATTTCCTATATTCATATCTTAGATCCCTTGCCTCTGAACATGAAAATAATGTTTGTTATTACAAACTTAAGAATAAGGTATATATTCAGCAAACCCACAGTAATACGGCTTAGAAATACATATTGCAGGGATGGTGGGGTAGGTAGGTTGCTTTTTTAAAGTCAAGATGGCAACTGTGATCATGTGATTGTCCTTTTTCAGGACAGATGCAAATATGATACAATATACACTCTTAGGTGTTTGCAACCTACAACCGGGCAGAGAGGTTTTTGGGTGTGCCTGCACTTATTGTACTCATAAGCCGAAACAAAGAAGGAAAAATATGAAGATGGATGGTGCTTTCATTACAGATTTAGATTTAGAACCCAACTTTTCAGCTGGCTGAGCATAATATGAAGACTTTACTTTTCACATATTCCTGTTCTCCATCAGGTTTCTGGGCTGTAGGCTCCCTTGCAGGAAAATCTAAAATCAAACAGATGATCTGACTGCACTACCTCTAGCGGAGTCTATGACTATTCGCCATGGCCATCTCACCACAGAACGGCTCACTGAGAGACAAAGAGTTACACTAATATCAAAGATAGGGTGGAATAGAGTCATTAAAGAAAGGATGCAAAAGGAGAGTGAGAATGAAATGTGAATGTTAAAAATGAAAATATTTTTTTATTTATTTTAAATAATTAAATAGAATTATTAAAATTGCCCTGTGGTGAGTTTTCCCATGGCGAGTTGGCAAGTGGTCCCGCAGCGAGTTGGCCATGATGAGTTGGCTGTTGCAAGTTTGCCATGGTGACGTGGCCTCAGCAAGTTGGCTGTGGCAAGTTGCCCCATTCCCCTCTAGTGTGCCCCTTTGCCTGCAGACCAGTCTCTGAAACCCAGATACATCATCACTGCATTAGCAAAGTCTGTATCTGTGATGGATTGTGACATCACCAGGACTAGGGCTACACCATCTTCTGCTGTGTGTTCAAAGCTCTCAATTGCCTGCAAAGGCCATCAAAGCACAACTATGGTTATATTAAGTGCCTCTTTGGGAGGCCCTATGAGGCTTTGCTTCTGGAATTCAACTCAGTTTTGTCAACCCACAGGAATTTAAGTAAGAGTTGAACTGAATCATCTGGGGATCATCTTGACCAACCTTCAGATTCCTATTCCAGTGAGATTGCTAGACAGAGAAACACAAGGTGTGTATATTTAAGATTGAAAAGCAGAAGTGTTATGGTGAAGGCAGGAATGGGTTTCAAAAATTTTAACAAGGGGTTCTCTGCCCGGTTGGTGGGTGGGCGTGGCCATGGTAGGTGTGGCCTAGTCAGCCTCCTGCACCACGGTGAAACTCCTTGAGCCTCTGGGAGGGCGAAAACAGCCTCCCTAGGCTCCGGAGGCTGGAAACAGGCCCATTTCCAGCCTTCCCAAACTTCCAGTAGGCCCATTTTTCTCCCGCCCTGAGCTTCCACGTGCACCTTGCACTTATCTGCTTTCAAAATGGGCCGCATGGGGACTCCTGGGAGGTGTGGGGTGGGTGGGGCCAGCCCAGGAGTGGGATTTGGGGGTTCTCTGAACTGCACAAAATCTTAGCTAGAGGTTCTCCCGAACCCCTGCGAACCCCCAATAGCCCACTCCTGGGTGAAGGAGTGGGGGGAAGTTTTGGTATTAATTTTAAAATAATTGAACTATGTTTACTGAAAAATAGCCCAATAAATGGCTATACCTTGATTGGTCTTCTACAAAAGCTAAGCAAGGTGCAACTTAGGTAGTGTGTGGATCAAACAGCCCTAGTAAAACCAGAGCTATAAACCATGTCCTTTGGATAACCCAGAATAACAAAATCAGACAAAGGTTATCTTTATTCTTAGTGGTTTATATAGTAGCATATTTTAATGTATTTTTATATTGCTTCTTATGGAGTTATTCCATGCTGTGCAAAGAAAGTAAAAACCTTTCGAACGTGTTTTAAAATTACCCAAAACATGTTAAAAGTGTGGGAGGAAAATGAGAAAGGACAAAACACTTTTATCCGTAACATTTCACATGAGCTGGTTGCATTATGGGTAAGAAATAACTATACTTCCACAGAAAAATACAATTACTTGTTGTTTATAGATACACTGTGCATTTTTGCACTGGAGACAAATTCCTTGTGTTTCCGATCACACTTGGCCAATAAAGGATTCCTATTCTATTCTATTCTATTCTATTCTATTCTATTCTATTCTATTCTATTCTATTCTATTCTACTCTACTCTACTCTACTCTAGTCAGTGGTGAAATGTAAAATTTGTTACTGTGGGCGTGGCTTGGTGGGGGGTTAATATGACTGAGTGGGCGTGGCCAACTTTTTTTTTTTTACTTTTAAAACCATTTTTTCTACAACCTCTTCGGATGAAGGGGTTGTAAAAAATGCTTTTAAAAGCCTCTGACGATCCCAGCTGACTTGCCTGATCGGCAGAGGCTTTTCTTTTTTTTTAAAGCTTCTGATGATGTCAGCTGACTTGCCTTTTAAAAAATAAAATAAAAAACTTCTGATGATTGTGCAGCTCAGCTGGGCATGGGGGTGGGGAGGGATTTTTGCTACCGGTTCTCTGAACCACCCATCGCCATCGCTACCGGATCGGGCGATCCGGTCCAAACCAGGAGCATTTCACCCCTGAGTCTAGTCTAGTCTGAAATCTTTCTTGAAAGTATTTGGGAAAATATTAGAGGAAAAAGAAATGACTTTGCTATACAGTAGGTGTGTATTTTAGTTCCTCTGGTTGGTTGGCCACACACCCAACCAAAGGAAAGAGATGAACTGTTTGCTACCTAGTTAGCTGAAATATGCAGAAAACATGCCACCGTAGTAATGGAAGACTTTAATTACCTTGACACAAACTGGGAAACAAACTCCCAGGGAGTGGGAGACCAGACGGGGCCCAGAGTGAACTAAGACTGGTAACTAATAAACCCCCTAAATAAGCTGCTTTTAATATGTAAGGAAAAAGAAGAAAGTCAAGGAAACAGTAAGTTCACTAATGGAAGCAGATAATGGAAGCCAGAAGGTGACAGGCAGCGGAGAGAAAGCAGAACTACTCCATTCCTTCTTCGTACCTGTTTTTACGCAAAAGAAGAAATAATCCAGCCTATCAAAAGCCATACCGAGAAATGTAGAACAGATACACATCAAAATATAGGCAAGGAAATAGTCAGAGAACAGCTACCTACTGGCAGTAGGCCATTGGCATGCATTACCATCCTCTGCTACCATTTGTCAGATATATATATATATTGATGGTCGTGCTCATTTGGTTCTATGAGAAGTTATTTGGTCAATACAGCTTCAGGTTCAAAAAAGGTTGTTTTAATATTTACACAATATATACATGCATACAATGATGAACAGGGTGTCCTGTTGCATTTTTCTTTTACCTTAACTGTATGGCTCAGATGTTGAGAGGAGAGAGAACTTCACTTGTTGTCTTGCTGAAAGATAGATGAGAGAGAGAGAAAGATATCCAATGATCTCTGGGTAAGAATCCAAAAGAGAGTTCATTGGCTGATATAGTCACATGGGATGTCTGTAAAGACCTGAAGAGGTTCACTTAACAATCATGACTAGGTCATAATATCAGGTACAATTCCCTTAACAACTGCCTTGTTTAGTAATGGAAATTCTGATCTCAACTGAGGTTCTAAATTGAAGATTTTTTAAAATAAGAAACATCAGCAAGAAGTAAATTTCCATGCATTTCCATTCAGGGTTATTGCTGATCATCAGTGATAAACTATGTCTAATCAACCTGGAAAATCCCCTTTCTTAAACAGGAAAGTGAGTTTAATGGCTGTGCTTAGCTCTGATTAATAATTAAATGGAGATGATCTGGAATGTCCAGTGTTTCTCAACCTTGGCAAGATGTGTGGACTTCAACTCACATAATCCCTAGATGAGCATGCTGGCTGGGGAATTCTGGAAGTCAACACACCTGCAAGCTACCAAGGTTAAAAAGCACTGCTCTAGATATAGACTGCTCTAGAGCTACAGACTAGACTGAAAACTAAAAAAAACAAACCCCCCTCCAAAAAAACCTGGCATCAGTAAATATAAGAATATATTTATGTGGGAAGAGAAGAGAAACTCAATTTGGAGAAGCCTTTATTTCTATTATAGTAATTTAGAATAAGGGACACGGTGGCTCAGTGGGTAAGACGCTGAGCTTGTTGATCAAAAGGTCAGCAGTTCAGCGGTTCGAATCCCTAATGCCGCATAATGGGGTGAGCTCCTGTTACTTGTCCCAGCTTCTGCCAACCTAGCAGTTCGAAAGCACGTAAAAAATGCAAGTAGAAAAATAGGGACCACCTTTGGTGGGAAGGTAACAGTGTTCCGTGCGCCTTTGGCATTTAATCATGCCAGCCACATGACCACAGAGATGTCTTTGGACAGCGCTGGCTCTTTGGCTTTGAAATGGAGATGAGCACCACCCTTTAGAGTCGGGAACGACTAGCACATATGTGCGAGGGGAACCTTTACCTTTAGCTAGTTTAGAATATTCCAAAGTATCAGTGTGCTGTTGAGTTTGGTCGATCTTGGATATGTAATGGAGGAGTTATGCTGGGAACTGGAGTTTCTCAGGGTAGAGATTTAACTGTCTGAAGAGCCGCCTAATTCCATAGCCAAAAAAGGGAAAGGCTAAACACCCATTAAAACGTGGGAGATAAATTTACTAGAATTAACCGCAGTAGAAGAAGAATTCCCAGTTCTTGTGGACAGATGGCAATTAAGTGGCTCCATGCAAACAAGCTAGAAAGATTGCTTTGTGTTGAGGGCTCCACCTGTTTGTCATATATGTTGCCATTGTGGCTGCCATCTTGACTTTTTTGGGGGGCCATCTGCTGTGCCCCCCTCTCCCCCCATGCTTGGGAATCTCTGCTGAGTTTGAGCCAAGGAGCCTGACAGATAAATATGGTTAGACCTGGTTAGATTTGATTGGGAACCCCCAGAAAATTGCATGGCTTTTGACTAGACGAGAAAGCAGAGGAGAGAAGGGAGATCTTAGAAAAAGCCACTGGTGAAATTCAGCCAGTTCTATCCGGCTTGGGAGACATGACATGTCATCATGTCCTGTTTTTGACCCTCTGAGCATGCACAGAAGTCTCTGAGCATGCGTGGAGGCGCGCATGAGTGTAGCAAGTGCACACACATGCACTCACATTTGCAAACCTGTAGTGAAGGTAAGTGCCCCCCCTGGAAAAAGCCCATTATCAGAACCTCATTCTGGGCATGATAATAATACTCATGAAGTTTGGAGAAGATGCAAGGAGTAAGGTTAGTTGCTTTTACAGTTAGTCCTCGACTTACAGCAGTTCATTTAGAGACCGTTCGAAGCTACAGCATCACTGAAAAAAATGACTTATAACCATTGTTCACACTTATGACCATTTTTCACGCTTATGACCATTTTTCATGCTTATGACCATTGCAGCATCCTCATGGTCACGTGACCAAGATTTGGATGTTTGGCAACATGGTTCATATTTACGACGGTTGCTGTGTCCCCCAGATCATGCAAACACTTTTGGCGATCTTCTGACAAGCAAAGTCAATGGGGCAGCCGGATTCACTTAACAACCGGGTAAATAACATCTGCAATGATTCACTTAACAACGGTGGCAAGAAAAGTCGTAAAATGGACCAAAGCTCACCTTAACAAATGTTTCACTTAGCAACAACATAAACGTGGGGTTGAAGTATGGTCATAAATCAAGGACTATCTGTATTGCAAATGTGGGGGAAAAAAAGCTCTAAGATCCCCTTCTGAAGAATCTAGGACAGTGATGGCGAATCTTTTCGGCAATGAGTGCGAAAAAGGTTGTGCGGAAACATCGTGCACACGCATGCACTCGTCAGGGCCACGGTCCAGAAAAGCCGAACTTACAGATTCTAGCGTGCATGCACGCCCGACGATCAGCTGACTGGCTCACACGTGTAGGCCAGTCTTTGGCACTGCCGCGCAGGCGAAAGGATCATGTTCTGGAAAAGCCGAACTTGTGGGTTCTAGCATGCATACGCATCCAACAATCAGCTGGCTGGCACACACGCACACACCGGTTTTCGGCACTGTCGCGCGTACAGACAGCTGATTGTTGCACGCTCAAGTGCGCCAGAAACCCGGAAGACAAATAGGCATGCCGGGCAACATGATTTTGCATGCCACTTTGGGCATGCGTGCCATAGATTCGCCATCACCATCTAGGAATTAAGCCATTTGTATTTCAGTGCAGGGTTTTTCAATGTTTTCTTTATCTTTTTCTGCTGCCCCTTATGATAATCCATTTCTCAGCCTTGTTGGCTTTGCCTCTCACACCATCATCCTTCAATCCTCACATCACTCAAGTCACGGGAAACTGGAAGAACCTCTGTCTCTTCCCCTTCTTCTGCTTCCTGGCGTTGTCAAAGACTCTAACAAATAGTTGTTACAGGACCTGGAAAGAGAGAATGTGGGAAGACCGATCTTATTTTCAGTGCAGCTGGAAGTGTTGGGATTTGTGTAAATATCAACGGTCCTCCCCACTCCCCACACACAAAAGCAAAGTTGGGCTAAAATAAATTAAAAAGACATGCAAGAATCCGGAACTTCTGCTATGGAATGTACAATCAAGCCCAGAATTTATGTTGCTAAGTGAGAAATCTGTTAAGTGAGTTTTGCCCCACCCATATTACGACTTTTCTTGCCACATTTGTTAAGTGAATCACTGCAGTCGTTAAATGAGTAACACGGCTATTAAGTGAACCTGGCTTCCCCGTTGATTTTGTTTGTCAGAAGGTCGCAACCGTCATAAGTCAGATGCCAACCATCTTAATTTTGATCATATGTTCCTGGGGATGCTATGAAGGTCATAAGCGTGAAAAAAAGGTCACAAGTCACTTTTCTCAGTGCCGTTGATCGGTCATTAAGCATATCGTTTTAAGTCGAGGACTATCTGTATCGTAAGAGAGAATCCCGGTATTCCAAAGTTGATACTGAAATCACACAGACTCTCCAGCAACTGCAGGCAGCTGAATTACCTCCTCAAAGAACAATTAGAATTTGCCTACATTACAAGCATGCTAATGAACATCACGGCAACTTCGACTGCACGATCAAAATCCCCATATGCAACACCCATTTAAAAGGGTGGGACATAAACAACTTGTGAGCACCGTCCTGACTTTTATGACTCTCCCCCCACATTCATTCTGCTATGATAGCTCCTATTTTTGGCATCTCTCAATGGGTTGTACAGCTTGATTCCTATCGATCACTAAAAAGTGGACAGATTTTGTTAGAATTTGCAGCAATTCAACCAGCACACAAGTAAAGAATTCAGCAAGATTCATTTATAAAAGAAAATTCTTTATATACAATACCATACAGCAGATGCCAGAACCAGAACTCAGAATCCAGAAGTACAGAATCCATAATCACAGAAGCACTCATATATATACAGATTAGTGAACCTAAGCCATGCCCAGGCTCCGAGCCATCTGGGTAACCAAACAGTCCCCATTGGCTGACCTGTTACCATGTCTATTCCAATTCATGAACCTTTTATACATTGACAGATTTAATAGCAGTTGTTTTTCTTTGAGCATATGAGAATGAACTGTCATGCCAAATACTGGAAACAGTCCAGTAAAGATGCCAGTTGGAAGAGAGAAATCTGGTAGCATCAGATGACCAAACTGGATGGGATTTTCACCTCCCTAGGTACAACAAACCCTTGCTGGGCCCTATCCAGGAACAAGATGTTTCTGAAACAGACAAGATAACTCCCCTTTGCCCCAATGCACTGTCCAAAAATCAAGACTGTTTCATCTTCTTTAGAGGCTAATCCTTGGAAAGCTTCTGCCGTCATCTTGAAGGCACGAGACCCATCTTTCTCCTCCTCTGCTGACAACAAAGTCTTAGGTTGCCGAAGTCAGGAATCACAAAGAGTTTTGAAGGTTTGAAGAACGCCCATAGAGGGCCATGCCAACTTTACCATCTGTTTCCTCAGACAGTCTCTTCGCACTGTCTGATGATCGAGTTGGCTGAATGGGATGTGAAAACCCACCCACTACGGCTATTGCATAGTACATAGGCAGGTTCCTGGTGAGTGGATAAATTGCATCCCTGGAACTGCCTCCCTCAAAAATGTCAGGCTGGATTTATGGACAAGTTGAGAAGCATATGCCTGCCATCTACTAAACCAGGATTGAGTCAGGCCCTCTTGAAAAGATGGTGTTGGGCCCCTGGGTAGCTATGATGCCTGAGGCACATGCAAACCATTCCCTCAGTGAGGCATCTCTGCCAGCAGTCTGGTCATCCTCATAGGCCAACAGAAGGAGAAGCTCAGCTACGATATGCCTGCCAGCATCTGCCAGCATGGGTCTATGAAGCTAAAAATGCTAACTAATTAAGGTGTGAGTTTACCATCCCTTCTGATGAGGGAGAGAGAGGGAGGGAAAGGGAGAGAGAGGGAGGGAGGCGAGGGGGGGTGAGATGGAAAGAGGGGCAAGGGGGAGAGAAAGGGAGTGAGGGAGGGACAGGGAGAGAGGGAGGGGGACAAGGAGGGAAAGAGGAAGGAGAGGGGTTGAGAGGGAAAGGGAGGGAGAGAGAGAGAAAGGGAGAGGGAGAGAAAGGGAAAGGAGGGGGACAGAGGGAGAGAGAGGGGAGGGAGAGAGGGAGGGAGGGAGAGAGGGAGGAGAGGGGGTGAGGGAAAGGGAGGGAGAAAGAGAAAGGGAGAGGTAGAGAAAGAGCAGGGAGGGGGACAGAGGGAGAGAGTGGGGAGGGAGAGAGAGAAAGAAGAGGGAGCCTGTGTAGCGTAGGGGGCTAATGCCTCCTACTAAAGGCAGCAATTAACAGCAGCTGCCTGTAATTTCTGTGAGTTCAATCCTAGCCAGGCTCAAGGTTGACTCAGCCTTCCATCCTTTCTAAGGTGGGTAAATTGAGGACCCAGTTTGTTGGGGGCAATAAGCTGACTTTGTATAAATATACAAAAGTATGAAGGCTATTGCTTAACACATTGTAAGCCGCCCTGAGTCTCCGGAGAAGGGCGGCATATAAATCAAATTTTTAAAAAAAAAGGGAGAGGGGGTGAGAGTGAGGGAGAGAGAGAGAAAGGGGTGAGAGGGAGAGAAACGGGAGGGAGAGACAGAAGGGGACAGGGAGGGAGAGAGGAAAGGAGGGGGAGAGGGGGGAGAGAGAGGGAGGGAGGGAGAGGGAGAGAAAGGGGATGAGAGGGAGAGAAAGGGGAAGGAGAGACAAGGGGGGAAGGGAGGGAGAGAAGGAGGAGAGGGGGAGAAAGGGGGAAGAGGGAGGGGGTGAAAAGGAGAGGGAGGGAGGGAGGGAGGCAGAGGGGGGCTGTTATCTAAATCTAAGCCTCCTTATCTAAATCTCATTTTTCATGGACAGCCACCCAGCCACCCTAGGAATATCTTAGGGAAATATATAGGGACAGGGACATCATGCCATAAATACGTTGCTCTGTTGAAATAGCAGAGGGAGGAGTGATTTGGATTGAAGTCCAAGCCAGGGAAAGAGAAAAGGTTGAGGAACGCCGGCTTAGAGCGCAAACCTTAACAGGCGTCCTCCTTTTGAGCTGCCGAGCGAGGACTATTAACGCGCTCAGGACGTTTGGGAGGATGCGAATGTTTTCAAACTTGCAACTCTGGAACCAAAACTTCTGTATATCCAGAGGGCGAGGCGCGCTCACTCGCGAAAGCCGATTCCCACGTGCACCGATCAGGATTCCCCTCCTGATTTTTTTGGCACCCAGCAGTCCTGCTCTCTCACTTGTTTTGCGCTTAGGAGCCAAAGCCCCTGGAAAGGGGAAGAGTTCCGAGGAGTCCCCGTCAGAAAAAAACGGGGGAAGCCCCGGCGTGACTTTCGGACGACGGGCACGGGCGGGTAACCGGGCGCGAAGGCTTTCCAAGACACGTGAGCGCAAATGTCGCGAGTTACGGGTTGCTAAGTAACCGCGCGACGTCTCGGACGAATCGGGGAGCCGCTCCGCGTTGCTGGGGCTACAGCGTCTTGGCAGCGACGCCGCATTTCAGGCCGGGAAGCCGCGAAGTGCAACTTTGCAAAGCGGGACGCGGGCGTTCCGAGCATCATTCTCCCGCTCGCGGTGGGAACCTCCTGAACCCCGCTCCAGCCCGGCCACCGCTGCCTGCTTTTCGACCGATAATGACGTCGCAGAACGGAGGAGGTGGAGGAGGAGGAGAGAAACACGGTTGGTTTCTTCTGCGTCGGGAAAACCAGAGTTTCTTTTTTCTTTTTCCCCTTGCAAAGAGATGCGGGAGCTTGTGGGAAGGATTAGCCCAGAAACCGCTTCGTATAACTCCCAGCAAGATAGATTAGCTTGAGAAAGGAGGGTTGGTCGTCCAGCAACGCCGTGGAACTTGATCTCGCCTTTCCGAGGCAGCGCTAATTCTGCAGAGTATCAGGTTGTCTTCGAGGTACGATGGCCATGCCCTGTGTTTCCAGTTGCCTTGTGAACGGAGCTAATCTGCTTTCTGGATTTACGCAACCTACATTGGCTTAAGAGGAAACAAAAAAAGTCGAATGTAATAAGTAGGTAAGTAGTAAGCAAATGTGTGGAACCACAAACTAGCTCCAGGCAAACCAACCAACCAACCAAGGAGAACACACAAAGTTACGCAAGCAGCAAACTACAGGATAGTTAGAAGTACCAACCTGTAGCATCCTATGCAAATATTCCGAGTGAGCACATTTACATCATTGCAGATACATAGTATTTCTTCTCATTGGAACAATTGCAATTTTAATCATGGCCTCAGCAAGATATACTAATTATCTATCTATATATCATCTATTTATCTGATCATATTGTATCTACCTACCTACCTAAGTACCCACCTACCATCTATCTATCTATCTATCTATCTACCTACCTACCTACCTATATTTATTTATCAACTATCATCTATCTCAATCAATCATCTATCTATGTTTATCTATTTATCATCTATCTATCTATCTATCATCTATCTGTCTGTGTCTGTCTGTCTGTCTGTCTGTCTGTCTATCTATCTATCTATCTATCTATCTATCTATCTATCTATCTATCTATCTATCTATCTATCTCATTCATCCACTCACCCACTCACTCATCCATCCATGGATTGAGTTCTATTTAGTTTAATAAACTAAATACATAAAACTTTTTCTGCTTCACCTTGTTCCACTGTGATATTGTATTTACCCCTTCATATTGCTTTCTACAATATGTCCCATTTTTGAATTAAGATTCACATCTGGTCAGTTTACAACATAGTTATTAAATAAAATAAAGATATATCAATAATTACAAATTAAATAGTGCACTTTGTGTAGATGTGTCTGTGTGTGTTTATGAAAGAGAGAGATTTAGATTTGCAAGAGGCTGAAACAAAAGGTGTTTAATATATTAAAGTATGAAATAATATTTATTTTATAAATAATTTTTATTTATAAAGTAAATAATACCTGTTTATTATTCAATGTTAAACTTGGATGTATGCCTTTCATAGGGGTCATGGGCCCAAACAATTGTGGGGCTAGTTGGCCCCATGAGAAGTCCCCCCTACTGTTTCCCCAAAAATTATCAGACAACCCCTGATAATAAGCCCAATTGGGCTTTTGAGCACATGCCCTAAAATAAGCCCCACTCCCTGAAAATAAGCCCTTCTCGAAAATATTTAACCGCATGCACAGCCGGTCCCCGCCATTTCCTCTGGTTTCCTCCCCACCCCCCAAATAATAAGACCTCCCTGAAAATAAGGCCAAGCGCTTATTTCTGGGTTCAAAAAAAATATAAGACAGGGTCTTATTTTCGGGGAAACACAGTAGTAACTAAGATGGGTGGACTTCAAATCCCCACATTCCCCAGGCAGTCATGCTGACTGTTTTAACTACTTTTGAGACCCTCAAAATCACTTTGCATCTGCTACTTCAGCTGGAAGAGTAAATTTACATCACTTTTCTGAATATTTTCCCTAAGATACTTACAAGGTGGCCTGGATGGTTTCCCATGGGAAAAAAAAAAACAGAAATGAGAGAACAGCCTATGCTTGTCTATCCTATCTTCCTCTCTCTCAGAGGTTTCTGTGGTGTGGGGTAAACTTTTACGTGGGTCGCCAAAGTTGCCACTTGAACTGATCCACCTGAACCAATGTACAATTGCAGACTAGCACCCTGGCACAAAGTGCGTCAACCCTGGGTCTCCGTCAGTTCAATTTGATGCAAACTACAACAACTTTTCTGCTTTGGAACTCTCTCTCCCTGGAAGATGTCTGTGTCTCTAAAAGGGGATTTAAAACCACCCTGTTCCTTTTTTTTTTTTTTTTTACTAACGCTGAAGTAGTCCTCCACTTGTGACTGATTGCTTATTGATCATTTGTTACGACAGATTATGAAAGATGGGACTTATGATCAGTTGCAATGTTCCGAAGTATGGGCCTTTCTCCCGCCAAGTCATCCTGTGCATTTTGGCCACTCGACAATCGCCTTTCATTTATGGCCGTTTGCAGTGGCCCATAGTCATGTGACTGAGGTTTACTGCGGCATTCACTTAACAGCCGCTGAAATAAAAGATCATAAAATCTGGTCCAGTCATGTGGCGACCCGCTTTATGACCTCACAACTTATGACTGAGAAATTGTGGGCTCAAGTATGGTCGTAACTTGAAGACTTCTTGTAATGGCATTCATCTTGAATGGCTTGCTTAATTTACTGTAGTTGGTTTTTCCAGCTTTCCCTCATTGCATTGTGCCACCTCAGCTCCTGAGCAACTACCGTATTTTTCAGAGTATAAGATGCTCCGGGATATAAGACACACCTTATTTTTGGGGAGGAAAATAAGGGGAAAAAAATGTGCTTGAGAGGCTCGAGAGGCTCTCCATTTAAAGAAGCTGATCCAAAAGCTCTGTTTGCAAAGGCAGCCTCTCTTTTGGGGGCTGTTTGAGAGGCTGGCAAGTGGGTGGGGCTACATTCAGTGTATAAGACGCATCTAAATTTTCACCCTCTTTTAGGGGGGAAAAAGTGCATTTTATACTCTGAAAAATACGGTAACTAACAGAGGCCACTTTTTTTGTTCAATCTCTTTCTTTGTTCTCCCTTATTTCTTGCAGGAATGATGTCCAGAGTGGTGAATGCATGTGATTACAAGACTTTATGCCCTCAGTCCCATGGGATTGTCTTCAATGCCAGAGTCCAATCCAACTCATCAGGGCGGTCGTCCACACGGAGTAGCAGCAGCAGCAGCAAGAGCAGCAGTGAAAGCTCCGTCCAATCTGAATCAAGTAAGGATCTTCTTGATGGTTCTGTTCCAAATTTCAGGCACAAACAGGCAAAAGATTTCAGACCAAACCTTCCCCTGTTGGAGAAAGCATTTGCAACCAGCAATCATGCCTTTGGGCAGTGGTTCCAGGGGTGCTATTCAATGGTGAGTTTCAACATTTTTTACTACTGGTTCTGTGGGTGTGACTTGGTGGGCGTGGCATGGCTTGCTGGGCATGGCTTGGTGGACATGGCAAGGGAAGGTTACTGCAAAATCCCCATTTCCTCCCGATCAGCTGGGATTTGGGAGGCAGAGAATAGATGGGGGCGCGGCCAGTCAGATTTTTACTACTGGTTCAACGAACTATTCAAAATTTCCAATACCAGGTCTCCAGAACCAGTCACAACCTGCTGAAACCCACCTCTGGTGCTATTCAGCAGGTTCTGACAGGTTCTGGAGAACCAGTAGCGGAAAATTTGAGTAGTTCAGAGAACCGGCAAATATCACCTCTGGCTGGCCCCAGAGTGGGGTGGGAATGGAGATTTTGCAATATCCTTCCCCTGGAGTGGGGAGGGAATGGGGATTTTGCAGTATCCTTCCCCTGGAGTGGGGAAGGAATGGGGATTTTGCAGTATCCTTCCCCTGCCATGCCCACTACACCACACCCACCAAGCCACACCACGGCCCCAGAACCGGTAGTAAAAAAAATTGAATTCCACCACTGAGTGATTCTCAACCTTTTCTTCACCATCGAACCCCCTTTAAATACCTTTTCTGGCCAAAGATCCCCAAAACGTAAGATTTAAATCACAACATTTCATAAATCTTTTCCATAACAATCATAATCACAAACCTTTGTGGGCTCCCTGTGGCGACATCACATCTCCCCCCCAGAAGGAATCTATGGACCCCAGGTTGAGAGCCACAGCCTTAGAGAAATGGCTGAAACGGACATAGTGAAATTGAGTGATGCTTTTATGAGGCCTAGCTTTTTTGGCACAAAACATTGTACAACCTTCAGTTTTCCAAAGCTCACCTCTAGGCAAAAGATTGCAAAAAGTAGTGAGTGAAGGAAGATGGCATCGCTTGCTTTGCCTTCTGGATCTGCAATCCAGTCTCAAAATGAAGATTAACTCTTCATTTATAAATAAACTCTATGCATTTGTTCACACTAGGTTACTTTGTATTCCTGCAAACAAGTAGTCTTTGAATTACTACTAGTCTTCAAATTTACAATGGACTTCAAAAAAAAAAACCCTACCATATTTTTCAGAGTATAAGACGCACCTTAGTTTTGGGGGAGGAAAATAAGAAAAAAGCTGATTGGCAGATGGATCAGCCTCCCGGAATACCCCCAATCAGCTGTTCCCAGAGGTGAATTTTAGCAAGACGGTTCCTTAATTGTCAGCTCTGTGTCTTGCGTTTGTTTGCTTTCTTTGCTGCCTCTGAAACTTCTAAAACTCTGTTTTAGAAAAAACTTTTTTTCCTGCCTCTGAAAGCCTCCGAAACAGAGCTTCAGAAAAAAAACCTCTGAAGCTCTGTTTGGTGGCTTCTTTTCTGAAGTTTCTTTTCTGATGCTTTTTTCAGCCTCTGAAACTTCAGTTTGAGAAGATGAGTGGAGCTACATTTGGAGTATAAGATGCATCTGATTTTCACCCCCTTTTTTGGGGGGGAAAGGTGCGTCTTATACTCTGAAAAATATGGTACTTACCACCTGTCCCCAAAGTTACCACTGCCCCCTGGTGGTCACATGATCACATTTCAATTGTTTGGCCACTAGCTTGCATTTACAACTGGTTGCAGTGTCCCATGGTCACTGGCAGAAAATGGCAAAAAGTGATCATCTTTTATCCTGAATTTGCATAACAATATGATTCAATTAATCATCATAAAAATGGATGTAAAATCGAATTTGGTCATGACCAAAACAGCTTACAACCAAAACTCCAGCTCTCGTTGTGGCCATAAGTTGAGGGCAACTTGTAAAGAAAAGATTTGCTTTGGAATGGTTTGCATTCCATTCTGTATCTTAAACTTTATATTCAATTTGTATCTATTGTTAAGAAAGCTTTATAACTCATACTCTCTTTTGCAGCTGTTTCTGTCAAGTCTGCCCCTGATTCCACGCTGTCATCCGATGTTATTGAGCAGATTTTGCTTCAGAAAATAATTGCAAAAGAAGATGAAATCAAAAAAGCATTCCAGATTATTGATATCGATCAGACACTGAAGATCACTAAGGGTGAATTTAGAAGAGTGATTGAAACATTCATTTTACCTCTGACAGATGAGCAGTTTAATGTGCTGTTGGCAAAGGTATGTATTCTCATGACAGCTGCACACATAAATGTATTTGTACTATTGAACTCAATTCAGTAATGCATTTGTTGACTGAATTCCATTAAAGATATTGTAGTTACTCAGGATGACTTAACTAATAAATTAAATCTGTAGGAAATTGCATTGTAATAAAATAGTGGCTCTGCATAAGCTGATGTATTAAATATTTAGGCTTGAGATCAGGGTGGACTTCAAAAATTTTAGCAAGGGGTTCTCTGCCCAGTTGCTGGGTGGGCGTGGCCATGGTGGGCGTGGCCTAGTCGGCCTCCTGCATTTTTGCCCTCCCCAGGCTCCAGAGGCTTTCCTCAAGCCCCCAAGAAGGTGAAAATGATCTTCCCATGCTCCAGAGGCCCTCTGGAGGTGAGAAATGGGCCAGAACTTCTGGTAGGCCCGTTTTTCACCCTCCCCGAGCCCTGCACTTACCAGCATCCAAA
Source organism: Masticophis lateralis (assembly GCA_030761175.1). Taxonomy (NCBI): domain Eukaryota; kingdom Metazoa; phylum Chordata; class Lepidosauria; order Squamata; family Colubridae; genus Masticophis; species Masticophis lateralis. The sequence goes on along the minus strand of JAUDYJ010000006.1, from coordinate 80,240,933 downwards.
ATGGGCCACGTGGGGACTCCTGGGAGGGGTGGGGCTAGCCAGGAGTGGGATTTGGGGGTTCTCCGAACTGAACAGGGTCTTAGCTAGAGGTTCTCCCAAACCCCTGTGAACCCCCAGCAGCCCACCCCTGCCTAAGATATCCTGGTGAGCTCCTGGTGTAAATGGCATGTGGGAATGACCTTGGGTGAGGTGGGAAGAGATGCTGCCTAGGGGATGATTGGATAAGAGATGGCACAGCCTGCAGCTGCACAATGGGCAGAAAAAGAAAGTCCAAAAGAAAACCCCTTAACTACTCAGGCTGCAAAAGAGACAATGGTAGATTTGTACTATAAGACAAGGGTCCCCAACTCCCGGGCCACAGCCCACTCCCGGGCTGTCGCCAGATCAGAACCGGGCCTTATAAGCGGCTGGTTGGTGCACATGCATGTGTAGCTTGACTTGCACAAGGGGTGGTCCAATGCACATACGTGTGCAGCTTGACTTGCATGGGCAGTGGGGCAGTAGTGCACACATACACAACTTACACAGGTTGGTTCCCCTCTCCTCCTCCCCCCATCGGGCAGCTAAGCCACAAAGGTCATCGCTGCTGTAGATTTCCTTAATGTAGCCACACAATAAAGTCAAATTAGCTCATCTGATTGTGTTTTTGTCTGGTCTACCTGGGAAGGCTGATAGCTGTTCAATCTGATCTGACCTGGCTTATGTTTTTCAAAATTAAACACCTATAGCAGAATGAGCCCACCATCTCCTGCCTCTCTCACTGTGGAACAGATTTCCTATCATTCATGGACATGTCTGTGTCATCTTCTTGACCACAGGGTCAAAGTACCGTATTTTTTGGAGTATAAGAAGCACCTTCCCCCCCCCCCAAAAAAGAGGGTGAAAATCTGGGTGCATCTTATACTCCGAATGTAGCCCCACCCAACCTTGCAAACGGAGATTTCAGAGGCTGAAGGAAGCCTTTGAAAGAAGCTTCAGAAAAAAAGCCTCAAAAACAAAGCTTCAGAAAAAAAAGCCTCTGAAACTGAATCAGTAAAGGTTCTAAACAAGCTATGCTAACAAATCTGGAGAATGACACAATAACCAACAGATCAGAAGAGGTTAATCTACATACCACTAAAGAAAGGAGATTGAACAGAGTACAGATAGTCCTTCAGAACAAAAACCTCTGAAAGAAGCTTTAGAAAAAAAACCTTTTTTTCTGAAGCTCTGTTTCGGAGGCTTTCAGAGGCAGAAAAAAAGTTTTTTCTGAAACAGAGTTCTAGAAGTTTCAGAGGCAGAAAAAAAAGCAAGGCACAGAGCTCACAACCAAGGAACCTGTTGCTAAAATTCACCTCTGGGAACAGCTGATTGCGGGTATTCTGGGAGGCTGATCCACCCACCAATCAGTTTTTTTCTTATTTTCCTCTCCAAAAACTAAGGTGCATCTTATAGTCCAAAAAATATGATAGTTCATTATTGCTGTCCTCCAAGATATGGGTATTGTTTTTTGTTTTGACTTCTCAGTTTAACATAGAGCCCCCTGGGATTTTCTAGTGGTCTTCCTTCCAAATACTAGCTGGATCTCACCCTGCTTAGCTTTTTGAGATCAACCAAGGCTAGTTAATAGCAGCAGAATTATAGCCTTTGTTTTGAGACACGTATGCTTGGAAAATGATCACAGCAGATGGTAGCCGACTTGACTGCTGTTGTGAAGAGAAACAGAATGTACAATGCTTTATCACACAGGAAGTATTGTAGCCTGGGAACATTTTATTACTTAACTCCTTGGAATGAATGATTTAATTATGAGATTAGAGACCTCAGATATTTTTGCCTTAAGAATTCTAACTGAATTAATACTCCTGATGCAGTATGTCAAAAAAGTTATATAATAAGATAAATCCACCTGAAACCTGCATAGGAATTGAAATAGTTTGATATAATTTATAATGGGTAATATTGAGAACATTTGAGATTGCAAATATTTTATTTATTTATTGTTTGTTTATTTATTGGTTTGATTTATATGCCGCCCTTCTCCGGGGACTCAGGGCGGCTTACAATGCGTTAAGCAATAGCCTTCATACTTTTGTATATACCTGCTTAGTAGGGCTTTCAACTCCCCCTAAGCAGTGTTCTTTTTTATACAAAGTCAGCTTATTGCCCCCACAATCGGGGTCCTCATTTTACCTACCTCGAAAGGATGGAGGGCTGAATCAACCTTCAGCCTGGTGAGATTCGAACTTGCAGTAATTGAAGGCAGCTGGTGCTTCTTAACAGCACTTTAGTCTGCTGCGCCACCAAGGCTCTTGGTATTTTGATGCAAAAAATTAACTATTTGGTGAAGTTATTTATTTGGAAATATATAACCAAAAACTGGTGATTATGCTTTTAATTATGTACTACTGAAGGGAAGAATGAGAAGATATCAACACGATCATTCTCCACTATGTTGAAACATTATCTCAAAAGTAATCGGCTTTTTTTAAAAAATTGAAACAGGTTCCAGGAATTACCAGAGTTACAGTTCCATATGTTGAGTTCTTGTCAATGTTTTCGAGGCCCATCAGTAACGCCAACGGAAAGTAAGGATGTTGATTTAATTTATTTTTCGCTGTTTTAAGTAACAGAGAGAACAAAATAGCAAAATATGAATAGCAAAGTATACAGCTGCCAGTGTAAATAGCATTTACTTACAGCAGCAATAAGCAAAATTAGGCAAACAAGAGTGAAAGGCAAACTCTTGGCTTGGACTGCTGTTTTCAGCAGAAACTCCACAACAGACCTGCTTTTCTGGTCAAGACTGAAGGACCAGCTTGTCCGGCCAGATACTGTCTCATATTTCCAAGCAGAACTGGATGGTTTTTATTTCCCATCAATATGTATTTGATAGACTTTTATCTCATCTAAATGCAATATACCTAGCACACTTTATTCCATGAAAGAATATCACCCAATGACCTTCCATGGCTGAGGATGGATTTGAACCTGAGTCTCCCAGGCCTTGTCCAACTCTTAACTGCACTGGCTCTCTCAGATTATAGTTTCAGCTAGGCCAGGGGTGTCAAATTCAAGGCCCGGAGGGCGGATTCGACCCCGCGGAGTGCTTAGATCTGGCCTGTGGGGCCGCCTTGGAAACAGCAAAAGATTTGCCTGTGGGGCCTCTGCTAGTGAAAATGGAGCTCGGGAGGGTTGCGTAAGGCATTCCCGAGCTTCGTTTTCACTGGTAGAGGGTTGTAGGAAGCCGTCGCAGCTGAAAACAGAGCTTGGGAGCCTGTTTTCACTGGCGGAGGTCTCGGGCCACTACCTGCACCCCTGACATGAGTGATGTTGAGCTGGCCACTCCCACCCCAGCCCCACGAGGTCAAACACGAGCCTGATGTGGCCCTCAATGAAATTGAGTTTGACACTCCTGATCTAGGCTGTTTTGGTTGGCTACAATCAATAGACGTATTTTCTGTGGGTTTAAAAACAGTGTAAAAACCACATTAGTTTCTCCTCTTTGTGCTCTCCAATGGGTTGCACTTCAGCCAGATTAGATTCACCAAAGTACGGTCCAAAAAACCAAGGTAGTCTCCCTGATCATATGATTAGAGCCCCAAAGACACTTGCTTTCTGTAATATATTCTATGTTCATACCAGAGGTGGGTTCTACTTACCTTTACTACTGGTTCGCAATGGAATCACGCAAACCGAGAAGCTAATGTGCATTCACAGATCTCCAATTATGACATCCGGGGCAGTGGGTGGGGCCTCCTGCTGGTTTTACTACCGGTTCTTGCAAACCAGTCTGAACCGGGGGCAACCCACCACTGGTTCATGCATTGCTGTTGGGAAAGCAAAATGTTCTTTCTCTCTTTCTTAACGCCAGGGTGTTTGAGGAGATGAGCTAAGGAAGGATTCTGATCTGAACAATGACCTAAAACTAAATTAAATAAAATTCAGGGCTGTGAATCTTGTGCTTCAGTTGTTTTGTTTCCCCAAACTGGCTGAAGGATATAGAATCTGTTGGCAGCACTTAAACCAGCACTTCTTTCCTAAGGCCCAAAAGCTTTGAGATGTGGCACTGAGGTGTGGATATTTGTGCCACCTGTTCTCTGAGGAACCTTCCAGACGTGGCCTGTGAAGTGTTGCACAGTCTCATAAATGCTGCGTAATTGACGACACTATGTAGAAATAAATCCTTAGAGAAGTGTTTCTCAAACGTGGCCACTTGAACTATGTGGACTTCATGCTGGCTGGGGAATTCTGGGAGTTGAAGTCCACGCATCTTCAATTTGCCAAGGTGGAGAAACTCTGCCTTACAGCATACTTGCATTGTTCTTTGCTCATTTTGCAAACCAATATTAAAAGCTGAGGTAGAAGAAATGATGGGAAACCCACTGCTAGACAGACAGGGGGAGCTGGGAGGGGTGGGGAGGAGAGAGATTTAGTTTTATTCAGTATCTGAAACTTAGTTCTTTTTTCTTCTGTGCTGCCGAAGACAGGGATGATTTAAATAAGGATGCGGTGCAGAGGTTTACATTCTCTGCTTCGTGCCAGAATTCCTCTCTTTTTGGATGTTTAAACTAAAACTAAAGAGGAAGATGTAAAAAAATTCCCTGTAAGTCTCCTGGTTCCTGATATAGATTTCTCCTCAGAAGCAGCTGTGGCCAGGGGTGAAATACTACTGGTTCGCAATGGTTCGGGCGAACCAGTAGTGATAAAAGCTACCAGTTCAGAAAACTGTTAGTTTAAAAAAGTTACTGGTTCATCTGAACGGTATTTCCAATGATCAGCTGTGCCGCACAGTTTATATTCGCTAAAAAGCAGGAAATCCTGCTTTCTAGCGAATCTAAATCGCGTGACACAGCTGTTCCTCCCTTCGCTCTTCTACTTACCTTAGAAAAGGCTTCTTTTTCCATGCGAAGCATTCAGTTGGCACACGCTGTGCATATGCACGCAGTGTTCTTTTGGCATGTAGTGTGCATGTGCGTGCACAGCGTACATTTGGCATGCACCGTGTATGTGCAGGCAGCAAACTGGTGGCAATCCGCAGAGGATTTCACCACTGGCTGTGACCCATTGTTCACCACTGACCATACTCAACTGCCACCTGGAGCTGGCAGCTCTATTTTCATCCCCAGCTAAAACTGTTGGTAAGAAGGCAGGCTTGATCAAAAAAACTGAGCGACCTTAATTTCTGGTTGGTTTTTCAGGTGGAATAATCTCCGAGAAAGCCGAACCAGGACCTTAAGCCAGATGGAGTGCCTCTTACGAGAGAAGGTACTACCCCACAAGGGGCTTCTTCCACCTTGAACAGTATCCCCAATGTTGCAAAACTCAAGAGTTAGTTGTAACTCAGAAGGGCCTCAACAGAAGGGGCCCCTTGCAAACCTTTTTGCCCTCAAATCCAAGGGCCTGCACTCTTGTTACTTACCTCCCAATCTCAGGACAGAGCAAAGGGCAATTCCCATGCATTTTTTGGAGACAGTGAAGGATTCAGAGCCATTCTTCTGCATTTGACGATCCTTAGCGTCTTAAGTGCTAGCTACTTGAAGATGTGTGGACTTCAACTCCCAGAATTCCCTAGCCAGCAAGGCATGGTGGGTAAAATTCTGGGAGCTGAAGTCCTCACATCTTCAAGTTGCTAAGCTTGAGAAAACATTGCTTTAGAAAATGAGGTAGAAATGGATACCTGGAACAGGGTACTCATTGCCAATAGTAAAATGTATGAATTGTGCTTCATTCAGGGTGAATTCTTCATGTTGGCCTAGTCCTCCTGACCAGGGCTGGTTTCTCAGAGCTGTTTGAAGCAACAGTCTAACCTAAAGCTGTTGTTGCAGCCTGGCCTTAGCACACTGGCATCACCCAGTGTATGCCTGCATGGCCAGGTGGCTTTCTACCAGGTGCCAGACAAAGTCTCTGGCGAAGGGCATCTGTCTCTGGCACCCAAGACCTTGAGCTATTTGCATATTAAAGAACTGTCAAGACAGATTGCAGCCAAAACATGCTTTTATTACAGCAATGAAGCCTCTTCATCATCACTCAGAGCTTCAGTGGCTGTGTTGTGCTTCAGTTTGGCTATAAAGGTGAATGAAGCAGCAGAGTCAACACTGAGTTGCCACATTCATGAAGAATGTGAATAGAATAGAATAGAATAGAATAGAATAGAATAGAATAGAATAGAATAGAACAGAAGAATAGAATAGAATTATTGTTACTTTGAACGTACACTAATCGGCACACATTAAAATGAAATTTTATTGCATACAGCTCTCAAATGGTCACCACCTCTAATATACACTACATAATCATGACTAAATAAATGCATGCATACATACGTAAAGGTAAAGGTTCCCCTCACACATATGTGCTAGTCATTCCCAACTCTAGGGGGCGGTGCTCATCTCCGTTTCAAAGCTGAAGAGCCAGTGCTGTCCAAAGACGTCTCTGTGGTCATGTGGCTGGCATGACTAAATGCCAAAGGCGCACAGAATGTTGTTACCTTCCCACCAAAGGTGGTCCCTATTTTTCCACTTGCATTTCTTACATGCTTTCCAACTTCTAGGTTGGCAGAAGCTGGGAAAAGTAAAAGAAACTCACCCTGTTACGCAGCACTAGGGATTTGAACTGCTGAACTGCCGACCTTTCAATTGACAAGCTCAGTGTCTTAGTCACTGAGCCACCACGTCCCACACACACATTCTTAGTTATGCATATACCCATATATTATAGGATCCAGAGAAACAACACAGTCTAGTTCAGGTATATACATGTAAATGGCAAGAAAAACAAATCTTGCAAGTTTACCAGATGGGAACAAAGCTGTTACAGAATCTGGTACTCTTGCTAGAAATACTTTGAAACTTCCTCCCAGAGGGGAGCAACTGAAACAGACCGTAAAGTGGGTGTGTGGGGTCTCTAACAATACTTTGAGCTCTCAGCACATAGCACTTATAAGCAGTATTCTGAATAACAGGAAGTGAGTTTCCTATAATCTTCTCGGCTGTCCTTACCACTCTCTGTATGGACTTTCTATCTGAGGCACTGCTGCTAACAAACTAAGCAGTGATGCAGTTTGTTAAAAGAGCCTGTGTTTCTGGGTTTCACGGCGGACACTAAGAGGTAAAGTTCATATATAGGCAGTCCTCGACTTAAATAGCAAATTTTCAAGAAGTACAGGTAGTCCTTGACTTACAACAGTTCATTTAGTGTCCAAAGTTACAATGACACAGAAAAAAGTGAATTATGACCATTTTTCACATTTATGATTGTTGCAGCATCCCCATGGCTGCATGATCAAAATTCAAATGCTTGGCAATTGGCTCATAGTTGCAAGGGTCATGTGATCAGATTTTGCAACCTTCTGACAAGCAAATGGGGAAGCCAGATTCACTTAACAGCCATGTTACTAACTTACCAAATGCAGTGATTCATTTAACAACTGTGGCAAGAAAAGTCTTAAAATGGGACAAACTCACTTAAACGTTTCACTTAGCAATATCAATTTTGGACCCAGTTGTGGTCATAACTCGAGAACTACCCATGTAGTTAAATCTCTAGCTTTAGTTATCCACATATTTATGGGAAAAAAGCAAAGATGTAAAGTGAAATAAATGAAAAAGTAGGCAGGGCTGGGGCTTGGGTCCTCCCATCGCTTATTTATTTTTCAAGGATTAAAGTGGCCATTCACTAAATAAATGAATGAAAATAATCCATGCCTGGTAAATGCAAATCAAATAAACTTTATTATGATCATTAACCAGTAGGTCTGGCACTACATAGACATGTCTATGGAAAATTCTTGAAAAAAATATGGAAATATCTTGTGGCTACTACTACTGTGATTTGAAGACTTGAGGTTCCTATTGATCTTCCTCTAATGTTGTTGTTAGTTATGAAGTCATGTCCGACCCATCACGACCCCGTGGACAATGTTCCTCCAGGCCTTCCTGACTTCTACCATCCTCTGGAGTCCATTTAAGCTCACGCCTACTGCTTCAGTGACTCCATCCAACCACCTCATTCTCTGTTGTTCCTTTCTTCTTTTGCCCTCAATTGTTCCCAGCATTAGGCTCTTCTTCAGTGAGTCCTTCTTTCTCATTAGGTGGCCAAAGTATTTGAGTTTCATCTTCAAGATCTGGCCTTCTAAAGAGCAGTCAGTTGATCTCCTCTAGGACTGACCAGTTTGATCATCTTGCAATCGAAGGGACTCGCAGGAGTCTTCTCCAGCACCATAGTTCAAATGCCTCAATTCTTTGGCGCTCAGCCTTTCTTATGGTCCAATTTTCACAGCCATACATTGCAACTAGGAAAACCATAGCCTTGACTATACACACTATTGTTGGCAGGGTGATGTCTCTGCTTTTTAGTATGCTGTCTAGATTTGCCATAGCTTTCCTCCCCAGGAACAAGCGTCTTTTAATTTCTTGGCTGCAGTCCCCATCTGCGGTGATCTTGGAACCCAGGAAAATAAAATCTGTCACTACCTCCATTTCTTCCCCATCTATTTGCCAGGATCCTCTAATATTAACCAGATATAACCCCGATGAAGCTTTTCAAAATCATCTAAGATTGGCCTGGTGCTGACCATGCAGCTATCGCATTATGTCAACATTAGAGCTGAAATTGGGCAGTGAAGGGATGGAGATAAGTAGTCTGGGTAAAATCTGTCCCTAAATTCATCCAGGAATTCTCAGTCAGATGTGGGCCATCCCTGTCCTCAACAGCAGGACAGGGATAGCAATCTAGAACATCTATATGTCATCTACTTCCTTAAGAAGCTTAATCTCTTAAGTGTGCATTTATAAATTATTTGGGAAAGAGATCTGTCGTTTTTTTTATAAGTATCTTTGTAACCCTGATGGTTTCTCTATATGTTTTATGCATGGCAATAGTTTGGTAATGCTCTAAGCTTATTGAAATTCTTCTCGTTCTGTTGAAATTCCTCTGTGCAGAGAAAATACTTATGCACATGTATTTAGGTACAGCTGGGACTTTATATTAACATATAGAGCAAAACAAGTCTTTGGTTTGATGTGGTGTGTCTCTGCTCTGACCAAACACCTGATTGTCTAGCATTCTGTGGCCACAACTGACTGGCCAGATGTTTTACAAACATTACTTACGATGTATAAAAGTGATGGTTTTCTTATAACACTAATCAGAGATATATTGCTTCTCTAAATAGTGGTTCAATACAGTTGGAGGGGACAAAAAAGTCAAGATGGTGGCCAGTATGTCTGTGTGTCTTGTCTGTCCATCTGTCTGTGTATATCTTTATCTTCAATCTTCTGTCTTATTAAAACTATATAGGCAATCCAGTTCTTCTGACGAAAGTAGAGGCTTAAGAATTTGTTGATGCTTGGATTTGTCTGTTTTCTTTCCAACCTCAATTCTCTTGTTTATCTGGGTACCTTGTTTTTCTACCCTTGAATACTGAGGCAAACTTAGAAATTGCACAGAACTTTGTAGAAACCTGTGTCTAGGCTAGAGCAATCTTTCTCAATCTTGCGAACTTTAAGATATATGGACTTCAAACTCTCAGAATTCCCCAGCCAGCATACTGGCTAGGGAATTCTAGGAGTTGAAGTGGATACATCTTAAAGCATACTGGTTAGGGAGTTCTGGCAGTTGAAGTCCACATATCTTAAAGTTGTCAGGGTTTTATTTATTTTATTTTTATTTATTTATTTGTCAAGCATATATAAGATAACAAATATAGGTATAAACATGATTATGAATGCAGGAAAAGGATATAAATAAATGGGGACTGTAGGACAGAGACGGTAGGCACGTTGGTGTGCTTATGCACGCCCCTTACAGACCTCTTAGGAATGGGGTGAGTTCAACAGTAGACAGTCTAAGGTTAAAGTTATGGGGTTTGGGGATGAAACCACAGAGTCAGGTAGTGCATTCCAGGCATTTACCATTCTGTTGCTGAAGTCATATTTTCTGCAATTGAGTTTGGAGCGGTTTACTGTAAGTTTGTATCTATTGTGTGCTCGTGCATTGTTGCGGTTGAAGCTGAAGTAGTCATTGACAGGTAGGACATTGTAGCAGATAATTTTGTGTACTATGCTTAGGTCAGACCGAAGGCGACATAGTTCTAAGTTGTCTAAGCATAAAATTTCAAGTCTGGTGGCATAAGAGCAGAGGAGTGAAGGACTCTTCTCGTGAAATATTTCTGGACTGGCTCAATTGTATTAATGTCCGATATGCAGTGCGGGTTCCAGACAGATGAGCTGCATTTGAGAATTGGTCCAGCAAATGTTTTGTATGCTCTAGTTAGTAGTACAGTGTTACCGGAGAAGAAGTTACACAAGATTAGGTTAACAACTCTTAATGCCTTTTTGGCAATGTTGTTACAGTAAGCTCTGGCACTTAGATCTTTAGAGATGAGTACTCCAAGGTCCTTTACAGAGTGGGGGTCGTCTATGAGGAACAATGGTATAGAGAGCTGTGTTCAGCTTTCTGGGTTACAGAACAGACCATGCCTGGTTTAAAATCCAGCCATCCTTTCATTCTTTAAAAAAACCCAGCATCAGGAATCTCATTAGCATCACATCAACAGGGACTTCACATATGCAATAAACAACAGTATGTTAAGGTGTAAACATCCTTCTGCCAACATAAGGGCTTTTTCAATTGCCAGAACAATACAAAGCAGGCTGAGAAGAAATGAAAAGGGGGGGAAAAGGTTTCCATTCTCTTTCCATTGTAAGGTTCTCCCCCCCCCTTTTCATTTTGTGTTTATGGGGATTTGAAAATAATCTAATTCTTTCCTATCTGGTTTGGCCCATCTTTACCAGCTGGTAAATAGGAAACATTCGCCATAGGAAGCCAATCCACCGCAGAGTGTAAACAGATGGAATCAATATAAAGTGACAAGTTAGACTGTGCTACTGAAAAGAATGGAGCCAAAATGAACAGCATAACAGTCGCTGTACTTATTTTGTTCCAATTCATTTGGTGCGGAATAGCACTTCATATCTCCACAGCTGTGGCCTTCCATATCTTTGATTTTTTTTTTTTATGTGTGCGTGTTCAGGTTTTTTGGAAACAATTTCACTCTGGCTTTGGGGGAGGGAACAATCCCAAGGAAATTTTTTAATTTGTAATTTTTGTATTAAAAAGTTCAACCGTAAAGTGATGCAAAAGCATATTTATTGCTTAGAAATTTGTTATTTCCTTTTTACACCCTATGTCTTTTTGTTTCTATGAAAATACTTTAGACAGAAGCTTCTTTCTTGTGGTCTATCACACATTAGCATTGTCCTCTGTATTCATTCTTTGTATTTAATTAATTGCATTGGGAAGGGCATGTTTGTTTGTTAATTTTTTAAATTGACAAAGACTTTGTAGAACTAATATTATAAACCACCAAGAGTTATCTGCATAACTAAGGCTTTCTGGGATTTCCCACCCTAAATGGAGGAAAAGCAACCTTGAAATGGAATTGAAAAGGGGGTCTTCCAAAAATGGTGAGCCTGCAGTAAAAAAACCCCAAACAAACCCAATTCCATGTTGTGCCTTCAAGGATTGAAGGTAAACCCTAGTTGCTGAACTCTGTACAGGCAGTCCTCGACTTAGGACCACAATTGGGACCAGAATTTCAGTTGTAAGTCATTGCGGCCATAAATCAAATCACCACATGACCAGACTCAATCTCACTACTGTTTTACAACAATCATAAAGAGAGTCACCGTGGTTGTTATTTAGTGCTCAGTATTCGGCAAGAACTTTCTTTAGCTCAAAGAAGCCAGCCCAAAAATAGATCAAGCTAAGAAATAGATCTTATAGAGATTCTAGGAATTCTACTTTATAATAGGGTCTCCTAGCACGATCTTGAAAGCCCGTCCAGAACCTTCCTGCCTTTTTCTAAGGACCACAAGATTCTAACCCGAATCTAAAGCTAAAGTACCTTAGAACTAGAATTGAAACAGACAAACACCTGCCATGTAACACTCCAGAAGGGGTGAAATCTGTAGAAAAATCCGTAGAGAACCGGTAGTGGGAATTTTGAGCAGTTCGGAGAACTGGCAAATACCACCTCTGGCTGGCCCCAGAGTGGGGTGGGAATGGAGATTTTGCAATATCCTTCCCCCAGGAGTGGGAAGGGAATGCGAATTTTGCAATATCCTTCCCCTGGGGTGGGGTGGGAATGGAGATTTTGCAGTATCCTTCCCCTGCCACGCCCACCAAGCCATGTCCACAGAACCGGTAGTAAAAAAATTTGGATTTCACTACTGCACCCCAGATTTAATATTTGTCAATTAGAAAGACACGTCTTTCTAATTGATAGTGGACGTGGCAGTACCTGGAGATAGCAGAACAGAAGAGAAGGAACTGCAGAAAATCAAAAATACAAAGACCTGCAAATAGAAGTAGAATGACTGAGACAAAAGAAAGCAGACAGTTTCAGTAGTGATAGGTACAACCCCAAAATACATGGAGAACATCATCCGCATTGAGAAAATCACCATCAGTCAATTGCAAAAGGCAGCTTTACTTGGAACAGCTTACATTCGGCAATAACATCTTTAATACTATCAAACAATAACATCTGGCTATCCCAGATCTTTGGGAGGGACTTGATAGGTGGGTAAAAATACCAAGTACAGTCTGAAGGTCATATATGTCAGACTAGGGACATACAGTATACGTATCAGGGGTGGGTTCTACTTACTTTTACTACCGGTTCGCAACGGGATCACATTCAATATCCTAGATTCTTGGGAAGAATTCAATGAGTATGAAATCCAACAGCTGTGATTTCACATTGCTGTGAACAGATAATGTATAAAATGTATATGTTGTCTGACTCTCCAATGAATTATTTGTTTATAAGACATTCATTTAGAGTTGGAAGGGACCTTGGAGGTCTTCTAGTCCAACCCCCTGCCCAAGCAGGAGACCCTATACTGTTTCAGGCAAATGGTTGTCTAGTTCCTCTTCTGAAGCAAGCTTGGTTTGGTTGATTGCTCTTACTCTTAGGAATTTTCTCCTTAGTTCTAGGTTGCTTCTCTCCTTAGTTAGTTTCCATCTATTGTTTCTTGTCTTTGGTGCTTGATTATAGAATGTGTATCTGTAGGATGGCTAATACCACATGATTTAAAGCTTGCCTTCTTGCGAGTATTTTCCATGAAAATGGATATTTTTCTTTTTCCATCTTTGCAACAAATACAACCCACCCTTTTGACAATTCCTTGCTCCTCTTTTTAAAAATATGGATGTGATTTCAGAGGGAGATAGATCCTTGACTTTCAGCCTCTAAATGTATCTTGAAGGGTTGGGTGCTGTTTTATAACATGTCAGCAGGGATTTTACTTGCAAATGGAGAGATATTGAAATGGAAATTGTGTGTAAAACTAAATGTAGATTCATATCTTGTGTTTTCAAAATGCACTTTCTGCTATATTACCATTCAGTTTTGTACAGGTGGAAAAAGAAAGGAGGACTATAAAAATCATCAATCTCATCTTGATATAATTTTGTAGTAGCTCTTCTTTCTGTCTTTGAAGAATAATTTACTATGCAGAATACTAGCATTTTGCAAATACTTACTCACCCAGCTGTTTCTTTTAAATAGGTTACCCTCCTCAATATTATGTTCAGTCAATCTCCAGCTTTCAATAGTTGAACAAATGTCTTGTGTAGATTTACCATTAGCTCTGGATAAAGTACAGTTTTGGAAAATAATTTTTGCAAACGTAAATTTGAAAGAAGTCTTTCCACTGCTCAGCTTCTACAAATATCATGAGGGGTTTTTTTCCCTCATGATATTTAGAAAAATAAATCTAAAATCCTTTGGTGGAATAGTAACTCATACTATTATACTATCTGATATCAGAACTCAATATTAATGTGAACTAGCACTACTGACACTTTGGTATTTCAATACAAATCTTTTGAAAATTCTTAATAGATTTCTAAAAAGATCAAGCACTTCATCAAAACTTGCAGACTTTTTGACTATAATCAAAATGGACAGATCCAGCGCCATGAACTAAGAAGGATTCTTGAAATCAACTGCTTCAAGATGACAGATTGCGAGTATGATAAGTAAGTAAAAGCATAAGCAAAAGGCTCTTGTAGAATCACTGTGGGAAGCTTACCTTACATGCAGTAATTATTATTATGTTTATTTTAGTAGACAGGGGTTTATTTTAGTAAGTTGTGTTTCCTTGACAATGAAAGTCTTAGATAATAGATATTAAAATGTGTCTGCTGCTGCTGTAACAATCTACTATTTTTCCGTTGTTATTCTTTAACATAACTTAATGATGTTATTCTGACCTTGGGACACAGTGGTCCTGTTTGCACCCCATGATTTCCTGGTTCGTAGAAGAAAGGGATCTTAAAATCCAGCTAACACATCCAGGAGGAGAGCCTTGAACAGCTGGTTTGGGGCTGAAATAACTCTCTTTGATCAGCAATAGCTGAAGAACACACTAAGAATTAATCCTCTTCATCATCGTAGAACAGAATAGAATTCTTTATTGGCCAAGTGTGATTGGACACACAAGAAATTTGTGTTTGGTGCATATGCTCTCAGTGTATATAAAAGGAAAAAAAAAGGAAAAAAATTCATTCATCAAGAATCATAAGACACAACACTTAGTGATAGTCATAGGTTACTAATAAGCAATCAAATCATGCTAGGAAACAAACAGAACAATATAAATCATAAAAATACAAACAACATGGTTATAGTCATAAGTGGGAGGAAATAGGTAATAGGAAGGATGAAAAGAATAATAGTAATACAGCCTTAGTAAATTACTTGACGTGGGAATTAATTGTTTAGCAGTATGATGGCATTCGGGAAAAAAACTGTCCTTGTGTTTAGTTGTTCTGGTGTGCAGTGCCTTATAACTTCATTTTGAGGGTAGGAGTTGAAACCATTTTATGACCAGGATGCGAGGGGTCTGTAGATATTTTCACAGCCCTCTTTTTGACTCATGCAGTATATAGGTCCTCAGTGGAAGGCAGGTTGGTAGCCATTGTTTTTTCTGCAGTTCTAATTATCTGTTGAACTTTGTGTCTGTCTTGTTCAGTTGCAGAGTCAAACCAGACAGTTATAGAAGTGCAGATGACAGACTCAATAATTTCTCTGCAGAACTGAATCAGCAGCTCTTTGGGCAGTTTGAGCTTTCTGAGTTGGTGCAGAAATTTTTTGTTATGCTTTTTTGATGACATTTTTGACGTTAGGTGTCCATTTTAAGTCTTGAAATATGATAAAACCTAGAAACTTGAAGGTCTCTACTGTTGATACTGTGTTGTCTAGTATTTTAAGAGGTGGTAGTATAGGAGGGTTTCTCCTAAAATCCACCACCATTTCTATGGTTTTGAGTGTGTTTAGTTCAAGATTGTTCCAGTTGCACATGATGATGGTTACATCATCTGAGAGAAAGTCCACATCTTATGGAAGTCTTCAAAAATCAACTATCACCCATTTCACAATGTTCTCCAGTGTCATCAAATGTGCCTGCATACTTTTCATACTTAAATTCAAAGTGGGGGGAGAGTTAAATACATTCTTGCAACTTTTGGACCCGGGGGGGGGGGGGGGCTTTCTTATGGACAACCTTGCTAAGAATAAGAGAAGCCAGAGATTATCTTGATTGACTAGAGTCTAGACTGAAGAGTTAAGTTTAATATGGCTATGGAGTTCTTCACTTAGGAAATTTTTAAAAATGCACAAATGTAAGATAGGGGATACCTGGTTTTGGAAAAATACCTGCATAGTAGTTTGAATATGAACTGGCAGGGTGGTGTGCATTCAAAAAAGAACAATGCAACGTGAGGCTGTATCAGCTGAAGTACAATATAATTTCCAATCGCTTCATTGGATTGCACATTGGCCAAGTCTTGAGTCTTCTGAGCATTGCATTTTATGTAGGTCTCAGGAATTAGGTCAAGTTTACAGATGATGATTACAAGAGTGCACATTAATGGGGCTAAAAAAATTAAGATGCTGACCATGATTGCACGAGCAAAACCCTGCCCTTTCTTTGCATATGACATATTGCAGATAAAGAAGGAGAGGAGGTTGTAGCCACAATCTTGCCTTTTTAAAATCTCTCTGTGGATAATCCTGGTATATGTTTTACTATTGGAGCTGGATAAAGGTAAAGGTAAAGGTTCCTCTTACACATATGTGCTAGTTGTTCCTGACTCTAGGGGGCGGTGCTCATCTCCGTTTCAAAGCTGAAGAGCCAGCGCTGTCCAAAGACATCTCTGTGGTCATGTGGCCGGCAAGACTAAATGCCAAAGGCGCACGGAACGCTGTTACCTTCCCACCAAAGGTGGTCCCTATTTTTCTACTTGCATTTTTTATGTGCTTCCGAACTGCTAGGTTGGCAGAAGCTGGGACAAGTAACAGGAGCTCACCCCATTATGTGGCACTGGGGATTCGAACCACTGAACTGCTGACCTTTCGATTGACAAGCTCAGAGTCTGAGCCACCGAGCCACCGCATCCCTTGGATATGTTTAGTCACAGGAAAAGATGGTGTGAGAAAGAAAGGGATTCACATGAAAGCTCCAGGACCTGTTCTCTCTCACTATGGCATATAGGATATGCAAACTATACAGCAACTGCTAGCCAATTTGAAAAGATCTCAGAAAGTTAAACGAGATTATACCTGATTAGTTCTGGTAGTGGGCTATAACTATAGGAGACAAGAGGGAGAGTCATAGCCTAGGTTCATAGGAACTCTCATTAGTTCTGTAACACTACATTTATTGTAAGGTTGGAATAACAGAATCTTGCAAGTTGAAAGCATTGCCCCCTCCTCTGCCTTTACTTTCCATAGAGATATAGGGAAGGGTCCCTTACGACATCCCCCATTCCTTCTGTGAGCCGAGATATCTCTTGTATCACCACTGTCTAGGTTGCGGCTCTCCTCCTGCCTCTCAGGGTTAATCCCACAGCCCATTATATTGAGTGGGAGATCATCAGAAAATCCCAGAATTATGGGCTAGACAAGACTACGGTAAAATCCTTCCCTAGAGTTCATCATGGAAAACATATAGTTTAATCTTTAGAATTACTAGGAGTTGAACTCAATTGAAGGGAGAGGTATGTAAGCAGATAAGTATTAAAGAAAAAAACTAATATTCAATCTTGCTTTGATAAATTTGTAAGCTCTTTTGAGTAGAGCGGTTAAAGTAAAGATTATTCAGCCATGCGGCTGCAGGTTTCTCCTTACCACTACTTCATTTCTGTTCTAGATATACACACAAACAAAACTTAGCTTCATGAAAAACCACAATTGAATCTCTGTCCAATGCAAGTTGCATTTCTTTGATAGCTGGGCTATTAATGCAGGTGTTGAGGGTTGGCTCCCAGATTTGGGTTGTATAAATGCAACCAACTACTAAGTGGCATCAAAGGGTTAATTTGGGCCATCTCTTTGTTGCTGTTAAATGCCCCAGGCTTTTGTGGTGCAAATATGGTCACTTTAATATGAGGAGCCTGTATCCCCCGAAGCCTAGAAAAACTTAAATTTGGAAGGTTTAGAGAGCTGTAATGAGCTGCAATAGCAGAAACATTAAGCTGAAGAGGGGAGAGAAATTAGGACAGTCTATTTATTTGTTTTGCTTTGCTCTAAATATTTTATATCTCTTGTTACCAGCAACCTCAAAACAAATTTTAGCCCATATTTACAAGCTGGGCTTGCTGTTTGATATTCCTCTTTTTTATGGGCACTTGGCATGTTCTCCAAAATTAGATGAAAACAAAGGAAAAACCCTTCTTATAATTTGGTGCACATAATTACAGAACAGAAGCCATACTTTTTAAAGTAGAGCAATGAAAAACAACAAAATGTGTTTTTATTTGATAATAAATCTTGTACTTGGCATCCAAGTCTTCAGTTGTGATAAATCTAAATGGATGTTACTAGAACAAAAGGAGTCTTCATAAAAAGTATCACAAATTTTTATCTGGTGCATTTAAATCTGAATTAAAATGATGACATTTATTCTCTAGAGATTTGCAAAATGTGTGTAGCCCAATGGATCCGTCTTTGGTTGAATTTAAAATGGTTCTTAAGGGAGAATGCAAGGAAGCCCTTCGAAGTTTCTTCCATAATGCCTAGAGTTGATTAAACAGGTTTCATGTTTGTTTATTAAATTTGTAAGGTAAAGCTTGATTCCCGAGAACCCCCTGGGACTGTCCGTATAATTTTTTTGGCAGCTATATGGAAATACTACTTTTGGGAATTTTTTTAACATCCCACTCTAAATATATAATTGCCTTCTATCAGCTGTGAGTAGGTGATGCAAAATCCCTTTGCTTCAAGCTGACCCTCTGGTGACTTCATGGACACATCTTGGAAATGGTCCAGAACTGCTCCTAGGATTATATCTTTGTTATATTCCACTTCATCATATTGCCTCAGAGATAAGATGCTTTGGAGCAGGGCTCTCCAACTTTGGCCATTGTAAAGCTTGTAGATTTCAATTACCGGAGAAACTCCATTTCAAAGCCGAACAGCTAGCGCTGTCCGAAGACGTCTCTGTGGTCATGTGGTCGGCATGACTAAACCCCAAAGGCGCACAGAACGCTGTTATCTTCCCACCAAAGCGGTCCCTATTTTTCTACTTGCATTTTTTACTTGCTTTTGAACTGCTAGGTTGGCAGAAGCTGGGACAAATAACAGGAGCTCACCCCGTTAAGCAGCACTAGGGATTCGAACCACTGAATGCCGACCTTTCAATTGACAAGCTCAGCGTCTTGGCCACTGACCCACTGTGTCCCTGAAAATACCTTACATTGCTCTTATTTTGATTATTATATTCATCATTTGTATATATATATGGTTAAACATTACATTAGTTTATTCTCCAAAATTTAATGAACGTGTGTATGTGTGTTTTTTTTTTTTTTTAAGATTATGGAATCGGTATTGTATTTCAAGAACAAATACACTGAATTATAAAGAATTTTTGCAATACCTTGGCATAAGTTTGGAGAAGAAAAAGAAAAAGAGAGCTGAAAAGATAATAGATTCAGGTAGGCATCTTAAGGGGCTTGAAGGAAGCAGGATCAAACCATAGTTTGTTTCACTGCTACAAAGTTTGGTTCCCCCAATTAATATATAACATATAGGGGACTGTGTTATTGCAAGACGGGAACATCAAGCAAACTCACACACTATAAAATCGTGGTGGTGGTGGGGGAGAAACATCCAGAGACCTTAAGGAAATTATTATTCAATGAATGAACAACAATCCTTTTAACCAAAGGGCAATTTCATGCTGCAGCCTAAGCTACTTGTCTCCTGTGCTGCTTCCAGCTGTTTCTTAAATCAACTTCTGAAATTCCAGTTGAGATTGGATGATGACCTGCAAGCCCTGATTGGTTGTTCTCCTGGTTCTTGCCATTCCCACCCATACAGGAAGGCAAACTTGATTGGCTGGCTGGCTGGCTGGCTAGCTGGATCTGTCTACTAAGACCAGCCTTCCTCTCTAGGGCTTGTTCGCTCCTCACTCATCCCTATGCTTTCCCACATGTTTGCACATATGAATGTCTTTCCAAGTTATATTCTTTTTTAAACCATTTTTAAGACCCTCCCCCCTCCCCCCACACACTTGGTACCATCGTTACTCTGATGCCACAATAATTAAAGTAACAGAAAGCAGGCTGTTCTTTCCCCTAATAAAATTTGTCAACTACCAACTAGTGGAGAACATAGAACATAACATAATTCTCCCGAGTCCTTTGGGAGAAGGGCGGTATAAAAATATAATAAACATAAACATAATAAACATAACCCAGGATGGAAAGGTTGCCCAAGGCAGTGAACAACCACTGCAGGCGAAAGGGTGTGCAAGCAAAACTGGGGGTCTTGGTAGAGTGAAGCAAACCATTGGAGGTCACCAGTTCTGTCAGACTTAAAACAATTCAGTTCAACCATCAAGTTTTGAATTTCAAGTGAAATATATATCAGAATAACAGAATAAGAGTTGGAAGGGACCTTGGGGGTCTTCTAGCTCAACTCCCTGTTCAAGCAGAAGACCCTGTACCATTTCGGACAAATGGCTGTCCAAATCTCATGTTTGAAAGCCTCCTATGATAGAGCACCCACAACTTTTGAAGGCAAGCCTTTCAACTGGTTTATTGTTCTCAGGGAATTTCTCCTTAGTTCTAGGTTGCTTTTCTCCCTAATTAGTTTCCAACCATTGCTTCTTGTCTTACTTTTTGATGCTTTGGAAAATAGTTCTCCTCCCTCATCTTTGTTGCAGCCCCTCAAACATTGGAAGGCTGCTATCATGCCACTGCTAATCCTTCTTTTCACTGGACTAGACATACCCAATTCCTGCAACTGGTCCACCCTTAATCATTTTTGTTGCTCTTCTTTGCATTCTTTCCATAATCTCAACACCTTTTTTATGTTGCGATGAACAAAACTGCTGTATTCAAGGTGTGGTCTTACCAAGGCCCTATAAAGCAGTACTAGATTCTATCCGTCTGTTAATGTAGCCTAGGCTTTTTTTAGTGGCTGCCGCATATGGCTGGCTCACATTTAAGTGAATGTCCATTAGGACTCTAAGATCCCGCTTCCAGTTACCGCTACTGAGTCAGGTTTCACCTAATCTCTGCCTGTACATTTGATTTTTCTTGCCTAAATGTAAAACCTTACTTTTCTCTACACTGAATTTCATTTTGTTAGAATGAAATTAGGTCCCAGAAGTTACGTCCCAGTATTCAGGTCTATCGAGATCCATCTGGATATTGAGCCTATCTTCTGGGGTATTGACTATTCC
Organism: Masticophis lateralis; assembly: GCA_030761175.1. NCBI lineage: Eukaryota > Metazoa > Chordata > Lepidosauria > Squamata > Colubridae > Masticophis > Masticophis lateralis. The sequence goes on along the minus strand of JAUDYJ010000006.1, from coordinate 80,220,192 downwards.
TGCCTGCTTAGTGCCTGCAGATTTCATGAGTTTCCCTTCTATTCCCTCATCTAAATAGTTTATGAAGATATTGAAGAGTACTGGACCTAAGACAATACTACTTACTTCCCTCCCTGTAGATATAGTTCCAATAAGGACTACCACTATTGGGTGTGGTTTGTCAGCTAGTTAATTTAGTCACTTTGTCAAATAGTGAAATAATATTTGCTTGGCATGATCTGTTTATTACAAATCCATGTTGGCTTCTGGTTATAACTTTGCTTGCTTCTAGGTGTTTGCAGAACTATTGCTTATCTTTTTCAGGATCTTCTGGATTGATGTCAAACTGATTGATCTGTAGTTTCTTGGATCTGTTCCCCCCTCTTTTTTTAAGATGGGGACCACATTAGCTCTTTTCCAGTCCTCTGGTAGTTCCCCAGTGCTCAGTATCTTTGAATGATATGGTTGAATGGTTCTGAGATCACGTCTGCCTTCTGTGATGTAATCCATCAGGTCGGATTATTTCAATTTGTATTCTCTTACCATTTTCTTGCCTTTTAGTTTGAATTCCTAGCCTTTCTTTTATGGTTCTATTTTTATCAGTTGAGCTATTTTTTCCTTTTTGTCTGAAGACAGATGCAAAGAAAGAATTAGGCAGCTCTGCTTTCTCTCTGCTGCCCATTGCTTCCATGCTATCTTCTCCCATTAGTGGACCAATTGTTTCTTTCACTTTTTTATTTTTTATGTGTTGAAAGAAACTTTTTAAAAATTATTTTTGACATTTGTTACCAGTCTTACTTTATTCTGAGCCTTATCTTTCCCGACTTTATCTTTGCAGATTCTGCCTTAGTTATGTGCTCCTCTTTCCATTTTTTCCATACTTATTCTTTAGGTCTTTCAGTTTATCAGAGGGTTCTTTGTGCAAGCATTCTGGTTTCTCCTTGGATTTCTTATTTTTATTTTTCGGTGATATGCTGGACTGGGCTTTTAAAATCATATTTTTTCAGAATTTCCCAAGCTTCTTGAGTTGTTTTCCCCTTTTAAGGTTTTTATCCATGGAAACCTTTCCAAGCTCTAAGTTGAAATCAGCTCTTTTAACAATGGTTTGATTATGTTCTACTTCTTATGTCTGCATTATATTGAATTCTAATATGACATAGTCATTCTCACCCAAAGTTCTTGTGGCATGAGGTGCATTCACCCTGGGCTGCAAATAGTAAGTAGGTGAACTCATTGGTTTCTGTGTTTAGGAAATGATGAATAGCCTACACTTCTGATGACCAAGTAGAAAAGACACATCTAACTCCATAATAAATCATATACTCCCTGTTCTGTTACAGGGTTCCCCCAAAATAAAAGTATCCTGAATGTAGAAATGTTGGATAAAACACTAGACTTAGTTTCCATTTCTCCTTAGCTTCCTATGTTGAAATGATATTTTGTATGGTGGAATATTCAGTCATATGGACCTCTTTCCAAAGTTGCTAACCCCAATTCATATCTTTTCTCTATTTCTATTTATTGGGTTTACTAGACTTCCTTTTACACTTGTATAAAACGAATGAATTACTGAATGAATAATAAAGGGGACTCATAAACTTCCTGTTATCTGTCTGTATTGGTGTGCATTGATTTTTAAATTATTTCTAAATTGAATTTATTTATTTATTAATTTATATACTGCCCAGCAACTCTGGGCAAAATTAAAAATTAAATCAATCGAACCAATGTTTGCAAGATATTTGTCCTTCCATAAAATCTTGCAATATTTTGGTAATATTTTTCAATTAAATACAAATATCTATTTTAATGATGTTCATTTTTTCCCAGTTTCTGTGACATTTTACAAAACTCTGCAATAGTGAAAATATTGCTACAGGGTAGTGATCTGAACATCAAGTTATTTGCTCTGGAGCAATATAAAGCAGTAAGCAATATTATTTTTCTTGTTCAAAGAAAACTAATAGAATCTTGCTAAACCATAGCTTTTCTTAACAGCACAGAATGAATCCCCAGAAAGCAAGACTAGTGAATCAAAGATATCTTTACCTGCCACAACTGGATACAACTTGACAAAGATCCATCTAGATAACACTGCAAAGAATTTTAGAGAAAAGGTAAGTTCTTTGATCAATGCCAAGAAGTTTTACAGAAATACTGAATAATATGTTTTCATCACCTGGAAGATATTCAAGCATGCCTACACCCAGGTTCGCTCCTCTGCGCATGCCCGCGCACCTCCCGCCAGCCAGCTGATTTTAGGGTCTCTGACAGGAGACGCATGTGCACGCACATGCATGGGGGAATGGGGGCGTTGCGTGAGCATGCGCAGGGGGTGGGGGCTGTGGCGCCTCTCTCCCGTGCCCCATTTTTGGTTCCAGGAGGCTTCAGGGAGGCCTGCTAGCACAAAAATGGGGCATGGGATGTGCGGTGCCCTGTGCTAGCAGGCCTCCTTGAAGCCTTCTGGGACCAAAAATGGGCAGTGGGGGGTGCACCCCCCCATGGCCCGTTTTTGGTCCCAGGAAGGTTGCACACGTATGCACGGGGGTCGCACACGTATGCACGGGGGGTAGGGGCAGCATGGGGGTGGTGCACGCATGTGTGGGTGGGCGGCACCTGTGGGGGTGGTATTGCATTATGGGTGTCAGCATGCACGCATGCTTTCGGCACCTGAGGAAAAAAAGGTTCGCCATCATTCTTCTAGTCCAATCCTTGCTCAAGGTATTTATATATTTATTTAGTTCAATTTATATACCGCCTATCTCCGAAGACTCAGGGCGGCTTACAGTGCATTTTAAAAACCATTATAAAAACGTTTAAAATTAAAAAGGTAGGAGTCTTATACCATCCCAGTCAAATGGTTGTCCAGTCTGTTTTTGAAAAACTCCAGTGATGGAACACCCCCCCCCCATGCCCAGCTGAGCCCCCCCCAGCTCCCCATGCCTAGCTGAGCCGTGCGATCATCAGAGGCTGTTTTTTTTAACTTTTAAAACCATTTTTTCCTGCAACCTCTTCGGCTGAAGAGGTTGTAGGGAAAAAAAAATGCCTTTAAAAGCCTCTGGCGATCCCAGAAGCCTGATCATCGGAGGCTTCTAAAAGCATTTTTTTCCTGCAACCTCTTAAGGTTGTAGAAAAAATGGTTTTAAAAGTAAAAAAAAAAAAGTTGGACACTCACATCCAGTCACATTACCCCTACCCCCACCAAGCCACGCCCACAGAACCAGTAGTAACAAATTTTACATTTCACCACTGCCCTCAAGTGTTGGAAAATAGTTATCATGTCCTCCCCTAATCCTTCTCTTTGATAAGCTAGACTACCTCCTGGCCTGAGGTGCTGGCTACACCCATGCCCAGATTAGCGAAGGGAGAAAAGGTCCCGTTATGTCACATAATGCTACCCTGAATCTTCGGAGAGGGGCAGCATATAAATTGAATTAATTAAATTAAATTAATTAAATTAAATGACCCCTGGGCTAGATGTACCTAGCTCCTTCAATGGTTCATCATTCAATTTAGCCTCCAGGCTCTTTATCATCTTTGTTGCTGTTTTCTGCATACTTTTTAGAGTCACAACATTTTTTTTTTGTATTGTGGTGACCAGAACTGGATGCAGTATTCCAAGTTTAGTCTCACCAGTGTAATATAAAGCAATAGTATCATTTTCATTGTCTTGATGCTGTCCCTCTGTTTGATGCAGCCTAAGACTGCATTAGCTTTTTTGACAGCTTCAGCACATTGCTGGCTCTTACTTAACTGATGGCTCACTAGGACAATTATATTTCATTCACAGTTACTACTGTTGAGCCAGGTGCTACTTATCCTATACCTATGCATCTGGCTTTTCCTATCTAAGTGCAGGACCTTATTTTTCTCACCACTGAACTATATCTTTCAGATACCCCCTTTCCCCAAAAATAAGACATCCCCTGATAATAAGCCCAATCGGGCTTTTGAGTGCATGTGCTAAAATAAGCCCCCCTCCCAAAATAAACCCTCTCCAAAAATATTTAAACACAGAGCTGAAAATCAGGTAAGATGGCAAGAGGAGCCCCATCTTGCTCTATGTGCCCCAAAATAATAAGACCTCCCTGAAAATAAGGCCAAGCATTTATTTCGGGGTTCAAAAAATATAAGCCAAGGTCTTATTTTCGGGGAAACACAGTAGGGGAGAATGTTAAGGTTCTTCTAAGTCTTGAGCCTATCTTCCAAAGTCCAATGGTATATTATATTCAAATTTTGCCCATCTTATCATGCAACTTTGACTTGTTTATTTTCTGTTTCCATTTTCAATAAACATGTATACATGGCAACAATCTGTTCTTAATGTGTACACAATTCCACATCAAATTCAGTCTTTCCGCTTTCAGTTATCCTTCTTCATCAAAATTAAATCTTCAAGGTGACCATAAGAAAACTTTACAATTTCAGATATTTTCTTGTTTTAACTTAAAGTGTTTTTGAGAGAAAATGTTAAGATATTTCAATTTAGTAGCTGTAGCAGAGATGCTGTGCAGTGAGCTAGGACACGCAGTTACAGTTGATTGATAGGAGAGTGCTAGATCCTGCGTGAGGCAATCTGAGCTGTGATTGGTGGATGTGGGTGTGGTGGGAGAGTTCCTCTTTTTTTCCGCCTTTTTTTTTGAGTGTGTGCCCCATGTGCTCTGTGATTTACCTCATGATGTAGTGATGTGCCTGACTATCTTATCCAATGTAAATATAGAAGTCAAATATATTTATTTATATAAAACGACAAGTTTGCGTCAGCGTCTCTGGTTTCATTTCGGACACCTGCTGTGCAGTTCCCTGACATTTTTGTTTAACTGTTATTCTTCTTCTTTAAAAAAAAGTCTTCTTGGGGTGACAACTACAAAGATTTTATTTTATTTATATTTTATTTTATTTTATTTTTAATTTTTTTATTTTATTGTAATGTTTTTATAAATAACTCAAGGCAGCGAACATAACATTTTAAAAGAAAATCTTAATAAACAATGTTCTTAATAGCATAAAATCTCTAGCAGCAGCATAAGGCCACCCACAAATACTTGTATGGCATGACTACTTGGGGGGTGAGGTAAATGGTCTACACTGAGAACCAATGTTCCAGACTACACGGCATTGTAGTAGGAAGCAGGAGAGGAAGTCATGGGTGAAAACTTGTTAAAGAGAGATCCAACCTAGAAGAAAGGAGAAATTTCCTGACAGTGTGAACAGTTAATCAATGATAACATCTTGACCCTCAGATTTGTGGGTGCTCCATCACTGGAGGTTTTCAAGAAAAGACTGGGCTCCTATTTGACTGGAGATGAAGGGGGAATGTTATCTCTGGGTGGCATTCTTTCTCTTGGGAACAGAGAAGATGCCTGCAGCTGGAGGAAGGTGGAGTTTGGAGTCACCGGACTGCTGGACTGAGAATTGGTTGGAGATTGTGGCTCGGGGGGACGTTTCAAACTTTTGGTTTTTATTGGGTGTAATTCCGGATCCTGGCCCGAATTGGAATTACACCAAAGTCCTTACCAATTTGATATGTTCCTAATAAACAGACTTTAAAGAGAAATGGATGCCTTGGACTTAATTTCAGGGACATATTACTTGGAAGCTTGACATTAAGGTGTCTTCTTTGAGGAGACAGTTGGACTAGAAGACCTCTATTAAACTAAGTGGATCTATTCTGCCCTGCCTATCTTTACAAACATATTCTTGTTTCCAATCAAAACACCAACCACAATTTCTTGGTGGTGATTACACCTATGGAGCAGTGGTGGGTTTCAAATTTTTTTACTACCGGTTCTGTGGGTGTGGCTTGGTGGCATGGCATTGCTTGGTGGGCATGGCTTGGTGGGCTTGGCAGGGGAAGGATACTGTAAAATCTCCATTTGTACCCCATTCCAGGGGAAGGATACTGTAAAATCTCCATTCCTCCCCAATCCAGGGGAAGGTTACTGCAAAATCCCCATTTCCTCCTGATTAGCTGGAACTCGGGAGGCAGAAAATAGATGGGGGCAGGGCCAGTCAGAAATTTTACTACCAGTTCTACGAACTACCCAAAATTTCCCCTGCCGGTTCTCCAAAACTGGTCGGAACCTGCTGAAACCTACCTCTGCTATGGAAGTTATGAAGGAAATATTGAATGCTTCACCCTGCACAGCAACCATTCAGTAGTTGGGAATTTCTAAGCCTTGGAAGGAATTGTTATAATAGCAGCAATATGTCTTCAGCTCAATATTTTATGAGTAAAACTATTATAAATCTATTCTTTACAGTTGCGTACAGCTTATGAGGACGTTGTAAAGGCCTTCAGAGCATATGATGTCGGTCGAAGTGGATTTGTATCTTTGGAATATTTAAAATCAGTTCTTAGCACATTCATATTTCCAATACAGCAAGATGTCTTCCAAGAATTAATGAATAGGTAAGACAACTGCTATTTTTCTTTCAAACCAAGCCAACCCTGTATGAATTTATTACCCTCCTGAAAGTTGTATTCATAGTACAGCATATTCAGCTTAGAGACATAAGTCATATGTTTTGCTCTGTTTGACCAATTTATGGTACTATTGTGATATTTGGGTATGCCTGTAGCATGATAATTTATAATATATAAACATTCATCATCTCATTCCAAGCTAGAATCATGTTTGATTTTTTTTTTCCTGCAAGAAGCTCCCTATGATTTTGATAAATCACTCTGCACTGAATTGGAGATGTTTGTTGAAGAAAAAAATGGAAAGTCATCTAATGGGAAATGATTGCTGTGTTTATTATCTGAAGCAAATCAGTAGAGCTTACTTCTAAGGAGACACATAGAAAATAGGACAGTGCACGCTTTGGAAAGATTTGAAAGAGGTGCTTTGAAGCTCTCTATTACTAAGCAAAAGCTTTCAAGCTTTTGTGTGGACCTGAAAAAAGATACCATTGCTGTAAGGAGGCAGTGTTGTTTAAAATAGCCACAAGTTTTTCAGAATCCTGGGGAAAAAAACACATACAACTTAATCAATAGCAGGGAGAATTTCTTCAAGCTGTTTTTAAAGCATGCCCCACTCTTATTTTTTTAAAAAAATAATGCTTTGAAATGTCTTTATTTAATAAACTTTATTAAAAGCATTGAACATAAACACTAACACAAGGTAATACAAAATGAAGATAACAAAGACAGAAAGAGGGACGAAAAAAAGATAAGTCCATTGAGAAAGAATAAAAAGAAACAAAAGCTTCTGATTTCCTCTGCAGCAAATACAAGCATGATTACAAAATTATCTTTTACTGTATGATTAGAAAAAAAGTTACTTTTTTTTATTCATTTTTCCCCAAATCATCAAAATCACGTCTTAAATGCACGTCTTAAAACCATGTCTTTTTTTTCAGTTTCACACAAACGTCTATAAGGGATTTCCAGTGAATCATAAATATAGATATTGTCTTTTCCCTCATCTAGGAAATTAATTTAGCCATATCTGCAAGCTCCATCATCTCCACTATCATTCCTCCCTTGAAAATTTGTCCTGAACCTTTCCACTTTTGAGAGTAATACTCTTGCTGTAGCTGACATACAGCATATGGAAACAAAGCTCCATAACTGTTTTTGTAGCTGCCTGTCTAGAAGAAATGTTTTGAAAATTCAAATGTGGGAATTAGTAAACATTTTACAGAACACTAATCTGAAATATTTGCCTATACGTTTTGTGAACTTGGATGACCCAATAATATTTTGGATCTTTTATAAACTATTGATGTTATTCATTTTTACCCTTCTGAAAAAAAAAAGAGCTGTGAAATGTCTTTTAAATCACTGTGATCCAATAAAAATCAGAGGTGGGTTTCAGCAGGTTCTGACCAGTTCTGGAGAACCGGTAGGGGAAATTTTGAGTAGTTTGGAGAACTGGTAGTAAAAATTCTGACTGGCCCTGCCCCCATCTATTCTCTGCCTCCCAAATCCAGCTGATCGGGAGGGAATGGAGATTTTACAGTAACCTTCCCCTGCCATGCCCACCAAGCAACGCCCACCAAGCCATGCCACACCTACCAAGCCACACCCACAGAACCAGTAGTAATTGGGCGAACCGGTAGCGGTGGCGGCGGGAGGCTTCTCCCACCTGCCCGGATGCTTCTGCACATGTGCAGAAGCATCGCGCAAGCACACGAGTATGCGCCCGCCCACAAGCAAACCGGTAGTGATGGGTTTTGAAACCCACCCCTGCTCCATTTGTATATGTCAATCGCTGGTTAAGCAAGTTATGCTGTGAAAATTCTGTCCCAGTACCTGGAGTCTATGAAGCTCTATATGGGACCATTGGGCTCAAGCTCAACCATGTTAAGACTGAGTTCTTCCTGGGACTTCCTGCTCCTGAGAAGTTTCCATTGTTCAGTTTCCTCAGATGGAAATGGGAAACAATGCAGTACCTGTGTTTGTGAAGTTCTTTGCACAAATCCATTTTGCGCACCAATTACATTCATCCCTGGATCGTAGGGCCCTATTGATAGTATCTCATGTCTTAGCCATCCTTTGGTTTTCTATAATGCACTCTACTTGGAGTTCTTAAAAATGACGTGGAAGCTTCAGCTGATCCAAAATAAAGCAGAATGGAATGGAATGGAATGGAATGGAATGGAATGGAATGGAATGGAATAGAATAGAATAGAATAGAATAGAATAGAATAGAATAGAATAGAATAGAATAGAATAGAATAGAATAGAATAGAATTCTTTATTGGCCAAGTGCGATTGGACACACAAGGAATTTGTCTTTGGTGCATATGCTCTCAGTGTATATAAAAGGAAAAAAGGAAAAAGGAAAAATACATTCATCAAGAATCATAAGACACAACACTTAGTGATAGTCATAGGTTACTAATAAGCAATCAAATCATGCTAGGAAACAAACAGAACAATATAAATCATAAAAATACAGACAACATGGTTATAGTCATGAGTGGGAGGAAATAGGTAATAGGAAGGATGAGAAGAATGATAGTAATACAGCCTTAGTAAATTATTTGACATTGTTGTGGGAATTAATTGTTTAGCAGAGTGATGGCATTCGGGGAAAAACTGTCCTTGTGTCTAGTTGTTCTGGTGTGCAGTGCTCTATAGCATCATTTTGAGGGTAGAAGTTTATGTCCAGGATATGAGGGGTCTGTAGATATTTTCACAGCCCTCTTTTTGACTCATGCAGAACAAGAAGATATGGGCATGCCACAATATATTGATGTAACACCTCCGTTACTTGGGTGCCCTGATTCAATAGGCTTCTAAGTGCAATTCAAGGGCCTGGTTGCGATTGATGAAGTCCTACATGGCAGAGGGCTTGTCATTTGAGAGAGCTTCTTTCTCTCATAGTATTTGCTTTTCTGTAAGATCTAAAAGAGTTGGCATGGTTTGGGTTCCATATTCAAACATGCCATCTGATAGGACCTGGGATGTGGGTACCAGCCTCTTGTCATAGTATCCCCCAGGCCTCTGAGGTGCAAACAGTCATAGCCCTGTTGTCTTTTAGATTACCCTTCAAGCACTCAATCTTCACTCTGACTCTTGGCCTAAGGCAGGGATGGCGAACCTGTTTGGCACCAAGTGCTGAGAAGGGAGCACTTCATGTGCGCTCATCTGGGCTGTAACCAGGAAGAGCAACTTCTCAGGGGGCATCCCGTGCACCAGATAAGGTACTTCTGGGTTCTGGCATGAGCATGTGCATTGGCCAGCTGATTGGCACATGCGCATGCATGACAGTAACTGGAAGACTTACTGGCCAGCACACATGTGCGCGCCGGAACCCAGAAGTACTTTATCCAGCATGTGGGATGCCCCATAGGCAGTTCCTCTTCCTGGTCGCGGCCCTGACCAACTCTTCCAGTTTCCGGCATTGCCGCAGACACAAAGGCCAGCTGATTGTTGCATGCACACGTGCACCAGAAACCCAGAAGAGTGCCAGGCAACATGGCTCTGCATGCCATAGGTTTCCCATCACGGGGCCTAAGGCGTGGTATAAACTGTGTTGATTACCTTGTTTGAGTGTTTACTGTTTCTCTATTCAGTCATATTTTCTCTTTCTTGTGGTTTCCATTGTTATTTGACTTTTTACATTTTTAATCTGAATGCTACTCAGAGTCACTTGTGTTGGGAGATTTCCAATGTGATAAAGAAATAAGAAAGACAATGAAATAAAGAATAGTTTCAGCAAAGGAAAACTGTATACCAGTATCAGAGTAACATCTTTAGCAGCTCCTTAAAGCTGAAAGGCCTCCCTGCTAATAGAGTACACATGGAGAAAGACACTCAAAATTTGTTATGACTTGTGTATTTTGTTGTGTTGTGTATTTACCAAATAAATCATAAATGTCTTCAACTAATTTCCAACCATCTGTAGTAATCATCAATTATTGCACTACTGAAAATACTGTGGCTGCATTTCTGCCACTTATTATTTTTAAAAGTTAGATGTAAGCACATAATAAAGGGACGCGGTGGCTCAATGGCTAAGATGCTGAGCTTGTCAATCGAAAGGTCAGTAGTTCAGCGGTTCGAATCCCTAGTGCCGCGTAATGGGGTGAGCTCCCGTTACTTGTCCCAGCTTCTGCCAACCTAGCAATTCGAAAGCATGTTAAAAATGCAAGTAGAAACATAGGGACCACCTTTGGTGGGAAGGTAACAGCATTCCATGCACCTTTGGCATTTAGTCATGCTTGCCACATGACCACGGAGACGTCTTCAGAGAGTGCTGGTTCTTCAGCTTTGAAATGAAGATGAGCACCACTCCCTAGAATCGGGAATGACTAGCACATATGTGCGAGGGGAACCTTTACCTTTACCTTTTAAGCACATAATTGTGATAGTCATCGCTTATAGCTTTCCAGAAGGAATCTTTCTCCTAGGCATTTATGTATGCGGTGCTTCTTAAGCTTTCTACTTCAGTAAGAGGAAGTGCAATGCCTTTCTAATAATGCTATAAAGAGGGAAGTCCAAGTTTTGAGCTGCCACATCTATTAAGGCAATATTGCACAGATATGCTAATGTTAAAGCTGCAGCATTGTGAATACAGTGATAAAGATGAGATGCAGAAACGAAACATAGAAGTGGCTTTCTCTAGATTAAAGATTCATTATGTTAGAAAGATTTAAAACAAATTTTGCACATAGCTCTAACAATGTGCAAGATGTGGGAGGCTGTTTATATATATATATAGATAGATGGATGGATGGATGGATGGATGGATATGGATATGGATATGGATATATTCCCTTTTGTATGAGATGGTAAGAAACTATTTATAATTTTATTGTGTTAATAAAATATTTATTTGTCAACATTTTATAGCTGCTTCTGCTAGATGTTTGATATTGTAAAATCTTGGTTGTTCACAATCCATTCAACATTTGTTCCATTGTAAAATGGCCTAAAATTCAGAGGTGGTATTTAGCAGGTTCTGACCAGTTCTGGAGAACCAGTAGCAGAAATTTTGGGTAGTTTTGAGAACCGGTAAATACCACCTCTGACTGGCCCCGCCCCCATCTATTCTCTGCCACCCAAGTCCCAGCTGATTGGGAGGAAATGGGGATTTTACAGTAACCTTCCCCTGGAGTGGGGAGGGAATGGAGATTTTACAGTATCCTTCCCCTGCCATGCCTACCAAGCCACGCCCACCAAGTCATGCCACACCCACCAAGCCACGCCCACAGAACCAGTAGTAATAAAAATTGAATCCCACCACTACTGAAATTATATGTATATTCCTACGGATAACATTGATTATTGTGTAAGGTATCAGTTATCATTGTTCTAATTCCATTGCTGAAAACTGTTGAACTGTAAGATTAAATCCATTAAATAGTGTATATTTGGAGATTTGTCTTCTTCCCCAGATACTAAAAGTTTATAATCTATACTGTTTTGTATTTGATGGGAGATATATAAAGAAAAAAAAAATACTGCATAATTTTCTTGGTGGACCAGACTAATTGCTCTAAGATTTCTTCTTCTGAGCTCAGAGAAAATAGTCTCAGTTGTATTGTTGAATACCCCAGAAGTATAAGAAAGCCATAATATTAAAAATATAAATATACCATTTTGTTGTTCAGATTTGGAATAAAATTATCCAAAAATATGGCTTGGGAAAAGTTTCTAAGCAAATTCCATGATCCTTTGCTGTTTGACAGCGGCCAAGTGTCTTCTAAAAGAAAACATCACAGGTAGGAGACAAATTCCACTTATAGATTCGATTTATTTCTATGATTCCTGTAATGATCTTCTGTACCTATCAGTCAAGGAATTCTGGCTGGTGGAGTCCAGGAGAAAGGCTTTCTCTGCTGCGGCTCTTGACTTTTGGAATATTTTACTCTTGGGGTGAGATTGGCTCCTTCCTTTTTGATCTTTCATAAGGGCCTGAAGACCTGGCTCTGTCAGATGGATTGGGGCCCCAGTGGGAGAGCATAACATTTAACAGTAACAGAGTTGGAAGGCTTGGAGGTTATCTAGTCCAGCCCCGTGCTTACGCAGGATACCTGTACTAGGGATTCAAACTGGCGAACTGCCAACCTTTCTGATCGGCAAGCTCAGTGTCTTAGCCACTGAGCCACAAATTAATGAATTAAGAGGTAATTTCACACCTCAAGCTCATCCTGCTCCTTCCCTCCCCACCTATTAACTATAATTCTATTTTTTGATTGTAGTGCCCATTTTTGTTGTTTTAGAAATATTTATCTTTTATGACTTTAATACTTTTAATGCTGTAAGCTGCCCAGAGTCTCTTTGAAACAAGATGGATGGCAAATAAATTTAATAAATAAATAAATAAAACAAAGCAATATAACAGCAATTCCAGATTTATGAATAATGTACGTGAGTGTTACTGATTGCCGTGCTCTCATTCTATATATAGAGAAACATTCTTCAAACATCTTGGACAATAAATCTAAAATGTTATATCTGAAAAGATCCAAGCATTGATGTGGAATACCTTTTTTCTTTATTTTGCTCTTAGACTCCTTTGCTGCAGTGAGATTTGAAGGTCCACTATTAGAAACTTGTGGATTAAAAGAGAAAAAAAAAATCCACCATCTTCCCACATTACATATTTTATTGTAGAATACTTGCATATTGAAAAGAGTTATTTGGCATATACAGTATTAGGAGAACATATACTCATACAACATAGAACATTAGTTGGGCTGTAAATGACTGGGCCTCCCCATGTAAATTATATCCTAAACTGCAACTGCTTATTGCAAAGGAAGAAATAAGATAGGCACTAATTGAGTCACTCATATTCTTGAAAAATCGGTAATAATCTGCTGAGAAATTTCACATGGCTTAGAAAACCTGGATTTACTAAAAGAGGTTGGAATATGGAGATCTGCTTTTGTCTTTCATTAAGTCTCATAAGATTTTGACAGATATTCTAAATTGTAGCACATTGTACGGTAGATGGGGGAGGGAGAGAATGAGACATTAAGAAGTCCTTATGCAATCTCCATCTGTTGATCATTCTTTGTGTGCAAGCATTTTGCACCAAGGCTGATTATAGATTTTTTTAAAAATTTGATTTATATGCCGCCCTTCTCCGGAGACTCAGGACAGCTTACAATGCGTTAAGCAATAGCCTTCATACTTTTGTATATTTATACAAAGTCAGCTTATTGCCCCCACAAACCGTGTCCTCATTTTACCTACCTTAGAAAGGATGGAAGGCTGAGTCAACCTTGAGCCTGGTGAGATTTGAACTTACAGTAATTGCAGACAGCTGATGTTAATCACAATGCTTTAGTCTGCTGAGCCACCAGGTCCCAGAGTTAACATACAAGATGGCATTGCAGGGTTGGAGTTGACCTGAAAGCAGTCCTTTTTCTCTTTCCAATCTCTCCCTCCCTCCCTCCCTCCCTCCCTTCCTTCCTGTTGGATTTCATTCTATAGAGCTTACATCAATTGGGTCTTGGGCCCTAGCTTTTGAGCACTGAAGAAAACAAGTCTACTACTTCTCTATAAGAACCCTTCAAAAATTGAAAGACTGCTAACATGTCTCCCCTCAGCCTTCTCTTCTTTAAGTTAAATATACTAAGTTCCTTTTTATAAGATTTAGCCCCCACAAGACTGTTGGAAGAAATGGGTTCAGTTCCAAGTGGGGAGAAAGACACTGGAAACATGGAGACTGCTTGGAAAGCTGGTTTAATGGAGTAGAGCCATTAAGCACATGGTCCTAGTGCAGTCGAACACATGGAGTGAAGAATGAGATATATTTATACCAGAGGTGGGTTTCAGCAGGTTCTGACCAGTTCTGGAGAACCGGTAGCGGAAATTTTGAGTAGTTTGGAGAACCTACCACCTGTGACTGGCCCCACCCCCATTTATTCTCTGCCTCCCGTGTCCCAGCTGATTGGGAGGAAATGGGGATTTTGCAGTAACCTTCCCCTGGAATAGGATGGGAATGGAAATTTTATAGTATCCTTCCCCTGCCACACACACCAAGCCACGCCCACAGAACTGGTAGTAAAAAAAATTGAAACCCACCACCGATTTATACCCTCTCTTGGGCCTTGCAAGAAACGTATCCTATTGGTTGTCAGACTCCCAGGGGGCTATGCAGGGGTCCAGCTGACCTTGTAAGCTGTCTGTGTCCCAGGCTTGGTTGAATCTTGCTGGGTGATGATGTAATGAAGAGGCTTGTGTTCTGAAAGGGTGTTGGGCAATTCCTATTATGGCTTAATGGCTTTGTCCTGGTTTGGATTTTGAGTGAGGGCTAATCCTATCACCCTGGAGCTGAAGGCCTTTTGTCTTGTAGATAGAATGGCCCAGTCTTTCTGGGGCTATTAACAAAGGTGGGGGCTGCTTTCCAAGAGCATGTTTCTCCTTTTCTCATCCAGGGAGGTATAATATTCTGCCTTTTTAATACTTCCTAGAATATTTCATTCTTCTAGGAGAAGGGTGGGTGCTAACTTTCTACAAGACCTTCACCATCTTGGTTTCTCTTCTCTGCACTCGTTCTAATTCCACAGCCTTCTTCTTGTGATACAGTACAGTGACCAGAACAGGACATAGTATTCCAGGTGTGATTTGATCCATGCAACAGAGAATGAAACTATTACGTCCCATGATCTCAACATTCTATCTCTCTTGACCCAGACTAAAATTTTACTGATTTTTTTTGGCAGCTACAGGAAACCCATGGGCGCCTGCTTATGACTACAGCTTTTTATTTCTTTTGGACCCCTGGTTCACTGATTATTTCCTAAAACAGTCTCATGAATGCACAACCTATGTGTGCACAACATTCCCAGGAGGGAGGGAGTATATTCCAGAGGAGCAAGAGAGAACATGAAAGTTTTGATAGTTTGTGTGAGAGGAAGAAGGTGAAGAAGGTGACTCTTTGCTAATAGTTCCCAGAGTACATGTTTTATGGTGCAGCTACCCTGCTTTAAATTGGCAAGAATTCTATCTATATTTGATGAACAATAAAGAAACCTGCTTAGAAGAATCTCAATGGGTCTTTCTTAGGGGTGGGCCGCTGGGGGTTCGCAGAGGTTCAGGAGAACCTCTAGCTAAGATTCTGTGCAGTTTGGAGAACCCCCAAATCCCACTCCTGGCTGACCCCGCCCACCCCTCCTCTTCCAAGAGTCCCCACGCAGCCCAATTTGGATGCAGGTAAGGGCAGAGTATGCACAGAGGCTCGGGGAGGGCAAAAAATGGGCCTTCCAGAAGTTCAGGAAGGCGAGAAATGGGCCTGTTTCTAGCCTCCAGAGGGCCTCCGGAACCTGGGGAGGCTGTTTTCGCCATCCTGGAGGCTTGAACAAAACCTCCGGAGCAGGGAGGGCAAAAATGCCCCCTCCTCGCCGTGGTGCAGGAGGCTGACTAGGCTACGCCCACCATGGCCATGCCCACCCAGCAACTAGGCAGAGAACCCCTCGCTAAAATTTTTGAAGCCTGACACATGTGTTCATTCCTAGTGATATTAACCCAGGATTAAAGTTTTCTCAGTCTTGAGATGTGCAGTCACATCACGTAGTAGAACTCAACTCATATTTTCCTTACAGAAGCAGAAAATTGGATGAAGCCTTGTCAAGTGATCGAATTCTCTTAAAGCTGCATGGACATATCCAAGACGCTTATTCTTCTCTGAAGAAGGCTTTTTTGATGCTTGACAGAGTATGAGTATTGATAAGATGCCTCTCCCCTCTCCTTTTGCCTGCAGAATTATTCTGTTTGGGATCTTTCAGACATTTTTAGTTTTGCATTGAATTGATCTTAAATTATTCTTGTCAACTCAAAAAGCAGGAAGCCATTAGCAAAAAACATTAAACTTTCCTCATAAATGAAGGCAAATATAAATTTCAGAATAATGTTGCAAAACCCAATCTGGGTCAATCACCAGGACTAGAGATTTAGATTTCCAAGCTTTTAGAGTTATGCTGGAGCCCATCCTCAAGGAACTTCTCTCCCACAGAATGTGCATTTTGGGCTATTCTGTGTGTAGTATTTATGTGGTGCCTGGTTGTGTGTGGTTTTTTATTTGTTAATTGGGATGTTGGCTGCTCTTTCCTTGTGCTGCCAAATCCTTAGTTCCCAAGTACCTGATAAGCTGGAGATAGATCATCAGTCCTGCAGACTGACATGGGGCATGTTTCCCAGGCTGCAATCATTTCCCTGGCTATTTTTGTACCTGCTCAGCTAATAATCTTAGTAGCGGCAAAATTGAACATATGTCATTCATTGCAATGTGATGTTACCAATCGGTGTTTGGAATTGACTGATATAGATAGCTGGATCTTTTCTGTGGGATTCAAACGTTTTACCACGAATTGAACTCCATATTTCTCTAACCTGAAAGCTTCAGGGAAAATGAACCACATAGACTAGATTCTATAGTAAGTACCATGATGGCGAACATATGGCACCGCTGAGGGCACGTGAGCCGTTGCCCCAGCTCAGCTCTACTGCGCATGCACATGGGCTTCCCGCTGGCCAGCTGGTCTTCAGATCTCTGCCACGCATGCATAGGATGCCGGGGCGCATACAGGGTGTACGCGCATGCATGGGAGCCAGGGTGCAGGCCCCACGTACGCGTGTGTGGGGAGCAGGGTGCATGCAGGGGGGCCATGTGGGGGGGAGGGGGCACTCATGCACGTGGCAGAGGTTGCATGCACAGGAGGCCGTGTGCGCATTGCATTTTGGGGGTTTGCGTGCGCGCTTCGGGCACTCGGTCCGGAAAAAATTAGCCATCACTGCTATAGTACATCTTTTTGCTGCAAGTCTGCTGAACACCACCGTTGAAGATAGTAATCTAAAGCAGTGTTTCTCAACATCAATTTGAAGATGTGTGGAATTCTTGAAGTTGTTCCAGAATTCCGCAATTAGCATTCTGATGGGTTGAAGTCACACATCATGAAGTTGTTCAGGTTGAAAAACAGATTTCACATGTGAAAGTTCTGGTAACATATGCTGATGATTCCCAATAAGGATGAAATCAGTCACGTATTGCCTGATAGTAGCTACTTAGAATAAAGGAAAAATTGGAAAGCAATATTTTGCTCTCCCATGTGTGTCCGTTTTGATCTATTTCCCTTTGGGAGTAAGCTTCTCACTGTTCCATATGCTAAACCAACATAAGAAAATTCATACAATTTTTGATAACATTAATCAGAGATCAACTCAAACAGGAAAGTGCTATTTTTCCTCTTATGGCGGGCAGATAAAGTGTTTTTTTACTTTGATTTTGATTTCTTATTTTGATTTTGATTTTTTATAAACCTGTGGTAATCACCATATCTAAAGCAACAGGTAAACTGGGGGTGGGAAGGATAGATGGGAATTAAAGCTTTCTCAGCCTGAGTGTTATCAGGATAGTGAACAACAGGCACCCCTTCCAAAGGCATGTTTCATTCTGGATTTCGATATAAATAAAAAATTATAACTTTTAGCCAATGGCTTTATATAATCACTTCTTCTTGTGCCATGTCTGTCATCGGACGTTGGCGATCATGTTGGCAATCCATAATAATCACTAGCTCTGAAAAATTAAATAATTTAAATAAATAAGTAACTGCCTAGTAGAGTAAAGTAAATTGAATATCTTTTAGATTTGTGAAATGGAAAGTAAGCTACGGGTTTTATGCTATCTCTTAATACTGCTAAACGCTCTGCTTGTGTTTTTAGAATCAAGATGGGAAAATTACAAGAAATGAGCTTCGTCGTATTTTAGATTGCATCATGTTTCGAATAAGTGATGATGATTTCCAAGAACTAATCAAGATAATTGATCCAGAACATACTGGACATCTAAGCTACAATGAATTTTTAAACCTCTTTGAAAAAGATTCCGTAGTAAGTTCTATCACTGATCACTTATCTATATTTCTTTCTGGAATAAATGATTAAAACAAGAAGGTTCAAAAACAGCTATTCCTAAGGCTTGGGGAGCAGGTTGTCAACAGATACCACTGTATGTATACTGTATATCCTTCATGCACCTCACATTCCTTGGGCTCCTCGTGAAAGCTGAGTCATGCTGTGACTGGAGAGAACTTAGATCCGGGGTGGGCTCTACTTACCTTTACTACCGGTTCGCAATGGGAGTGCGCATGCTCTTATGGTTTCCGGCACTTCCCTGTGTGCACACTTCCGTTTCAGCACTCGGTGCTGAAAAGGTTCGCCAACACTGATATAGGTGGGCAAAAGTCCCATCACAGGTGGCACGTGGAGCCATATCTGCAGGCACGCGAGCCGTTGCCCTAGTTCAGCTCCCCAGCTGGCCCGGCACACACCGTCCCTCCCCTCCCAAGGTCTCCACGCAGCCTGTTTTGGATGCCAGATAAGTACAGGGCTTGCACGGAGGCTCTGGGAGGGCATTATTGGTCTCCAGAGGGCCTCCAGGGGGACAGGGGAGGTGGTTTTCATCCTCCCCAGGCTCCAAGAAAATTTCTGGAGCCTGGGGAGGGTGAAAAATGGGCCTACCAGGCCTACCGGAAGTCTGGAAATGGGCCGTTTCCAGCCTCTGGAGGCTTCAGGGTGGTCTGCTTGGCCCAAAATGCGGGGGGGGGGAGAAGCATTGTGTGTGCATGCACGGGGGAGTGGGACACAGGGGGCATTGAACTATGGGTGTGGGCACATGCGCGCACGACCCCTCTGCGCTCCCCCTGCTTTTGGCACACAATGGCAAAAAGGTTAGCCAGCTCTATGAAACCTGGACTCTTGCTTGTCCTTTGCTCTTAATAAAGGCACACTCTTAATAAATTGTCTGGATCAGGTGTCTCCAACCTTGGCAACTTTAAGACTTGTGGACTTCAACTCCCAGAATTCCACAAGCCTTAAAGTCCACAAGTCTTAAAATTGCCAAGGTTGGAGACCCCTGGTCTAGATATCATATCGACCACAGATTTTCCCCACATAATGGTATAGTGCAGGTTTTTAAAACCTTTATGTTCTTTCTGACCTTGATTTTTAGAAACAATATGAGAGAATTCTAATTTAACTTTTTCTTTTTTAATCCAATTAGACGGAGTCAAAGTGGGCTAATAGTTCAAAGAAGGCTAAAAAGCCAACTTCCGTCCTTGAAGCCTGGAATATTGTAAGCAACAAGATGCTTCCTTTTAAAAAGTCACTCAAGAATTTTGATTTATTGGACTTTGTAATTTCACATATTCCAACTCTCTGTAATTTGAACTTCCTTCCTTATACGATTTTACGTTAGGCAGAAGATGTTCTGACGGAGCAAGTGAAAGGGTATTGGAATGAATTTAACAAAGCTTTGCAAGCATGTGATCCTCGAAGTGAGGGTATTATTAGCAGAAATAATTTCCGAAAGATCCTTCAGCTCTATTGCCCCTCATTAACAGATGACCATATTATTGCGTAAGTAAATACTTTAACAAATATTCATTTCAAATATGTTTTTTTTTCTCATCTCCCTTTGGACGTCATCATTATTTGGCTATTTATTGTCATCCATATTTGTAAATGAGGGCCTTTTTTAAAGTCCAAGATGAACATGGGTTCCTAGAAAATTTCAACCATAATTACGGTGTCTCCATAAATTACAGCTTTCTAATTAATTTCTGTTTCCCCGTCTTACTCTTCCCACCAAGTTGTTGTTGTTGTTGTTAGTTGTGAAGTCATGTCTGACCCATCGCGACCCCATGGACAACATTCTTCCAGGCCTTCCTGCCCTCTACCATCCCCCAGAGACCATTTAAGCTCATGCCTACTACTTCAGTGACTCCATCCAGCCACCTTGTTCTCTGTCATCCCCTTTGTCTTTTGCCCTCAATCTTTCCCAGCATTAGACTCTTCTCCAGCAAGTCCTTCCTTCTCACTAGGTGGCCAAAGTATTTGAGTTTCATCTTCAGGATCTGGCCTTCTAAAGAGCAGTCAGGGTTGATCTCCTCTAGAACTAACTGGTTGGATAACCTTGTAGTCCAAGGGACTCGCAGGAGTCTTCTCCAGCACCATAGTTCAAATGCTTCAATTCTTTGGCGCTCAGCCTTTCTTATGGTCCAACTTTCACAGCCATACATTGCAACTGGGAAAACCTTGTTGTGGAATTGTACAAAATATGTTGCGATTATTCAGCCCATTTGGAGACCAGATCACTTCTAGGAAGTTGAGAACCAATTGCCAGAACATTTCTGTTGAGGCCAAGACAGACAATCCAAAATTGGGAGTTAGGTTTGCACATCCTGGTGCACAGAGAAAAAGCTGGCTCGAAATTGGGCAGAATAAATAGGTTTGATCCTACCTAATATGCCTCTGTGCTATCAAAACCCAGAGCTAGGGATTTAATAGAGGGGAAGAGGAATATTACTTCACTCTATTAAGTTCCATCCCTTTGGAACCCCTGTGCATCTTAGCCATTATTGCAATTCTTCCTAAAGATATAGAGACACAAAGAGGAAAGAAACCATTGAAGTCATCTCCACTCAAAACCATGTTCGGTGCAAGAATTCTGAACTGAGTCATGAACTTTACCCTCCACTATTAAACCATGCTTGTTCTGATGGATAATTAGAGGACCCTACTGAGGGCAAAGATCTCATTCTTTATTTTTTTTAATTCTGTACTGTGCAAACCCTTGCCCTCCAGTGTCAGATACAAACCTCCGTTTTCAGCTGGATGGAAGATAAACTCATCAAGGTTAAAAATGATATGGCTAATGATGATAGATCGATAGGTAGGTGGGTAGATAGATAGATAATAGAATTCTTTATTGGCCAAGTGTGATTGGACAAACAAGGAATTTGTCTTTGGTGCATATGCTTTAAGTGTACATAGAAAAGATACATTCATCAAGAATCATAAGATACAACATTTAATGATAGTCATAGGGTACAAATAAGCATTCATACTAGGAAACAATCAATATAAATCATAAGGATACAACAACAAGCTATAGTCATACAGTCATAAGTGGGAGGAGATGGGTAATAGGAACAATGAGAAGATTAATAGTAATGCAGACTTAGTGAATAGTTTGACAGTGTTGAGGGAATTATTTGTTTAGCAGCGTGATGACATTTGGGAAAACACTGTCCTTGTATCTAGTTGTTTTGGTGTGCAGTGCCCTATAGCATCGTTTTGAGGGTAGAAGTTGAAACAATTTATGTCCAGGATGTGAGGGGTCTGTAGATATTTTCACAACTCTCTTTTTGACTCACACAATATACATGTCCGCAATGGAAGGTAGGTTGGTAGTAATTGTTTTTTCTGCAGTTCTAATTATCCTCTGAAGTCTATGTCTGTCTTGTTGGGTTGCAGAACCAAACCAGACAGTTACAGAGGTTCAGATATCATCAGGGCGGCTTACTATGCGTTAACCAATAGCTTTCATACTTTTGTATATTTATACAAAGTCATCTTATTGCCCCCACAATCTGGGACCTCATTTGACCTACCTTAGAAAGGATTGAAAGCTGAGTCAACCTTGAGCCTGGTGAGATTCGAACTTATAGTAATTGCAGGCAGCTGAATGTTAATAACAGGCTTTAATCTGCTGCGCCACCAGGCTCTTTGCTGGTGTTGTTCAGTTCTGAACAACTTCGAATTAGTAATACCCCATTTCAAGCGTACATTGATGGTTTTGAGTGTAAAGCAAAATACATTGGACATTTGAAATTGCATCATGCTTGAGTAGAGCTGTTTAAGGTCAGAATACCCATTAAGGGATTCAAACAGCCTGTTTCAAATTAAGCCAGTTCTTTCACACTCAGAATTATTTAGCCATGATGGTGCAGTGGTTAAAATGCAATATTACAGGTTGTCTCTGCTTATTGCCTGGAGTTTGATTCTGACCGGCTCAAGGTTGACTCAGATTTCCATCCTTCCAAGGTCGGTAAAATGAGGACCCAGATTGTTGGGGGCAAGATGCTGACTCTGTAAAGCACCATGAAGTGATATATAAGTCTAAGTGCTATTGATAATTAGAAACAAAATTGTTTTTGAGACTTTAGAGGTCATCTAGTCCAATCCCCTGCCCAGAACAGAAGTATTCAGACCATCCCAGACCAATAGTTGTTCAATCTTTCTTTAATAATTTCCAGTAATGGACTCCCACAATTCCAGGAGAGAAACTGTTCTGTTGCTTCATAGCTCTCATGATGAGGAAATTCTTCTTTATTTTGAGTTTCCATGTCCCTCTATAAAGCTTCCACCCATTGAGTCTTGTTCTACTATGGAGGCAGTATGGAATATAAATTCACACCCTCTTCCCTGGGCCATCCCACCAAGGACTGGTGCTTGATTGCTATCATTAGCCTTCTCTTCTTTAGGCTAAACATACCCATTTCCATTGGAAAAAACTACTATTACTTCCATGCACTTGTGGACAAGTGGAACATCTAAAGCGAAGTTGGTTATAGGAAGATGACATTGTAGAAACTATGCAGAGATTGTTTCAGCAACACCTGTATGAATATTCTATAATGCCTTCTGCCACTTTATAATGCCTTGGTAAGGCCACACTTGGAATGCTGCATCCAGTTTTGGTTGCCACAATGTAAAAAAGTTGTGGAAACTCTAGAAAGAGTGCAGAGAAGAACAATAAAGATGATTAAGGGACTAGAAGCTAAAACATATGAAGAACGGTTGCAGGAACTGAGTATGTCTAGTTTGATGAAAAGAAGGACTAGGGGAGACATGATAGCAGTGTTCCAATATCTCAGGGGCTGCCACAAAGAAGAGGAAGTCAAGCTATTCTCCAAAGCCCCTGAGGGCAGGACAAGAAGCAATGGGTGGAAACTAATCAAGGAGAGAAGCAACTTAGAACTAAGGAGAAATTTCCTGACAGTTAGAACAATTAATCAGTGGAACAACTTACCTTCAGAAGTTGTGAATGCTCCAACACTGGAAGTTTTTAAGAAGATGTTGGATAACCATTTGTCTGAAGTGGTGTAGGGTTTCCTGCCTAAGCAGGGAGTTGGACTAGAAGACCTCCAAGGTCCCTTCCAACTCGGTTATTCTATTCTATTCTATAATATGCTTTAAGCCAGGAAACAAAGAAAATGGCAGAAACTCAGACTACCCTGTTTTCCCCAAAATAAGACATCCCCTGATAATAAGCCCAATCGGGCTTTTGAGCGCATGGCAATAAGGCCAAGCGCTTATTTCAGGGTTCAAAAACATATAAGACAGGGTCTTATTTTTGGGGAAACACGGTAGCTGTAGTCTAACTCCCCAGTTAAAAGTGGAAGGAAAGGAAAAACACAGGCAGTCATGCAAGAGCTGGTTGTTTGAGCCAATTTCAACTAAGGAGAGTTCTCATCAAACTTTTGCAGAAAATTTTCTGATCTGGCCCACCTCAAATGGTTCAGAAACCTCTGTCGCACTGAGGGACTGAATGGGAAGTCATCTGTATAGCTCAAAGAAAACTGAGGATCTCAGAGTCTGAAGCCAAGGTCAAGAATGGAATGGCTGCTAAAAGCATAGAACTAAGTGGGCCTGTTTTCTGGTGTGTGTCTTCTTCCATATAATGGAGTAACTTTCTGACTGAAAGTGACAACGACTAGTGTGTCACAGACCTTCTGGAAACTGTTCAAGACTGAATTGCCCCAGAGAGCATCTAGTAAATAAGACGATGCAGACATATGGTAGATGGTTCTATATTTGATTTGTGTATTTTTAAGGATTGATTTTATGTTTACACCATGGATGTTTTATTGCATTATTGTATGTTGTTGTGAATACCGAAACTCCTTTTGATTGCAGCAGGCACAAATGGATTGATTAAATAAATAAATCTTGTCAGTTTGGCAACTTTCAACAATGTGAATTACAGTATGAACAAAAAGAAACCTAGCTCATCATAGCATATTTACACCTTTCGTTTTCCATTTACTCTGTAAAGTGAACTGGTAGCCAGTGGCCTGCAGGTTAAGTCACTAAATTTCCAATAAATCTAGTACTTTAAACAGCAGAAAGTCAGATATTGTTCTATTTCTGCAAACTGTCTGAGTTTAAGATGAATAGACTAGAATAGAATTCTTTATTGGCCAAGTGTGATTGGACAACAAGGAATTTGTCTTTGGTGCATATGCTGTCAGTGTACATAAAGAAAAAATAAAATATTTGCGTCAAGAATCATATGATACAACACTTAGTGATAGCCATAGGATACTAATAATCAATCAAATCATACTAGGAAACAATGAAGACAATATAAGTTGTAAAGATACAAGCAACATGGATATAGCCATAAGTGGGAAGA